>JAEIFZ010000200.1:0-1233750 GCA_018904035.1 Zaprionus ornatus
ATTATTGAGATGTTTTTCAAAATTTCGATCAAAATGATGGATTTTTTTCAAAAAAGTCACTTTTTCAAAATTTCTAAAATTTGAATGCAGAATGAATCTAGCAGATAAACCATAAATAAAATGACCTAGACGACCAAAATCGGATGATTATTAAGGAAATTATGAGAGTTAGAAAATCTGAAATTATTGAGATTTTTTCAAAATTTCGATCAAAATGATGGATTTTTTTCAAAAAAGTCACTTTTTCAAAATTTCTAAAATTTGAATGCAGAATGAATCTAGCAGATAAACCATAAATAAAATGATTATTAAGGAAATTATGAGAGTTAGAAAATCTGAAATTATTGAGATTTTTTCAAAATTTCGATCAAAATGATGGATTTTTTTCAAAAAAGTCACTTTTTCAAAATTTCTAAAATTTGAATGCAGAATGAATCTAGCAGATAAACCATAAATAAAATGACCTAGACGACCAAAATCGGATGATTATTAAGGAAATTATGAGAGTTAGAAAATCTGAAATTATTGAGATTTTTTTCAAAATTTCGATCAAAATGATGGATTTTTTTCAAAAAAGTCACTTTTTCAAAATTTCTAAAATTTGAATGCAGAATGAATCTAGCAGATAAACCATAAATAAAATGACCTAGACTACCAAAATCGGATGATTATTAAGGAAATTATGAGAGTTAGAAAATCTGAAATTATTGAGATTTTTTCAAAATTTCGATCAAAATGATTGATTTTTTTCAAAAAATTCACTTTTTCAAAATTTTCTAAGATTTGATTGCAGAATGAATCTAGCAGATAAACCATAAATAAAATGACCTAGACGACCAAAATCGGATGATTATTAAGGAAATTATGAGAGTTAGAAAATCTGAAATTATTGAGATGTTTTTCAAAATTTCGATCAAAATGATGGATTTTTTTCAAAAAAGTCACTTTTTCAAAATTTCTAAAATTTGAATGCAGAATGAATCTAGCAGATAAACCATAAATAAAATGACCTAGACGACCAAAATCGGATGATTATTAAGGAAATTATGAGAGTTAGAAAATCTGAAATTATTGAGATTTTTTTCAAAATTTCGATCAAAATGATGGATTTTTTTCAAAAAAGTCACTTTTTCAAAATTTCTAAAATTTGAATGCAGAATGAATCTAGCAGATAAACCATAAATAAAATGATTATTAAGGAAATTATGAGAGTTAGAAAATCTGAAATTATTGAGATTTTTTTCAAAATTTCGATCAAAATGATGGATTTTTTTCAAAAAATTCACTTTTTCAAAATTTCTAAAATTTGAATGCAGAATGAATCTAGCAGATAAACCATAAATAAAATGACCTAGACGACCAAAATCGGATGATTATTAAGGAAATTATGAGAGTTAGAAAATCTGAAATTATTGAGATTTTTTCAAAATTTCGATCAAAATGATGGATTTTTTTCAAAAAATTCACTTTTTCAAAATTTCTAAAATTTGAATGCAGAATGAATCTAGCAGATAAACCATAAATAAAATGACCTAGACGACCAAAATCGGATGATTATTAAGGAAATTATGAGAGTTAGAAAATCTGAAATTATTGAGATTTTTTCAAAATTTCGATCAAAATGATGGATTTTTTTTCAAAAAATTCACTTTTTCAAAATTTCTAAAATTTGAATGCAGAATGAATCTAGCAGATAAACCATAAATAAAATGACCTAGACTACCAAAATCGGATGATTATTAAGGAAATTATGAGAGTTAGAAAATCTGAAATTATTGAGATTTTTTCAAAATTTCGATCAAAATGATGGATTTTTTTCAAAAAATTCACTTTTTCAAAATTTCTAAGATTTGATTGCAGAATGAATCTAGCAGATAAACCATAAATAAAATGACCTAGACGACCAAAATCGGATGATTATTAAGGAAATTATGAGAGTTAGAAAATCTGAAATTATTGAGATTTTTTCAAAATTTCGATCAAAATGATGGATTTTTTTTCAAAAAATTCACTTTTTCAAAATTTCTAAAATTTGAATGCAGAATGAATCTAGCAGATAAACCATAAATAAAATGACCTAGACGACCAAAATCGGATGATTATTAAGGAAATTATGAGAGTTAGAAAATCTGAAATTATTGAGATTTTTTTCAAAATTTCGATCAAAATGATGGATTTTTTTCAAAAAATTCACTTTTTCAAAATTTCTAAAATTTGAATGCAGAATGAATCTAGCAGATAAACCATAAATAAAATGACCTAGACTACCAAAATCGGATGATTATTAAGGAAATTATGAGAGTTAGAAAATCTGAAATTATTGAGATTTTTTTCAAAATTTCGATCAAAATGATGGATTTTTTTCAAAAAATTCACTTTTTCAAAATTTCTAAGATTTGATTGCAGAATGAATCTAGCAGATAAACCATAAATAAAATGACCTAGACGACCAAAATCGGATGATTATTAAGGAAATTATGAGAGTTAGAAAATCTGAAATTATTGAGATGTTTTTCAAAATTTCGATCAAAATGATGGATTTTTTTCAAAAAAGTCACTTTTTCAAAATTTCTAAAATTTGAATGCAGAATGAATCTAGCAGATAAACCATAAATAAAATGACCTAGACGACCAAAATCGGATGATTATTAAGGAAATTATGAGAGTTAGAAAATCTGAAATTATTGAGATTTTTTTCAAAATTTCGATCAAAATGATGGATTTTTTTCAAAAAAGTCACTTTTTCAAAATTTCTAAAATTTGAATGCAGAATGAATCTAGCAGATAAACCATAAATAAAATGATTATTAAGGAAATTATGAGAGTTAGAAAATCTGAAATTATTGAGATTTTTTTCAAAATTTCGATCAAAATGATGGATTTTTTTCAAAAAAGTCACTTTTTCAAAATTTCTAAAATTTGAATGCAGAATGAATCTAGCAGATAAACCATAAATAAAATGACCTAGACGACCAAAATCGGATGATTATTAAGGAAATTATGAGAGTTAGAAAATCTGAAATTATTGAGATTTTTTTCAAAATTTCGATCAAAATGATGGATTTTTTTCAAAACATTCTCTTTTTCAAAATTTCTAAAATTTGAATGCAGAATGAATCTAGCAGATAAACCATAAATAAAATGACCTAGACGACCAAAATCGGATGATTATTAAGGAAATTATGAGAGTTAGAAAATCTGAAATTATTGAGATTTTTTTCAAAATTTCGATCAAAATTATGGATTTTTTTCAAAAAAGTCACTTTTTCAAAATTTCTAAAATTTGAATGCAGAATGAATCTAGCAGATAAACCATAAATAAAATGACCTAGACGACCAAAATCGGATGATTATTAAGGAAATTATGAGAGTTAGAAAATCTGAAATTATTGAGATTTTTTTCAAAATTTCGATCAAAATGATGGATTTTTTTCAAAAAATTCACTTTTTCAAAATTTCTAAAATTTGAATGCAGAATGAATCTAGCAGATAAACCATAAATAAAATGACCTCGACGACCAAAATCGGATGATTATTAAGGAAATTATGAGAGTTAGAAAATCTGAAATTATTGAGATTTTTTTCAAAATTTCGATCAAAATGATGGATTTTTTTCAAAAAATTCACTTTTTTAGAAAATCTGAAATTTTTGAGATTTTTTTCAAAATTTCGATCAAAATGATGGATTTTTTTCAAAAAATTCACTTTTTCAAAATTTCTAAAATTTGAATGCAGAATGAATCTAGCAGATTTTTGAGATTTTTTTCAAAATTTCGATCAAAATGATGGATTTTTTTCAAAAAATTCACTTTTTCAAAATTTCTAAAATTTGAATGCAGAATGAATCTAGCAGATAAACCATAAATAAAATGACCTAGACGACCAAAATCGGATGATTATTAAGGAAATTATGAGAGTTAGAAAATCTGAAATTATTGAGATTTTTTCAAAATTTCGATCAAAATGATGGATTTTTTTCAAAAAAGTCACTTTTTCAAAATTTCTAAAATTTGAATGCAGAATGAATCTAGCAGATAAACCATAAATAAAATGACCTAGACGACCAAAATCGGATGATTATTAAGGAAATTATGAGAGTTAGAAAATCTGAAATTATTGAGATTTTTTTCAAAATTTCGATCAAAATGATGGATTTTTTTCAAAAAAGTCACTTTTTCAAAATTTCTAAAATTTGAATGCAGAATGAATCTAGCAGATAAACCATAAATAAAATGACCTAGACGACCAAAATCGGATGATTATTAAGGAAATTATGAGAGTTAGAAAATCTGAAATTATTGAGATTTTTTTCAAAATTTCGATCAAAATGATGGATTTTTTTCAAAACATTCTCTTTTTCAAAATTTCTAAAATTTGAATGCAGAATGAATCTAGCAGATAAACCATAAATAAAATGACCTAGACGACCAATATCGGATGATTATTAAGGAAATTATGCGAGTTAGAAAATCTGAAATTTTTGAGATTTTTTTCAAAATTTCGATCAAAATGATGGATTTTTTTCAAAAAATTCACTTTTTCAAAATTTCTAAAATTTGAATGCAGAATGAATTTAGCAGATTTTTGAGATTTTTTTCAAAATTTCGATCAAAATGATGGATTTTTTTCAAAAAATTCACTTTTTCAAAATTTCTAAAATTTGAATGCAGAATGAATCTAGCAGATAAACCATAAATAAAATGACCTAGACGACCAAAATCGGATGATTATTAAGGAAATTATGAGAGTTAGAAAATCTGAAATTATTGAGATGTTTTTCAAAATTTCGATCAAAATGAAGGATTTTTTTCAAAAAATTCTCTTTTTCAAAATTTCTAAGATTTGAATGCAGAATGAATCTAGCAGATAAACCATAAATAAAATGACCTAGACGACCAAAATCGGATGATTATTAAGGAAATTATGAGAGTTAGAAAATCTGAAATTATTGAGATTTTTTTCAAAATTTCGATCAAAATGATGGATTTTTTTCAAAAAATTCACTTTTTCAAAATTTCTAAGATTTGATTGCAGAATGAATCTAGCAGATAAACCATAAATAAAATGACCTGGACGACCAAAATCGGATGATTATTAAGGAAATTATGAGAGTTAGAAAATCTGAAATTATTGAGATTTTTTTCAAAATTTCGATCAAAATGATGGATTTTTTTCAAAAAAGTCACTTTTTCAAAATTTCTAAAATTTGAATGCAGAATGAATCTAGCAGATAAACCATAAATAAAATGACCTAGACGACCAAAATCGGATGATTATTAAGGAAATTATGAGAGTTAGAAAATCTGAAATTATTGAGATTTTTTTCAAAATTTCGATCAAAATGATGGATTTTTTTCAAAAAATTCACTTTTTCAAAATTTCTAAGATTTGATTGCAGAATGAATCTAGCAGATAAACCATAAATAAAATGACCTGGACGACCAAAATCGGATGATTATTAAGGAAATTATGAGAGTTAGAAAATCTGAAATTATTGAGATTTTTTTCAAAATTTCGATCAAAATGATGGATTTTTTTCAAAAAAGTCACTTTTTCAAAATTTCTAAGATTTGATTGCAGAATGAATCTAGCAGATAAACCATAAATAAAATGACCTGGACGACCAAAATCGGATGATTATTAAGGAAATTATGAGAGTTAGAAAATCTGAAATTATTGAGATTTTTTTCAAAATTTCGATCAAAATGATGGATTTTTTTTCAAAAAGTCACTTTTTCAAAATTTCTAAAATTTAAATGCAGAATGAATCTAGCAGATAAACCATAAATAAAATGACTTAGACGACCAAAATCGGATGATTATTATGGAAATTATGAGAGTTAGAAAATCTGAAATTATTGAGATTTTTTTCAAAATTTCGATCAAAATGATGGATTTTTTTCAAAAAAGTCAAATTTTCAAAATTTCTAAAATTTGAATGCAGAATGAATCTAGCAGATAAACCATAAATAAAATGACATAGACGACCAAAATCGGATGATTATTAAGGAAATTATGAGAGTTAGAAAATCTGAAATTATTGAGATTTTTTTCAAAATTTCGATCAAAATGATGGATTTTTTTCAAAAAAGTCACATTTTCAAAATTTCTAAAATTTGAATGCAGAATGAATCTAGCAGATAAACCATAAATAAAATGACCTAGACGACCAAAATCGGATGATTATTAAGGAAATTATGAGAGTTAGAAAATCTGAAATTATTGAGATTTTTTTCAAAATTTCGATCAAAATGATGGATTTTTTTCAAAAAATTCACTTTTTCAAAATTTCTAAGATTTGATTGCAGAATGAATCTAGCAGATAAACCATAAATAAAATGACCTGGACGACCAAAATCGGATGATTATTAAGGAAATTATGAGAGTTAGAAAATCTGAAATTATTGAGATTTTTTTCAAAATTTCGATCAAAATGATGGATTTTTTTCAAAAAAGTCACTTTTTCAAAATTTCTAAGATTTGATTGCAGAATGAATCTAGCAGATAAACCATAAATAAAATGACATAGACGACCAAAATCGGATGATTATTAAGGAAATTATGAGAGTTAGAAAATCTGAAATTATTGAGATTTTTTTCAAAATTTCGATCAAAATGATGGATTTTTTTCAAAAAAGTCACATTTTCAAAATTTCTAAAATTTGAATGCAGAATGAATCTAGCAGATAAACCATAAATAAAATGACCTAGACGACCAAAATCGGATGATTATTAAGGAAATTATGAGAGTTAGAATATCTGAAATTATTGAGATTTTTTTCAAAATTTCGATCAAAATGATGGATTTTTTTCAAAAAAGTCACTTTTTCAAAATTTCTAAAATTTGAATGCAGAATGAATCTAGCAGATAAACCATAAATAAAATGACCTAGACGACCAAAATCGGATGATTATTAAGGAAATTATGAGAGTTAGAAAATCTGAAATTATTGAGATTTTTTTCAAAATTTCGATCAAAATGATGGATTTTTTTCAAAAAATTCTCTTTTTCAAAATTTCTAAAATTTGAATGCAGAATGAATCTAGCAGATAAACCATAAATAAAATGACCTAGACGACCAAAATCGGATGATTATTAAGGAAATTATGAGAGTTAGAAAATCTGAAATTATTGAGATTTTTTTCAAAATTTCGATCAAAATGATGGATTTTTTTCAAAAAATTCACTTTTTCAAAATTTCTAAGATTTGATTGCAGAATGAATCTAGCAGATAAACCATAAATAAAATGACCTGGACGACCAAAATCGGATGATTATTAAGGAAATTATGAGAGTTAGAAAATCTGAAATTATTGAGATTTTTTTCAAAATTTCGATCAAAATGATGGATTTTTTTCAAAAAAGTCACTTTTTCAAAATTTCTAAGATTTGATTGCAGAATGAATCTAGCAGATAAACCATAAATAAAATGACCTGGACGACCAAAATCGGATGATTATTAAGGAAATTATGAGAGTTAGAAAATCTGAAATTATTGAGATTTTTTTCAAAATTTCGATCAAAATGATGGATTTTTTTCAAAAAATTCTCTTTTTCAAAATTTCTAAAATTTGAATGCAGAATGAATCTAGCAGATAAACCATAAATAAAATGACCTAGACGACCAAAATCGGATGATTATTAAGGAAATTATGAGAGTTAGAAAATCTGAAATTATTGAGAGTTTTTTCAAAATTTCGATCAAAATGATGGATTTTTTTCAAAAAATTCACTTTTTCAAAATTTCTAAGATTTGATTGCAGAATGAATCTAGCAGATAAACCATAAATAAAATGACCTGGACGACCAAAATCGGATGATTATTAAGGAAATTATGAGAGTTAGAAAATCTGAAATTATTGAGATTTTTTCAAAATTTCGATCAAAATGATGGATTTTTTTCAAAAAAGTCACTTTTTCAAAATTTCTAAGATTTGATTGCAGAATGAATCTAGCAGATAAACCATAAATAAAATGACCTGGACGACCAAAATCGGATGATTATTAAGGAAATTATGAGAGTTAGAAAATCTGAAATTATTGAGATTTTTTTCAAAATTTCGATCAAAATGATGGATTTTTTTCAAAAAAGTCACATTTTCAAAATTTCTAAAATTTGAATGCAGAATGAATCTAGCAGATAAACCATAAATAAAATGACCTAGACGACCAAAATCGGATGATTATTAAGGAAATTATGAGAGTTAGAAAATCTGAAATTATTGAGATTTTTTTCAAAATTTCGATCAAAATGATGGATTTTTTTCAAAAAATTCTCTTTTTCAAAATTTCTAAGATTTGATTGCAGAATGAATCTAGCAGATAAACCATAAATAAAATGACCTGGACGACCAAAATCGGATGATTATTAAGGAAATTATGAGAGTTAGAAAATCTGAAATTATTGAGATGTTTTTCAAAATTTCGATCAAAATGATGGTTTTTTTTCAAAAAAGTCACTTTTTCAAAATTTCTAAAATTTAAATGCAGAATGAATCTAGCAGATAAACCATAAATAAAATGACTTAGACGACCAAAATCGGATGATTATTATGGAAATTATGAGAGTTAGAAAATCTGAAATTATTGAGATTTTTTTCAAAATTTCGATCAAAATGATGGATTTTTTTCAAAAAAGTCAAATTTTCTAAAATTTCTAAAATTTGAATGCAGAATGAATCTAGCAGATAAACCATAAATAAAATGACCTAGACGACCAAAATCGGATGATTATTAAGGAAATTATGAGAGTTAGAAAATCTGAAATTATTGAGATTTTTTTCAAAATCGGATGATTATTAAGGAAATTATGAGAGTTAGAAAATCTGAAATTATTGAGATTTTTTTCAAAATTTCGATCAAAATGATGGATTTTTTTCAAAAAATTCTCTTTTTCAAAATTTCTAAAATTTGAATGCAGAATGAATCTAGCAGATAAACCATAAATAAAATGACCTAGACGACCAAAATCGGATGATTATTAAGGAAATTATGAGAGTTAGAAAATCTGAAATTATTGAGATTTTTTTCAAAATTTCGATCAAAATGAAGGATTTTTTTCAAAAAATTCACTTTTTCAAAATTTCTAAGATTTGATTGCAGAATGAATCTAGCAGATAAACCATAAATAAAATGACCTGGACGACCAAAATCGGATGATTATTAAGGAAATTATGAGAGTTAGAAAATCTGAAATTATTGAGATTTTTTTCAAAATTTCGATCAAAATGATGGATTTTTTTCAAAAAAGTCACTTTTTCAAAATTTCTAAGATTTGATTGCAGAATGAATCTAGCAGATAAACCATAAATAAAATGACCTGGACGACCAAAATCGGATGATTATTAAGGAAATTATGAGAGTTAGAAAATCTGAAATTATTGAGATTTTTTTCAAAATTTCGATCAAAATGATGGTTTTTTTTCAAAAAAGTCACTTTTTCAAAATTTCTAAAATTTAAATGCAGAATGAATCTAGCAGATAAACCATAAATAAAATGACTTAGACGACCAAAATCGGATGATTATTAAGGAAATTATGAGAGTTAGAAAATCTGAAATTATTGAGATTTTTTTCAAAATTTCGATCAAAATGATGGATTTTTTTCAAAAAATTCACTTTTTCAAAATTTCTAAGATTTGATTGCAGAATGAATCTAGCAGATAAACCATAAATAAAATGACCTGGACGACCAAAATCGGATGATTATTAAGGAAATTATGAGAGTTAGAAAATCTGAAATTATTGAGATTTTTTTCAAAATTTCGATCAAAATGATGGATTTTTTTCAAAAAAGTCACTTTTTCAAAATTTCTAAAATTTGAATGCAGAATGAATCTAGCAGATAAACCATAAATAAAATGACCTAGACGACCAAAATCGGATGATTATTAAGGAAATTATGAGAGTTAGAAAATCTGAAATTATTGAGATTTTTTTCAAAATTTCGATCGAAATGATGTATTTTTTTCAAAAAAGTCACATTTTCAAAATTTCTAAAATTTGAATGCAGAATGAATCTAGCAGATAAACCATAAATAAAATGACCTAGACGACCAAAATCGGATGATTATTAAGGAAATTATGCGAGTTAGAAAATCTGAAATTTTTGAGATTTTTTTCAAAATTTCGATCAAAATGATGGATTTTTTTCAAAAAATTAACTTTTTCAAAATTTCTAAAATTTGAATGCAGAATGAATCTAGCAGATAAACCATAAATAAAATGACCTAGACGACCAAAATCGGATGATTATTAAGGAAGTTATGAGAGTTAGAAAATCTGAAATTATTGAGATTTTTTTCAAAATTTCGATCAAAATGATGGATTTTTTTCAAAAAATTCTCTTTTTCAAAATTTCTAAAATTTGAATGCAGAATGAATCTAGCAGATAAACCATAAATAAAATGACCTAGACGACCAAAATCGGATGATTATTAAGGAAATTATGAGAGTTAGAAAATCTGAAATTATTGAGATTTTGTTCAAAATTTCGATCAAAATGATGGATTTTTTTCAAAAAATTCACTTTTTCAAAATTTCTAAGATTTGATTGCAGAATGAATCTAGCAGATAAACCATAAATAAAATGACCTGGACGACCAAAATCGGATGATTATTAAGGAAATTATGAGAGTTAGAAAATCTGAAATTATTGAGATTTTTTTCAAAATTTCGATCAAAATGATGGATTTTTTTCAAAAAAGTCACTTTTTCAAAATTTCTAAGATTTGATTGCAGAATGAATCTAGCAGATAAACCATAAATAAAATGACCTGGACGACCAAAATCGGATGATTATTAAGGAAATTATGAGAGTTAGAAAATCTGAAATTATTGAGATTTTTTTCAAAATTTCGATCAAAATGATGGATTTTTTTCAAAAAATTCACTTTTTCAAAATTTCTAAGATTTGATTGCAGAATGAATCTAGCAGATAAACCATAAATAAAATGACCTGGACGACCAAAATCGGATGATTATTAAGGAAATTATGAGAGTTAGAAAATCTGAAATTATTGAGATTTTTTTCAAAATTTCGATCAAAATGATGGATTTTTTTCAAAAAAGTCACTTTTTCAAAATTTCTAAGATTTGATTGCAGAATGAATCTAGCAGATAAACCATAAATAAAATGACCTGGACGACCAAAATCGGATGATTATTAAGGAAATTATGAGAGTTAGAAAATCTGAAATTATTGAGATTTTTTTCAAAATTTCGATCAAAATGATGGATTTTTTTCAAAAAATTCACTTTTTCAAAATTTCTAAGATTTGATTTCGATCAAAATGATGGATTTTTTTCAAAAAAGTCACTTTTTCAAAATTTCTAAGATTTGATTGCAGAATGAATCTAGCAGATAAACCATAAATAAAATGACCTGGACGACCAAAATCGGATGATTATTAAGGAAATTATGAGAGTTAGAAAATCTGAAATTATTGAGATTTTTTTCAAAATTTCGATCAAAATGATGGATTTTTTTCAAAAAAGTCACTTTTTCAAAATTTCTAAAATTTAAATGCAGAATGAATCTAGCAGATAAACCATAAATAAAATGACCTGGACGACCAAAATCGGATGATTATTAAGGAAATTATGAGAGTTAGAAAATCTGAAATTATTGAGATTTTTTTCAAAATTTCGATCAAAATGATGGATTTTTTTCAAAAAAGTCACTTTTTCAAAATTTCTAAAATTTAAATGCAGAATGAATCTAGCAGATAAACCATAAATAAAATGACTTAGACGACCAAAATCGGATGATTATTATGGAAATTATGAGAGTTAGAAAATCTGAAATTATTGAGATTTTTTTCAAAATTTCGATCAAAATGATGGATTTTTTTCAAAAAAGTCAAATTTTAAAAATTTCTAAAATTTGAATGCAGAATGAATCTAGCAGATAAACCATAAATAAAATGACCTAGACGACCAAAATCGGATGATTATTAAGGAAATTATGAGAGTTAGAAAATCTGAAATTATTGAGATTTTTTTCAAAATTTCGATCAAAATGATGGATTTTTTTCAAAAAAGTCACTTTTTCAAAATTTCTAAAATTTGAATGCAGAATGAATCTAGCAGATAAACCATATATAAAATGACCTAGACGACCAAAATCGGATGATTATTAAGGAAATTATGAGAGTTAGAAAATCTGAAATTATTGAGATTTTTTTCAAAATTTCGATCAAAATGATGGATTTTTTTCAAAAAAGTCACATTTTCAAAATTTCTAAAATTTGAATGCAGAATGAATCTAGCAGATAAACCATAAATAAAATGACCTAGACGACCAAAATCGGATGATTATTAAGGAAATTATGCGAGTTAGAAAATCTGAAATTTTTGAGATTTTTTTCAAAATTTCGATCAAAATGATGGATTTTTTTCAAAAAATTAACTTTTTCAAAATTTCTAAAATTTGAATGCAGAATGAATCTAGCAGATAAACCATAAATAAAATGACCTAGACGACCAAAATCGGATGATTATTAAGGAAATTATGAGAGTTAGAAAATCTGAAATTATTGAGATTTTTTTCAAAATTTCGATCAAAATGATTGATTTTTTTCAAAAAATTCTCTTGTTCAAAATTTCTAAAATTTGAATGCAGAATGAATCTAGCAGATAAACCATAAATAAAATGACCTAGACGACCAAAATCGGATGATTATTAAGGAAATTATGAGAGTTAGAAAATCTGAAATTATTGAGATTTTTTTCAAAATTTCGATCAAAATGATGGATTTTTTCAAAAAATTCACTTTTTAAAATTTCTAAGATTTAAATGCAGAATGAATCTAGCAGATAAACCATAAATAAAATGACCTGGACGACCAAAATCGAATGATTATTAAGCAAATTATGAGAGTTAGAAAATCTGAAATTATTGAGATTTTTTTCAAAATTTCGATCAAAATGATGGATTTTTTTCAAAAAAGTCACTTTTTCAAAATTTCTAAAATTTGAATGCAGAATGAATCTAGCAGATAAACCATAAATAAAATGACCTAGACGACCAAAATCGGATGATTATTAAGGAAATTATGAGAGTTAGAAAATCTGAAATTATTGAGATTTTTTCAAAATTTCGATCAAAATGATGGATTTTTTTCAAAAAAGTCACATTTTCAAAATTTCTAAAATTTGAATGCAGAATGAATCTAGCAGATAAACCATAAATAAAATGACCTAGACGACCAAAATCGGATGATTATTAAGGAAATTATGAGAGTTAGAAAATCTGAAATTATTGAGATTTTTTTCAAAATTTCGATCAAAATGATGGATTTTTTTCAAAAAAGTCACTTTTTCAAAATTTCTAAAATTTGAATGCAGAATGAATCTAGCAGATAAACCATAAATAAAATGACCTAGACGACCAAAATCGGATGATTATTAAGGAAATTATGAGAGTTAGAAAATCTGAAATTATTGAGATTTTTTTCAAAATTTAGATCAAAATGATGGATTTTTTTCAAAAAAGTCACATTTTCAAAATTTCTAAAATTTGAATGCAGAATGAATCTAGCAGATAAACCATAAATAAAATGACCTAGACGACCAAAATCGGATGATTATTAAGGAAATTATGAGAGTTAGAAAATCTGAAATTATTGAGATTTTTTTCAAAATTTCGATCAAAATGATGGATTTTTTCAAAAAATTCACTTTTTTAAAATTTCTAAGATTTGATTGCAGAATGAATCTAGCAGATAAACCATAAATAAAATGACCTGGACGACCAAAATCGGATGATTATTAAGGAAATTATGAGAGTTAGAAAATCTGAAATTATTGAGATTTTTTTCAAAATTTCGATCAAAATGATGGATTTTTTTCAAAAAAGTCACTTTTTCAAAATTTCTAAGATTTGATTGCAGAATGAATCTAGCAGATAAACCATAAATAAAATGACCTGGACGACCAAAATCGGATGATTATTAAGGAAATTATGAGAGTTAGAAAATCTGAAATTATTGAGATTTTTTTCAAAATTTCGATCAAAATGATGGATTTTTTTCAAAAAATTCACTTTTTCAAAATTTCTAAGATTTGATTGCAGAATGAATCTAGCAGATAAACCATAAATAAAATGACCTGGACGACCAAAATCGGATGATTATTAAGGAAATTATGAGAGTTAGAAAATCTGAAATTATTGAGATTTTTTTCAAAATTTCGATCAAAATGATGGATTTTTTTCAAAACATTCTCTTTTTCAAAATTTCTAAGATTTGATTGCAGAATGAATCTAGCAGATAAACCATAAATAAAATGACCTGGACGACCAAAATCGGATGATTATTAAGGAAATTATGAGAGTTAGAAAATCTGAAATTATTGAGATTTTTTTCAAAATTTCGATCAAAATGATGGATTTTTTTCAAAAAAGTCACTTTTTCAAAATTTCTAAAATTTAAATGCAGAATGAATCTAGCAGATAAACCATAAATAAAATGACTTAGACGACCAAAATCGGATGATTATTATGGAAATTATGAGAGTTAGAAAATCTGAAATTATTGAGATTTTTTTCAAAATTTCGATCAAAATGATGGATTTTTTTCAAAAAAGTCAAATTTTCAAAATTTCTAAAATTTGAATGCAGAATGAATCTAGCAGATAAACCATAAATAAAATGACCTGGACGACCAAAATCGGATGATTATTAAGGAAATTATGAGAGTTAGAAAATCTGAAATTATTGAGATTTTTTTCAAAATTTCGATCAAAATGATGGATTTTTTTCAAAAAAGTCACTTTTTCAAAATTTCTAAAATTTAAATGCAGAATGAATCTAGCAGATAAACCATAAATAAAATGACTTAGACGACCAAAATCGGATGATTATTATGGAAATTATGAGAGTTAGAAAATCTGAAATTATTAAGATTTTTTTCAAAATTTCGATCAAAATGATGGATTTTTTTCAAAAAAGTCACATTTTCAAAATTTCTAAAATTTGAATGCAGAATGAATCTAGCAGATAAACCATAAATAAAATGACCTAGACGACCAAAATCGGATGATTATTAAGGAAATTATGAGAGTTAGAAAATCTGAAATTATTGAGATTTTTTTCAAAATTTCGATCAAAATGATGGATTTTTTTCAAAAAAGTCACATTTTCAAAATTTCTAAAATTTGAATGCAGAATGAATCTAGCAGATAAACCATAAATAAAATGACCTAGACGACCAAAATCGGATGATTATTAAGGAAATTATGAGAGTTAGAAAATCTGAAATTATTGAGATTTTTTTCAAAATTTCGATCAAAATGATGGATTTTTTTCAAAAAAGTCACTTTTTCAAAATTTCTAAAATTTAAATGCAGAATGAATCTAGCAGATAAACCATAAATAAAATGACCTAGACGACCAAAATCGAATGATTATTAAGCAAATTATGAGAGTTAGAAAATCTGAAATTATTGAGATTTTTTTCAAAATTTCGATCAAAATGATGGATTTTTTTCAAAAAAGTCAAATTTTAAAAATTTCTAAAATTTGAATGCAGAATGAATCTAGCAGATAAACCATAAATAAAATGACCTAGACGACCAAAATCGGATGATTATTAAGGAAATTATGAGAGTTAGAAAATCTGAAATTATTGAGATTTTTTTCAAAATTTCGATCAAAATGATGGATTTTTTTCAAAAAAGTCACATTTTCAAAATTTCTAAAATTTGAATGCAGAATGAATCTAGCAGATAAACCATAAATAAAATGACCTAGACGACCAAAATCGGATGATTATTAAGGAAATTATGAGAGTTAGAAAATCTGAAATTATTGAGATTTTTTTCAAAATTTCGATCAAAATGATGGATTTTTTTCAAAAAATTCTCTTTTTCAAAATTTCTAAAATTTGAATGCAGAATGAATCTAGCAGATAAACCATAAATAAAATGACCTAGACGACCAAAATCGGATGATTATTAAGGAAATTATGAGAGTTAGAAAATCTGAAATTATTGAGATTTTTTTCAAAATTTCGATCAAAATGATGGATTTTTTCAAAAAATTCACTTTTTTAAAATTTCTAAGATTTGATTGCAGAATGAATCTAGCAGATAAACCATAAATAAAATGACCTGGACGACCAAAATCGGATGATTATTAAGGAAATTATGAGAGTTAGAAAATCTGAAATTATTGAGATTTTTTCAAAATTTCGATCAAAATGATGGATTTTTTTCAAAAAAGTCACTTTTTCAAAATTTCTAAGATTTGATTGCAGAATGAATCTAGCAGATAAACCATAAATAAAATGACCTGGACGACCAAAATCGGATGATTATTAAGGAAATTATGAGAGTTAGAAAATCTGAAATTATTGAGATTTTTTTCAAAATTTCGATCAAAATGATGGATTTTTTTCAAAAAATTCACTTTTTCAAAATTTCTAAGATTTGATTGCAGAATGAATCTAGCAGATAAACCATAAATAAAATGACCTGGACGACCAAAATCGGATGATTATTAAGGAAATTATGAGAGTTAGAAAATCTGAAATTATTGAGATTTTTTTCAAAATTTCGATCAAAATGATGGATTTTTTTCAAAACATTCTCTTTTTCAAAATTTCTAAGATTTGATTGCAGAATGAATCTAGCAGATAAACCATAAATAAAATGACCTGGACGACCAAAATCGGATGATTATTAAGGAAATTATGAGAGTTAGAAAATCTGAAATTATTGAGATTTTTTTCAAAATTTCGATCAAAATGATGGATTTTTTTCAAAAAAGTCACTTTTTCAAAATTTCTAAAATTTGAATGCAGAATGAATCTAGCAGATAAAGCATAAATAAAATGACCTAGACGACCAAAATCGGATGATTATTAAGGAAATTATGAGAGTTAGAAAATCTGAAATTATTGAGATTTTTTTCAAAATTTCGATCAAAATGATGGATTTTTTTCAAAAAAGTCACATTTTCAAAATTTCTAAAATTTGAATGCAGAATGAATCTAGCAGATAAACCATAAATAAAATGACCTGGACGACCAAAATCGGATGATTATTAAGGAAATTATGAGAGTTAGAAAATCTGAAATTATTGAGATTTTTTTCAAAATTTCGATCAAAATGATGGATTTTTTTCAAAAAAGTCACTTTTTCAAAATTTCTAAGATTTGATTGCAGAATGAATCTAGCAGATAAACCATAAATAAAATGACCTGGACGACCAAAATCGGATGATTATTAAGGAAATTATGAGAGTTAGAAAATCTGAAATTATTGAGATTTTTTTCAAAATTTCGATCAAAATGATGGATTTTTTTCAAAAAATTCACTTTTTCAAAATTTCTAAGATTTGATTGCAGAATGAATCTAGCAGATAAACCATAAATAAAATGACCTGGACGACCAAAATCGGATGATTATTAAGGAAATTATGAGAGTTAGAAAATCTGAAATTATAGAGATTTTTTTCAAAATTTCGATCAAAATGATGGATTTTTTTCAAAAAAGTCACTTTTTCAAAATTTCTAAGATTTGATTGCAGAATGAATCTAGCAGATAAACCATAAATAAAATGACCTGGACGACCAAAATCGGATGATTATTAAGGAAATTATGAGAGTTAGAAAATCTGAAATTATTGAGATTTTTTTCAAAATTTCGATCAAAATGATGGATTTTTTTCAAAAAATTCACTTTTTCAAAATTTCTAAGATTTGATTGCAGAATGAATCTAGCAGATAAACCATAAATAAAATGACCTGGACGACCAAAATCGGATGATTATTAAGGAAATTATGAGAGTTAGAAAATCTGAAATTATTGAGATTTTTTCAAAATTTCGATCAAAATGATGGATTTTTTTCAAAAAAGTCACTTTTTCAAAATTTCTAAGATTTGATTGCAGAATGAATCTAGCAGATAAACCATAAATAAAATGACTTAGACGACCAAAATCGGATGATTATTAAGGAAATTATGAGAGTTAGAAAATCTGAAATTATTGAGATTTTTTTCAAAATTTCGATCAAAATGATGGATTTTTTTCAAAAAATTCACTTTTTCAAAATTTCTAAGATTTGATTGCAGAATGAATCTAGCAGATAAACCATAAATAAAATGACCTGGACGACCAAAATCGAATGATTATTA
This sequence comes from Zaprionus ornatus, assembly GCA_018904035.1. NCBI lineage: Eukaryota > Metazoa > Arthropoda > Insecta > Diptera > Drosophilidae > Zaprionus > Zaprionus ornatus. The sequence continues at coordinate 18,140 of JAEIFZ010000200.1, forward strand.
AGGAAATTATGAGAGTTAGAAAATCTGAAATTATTGAGATTTTTTTCAAAATTTCGATCAAAATGATGGATTTTTTTCAAAAAAGTCACATTTTCAAAATTTCTAAGATTTGATTGCAGAATGAATCTAGCAGATAAACCATAAATAAAATGACCTAGACGACCAAAATCGGATGATTATTAAGGAAATTATGAGAGTTAGAAAATCTGAAATTATTGAGATTTTTTTCAAAATTTCGATCAAAATGAAGGATTTTTTTCAAAAAATTCTCTTTTTCAAAATTTCTAAAATTTGAATGCAGAATGAATCTAGCAGATAAACCATAAATAAAATGACCTAGACGACCAAAATCGGATGATTATTAAGGAAATTATGAGAGTTAGAAAATCTGAAATTATTGAGATTTTTTTCAAAATTTCGATCAAAATGATGGATTTTTTTCAAAAAATTCACTTTTTCAAAATTTCTAAGATTTGATTGCAGAATGAATCTAGCAGATAAACCATAAATAAAATGACCTGGACGACCAAAATCGGATGATTATTATGGAAATTATGAGAGTTAGAAAATCTGAAATTATTGAGATTTTTTTCAAAATTTCGATTAAAATGATGGATTTTTTTCAAAAAAGTCACTTTTTCAAAATTTCTAAAATTTAAATGCAGAATGAATCTAGCAGATAAACCATAAATAAAATGACCTAGACGACCAAAATCGGATGATTATTAAGGAAATTATGAGAGTTAGAAAATCTGAAATTATTGAGATTTTTTTCAAAATTTCGATCAAAATGATGGATTTTTTTCAAAAAAGTCACTTTTTCAAAATTTCTAAAATTTAAATGCAGAATGAATCTAGCAGATAAACCATAAATAAAATGACTTAGACGACCAAAATCGGATGATTATTAAGGAAATTATGAGAGTTAGAAAATCTGAAATTATTGAGATTTTTTTCAAAATTTCGATCAAAATGATGGATTTTTTCAAAAAAGTCACATTTTCAAAATTTCTAAAATTTGAATGCAGAATGAATCTAGCAGATAAACCATAAATAAAATGACCTGGACGACCAAAATCGGATGATTATTAAGGAAATTATGAGAGTTAGAAAATCTGAAATTATTGAGATTTTTTTCAAAATTTCGATCAAAATGATGGATTTTTTTCAAAAAAGTCACTTTTTCAAAATTTCTAAAATTTGAATGCAGAATGAATCTAGCAGATAAAGCATAAATAAAATGACCTAGACGACCAAAATCGGATGATTATTAAGGAAATTATGAGAGTTAGAAAATCTGAAATTATTGAGATTTTTTTCAAAATTTCGATCAAAATGATGGATTTTTTCAAAAAAGTCACATTTTCAAAATTTCTAAAATTTGAATGCAGAATGAATCTAGCAGATAAACCATAAATAAAATGACCTAGACGACCAAAATCGGATGATTATTAAGGAAATTATGCGAGTTAGAAAATCTGAAATTTTTGAGATTTTTTTCAAAATTTCGATCAAAATGATGGATTTTTTTCAAAAAATTAACTTTTTCAAAATTTCTAAAATTTGAATGCAGAATGAATCTAGCAGATAAACCATAAATAAAATGACCTAGACGACCAAAATCGGATGATTATTAAGGAAATTATGAGAGTTAGAAAATCTGAAATTATTGAGATTTTTTCAAAATTTCGATCAAAATGATGGATTTTTTTCAAAAAATTCACTTTTTCAAAATTTCTAAGATTTGATTGCAGAATGAATCTAGCAGATAAACCATAAATAAAATGACCTGGACGACCAAAATCGGATGATTATTAAGGAAATTATGAGAGTTAGAAAATCTGAAATTATTGAGATTTTTTTCAAAATTTCGATCAAAATGATGGATTTTTTTCAAAAAAGTCACTTTTTCAAAATTTCTAAGATTTGATTGCAGAATGAATCTAGCAGATAAACCATAAATAAAATGACCTGGACGACCAAAATCGGATGATTATTAAGGAAATTATGAGAGTTAGAAAATCTGAAATTATTGAGATTTTTTTCAAAATTTCGATCAAAATGATGGATTTTTTTCAAAAAATTCACTTTTTCAAAATTTCTAAGATTTGATTGCAGAATGAATCTAGCAGATAAACCATAAATAAAATGACCTGGACGACCAAAATCGGATGATTATTAAGGAAATTATGAGAGTTAGAAAATCTGAAATTATTGAGATTTTTTTCAAAATTTCGATCAAAATGATGGATTTTTTTCAAAAAAGTCACTTTTTCAAAATTTCTAAGATTTGATTGCAGAATGAATCTAGCAGATAAACCATAAATAAAATGACTTGGACGACAAAAATCGGATGATTATTAAGGAAATTATGAGAGTTAGAAAATCTGAAATTATTGAGATTTTTTTCAAAATTTCGATCAAAATGATGGATTTTTTTCAAAAAAGTCACTTTTTCAAAATTTCTAAAATTTAAATGCAGAATGAATCTAGCAGATAAACCATAAATAAAATGACTTAGACGACCAAAATCGGATGATTATTATGGAAATTATGAGAGTTAGAAAATCTGAAATTATTGAGATTTTTTTCAAAATTTCGATCAAAATGATGGATTTTTTTCAAAAAATTCACTTTTTCAAAATTTCTAAGATTTGATTGCAGAATGAATCTAGCAGATAAACCATAAATAAAATGACCTGGACGACCAAAATCGGATGATTATTAAGGAAATTATGAGAGTTAGAAAATCTGAAATTATTGAGATTTTTTTCAAAATTTCGATCAAAATGATGGATTTTTTTCAAAAAAGTCACTTTTTCAAAATTTCTAAGATTTGATTGCAGAATGAATCTAGCAGATAAACCATAAATAAAATGACCTGGACGACCAAAATCGGATGATTATTAAGGAAATTATGAGAGTTAGAAAATCTGAAATTATTGAGATTTTTTTCAAAATTTCGATCAAAATGATGGATTTTTTTCAAAAAATTCACTTTTTCAAAATTTCTAAGATTTGATTGCAGAATGAATCTAGCAGATAAACCATAAATAAAATGACCTGGACGACCAAAATCGGATGATTATTAAGGAAATTATGAGAGTTAGAAAATCTGAAATTATTGAGATTTTTTTCAAAATTTCGATCAAAATGATGGATTTTTTTCAAAAAAGTCACTTTTTCAAAATTTCTAAGATTTGATTGCTGAATGAATCTAGCAGATAAACCATAAATAAAATGACCTGGACGACCAAAATCGGATGATTATTAAGGAAATTATGAGAGTTAGAAAATCTGAAATTATTGAGATTTTTTTCAAAATTTCGATCAAAATGATGGATTTTTTTCAAAAAAGTCACTTTTTCAAAATTTCTAAAATTTAAATGCAGAATGAATCTAGCAGATAAACCATAAATAAAATGACCTAGACGACCAAAATCGGATGATTATTAAGGAAATTATGAGAGTTAGAAAATCTGAAATTATTGAGATTTTTTTCAAAATTTCGATCAAAATGATGGATTTTTTTCAAAAAATTCACTTTTTCAAAATTTCTAAAATTTGAATGCAGAATGAATCTAGCAGATAAACCATAAATAAAATGACCTAGACGACCAAAATCGGATGATTATTAAGGAAATTATGAGAGTTAGAAAATCTGAAATTATTGAGATTTTTTTCAAAATTTCGATCAAAATGATGGATTTTTTTCAAAAAAGTCACATTTTCAAAATTTCTAAAATTTGAATGCAGAATGAATTTAGCAGATAAACCATAAATAAAATGACCTGGACGACCAAAATCGGATGATTATTAAGGAAATTATGAGAGTTAGAAAATCTGAAATTATTGAGAGTTTTTTCAAAATTTCGATCAAAATGATGGATTTTTTTCAAAAAAGTCACTTCTTCAAAATTTCTAAAATTTGAATGCAGAATGAATCTAGCAGATAAACCATAAATAAAATGACCTAGACGACCAAAATCGGATGATTATTAAGGAAATTATGAGAGTTAGAAAATCTGAAATTATTGAGATTTTTTCAAAATTTCGATCAAAATGATGGATTTTTTTCAAAAAAATCACATTTTCAAAATTTCTAAAATTTGAATGCAGAATGAATCTAGCAGATAAACCATAAATAAAATGACCTAGACGACCAAAATCGGATGATTATTAAGGAAATTATGCGAGTTAGAAAATCTGAAATTTTTGAGATATTTTTCAAAATTTCGATCAAAATGATGGATTTTTTTCAAAAAATTCACTTTTTCAAAATTTCTAAGATTTGATTGCAGAATGAATCTAGCAGATAAACCATAAATAAAATGACCTGGACGACCAAAATCGGATGATTATTAAGGAAATTATGAGAGTTAGAAAATCTGAAATTATTGAGATTTTTTTCAAAATTTCGATCAAAATGATGGATTTTTTTCAAAAAAGTCTCTTTTTCAAAATTTCTAAGATTTGATTGCAGAATGAATCTAGCAGATAAACCATAAATAAAATGACCTGGACGACCAAAATCGGATGATTATTAAGGAAATTATGAGAGTTAGAAAATCTGAAATTATTGAGATTTTTTTCAAAATTTCGATCAAAATGATGGATTTTTTTCAAAAAAGTCACTTTTTCAAAATTTCTAAAATTTAAATGCAGATAAACCATAAATAAAATGACCTAGACGACCAAAATCGGATGATTATTAAGGAAATTATGAGAGTTAGAAAATCTGAAATTATTGAGATTTTTTTCAAAATTTCGATCAAAATGATGGATTTTTTTCAAAAAAGTCAAATTTTCAAAATTTCTAAAATTTGAATGCAGAATGAATCTAGCAGATAAACCATAAATAAAATGACCTAGACGACCAAAATCGGATGATTATTAAGGAAATTATGAGAGTTAGAAAATCTGAAATTATTGAGATATTTTTCAAAATTTCGATCAAAATGATGGATTTTTTTCAAAAAATTCACTTTTTCAAAATTTCTAAAATTTGAATGCAGAATGAATCTAGCAGATAAACCATAAATAAAATGACCTGGACGACCAAAATCGGATGATTATTAAGGAAATTATGAGAGTTAGAAAATCTGAAATTATTGAGATTTTTTTCAAAATTTCGATCAAAATGATGGATTTTTTTCAAAAAAGTCACTTTTTCAAAATTTCTAAAATTTGAATGCAGAATGAATCTAGCAGATAAACCATAAATAAAATGACCTAGACGACCAAAATCGGATGATTATTAAGGAAATTATGAGAGTTAGAAAATCTGAAATTATTGAGATTTTTTTCAAAATTTCGATTAAAAATGATGGATTTTTTTCAAAAAAATCACATTTTCAAAATTTCTAAAAATTGAATGCAGAATGAATCTAACAGATAAACCATAAATAAAATGACCTAGACGACCAAAATCGGATGATTATTAAGGAAATTATGCGAGTTAGAAAATCTGAAATTTTTGAGATTTTTTTCAAAATTTCGATCAAAATGATGGATTTTTTTCAAAAAAGTCACATTTTCAAAATTTCTAAAATTTGAATGCAGAATGAATCTAGCAGATAAACCATAAATAAAATGACCTAGACGACCAAAATCGGATGATTATTAAGGAAATTATGAGAGTTAGAAAATCTGAAATTATTGAGATTTTTTTCAAAATTTCGATCAAAATGATGGATTTTTTTCAAAAAATTCTCTTTTTCAAAATTTCTAAAATTTGAATGCAGAATGAATCTAGCAGATTAACCATAAATAAAATGACCTAGACGACCAAAATCGGATGATTATTAAGGAAATTATGAGAGTTAGAAAATCTGAAATTATTGAGATTTTTTTCAAAATTTCGATCAAAATGATGGATTTTTTTCAAAAAAGTCACTTTTTCAAAATTTCTAAGATTTGATTGCAGAATGAATCTAGCAGATAAACCATAAATAAAATGACCTGGACGACCAAAATCGGATGATTATTAAGGAAATTATGAGAGTTAGAAAATCTGAAATTATTGAGATTTTTTTCAAAATTTCGATCAAAATGATGGATTTTTTTCAAAAAAGTCACTTTTTCAAAATTTCTAAAATTTGAATGCAGAATGAATCTAGCAGATAAACCATAAATAAAATGACCTAGACGACCAAAATCGGATGATTATTAAGGAAATTATGAGAGTTAGAAAATCTGAAATTATTGAGATTTTTTCAAAATTTCGATCAAAATGATAGATTTTTTTCAAAAAAGTCACTTTTTCAAAATTTCTAAAATTTGAATGCAGAATGAATCTAGCAGATAAACCATAAATAAAATGACCTAGACGACCAAAATCGGATGATTATTAAGGAAATTATGAGAGTTAGAAAATCTGAAATTATTGAGATTTTTTCAAAATTTCGATCAAAATGATGGATTTTTTTCAAAAAATTCACTTTTTCAAAATTTCTAAGATTTGATTGCAGAATGAATCTAGCAGATAAACCATAAATAAAATGACCTGGACGACCAAAATCGGATGATTATTAAGGAAATTATGAGAGTTAGAAAATCTGAAATTATTGAGATTTTTTTCAAAATTTCGATCAAAATGATGGATTTTTTTCAAAAAAGTCACTTTTTCAAAATTTCTAAGATTTGATTGCAGAATGAATCTAGCAGATAAACCATAAATAAAATGACCTGGACGACCAAAATCGGATGATTATTAAGGAAATTATGAGAGTTAGAAAATCTGAAATTATTGAGATTTTTTTCAAAATTTCGATCAAAATGATGGATTTTTTTCAAAAATTCTCTTTTTCAAAATTTCTAAAATTTGAATGCAGAATGAATCTAGCAGATAAACCATAAATAAAATGACCTAGACGACCAAAATCGGATGATTATTAAGGAAATTATGAGAGTTAGAAAATCTGAAATTATTGAGATTTTTTCAAAATTTCGATCAAAATGATGGATTTTTTTCAAAAAAGTCACTTTTTCAAAATTTCTAAGATTTGATTGCAGAATGAATCTAGCAGATAAACCATAAATAAAATGACCTGAACGACCAAAATCGGATGATTATTAAGGAAATTATGAGAGTTAGAAAATCTGAAATTATTGAGATTTTTTTCAAAATTTCGATCAAAATGATGGATTTTTTTCAAAAAATTCACTTTTTCAAAATTTCTAAGATTTGATTGCAGAATGAATCTAGCAGATAAACCATAAATAAAATGACCTGGACGACCAAAATCGGATGATTATTAAGGAAATTATGAGAGTTAGAAAATCTGAAATTATTGAGATTTTTTTCAAAATTTCGATCAAAATGATGGATTTTTTTCAAAAAAGTCACTTTTTCAAAATTTCTAAGATTTGATTGCAGAATGAATCTAGCAGATAAACCATAAATAAAATGACCTGGACGACCAAAATCGGATGATTATTAAGGAAATTATGAGAGTTAGAAAATCTGAAATTATTGAGATTTTTTTCAAAATTTCGATCAAAATGATGGATTTTTTTCAAAAAAGTCACTTTTTCAAAATTTCTAAAATTTAAATGCAGAATGAATCTAGCAGATAAACCATAAATAAAATGACTTAGACGACCAAAATCGGATGATTATTATGGAAATTATGAGAGTTAGAAAATCTGAAATTATTGAGATTTTTTTCAAAATTTCGATCAAAATGATGGATTTCTTTCAAAAAAGTCAAATTTTCAAAATTTCTAAAATTTGAATGCAGAATGAATCTCGCAGATAAACCATAAATAAAATGACCTAGACGACCAAAATCGGATGATTATTAAGGAAATTATGAGAGTTAGAAAATCTGAAATTATTGAGATTTTTTTCAAAATTTCGATCAAAATGATGGATTTTTTTCAAAAAAGTCACATTTTCAAAATTTCTAAAATTTGAATGCAGAATGAATCTAGCAGATAAACCATAAATAAAATGACCTAGACGACCAAAATCGGATGATTATTAAGGAAATTATGAGAGTTAGAAAATCTGAAATTATTGAGATTTTTTTCAAAATTTCGATCAAAATGATGGATTTTTTTCAAAAAAGTCACTTTTTCAAAATTTCTAAAATTTGAGAGGAGAATGAATCTAGCAGATAAACCATAAATAAAATGACCTAGACGACCAAAATCGGATGATTATTAAGGAAATTATGAGAGTTAGAAAATCTGAAATTATTGAGATTTTTTTCAAAATTTCGATCAAAATGATGGTTTTTTTTTCAAAAAAGTCACATTTTCAAAATTTCTAAAATTTGAATGCAGAATGAATCTAGCAGATAAACCATAAATAAAATGACCTAGACGACCAAAATCGGATGATTATTAGGGAAATTATGCGAGTTAGAAAATCTGAAATTTTTGAGATTTTTTTCAAAATTTCGATCAAAATGATGGATTTTTTTCAAAAAATTAACTTTTTCAAAATTTCTAAAATTTGAATGCAGAATGAATCTAGCAGATAAACCATAAATAAAATGACCTAGACGACCAAAATCGGATGATTATTAAGGAAATTATGAGAGTTAGAAAATCTGAAATTATTGAGATTTTTTTCAAAATTTCGATCAAAATGATGGATTCTTTTCAAAAAATTCACTTTTTCAAAATTTCTAAGATTTGATTGCAGAATGAATCTAGCAGATAAACCATAAATAAAATGACCTGGACGACCAAAATCGGATGAATATTAAGGAAATTATGAGAGTTAGAAAATCTGAAATTATTGAGATTTTTTTCAAAATTTCGATCAAAATGATGGATTTTTTTCAAAAAAGTCACTTTTTCAAAATTTCTAAGATTTGATTGCAGAATGAATCTAGCAGATAAACCATAAATAAAATGACCTGGACGACCAAAATCGGATGATTATTAAGGAAATTATGAGAGTTAGAAAATCTGAAATTATTGAGATTTTTTTCAAAATTTCGATCAAAATGATGGATTTTTTTCAAAAAAGTCACTTTTTCAAAATTTCTAAGATTTGATTGCAGAATGAATCTAGCAGATAAACCATAAATAAAATGACCTGGACGACCAAAATCGAATGATTATTAAGGAAATTATGAGAGTTAGAAAATCTGAAATTGAGATTTTTTTCAAAATTTCGATCAAAATGATGGATTTTTTTTCAAAAAATTCACTTTTTCAAAATTTCTAAGATTTGATTGCAGAATGAATCTAGCAGATAAACCATAAATAAAATGACCTGGACGACCAAAATCGGATGATTATTAAGGAAATTATGAGAGTTAGAAAATCTGAAATTATTGAGATTTTTTTCAAAATTTCGATCAAAATGATGGATTTTTTTCAAAAAAGTCACTTTTTCAAAATTTCTAAGATTTGATTGCAGAATGAATCTAGCAGATAAACCATAAATAAAATGACCTGGACGACCAAAATCGGATGATTATTAAGGAAATTATGAGAGTTAGAAAATCTGAAATTATTGAGATTTTTTTCAAAATTTCGATCAAAATGATGGATTTTTTTCAAAAAAGTCACTTTTTCAAAATTTCTAAAATTTAAATGCAGAATGAATCTAGCAGATAAACCATAAATAAAATGACTTAGACGACCAAAATCGGATGATTATTATGGAAATTATGAGAGTTAGAAAATCTGAAATTATTGAGATTTTTTTCAAAATTTCGATCAAAATGATGGATTTTTTTCAAAAAAGTCACTTTTTCAAAATTTCTAAAATTTAAATGCAGAATGAATCTAGCAGATAAACCATAAATAAAATGACTTAGACGACCAAAATCGGATGATTATTAAGGAAATTATGAGAGTTAGAAAATCTGAAATTATTGAGATTTTTTTCAAAATTTCGATCAAAATGATGGATTTTTTTCAAAAAAGTCACATTTTCAAAATTTCTAAAATTTGAATGCAGAATGAATCTAGCAGATAAACCATAAATAAAATGACCTAGACGACCAAAATCGGATGATTATTAAGGAAATTATGAGAGTTAGAAAATCTGAAATTATTGAGATTTTTTTCAAAATTTCGATCAAAATGATGGATTTTTTTCAAAAAAGTCACTTTTTCAAAATTTCTAAGATTTGATTGCAGAATGAATCTAGCAGATAAGCCATAAATAAAATGACCTGGACGACCAAAATCGGATGATTATTAAGGAAATTATGAGAGTTAGAAAATCTGAAATTATTGAGATTTTTTTCAAAATTTCGATCAAAATGATGGATTTTTTTCAAAAAAGTCACTTTTTCAAAATTTCTAAGATTTGATTGCAGAATGAATCTAGCAGATAAACCATAAATAAAATGACCTGGACGACCAAAATCGGATGATTATTAAGGAAATTATGAGAGTTAGAAAATCTGAAATTATTGAGATTTTTTTCAAAATTTCGATCAAAATGATGGATTTTTTTCAAAAAATTCACTTTTTCAAAATTTCTAAGATTTGATTGCAGAATGAATCTAGCAGATAAACCATAAATAAAATGACCTGGACGACCAAAATCGGATGATTATTAAGGAAATTATGAGAGTTAGAAAATCTGAAATTATTGAGATTTTTTTCAAAATTTCGATCAAAATGATGGATTTTTTTCAAAAAAGTCACTTTTTCAAAATTTCTAAGATTTGATTGCAGAATGAATCTAGCAGATAAACCATAAATAAAATGACCTGGACGACCAAAATCGGATGATTATTAAGGAAATTATGAGAGTTAGAAAATCTGAAATTATTGAGATTTTTTTCAAAACTTCGATCAAAATGATGGATTTTTTTCAAAAAAGTCACTTTTTCAAAATTTCTAAAATTTAAATGCAGAATGAATCTAGCAGATAAACCATAAATAAAATGACTTAGACGACCAAAATCGGATGATTATTATGGAAATTATGAGAGTTAGAAAATCTGAAATTATTGAGATTTTTTTCAAAATTTCGATCAAAATGATGGATTTTTTTCAAAAAAGTCAAATTTTCAAAATTTCTAAGATTTGATTGCAGAATGAATCTAGCAGATAAACCATAAATAAAATGACCTGGACGACCAAAATCGGATGATTATTAAGGAAATTATGAGAGTTCGAAAATCTGAAATTATTGAGATTTTTTTCAAAATTTCGATCAAAATGATGGATTTTTTTCAAAAAAGTCACTTTTTCAAAATTTCTAAGATTTGATTGCAGAATGAATCTAGCAGATAAACCATAAATAAAATGACCTGGACGACCAAAATCGGATGATTATTAAGGAAATTATGAGAGTTAGAAAATCTGAAATTATTGAGATTTTTTTCAAAATTTCGATCAAAATGATGGATTTTTTTCAAAAAAGTCACATTTTCAAAATTTCTAAAATTTGAATGCAGAATGAATCTAGCAGATAAACCATAAATAAAATGACCTAGACGACCAAAATCGGATGATTATTAAGGAAATTATGAGAGTTAGAAAATCTGAAATTATTGAGATTTTTTCAAAATTTCGATCAAAATGATGGATTTTTTTCAAAAAAGTCACTTTTTCAAAATTTCTAAAATTTGAATGCAGAATGAATCTAGCAGATAAACCATAAATAAAATGACCTAGACGACCAAAATCGGATGATTATTAAGGAAATTATGAGAGTTAGAAAATCTGAAATTATTGAGAAATTCTGAAAAAATTTCGATCAAAATGATGGATTTTTTTCAAAAAAGTCACATTTTCAAAATTTCTAAAATTTGAATGCAGAATGAATCTAGCAGATAAACCATAAATAAAATGACCTAGACGACCAAAATCGGATGATTATTAAGGAAATTATGAGAGTTAGAAAATCTGAAATTATTGAGATTTTTTTCAAAATTTCGATCAAAATGATGGATTTTTTTCAAAAAATTCACTTTTTCAAAATTTCTAAGATTTGATTGCAGAATGAATCTAGCAGATAAACCATAAATAAAATGACCTGGACGACCAAAATCGGATGATTATTAAGGAAATTATGAGAGTTAGAAAATCTGAAATTATTGAGATTTTTTCAAAATTTCGATCAAAATGATGGATTTTTTTCAAAAAAGTCACTTTTTCAAAATTTCTAAAATTTGAATGCAGAATGAATCTAGCAGATAAACCATAAATAAAATGACCTAGACGACCAAAATCGGATGATTATTAAGGAAATTATGAGAGTTAGAAAATCTGAAATTATTGAGATTTTTTTCAAAATTTCGATCGAAATGATGTATTTTTTTCAAAAAAGTCACATTTTCAAAATTTCTAAAATTTGAATGCAGAATGAATCTAGCAGATAAACCATAAATAAAATGACCTAGACGACCAAAATCGGATGATTATTAAGGAAATTATGCGAGTTAGAAAATCTGAAATTTTTGAGATTTTTTTCAAAATTTCGATCAAAATGATGGATTTTTTTCAAAAAAGTCACTTTTTCAAAATTTCTAAAATTTGAATGCAGAATGAATCTAGCAGATAAACCATAAATAAAATGACCTAGACGACCAAAATCGGATGATTATTAAGGAAATTATGAGAGTTAGAAAATCTGAAATTATTGAGATTTTTTTCAAAATTACGATCAAAATGATGGATTTTTTTCAAAAAATTCTCTTTTTCAAAATTTCTAAAATTTGAATGCAGAATGAATCTAGCAGATAAACCATAAATAAAATGACCTAGACGACCAAAATCGGATGATTATTAAGGAAATTATGAGAGTTAGAAAATCTGAAATTATTGAGATTTTTTTCAAAATTTCGATCAAAATGATGGATTTTTTTCAAAATTTCGATCAAAATGATGGATTTTTTTCAAAAAATTCACTTTTTCAAAATTTCTAAGATTTGATTGCAGAATGAATCTAGCAGATAAACCATAAATAAAATGACCTGGACGACCAAAATCGGATGATTATTAAGGAAATTATGAGAGTTAGAAAATCTGAAATTATTGAGATTTTTTCAAAATTTCGATCAAAATGATGGATTTTTTTCAAAAAAGTCACTTTTTCAAAATTTCTAAGATTTGATTGCAGAATGAATCTAGCAGATAAACCATAAATAAAATGACCTGGACGACCAAAATCGGATGATTATTAAGGAAATTATGAGAGTTAGAAAATCTGAAATTATTGAGATTTTTTTCAAAATTTCGATCAAAATGATGGATTTTTTTCAAAAAATTCACTTTTTCAAAATTTCTAAGATTTGATTGCAGAATGAATCTAGCAGATAAACCATAAATAAAATGACCTGGACGACCAAAATCGGATGATTATTAAGGAAATTATGAGAGTTAGAAAATCTGAAATTATTGAGATTTTTTTCAAAATTTCGATCAAAATGATGGATTTTTTTCAAAAAATTCTCTTTTTCAAAATTTCTAAAATTTGAATGCAGAATGAATCTAGCAGATAAACCATAAATAAAATGACCTAGACGACCAAAATCGGATGATTATTAAGGAAATTATGAGAGTTAGAAAATCTGAAATTATTGAGATTTTTTTCAAAATTTCGACCAAAATGATGGAGTTTTTTCAAAAAATTCACTTTTTCAAAATTTCTAAGATTTGATTGCAGAATGAATCTAGCAGATAAACCATAAATAAAATGACCTGGACGACCAAAATCGGATGATTATTAAGGAAATTATGAGAGTTAGAAAATCTGAAATTATTGAGATTTTTTTCAAAATTTCGATCAAAATGATGGATTTTTTTCAAAAAAGTCACTTTTTCAAAATTTCTAAGATTTGATTGTAGAATGAATCTAGCAGATAAACCATAAATAAAATGACCTGGACGACCAAAATCGGATGATTATTAAGGAAATTATGAGAGTTAGAAAATCTGAAATTATTGAGATTTTTTCAAAATTTCGATCAAAATGATGGATTTTTTTCAAAAAATTCACTTTTTCAAAATTTCTAAGATTTGATTGCAGAATGAATCTAGCAGATAAACCATAAATAAAATGACCTGGACGACCAAAATCGGATGATTATTAAGGAAATTATGAGAGTTAGAAAATCTGAAATTATTGAGATTTTTTTCAAAATTTCGATCAAAATGATGGATTTTTTTCAAAAAAGTCACTTTTTCAAAATTTCTAAAATTTGATTGCAGAATGAATCTAGCAGATAAACCATAAATAAAATGACCTGGACGACCAAAATCGGATGATTATTAAGGAAATTATGAGAGTTAGAAAATCTGAAATTATTGAGATTTTTTTCAAAATTTCGATCAAAATGATGGATTTTTTTCAAAAAAGTCACTTTTTCAAAATTTCTAAAATTTAAATGCAGAATGAATCTAGCAGATAAACCATAAATAAAATGACTTAGACGACCAAAATCGGATGATTATTATGGAAATTATGAGAGTTAGAAAATCTGAAATTATTGAGATTTTTTTCAAAATTTCGATCAAAATGATGGATTTTTTTCAAAAAAGTCAAATTTTCAAAATTTCTAAAATTTGAATGCAGAATGAATCTAGCAGATAAACCATAAATAAAATGACCTAAACGACCAAAATCGGATGATTATTAAGGAAATTATGAGAGTTAGAAAATCTGAAATTTTTGAGATTTTTTTCAAAATTTCGATAAAAATTATGGATTTTTTTCAAAAAAGTCACATTTTCAAAATTTCTAAAATTTGAATGCAGAATGAATCTAGCAGATAAACCATAAATAAAATGACCTAGACGACCAAAATCGGATGATTATTAAGGAAATTATGAGAGTTAGAAAATCTGAAATTATTGAGATTTTTTTCAAAATTTCGATCAAAATGATGGATTTTTTTCAAAAAAGTCAAATTTTCAAAATTTCTAAGATTTGATTGCAGAATGAATCTAGCAGATAAACCATAAATAAAATGACCTGGACGACCAAAATCGGATGATTATTAAGGAAATTATGAGAGTTCGAAAATCTGAAATTATTGAGATTTTTTTCAAAATTTCGATCAAAATGATGCATTTTTTTCAAAAAAGTCACTTTTTCAAAATTTCTAAGATTTGATTGCAGAATGAATCTAGCAGATAAACCATAAATAAAATGACCTGGACGACCAAAATCGGATGATTATTAAGGAAATTATGAGAGTTAGAAAATCTGAAATTATTGAGATTTTTTTCAAAATTTCGATCAAAATGATGGATTTTTTTCAAAAAAGTCACATTTTCAAAATTTCTAAAATTTGAATGCAGAATGAATCTAGCAGATAAACCATAAATAAAATGACCTAGACGACCAAAATCGGATGATTATTAAGGAAATTATGAGAGTTAGAAAATCTGAAATTATTGAGATTTTTTCAAAATTTCGATCAAAATGATGGATTTTTTTCAAAAAATTCACTTTTTCAAAATTTCTAAGATTTGATTGCAGAATGAATCTAGCAGATAAACCATAAATAAAATGACCTGGACGACCAAAATCGGATGATTATTAAGGAAATTATGAGAGTTAGAAAATCTGAAATTATTGAGATTTTTTTCAAAATTTCGATCAAAATGATGTTTTTTTTCAAAAAAGTCACTTTTTCAAAATTTCTAAGATTTGATTGCAGAATGAATCTAGCAGATAAACCATAAATAAAATGACCTGGACGACCAAAATCGGATGATTATTAAGGAAATTATGAGAGTTAGAAAATCTGAAATTATTGAGATTTTTTTCAAAATTTCGATCAAAATGATGGATTTTTTTCAAAAAAGTCACTTTTTCAAAATTTCTAAAATTTAAATGCAGAATGAATCTAGCAGATAAACCATAAATAAAATGACTTAGACGACCAAAATCGGATGATTATTATGGAAATTATGAGAGTTAGAAAATCTGAAATTATTGAGATTTTTTTCAAAATTTCGATCAAAATGATGGATTTTTTTCAAAAAAGTCACATTTTCAAAATTTCTAAAATTTGAATGCAGAATGAATCTAGCAGATAAACCATAAATAAAATGACCTAGACGACCAAAATCGGATGATTATTAAGGAAATTATGCGAGTTAGAAAATCTGAAATTTTTGAGATTTTTTTCAAAATTTCGATCAAAATGATGGATTTTTTTCAAAAAATTAACTTTTTCAAAATTTCTAAAATTTGAATGCAGAATGAATCTAGCAGATAAACCATAAATAAAATGACCTAGACGACCAAAATCGGATGATTATTAAGGAAATTATGAGAGTTAGAAAATCTGAAATTATTGAGATTTTTTCAAAATTTCGATCAAAATGATGGATTTTTTTCAAAAAATTCTCTTTTTCAAAATTTCTAAAATTTGAATGCAGAATGAATCTAGCAGATAAACCATAAATAAAATGACCTAGACGACCAAAATCGGATGATTATTAAGGAAATTATGAGAGTTAGAAAATCTGAAATTATTGAGATTTTTTTCAAAATTTCGACCAAAATGATGGATTTTTTTCAAAAATTCACTTTTTCAAAATTTCTAAGATTTGATTGCAGAATGAATCTAGCAGATAAACCATAAATAAAATGACCTGGACGACCAAAATCGGATGATTATTAAGGAAATTATGAGAGTTAGAAAATCTGAAATTATTGAGATTTTTTTCAAAATTTCGATCAAAATGATGGATTTTTTTCAAAAAAGTCACTTTTTCAAAATTTCTAAGATTTGATTGTAGAATGAATCTAGCAGATAAACCATAAATAAAATGACCTGGACGACCAAAATCGGATGATTATTAAGGAAATTATGAGAGTTAGAAAATCTGAAATTATTGAGATTTTTTCAAAATTTCGATCAAAATGATGGATTTTTTTCAAAAAATTCACTTTTTCAAAATTTCTAAGATTTGATTGCAGAATGAATCTAGCAGATAAACCATAAATAAAATGACCTGGACGACCAAAATCGGATGATTATTAAGGAAATTATGAGAGTTAGAAAATCTGAAATTATTGAGATTTTTTCAAAATTTCGATCAAAATGATGGATTTTTTTCAAAAAAGTCACTTTTTCAAAATTTCTAAGATTTGATTGCAGAATGAATCTAGCAGATAAACCATAAATAAAATGACCTGGACGACCAAAATCGGATGATTATTAAGGAAATTATGAGAGTTAGAAAATCTGAAATTATTGAGATTTTTTTCAAAATTTCGATCAAAATGATGGATTTTTTTCAAAAAAATTTCTAAGATTTGATTGCAGAATGAATCTAGCAGATAAACCATAAATAAAATGACCTAGACGACCAAAATCGGATGATTATTAAGGAAATTATGAGAGTTAGAAAATCTGAAATTTTTGAGATTTTTTTCAAAATTTCGATAAAAATGATGGATTTTTTTCAAAAAAGTCACATTTTCAAAATTTCTAAAATTTGAATGCAGAATGAATCTAGCAGATAAACCATAAATAAAATGACCTAGACGACCAAAATCGGATGATTATTAAGGAAATTATGAGAGTTAGAAAATCTGAAACTATTGAGATTTTTTTCAAAATTTCGATCAAAATGATGGATTTTTTTCAAAAAATTCACTTTTTCAAAATTTCTAAGATTTGATTGCAGAATGAATCTAGCAGATAAACCATAAATAAAATGACCTAGACGACCAAAATCGGATGATTATTAAGGAAATTATGAGAGTTAGAAAATCTGAAATTTTTGAGATTTTTTTCAAAATTTCGATAAAAATGATGGATTTTTTTCAAAAAAGTCACATTTTCAAAATTTCTAAAATTTGAATGCAGAATGAATCTAGCAGATAAACCATAAATAAAATGACCTAGACGACCAAAATCGGATGATTATTAAGGAAATTATGAGAGTTAGAAAATCTGAAACTATTGAGATTTTTTTCAAAATTTCGATCAAAATGATGGATTTTTTTCAAAAAATTCACTTTTTCAAAATTTCTAAAATTTGAATGCAGAATGAATCTAGCAGATAAACCATAAATAAAATGACCTAGACGACCAAAATCGGATGATTATTAAGGAAATTATGAGAGTTAGAAAATCTGAAATTATTGAGATTTTTTTCAAAATTTCGATCAAAATGATGGATTTTTTTCAAAAAATTCACTTTTTCAAAATTTCTAAGATTTGATTGCAGAATGAATCTAGCAGATAAACCATAAATAAAATGACCTAGACGACCAAAATCGGATGATTATTAAGGAAATTATGAGAGTTAGAAAATCTGAAACTATTGAGATTTTTTTCAAAATTTCGATCAAAATGATGGATTTTTTTCAAAAAATTCTCTTTTTCAAAATTTCTAAGATTTGATTGCAGAATGAATCTAGCAGATAAACCATAAATAAAATGACCTGGACGACCAAAATCGGATGATTATTAAGGAAATTATGAGAGTTAGAAAATCTGAAATTATTGAGATTTTTTTCAAAATTTCGATCAAAATGATGGATTTTTTTCAAAAAATTCACTTTTTCAAAATTTCTAAGATTTGATTGCAGAATGAATCTAGCAGATAAACCATAAATAAAATGACCTGGACGACCAAAATCGGATGATTATTAAGGAAATTATGAGAGTTAGAAAATCTGAAATTATTGAGATTTTTTTCAAAATTTCGACCAAAATGATGGATTTTTTTCAAAAAATTCACTTTTTCAAAATTTCTAAGATTTGATTGCAGAATGAATCTAGCAGATAAACCATAAATAAAATGACCTGGACGACCAAAATCGGATGATTATTAAGGAAATTATGAGAGTTAGAAAATCTGAAATTATTGAGATTTTTTCAAAATTTCGATCAAAATGATGGATTTTTTTCAAAAAAGTCACTTTTTCAAAATTTCTAAGATTTGATTGTAGAATGAATCTAGCAGATAAACCATAAATAAAATGACCTGGACGACCAAAATCGGATGATTATTAAGGAAATTATGAGAGTTAGAAAATCTGAAATTATTGAGATTTTTTTCAAAATTTCGATCAAAATGATGGATTTTTTTCAAAAAATTCACTTTTTCAAAATTTCTAAGATTTGATTGCAGAATGAATCTAGCAGATAAACCATAAATAAAATGACCTGGACGACCAAAATCGGATGATTATTAAGGAAATTATGAGAGTTAGAAAATCTGAAATTATTGAGATTTTTTCAAAATTTCGATCAAAATGATGGATTTTTTTCAAAAAAGTCACTTTTTCAAAATTTCTAAGATTTGATTGCAGAATGAATCTAGCAGATAAACCATAAATAAAATGACCTGGACGACCAAAATCGGATGATTATTAAGGAAATTATGAGAGTTAGAAAATCTGAAATTATTGAGATTTTTTCAAAATTTCGATCAAAATGATGGATTTTTTTCAAAAAAGTCACTTTTTCAAAATTTCTAAAATTTAAATGCAGAATGAATCTAGCAGATAAACCATAAATAAAATGACTTAGACGACCAAAATCGGATGATTATTATGGAAATTATGAGAGTTAGAAAATCTGAAATTATTGAGATTTTTTTCAAAATTTCGATCAAAATGATGGATTTTTTTCAAAAAAGTCAAATTTTCAAAATTTCTAAAATTTGAATGCAGAATGAATCTAGCAGATAAACCATAAATAAAATGACCTAGACGACCAAAATCGGATGATTATTAAGGAAATTATGAGAGTTAGAAAATCTGAAATTTTTGAGATTTTTTTCAAAATTTCGATAAAAATGATGGATTTTTTTCAAAAAAGTCACATTTTCAAAATTTCTAAAATTTGAATGCAGAATGAATCTAGCAGATAAACCATAAATAAAATGACCTAGACGACCAAAATCGGATGATTATTAAGGAAATTATGAGAGTTAGAAAATCTGAAACTATTGAGATTTTTTTCAAAATTTCGATCAAAATGATGGATTTTTTTCAAAAAATTCACTTTTTCAAAATTTCTAAGATTTGATTGCAGAATGAATCTAGCAGATAAACCATAAATAAAATGACCTGGACGACCAAAATCGGATGATTATTAAGGAAATTATGAGAGTTCGAAAATCTGAAATTATTGAGATTTTTTTCAAAATTTCGATCAAAATGATGGATTTTTTTCAAAAAAGTCACATTTTCAAAATTTCTAAAATTTGAATGCAGAATGAATCTAGCAGATAAACCATAAATAAAATGACCTAGACGACCAAAATCGGATGATTATTAAGAAAATTATGAGAGTTAGAAAATCTGAAATTATTGAGATTTTTTTCAAAATTTCGATCAAAATGATGGATTTTTTTCAAAAAAGTCACTTTTTCAAAATTTCTAAAATTTGAATGCAGAATGAATCTAGCAGATAAACCATAAATAAAATGACCTAGACGACCAAAATCGGATGATTATTAAGGAAATTATGAGAGTTAGAAAATCTGAAATTATTGAGATTTTTTTCAAAATTTCGATCAAAATGATGGATTTTTTTCAAAAAATTCACTTTTTCAAAATTTCTAAGATTTGATTGCAGAATGAATCTAGCAGATAAACCATAAATAAAATGACCTAGACGACCAAAATCGGATGATTATTAAGGAAATTATGAGAGTTAGAAAATCTGAAACTATTGAGATTTTTTTCAAAATTTCGATCAAAATGATGGATTTTTTTCAAAAAATTCTCTTTTTCAAAATTTCTAAGATTTGATTGCAGAATGAATCTAGCAGATAAACCATAAATAAAATGACCTGGACGACCAAAATCGGATGATTATTAAGGAAATTATGAGAGTTAGAAAATCTGAAATTATTGAGATTTTTTTCAAAATTTCGATCAAAATGATGGATTTTTTTCAAAAAATTCACTTTTTCAAAATTTCTAAGATTTGATTGCAGAATGAATCTAGCAGATAAACCATAAATAAAATGACCTGGACGACCAAAATCGGATGATTATTAAGGAAATTATGAGAGTTAGAAAATCTGAAATTATTGAGATTTTTTTCAAAATTTCGATCAAACCGATGGATTTTTTTCAAAAAAGTCACTTTTTCAAAATTTCTAAGATTTGATTGCAGAATGAATCTAGCAGATAAACCATAAATAAAATGACCTAGACGACCAAAATCGGATGATTATTAAGGAAATTATGAGAGTTAGAAAATCTGAAATTATTGAGATTTTTTTCAAAATTTCGATCAAAATGATGGATTTTTTTCAAAAAGTCACTTTTTCAAAATTTCTAAAATTTGAATGCAGAATGAATCTAGCAGATAAACCATAAATAAAATGACCTAGACGACCAAAATCGGATGATTATTAAGGAAATTATGAGAGTTAGAAAATCTGAAATTATTGAGATTTTTTTCAAAATTTCGATCAAAATGATGGATTTTTTTCAAAAAAGTCACATTTTCAAAATTTCTAAAATTTGAATGCAGAATGAATCTAGCAGATAAACCATAAATAAAATGACCTAGACGACCAAAATCGGATGATTATTAAGGAAATTATGAGAGTTAGAAAATCTGAAATTATTGAGATTTTTTTCAAAATTTCGATCAAAATGATGGATTTTTTACAAAAAGTCACTTTTTCAAAATTTCTAAGATTTGATTGCAGAATGAATCTAGCAGATAAACCATAAATAAAATGACCTGGACGACCAAAATCGGATGATTATTAAGGAAATAATGAGAGTTAGAAAATCTGAAATTATTGAGATTTTTTTCAAAATTTCGATCAAAATGATGGATTTTTTTCAAAAAATTCACTTTTTCAAAATTTCTAAGATTTGATTGCAGAATGAATCTAGCAGATAAACCATAAATAAAATGACCTGGACGACCAAAATCGGATGATTATTAAGGAAATTATGAGAGTTAGAAAATCTGAAATTATTGAGATTTTTTTCAAAATTTCGATCAAACCGATGGATTTTTTTCAAAAAAGTCACTTTTTCAAAATTTCTAAGATTTGATTGCAGAATGAATCTAGCAGATAAACCATAAATAAAATGACCTGGACGACCAAAATCGGATGATTATTAAGGAAATTATGAGAGTTAGAAAATCTGAAATTATTGAGATTTTTTTCAAAATTTCGATCAAAATGATGGATTTTTTTCAAAAAAGTCACATTTTCAAAATTTCTAAAATTTGAATGCAGAATGAATCTAGCAGATAAACCATAAATAAAATGACCTAGACGACCAAAATCGGATGATTATTAAGGAAATTATGAGAGTTAGAAAATCTGAAATTATTGAGATTTTTTTCAAAATTTCGATCAAAATGATGGATTTTTTTCAAAAAAGTCACTTTTTCAAAATTTCTAAAATTTGAATGCAGAATGAATCTAGCAGATAAACCATAAATAAAATGACCTAGACGACCAAAATCGGATGATTATTAAGTAAATTATGAGAGTTAGAAAATCTGAAATTATTGAGATTTTTTTCAAAATTTCGATCAAAATGATGGATTTTTTTCAAAAAAGTCACATTTTCAAAATTTCTAAAATTTGAATGCAGAATGAATCTAGCAGATAAACCATAAATAAAATGACCTAGACGACCAAAATCGGATGATTATTAAGGAAATTATGAGAGTTAGAAAATCTGAAATTATTGAGATTTTTTTCAAAATTTCGATCAAAATGATGGATTTTTTTCCAAAAATTAACTTTTTCAAAATTTCTAAAATTTGAATGCAGAATGAATCTAGCAGATAAACCATAAATAAAATGACCTAGACGACCAAAATCGGATGATTATTAAGGAAATTATGAGAGTTAGAAAATCTGAAATTATTGAGATTTTTTTCAAAATTTCGATCAAAATGATGGATTTTTTTCAAAAAAGTCACTTTTTCAAAATTTCTAAAATTTGAATGCAGAATGAATCTAGCAGATAAACCATAAATAAAATGACCTAGACGACCAAAATCGGATGATTATTAAGTAAATTATGAGAGTTAGAAAATCTGAAATTATTGAGATTTTTTTCAAAATTTCGATCAAAATGATGGATTTTTTTCAAAAAAGTCACATTTTCAAAATTTCTAAAATTTGAATGCAGAATGAATCTAGCAGATAAACCATAAATAAAATGACCTAGACGACCAAAATCGGATGATTATTAAGGAAATTATGAGAGTTAGAAAATCTGAAATTATTGAGATTTTTTTCAAAATTTCGATCAAAATGATGGATTTTTTTCCAAAAATTAACTTTTTCAAAATTTCTAAAATTTGAATGCAGAATGAATCTAGCAGATAAACCATAAATAAAATGACCTAGACGACCAAAATCGGATGATTATTAAGGAAATTATGAGAGTTAGAAAATCTGAAATTATTGAGATTTTTTTCAAAATTTCGATCAAACCGATGGATTTTTTTCAAAAAAGTCACTTTTTCAAAATTTCTAAGATTTGATTGCAGAATGAATCTAGCAGATAAACCATAAATAAAATGACCTGGACGACCAAAATCGGATGATTATTAAGGAAATTATGAGAGTTAGAAAATCTGAAATTATTGAGATTTTTTCAAAATTTCGATCAAAATGATGGATTTTTTTCAAAAAAGTCACATTTTCAAAATTTCTAAAATTTGAATGCAGAATGAATCTAGCAGATAAACCATAAATAAAATGACCTAGACGACCAAAATCGGATGATTATTAAGGAAATTATGAGAGTTAGAAAATCTGAAATTATTGAGATTTTTTTCAAAATTTCGATCAAAATGATGGATTTTTTTCCAAAAATTAACTTTTTCAAAATTTCTAAAATTTGAATGCAGAATGAATCTAGCAGATAAACCATAAATAAAATGACCTAGACGACCAAAATCGGATGATTATTAAGGAAATTATGAGAGTTAGAAAATCTGAAATTATTGAGATTTTTTTCAAAATTTCGATCAAAATGATGGATTTTTTTCAAAAAATTCTCTTTTTCAAAATTTCTAAAATTTGAATGCAGAATGAATCTAGCAGATAAACCATAAATAAAATGACCTAGACGACCAAAATCGGATGATTATTAAGGAAATTATGAGAGTTAGAAAATCTGAAATTATTGAGATTTTTTTCAAAGTTTCGATCAAAATGATGGATTTTTTTCAAAAAAGTCACATTTTCAAAATTTCTAAAATTTGAATGCAGAATGAATCTAGCAGATAAACCATAAATAAAATGACCTAGACGACCAAAATCGGATGATTCTTAAGGAAATTATGAGAGTTAGAAAATCTGAAATTATTGAGATTTTTTTCAAAATTTCGATCAAAATGATGGATTTTTTTCAAAAAAGTCACTTTTTCAAAATTTCTAAAATTTGATTGCAGAATGAATCTAGCAGATAAACCATAAATAAAATGACCTGGACGACCAAAATCGGATGATTATTAAGGAAATTATGAGAGTTAGAAAATCTGAAATTATTGAGATTTTTTTCAAAATTTCGATCAAAATGATGGATTTTTTTCAAAAAAGTCAAATTTTCAAAATTTCTAAAATTTAAATGCAGAATGAATCTAGCAGATAAACCATAAATAAAATGACTTAGACGACCAAAATCGGATGATTATTATGGAAATTATGAGAGTTAGAAAATCTGAAATTATTGAGATTTTTTTCAAAATTTCGATCAAAATGATGGATTTTTTTCAAAAAAGTCAAATTTTCAAAATTTCTAAAATTTGAATGCAGAATGAATCTAGCAGATAAACCATAAATAAAATGACCTAGACGACCAAAATCGGATGATTATTAAGGAAATTATGAGAGTTAGAAAATCTGAAATTATTGAGATTTTTTTCAAAATTTCGATCAAAATGATGGATTTTTTTCAAAAAGTCACTTTTTCAAAATTTCTAAGATTTGATTGCAGAATGAATCTAGCAGATAAACCATAAATAAAATGACCTGGACGACCAAAATCGGATGATTATTAAGGAAATTATGAGAGTTAGAAAATCTGAAATTATTGAGATTTTTTTCAAAATTTCGATCAAAATGATGGATTTTTTTCAAAAAAGTCACTTTTTCAAAATTTCTAAGATTTGATTGCAGAATGAATCTAGCAGATAAACCATAAATAAAATGACCTGGACGACCAAAATCGGATGATTATTAAGGAAATTATGAGAGTTAGAAAATCTGAAATTATTGAGATTTTTTTCAAAATTTCGATCAAAATGATGGATTTTTTTCAAAAAATTCACTTTTTCAAAATTTCTAAGATTTGATTGCAGAATGAATCTAGCAGATAAGCCATAAATAAAATGATCTGGACGACCAAAATCGGATGATTATTAAGGAAATTATGAGAGTTAGAAAATCTGAAATTATTGAGATTTTTTTCAAAATTTCGATCAAAATGATGGATTTTTTTCAAAAAAGTCAAATTTTCAAAATTTCTAAAATTTGAATGCAGAATGAATCTAGCAGATAAACCATAAATAAAATGACCTAGACGACCAAAATCGGATGATTCTTAAGGAAATTATGAGAGTTAGAAAATCTGAAATTATTGAGATTTTTTTCAAAATTTCGATCAAAATGATGGATTTTTTTCAAAAAAGTCACATTTTCAAAATTTCTAAAATTTGAATGCAGAATGAATCTAGCAGATAAACCATAAATAAAATGACCTAGACGACCAAAATCGGATGATTATTAAGGAAATTATGAGAGTTAGAAAATCTGAAATTATTGAGATTTTTTCAAAATTTCGATCAAAATGATGGATTTTTTTCAAAAAATTCTCTTTTTCAAAATTTCTAAAATTTGAATGCAGAATGAATCTAGCAGATAAACCATAAATAAAATGACCTAGACGACCAAAATCGGATGATTATTAAGGAAATTATGAGAGTTAGAAAATCTGAAATTATTGAGATTTTTTTCAAAGTTTCGATCAAAATGATGGATTTTTTTCAAAAAAGTCACATTTTCAAAATTTCTAAAATTTGAATGCAGAATGAATCTAGCAGATAAACCATAAATAAAATGACCTAGACGACCAAAATCGGATGATTATTAAGGAAATTATGAGAGTTAGAAAATCTGAAATTATTGAGATTTTTTCAAAATTTCGATCAAAATGATGGATTTTTTTCAAAAAATTCACTTTTTCAAAATTT
This sequence comes from Zaprionus ornatus, assembly GCA_018904035.1. Taxonomy (NCBI): domain Eukaryota; kingdom Metazoa; phylum Arthropoda; class Insecta; order Diptera; family Drosophilidae; genus Zaprionus; species Zaprionus ornatus. The sequence continues at coordinate 44,245 of JAEIFZ010000200.1, forward strand.
CTAAGATTTGATTGCAGAATGAATCTAGCAGATAAACCATAAATAAAATGACCTGGACGACCAAAATCGGATGAATATTAAGGAAATTATGAGAGTTAGAAAATCTGAAATTATTGAGATTTTTTTCAAAATTTCGATCAAAATGATGGATTTTTTTCAAAAAAGTCACATTTTCAAAATTTCTAAGATTTGATTGCAGAATGAATCTAGCAGATAAACCATAAATAAAATGACCTGGACGACCAAAATCGGATGATTATTAAGGAAATTATGAGAGTTAGAAAATCTGAAATTATTGAGATTTTTTTCAAAATTTCGATCAAAATGATGGATTTTTTTCAAAAAATTCACTTTTTCAAAATTTCTAAGATTTGATTGCAGAATGAATCTAGCAGATAAACCATAAATAAAATGACCTGGACGACCAAAATCGGATGATTATTAAGGAAATTATGAGAGTTAGAAAATCTGAAATTATTGAGATTTTTTCAAAATTTCGATCAAAATGATGGATTTTTTTCAAAAAATTCACTTTTTCAAAATTTCTAAGATTTGATTGCAGAATGAATCTAGCAGATAAACCATAAATAAAATGACCTGGACGACCAAAATCGGATGATTATTAAGGAAATTATGAGAGTTAGAAAATCTGAAATTATTGAGATTTTTTTCAAAATTTCGATCAAAATGATGGATTTTTTTCAAAAAAGTCAAATTTTCAAAATTTCTAAAATTTGAATGCAGAATGAATCTAGCAGATAAACCATAAATAAAATGACCTAGACGACCAAAATCGGATGATTATTAAGGAAATTATGAGAGTTAGAAAATCTGAAATTATTGAGATTTTTTTCAAAATTTCGAGCAAAATGATGGATTTTTTTCAAAAAAGTCACATTTTCAAAATTTCTAAAATTTGAATGCAGAATGAATCTAGCAGATAAACCATAAATAAAATGACCTAGACGACCAAAATCGGATGATTATTAAGGAAATTATGAGAGTTAGAAAATCTGAAATTATTGAGATTTTTTTCAAAATTTCGATCAAAATGATGGATTTTTTTCAAAAAAGTCACTTTTTCAAAATTTCTAAAATTTGAATGCAGAATGAATCTAGCAGATAAGCCATAAATAAAATGACCTAGACGACCAAAATCGGATGATTATTAAGGAAATTATGAGAGTTAGAAAATCTGAAATTATTGAGATTTTTTTCAAAGTTTCGATCAAAATGATGGATTTTTTTCAAAAAAGTCACATTTTCAAAATTTCTAAAATTTGAATGCAGAATGAATCTAGCAGATAAACCATAAATAAAATGACCTAGACGACCAAAATCGGATGATTATTAAGGAAATTATGAGAGTTAGAAAATCTGAAATTATTGAGATTTTTTTCAAAATTTCGATCAAAATGATGGATTTTTTTCAAAAAATTCACTTCTTCAAAATTTCTAAGATTTGATTGCAGAATGAATCTAGCAGATAAACCATAAATAAAATGACCTGGACGACCAAAATCGGATGAATATTAAGGAAATTATGAGAGTTAGAAAATCTGAAATTATTGAGATTTTTTTCAAAATTTCGATCAAAATGATGGATTTTTTTCAAAAAAGTCACTTTTTCAAAATTTCTAAGATTTGATTGCAGAATGAATCTAGCAGATAAACCATAAATAAAATGACCTGGACGACCAAAATCGGATGATTATTAAGGAAATTATGAGAGTTAGAAAATCTGAAATTATTGAGATTTTTTTCAAAATTTCGATCAAAATGATGGATTTTTTTCAAAAAAGTCACTTTTTCAAAATTTCTAAGATTTGATTGCAGAATGAATCTAGCAGATAAACCATAAATAAAATGACCTGGACGACCAAAATCGGATGATTATTAAGGAAATTATGAGAGTTAGAAAATCTGAAATTATTGAGATTTTTTTCAAAATTTCGATCAAAATGATGGATTTTTTTCAAAAAAGTCACTTTTTCAAAATTTCTAAAATTTAAATGCAGAATGAATCTAGCAGATAAACCATAAATAAAATGACTTAGACGACCAAAATCGGATGATTATTATGGAAATTATGAGAGTTAGAAAATCTGAAATTATTGAGATTTTTTTCAAAATTTCGATCAAAATGATGGATTTTTTTCAAAAAAGTCAAATTTTCAAAATTTCTAAAATTTGAATGCAGAATGAATCTAGCAGATAAACCATAAATAAAATGACCTAGACGACCAAAATCGGATGATTATTAAGGAAATTATGAGAGTTAGAAAATCTGAAATTATTGAGATTTTTTTCAAAATTTCGATCAAAATGATGGATTTTTTTCAAAAAAGTCACATTTTCAAAATTTCTAAAATTTGAATGCAGAATGAATCTAGCAGATAAACCATAAATAAAATGACCTAGACGACCAAAATCGGATGATTATTAAGAAAATTATGAGAGTTAGAAAATCTGAAATTATTGAGATTTTTTTCAAAATTTCGATCAAAATGATGGATTTTTTTCAAAAAAGTCACTTTTTCAAAATTTCTAAAATTTGAATGCAGAATGAATCTAGCAGATAAACCATAAATAAAATGACCTAGACGACCAAAATCGGATGATTATTAAGGAAATTATGAGAGTTAGAAAATCTGAAATTATTGAGATTTTTTTCAAAATTTCGATCAAAATGATGCATTTTTTTCAAAAAAGTCACATTTTCAAAATTTCTAAAATTTGAATGCAGAATGAATCTAGCAGATAAACCATAAATAAAATGACCTAGACGACCAAAATCGGATGATTATTAAGGAAATTATGAGAGTTAGAAAATCTGAAATTTTTGAGATTTTTTTCAAAATTTCGATCAAAATGATGGATTTTTTTCAAAAAAGTCACTTTTTCAAAATTTCTAAAATTTGAATGCAGAATGAATCTAGCAGATAAACCATAAATAAAATGACCTAGACGACCAAAATCGGATGATTATTAAGGAAATTATGAGAGTTAGAAAATCTGAAATTATTGAGATTTTTTTCAAAATTTCGATCAAAATGATGGATTTTTTTTCAAAAAATTCTCTTTTTCAAAATTTCTAAAATTTGAATGCAGAATGAATCTAGCAGATAAACCATAAATAAAATGACCTAGACGACCAAAATCGGATGATTATTAAGGAAATTATGAGAGTTAGAAAATCTGAAATTATTGAGATTTTTTCAAAATTTCGATCAAAATGATGGATTTTTTTCAAAAAATTCACTTTTTCAAAATTTCTAAGATTTGATTGCAGAATGAATCTAGCAGATAAACCATAAATAAAATGACCTGGACGACCAAAATCGGATGATTATTAAGGAAATTATGAGAGTTAGAAAATCTGAAATTATTGAGATTTTTTTCAAAATTTCGATCAAAATGATGGATTTTTTTCAAAAAAGTCACTTTTTCAAAATTTCTAAGATTTGATTGCAGAATGAATCTAGCAGATAAACCATAAATAAAATGACTTAGACGACCAAAATCGGATGATTATTATGGAAATTATGAGAGTTAGAAAATCTGAAATTATTGAGATTTTTTTCAAAATTTCGATCAAAATGATGGATTTTTTTCAAAAAATTCACTTTTTCAAAATTTCTAAGATTTGATTGCAGAATGAATCTAGCAGATAAACCATAAATAAAATGACTTAGACGACCAAAATCGGATGATTATTATGGAAATTATGAGAGTTAGAAAATCTGAAATTATTGAGATTTTTTTCAAAATTTCGATCAAAATGATGGATTTTTTTCAAAAAAGTCACTTTTTCAAAATTTCTAAGATTTGATTGCAGAATGAATCTAGCAGATAAACCATAAATAAAATGACCTAGACGACCAAAATCGGATGATTATTAAGGAAATTATGAGAGTTAGAAAATCTGAAATTATTGAGATTTTTTTCAAAATTTCGATCAAAATGATGGATTTTTTTCAAAAAATTCACTTTTTCAAAATTCCTAAAGTTTGAATGCAGAATGAATCTAGCAGATAAACCATAAATAAAATGACCTAGACGACCAAAATCGGATGATTATTAAGGAAATTATGAGAGTTAGAAAATCTGAAATTATTGAGATTTTTTTCAAAATTTCGATCAAAATGATGGATTTTTTTCAAAAAATTCACTTTTTCAAAATTTTTAAAATTTGATTGCAGAATGAATCTAGCAGATAAACCATAAATAAAATGACCTGGACGACCAAAATCGGATGATTATTAAGGAAATTATGAGAGTTAGAAAATCTGAAATTATTGAGATTTTTTTCAAAATTTCGATCAAAATTATGGATTTTTTTCAAAAAAGTCACTTTTTCAAAATTTCTAAAATTTAAATGCAGAATGAATCTAGCAGATAAACCATAAATAAAATGACTTAGACGACCAAAATCGGATGATTATTATGGAAATTATGAGAGTTAGAAAATCTGAAATTATTGAGATTTTTTTCAAAATTTCGATCAAAATGATGGATTTTTTTCAAAAAATTCACTTTTTCAAAATTTCTAAAATTTGAATGCAGAATGAATCTAGCAGATAAACCATAAATAAAATGACCTAGACGACCAAAATCTGATGATTCTTAAGAAAATTATGAGAGTTAGAAAATCTGAAATTATTGAGATTTTTTTCAAAATTTCGATCAAAATGATGGATTTTTTTCAAAAAAGTCACATTTTCAAAATTTCTAAAATTTGAATGCAGAATGAATCTAGCAGATAAACCATAAATAAAATGACCTAGACGACCAAAATCGGATGATTATTAAGGAAATTATGAGAGTTAGAAAATCTGAAATTATTGAGATTTTTTTCAAAATTTCGATCAAAATGATGGATTTTTTTCAAAAAAGTCACTTTTTCAAAATTTCTAAAATTTGAATGCAGAATGAATCTAGCAGATAAACCATAAATAAAATGACCTAGACGACCAAAATCGGATGATTATTAAGGAAATTATGAGAGTTAGAAAATCTGAAATTATTGAGATTTTTTTCAAAATTTCGATCAAAATGATGGATTTTTTTCAAAAAAGTCAAATTTTCAAAATTTCTAAAATTTGAATGCAGAATGAATCTAGCAGATAAACCATAAATAAAATGACCTAGACGACCAAAATCGGATGATTATTAAGGAAATTATGAGAGTTAGAAAATCTGAAATTATTGAAAAAAAAAAATTTCGATCAAAATGATGGATTTTTTTCAAAAAAGTCACTTTTTCAAAATTTCTAAAATTTGAATGCAGAATGAATCTAGCAGATAAACCATAAATAAAATGACCTAGACGACCAAAATCGGATGATTATTAAAGAAAATTATGAGAGTTAGAAAATCTGAAATTTTTGAGATTTTTTTCAAAATTTCGATCAAAATTATGGATATTTTTCAAAAAAGTCACTTTTTTAAAATTTGAATGCAGAATGAATCTAGCAGATAAACCATAAATAAAATGACCTAGACGACCAAAATCGGATGATTATTAAGGAAATTATGAGAGTTAGAAAATCTGAAATTATTGAGATTTTTTTCAAAATTTCGATCAAAATGATGGATTTTTTTTAAAAAAGTCACTTTTTCAAAATTTCTAAAATTTGAATGCAGAATGAATCTAGCAGATAAACCATAAATAAAATGACCTAGACGACCAAAATCGGATGATTATTAATTAAATTATGAGAGTTGAAAATCTGAAATTATTGAGATTTTTTTCAAAATTTCGATCAAAATGATGGATTTTTTTCAAAAAATTCACATTTTCAAAATTTCTAAAATTTGAATGCAAAATGAATCTAGCAGATAAACCATAAATAAAATGACCTAGACGACCAAAATCGGATGATTATTAAGGAAATTATGAGAGTTAGAAAATCTGAAATTATTGAGATTTTTTCAAAATTTCGATCAAAATGATGGATTTTTTTCAAAAAAGTCACTTTTTCAAAATTTCTAAAATTTGAATGCAGAATGAATCTAGCAGATAAACCATAAATAAAATGACCTAGACGACCAAAATCGGATGATTATTAAGGAAATTATGAGAGTTAGAAAATCTGAAATTATTGAGATTTTTTTCAAAATTTCGATCAAAATGATGGATTTTTTTCAAAAAATTCTCTTTTTCAAAATTTCTAAAATTTGAATGCAGAATGAATCTAGCAGATAAACCATAAATAAAATGACCTAGACGACCAAAATCGGATGATTATTAAGGAAATTATGAGAGTTAGAAAATCTGAAATTATTGAGATTTTTTTCAAAATTTCGATCAAAATGATGGATTTTTTTCAAAAAATTCACTTTTTCAAAATTTCTAAGATTTGATTGCAGAATGAATCTAGCAGATAAACCATAAATAAAATGACCTAGACGACCAAAATCGGATGATTATTAAGGAAATTATGAGAGTTAGAAAATCTGAAATTATTGAGATTTTTTCAAAATTTCGATCAAAATGATGGATTTTTTTCAAAAAATTCACTTTTTCAAAATTTCTAAGATTTGATTGCAGAATGAATCTAGCAGATAAACCATAAATAAAATGACCTGGACGACCAAAATCGGATGATTATTAAGGAAATTATGAGAGTTAGAAAATCTGAAATTATTGAGATTTTTTTCAAAATTTCGATCAAAATGATGGATTTTTTTCAAAAAAGTCACTTTTTCTAAATTTCTAAAATTTGAATGCAGAATGAATCTAGCAGATAAACCATAAATAAAATGACCTAGACGACCAAAATCGGATGATTATTAAGGAAATTATGAGAGTTAGAAAATCTGAAATTTTTGAGATTTGTTTCAAAATTTCGATCAAAATGATGGATTTTTTTCAAAAAAGTCACATTTTCAAAATTTCTAAAATTTGAATGCAGAATGAATCTAGCAGATAAACCATAAATAAAATGACCTAGACGACCAAAATCGGATGATTATTAAAGAAATGATGAGAGTTAGAAAATCTGAAATTATTGAGATTTTTTTCAAAATTTCGATCAAAATGATGGATTTTTTTCAAAAAATTCACTTCTTCAAAATTTCTAAAATTTGAATGCAGAATGAATCTAGCAGATAAACCATAAATAAAATGACATAGACGACCAAAATCGGATGATTATTAAGGAAATTATGAGAGTTATTAGAAAATCTGAAATTATTGAGATTTTTTTCAAAATTTCGATCAAAATGATGGATTTTTTTCAAATAAGTCACTTTTTCAAAATTTCTAAAATTTGAATGCAGAATGAATCTAGCAGATAAACCATAAATAAAATGACCTAGACGACCAAAATCGGATGATTATTAAGGAAATTATGAGAGTTAGAAAATCTAAAATTATTGAGATTTTTTTCAAAATTTCGATCAAAATGATGGATTTTTTTCAAAAAAGTCACTTTTTCAAAATTTCTAAAATTTGAATGCAGAATGAATCTAGCAGATAAACCATAAATAAAATGACCTAGACGACCAAAATCGGATGATTATTAAAGAAAATTATGAGAGTTAGAAAATCTGAAATTTTTGAGATTTTTTTCAAAATTTCGATCAAAATTATGGATATTTTTCAAAAAAGTCACTTTTTTAAAATTTGAATGCAGAATGAATCTAGCAGATAAACCATAAATAAAATGACCTAGACGACCAAAATCGGATGATTATTAAGGAAATTATGAGAGTTAGAAAATCTGAAATTATTGAGATTTTTTTCAAAATTTCGATTAAAATGATAGATTTTTTTCAAAAAAGTCACTTTTTCAAAATTTCTAAAATTTGAATGCAGAATGAATCTAGCAGATAAACCATAAATAAAATGACCTAGACCACCAAAATCGGATAATTATTAAGGAAATTATGAGAGTTAGAAAATCTGAAATTATTGAGATTTTTTTCAAAATTTCGATCAAAATGATGGATTTTTTTTAAAAAAGTCACTTTTTCAAAATTTCTAAAATTTGAATGCAGAATGAATCTAGCAGATAAACCATAAATAAAATGACCTAGACGACCAAAATCGGATGATTATTAAGGAAATTATGAGAGTTAGAAAATCTGAAATTATTGAGATTTTTTTCAAAATTTCGATTAAAATGATAGATTTTTTTCAAAAAAGTCACTTTTTCAAAATTTCTAAAATTTGAATGCAGAATGAATCTAGCAGATAAACCATAAATAAAATGACCTAGACCACCAAAATCGGATAATTATTAAGGAAATTATGAGAGTTAGAAAATCTGAAATTATTGAGATTTTTTTCAAAATTTCGATCAAAATGATGGATTTTTTTTAAAAAAGTCACTTTTTCAAAATTTCTAAGATTTGAATGCAGAATGAATCTAGCAGATAAACCATAAATAAAATGACCTAGACGACCAAAATCGGATGATTATTAATTAAATTATGAGAGTTAGAAAATCTGAAATTATTGAGATTTTTTTCAAAATTTCGATCAAAATGATGGATTTTTTTCAAAAAATTCACATTTTCAAAATTTCTAAAATTTGAATGCAAAATGAATCTAGCAGATAAACCATAAATAAAATGACCTAGACGACCAAAATCGGATGATTATTAAGGAAATTATGAGAGTTAGAAAATCTGAAATTATTGAGATTTTTTTCAAAATTTCGATCAAAATGATGGATTTTTTTCAAAAAATTCACTTCTTCAAAATTTCTAAAATTTGAATGCAGAATGAATCTAGCAGATAAACCATAAATAAAATGACCTAGACGACCAAAATCGGATGATTATTAAGGAAATTATGAGAGTTAGAAAATCTGAAATTATTGAGATTTTTTTCAAAATTTCGATCAAAATGATGGATTTTTTTCAAAAAAGTCACATTTTCAAAATTTCTAAAATTTGAATGCAGAATGAATCTAGCAGATAAACCATAAATAAAATGACCTAGACGACCAAAATCGGATGATTATTAAGGAAATTATGAGAGTTAGAAAATCTGAAATTATTGAGATTTTTTTCAAAATTTCAATCAAAATGATGGATTTTTTTCAAAAAAGTCACTTTTTCAAAATTTCTAAAATTTGAATGCAGAATGAATCTAGCAGATAAACCATAAATAAAATGACCTAGACGACCAAAATCGGATGATTATTAAGGAAATTATGAGAGTTAGAAAATCTGAAATTATTGAGATTTTTTTCAAAATTTCGATCAAAATGATGGATTTTTTTCAAAAAAGTCACTTTTTCAAAATTTCTAAAATTTGAATGCAGAATGAATCTAGCAGATAAACCATAAATAAAATGACCTAGGCGACCAAAATCGGATGATTATTAAGGAAATTATGAGAGTTAGAAAATCTGAAATTATTGAGATTTTTTTCAAAATTTCGATCAAAATGATGGATTTTTTTCAAAAAAGTCACTTTTTCAAAATTTCTAAAATTTTAATGCAGAATGAATCTAGCAGATAAACCATAAATAAAATGACCTAGACAACCAAAATCGGATGATTATTAAGCAAATTATGAGAGTTAGAAAATCTGAAATTATTGAGATTTTTTTCAAAATTTCGATCAAAATGATGGAATTTTTTCAAAAAGTCACTTTTTCAAAATTTCTAAAATTTGAATGCAGAATGAATCTAGCAGATAAACCATAAATAAAATGACCTAGACGACCAAAATCGGATGATTATTAAGGAAATTATGAGAGTTAGAAAATCTGAAATTATTGAGATTTTTTTCAAAATTTCGATCAAAATGATGGATTTTTTTCAAAAAATTCAAATTTTCAAAATTTCTAAAATTTTAATGCAGATTGAATCTAGCAGATAAACCATAAATAAAATGACCTAGACAACCAAAATCGGATAATTATTAAGGAAATTATGAGAGTTAAAAAATCTGAAATTATTGAGATTTTTTTCAAAATTTCGATCAAAATGATGGATTTTTTTCAAAAAATTCACTTTTTCAAAATTTCTAAAATTTGAATGCAGAATGAATCTAGCAGATAAACCATAAATAAAATGACCTAGACGACCAAAATCGGATGATTATTAAGCAAATTATGAGAGTTAGAAAATCTGAAATTATTGAGATTTTTTTCAAAATTTCGATCAAAATGATGGATTTTTTTCAAAAAAGTCACTTTTTCAAAATTTCTAAAATTTGAATGCAGAATGAATCTAGCAGATAAACCATAAATAAAATGACCTAGACGACCAAAATCGGATGATTATTAAGGAAATTATGAGAGTTAGAAAATCTGAAATTATTGAGATTTTTTTCAAAATTTCGATCAAAATGATGGATTTTTTTCAAAAAATTCACTTTTTCAAAATTTCTAAGATTTGAATGCAGAATGAATCTAGCAGATAAACCATAAATAAAATGACCTAGACGACCAAAATCGGATGATTATTAAGGAAATTATGAGAGTTAGAAAATCTGAAATTATTGAGATTTTTTCAAAATTTCGATCAAAATGATGGATTTTTTTCAAAAAATTCACATTTTCAAAATTTTTAAAATTTGAATGCAGAATGAATCTAGCAGATAAACCATAAATAAAATGACCTAGACGACCAAAATCGGATGATTATTAAGGAAATTATGAGAGTTAGAAAATCTGAAATTATTGAGATTTTTTTCAAAATTTCGATCAAAATGATGGATTTTTTTCAAAAAAGTCACTTTTTCAAAATTTCTAAGATTTGAATGCAGAATGAATCTAGCAGATAAACCATAAATAAAATGACCTAGACGACCAAAATCGGATGATTATTAAGGAAATTATGAGAGTTAGAAAATCTGAAATTATTGAGATTTTTTTCAAAATTTCGATCAAAATGATGGATTTTTTTCAAAAAAGTCACTTTTTCAAAATTTCTAAAATTTGAATGCAGAATGAATCTAGCAGATAAACCATAAATAAAATGACCTAGACGACCAAAATCGGATGATTATTAAGGAAATTATGAGAGTTAGAAAATCTGAAATTATTGAGATTTTTTTCAAAATTTCGATCAAAATGATGGCATTTTTTCAAAAAAGTCACTTTTTCAAAATTACTAAAATTTGAATGCAGAATGAATCTAGCTGATAAACCATAAATAAAATGACCTAGACGACCAAAATCGGATGATTATTAAGGAAATTATGAGAGTTAGAAAATCTGAAATTATTGAGATTTTTTTCAAAATTTCGATCAAAATGATGGAATTTTTTCAAAAAAGTCACTTTTTCAAAATTTCTAAAATTTGAATGCAGAATGAATCTAGCAGATAAACCATAAATAAAATGACCTAGACGACCAAAATCGGATAATTATTAAGGAAATTATGAGAGTTAGAAAATCTGAAATTATTGAGATTTTTTTCAAAATTTCGATCAAAATGATGGATTTTTTTCAAAAAATTCACTTTTTCAAAATTTCTAAGATTTGAATGCAGAATGAATCTAGCATTTTTTCAAAATTTCGATCAAAATGATGGATTTTTTTCAAAAAATTCACTTTTTCAAAATTTCTAAGATTTGAATGCAGAATGAATCTAGCAGATAAACCATAAATAAAATGACCTAGACGACCAAAATCGGATGATTATTAAGCAAATTATGACAGTTAGAAAATCTGAAATTATTGAGATTTTTTTCAAAATTTCGATCAAAATGATGGAATTTTTTCAAAAAAGTCACTTTTTCAAAATTTCTAAAATTTGAATGCAGAATGAATCTAGCTGATAAACCATAAATAAAATGACCTAGACGACCAAAATCGGATAATTATTAAGGAAATTATGAGAGTTAGAAAATCTGAAATTATTGAGATTTTTTTCAAAATTTCGATCAAAATGATGGATTTTTTTCAAAAAATTCACTTTTTCAAAATTTCTAAGATTTGAATGCAGAATGAATCTAGCAGATAAACCATAAATAATATGACCTAGACGACCAAAATCGGATGATTATTAAGGAAATTATGAGAGTTCGAAAATCTGAAATTTTTGAGATTTTTTTCAAAATTTCGATCAAAATGATGGATTTTTTTCAAAAAAATGACTTTTTCAAAATTTCTAAGATTTGAATGCAGAATGAATCTAGCAGATAAACCATAAATAAAATGACCTAGACGACCAAAATCGGATGATTATTAAGGAAATTATGAGAGTTAGAAAATCTGAAATTATTGAGATTTTTTTCAAAATTTCGATCAAAATGATGGATTTTTTTCAAAAAAGTCACTTTTTCAAAATTTCTAAAATTTGAATGCAGAATGAATCTAGCAGATAAACCATAAATAAAATGACCTAGACGACCAAAATCGGATGATTATTAAGCAAATTATGAGAGTTAGAAAATCTGAAATTATTGAAATTTTTTTCAAAATTTCGATCAAAATGATGGAATTTTTTCAAAAATGTCACTTTTTCAAAATTTCTAAAATTTGAATGCAGAATGAATCTAGCAGATAAACCATAAATAAAATGACCTAGACGACCAAAATCGGATGATTATTAAGGAAATTATGAGAGTTAGAAAATCTGAAATTTTTGAGATGTTTTTCAAAATTTCGATCAAAATGATGGATTTTTTTCAAAAAAGTCACTTTTTCTAAATTTCTAAAATTTGAATGCAGAATGAATCTAGCAGATAAACCATAAATAAAATGACCTAGACGACCAAAATCGGATGATTATTAAGGAAATTATGAGAGTTAGAAAATCTGAAATTATTGAGATTTTTTTCAAAATTTCGATCAAAATGATGGATTTTTTTCAAAAAATTCACTTTTTCAAAATTTCTAAAATTTGAATGCAGAATGAATCTAGCAGATAAACCATAAATAAAATGACCTAGACGACCAAAATCGGATGATTATTAAGGAAATTATGAGAGTTAGAAAATCTGAAATTATTGGATTTTTTTCAAAATTTCGATCAAAACGATGGATTTTTTTCAAAAAATTCACTTTTTCAAAATTTCTAAAATTTGAATGCAGAATGAATCTAGCAGATAAACCATAAATAAAATGACCTAAACGACCAAAATCGGATGATTATTAAGGAAATTATGAGAGTTAGAAAATCTGAAATTATTGAGATTTTTTTCAAAATTTCGATCAAAATGATGGATTTTTTTCAAAAAATTCACTTTTTCAAAATTTCTAAAATTTGAATGCAGAATGAATCTAGCAGATAAACCATAAATAAAATGACCTAGACGACCAAAATCGAATGATTATTAAGCAAATTATGAGAGTTTGAAAATCTGAAATTATTGAGATTTTTTTCAAAATTTCGATCAAAATGATGGATTTTTTTCAAAAAATTCACTTTTTCAAAATTTCTAAGATTTGAATGCAGAATGAATCTAGCAGATAAACCATAAATAAAATGACCTAGACGACCAAAATCGGATGATTATTAAGGAAATTATGAGAGTTAGAAAATCTGAAATTATTGGATTTTTTTCAAAATTTCGATCAAAATGATGGATTTTTTTCAAAAAAGTCACTTTTTCAAAATTTCTTAAATTTGAATGCAGAATGAATCTAGCAGATAAACCATAAATAAAAAGACCTAAACGACCAAAATCGGATGATTATTAAGGAAATTATGAGAGTTAGAAAATCTGAAATTATTGAGATTTTTTTCAAAATTTCGATCAAAATGATGGATTTTTTTCAAAAAATTCACTTTTTCAAAATTTCTAAAATTTGAATGCAGAATGAATCTAGCAGATAAACCATAAATAAAATGACCTAGACGACCAAAATCGGATGATTATTAAGGAAATTATGAGAGTTTGAAAATCTGAAATTATTGAGATTTTTTTCAAAATTTCGATCAAAATGATGGATTTTTTTCAAAAAATTCACTTTTTCAAAATTTCTAAAATTTGAATGCAGAATGAATCTAGCAGATAAACCATAAATAAAATGACCTAGACGACCAAAATCGGATGATTATTAAGGAAATTATGAGAGTTAGAAAATCTGAAATTATTGGATTTTTTTCAAAATTTCGATCAAAATGATGGATTTTTTTCAAAAATTCACTTTTTCAAAATTTCTAAAATTTGAATGCAGAATGAATCTAGCAGATAAACCATAAATAAAATGACCTAAACGACCAAAATCGGATGATTATTAAGGAAATTATGAGAGTTAGAAAATCTGAAATTATTGAGATTTTTTTCAAAATTTCGATCAAAATGATGGATTTTTTTCAAAAAATTCACTTTTTCAAAATTTCTAAAATTTGAATGCAGAATGAATCTAGCAGATAAACCATAAATAAAATGACCTAGACGACCAAAATCGAATGATTATTAAGCAAATTATGAGAGTTTGAAAATCTGAAATTATTGAGATTTTTTTCAAAATTTCGATCAAAATGATGGATTTTTTTCAAAAAATTCACTTTTTCAAAATTTCTAAGATTTGAATGCAGAATGAATCTAGCAGATAAACCATAAATAAAATGACCTAGACGACCAAAATCGGATGATTATTAAGGAAATTATGAGAGTTAGAAAATCTGAAATAATTGGATTTTTTTCAAAATTTCGATCAAAATGATGGATTTTTTTCAAAAAAGTCACTTTTTCAAAATTTCTTAAATTTGAATGCAGAATGAATCTAGCAGATAAACCATAAATAAAAAGACCTAAACGACCAAAATCGGATGATTATTAAGGAAATTATGAGAGTTAGAAAATCTGAAATTATTGAGATTTTTTTCAAAATTTCGATCAAAATGATGGATTTTTTTCAAAAAATTCACTTTTTCAAAATTTCTAAAATTTGAATGCAGAATGAATCTAGCAGATAAACCATAAATAAAATGACCTAGACGACCAAAATCGGATGATTATTAAGCAAATTATGAGAGTTTGAAAATCTGAAATTATTGAGATTTTTTTCAAAATTTCGATCAAAATGATGGATTTTTTTCAAAAAATTCACTTTTTACAAAATTTCTAAAATTTGAATGCAGAATGAATCTAGCAGATAAACCATAAATAAAATGACCTAGACGACCAAAATCGGATGATTATTAAGGAAATTATGAGAGTTAGAAAATCTGTAATTTTTGAGATTTCCGACCAAAATCGGATGATTATTAAGCAAATTATGAGAGTTAGAAAACCTGAAATTATTGAGATTTTTTTCAAAATTTCGATCAAAATGATGCATTTTTTTCAAAAAATTCACTTTTTCAAAATTTCTAAAATTTGAATGCAGAATGAATCTAGCAGATAAACCATAAATAAAATGACCTAGACCACCAAAATCGGATGATTATTAAGGAAATTATGAGAGTTTGAAAATCTGAAATTATTGAGATTTTTTTCAAAATTTCGATCAAAATGATGGATTTTTTTCAAAAAAGTCACTTTTTCAAAATTTCTAAGATTTGAATGCAGAATGAATCTAGCAGATAAACCATAAATAAAATGACCTAGACGACCAAAATCGGATGATTATTAAGGAAATTATGAGAGTTAGAAAATCTGAAATTATTGAGATTTTTTTCAAAATTTCGATCAAAATGATGGATTTTTTTCAAAAAATTCGCTTATTCAAAATTTCTAAAATTTGAGTGGAGAATGAATCTAGCAGATAAACCATAAATAAAATGACCTAGACGACCAAAATCGGATGATTATTTAGGAAATTACGAGAGTTAGAAAATCTGAAATTTTTGAGATTTTTTTCAAAACTTCGATCAAAATGATGGATTTTTTTCAAAAAATTCACTTTTTCAAAATTCCTAAAATTTGAATGCAGAATGAATCTAGCAGATAAACCATAAATAAAATGACCTAGACGACCAAAATCGGATGATTATTAAGGAAATTATGAGAGTTTGAAAATCTGAAATTATTGAGATTTTTTTCAAAATTTCGACCAAAATGATGGATTTTTTTCAAAAAATTCACTTTTTCAAAATTTCTAAGATTTGAATGCAGAATGAATCTAGCAGATAAACCATAAATAAAATGACCTAGACGACCAAAATCGGATGATTATTAAGGAAATTATGAGAGTTAGAAAATCTGAAATTATTGAGATTTTTTTCAAAATTTCGATCAAAATGATGGATTTTTTTCAAAAAATTCACTTTTTCAAAATTTTTAAAATTTGAATGCAGAATGAATCTAGCAGATAAACCATAAATAAAATGACCTAGACGACCAAAATCGGATGATTATTAAGGAAATTATGAGAGTTAGAAAATCTGAAATTTTTGAGATTTTTTTCAAAATTTCGATCAAAATGATGGATTTTTTTCAAAAAATTAACTTTTTAAAAATTTCTAAAATTTGAATGCAGAATGAATCTAGCAGATAAACCATAAATAAAATGACCTAGACGACCAAAATCGGATGATTATTAAGCAAATTATGAGAGTTTGAAAATCTGAAATTATTGAGATTTTTTTCAAAATTTCGATCAAAATGATGGATTTTTTTCAAAAAATTCACTTTTTCAAAATTTTTAAAATTTGAATGCAGAATGAATCTAGCAGATAAACCATAAATAAAATGACCTAGACGACCAAAATCGGATGATTATTAAGGAAATTATGAGAGTTAGAAAATCTGAAATTATTGAGATTTTTTTCAAAATTTCGATCAAAATGATGGATTTTTTTCAAAAAAGTCACTTTTTCTAAATTTCTAAAATTTGAATGCAGAATGAATCTAGCAGATAAACCATAAATAAAATGACCTAGACGACCAAAATCGGATGATTATTAAGGAAATTATGAGAGTTAGAAAATCTGAAATTATTGGATTTTTTTCAAAATTTCGATCAAAATGATGGATTTTTTTTCAAAAAATTCACTTTTTCAAAATTTCTAAAATTTGAATGCAGAATGAATCTAGCAGATAAACCATAAATAAAATGACCTAGACGACCAAAATCGGATGATTATTAAGGAAATTATGAGAGTTAGAAAATCTGAAATTATTGAGATTTTTTTCAAAATTTCGATCAAAATGATGGATTTTTTTCAAAAAATTCACTTTTTCAAAATTTCTAAAATTTGAATGCAGAATGAATCTAGCAGATAAACCATAAATAAAATGACCTAGACGACCAAAATCGGATGATTATTAAGGAAATTATGAGAGTTAGAAAATCTGAAATTATTGGATTTTTTTCAAAATTTCGATCAAAATGATGGATTTTTTTCAAAAAATTCACTTTTTCAAAATTTCTAAAATTTGAATGCAGAATGAATCTAGCAGATAAACCATAAATAAAATGACCTAAACGACCAAAATCGGATGATTATTAAGGAAATTATGAGAGTTAGAAAATCTGAAATTATTGAGATTTTTTTCAAAATTTCGATCAAAATGATGGATTTTTTTCAAAAAATTCACTTTTTCAAAATTTCTAAAATTTGAATGCAGAATGAATCTAGCAGATAAACCATAAATAAAATGACCTAGACGACCAAAATCGAATGATTATTAAGCAAATTATGAGAGTTTGAAAATCTGAAATTATTGAGATTTTTTTCAAAATTTCGATCAAAATGATGGATTTTTTTCAAAAAATTCACTTTTTCAAAATTTCTAAGATTTGAATGCAGAATGAATCTAGCAGATAAACCATAAATAAAATGACCTAGACGACCAAAATCGGATGATTATTAAGGAAATTATGAGAGTTAGAAAATCTGAAATTATTGGATTTTTTTCAAAATTTCTATCAAAATGATGGATTTTTTTCAAAAAATTCACTTTTTCAAAATTTCTAAGATTTGAATGCAGAATGAATCTAGCAGATAAACCATAAATAAAATGACCTAGACGACCAAAATCGGATGATTATTAAGGAAATTATGAGAGTTAGAAAATCTGAAATTATTGGATTTTTTTCAAAATTTCGATCAAAATGATGGATTTTTTTCAAAAAATTCACTTTTTCAAAATTTCTAAAATTTGAATGCAGAATGAATCTAGCAGATAAACCATAAATAAAATGACCTAAACGACCAAAATCGGATGATTATTAAGGAAATTATGAGAGTTAGAAAATCTGAAATTATTGAGATTTTTTTCAAAATTTCGATCAAAATGATGGATTTTTTTCAAAAAAGTCACTTATTCAAAATTTCTAAGATTTGAATGCAGAATGAATCTAGCAGATAAACCATAAATAAAATGACCTAGACGACCAAAATCGGATGAATTTTAAGCAAATTATGAGAGTTAGAAAATCTGAAATTATTGAGATTTTTTTCAAAATTTCGATCAAAATGATGGATTTTTTTCAAAAAATTCGCTTATTCAAAATTTCTAAAATTTGAGTGGAGAATGAATCTAGCAGATAAACCATAAATAAAATGACCTAGACGACCAAAATCGGATGATTATTTAGGAAATTACGAGAGTTAGAAAATCTGAAATTTTTGAGATTTTTTTCAAAACTTCGATCAAAATGATGGATTTTTTTCAAAAATTCACTTTTTCAAAATTCCTAAAATTTGAATGCAGAATGAATCTAGCAGATAAACCATAAATAAAATGACCTAGACGACCAAAATCGGATGATTATTAAGGAAATTATGAGAGTTAGAAAATCTGAAATTATTGAGATTTTTTTCAAAATTTCGATCAAAATGATGGATTTTTTTCAAAAAATTCACTTTTTCAAAATTTCTAAGATTTGAATGCAGAATGAATCTAGCAGATAAACCATAAATAAAATGACCTAGACGACCAAAATCGGATGATTATTAAGGAAATTATGAGAGTTAGAAAATCTGAAATTATTGAGATTTTTTCCAAAATTTCGATCAAAATGATGGATTTTTTTCAAAAAATTCACTTTTTCAAAATTTTTAAAATTTGAATGCAGAATGAATCTAGCAGATAAACCATAAATAAAATGACCTAGACGACCAAAATCGGATGATTATTAAGGAAATTATGAGAGTTAGAAAATCTGAAATTATTGAGATTTTTTTCAAAATTTCGATCAAAATGATGGATTTTTTTCAAAAAATTCACTTTTTCAAAATTTTTAAAATTTGAATGCAGAATGAATCTAGCAGATAAACCATAAATAAAATGACCTAGACGACCAAAATCGGATGATTATTAAGCAAATTATGAGAGTTTGAAAATCTGAAATTATTGGATTTTTTTCAAAATTTCGATCAAAATGATGGATTTTTTTCAAAAAATTCACTTTTTCAAAATTTCTAAAATTTGAATGCTGAATGAATCTAGCAGATAAACCATAAATAAAATGACCTAGACGACCAAAATCGGATGATTATTAAGGAAATTATGAGAGTTAGAAAATCTGAAATTATTGAGATTTTTTTCAAAATTTCGATCAAAATGATGGATTTTTTTCAAAAAATTCACTTTTTCAAAATTTCTAAAATTTGAATGCAGAATGAATCTAGCAGATAAACCATAAATAAAATGACCTAGACGACCAAAATCGGATGATTATTAAGGAAATTATGAGAGTTAGAAAATCTGAAATTATTGAGATTTTTTTCAAAATTTCGATCAAAATGATGGATTTTTTCAAAAAATTCACTTTTTCAAAATTTCTAAAATTTGAATGCAGAATGAATCTAGCAGATAAACCATAAATAAAATGACCTAGACGACCAAAATCGGATGATTATTAAGCAAATTATGAGAGTTTGAAAATCTGAAATTTTTGAGATTTTTTTCAAAATTTCGATCAAAATGATGGATTTTTTTCAAAAAATTCACTTTTTCAAAATTTTTAAAATTTGAATGCAGAATGAATCCAGCAGATAAACCATAAGTAAAATGACCTAGACGACCAAAATCGGAAGATTATTAAGGAAATTATGAGAGTTAGAAAATCTGAAATTATTGGATTTTTTTCAAAATTTCGATCAAAATGATGGATTTTTTTCAAAAAATTCACTTTTTCAAAATTTCTAAGATTTGAATGCAGAATGAATCTAGCAGATAAACCATAAATAAAATGACCTAGACGACCAAAATCGGATGATTATTAAGGAAATTATGAGAGTTAGAAAATCTGAAATTATTGAGATTTTTTCAAAATTTCGATCAAAATGATGGATTTTTTTCAAAAAATACACTTTTTCAAAATTTCTAAGATTTGAATGCAGAATGAATCTAGCAGATAAACCATAAATAAAATGACCTAGACGACCAAAATCGGATGATTATTAAGGAAATTATGAGAGTTAGAAAATCTGAAATTATTGGATTTTTTTCAAAATTTCGATCAAAATGATGGATTTTTTTCAAAAAATTCACTTTTTCAAAATTTCTAAAATTTGAATGCAGAATGAATCTAGCAGATAAACCATAAATAAAATGACCTAGACGACCAAAATCGGATGATTATTAAGGAAATTATGAGAGTTAGAAAATCTGAAATTATTGAGATTTTTTTCAAAATTTCGATCAAAATAATGGATTTTTTTCAAAAATTCACTTTTTCAAAATTTCTAAGATTTGAATGCAGAATGAATCTAGCAGATAAACCATAAATAAAATGACCTAGACGACCAAAATCGGATGATTATTAAGGAAATTATGAGAGTTAGAAAATCTGAAATTATTGAGATTTTTTTCAAAATTTCGATCAAAATGATGGATTTTTTTCAAAAAATTCACTTTTTCAAAATTTCTAAGATTTGAATGCAGAATGAATCTAGCAGATAAACCATAAATAAAATGACCTAGACGACCAAAATCGGATGATTATTAAGGAAATTATGAGAGTTAGAAAATCTGAAATTATTGAGATTTTTTTCAAAATTTCGATCAAAATGATGGATTTTTTTCAAAAAATTCACTTTTTCAAAATTTTTAAAATTTGAATGCAGAATGAATCCAGCAGATAAACCATAAGTAAAATGACCTAGACGACCAAAATCGGAAGATTATTAAGGAAATTATGAGAGTTAGAAAATCTGAAATTATTGGATTTTTTTCAAAATTTCGATCAAAATGATGGATTTTTTTCAAAAAATTCACTTTTTCAAAATTTCTAAGATTTGAATGCAGAATGAATCTAGCAGATAAACCATAAATAAAATGACCTAGACGACCAAAATCGGATGATTATTAAGGAAATTATGAGAGTTAGAAAATCTGAAATTATTGAGATTTTTTTCAAAATTTCGATCAAAATGATGGATTTTTTTCAAAAAATTCACTTTTTCAAAATTTCTAAAATTTGAATGCAGAATGAATCTAGCAGATAAACCATAAATAAAATGACCTAGACGACCAAAATCGGATGATTATTAAGCAAATTATGAGAGTTTGAAAATCTGAAATTATTGAGATTTTTTTCAAAATTTCGATCAAAATGATGGATTTTTTTCAAAAAATTTACTTTTTCAAAATTTTTAAAATTTGAATGCAGAATGAATCTAGCAGATAAACCATAAATAAAATGACCTAGACGACCAAAATCGGATGATTATTAAGGAAATTATGAGAGTTAGAAAATCTGAAATTATTGGATTTTTTCAAAATTTCGATCAAAATGATGGATTTTTTTCAAAAAAGTCACTTTTTCAAAATTTCTAAAATTTGAATGCTGAATGAATCTAGCAGATAAACCATAAATAAAATGACCTAGACGACCAAAATCGGATGATTATTAAGGAAATTATGAGAGTTAGAAAATCTGAAATTATTGAGATTTTTTTCAAAACTTCGATCAAAATGATGGATTTTTTTCAAAAAATTCACTTTTTCAAAATTTCTAAAATTTGAATGCAGAATGAATCTAGCAGATAAACCATAAATAAAATGACCTAGACGACCAAAATCGGATGATTATTAAGGAAATTATGAGAGTTAGAAAATCTGAAATTATTGAGATTTTTTTAAAATTTCGATCAAAATGATGGATTTTTTTCAAAAAAGTCACTTTTTCAAAATTTCTAAAATTTGAATGCAGAATGAATCTAGCAGATAAACCATAAATAAAATGACCTAGACGACCAAAATCGGATGATTATTAAGCAAATTATGAGAGTTAGAAAATCTGAAATTATTGAGATTTTTTTCAAAATTTCGATCAAAATGATGGATTTTTTTCAAAAAATTCACTTTTTCAAAATTTCTAAAATTTGAATGCAGAATGAATCTAGCAGATAAACCATAAATAAAATGACCTAGACGACCAAAATCGAATGATTATTAAGCAAATTATGAGAGTTTGAAAATCTGAAATTATTGAGATTTTTTCAAAATTTCGATCAAAATGATGGATTTTTTTCAAAAAATTCACTTTTTCAAAATTTCTAAGATTTGAATGCAGAATGAATCTAGCAGATAAACCATAAATAAAATGACCTAGACGACCAAAATCGGATGATTATTAAGGAAATTATGAGAGTTAGAAAATCTGAAATTATTGGATTTTTTTCAAAATTTCGATCAAAATGATGGATTTTTTCAAAAAATTCACTTTTTCAAAATTTCTAAGATTTGAATGCAGAATGAATCTAGCAGATAAACCATAAATAAAATGACCTAGACGACCAAAATCGGATGATTATTAAGGAAATTATGAGAGTTAGAAAATCTGAAATTATTGGATTTTTTCAAAATTTCGATCAAAATGATGGATTTTTTTCAAAAAATTCACTTTTTCAAAATTTCTAAAATTTGAATGCAGAATGAATCTAGCAGATAAACCATAAATAAAATGACCTAAACGACCAAAATCGGATGATTATTAAGGAAATTATGAGAGTTAGAAAATCTGAAATTATTGAGATTTTTTTCAAAATTTCGATCAAAATGATGGATTTTTTTCAAATAAGTCACTTTTTCAAAATTTCTAAGATTTGAATGCAGAATGAATCTAGCAGATAAACCATAAATAAAATGACCTAGACGACCAAAATCGGATGAATTTTAAGCAAATTATGAGAGTTAGAAAATCTGAAATTATTGAGATTTTTTTCAAAATTTCGATCAAAATGATGGATTTTTTTCAAAAAATTCGCTTATTCAAAATTTCTAAAATTTGAGTGGAGAATGAATCTAGCAGATAAACCATAAATAAAATGACCTAGACGACCAAAATCGGATGATTATTTAGGAAATTACGAGAGTTAGAAAATCTGAAATTTTTGAGATTTTTTTCAAAACTTCGATCAAAATGATGGATTTTTTTCAAAAATTCACTTTTTCAAAATTCCTAAAATTTGAATGCAGAATGAATCTAGCAGATAAACCATAAATAAAATGACCTAGACGACCAAAATCGGATGATTATTAAGGAAATTATGAGAGTTAGAAAATCTGAAATTATTGAGATTTTTTTCAAAATTTCGATCAAAATGATGGATTTTTTTCAAAAAATTCACTTTTTCAAAATTTCTAAGATTTGAATGCAGAATGAATCTAGCAGATAAACCATAAATAAAATGACCTAGACGACCAAAATCGGATGATTATTAAGGAAATTATGAGAGTTAGAAAATCTGAAATTATTGAGATTTTTTCCAAAATTTCGATCAAAATGATGGATTTTTTTCAAAAAATTCACTTTTTCAAAATTTTTAAAATTTGAATGCAGAATGAATCTAGCAGATAAACCATAAATAAAATGACCTAGACGACCAAAATCGGATGATTATTAAGGAAATTATGAGAGTTAGAAAATCTGAAATTATTGAGATTTTTTCAAAATTTCGATCAAAATGATGGATTTTTTTCAAAAAATTCACTTTTTCAAAATTTTTAAAATTTGAATGCAGAATGAATCTAGCAGATAAACCATAAATAAAATGACCTAGACGACCAAAATCGGATGATTATTAAGCAAATTATGAGAGTTTGAAAATCTGAAATTATTGGATTTTTTTCAAAATTTCGATCAAAATGATGGATTTTTTTCAAAAAATTCACTTTTTCAAAATTTCTAAAATTTGAATGCTGAATGAATCTAGCAGATAAACCATAAATAAAATGACCTAGACGACCAAAATCGGATGATTATTAAGGAAATTATGAGAGTTAGAAAATCTGAAATTATTGAGATTTTTTCAAAATTTCGATCAAAATGATGGATTTTTTTCAAAAAATTCACTTTTTCAAAATTTCTAAAATTTGAATGCAGAATGAATCTAGCAGATAAACCATAAATAAAATGACCTAGACGACCAAAATCGGATGATTATTAAGGAAATTATGAGAGTTAGAAAATCTGAAATTATTGAGATTTTTTTCAAAATTTCGATCAAAATGATGGATTTTTTTCAAAAAATTCACTTTTTCAAAATTTCTAAAATTTGAATGCAGAATGAATCTAGCAGATAAACCATAAATAAAATGACCTAGACGACCAAAATCGGATGATTATTAAGCAAATTATGAGAGTTTGAAAATCTGAAATTTTTGAGATTTTTTCAAAATTTCGATCAAAATGATGGATTTTTTTCAAAAAATTCACTTTTTCAAAATTTTTAAAATTTGAATGCAGAATGAATCCAGCAGATAAACCATAAGTAAAATGACCTAGACGACCAAAATCGGAAGATTATTAAGGAAATTATGAGAGTTAGAAAATCTGAAATTATTGGATTTTTTTCAAAATTTCGATCAAAATGATGGATTTTTTTCAAAAAATTCACTTTTTCAAAATTTCTAAGATTTGAATGCAGAATGAATCTAGCAGATAAACCATAAATAAAATGACCTAGACGACCAAAATCGGATGATTATTAAGGAAATTATGAGAGTTAGAAAATCTGAAATTATTGAGATTTTTTTCAAAATTTCGATCAAAATGATGGATTTTTTTTCAAAAAATACACTTTTTCAAAATTTCTAAGATTTGAATGCAGAATGAATCTAGCAGATAAACCATAAATAAAATGACCTAGACGACCAAAATCGGATGATTATTAAGGAAATTATGAGAGTTAGAAAATCTGAAATTATTGGATTTTTTTCAAAATTTCGATCAAAATGATGGATTTTTTTCAAAAAATTCACTTTTTCAAAATTTCTAAAATTTGAATGCAGAATGAATCTAGCAGATAAACCATAAATAAAATGACCTAGACGACCAAAATCGGATGATTATTAAGGAAATTATGAGAGTTAGAAAATCTGAAATTATTGAGATTTTTTTCAAAATTTCGATCAAAATAATGGATTTTTTTCAAAAAATTCACTTTTTCAAAATTTCTAAGATTTGAATGCAGAATGAATCTAGCAGATAAACCATAAATAAAATGACCTAGACGACCAAAATCGGATGATTATTAAGGAAATTATGAGAGTTAGAAAATCTGAAATTATTGAGATTTTTTTCAAAATTTCGATCAAAATGATGGATTTTTTTCAAAAAATTCACTTTTTCAAAATTTCTAAGATTTGAATGCAGAATGAATCTAGCAGATAAACCATAAATAAAATGACCTAGACGACCAAAATCGGATGATTATTAAGGAAATTATGAGAGTTAGAAAATCTGAAATTATTGAGATTTTTTTCAAAATTTCGATCAAAATGATGGATTTTTTTCAAAAAATTCACTTTTTCAAAATTTTTAAAATTTGAATGCAGAATGAATCCAGCAGATAAACCATAAGTAAAATGACCTAGACGACCAAAATCGGAAGATTATTAAGGAAATTATGAGAGTTAGAAAATCTGAAATTATTGGATTTTTTTCAAAATTTCGATCAAAATGATGGATTTTTTTCAAAAAATTCACTTTTTCAAAATTTCTAAGATTTGAATGCAGAATGAATCTAGCAGATAAACCATAAATAAAATGACCTAGACGACCAAAATCGGATGATTATTAAGGAAATTATGAGAGTTAGAAAATCTGAAATTATTGAGATTTTTTTCAAAATGTCGATCAAAATGATGGATTTTTTTCAAAAAATTCACTTTTTCAAAATTTCTAAAATTTGAATGCAGAATGAATCTAGCAGATAAACCATAAATAAAATGACCTAGACGACCAAAATCGGATGATTATTAAGCAAATTATG
The DNA here is from genome assembly GCA_018904035.1 of Zaprionus ornatus. NCBI lineage: Eukaryota > Metazoa > Arthropoda > Insecta > Diptera > Drosophilidae > Zaprionus > Zaprionus ornatus. The sequence continues at coordinate 70,285 of JAEIFZ010000200.1, forward strand.
AGAGTTTGAAAATCTGAAATTATTGAGATTTTTTTCAAAATTTCGATCAAAATGATGGATTTTTTTCAAAAAATTTACTTTTTCAAAATTTTTAAAATTTGAATGCAGAATGAATCTAGCAGATAAACCATAAATAAAATGACCTAGACGACCAAAATCGGATGATTATTAAGGAAATTATGAGAGTTAGAAAATCTGAAATTATTGGATTTTTTTCAAAATTTCGATCAAAATGATGGATTTTTTTCAAAAAAGTCACTTTTTCAAAATTTCTAAAATTTGAATGCTGAATGAATCTAGCAGATAAACCATAAATAAAATGACCTAGACGACCAAAATCGGATGATTATTAAGGAAATTATGAGAGTTAGAAAATCTGAAATTATTGAGATTTTTTTCAAAATTTCGATCAAAATGATGGATTTTTTTCAAAAAATTCACTTTTTCAAAATTTCTAAAATTTGAATGCAGAATGAATCTAGCAGATAAACCATAAATAAAATGACCTAGACGACCAAAATCGGATGATTATTAAGGAAATTATGAGAGTTAGAAAATCTGAAATTATTGAGATTTTTTTCAAAATTTCGATCAAAATGATGGATTTTTTTCAAAAAATTCACTTTTTCAAAATTTCTAAAATTTGAATGCAGAATGAATCTAGCAGATAAACCATAAATAAAATGACCTAGACGACCAAAATCGGATGATTATTAAGCAAATTATGAGAGTTTGAAAATCTGAAATTTTTGAGATTTTTTTCAAAATTTCGATCAAAATGATGGATTTTTTTCAAAAAATTCACTTTTTCAAAATTTTTAAAATTTGAATGCAGAATGAATCCAGCAGATAAACCATAAGTAAAATGACCTAGACGACCAAAATCGGAAGATTATTAAGGAAATTATGAGAGTTAGAAAATCTGAAATTATTGGATTTTTTTCAAAATTTCGATCAAAATGATGGATTTTTTTCAAAAAATTCACTTTTTCAAAATTTCTAAGATTTGAATGCAGAATGAATCTAGCAGATAAACCATAAATAAAATGACCTAGACGACCAAAATCGGATGATTATTAAGGAAATTATGAGAGTTAGAAAATCTGAAATTATTGAGATTTTTTTCAAAATTTCGATCAAAATGATGGATTTTTTTCAAAAAATACACTTTTTCAAAATTTCTAAGATTTGAATGCAGAATGAATCTAGCAGATAAACCATAAATAAAATGACCTAGACGACCAAAATCGGATGATTATTAAGGAAATTATGAGAGTTAGAAAATCTGAAATTATTGGATTTTTTTCAAAATTTCGATCAAAATGATGGATTTTTTTCAAAAAATTCACTTTTTCAAAATTTCTAAAATTTGAATGCAGAATGAATCTAGCAGATAAACCATAAATAAAATGACCTAGACGACCAAAATCGGATGATTATTAAGGAAATTATGAGAGTTAGAAAATCTGAAATTATTGAGATTTTTTTCAAAATTTCGATCAAAATAATGGATTTTTTTCAAAAAATTCACTTTTTCAAAATTTCTAAGATTTGAATGCAGAATGAATCTAGCAGATAAACCATAAATAAAATGACCTAGACGACCAAAATCGGATGATTATTAAGGAAATTATGAGAGTTAGAAAATCTGAAATTATTGAGATTTTTTTCAAAATTTCGATCAAAATGATGGATTTTTTTCAAAAAATTCACTTTTTCAAAATTTCTAAGATTTGAATGCAGAATGAATCTAGCAGATAAACCATAAATAAAATGACCTAGACGACCAAAATCGGATGATTATTAAGGAAATTATGAGAGTTAGAAAATCTGAAATTATTGAGATTTTTTTCAAAATTTCGATCAAAATGATGGATTTTTTTCAAAAAATTCACTTTTTCAAAATTTTTAAAATTTGAATGCAGAATGAATCCAGCAGATAAACCATAAGTAAAATGACCTAGACGACCAAAATCGGAAGATTATTAAGGAAATTATGAGAGTTAGAAAATCTGAAATTATTGGATTTTTTTCAAAATTTCGATCAAAATGATGGATTTTTTTCAAAAAATTCACTTTTTCAAAATTTCTAAGATTTGAATGCAGAATGAATCTAGCAGATAAACCATAAATAAAATGACCTAGACGACCAAAATCGGATGATTATTAAGGAAATTATGAGAGTTAGAAAATCTGAAATTATTGAGATTTTTTTCAAAATTTCGATCAAAATGATGGATTTTTTTCAAAAAATTCACTTTTTCAAAATTTCTAAAATTTGAATGCAGAATGAATCTAGCAGATAAACCATAAATAAAATGACCTAGACGACCAAAATCGGATGATTATTAAGCAAATTATGAGAGTTTGAAAATCTGAAATTATTGAGATTTTTTTCAAAATTTCGATCAAAATGATGGATTTTTTTCAAAAAATTTACTTTTTCAAAATTTTTAAAATTTGAATGCAGAATGAATCTAGCAGATAAACCATAAATAAAATGACCTAGACGACCAAAATCGGATGATTATTAAGGAAATTATGAGAGTTAGAAAATCTGAAATTATTGGATTTTTTTCAAAATTTCGATCAAAATGATGGATTTTTTTCAAAAAAGTCACTTTTTCAAAATTTCTAAAATTTGAATGCTGAATGAATCTAGCAGATAAACCATAAATAAAATGACCTAGACGACCAAAATCGGATGATTATTAAGGAAATTATGAGAGTTAGAAAATCTGAAATTATTGAGATTTTTTTCAAAACTTCGATCAAAATGATGGATTTTTTTCAAAAAATTCACTTTTTCAAAATTTCTAAAATTTGAATGCAGAATGAATCTAGCAGATAAACCATAAATAAAATGACCTAGACGACCAAAATCGGATGATTATTAAGGAAATTATGAGAGTTAGAAAATCTGAAATTATTGAGATTTTTTTAAAATTTCGATCAAAATGATGGATTTTTTTCAAAAAAGTCACTTTTTCAAAATTTCTAAAATTTGAATGCAGAATGAATCTAGCAGATAAACCATAAATAAAATGACCTAGACGACCAAAATCGGATGATTATTAAGCAAATTATGAGAGTTAGAAAATCTGAAATTATTGAGATTTTTTCAAAATTTCGATCAAAATGATGGATTTTTTTCAAAAAATTCACTTTTTCAAAATTTCTAAAATTTGAATGCAGAATGAATCTAGCAGATAAACCATAAATAAAATGACCTAGACGACCAAAATCGAATGATTATTAAGCAAATTATGAGAGTTTGAAAATCTGAAATTATTGAGATTTTTTTCAAAATTTCGATCAAAATGATGGATTTTTTTCAAAAAATTCACTTTTTCAAAATTTCTAAGATTTGAATGCAGAATGAATCTAGCAGATAAACCATAAATAAAATGACCTAGACGACCAAAATCGGATGATTATTAAGGAAATTATGAGAGTTAGAAAATCTGAAATTATTGGATTTTTTTCAAAATTTCGATCAAAATGATGGATTTTTTTCAAAAAATTCACTTTTTCAAAATTTCTAAGATTTGAATGCAGAATGAATCTAGCAGATAAACCATAAATAAAATGACCTAGACGACCAAAATCGGATGATTATTAAGGAAATTATGAGAGTTAGAAAATCTGAAATTATTGGATTTTTTTCAAAATTTCGATCAAAATGATGGATTTTTTTCAAAAAATTCACTTTTTCAAAATTTCTAAAATTTGAATGCAGAATGAATCTAGCAGATAAACCATAAATAAAATGACCTAAACGACCAAAATCGGATGATTATTAAGGAAATTATGAGAGTTAGAAAATCTGAAATTATTGAGATTTTTTTCAAAATTTCGATCAAAATGATGGATTTTTTTCAAATAAGTCACTTTTTCAAAATTTCTAAGATTTGAATGCAGAATGAATCTAGCAGATAAACCATAAATAAAATGACCTAGACGACCAAAATCGGATGAATTTTAAGCAAATTATGAGAGTTAGAAAATCTGAAATTATTGAGATTTTTTTCAAAATTTCGATCAAAATGATGGATTTTTTTCAAAAAATTCGCTTATTCAAAATTTCTAAAATTTGAGTGGAGAATGAATCTAGCAGATAAACCATAAATAAAATGACCTAGACGACCAAAATCGGATGATTATTTAGGAAATTACGAGAGTTAGAAAATCTGAAATTTTTGAGATTTTTTTCAAAACTTCGATCAAAATGATGGATTTTTTTCAAAAAATTCACTTTTTCAAAATTCCTAAAATTTGAATGCAGAATGAATCTAGCAGATAAACCATAAATAAAATGACCTAGACGACCAAAATCGGATGATTATTAAGGAAATTATGAGAGTTAGAAAATCTGAAATTATTGAGATTTTTTTCAAAATTTCGATCAAAATGATGGATTTTTTTCAAAAAATTCACTTTTTCAAAATTTCTAAGATTTGAATGCAGAATGAATCTAGCAGATAAACCATAAATAAAATGACCTAGACGACCAAAATCGGATGATTATTAAGGAAATTATGAGAGTTAGAAAATCTGAAATTATTGAGATTTTTTCCAAAATTTCGATCAAAATGATGGATTTTTTTCAAAAAATTCACTTTTTCAAAATTTTTAAAATTTGAATGCAGAATGAATCTAGCAGATAAACCATAAATAAAATGACCTAGACGACCAAAATCGGATGATTATTAAGGAAATTATGAGAGTTAGAAAATCTGAAATTATTGAGATTTTTTTCAAAATTTCGATCAAAATGATGGATTTTTTTCAAAAAATTCACTTTTTCAAAATTTTTAAAATTTGAATGCAGAATGAATCTAGCAGATAAACCATAAATAAAATGACCTAGACGACCAAAATCGGATGATTATTAAGCAAATTATGAGAGTTTGAAAATCTGAAATTATTGGATTTTTTTCAAAATTTCGATCAAAATGATGGATTTTTTTCAAAAAATTCACTTTTTCAAAATTTCTAAAATTTGAATGCTGAATGAATCTAGCAGATAAACCATAAATAAAATGACCTAGACGACCAAAATCGGATGATTATTAAGGAAATTATGAGAGTTAGAAAATCTGAAATTATTGAGATTTTTTTCAAAATTTCGATCAAAATGATGGATTTTTTTCAAAAAATTCACTTTTTCAAAATTTCTAAAATTTGAATGCAGAATGAATCTAGCAGATAAACCATAAATAAAATGACCTAGACGACCAAAATCGGATGATTATTAAGGAAATTATGAGAGTTAGAAAATCTGAAATTATTGAGATTTTTTTCAAAATTTCGATCAAAATGATGGATTTTTTTCAAAAAATTCACTTTTTCAAAATTTCTAAAATTTGAATGCAGAATGAATCTAGCAGATAAACCATAAATAAAATGACCTAGACGACCAAAATCGGATGATTATTAAGCAAATTATGAGAGTTTGAAAATCTGAAATTTTTGAGATTTTTTTCAAAATTTCGATCAAAATGATGGATTTTTTTCAAAAAATTCACTTTTTCAAAATTTTTAAAATTTGAATGCAGAATGAATCCAGCAGATAAACCATAAGTAAAATGACCTAGACGACCAAAATCGGAAGATTATTAAGGAAATTATGAGAGTTAGAAAATCTGAAATTATTGGATTTTTTTCAAAATTTCGATCAAAATGATGGATTTTTTTCAAAAAATTCACTTTTTCAAAATTTCTAAGATTTGAATGCAGAATGAATCTAGCAGATAAACCATAAATAAAATGACCTAGACGACCAAAATCGGATGATTATTAAGGAAATTATGAGAGTTAGAAAATCTGAAATTATTGAGATTTTTTTCAAAATTTCGATCAAAATGATGGATTTTTTTCAAAAAATACACTTTTTCAAAATTTCTAAGATTTGAATGCAGAATGAATCTAGCAGATAAACCATAAATAAAATGACCTAGACGACCAAAATCGGATGATTATTAAGGAAATTATGAGAGTTAGAAAATCTGAAATTATTGGATTTTTTTCAAAATTTCGATCAAAATGATGGATTTTTTTCAAAAAATTCACTTTTTCAAAATTTCTAAAATTTGAATGCAGAATGAATCTAGCAGATAAACCATAAATAAAATGACCTAGACGACCAAAATCGGATGATTATTAAGGAAATTATGAGAGTTAGAAAATCTGAAATTATTGAGATTTTTTTCAAAATTTCGATCAAAATAATGGATTTTTTTCAAAAAATTCACTTTTTCAAAATTTCTAAGATTTGAATGCAGAATGAATCTAGCAGATAAACCATAAATAAAATGACCTAGACGACCAAAATCGGATGATTATTAAGCAAATTATGAGAGTTTGAAAATCTGAAATTATTGAGATTTTTTTCAAAATTTCGATCAAAATGATGGATTTTTTTCAAAAAATTTACTTTTTCAAAATTTTTAAAATTTGAATGCAGAATGAATCTAGCAGATAAACCATAAATAAAATGACCTAGACGACCAAAATCGGATGATTATTAAGGAAATTATGAGAGTTAGAAAATCTGAAATTATTGGATTTTTTTCAAAATTTCGATCAAAATGATGGATTTTTTTCAAAAAAGTCACTTTTTCAAAATTTCTAAAATTTGAATGCTGAATGAATCTAGCAGATAAACCATAAATAAAATGACCTAGACGACCAAAATCGGATGATTATTAAGGAAATTATGAGAGTTAGAAAATCTGAAATTATTGAGATTTTTTCAAAATTTCGATCAAAATGATGGATTTTTTTCAAAAAATTCACTTTTTCAAAATTTCTAAAATTTGAATGCAGAATGAATCTAGCAGATAAACCATAAATAAAATGACCTAGACGACCAAAATCGGATGATTATTAAGGAAATTATGAGAGTTAGAAAATCTGAAATTATTGAGATTTTTTTAAAATTTCGATCAAAATGATGGATTTTTTTCAAAAAAGTCACTTTTTCAAAATTTCTAAAATTTGAATGCAGAATGAATCTAGCAGATAAACCATAAATAAAAAGTCCTAGACGACCAAAATCGGATGATTATTAAGCAAATTATGAGAGTTTAAAAATCTGAAATTATTGAGATTTTTTTCAAAATTTCGATCAAAATGATGGATTTTTTTCAAAAAAGTCACTTTTTCAAAATTTCTAAAATTTGAATGCTGAATGAATCTAGCAGATAAACCATAAATAAAATGACCTAGACGACCAAAATCGGATGATTATTAAGGAAATTATGAGAGTTAGAAAATCTGAAATTATTGAGATTTTTTCAAAATTTCGATCAAAATGATGGATTTTTTTCAAAAATTCACTTTTTCAAAATTTCTAAAATTTGAATGCAGAATGAATCTAGCAGATAAACCATAAATAAAATGACCTAGACGACCAAAATCGGATGATTATTAAGGAAATTATGAGAGTTAGAAAATCTGAAATTATTGAGATTTTTTTAAAATTTCGATCAAAATGATGGATTTTTTTCAAAAAAGTCACTTTTTCAAAATTTCTAAAATTTGAATGCAGAATGAATCTAGCAGATAAACCATAAATAAAAAGTCCTAGACGACCAAAATCGGATGATTATTAAGCAAATTATGAGAGTTTAAAAATCTGAAATTATTGAGATTTTTTTCAAAATTTCGATCAAAATGATGGATTTTTTTCAAAAAATTCACTTTTTCAAAATTTCTAAAATTTGAATGCAGAATGAATCTAGCAGATAAACCATAAATAAAATGACCTAGACGACCAAAATCGGATGATTATTAAGCAAATTATGAGAGTTTGAAAATCTGAAATTATTGAGATTTTTTTCAAAATTTCGATCAAAATGATGGATTTTTTTCAAAAAAGTCACTTTTTCAAAATTTTTAAAATTTGAATGCAGAATGAATCTAGCAGATAAACCATAAATAAAATGACCTAGACGACCAAAATCGGATGATTATTAAGGAAATTATGAGAGTTAGAAAATCTGAAATTATTGGATTTTTTTCAAAATTTCGATCAAAATGATGGATTTTTTTCAAAAAAGTCACTTTTTCAAAATTTCTAAAATTTGAATGCTGAATGAATCTAGCAGATAAACCATAAATAAAATGACCTAGACGACCAAAATCGGATGATTATTAAGGAAATTATGAGAGTTAGAAAATCTGAAATTATTGAGATTTTTTTCAAAATTTCGATCAAAATGATGGATTTTTTTCAAAAAATTCACTTTTTCAAAATTTCTAAAATTTGAATGCAGAATGAATCTAGCAGATAAACCATAAATAAAATGACCTAGACGACCAAAATCGGATGATTATTAAGGAAATTATGAGAGTTAGAAAATCTGAAATTATTGAGATTTTTTTAAAATTTCGATCAAAATGATGGATTTTTTTCAAAAAAGTCACTTTTTCAAAATTTCTAAAATTTGAATGCAGAATGAATCTAGCAGATAAACCATAAATAAAAAGTCCTAGACGACCAAAATCGGATGATTATTAAGCAAATTATGAGAGTTTAAAAATCTGAAATTATTGAGATTTTTTCCAAAATTTCGATCAAAATGATGGATTTTTTTCAAAAAATTCACTTTTTCAAAATTTTTAAAATTTGAATGCAGAATGAATCTAGCAGATAAACCATAAATAAAATGACCTAGACGACCAAAATCGGATGATTATTAAGGAAATTATGAGAGTTAGAAAATCTGAAATTATTGGATTTTTTTCAAAATTTCGATCAAAATGATGGATTTTTTTCAAAAAAGTCACTTTTTCAAAATTTCTAAAATTTGAATGCTGAATGAATCTAGCAGATAAACCATAAATAAAATGACCTAGACGACCAAAATCGGATGATTATTAAGGAAATTATGAGAGTTAGAAAATCTGAAATTATTGAGATTTTTTTCAAAATTTCGATCAAAATGATGGATTTTTTTCAAAAATTCACTTTTTCAAAATTTCTAAAATTTGAATGCAGAATGAATCTAGCAGATAAACCATAAATAAAATGACCTAGACGACCAAAATCGGATGATTATTAAGCAAATTATGAGAGTTTGAAAATCTGAAATTATTGAGATTTTTTTCAAAATTTCGATCAAAATGATGGATTTTTTTCAAAAAATTCACTTTTTCAAAATTTTTAAAATTTGAATGCAGAATGAATCTAGCAGATAAACCATAAATAAAATGACCTAGACGACCAAAATCGGATGATTATTAAGGAAATTATGAGAGTTAGAAAATCTGAAATTATTGGATTTTTTTCAAAATTTCGATCAAAATGATGGATTTTTTTCAAAAAATTCACTTTTTCAAAATTTCTAAAATTTGAATGCTGAATGAATCTAGCAGATAAACCATAAATAAAATGACCTAGACGACCAAAATCGGATGATTATTAAGGAAATTATGAGAGTTAGAAAATCTGAAATTATTGAGATTTTTTCAAAATTTCGATCAAAATGATGGATTTTTTCAAAAAAGTCACTTTTTCAAAATTTCTAAAATTTGAATGCAGAATGAATCTAGCAGATAAACCATAAATAAAATGACCTAGACGACCAAAATCGGATAATTATTAAGGAAATTATGAGAGTTAAAAAATCTGAAATTATTGAGATTTTTTTCAAAATTTCGATCAAAATGATGGATTTTTTTCAAAAAATTCACTTTTTCAAAATTTCTAAAATTTGAATGCAGAATGAATCTAGCAGATAAACCATAAATAAAATGACCTAGACGACCAAAATCGGATGATTATTAAGCAAATTATGAGAGTTAGAAAATCTGAAATTATTGAGATTTTTTTCAAAATTTCGATCAAAATGATGGAATTTTTTCAAAAAAGTCACTTTTTCAAAATTTCTAAAATTTGAATGCAGAATGAATCTAGCAGATAAACCATAAATAAAATGACCTAGACGACCAAAATCGGATGATTATTAAGGAAATTATGAGAGTTAGAAAATCTGAAATTATTGAGATTTTTTTCAAAATTTCGATCAAAATGATGGATTTTTTTCAAAAAATTCAAATTTTCAAAATTTCTAAAATTTTAATGCAGAATGAATCTAGCAGATAAACCATAAATAAAATGACCTAGACGACCAAAATCGGATGATTATTAAGGAAATTATGAGAGTTAGAAAATCTGAAATTATTGAGATTTTTTTCAAAATTTCGATCAAAATGATGGATTTTTTTCAAAAAAGTCACATTTTCAAAATTTCTAAAATTTGAATGCAGAATGAATCTAGCAGATAAACCATAAATAAAATGACCTAGACGACCAAAATCGGATGATTATTAAGGAAATTATGAGAGTTAGAAAATCTGAAATTATTGAGATTTTTTTCAAAATTTCGATCAAAATGATGGATTTTTTTCAAAAAATTCTCTTTTTCAAAATTTCTAAAATTTGAATGCAGAATGAATCTAGCAGATAAACCATAAATAAAATGACCTAGACGACCAAAATCGGATGATTATTAAGGAAATTATGAGAGTTAGAAAATCGGAAATTATTGGATTTTTTTCAAAATTTCGATCAAAATGATGGATTTTTTTCAAAAAATTCACTTTTTCAAAATTTCTAAAATTTGAATGCAGAATGAATCTAGCAGATAAACCATAAATAAAATGACCTAGACGACCAAAATCGGATGATTATTAAGCAAATTATGAGAGTTTGAAAATCTGAAATTATTGAGATTTTTTTCAAAATTTCGATCAAAATGATGGATTTTTTTCAAAAAATTCACATTTTCAAAATTTCTAAGATTTGAATGCAGAATGAATCTAGCAGATAAACCATAAATAAAATGACCTAGACGACCAAAATCGGATGATTATTAAGGAAATTATGAGAGTTAGAAAATCTGAAATTTTTGAGATTTTTTTCAAAATTTCGATCAAAATGATGGATTTTTTCAAAAAAGTCACTTTTTCATAATTTCTAAAATTTGAATGCAGAATGAATCTAGCAGATAAACCATAAATAAAATGACCTAGACGACCAAAATCGGATGATTATTAAGGAAATTATGAGAGTTAGAAAATCTGAAATTATTGAGATTTTTTTCAAAATTTCGATCAAAATAATGGATTTTTTTCAAAAAATTCACTTTTTCAAAATTTCTAAGATTTGAATGCAGAATGAATCTAGCAGATAAACCATAAATAAAATGACCTAGACGACCAAAATCGGATGATTATTAAGGAAATTATGAGAGTTAGAAAATCTGAAATTATTGAGATTTTTTTCAAAATTTCGATCAAAATGATGGATTTTTTTCAAAAAATTCACTTTTTCAAAATTTCTAAGATTTGAATGCAGAATGAATCTAGCAGATAAACCATAAATAAAATGACCTAGACGACCAAAATCGGATGATTATTAAGGAAATTATGAGAGTTAGAAAATCTGAAATTATTGAGATTTTTTTCAAAATTTCGATCAAAATGATGGATTTTTTTCAAAAAATTCACTTTTTCAAAATTTTTAAAATTTGAATGCAGAATGAATCCAGCAGATAAACCATAAGTAAAATGACCTAGACGACCAAAATCGGAAGATTATTAAGGAAATTATGAGAGTTAGAAAATCTGAAATTATTGGATTTTTTTCAAAATTTCGATCAAAATGATGGATTTTTTTCAAAAAATTCACTTTTTCAAAATTTCTAAGATTTGAATGCAGAATGAATCTAGCAGATAAACCATAAATAAAATGACCTAGACGACCAAAATCGGATGATTATTAAGGAAATTATGAGAGTTAGAAAATCTGAAATTATTGAGATTTTTTTCAAAATTTCGATCAAAATGATGGATTTTTTTCAAAAAATTCACTTTTTCAAAATTTCTAAAATTTGAATGCAGAATGAATCTAGCAGATAAACCATAAATAAAATGACCTAGACGACCAAAATCGGATGATTATTAAGCAAATTATGAGAGTTTGAAAATCTGAAATTATTGAGATTTTTTTCAAAATTTCGATCAAAATGATGGATTTTTTTCAAAAAATTCACTTTTTCAAAATTTTTAAAATTTGAATGCAGAATGAATCTAGCAGATAAACCATAAATAAAATGACCTAGACGACCAAAATCGGATGATTATTAAGGAAATTATGAGAGTTAGAAAATCTGAAATTATTGGATTTTTTTCAAAATTTCGATCAAAATGATGGATTTTTTTCAAAAAAGTCACTTTTTCAAAATTTTTAAAATTTGAATGCTGAATGAATCTAGCAGATAAACCATAAATAAAATGACCTAGACGACCAAAATCGGATGATTATTAAGGAAATTATGAGAGTTAGAAAATCTGAAATTATTGAGATTTTTTCAAAATTTCGATCAAAATGATGGATTTTTTTCAAAAAATTCACTTTTTCAAAATTTCTAAAATTTGAATGCAGAATGAATCTAGCAGATAAACCATAAATAAAATGACCTAGACGACCAAAATCGGATGATTATTAAGGAAATTATGAGAGTTAGAAAATCTGAAATTATTGAGATTTTTTTAAAATTTCGATCAAAATGATGGATTTTTTTCAAAAAAGTCACTTTTTCAAAATTTCTAAAATTTGAATGCAGAATGAATCTAGCAGATAAACCATAAATAAAATGACCTAGACGACCAAAATCGGATGATTATTAAGCAAATTATGACAGTTTGAAAATCTGAAATTATTGAGATTTTTTTCAAAATTTCGATCAAAATGATGGATTTTTTTCAAAAAATTCACTTTTTCAAAATTTTTAAAATTTGAATGCAGAATGAATCTAGCAGATAAACCATAAATAAAATGACCTAGACGACCAAAATCGGATGATTATTAAGGAAATTATGAGAGTTAGAAAATCTGAAATTATTGGATTTTTTTCAAAATTTCGATCAAAATGATGGATTTTTTTCAAAAAAGTCACTTTTTCAAAATTTCTAAAATTTGAATGCTGAATGAATCTAGCAGATAAACCATAAATAAAATGACCTAGACGACCAAAATCGGATGATTATTAAGGAAATTATGAGAGTTTGAAAATCTGAAATTATTGACATTTTTTTCAAAATTTCGATCAAAATGATGGATTTTTTTCAAAAAATTCACTTTTTCAAAATTTCTAAAATTTGAATGCAGAATGAATCTAGCAGATAAACCATAAATAAAATGACCTAGACGACCAAAATCGGATGATTATTAAGGAAATTATGAGAGTTAGAAAATCTGAAATTATTGGATTTTTTTCAAAATTTCGATCAAAATGATGGATTTTTTTCAAAAAAGTCACTTTTTCAAAATTTCTAAAATTTGAATGCTGAATGAATCTAGCAGATAAACCATAAATAAAATGACCTAGACGACCAAAATCGGATGATTATTAAGGAAATTATGAGAGTTAGAAAATCTGAAATTATTGAGATTTTTTTCAAAATTTCGATCAAAATGATGGATTTTTTTCAAAAAATTCACTTTTTCAAAATTTCTAAAATTTGAATGCAGAATGAATCTAGCAGATAAACCATAAATAAAATGACCTAGACGACCAAAATCGGATGATTATTAAGGAAATTATGAGATTTAGAAAATCTGAAATTTTTGAGATTTTTTTCAAAATTTCGATCAAAATGATGGAATTTTTTCAAAAAAGTCACTTTTTCAAAATTTCTAAAATTTGAATGCAGAATGAATCTAGCTGATAAACCATAAATAAAATGACCTAGACGACCAAAATCGGATAATTATTAAGGAAATTATGAGAGTTAGAAAATCTGAAATTATTGAGATTTTTTTCAAAATTTCGATCAAAATGATGGATTTTTTTCAAAAAATTCACTTTTTCAAAATTTTTAAAATTTGAATGCAGAATGAATCTAGCAGATAAACCATAAATAAAATGACCTAGACGACCAAAATCGGATGATTATTAAGGAAATTATGAGAGTTAGAAAATCTGAAATTATTGGATTTTTTTCAAAATTTCGATCAAAATGATGGATTTTTTTCAAAAAATTCACTTTTTCAAAATTTCTAAAATTTGAATGCTGAATGAATCTAGCAGATAAACCATAAATAAAATGGCCTAGACGACCAAAATCGGATGATTATTAAGGAAATTATGAGAGTTAGAAAATCTGAAATTATTGAGATTTTTTTCAAAATTTCGATCAAAATGATGGATTTTTTTCAAAAAAGTCACTTTTTCAAAATTTCTAAAATTTGAATGCAGAATGAATCTAGCAGATAAACCATAAATAAAATGACCTAGACGACCAAAATCGGATAATTATTAAGGAAATTATGAGAGTTAAAAAATCTGAAATTATTGAGATTTTTTTCAAAATTTCGATCAAAATGATGGATTTTTTTCAAAAAATTCACTTTTTCAAAATTTCTAAAATTTGAATGCAGAATGAATCTAGCAGATAAACCATAAATAAAATGACCTAGACGACCAAAATCGGATGATTATTAAGCAAATTATGAGAGTTAGAAAATCTGAAATTATTGAGATTTTTTTCAAAATTTCGATCAAAATGATGGAATTTTTTCAAAAAAGTCACTTTTTCAAAATTTCTAAAATTTGAATGCAGAATGAATCTAGCAGATAAACCATAAATAAAATGACCTAGACGACCAAAATCGGATGATTATTAAGGAAATTATGAGAGTTAGAAAATCTGAAATTATTGAGATTTTTTTCAAAATTTCGATCAAAACGATGGATTTTTTTCAAAAAATTCAAATTTTCAAAATTTCTAAAATTTTAATGCAGAATGAATCTAGCAGATAAACCATAAATAAAATGACCTAGACAACCAAAATCGGATAATTATTAAGGAAATTATGAGAGTTAAAAAATCTGAAATTATTGAGATTTTTTTCAAAATTTCGATCAAAATGATGGATTTTTTTCAAAAAATTCACTTTTTCAAAATTTCTAAAATTTGAATGCAGAATGAATCTAGCAGATAAACCATAAATAAAATGACCTAGACGACCAAAATCGGATGATTATTAAGCAAATTATGAGAGTTAGAAAATCTGAAATTTTTGAGATTTTTTTCAAAATTTCGATCAAAATGATGGAATTTTTTCAAAAAAGTCACTTTTTCAAAATTTCTAAAATTTGAATGCAGAATGAATCTAGCAGATAAACCATAAATAAAATGACCTAGACGACCAAAATCGGATGATTATTAAGGAAATTATGAGAGTTAGAAAATCTGAAATTATTGAGATTTTTTTCAAAATTTCGATCAAAACGATGGATTTTTTTCAAAAAATTCAAATTTTCAAAATTTCTAAAATTTTAATGCAGAATGAATCTAGCAGATAAACCATAAATAAAATGACCTAGACGACCAAAATCGGATGATTATTAAGGAAATTATGAGAGTTAGAAAATCTGAAATTATTGGATTTTTTTCAAAATTTCGATCAAAATGATGGATTTTTTTCAAAAAAGTCACTTTTTCAAAATTTCTAAAATTTGAATGCTGAATGAATCTAGCAGATAAACCATAAATAAAATGACCTAGACGACCAAAATCGGATGATTATTAAGGAAATTATGAGAGTTAGAAAATCTGAAATTATTGAGATTTTTTTCAAAATTTCGATCAAAATGATGGATTTTTTTCAAAAAATTCACTTTTTCAAAATTTCTAAAATTTGAATGCAGAATGAATCTAGCAGATAAACCATAAATAAAATGACCTAGACGACCAAAATCGGATGATTATTAAGGAAATTATGAGAGTTAGAAAATCTGAAATTATTGAGATTTTTTTAAAATTTCGATCAAAATGATGGATTTTTTTCAAAAAGTCACTTTTTCAAAATTTCTAAAATTTGAATGCAGAATGAATCTAGCAGATAAACCATAAATAAAAAGTCCTAGACGACCAAAATCGGATGATTATTAAGCAAATTATGAGAGTTTAAAAATCTGAAATTATTGAGATTTTTTTCAAAATTTCGATCAAAATGATGGATTTTTTTCAAAAAATTCACTTTTTCAAAATTTCTAAAATTTGAATGCAGAATGAATCTAGCAGATAAACCATAAATAAAATGACCTAGACGACCAAAATCGGATGATTATTAAGCAAATTATGAGAGTTAGAAAATCTGAAATTATTGGATTTTTTTCAAAATTTCGATCAAAATGATGGATTTTTTTCAAAAAATTCACTTTTTCAAAATTTCTAAAATTTGAATGCAGAATGAATCTAGCAGATAAACCATAAATAAAATGACCTAGACGACCAAAATCGGATGATTATTAAGGAAATTATGAGAGTTTGAAAATCTGAAATTATTGAGATTTTTTTCAAAATTTCGATCAAAATGATGGATTTTTTTCAAAAAATTCACATTTTCAAAATTTCTAAGATTTGAATGCAGAATGAATCTAGCAGATAAACCATAAATAAAATGACCTAGACGACCAAAATCGGATGATTATTAAGGAAATTATGAGAGTTAGAAAATCTGAAATTTTTGAGATTTTTTTCAAAATTTCGATCAAAATGATGGATTTTTTCAAAAAAGTCACTTTTTCATAATTTCTAAAATTTGAATGCAGAATGAATCTAGCAGATAAACCATAAATAAAATGACCTAGACGACCAAAATCGGATGATTATTAAGGAAATTATGAGAGTTAGAAAATCTGAAATTTTTGAGATGTTTTTCAAAATTTCGATCAAAATGATGGATTTTTTTCAAAAAAGTCACTTTTTCAAAATTTCTAAAATTTGAATGCAGAATGAATCTAGCAGATAAACCATAAATAAAATGACATAGACGACCAAAATCGGATGATTATTAAGGAAATTATGAGAGTTTGAAAATCTGAAATTATTGAGATTTTTTCAAAATTTCGACCAAAATGATGGATTTTTTTCAAAAAAATTCACTTTTTCAAAATTTCTAAGATTTGAATGCAGAATGAATCTAGCAGATAAACCATAAATAAAATGACCTAGACGACCAAAATCGGATGATTATTAAGCAAATTATGAGAGTTAGAAAATCTGAAATTTTTGAGAATTTTTTCAAAATTAGGATCAAAATGATGGATTTTTTCAAAAAAGTCACTTTTTCAAAATTTCTAAGATTTTAATGCAGAATGAATCTAGCAGATAAACCATAAATAAAATGACCTAGACGACCAAAATCGGATGATTATTAAGCAAATTATGAGAGTTAGAAAATCTGAAATTATTGAGATTTTTTTCAAAATTTCGATCAAAATGATGGATTTTTTTCAAAAAATTCACTTTTTCAAAATTCCTAAAGTTTGAATGCTGAATGAATCTAGCAGATAAACCATAAATAAAATGACCTAGACGACCAAAATCGGATGATTATTAAGGAAATTATGAGAGTTAGAAAATCTGAAATTTTTGAGATTTTTTTCAAAATTTCGATCAAAATGATGGATTTTTTTCAAAAAATTCACTTTTTCAAAATTTCTAAAATTTGAATGCTGAATGAATCTAGCAGATAAACCATAAATAAAATGACCTAGACGACCAAAATCGGATGATTATTAAGGAAATTATGAGAGTTAGAAAATCTGAAATTATTGAGATTTTTTTCAAAATTTCGATCAAAATGATGGATTTTTTTCAAAAAATTCACTTTTTCAAAATTTCTAAAATTTGAATGCAGAATGAATCTAGCAGATAAACCATAAATAAAATGACCTAGACGACCAAAATCGGATGATTATTAAGGAAATTATGAGAGTTAGAAAATCTGAAATTATTGAGATTTTTTTCAAAATTTCGATCAAAATGATGGATTTTTTTCAAAAAATTCACTTTTTCAAAATTTCTAAAATTTGAATGCAGAATGAATCTAGCAGATAAACCATAAATAAAATGACCTAGACGACCAAAATCGGATGATTATTAAGGAAATTATGAGAGTTAGAAAATCTGAAATTATTGGATTTTTTTCAAAATTTCGATCAAAATGATGGATTTTTTTCAAAAAATTCACTTTTTCAAAATTTCTAAAATTTGAATGCAGAATGAATCTAGCAGATAAACCATAAATAAAATGACCTAGACGACCAAAATCGGATGATTATTAAGCAAATTATGAGAGTTTGAAAATCTGAAATTATTGAGATTTTTTTCAAAATTTCGATCAAAATGATGGAGATTTTTTTCAAAAAATTCACTTTTTCAAAATTTCTAAGATTTGAATGCAGAATGAATCTAGCAGATAAACCATAAATAAAATGACCTAGACGACCAAAATCGGATGATTATTAAGGAAATTATGAGAGTTAGAAAATCTGAAATTTTTGAGATTTTTTTCAAAATTTCGATCAAAATGATGGATTTTTTCAAAAAAGTCACTTTTTCATAATTTCTAAAATTTGAATGCAGAATGAATCTAGCAGATAAACCATAAATAAAATGACCTAGACGACCAAAATCGGATGATTATTAAGGAAATTATGAGAGTTTGAAAATCTGAAATTATTGAGATTTTTTTCAAAATTTCGACCAAAATGATGGATTTTTTTCAAAAAATTCACTTTTTCAAAATTTCTAAGATTTGAATGCAGAATGAATCTAGCAGATAAACCATAAATAAAATGACCTAGACGACCAAAATCGGATGATTATTAAGCAAATTATGAGAGTTAGAAAATCTGAAATTTTTGAGAATTTTTTCAAAATTAGGATCAAAATGATGGATTTTTTCAAAAAAGTCACTTTTTCAAAATTTCTAAGATTTGAATGCAGAATGAATCTAGCAGATAAACCATAAATAAAATGACCTAGACGACCAAAATCGGATGATTATTAAGGAAATTATGAGAGTTAGAAAATCTGAAATTATTGAGATTTTTTTTAAAATTTCGATCAAAATAATGGATTTTTTTCAAAAAATTCGCTTATTCAAAATTTCTAAAATTTGAGTGGAGAATGAATCTAGATAAACCAGATAAACCATAAATAAAATGACCTAGACGACCAAAATCGGATGATTATTAAGGAAATTACGAGAGTTAAAAAATCTGAAATTTTTGAGATTTTTTTCAAAATTTCGATCAAAATGATGGATTTTTTTCAAAAAATTCACTTTTTCAAAATTCCTAAAGTTTGAATGCAGAATGAATCTAGCAGATAAACCATAAATAAAATGACCTAGACGACCAAAATCGGATGATTATTAAGGAAATTATGAGAGTTAGAAAATCTGAAATTATTGAGATTTTTTTCAAAATTTCGATCAAAATGATGGATTTTTTTCAAAAAATTCACTTTTTCAAAATTTTTAAAATTTGAATGCAGAATGAATCTAGCAGATAAACCATAAATAAAATGACCTAGACGACCAAAATCGGATGATTATTAAGGAAATTATGAGAGTTAGAAAATCTGAAATTATTGGATTTTTTTCAAAATTTCGATCAAAATGATGGATTTTTTTCAAAAAATTCACTTTTTCAAAATTTCTAAAATTTGAATGCAGAATGAATCTAGCAGATAAACCATAAATAAAATGACCTAGACGACCAAAATCGGATGATTATTAAGGAAATTATGAGAGTTAGAAAATCTGAAATTATTGATATTTTTTTCAAAATTTCGATCAAAATGATGGATTTTTTTCAAAAAATTCACTTTTTCAAAATTTCTAAGATTTGAATGCAGAATGAATCTAGCAGATAAACCATAAATAAAATGACCTAGACGACCAAAATCGGATGATTATTAAGGAAATTATGAGAGTTAGAAAATCTGAAATTATTGGATTTTTTTCAAAATTTCGATCAAAATGATGGATTTTTTCAAAAAAGTCACTTTTTCAAAAATTCTAAGATTTGAATGCAGAATGAATCTAGCAGATAAACCATAAATAAAATGACCTAGACGACCAAAATCGGATGATTATTAAGGAAATTATGAGAGTTAGAAAATCTGAAATTTTTGAGATGTTTTTCAAAATTTCGATCAAAATGATGGATTTTTTTCAAAAAATTCGCTTTTTCATAATTTCTAAAATTTGAGAGGAGAATGAATCTAGCAGATAAACCATAAATAAAATGACCTAGACGACCAAAATCGGATGATTATTAAGGCAATTACGAGGGTTAGAAAATCTGAAATTATTGGCTTTTTTTCAAAATTTCGATCAAAATGATGGATTTTTTTCAAAAAATTCACTTTTTCAAAATTTCTAAAATTTGAATGCAGAATGAATCTAGCAGATAAACCATAAATAAAATGACCTAGACGACCAAAATCGGATGATTATTAAGGAAATTATGAGAGTTAGAAAATCTGAAATTATTGAGATTTTTTTCAAAATTTCGATCAAAATGATGGATTTTTTTCAAAAAATTCACTTTTTCAAAATTTCTAAAATTTGAATGCAGAATGAATCTAGCAGATAAACCATAAATAAAATGACCTAGACGACCAAAATCGGATGATTATTAAGGAAATTATGAGAGTTTGAAAATCTGAAATTTTTGATATTTTTTTCAAAATTTCGATCAAAATGATGGATTTTTTCAAAAAAGTCACTTTTTCAAAATTTCTAAGATTTGAATGCAGAATGAATCTAGCAGATAAACCATAAATAAAATGACCTAGACGACCAAAATCGGATGATTATTAAGGAAATTATGAGAGTTAGAAAATCTGAAATTTTTGAGATGTTTTTCAAAATTTCGATCAAAATGATGAATTTTTTTCAAAAAAGTCACTTTTTCAAAATTTCTAAAATTTGAATGCAGAATGAATCTAGCAGATAAACCATAAATAAAATGACATAGACGACCAAAATCGGATGATTATTAAGGAAATTATGAGAGTTTGAAAATCTGAAATTATTGAGATTTTTTTCAAAATTTCGACCAAAATGATGGATTTTTTTCAAAAAATTCACTTTTTCAAAATTTCTAAGATTTGAATGCAGAATGAATCTAGCAGATAAACCATAAATAAAATGACCTAGACGACCAAAATCGGATGATTATTAAGCAAATTATGAGAGTTAGAAAATCTGAAATTTTTGAGAATTTTTTCAAAATTAGGATCAAAATGATGGATTTTTTTCAAAAAATTCGCTTTTTCATAATTTCTAAAATTTGAGAGGAGAATGAATCTAGCAGATAAACCATAAATAAAATGACCTAGACGACCAAAATCGGATGATTATTAAGGAAATTATGAGAGTTAGAAAATCTGAAATTATTGAGATTTTTTTCAAAATTTCGATCAAAATGATGGATTTTTTTCAAAAAATTCACTTTATCAAAATTTCTAAAATTTGAATGCAGAATGAATCTAGCAGATAAACCATAAATAAAATGACATAGACGACCAAAATCGGATGATTATTAAGGAAATTATGAGAGTTAGAAAATCTGAAATTATTGCGATTTTTTTCAAAATTTCGATCAAAATGATGGATTTTTTTCAAAAAATTCACTTTTTTAAAATTTCTAAGATTTGAATGCAGAATGAATCTAGCAGATAAACCATAAATAAAATGACCTAGACGACCAAAATCGGATGATTATTAAGGAAATTATGAGAGTTAGAAAATCTGAAATTATTGAGATTTTTTTCAAAATTTCGATCAAAATGATGTATTTTTTTCAAAAAATACACTTTTTCAAAATTT
Organism: Zaprionus ornatus; assembly: GCA_018904035.1. Classification (NCBI taxonomy): domain Eukaryota; kingdom Metazoa; phylum Arthropoda; class Insecta; order Diptera; family Drosophilidae; genus Zaprionus; species Zaprionus ornatus. The sequence continues at coordinate 91,994 of JAEIFZ010000200.1, forward strand.
CTAAGATTTGAATGCAGAATGAATCTAGCAGATAAACCATAAATAAAATGACCTAGACGACCAAAATCGGATGATTATTAAGGAAATTATGAGAGTTAGAAAATCTGAAATTATTGAGATTTTTTTCAAAATTTCGATCAAAATGATGGCTTTTATACAAAAAATTCACTTTTTCAAAATTTTTAAAATTTGAATGCAGAATGAATCTAGCAGATAAACCATAAATAAAATGACCTAGACGACCAAAATCGGATGATTATTAAGGAAATTATGAGAGTTAGAAAATCTGAAATTATTGGATTTTTTTCAAAATTTCGATCAAAATGATGGATTTTTTTCAAAAAATTCACTTTTTCAAAATTTCTAAAATTTGAATGCAGAATGAATCTAGCAGATAAACCATAAATAAAATGACCTAGACGACCAAAATCGGATGATTATTAAGGAAATTATGAGAGTTAGAAAATCTGAAATTATTGAGATTTTTTTCAAAATTTCGATCAAAATGATGGATTTTTTTCAAAAAATTCACTTTTTCAAAATTTCTAAAATTTGAATGCAGAATGAATCTAGCAGATAAACCATAAATAAAATGACCTAGACGACCAAAATCGGATGATTATTAAGGAAATTATGAGAGTTAGAAAATCTGAAATTATTGAGATTTTTTTCAAAATTTCGATCAAAATGATGGATTTTTTTCAAAAAATTCACTTTTTCAAAATTCCTAAAGTTTGAATGCAGAATGAATCTAGCAGATAAACCATAAATAAAATGACCTAGACGACCAAAATCGGATGATTATTAAGCAAATTATGAGAGTTAGAAAATCTGAAATTATTGAGATTTTTTTCAAAATTTCGATCAAAATGATGGATTTTTTTCAAAAAATTCGCTTTTTCATAATTTCTAAAATTTGAGAGGAGAATGAATCTAGCAGATAAACCATAAATAAAATGACCTAGACGACCAAAATCGGATGATTATTAAGGAAATTACGAGAGTTAGAAAATCTGAAATTTTTGAGATTTTTTTCAAAATTTCGATCAAAATGACAATTTTTTTCAAAAAATTCACTTTTTCAAAATTTCTAAAATTTGAATGCAGAATGAATCTAGCAGATAAACCATAAATAAAATGACCTAGACGACCAAAATCGGATGATTATTAAGGAAATTATGTGAGTTAGAAAATCTGAAATTATTAAGATTTTTTTCAAAATTTCGATCAAAATGATGGATTTTTTTCAAAAAATTCACTTTTCCAAAATTTCTAAAATTTGAGTGGAGAATGAATCTAGCAGATAAACCATAAATAAAATGACCTAGACGACCAAAATCGGATGATTATTAAGCAAATTATGAGAGTTAGAAAATCTGAAATTATTGAGATTTTTTTCAAAATTTCGATCAAAATGATGGATTTTTTTCAAAAAAGTCACTTTTTCAAAATTTCTAAAATTTGAATGCAGAATGAATCTAGCAGATAAACCATAAATAAAATGACCTAGACGACCAAAATCGGATGATTATTAAGGAAATTATGAGAGTTAGAAAATCTGAAATTATTGAGATTTTTTTCAAAATTTCGATCAAAATGATGGATTTTTTTCAAAAAATTCACTTTTTCAAAATTTCTAAAATTTGAATGCAGAATGAATCTAGCAGATAAACCATAAATAAAATGACCTAGACGACCAAAATCGGATGATTATTAAGCAAATTATGAGAGTTTGAAAATCTGAAATTATTGAGATTTTTTCAAAATTTCGATCAAAATGATGGATTTTTTTCAAAAAATTCACTTTTTCAAAATTTCTAAGATTTGATTGCAGAATGAATCTAGCAGATAAACCATAAATAAAATGACCTAGACGACCAAAATCGGATGATTATTAAAGAAATTATGAGATTTAGAAAATCTGAAATTTTTGAGATTTTTTTCAAAACTTCGATCAAAATGATGGACTTTTTTCAAAAAAGTCACTTTTTCAAAATTTTTAAAATTTGAATGCAGAATGAATCTAGCAGATAAACCATAAATAAAATGACCTAGACGACCAAAATCGGATGATTATTAAGGAAATTATGTGAGTTAGAAAATCTGAAATTATTAAGATTTTTTTCAAAATTTCGATCAAAATGATGGATTTTTTTCAAAAAATTCACTTTTCCAAAATTTCTAAAATTTGAGTGGAGAATGAATCTAGCAGATAAACCATAAATAAAATGACCTAGACGACCAAAATCGGATGATTATTAAGCAAATTATGAGAGTTAGAAAATCTGAAATTATTGAGATTTTTTTCAAAATTTCGATCAAAATGATGGATTTTTTTCAAAAAAGTCACTTTTTCAAAATTTCTAAAATTTGAATGCAGAATGAATCTAGCAGATAAACCATAAATAAAATGACCTAGACGACCAAAATCGGATGATTATTAAGGAAATTATGAGAGTTAGAAAATCTGAAATTATTGAGATTTTTTCAAAATTTCGATCAAAATGATGGTTTTTTCAAAAAATTCACTTTTTCAAAATTTCTAAAATTTGAATGCAGAATGAATCTAGCAGATAAACCATAAATAAAATGACCTAGACGACCAAAATCGGATGATTATTAAGCAAATTATGAGAGTTAGAAAATCTGAAATTATTGAGATTTTTTTCAAAATTTCGATCAAAATGATGGATTTTTTTCAAAAAATTCACTTTTTCAAAATTTCTAAAATTTGAATGCAGAATGAATCTAGCAGATAAACCATAAATAAAATGACCTAGACGACCAAAATCGGATGATTATTAAGGAAATTATGAGAGTTAGAAAATCTGAAATTATTGAGATTTTTTTCAAAATTTCGATCAAAATGATGGATTTTTTTCAAAAAATTCACTTTTTCAAAATTTCTAAAATTTGAATGCAGAATGAATCTAGCAGATAAACCATAAATAAAATGACCTAGACGACCAAAATCGGATGATTATTAAGCAAATTATGAGAGTTTGAAAATCTGAAATTATTGAGATTTTTTTCAAAATTTCGATCAAAATGATGGATTTTTTTCAAAAAATTCACTTTTTCAAAATTTCTAAGATTTGATTGCAGAATGAATCTAGCAGATAAACCATAAATAAAATGACCTAGACGACCAAAATCGGATGATTATTAAAGAAATTATGAGATTTAGAAAATCTGAAATTTTTGAGATTTTTTTCAAAACTTCGATCAAAATGATGGACTTTTTTCAAAAAAGTCACTTTTTCAAAATTTTTAAAATTTGAATGCAGAATGAATCTAGCAGATAAACCATAAATAAAATGACCTAGACGACCAAAATCGGATGATCATTAAGGAAATTATGAGAGTTAGAAAATCTGAAATTATTGAGATTTTTTTCAAAATTTCGATCAAAATGATGCTTTTTTTTCAAAAAATCACTTTTTCAAAATTTCTAAAATTTGAATGCAGAATGAATCTAGCAGATAAACCATAAATAAAATGACCTAGACCACCAAAATCGGATGATTATTAAGGAAATTATGAGAGTTAGAAAATCTGAAATTATTGAGATTTTTTTCAAAATTTCGATCAAAATGATGGATTTTTTTCAAAAAATTCACTTTTTCAAAATTTCTAAGATTTGAATGCAGAATGAATCTAGCAGATAAACCATAAATAAAAGGACCTAGACGACCAAAATCTGATGATTATTAAGGAAATTGTGAGAGTTAGAAAATCTGAAATTTTTGAGAATTTTTTCAAAATTAGGATCAAAATGATGGATTTTTTCAAAAAAGTCACTTTTTCAAAATTTCTAAGATTTGAATGCAGAATGAATCTAGCAGATAAACCATAAATAAAATGGCCTAGACGACCAAAATCGGATGATTATTAAGCAAATTATGAGAGTTAGAAAATCTGAAATTATTGAGATTTTTTTCAAAATTTCGATCAAAATGATGGATTTTTTTCAAAAAATTCACTTTTTCAAAATTTCTAAGATTTGAATGCAGAATGAATCTAGCAGATAAACCATAAATAAAATGACCTAGACGACCAAAATCGGATGATTATTAAGGAAATTATGAGAGTTAGAAAATCTGAAATTTTTGAGATGTTTTTCAAAATTTCGATCAAAATGATGGATTTTTTTCAAAAAAGTCACTTTTTCAAAATTTCTAAAATTTGAATGCAGAATGAATCTAGCAGATAAACCATAAATAAAATGACCTAGACGACCAAAATCGGATGATTATTAAGCAAATTATGAGAGTTTGAAAATCTGAAATTATTGAGATTTTTTTCAAAATTTCGATCAAAATGATGGATTTTTTTCAAAAAATTCACTTTTTCAAAATTTTTAAAATTTGAATGCAGAATGAATCTAGCAGATAAACCATAAATAAAATGACCTAGACGACCAAAATCGGATGATTATTAAGGAAATTATGAGAGTTAGAAAATCAGAAATTATTGAGATTTTTTTCAAAATTTCGATCAAAATGATGGATTTTTTTCAAAAAATTCACTTTTTCAAAATTTCTAAGATTTGAATGCAGAATGAATCTAGCAGATAAACCATAAATAAAATGACCTAGACGACCAAAATCTGATGATTATTAAGGAAATTATGAGAGTTAGAAAATCTGAAATTATTGAGATTTTTTTCAAAACTTCGATCAAAATGATGGACTTTTTTCAAAAAAGTCACTTTTTCAAAATTTTTAAAATTTGAATGCAGAATGAATCTAGCAGATAAACCATAAATAAAATGACCTAGACGACCAAAATCGGATGATCATTAAGGAAATTATGAGAGTTAGAAAATCTGAAATTATTGAGATTTTTTTCAAAATTTCGATCAAAATGATGCATTTTTTTCAAAAAATCACTTTTTCAAAATTTCTAAAATTTGAATGCAGAATGAATCTAGCAGATAAACCATAAATAAAATGACCTAGACCACCAAAATCGGATGATTATTAAGGAAATTATGAGAGTTAGAAAATCTGAAATTATTGAGATTTTTTCAAAATTTCGATCAAAATGATGGATTTTTTTCAAAAAATTCACTTTTTCAAAATTTCTAAGATTTGAATGCAGAATGAATCTAGCAGATAAACCATAAATAAAATGACCTAGACGACCAAAATCTGATGATTATTAAGGAAATTGTGAGAGTTAGAAAATCTGAAATTTTTGAGAATTTTTTCAAAATTAGGATCAAAATGATGGATTTTTTCAAAAAAGTCACTTTTTCAAAATTTCTAAGATTTGAATGCAGAATGAATATAGCAGATAAACCATAAATAAAATGACCTAGACGACCAAAATCGGATGATTATTAAGGAAATTATGAGAGTTAGAAAATCTGAAATTATTGAGATTTTTTTCAAAATTTCGATTAAAATGATGAATTTTTTCAAAAAAGTCACTTTTTCAAAATTTCTAAAATTTGAATGCAGAATGAATCTAGCAGATAAACCATAAATAAAATGACCTAGACCACCAAAATCGGATGATTATTAAGGAAATTATGAGAGTTAGAAAATCTGAAATTATTGATATTTTTTTTCAAAATTTCGATCAAAATGATGGATTTTTTTCAAAAAAGTCACTTTTTCAAAATTTCTAAAATTTGAATGCAGAATGAATCTAGCAGATAAACCATAAATAAAATGACCTAGACGACCAAAATCGGATGGTTATTAAGGAAATTATGAGAGTTAGAAAATCTGAAATTATTGAGATTTTTTTCAAAATTTCGATTAAAATGATGAATTTTTTCAAAAAAGTCACTTTTTCAAAATTTCTAAGATTTGAATGCAGAATGAATCTAGCAGATAAACCATAAATAAAATGACCTAGACGACCAAAATCGGATGATTATTAAGGAAATTATGAGAGTTAGAAAATCTGAAATTATTGAGATTTTTTTCAAAATTTCGATCAAAATGATGGATTTTTTTCAAAAAATTCACTTTTTCAAAATTTCTCAGATTTGAATGCAGAATGAATCTAGCAGATAAACCATACATAAAATGACCTAGACGACCAAAATCGGATGATTATTAAGCAAATTATGAAAGTTAGAAAATCTGAAATTATTGAAATTTTTTCCAAAATTTCGATCAAAATGATAAATGATATTTATGGTTTATCTGCTAGATTCATTCTGCATTCAAATTTTAGAAATTTTGAATAAGTGACTTTTTTGAAAAAAATCCATCATTTTGATCGAAATTTTGAAAAAAATCCAATAATTTCAGATTTTCTAACTCTCATAATTTCCTTAATAATCATCCGATTTTGGTCGTCTAGGTCATTTTATTTATGGTTTATCTGCTAGATTCATTCTGCATTCTAGGTCATTTTATTTATGGTTTATCTGCTAGATTCATTCTGCATTCAAATTTTAGAAATTTTGAAAAAGTGACTTTTTTGAAAAATATCCATCAATTTGATCGAAATTTTGAAAAAAATCTCAATAATTTCAGATTTTCTAACTCTCATAATTTCCTTAATAATCATCCGATTTTGGTCGTCTAGGTCATTATATTTATGGTTTATCTGCTAGATTCATTCTGCATTCAAATTTTAGAAATTGTGAAAAAATGACTTTTTTGAAAAAAATCCATCATTTTGATCGAAATTTTGAAAAAAATCTCAATAATTTCAGATTTTCTAACTCTCATAATTTCCTTAATAATCATCCGATTTTGGTCGTCTAGGTCATTTTATTTATGGTTTATCTGCTAGATTCATTCTGCATTCAAATTTTAGAATTTTTGAAAAAGTGAATTTTTTGAAAAAAATCCATCATTTTGATCGAAATTTTGAAAAAAATCTCAATAATTTCAGATTTTCTAACTCTCATAATTTGCTTAATAATCATCCGATTTTTGTCGTCTAGGTCATTTTATTTATGGTTTATCTGCTAGATTCATTCTGCATTCAAATCTTAGAAATTTTGAAAAAGTGACTTTTTTGAAAAAAATCCATCATTTTGATGGAAATTTTGAAAAAAATCTCAATAATTTCAGATTTTCTAACTCTCATAATTTCCTTAATAATCATCCGATTTTGGTCGTCTAGGTCATTTTATTTATGGTTTATCTGCTAGATTCATTCTGCATTCAAATTTTAGAAATTTTGAAAGAGTGATTTTTTTGAAAAAAATCCATCATTTTGATCGAATTTTTGAAAAAAATCTCAATAATTTCAGATTTTCTAACTCTCATAATTTCCTTAATAATCATCCGATTTTGGTCGTCTAGGTCATTTTATTTATGGTTTATCTGCTAGATTCATTCTGCATTCAAATTTTAGAAATTTTGAAAAAGTGTCTTTTTTGAAAAAAATCCATCATTTTGATCGAAATTTTGAAAAAAATCTCAATAATTTCAGATTTTCTAACTCTCATAATTTCCTTAATAATCATCCGATTTTTGTCGTCTAGGTCATTTTATTTATGGTTTATCTGCTAGATTCATTCTGCATTCAAATTTTAGAAATTTTGAAAAAGTGACTTTTTTGAAAAAAATCCATCATTTTGATCGAAATTTTGAAAAAAATCTCAAAAATTTCAGATTTTCTAACTCTCATAATTTCCTTAATAATCATCCGATTTTGGTCGTCTAGGTCATTTTATTTATGGTTTATCTGCTAGATTCATTCTGCATTCAAATCTTAGAAATTTTGAAAAAGTGACTCTTTTGAAAAAAATCCATCATTTTGATTGAAATTTTGAAAAAAATCTCAATAATTTCAGATTTTCTAACTCTCATAATTTCCTTAATAATCATCCGATTTTGGTCGTCTAGGTCATTTTATTTATGGTTTATCTGCTAGATTCATTCTACATTCAAATTTTAGAAATTTTGAAAAAGTGAATGTTATGAAAAAAATCCATCATTTTGATTGAAATTTTGAAAAAAATCTCAATAATTTCAGATTTTCTAACTCTCATAATTTCCTTAATAATTATCCGATTTTGGTCGTCTAGGTCATTTTATTTATGGTTTATCTGCTAGATTCATTCTGCATTCAAATTTTAGAAATTTTGAAAATGTGAATTTTTTGAAAAAAATCCATATAATTGTTCAAAATTTTGAAAAAAATCTCAATAATTTCAGATTTTCTAACTCTCATAATTTGCTTAATAATCATTCGATTTTTGTCGTCTAGGTCATTTTATTTATGGTTTATCTGCTAGATCCATTCTGCATTCAAATTTTAGAAATTTTGAAAAAGTTGATTTTTTTTGAAAAAAATCCATCATTTTGATCGAAATTTTGAAAAAAATCTCAATAATTTCAGATTTTCTAACTCTCATAATTTCCTTAATAATCATCCGATTTTGGTCGTCTAGGTCATTTTATTTATGGTTTATCTGCTAGATTCATTCTGCATTCAAATCTTAGAAATTTTGAAAAAGTGTCTTTTTTGAAAAAATCCATCATTTTGATCGAAATTTTGAAAAAGTGAACGTTTTGAAAAAAATCCATCATTTTGATTGAAATTTTGAAATAAATCTCAATAATTTCAGATTTTCTAACTCTCATAATTTCCTTAATATTCATCCGATTTTGGTCGTCTAGGTCATTTTATTTATGGTTTATCTGCTAGATTCATTCTGCATTCAAATCTTAGAAATTTTGAAAAAGTGAATTTTTTGAAAAAAATCCATCATTTTGATTGAAATTTTGAAAAAAATCTCAAAAATTTCAGATTTTCTAACTCTCATAATTTGCTTAATAATCATCAGATTTTGGTCGTCTAGGTTATTTTATTTATGGTTTATCTGCTAGATTCATTCTGCATTCAAATCTTAGAAATTTTGAAAAAGTGAATTTTTTGAAAAAAATCCATCATTTTGATCGAAATTTTGAAAAAATCTCAATAATTTCAGATTTTCTAACTCTCATAATTTCCTTAATAATCATCCGATTTTGGTCGTCTAGGTCATTTTATTTATGGTTTATCTGCTAGATTCATTCTGCATTCAAATCTTAGAAATTTTGAAAAAGTGAATTTTTTGAAAAAAATCCATCATTTTGATCGAAATTTTGAAAAAAGTCTCAATAATTTCAGATTTTCTAACTCTCATAATTTCCTTAATAATCATCTGATTTTGGTCGTCTAGGTCATTTTATTTATGGTTTATCTGCTAGATTCATTCTGCATTCAAATTTTAGAAATTTTGAAAATGAGAATTTTTTGATAAAAATCCATCATTTTGATAGAAATTTTGAAAAAAATCTCAATAATTTCAGATTTTCTAACTCTCATAATTTCCTTAATAATCATCCGATTTTGGTCGTCTAGGTCATTTTATTTATGGTTTATCTGCTAGATTCATTCTGCATTCAAATCTTAGAAATTTTGAAAAAGTGAATTTTTTGAAAAAAATCCATCATTTTGATCGAAATTTTGAAAAAAATCTCAATAATTTCAGATTTTCTAACTCTCATAATTTCCTTAATAATCATCCGATTTTGGTCGTCTAGGTCATTTTATTTATGGTTTATCTGCTAGATTCATTCTGCATTCAAATCTTAGAAATTTTGAAAAAGTGACTCTTTTGAAAAAAATCCATCATTTTGATCGAAATTTTGAAAAAAATCTCAATAATTTCAGATTTTCTAACTCTCATAATTTCCTTAATAATCATCCGATTTTGGTCGTCTAGGTCATTTTATTTATGGTTTATCTGCTAGATTCATTCTACATTCAAATTTTAGAAATTTTGAAAAAGTGAATGTTATGAAAAAAATCCATCATTTTGATTGAAATTTTGAAAAAAATCTCAATAATTTCAGATTTTCTAACTCTCATAATTTCCTTAATAATTATCCGATTTTGGTCGTCTAGGTCATTTTATTTATGGTTTATCTGCTAGATTCATTCTGCATTCAAATCTTAGAAATTTTGAAAAAGTGACTCTTTTGAAAAAAATCCATCATTTTGATCGAAATTTTGAAAAAAATCTCAATAATTTCAGATTTTCTAACTCTCATAATTTCCTTAATAATCATCCGATTTTGGTCGTCTAGGTCATTTTATTTATGGTTTATCTGCTAGATTCATTCTGCATTCAAATTTTAGAAATTTTGAAAAAGTGAACGTTTTGAAAAAAATCCATCATTTTGATTGAAATTTTGAAATAAATCTCAATAATTTCAGATTTTCTAACTCTCATAATTTCCTTAATATTCATCCGATTTTGGTCGTCTAGGTCATTTTATTTATGGTTTATCTGCTAGATTCATTCTGCATTCAAATCTTAGAAATTTTGAAAAAGTGAATTTTTTGAAAAAAATCCATCATTTTGATTGAAATTTTGAAAAAAATCTCAAAAATTTCAGATTTTCTAACTCTCATAATTTGCTTAATAATCATCAGATTTTGGTCGTCTAGGTTATTTTATTTATGGTTTATCTGCTAGATTCATTCTGCATTCAAATCTTAGAAATTTTGAAAAAGTGAATTTTTTGAAAAAAATCCATCATTTTGATCGAAATTTTGAAAAAAATCTCAATAATTTCAGATTTTCTAACTCTCATAATTTCCTTAATAATCATCCGATTTTGGTCGTCTAGGTCATTTTATTTATGGTTTATCTGCTAGATTCATTCTGCATTCAAATCTTAGAAATTTTGAAAAAGTGAATTTTTTGAAAAAAATCCATCATTTTGATCGAAATTTTGAAAAAAGTCTCAATAATTTCAGATTTTCTAACTCTCATAATTTCCTTAATAATCATCTGATTTTGGTCGTCTAGGTCATTTTATTTATGGTTTATCTGCTAGATTCATTCTGCATTCAAATTTTAGAAATTTTGAAAATGAGAATTTTTTGATAAAAATCCATCATTTTGATAGAAATTTTGAAAAAATCTCAATAATTTCAGATTTTCTAACTCTCATAATTTCCTTAATAATCATCCGATTTTGGTCGTCTAGGTCATTTTATTTATGGTTTATCTGCTAGATTCATTCTGCATTCAAATCTTAGAAATTTTGAAAAAGTGAATTTTTTGAAAAAAATCCATCATTTTGATCGAAATTTTGAAAAAAATCTCAATAATTTCAGATTTTCTAACTCTCATAATTTCCTTAATAATCATCCGATTTTGGTCGTCTAGGTCATTTTATTTATGGTTTATCTGCTAGATTCATTCTGCATTCAAATCTTAGAAATTTTGAAAAAGTGACTCTTTTGAAAAAAATCCATCATTTTGATCGAAATTTTGAAAAAAATCTCAATAATTTCAGATTTTCTAACTCTCATAATTTCCTTAATAATCATCCGATTTTGGTCGTCTAGGTCATTTTATTTATGGTTTATCTGCTAGATTCATTCTACATTCAAATTTTAGAAATTTTGAAAAAGTGAATGTTATGAAAAAAATCCATCATTTTGATTGAAATTTTGAAAAAAATCTCAATAATTTCAGATTTTCTAACTCTCATAATTTCCTTAATAATTATCCGATTTTGGTCGTCTAGGTCATTTTATTTATGGTTTATCTGCTAGATTCATTCTGCATTCAAATTTTAGAAATTTTGAAAATGTGAATTTTTTGAAAAAAATCCATATAATTGTTCAAAATTTTGAAAAAAATCTCAATAATTTCAGATTTTCTAACTCTCATAATTTGCTTAATAATCATCCGATTTTTGTCGTCTAGGTCATTTTATTTATGGTTTATCTGCTAGATCCATTCTGCATTCAAATTTTAGAAATTTTGAAAAAGTTGATTTTTTTTGAAAAAAATCCATCATTTTGATTGAAATTTTGAAAAAAATCTCAAAAATTTCAGATTTTCTAACTCTCATAATTTGCTTAATAATCATCCGATTTTGGTCGTCTAGGTTATTTTATTTATGGTTTATCTGCTAGATTCATTCTGCATTCAAATCTTAGAAATTTTGAAAAAGTGAATTTTTTGAAAAAAATCCATCATTTTGATCGAAATTTTGAAAAAAATCTCAATAATTTCAGATTTTCTAACTCTCATAATTTCCTTAATAATCATCAGATTTTGGTCGTCTAGGTCATTTTATTTATGGTTTATCTGCTAGATTCATTCTGCATTCAAATCTTAGAAATTTTGAAAAAGTGAATTTTTTGAAAAAAATCCATCATTTTGATCGAAATTTTGAAAAAAATCTCAATAATTTCAGATTTTCTAACTCTCATAATTTCCTTAATAACCATCCGATTTTTGTCGTCTAGGTCATTTTATTTATGATTTATCTGCTAGATTCATTCTGCATTCAAATCTTAGAAATTTTGAAAAAGTGAATTTTTTGAAAAAAATCCATCATTTTGATCGAAATTTTGAAAAAAATCTCAATAATTTCAGATTTTCTAACTCTCATAATTTCCTTAATAATCATCCGATTTTGGTCGTCTAGGTCATTTTATTTATGGTTTATCTGCTAGATTCATTCTGCATTCAAATCTTAGAAATTTTGAAAAAGTGAATTTTTTGAAAAAAATCCATCATTTTGATCGAAATTTTGAAAAAAATCTCAATAATTTCAGATTTTCTAACTCTCATAATTTCCTTAATAATCATCCGATTTTTGTCGTCTAGGTCATTTTATTTATGATTTATCTGCTAGATTCATTCTGCATTCAAATTTTAGAAATTTTGAAAAAGTGAATTTTTTGAAAAAAATCTATCATTTTGACCGAAATTTTGAAAAAAATCTCAATAATTTCAGATTTTCTAACTCTCATAATTTCCTTAATAATCATCCGATTTTGGTCGTCTAGGTCATTTTATTTATGGTTTGTCTGCTAGATTCATTCTGCATTCAAATTTTAGAAATTTTGAAAAAGTGAATTTTTTGAAAAAAATCTATCATTTTGATCGAAATTTTGAAAAAAATCTCAATAATTTCAGATTTTTTAACTCTCATAATTTCCCTAATAATCATCCGATTTTGGTCGTCTAGGTCATTTTATTTATGGTTTATCTGCTAGATTCACTCTGCATTCAAATTTTAGAAATTTTGGAGAAGTGAATTTTTTGAAAAAATCCATCATTTTGATCGAAATTTTGAAAAAAATCTCATGTGGGCACACATTTTTATGATCTCCCGCTAACTGAGGCTGGCCAAAGTTCTTAGTTCCGATTCCAATTTAGGCTGAATTTATGAATATCCGATGTGAAACTTAGCTCGCAAAACAATCTAATCGTAAAAATTAAATTCTAAAACGAGTTTCTGTAATTCTTAAATGGTTGGAAATTTATTGAAGATTTTGTGGTATTATCTTAAGCTGTTTAAGCCAATCTCAATACCTTTGAATTAGCAGCATTCTTCTCTCTTGGGGAATCTGATCCAATTAGCAAGCATTTATCAAGAGTCTAACAGAACCCATAGATGAAGCTACTGGTTGCTTATTTTTTTGATTATTAACTATTAAAATCGTGTCAAAAGTTGTCACATTCCAGTAGATATTCATAACGGGGCGTATAGAAAAGCCATAAAAATCACAAGATTAGATAAACACACAGAACTGTGGCACAACGAAAACAAAGAGAACATCAGAAACGTTTTTTTTAAGAGCTGAGCAGAATTTTAAGTGGGCCAAAAGAATTTCTAATTCGGAAATAGTTCCGTATCGCCGATCGTTGACTCAGCGGAGATACGAGTATAACGTTAACAGTTCCACAGCGCCTCGATGCCAATTAACGACTGATTCTAAATGCGATCAAGATGGGCCTCAGACACCCATTGCGTAACTCTTTTGTTCAGCTGTCTTCAGTTATAACGGGAGATGAGAGATGCCTGTTATGCTAATTTCGTATAAGAACTGAAATCGAAAGCTACCCTATATAAATATCAAAATAAATATATGTGCATGTTTGTTTCGTATCTGCCAATGTGAATAATTTGCATATATATATATATATACATATATCTTATTTTCATTGGGATGGGATTCTTCAGTTCTGTGAGTTGGCATCTTGCTGAGTTCACTTGGCAGGCACATCAGCTGGGCTGGGTGTACTAATAGTTCGCACACGCATCGAGCTGATGATTCTGTCACACTGATTGTACAGACTAACTATATTTCGGGTTTTTCGTGTTTCCATTTCGCAAGTTGGCAATCAACAGATTCTGAGGCTAAGCTGTTATTAAACTAATGATATTAATAATGTTGCCCGTGAGGGGGCTGACTGCTGACAGACTTGAAGTTGAAGTTGGGTGTTAAGCTCAACTGACCGAATACTTTGGGAGAGAATTAAGTAATTATCGTAGAATCATTGAGGTTTTTTTTTCTGTGCTAATACTATTTGCCCTTGCGTGAGTTTTGGCACTTCTGCGGTGTTTATAAATGGTGTCTTACTTAATTATACCCGACAGAAACAGAAAATGAGTAAGGAAGGGTGTATCAAGTTTGTTAATATTTCTCATTCAAGGCAGAAGGTGTTAACAACCTTCCAATGAATACGTTTGTCTTTCGATTTAAATTAAAGACTTGTGTGTAGGGTATGTATGAGTCGAGTATATCAACAGTAGCTTCTTGAGGGTGATTAATTTGTGAAGACAACAATGCAAATGTCACAGATCGCACATAAATTATTGATTGATTCGCCCATTTGCTGATTGATTTTAACTGTTCAGCGCCTTGAAGTGAAGACTCTTCTTCTTCGACAACTATTTCTTCCATAGCTATTTCTTGTAGGCCATGCATGTGATCTACATCTTCGGGTGTGGTCGTGCAAGGTCTAGGTCTGCACAGTGGTTCAAGTATGCTCAAGAACTGCAATGGAATGTGGACCTGTCAGTGTCGGGGAGAGTCAGAGAGAGTCGGTGTCCCGCTTCTGGATACCTATTAATTCGTGTATCGTTTAAAAATATCGGAACCTGTTTAATTGCCGTATATCAATTTAATCGCCTGGACCAGAGCTCGCACTCGATTCGTATCTGCTGTGCAATAACTTAGCTTCATTAGTCTATAATAAATCGCTGTGACAGACATAATAAAAATAAACCTTTAGCATTTCGCGTGCATGTTCTTAAACAAATTCAGATTTAATTCCGTAATGCAATACGGTAAAAATACTACATTTTGATAGGTCACCTCAGCTGTCTTGTTTGCATGCGAAATTATCACATCATGGTATAATATACCGTAATTACATGGTTTATTGGCCATGAACTTTTCGACAGGCTGCTAAAACATTATAATGAGTTAATTTCAATTTCAAAGTCAAGTCTACTGCATAACATATTTCAGAGGCGGTTCGATTGAAGTGACCGTTGTCGATTATTCATCTTGTGCATTTCACGCACGTTTGATCAGTCATTGAACCACTGTGTGCCACTATGAGTGAGTTGCAGCCGCACCTACAAAGGCCCAAAAAATCAAAACCACTTCATTGTTGTATAAAATAGACAAGTCTCGATTTGGTTACCGTGCGACATTATCGAAAATGCGACATAAATCAACACGGATCGCGCTTCAAAACAAGTTGCAGCAGTCTGCGGGGCGTTCCGATGCGATGCGACAACTATGCGATGCTACGCGATGATGCTATGCTCAATTTATGCAGACAGACATTATGTATATTATCAGACTAACTTCTGGCTTTGTTTACCTTGCGATGCGAGTCGAGAAACGTATATGGTACAGAGAGTTTTTATTGTAGATTCTAGAACCACCCGATCTCGCCGAGTTATGAGAGTTCCGGTAAGCTTCAAGAGAGAGAAAGACCGAGAGAATTACCCGATTGTGATTGCGATCGTGATCTTGAAAGCTTATTTTGGCATTCGCCAAATGCTTTTTTTGGCAGTTCCAAACAAACTTTCAATCGCAACGGATCGCGTCGCATTCGTTGCAGCTGCCAAAAAAACTGAAGATCAACGCCCGAACGAACAGTTACGACTTATAGCGGAGTAAACCAGTCAAAATATCAAGTATAGCAGATATACAAGTGTAGTAGATATAAAGAACGTTGGATTCCCCACAATGAGTACGCGTCGACGACAGCAACGACTGCCGCTTGGTCATAAGGTTTGTGCGGTGACTTCTACTTCCCTGCTCCTCCGTTAATTAGTACAAATCCCGCCCAGAATCAATATCAACAGCTGTTGCTGCCGCTGCTATTCGCGTTGTTGGCGCTGACGCCCGCTTGCCATGCCCGACCCCTTACCACGGTCAGAGAAAGTAACCGCTTAATCGCAGCAAGAGCACGCACGATCTACTATCGCAATCAGCCCCCTAATACTGCCGGGCACTACAACTACGAATTTCAGACCACCAATGGGATCACCACAAAGGCGGCGGGCAACGAGCACGGAGCCGTGGGGGTGGTGCAGTATGTTACGAACGAGGGGTTGCCGGTGACCTTCACCTATGTGGCAGATGCCAATGGATACCAGCCTAGCGGGGACTATGCGCCAAAGCATCTGCCGCGTCAGCTGGCATACATACGCAGCCACAAACCGGTGGATGAGAGGAAGTCACGTCGTTGGTAACGATAGAAATATTTGGAGTACTATACTAGCTGGGAATATGTTAGTAAACTTAGTGGATATGTAGATATACTCGTAATATCATTAAGTAGAGGTGTCAGACTGTGAGATATGAAGTTATTGTTACATATCGCATCTAAATCTTCGCATTTATCGTTTATTTTTATTATTTTCAAATGCAAATGATCGATAAAAATCTAACCTAAACAACGCCAGTAACAGAAACAACAACAACAACAACAACATAAGCAACAAACGGGATGCCAGCCCACAAGCCCGCTTTGATTGCTTTTATCGTGTACCAAAATATACTAGCAACATTATAAATAAAATTGAAACCGAATTGAATGCATTATTAATTCTATCAAATGCCAATGGAGGCCAGAATCGAACGAAAAACTCAATCTATATATATAGTATATAGCCACGTTTATATGGTTGTATAGCATATCCATTAGTTTGAACTCTTTTGTGCTTTTATACGCTATTATCACCGCTTGACTAAATCGAAAATAAAAACCTGTCATAAAGCAGCTTATGCAGCTCGATGAGGGCTGTCAAACAATGTCGATACGTTCGGAAGCAGCAAGAGAGCAGACAGCACACACAGCACGAGCAGTGCAAGATACTGTCTGAACCGCTTTTTTGAGAACCGCCAGAGCGTTCTTGACATAAGTATTAAATAACAGTAATTACAGTCATATTAAGAAAGAATTTATGGTATGTTCCGAAGCGATCGCTTCTAATTGTTGCGAAGGAAGGCTCGTCACTTGCGGCACGAGATTTTATATAATGATGAAGTGAAGAGACAGTGCAGAGTGGAAACTTTGCATGTATAGTACAGACATACTATACGAATATACTCCCTGCCGTGCGTGAAACTTCGATTCTAAACAGTTTCTTAACCTTAATGTTTGCTTTGTAAAGCTTATTAAATTGTGTACAATTTAATTAACACGTTAACTACCTTCTTACTTTGTTCTTCCGCGTTCTAACGCAAACATTTTGCAATTAATATGTATATGATATATAAAAAATATCCTAATGCTGGTAGCGCTCATCATTTCTCGCCAGAATCTCGACACATTGTTTATTATCGTGTTTAAGTCAACAGGTGTTGCACACTCATAAAACATGTGTACTTTAAATTAATCCTCAATTCATTTTTTAAATCACCTCATCAACAGAGTCCATTCTCTTTTGTCTTTGAGCAGACTGAATTTATAGTGGGCGTTATCGCAGTTTGTCTTTTAGCTATTAACGCGAAGTATGCTTTATGGCGGTAGGTTTGTCTATGTGTGAATGCCTACGTATGCAAATGTTGATCACTAATCACGGACATTTATCATGCATCTGTAAATTGAACAGCAATTTAATATGTATTTTACATCTTTACTTTTCCTTTCGGAGCCATCAGAAATGGCAATCGTCAACCTTGCCACGCTTTAGAACGCCTTTCGAATGCGGTTCGTATAGTGAATGATCCAAAATTGATGCGACTCATTTGTATGCGATCTCGCCTAATTGAGGCCGTTGCATAATATTGACCGAGTCTTGGAGCTTGGGAGATTATGTAACCAGACTAATAAACCAAACAACCGTCAGATTTAGCTTTTAATGTCACCGACAACATGTCGTCGAGCCGTCCAATAGAGTAATCCCCACTTAGTGCCGTCCTTGACTTGCTACTTACGCGCTCCACATGACCACTGTGGGAAGTCCGAGTCAGTGTTCTGACAATTGCAGCAATGCACGAGATGACAAATTCAAAAAAAACCCCAAATTCATTTCATCACTTGCATTAAAAAATTTAAAAAGTTATTAATAAATTTATGAATAATTCATTAGCAATCTTTCGTTTTATTAACATTGGATACCATCACTTCAAAAAGAATCGGAGAATGTGATATACGTATTGTAGCGACAGTCAGAACCGCCTTGTGTGACATTCATTTCACAGCTTATCACTCAGTTTCGCTCTATAAGGCGATAGAAGTATCAGGAATATATTCAACTCTTGAATTTCATATTCATCATGCGGTTATTGCCTTTTCAGAACTGACGCTGAATTATAATTGCTATAATTGATACTCTGTTATAACTTGTCATATCTCATTGATATCTCTCGAGTTATCGCGGTTCGACAACATTATTTACCGCTATTTAATTGAACACCTTAGCAAACAAACAGATGTATTCCGATCCATGTAATCAACATCGATGTACGCCATATCTTCATCTACATGCAAATTGAATTCCAAACACACACAAAGGTATAAAACAAGATTTTTTGGTTTTTTTTTTTTTGCTTTTTGTTGTTTTCGGTTTTCGCACAATCGCATATCTTTACATTTGCCATACAATACATTTCAAATCATGTGTGTGTGTGTGTCTATGGTGTGGGTAGGGGGTAAATGAATGAATGTGGCGCAATTTTAACCATTCATTATTCAGTTAAGCATTCAATTTAGCTTGGCTTTAGCTCAAATGATAAGCTGAATTATGAATGCCTCGGATGGTTTTGGGGATTCATTGGGAAGCTAATATAATTTATGTTTACATTTTGTATTGTTTTTTTTTATGTTTTTTTTTTATAATTTTATTTTGCGTTAAGTTTATAATTGTGGTGGTAATTGTAATATTAATCCAAGCATCTGTTGTAATCATCTATGAACTTTTTTTGTTTGCTTTTTTTTTTACATTTTTAATTGTACCTATGCTAAAACTAAGCCTAACACATCTGCCAAGTCCAAGTGCCGCAAAAAAAACACACTGATCTCTCGCCTTTTTCTTTCGAAAAAACAATCGCAAATCCAGATGCCTGGCCAAAACAAAATCTTTGGCAGCAATTGTTAAGTGTTTCGATCGCGGATACGAATCTGTTGTTAACTGGAGTGCTAATACATGTACTAAATGTATAAATGTTTCTTTGTGTGTGTGTATATATAAAATGCGGATGTGTGTGTGTGTGTGTGTCAATGTGTTGTGGATGTTGTGCAGAGTTTGTTGGAGCTTTCAATAGCTACTGTTTGGTCTAAATCTGTTAAAACCTTAAAAACAAATTAAATAGATTAGCGATTGTTCCTTTAACTGGAGATATATTCGAGGGATTACTCACCAGTTCTCATCATATGCTAGTATTGTGTAATATTCTCGGCACTGCCCCTAGAGCCAATCCTAGTCCGTCTTCGTTTCGGCAAATTCTTCAAGCGCAAAAAAGCCCGCTGTGCCGCCGGTGCTACTGCTGGCCGTGCTGGTGGTCACCGCCGTGGCACCAACGGTCGTAACTGCGGCAGCTTCGCTGGTTTGTATTGTTTCGCCAGCCTCTTCGGCAGCCGTTGCTGCCGCCTCCTTTTCCTCGGCACTTGCAGCTTGTGCCGCCTCCAAAACTTGCTGTTGCACTTGCACAATGGGCTGGCCATCTTCGGTGTAGGATACTGACACTGGTATACGTGTGCCATCCTCGCTTATGACATGTGGTCCCTCCTCACCATCCTGGCCTTGCTGTATGATAATTTGACCCTCGGAATTCAGCAGTGAGGCGTCGATAAGCTGCTGTTCATTGTTATCGCCATGGACGAGCACCATCTGGCCACTGCCATCGGTCATCATTTGCAGTGTCTCGCCCTCCAGACCCTCACCAGATTGCAACACACCGACGCTCTGCAGTAACTGCTGAATCTGTTCAGGATCTTGTACAATTATCTGATTGCCTTCGGCATCGGTCAAAATATGATTGTCCAGTTGCAGCAAGTGTCCGTTCTCATTGACAATGAACTTGATTTGACCGCTATCGACTTGAGCCTGCATGGCCTCGTCCAGTTCCATGGCGACCTGCTGTTCGCCACCAGCTGCTTCATTACCAGCTTCGCCTTCGGCAGTAGCGGCAGCTTCAGCCTCAGCTGCTTCGGTGGCTGCAGCTGCCGCCGCCTCAGATGTTTGCTCGGCTGTGGGCGTCTCTGTTTCTTCATGTTTCTCAGCATCTCCCTCAGTTTCCCCTCCTGCTGCTGCTTCTGCAGATTCCTCAGCCTTCTCCTTGGCTGCTGATTGTTCGGTCTTAGCGGCTTCTCCGCGTTTTTCAGCTGTCTTGCTGCTGGTCACATTGCCGTCTGTTGCATCCGCAGCAGCGTTGCCTGCAGCTGCCTCATTATCATCATCTAAACTTGGCATGGATACTGGTGGCCCTGCAGATTTGCTTTCTCTAGCTTCAGTTGTCTTGGTATCGTTGCTTCCCTGAGATTGGGATTCCTCTTCCTCAGCCTGATCCAACACGGGCATGTCAATGCTCACCGATACGGGAGCCTGCGAATTGGGCGAGTTCTTTTCGGCCTGTTCACCCGAGGCATCTACTTGTGGTATGGTGATGCTAAATGTCAAGCCACCACTACCTTCTTGTGAGGTGATAACCATTTCATTCTTGCTTTTCTCGCTATCGTTCTTCTCCGAATGCAATTTCTCAAAGAGACTCTCAATGTCTGCTTCAGCATTCTGCTCGTTCGCCTCCTCCTTGGCTCCCGCGCCCGAATCTCCAGGCTCGTCGCTAAGCAGCGCAGTGGCTGCAGAGTTGAGAGCAGTGGTGCCACCACCACCACCACCACTACCGGTACTGGCTGCTGCGCCCTTCTTCTCGCGTCTGTGCGTCTCCATGTGGTGATTGTAGTACGTCTCCTGTATGAAGGTCAGCGAACAGATGCTGCACGAGAAGAAGCGTATGTTATTCTCAGCCTCGCCAGCTGTAGCAACAACAGTTGCGCCCGCCTGGGCTGGCACACTATCGCTGAGTGCCTCGTCAATTGTTTCCTGCAGCAGTTTTTGTGTGTTCAAGTTCTGAGTGCCACCGGCAGTTGCCAGCTTTTCGGTCTGATGCAGCTCGGCATGCTTAACGAGCAGTTCACGTTTAGGGAAACTCATGGAACATTGACCACACTTGAAGTTGGAGTAGTTGGCCTGATGCTGCTTGGCGTGCACCGTGGCTGCTTCGCGTGTCTCGAAGCGCTGCGAGCACAGTCGGCACTTGAATGGCTTCGGCTTGCCGCTGACATGCTTACGCATGTGCTCATCGAAGACGCCCTTGTCCGTTGACTTGAACTGACAGTGATTGCAAGTGTACAGAGCCGATCCCGACACGCCAATAGACTCAGTAACTCCAGCTGCAGCGGCAGCAGCAGCCGCAGCGGCTGTAACCGGCGCAGCGGCAGCGGGAATTGTTGTGGTGCTGGTGACCAGGACATTTGTGGCGTGATTCATTTCCATGTGCTTGCGCAAGCTGGTCTCATTCACAAAATTGATGTGACACATGGCACATGTGTTGTCCATTGCAGTATTGTGATCCCTGACCATGTGCTGTTTCATGGCACCGAAGTGAGGGAAGATCTTGCGGCAAGTTTTACACTGGAAGGTTTGCTGCTTGCATGTCTCGTAGTGGGTGTTAAACAGACGCATGTCGGAGGTCTTGTAATCGCACGAAGTGCACTTATAGATCTTGGTTGCCTTGCGCTGCACTTGTGTCTGTGTGCCAGCAAGGACGCCGCCCTGTGGCGAGGCAAGTTTCAACTGTTGCGACACTATCGACAAAAAAAAGGTAGGTTAGTTTGCTTATCATCACCAAAAATAACAACAACAATCACACTCACCTGGCGTTGTCTGCTGCACCAGTTTACGTTGCCGCAACACATCCCCGCCAGCGGTCTCCTCCAATGATCGGTTTGTCCCAGACAGCTTTTGCATTTTGAGCGGGGGACTACCCGCGTCTGCATTGCTGCCGCCGCTATCTTCATTGATGCCATATTTTTTGTTCAACAAGTTGAGCAAATTGGACTTAACGCGCTCCACATCGTTCTCCAGACGGTCGTAGTAGTTGACCAGGTTTGTGCAACGGGAGCACACAAAGTCCTCATTACACACAATCACCAAAAAGCCCTCGCCGACAAGCTGTGCCAGCTTATTTGGAAACTTTGTGGATGTGTGCGTGGTGCACATGTCCGTGAGCGATGTCTGCGTTTGAGTTGCCAGTAACAGCTCGTCGCATATATAGCAACGTACACCCGCATCCGAATCCATGTTTTGCTGCTGCTGCGATGCGGCACTTATATTTGAGACTGCGCCGCCGCTGCCGGTTGTTGCGAGACGAGTCGTAGTCTTTAATATGCGCGGCTGGCCGGGACCGGTGACGGTAACAGCACCGCTGCTGAGCAAATTATTAAATTTGCGGTAGGTGGCCGGGTTTAGTTGATTGGTCATGATAGTGTGTGTGTAAAGAGTGTTTCGATTTCGTTATAACTATTATTCTAGTATATCTTTTTTTTTACTTTTATTTGCGATACACTTGCATTTACCACTACAAATATTGTTAAACTAGCTGCAGCTGAATTATTTTGCAAGCCGAATTTTGTTTTATTTGTTGTTTCTCTCTTTTTTTTCTTTATTATTCGGCAAGCAATAACAATTTGCTGGATTTAATTCACGTTTGTATGCCGCGGCGTCACTTCGACTGTACTAAAGTCTATCGAGAGTGCTGTATTTTTTAGGGTTAAATGCGTGTGTTCTGCGAAAGCAATCTATTGTTATCTCGCTCTATCATATACGCGCGGGTTGATATTTGGTTTATCGAATACTAGTTGTCTCACTTGCACGCTGCGGAAATGGCGGCCGTTTTAGGCGGGCATACACGTTCAGACAAACAAATCAGGCAATTATTCAATATCAATTGGACACGATTGCTTAATTTTTATTGCATAACAAAATAGAAAACATATATAAAGTACATTCGGAAATATAATTATAATTCATTTAAACTCTTCCCATTGTCATACCTTGCAACGTCATGCATCTTCCTTGTCGTACGACTATCATTTGGTACAGCCACCTGTGTAAGTACAGCCTACAGCACAAAAGTGTCGCTATGTGCGCGCAGAATTCTAATTTGTAGTCCATAATATTTGTTGTTAAATATTACAAACACATTTTTTTGACATCAAATTAGAAATTTGTATAAATTTTGTTTAGAGAAAAAATTGTACGAGACGAGTGGCGCCATCTAGCGTTAGGAAGATACAAGAGGGTTTTATGGGTATAAATACTACATATATCTATTGCTCGCTGCTGTTGAAACCGTTTTTTCACCGCTAGCCCCTTCCAGACATGGGTTTCAAACGTACATTGCTTTGTCTGCTTGCATTTCAGTGCATTCCCAAGACATTAACCCATTTCTGCCAAGACACGATCCTCTTCTTGTGTCCCGGATATGTTATTTATTATATTATTTATTATTTATGTAAGCCCCCACATTTCACTTGACAGTAGATAACAAATTGTATACAACATATACACCACTAATGCGGCTATAATATGACGATAACACTCCACTAGACTCACTAGCTTGCTATTCGATTTTGCACGTCCAGGCAACAATACATACAACTCCCCCAACGGTAACAGCTGCACCTGTGGATGAGGTGGGTGGTGTGGGGTGTGGATGGGTGATAGGAGGTACCTTGCGTTTGGCAATATTGAGACTCGCTCTTATCAGCTAGCACCGCCGCCGTTCGCCGATAATATTATAGTACTTAGTATTTGGTAACGCTGCTCACGGCCAAAAAGACTCAGTTTGCTGGCCGTTTTTCAGTTGGCAAACGATACGAAAAGCGAACGCATTTCAGCGTAAAGTCGAAAATTCCATTTCTACTTACAATATTAAAAATCCAGTTGCTTTATTGGCCATTCTTGAATTGTGCTGTTGTTGTTGCTGTATTCAAAGCGTGCCATTATCGCTCGGTTATCGAAAAATAAACGAACTTGCAATAGCAAATTGGAAAATAGAAAAACGAACAAGAACAAAAAAAATACCCGTTGAATTAATTGGCGCATGTTACGGCAGCAACGGGCAGCAACGGGTAGTAGTAGCAGCAGCGATTCGCATTCTGATTCCAATTCGCCGTGTCCGGTTCGGTTAGTTGTTTAACGCACGTCGCGCACTCAATACGTACCTGCCGCCCACTCGACCAGAACGCACCATAGTAGAGGGCGTGGTGTGAGAATATTTGCGCCCATTAACAGATTGATAAACGATTCACAAAATGTACGGACATCACACGGCGGGTATCAAGAACTTCGACTCCCTGAAGACATGGGCCAACTGGGCAGGCGTACTTGGACTGGTGAGTAGCCGCGCACCCGTACCAGGTGCGGCCCCTTGAGCTTGTCGTGAAGTCTGATGGGCGACCGCGTGGCCCCATTCGATAAGATCAGAGATACAATATTTAGATACAGATACAGTTACAGATATTGTAACATAGATACAGATACAGATTGAGTCTGTTATTTTGTTAAGTGCCCTCAGCTGGAACCTCGTATGACTGTCCGTTGATGCCATCTGATCACCTACAGTTAATCAATCATAGCTCTTATCGAGGGCAACGACGGACGTTGAATCACCCGGCTGCGATTCAGCAAAAAGACAACAAGGAACAGTCAAACAGGAAATTACTTTTTATAAAAACTTTATTATACGGCAATAACTTGTAAATATTGAGAGCTCTACATTGGATCCCATTGAAATAGGTCATTGTATGATAAGGTGCTGAAGTAGAAGTTTAAATTATAAAGATGCTAACAATGAAAAGTGAAATCATTTGACTCGTTCACCATAGCCAAGTTCAATAGTAGCATTGCCCTTTGGCGCGTGGCAATCATTAAAAAAACCCTTTCTCATCGTTACAGGTGCAAGCTGTCATCTGGATCGGTCTGACGATAACGGCCATTATAGCCTACACATGTCATATATACATTACCAATGACATGACTTATGGTGCGTATTTGAAGACCGTTTTCTTCGATGTCTATTTCCATGGAAATTGCAAAATGTCCACCGATGCCTACCAGAACTACGATACGACAATCCTTAAGTCCGTTCGCACAGTCTTCGATCCCACGCAGCTGTTGGTCTGGGACTGTGTCTATATGGCCCTCTGCGTTGGCTGGTTCATTGTCTCAATTGTGTTGTTAACTGGTAAGTATCCAAGAGTATTGTAGATATCTCAGGGAAATACTTAGAAGGCAAGTAAAGAAGTCTATTGAAAATAACTTATTTATTTTTGTGTGATTCAAATGTTTTTACAATGGAAAACTAAAAACAAACATTATTTCTGGTACTTCACAGAAAATATTTAGTTGCTAATACTACATTGACTAATTAGAAAGCCAAGTTAGAAATGCATGCGGAAATTGCGTAGTGGGTTGCCTTTATGATTCACTCTGTCGGGTGTAGAATAAGTTGGAATGTGTTACTTTTATCTAACGGCATTTCAATAGCATTTTTCACTATCAAGCGGCTAGAGCGAAAGATAAAATCAAAAGCCCTATATTTCCACAGTTATAGTGAATAAGAACAAGCAGAGCTAGAGTAGGCCATATGAACAAAAGGGTAGATTACACTGTTTGCCTTTTTATGACATGTTTCTCTATTGTGTAATAACCGATGATCTGGCTGGTAAAAAGAGTATTCATTCTGAAGTACTGATCAGTCCAAAGTACTCTGATTAAATTCCGTTCAATGTCAAACACTTTCTATCATCCATCAGTTCATCAATTCTAGCCTAATACCCGCGTCAAGTTGATAGATAGGGTCCCATGACTATATCTAATGATTGTTTGTACCTTTTCCCCTCTCCTTTACAGGCGTACGAAAGGACAGTGTAAAGTCGACCACTGGAGCCATCTATGCCTGGGCCTTCTTTGTGACCAGCATATGTATCATGGATCTTGTTGGGGGTGTTATCTTCGGTATCGACTTTAGTCGCTTTCATTACGAAGCCTCCCAGTACAATGCAAACAGTCTCAACGCTGGCGCAGTCGATCCGAATGCAGCCCAATTGGTCCTTGGTGGCGTTGCTGCCATTGCCATGATGATAATTTCGTTCAAGGGCTTCATCCTGTGGTTCATCAACATGGGCCTTTTGATCTATTTGCTTCATCGTGCGGTGCGAATTTCTCAAGATAAGAACGACACGGTGAGTAATGATGATGTCGAAAAGCAGATGACATAATGTAATAATAATGTCTGCGCTCGAGGGTATTATAAATTCTGACAGAGATCAATGAGTAGTTTCCAAAAATACCTAAACGTTCCAATGTAAACGCAACCAACTTGGCGCCAAGTTAACGACGATGGCACAGACTGTGACTACGACATGTCTAAAGTTAGAGCAGTTAGAGCATTTGCACCAGGTGCGGGAGAGAAGGAAGAGGGGGAGCAGGAGCTGATAAGCCAGAGCGCGTCCAGTGTAGCCGGCAGAGTCGATAAATGAGGCTTACCTCATGAGACTGATAAGAGTTTGGAATTTTTGGTTGCCTTGTTCAAATTTCAATCAAGAGAATTCAATTGCAGAAAAAGCAGATACCCTGTAATTGCCATAGTTAGTATTATATAAACAAGCTATCGCAGCGAATTTTGTAACCATAGTTAGTTTTTCGTCAACAAAATTTAAGGTGGTATTTCTTTAATATTAAATGGTTATAAGGCATGTAAAATATTCATAGTAATTTTAAATTTAATTTTATTTTTTATTTTATATGCCCAGCATAGTATACCCCATTCCTATTGAATATATCGCGTGTTATCGTTGGTTTTTAATTAAATTTCTATTTTCAGTGTGAGCTCTGCAAAAATATTTACTGTTTTATAACTTTCCATTTTATGGTAATAAACTCGTACGTATCTTAAATCTCTCACAGGATACGCTGTTCATGCCACGCAAGGATTCCAACGATATTCTGACCACCAGAGCGCCCATTCGTGCATACGAAGAAGAGAGGTGAGAAAACTTGTCCCTCGTTTAAGTAGATGATTAAAACATCCTTATTATCCTTATCGGTAGAGTCGAAGTGCAAGCCTTCAACAATGAGGCCTTCCTGCCGGACACCCGCTCCACAGCCGAAACCATTGAGGTCAACGAGGATGCCATTGTGCGGGCAGCGCATATGTCCCGCGAATCTAACCTCATGGATCGCCGCTTCCGCAACATTGATACCTTCCAGCAGTATCCGGCCCCGAATCCTCAGGCCTCGCGACCCATTCGCCAGACATCGCAGCCGGTGCAGGAGACGGTGGTGGTAGCCACCTCGGGTTACCCCATGCCGGATTACTCGCCACAGCTGAGTCCCAATCCCAACGGCATTTTGCGTCATCAGCAGTACTAAAAGTGAAAGTCAGACTAAACCTAACACAATCCACATAATTCTCAAATAATGTCCCGCCTTTCAAAGCCTCTCCCAGTTCAATCAGCAAACTTAGCTAATGTTTTGTGCCCCATCGTAGTGTCTATCAGAGCGTATTATTTTTATTTATTTACGTGTTAATAAACTAAAAATCAATGTATGTACATACAATAATAACGTTCCACATGCAATAGCAACTGTAAGCAAATAGGTATATTTATATAGAATATAATATATTTATAGTTCTTTGCACAGCAATTTAATGCTTATTTTGTTCTATTCATTCGAGCTCTGATAAGGTGTCGATTAAATAATGCCCCCAGCAGCGCAGCGAATGCTGTTTGTCATTAATGTCATTGCTAAATTTGCGGCGTCATATGAGATAGTACACAAATTTGAACATAATCATATGGCGCCAAAGAATGCAAGGCAAAAAAGTTTCGCGCAGGGTTGCTTAAATACTATTAAAATACTAAACATTCAACGTTACGTTGAGCATTTTGCGTTTGCGTTGCTCCTTTTGCGCTTACGTCGCGTACTACGTGCACGGCACGCAGGTCAAGCAAAAGTTCATTAAAAACATTCATTATATTGATAAGCCGGTCGTATTTGACAACAGATTTCGTTTTCAGACAATATAGCCTGGCGTAAAACGACGTGCGTCTGTTCTTATTTTGCTCATTTCGTTTTGAGGCGTGCTCTGAGGCAAAACACCCCTGCGAAGTTCGGTGAACCAAAAAAAAAACTCACCTCACACAAATTGCAATCGAAAATGGTTTTCATAACAAAATTCTCTCGTGTTGGATTACATTTGGCACGCCAGCTGCGTGCCACGCCCCTTGCAGCAACACAGTTGCGTTGCCTACACGTGGGCTCGATGCTCCAAGGAGGTTTGTTAATAAATCATTTATGCAACCACCAAACGCCGGCGTTTACAGTTGCAGAGCCATTGGTACAGTGCATCTGCAACTGCAACAGGTTGGCCTAAAGCGCAACAATAACAACAACAATTCTCATTGCAGAGCGACGTTTCACAGAGAAACACGAGTGGGTCGAGTTACTGGATGCCAATAAGGCTGTCGTGGGGATCTCTAGCTATGCACAGGAATCCTTGGGAGACGTTGTTTTCGCCCAGCTGCCCGAACCGGGCACCGAACTTAAGCAAGACGACGAATGCGGCGCCCTGGAGAGTGTCAAGGCGGCCAGCGAGGTCTACTCCCCAGTAAGTGGCAAAGTCACAGAGAAGAACACATTGGTGGAGGATACGCCAGCTCTGGTCAACAGCAGTTGCTACGAGAAGGGTGAGACCTGAAGAACCTTAACATCCACAGAACATTTCTAAGCATCTGATTAATATTTAGGCTGGCTCTTCAAGGTGGTTCTCAAGACTCCGGATGAATTCAAGAAACTGATGACGGAGGACGAGTACAAAAAGTTCTTGAGCAGCGCTGCTGATCACTAGAGAAAGGGCAATGGAAATAACCACTTATCACTCTCGCCACAGACGATGTTATCTCTCGATTATCGGGAAACTCATTAGACTCATCTAACACACGCATGCACATATACACATCCGCACACACACACGTACATGCAGAAGCGTGCATGAACACATTAAACACGTTGTTTTCGTATTTGGATTTCGTTAAGCTTTAAGAATAAACTGACAAGCCAAAAATTACACTTAAAAAAACAAAATTGTAGCGACAATTGCTGCTAACGTTGACCTGCGGGTGCCCTGCCCCTCCCACCGCATTGATAAGGCATCGCAGTTGCCAAGAGAACGAAAGAGAGAGCTGAAGTACTCACCACTCGATCTGCCCATCTCTCAGTCTGAGCGCGACCACTCACGACTCACTCAAGAAACAACTCAATTCCCTCGTCTACTTGATCAGCGGCACATAGCGTGGCGGAAACGTCTGCGCGATGGGCGGACCGCATTGGCCATGACTACTATATAGCAAAAACAAATACTGTTGCTGAGGCTGCGCGCGTATCACCTGATTAATGTGCAGTTAACGCACTTGATTAGGAATATTTTCAATATTCCAATCGCCCTTTTGTCTATTTATATTATATACTATGACAATGTTTGTACATATTACGTATGCCAGTGTCCGTAGTCCGTTGGGGAGATAAGCGAAATTGATGGGCCAATCGAATGTCTGTCGAGTGGAATCGTGGAATCTCTGTCAGCCCATAGATGCTGATAAGCGAACACGTTTGAACTTGACGGCGCGACCAGGCCGATTCGCGATTCGTTCTCGTGTACGAGCAAAAAGCTCATACGAAAGCTTGTGCGAATGCCAAAAGCTTGAGAGCATGCGGGTGCTTTGCTCAGTGCTCAAATAGAACTCAAATCGTGCGGTAGTGAAGACCGTTCGCTGCGTGAATTAGAACCCAGAACCGAAAACATTGCTTGACACACTCACACACACACATTCGCACACGCAGACACACTCACTCTCACTTACGTAGAACGTATGCAAACAATCGTACGCTCAATAGCTAAACAAACCTAGAGAAATCGAGGGGAACAAGTGCGCGTTCCATGAGCAAAGGATAATCTCGCTGGGAATATTTTGAGGCATAGTGTTAAAGATAAAATTAAAAAGAAAATAAACCACAGATAGCCAGACGCAAAATGCCAACGGAAAAATCAATATTCAACCCGAATCCGGCAATTAGCCGTAACGCGTACATATCCAGTTTTGATGAGTACAAGAAATTCTATGCTGAGTCCTTGGACAATCCCACGGAGTTTTGGTCACGCGTAGCGAAGCAATTTCACTGGGAAACACCAGCGGATCCAGCCAAATTCTTGCAATACAACTTCAACATCTCCAAAGGACCCATCTCCATTAAATGGATGGAAGGTGCCTCGACCAACATTTGCTACAATCTGTTGGATCGAAACGTACGCAATGGCTTGGGCGATCAGATAGCCTACTATTGGTGAGTAAAATCTCCCCAAAATGATAATGTAGCCGTAATAATTTATAGTCGACAGTTGCGTAGGTCGCATGAAAACAAAAGTCAAACACATACATACATACAAAAACACACACGTTAGCAAGGATAATAACGTATTGATTTTTTCCTTACGTTGCTGTTACGAAACGCGTTCGTGACGTCGCAGCCTACCACCACCGCCCTGCCTGCAACCCTGCCTGCTTGTGTTACCTTTCCATGGTCAGTTAACAGTGCGCAGGCACAGTCAGAACAGATGTTCGCTGTTAACTTAACGTGGGCAGTACTTCTTGTCTCTCTCTATCACAGTCTCAAGGACACCGTGGGTTTCTGCATGAAAAAAACATGAACTGACACAGCTGACTGTTATGTTAATTAATCGCTGTTAATGTTGAGGCAGCGCGTCTTTGTTTTGCTTAGCACGGGGTCAATGTCAGCGTGCCCTGACCCGGTCAAATAGTTAAATGATTGTATGGAAATTGGCGTATATATGTATATGTATATATATTTTATTATTTTTATATGCGTGTATTTATATATTTAAAAGCGTGTGCAGCTCAAAGTTCTAAAGGTGCAAATGTCTATTGCCTTTTGCTTTTTATTTTGCTAATTTACTACAGCGATGAAGATTCTTTTCTATCTCTTTCTCTCTGTTCAAATATTTGAGACGCGCCCTCGCTCGTCTACAAACAAACCGTGTTTAACGAGTACAAAAAAGTATTTGTGTTAGTGATTTAGCGTATTTTAGCACTGTAAATTAACTTTAAGAATATATATTTATTACAGAACTTTCCCAGACTGGTTGTTTGCCCATAAATTATAATCGTAATCGGAATTTAGACGTTTTCATGTTGTAATTAATCAGGTGCCTCAGTCAGGTGCTACTTGAGAGTACTTCAAAGCTTGCACGCGCCTGCAGGTTGCACATGTAATACGTCTTAGATTTCCTTACCTCAATGTGTTCGTCCTCCTCTTTCTTCATTTCCTCGTCCTCTTCTCTGTCGTCTTGTGACGAAGTTCGACATCTGTTTGTTATGTTAAACAAATGTTAAGGCGCTTATCTCCGGGGTTATCACTGCAGTTCAGCTATGAACGCGTGCGTAAAGACATGCAAATGTCAAAAACAGAATGTGGGAATGAAAATGGAAAAGGGAATACGAATGGCAGAGAAAAGAAAAACCAGGTGCATCAAAGGCAATGTCAAGGTCAAACTTAGCCTGTGCCAGGGACACACAGTTCCATCTTTCTATTCAAAATGTTGAAGTATTTATAAGACTGAAATCCCGAACAACATTGAATACTTCCCCACACACATACGCGCACCCAAATCCAGAGATAAGATAAAACGCGTAGCCTGAGCAATTTGCACGTAATAAGCAATAATTAACACAATTCACTGCTGCAAAAAATAACAGATAATACGCAGTCACACACAGTAACAACAATAATGTTAAGGGTAAAGCAAAGAAAGCCACTCAAAATCTTTATTTTCGAACTTTACTGGACAATAAAATACACACACACACTTATGCGAGGGTACAATGTGTACACACTGGTACATATGTACATTCAATATTAGGTAAAGCGTACCTACTTAAACATATGAGCGCATAGGTTCATTTATTATATATTTAGCTCTAGAAAGCGATTATGTAAACCGTCGGCTTGAACCAAGCGTGCAAATTGTTTATTCAAATCGATCAGCACAAAATTAAGTTAAATGTTTCGCACTTTTATTTGTGTCAACGCGTCTGTCTGGCAACGCAACAACACCATAACAACAGCAACAGGTGCCAAGCAAAGCGCCGAATGGTTTAACAGTTGTTGGTACCATCAACTTTTACTCAACAGCAGCTTCCACTCGGCCTACAGTTTTGGTAGCACTGTGCGCGGTCAGCAAAATCACGCGATCATATCATCTGATTACTCACAGCAAATTGGAGAGCATTCGGCTATGAGGTCGTGTGTGTGTGTGCCTGTGCGTGTGGAGGGTTGAGTGTAAAAGAAACGAAAATAACATTAATGCTGACACACCTCAAGTTCGAGGGAAAGAGAACTAGCAACAGTAAAACCAACAGCAACAACAACTCAAAGTTGGAAATTATCATTGTACTCGACTGTTTTCGATGCCCCTTTTCGACAATTTTGCAACTGAACACGATGCAAACTCGAAATGTAATCGAAATCGTTTTGTGAACTTAGCTTTAATAGGCCACTTCACTTAGAGTTGCCAGATAGGTCTCGTGTCTAATCAGTAGTTTGCCAAAGAGCCCCTTCCCTGCCTTCCCCCACTCAACCACTCTGAATCAGTAAAATAGTTAAAAATCAGTAGATCAGTTGATATGGCCACATTAACTTGGCAAGCATATCTAGTGTGTGTTTTGAGTCGCTATCGTAGCTTTCGTTATCTTTCTGTCTTACCCACATTCGATCTATTCATATGCAAAAGATAAAGACTCAAGGTAAACCATTTACCATATTTATCATACCAAAATTTATAGTATTTTGCTTATGTTTTTCCACCATGTCAAAAGATCATACGATGTTGCTCTCAAACTGTAAGGGTCGAGCTCCAGACATGACGGCGCGCGCCAGCAAACAATAACATTCGATTCGAATCGACTTGATTTGTTGTTCTTGTCTTAGGCATTGAACACGCGATTAAACAGCTGCTTAGATAAGTTTGTTGTGTGCTTCTTCTTCCCCCTGTTGCTTGCCGGTTGCTGGCTGCTGATTTCTCCCTCCCTCGCATGACTTATGCATGGAAGCATGTGCCAGTGTGTACATGTGTACATGTGCATGCATGTCTGGGCAGCACTTGCTCACGCGTTCTTAAACATAGTCGCAGGCAATTTAGTGATATTTTTGATTTCTGATAAGCGCGCGCGATCGAGCCACGCGTCTGTCTGCTGCTGCTGCTGCCGATGTCGCCGTCTCTGTCGCCGACCGCGGTCAAGATCATGAGGTGTTTGTTTGTTTTGCTTAATTAGTTTCCATCGAGCATGGAAATTTTCATGTCTAGCTTTTTGGGAGATAAGAAGCGTCTAATTTGGCCGACAAGTGTCTCAAGTGCCCAAGTGCTGCCTGTTAAAAACACTTTATCGATTTCATCGATTGCTTGGAAAATGTCGCGCCATCGACCGGTTAAAAGCTCTTATGCGATTAGTCATTGTGAGGTGAATGCTCCGTACAGTTTGAAAATCACTATACGATGTAGTAATTGCTATCAATGATAGTGCAACTGTATGCGTTGGCCTTGAATTGAGCTTTGCTAGCTGCCAGTTACTTAACATTGTTAAGTTAACACTGCTGTTAAAATGTAAACACCCTGTTATATTGCAATAATTACATTTACTGTATTTTTTATTAGTATTATTGTTATTTAATACACTTTATTCAGTCTGGGATATTCCCGATGATCAACCAGTTTTCTGTTTATTTATAAAATTTTACTAATTAAGGAATTTCGTTTGAACTGACAATATTTTTATTAGAGAACACACCGCCGGCTATCGCTCGGCGTATTCATCATGTATACCCGAAAAAGCTTATAATGTACTTCGTACCCGACGAGGATGGTTCATGTGCCCCAAAATAACTGAATACGTCACGCTTTAGCAAATTTTTTTAGTGTGTGATTCCTGATTTTCTTTGTGGGCCTGGAATAAACCAGACCGTTTATTGCGGGCTAAATCTTATCTTGCCATATGACAAACCCGATACTCTGGGTACTACCCGTATTAACAGTTATGTAGCTAATGATTTACAATGACTTTTATTAAGCTCTAGATTCGCATATCGAGCCTCTAGACTTGTCTAGACATTGTGGTGACCTAGACAAAGGCCTGAATGTGACTGGTAGCTTTCCCCATTATGGTTGTCCTTCAATAAATCCCCAATTCAATTGTTCCTATTTTTCGAAGTGCTAATCCGTCACGATTCGCTAGCGTGTGCGTACATCGTGCACTCGTTTTACATTTTACAGTTTACATATTGCATTGGATATTTTAATTTGAAAGCAATGAATTAAACAAAGCAAACACTGGGCAATGAAATTATATCTACACACAAACTATACTCGTACTAGCAAGTGCGTCAACACGCACAACTTAAAGTGTTAAGCTGAGCGGAAGTTAGATTAGTTCGTAGACAATGAAATAATCTTTTTAAAGACCTATTTGTAATTGTTTTTCTGGTTCGGGCGTTATGAAAGTTAGTAAATAGTGTGTGAAATTGTATATCTTTGAGTAGGTTAAAAAGTTCTGAAACCAATTAACTGTATTAAATATAAATTTAGATTATATTTAAATTGCTAAATTAACCTTTTTCTCTGCACTTTATAAATATGTTTTTATTGTGCCTATGTCAATTACATTTATTAACCTTGTTCCTAATGAGTTTACTGCTCGTGTCAGAGAGTGGTGCATATACTTATTTTCGGTACTGTGAAATTGACAATAATTACAATATTACCGCAGCTGTTGACTTTTGCTGTGGCTATTGTTGTTCCGGCAATTGGCTTCTGTTGCCAAGTTGAGAAAGAGAAAGAGACAGGCGCCAGTCGTGTAGCTATGCGGAGCAGGTGTTAAATAGGAATTCGTATCAGATCAGAAAATTATACGGGGAAAGATCAAATTAAGTGGACTGCGGCAATTAGGAAGCCACAAATTGCTGTAAATTATCCAATTGAGGCGGGGTGGGTGGTCTGTCTGTTGTTTAAGTAGTCTTGTCTGTTTTTAGTAGTCTAAGATAGAGTAAGAGGCACCCTGTATGCACCCTGCATTATAATGGGCACATTGCCAGACGGCTTATAATATGTACACTTTTGATTTCTGTATTGCAGGGAGGGCAACCACCCCGATGACTATTCGCGAGGTCTCACCTACCGGAAACTGCTCGAGGAGGTTTGCCGCTTCGCCAACGTTCTGAAGGATCATGGAATAAAGAAGGGTGATCGCGTCTCGATTTATATGCCCATGATTCTGGAATTGCCCATTGCTATGTTGGCCTGTTCTCGCATTGGAGCTGTACACTCAATTGTTTTTGCTGGCTTCTCGCCCGATTCTCTGGCGGAACGCATGTTCGATTGCAAGGCGAAGCTTCTGATCACTGCCGATGGTGCTTGGCGTGGCGAGAAACCGCTGTACCTGAAGGCTCTGTGTGACACGGCTCTGGAAAAGGTCGAAGAGATGGGCCATTCTGTAGAGAAATGCATTGTAGTGTCGCACTTGAAGCGGGTGACTCCATGCCAAGAAAATCATGTCGATGAGGAAATACCCTGGACCGATGATCGCGATTACTGGTGGCACGAGGAGATGGAGGACAAGGAGCCAGCCTGTTATCCCGAATGGATGGATGCCGAGGATCCCTTGTTTATGCTCTACACGAGTGGTTCCACGGGCAAGCCCAAGGGTGTGCTCCACACCACGGCTGGTTACCTGCTATATGCAGCGACCACGTTTAAGATTGTCTTCGACTACAAGCCTGGTGACATTTACTGGTGCACCGCCGATGTGGGCTGGATTACTGGACACACCTATGTGGTTTACGGACCGTTGGCCAATGGCGCCACGTCGGTTATTGTAAGTAGCCAAGCCATACTTAGTTCAAATCTTTTATACTCATCATAATTTTCTTTACAGTTCGAAGGAACTCCATTCTTCCCCGGCAATGATAGGTACTGGAGCGTCATTGACAAGTACAAGGTTACCCAGTTCTACACGGCACCAACAGCCATTCGAGCGTTGATGAAGTTCGGCGAGGGTCCTGTGCTCAAGCATAATTTGAGTGGTCTGAAGTAAGTCTATATCTTATCTCCTTCTGTGTCCTCTCTAACGCAATTTTCTTGTTCTATTCCTTAGGGTTTTGGGCAGCGTTGGTGAGCCTATCAATCCCGAAGCTTGGTTATGGTACTACAAGTACATTGGCAAAGAGCAATGCTCCATTGTGGATACATTCTGGCAAACGGAAACCGGTGGTCATGTTATTACTCCTTTGCCGGGTGCAACGCCCATGAAACCAGGATCTGCTGTAAGAAATGGGAAATGATATGTCGTGATCCAGCGATTTAATTGTGATTATCTTTCGCAGTCTTTCCCCTTCTTTGGTGTGAAGCCCACGCTGCTGGACGAGTGCGGAGTTGAGATTAAGGGCGAAGGCGAGGGATACTTGGTGTTCTCGCAACCCTGGCCGGGCATGATGCGTACGCTGTACAACAACCACGAGCGCTTTGAGGATACCTATTTTAATAAGTTCCCTGGATACTATTGCACTGGAGATGGTAAGTCCGCACTATGCGAAGACTGTGAAACGCATCAGTTCATTAATGTTTTTGGTTTTCTTGAACAGGCGCTCGTCGTGATGCTGATGGTTACCTGTGGATCACTGGCCGTGTGGATGATATGTTAAACGTGTCTGGCCATTTGATGTCAACCGCCGAAGTCGAGTCTGTGCTCACCGAACATCCGCGTGTTGCTGAATCGGCTGTGGTCTCTCGTCCACATCCGGTTAAGGGTGAATGCCTTTACTGCTTCATAACACCCAATGAGAACGAGGCGTTCGACCAGAAACTGATTTCGGACCTAAAGAAGATGGTGCGTGAACGGATCGGACCATTTGCCATGCCAGATGTCATACAGAATGCTCCGGGATTGCCTAAGACCCGATCGGGAAAGATAATGCGACGTGTTCTGCGTAAGATTGCCGTAAACGATCGTAACGTGGGCGACACCTCCACTTTGGCCGATGAACAGATTGTGGAGCAGTTGTTTGCTAACCGACCAGTCGAGGCCAAGTAGAGATAGTTACATTCCGATTTTTTGCTTGGATTACCACTAGCTTATACTAGCTTCAGGAGTTACCCCAGCTCTGCAATCCCCTACTTAGCCATAGTTTACTGCAGTCGCATTTAGACTGGCACTTAACCAGTTTGAACGTACGTGAATCGTGAATCTTGTAAATCTCCTCTCCCCCTCTACATCTACCACATACCACTACACTACACATACTACTATATCTATAAAACGTTAACGTTGGTTAGTCTCCCTTTCCGGGCTTACAAAAGATTCTACTAAGTTATTAAGCTGTGTGTGCGTAAGTAATGATCATTAACTGAGAATTGCACCCTATTCTTTTCTGTTGTTAATAATTTTGAATTAGTTTTCAATGGATTCCGTATCGAATGGATCGATATATGTAACATACTATAAACCTGTGTCTTTATAATGTAGTTTACATCTGCTCAGCACGCACATTTCTTCACGTTCTTTTGTTTCTTTGTTGTAGTATTAGCTTAAGTTGCTAAATTCGTTGTGATACAAATTTAATTATATTGAATATTCATTATGTATGTATTTTTAGTAGATTTGATAAAAACAAACAAAATATATACACAATTTGAGTAAAATATTCCACAAAAACAGATACACATTCTCACTAAATACTTTTTTTGGTTCGTATTCGATTCGTTTGTATCTGTTGTAGTGCTCTTTGTTTCCAATTTAACTGCTGCTCATTTACAGCACAAGCTGAGGATAATTGTGGAACACGTAAGTCCGGAACACAGTTCAAAGATATACACAGATATACTTATATACTTCGTGGTTTCATCTGCGATCTGAAATCTGATTTGAGGGAAGGAACGTTTGGTTAGCTCGTAAGTTTTGGAACGAAACATATCAATGTTGCATAAAAATGCTTATCAAGAACAGTCCTAAATATTAATTTGATATACATATATATATATACATATTAATCGGCGATATATACATACATTATAATTGTTATATATGTTAGTTAAAAGACTTCCTGCAACGTAAACATATCACTGAAGTTACTGCTGCAACACTCAAATACTTATTGTACTCTGAGTACTCAAACATATCATTGTGGTTGGACCTGTTTATCTGGGCCCAGCAACATACTGAAGAATACTGGAACTTTATTATATTTGTTGTTACTTATCGAAGTTGTTATGTGAAAGGTTGAATGGAAACGTAGTGCTTCTATATCCTAGAGGAAGGGCGAAACTCACGTAGTACATACGCGCCCCTGTCTGATTGTAAAAAGTTGGTTAGCTTTAGAGAGGCGAAGAGTCGGCGAGAATACGAACATATATTTAGCCTGAATGTAGTTGAATATACAATATATCTATACATACATGTACATTACGCGAGATATATAAATATATATATTTTATCGAATCAAATATAGATGTGTATAATAAAGTTTATTGTTTAAATGCGTTTGAATCTGACAATGCGAATCTGTTCCTTGGGTAGTTATATACACTATCAAATAAGGTAAAAGTTGATGATAGTCAGATATATAAGTAATATTATGTAATATATACATATATATATATATATATATTTAAAGTATAGACAATTTTACGCCCGAGCAATAGTTATCAAAATGCTAAATATTTTGGGAACTCTTCGACTTCGTCTTTGTAGAAATTTCTCAACGAAGGATGCTGAACAGGCCTGCCAATTGTTAACACAGCTAACCCAGGAAGGTGGCGAGGTAGACTGTAGTGAGAAATTTGTATCATATTATAAATGACAGTTACCTTACAGATTATAATGAAGTCTCTGGCCAACAGACCTGAGTTCACAACAAAGCAACATGCTCGAGATCTGCTCACACAAACGGATAAGGCTGTAGAGCGGATGCTAATTAGTGGTATAAAGAAACAGTTTCCTGATCATAGAATCATTGCCGAAGAAGGCACTGAAGGGGCATCCGAGTGTAGGGAGATCAATGATGATGCACCCACATGGATTATCGATCCAGTCGATGGTACAATGAATTTTGTGCATGGATTTCCGCACTTCTGTATTTCGATCGGGTTATATGTGAAGAAAATGGGGGTACTGGGTCGGATCTACAATCCCATGCTGCAGCAATCATATGCAGTGCAGCGTGGTCAAGGAGTTTATCTCAACGGGCAGTTGGTGCAGGTGAGCGGGCAGTGTGACCTGAGCAAGTCACTTATCTATCTTGAGTGGCCTTCCAAGCTCAATGAAAAGTATGTGAATGCTTCTGAAGAGAACTTTCGCAAACTGTTACCTATAGTTCACGGGTAAGTGGAGCGCAAGGAGAATTATCGAATGTTAAACTAGGTTTCATCAGTATACGCTCCCTTGGATCTACGGCTCTTAATCTAGCCCAGGTGGCCGCAGGTGTCTGCGATGCTTATATTCAGTTCGATCCACATGTGTGGGACTTGGCAGCTGGTGTTCTGATGGTCCAGGAGGCAGGCGGCGCGGTTATTGATCCATGTGGTGGCGAATTCGATATACATTCGCGCCGATTGCTCGCGGCTTCATCACCCGAGCTGGCAGACCAAATAGTCCCCCTACTATCCCAGTTGTTTCCCCTTGAGGAACAGTCGGCATAGTATACGATCGTTAGAATCATGAAAATCTTGTCAATTTTTTTTTATTTATTTTCGATATTCAGACACTGGAACTAATTAAAATTTTTAGTTAAAATATTTTAAAAATGCAGAATTTGTTTAAGGGAATGTGGGCTCGGCGTACTCCAGTTATTGAAAATATTTTGGGCAAAGGGTTACCAAGTAAATTAAAGCACAACATAGACCTGGAAAAGTGCTTTGATTTGGGATACGACACCGTTGCAAAAGCGACGAGGACGTTAATAAAGGCACTCAACGATGAGCACACTTTAACTGGCTTGCCACTACAGAAAAGACTAGATTCGCTTGACGAACTGAATACCGAGATCGAAAATATGATGCGGAGGAAAATTAAACATCACTTTCCCCAACATGAGTAAAGATTACTGATATCTTGAGAGATCAATTTATCATTTTCCGCACTCCACACAGATTCTTCACCGATGATAGGCGGAAGCTACACAAGAAGTCTCCGCAAGTTCTAACAGATGAACCCACGTGGTTCATAGATCCCATCGACGGTGCTATGAACTTCATACATGGCTTTCCTTTTGTGGCAACTAGTTTAGCGCTCTGGGTGAACCGAAAACCAATGTTCGGCATTGTCTGGAATCCGATTCTTGACCAGTGCTTCACGGCACGGCATGGCCATGGCGCAGTTAATGATACCACAAAACTGTTAGTAAGCAAGCAGAAAGAGCTATCCCATGCACTGATCTTGCAAGACTTGGGGTCATATTCGGAAAACCGATTAGAGAAAATTGTCAATATCGATAATATCGCATCCTCTTCTCACGGGTGGGTTGGTAGCCCTAATGTTACATTGACTTAAAAGTAGTTCTAATCGAATCTTTGTTAGCATTCGCTCCATGGGCAGCACCCCGTTGAACATGTGCATGGTGGCACAAGGATTCGCAGATGCGTACTGTGAATTCGACTGCCATGCTTGGGACATTGCGGCCGCCACGCTGATAGTGAGGGAAGCGGGTGGGGTGGTTATTGATCCTTCGATGAAACCCCTGGATATAACGTCACGCAGAATGCTCTGCGCAGCTACACCTGAGCTGGCCCTGAATTTGTCAAATTTGCTAATACAGAATCATCCAAATAATGTGGATTGGGATGTAAATTCGCTGATTGAGGAGCATGGAAGGGAGGAAGAGGATAGGATGAAGAAAGAGGGGCCACGTAAGAAGACAAATTTAGGAATGTTGCTTGACGGCCAGGAAAGTTATTTTGGAAAAAACCGTCTAATTGGGTCTGATTGGGTTCCCCGACGTCCTCAAAGATTCGAGGGTTTTGATAGAGTGAAGGAAATAGACGACGTGGCTGGTGATCCAATCCTTCCTGGACAAGGTAGTCTGTAGTTTAGAAGGCCTTGTTTTAAACAACACAAATATCTTTTTTTTTACAACGATCAAGATCATTTTACAAATATACAATCTATTTTTTATAGCTGAGAGAAAATGTTTCGATTTGCTTGTCAACGACTACTAACACTGGGATCAAATCGGATTAGCATCCGGGCGAGGTTAACTGTCCATAGCACTCTGAATGTCGACGAATGCGCTGCGACTCTTTGTTCTCTGACCGAAGACGCTGTTCGGGTACGAGCCAGTGGTAACTTTTATTATCATCTATCAATGCCTCCTAATATACCTCAGATCATGAAGGAGGCGAGAAAGAAGGTGCACATATTCAAAACAAAAGAGCACAGTGCAGACCTGGTTACAGAAACAGACAAAATAATAGAGAAGTTGTTGATCAAAGGTCTACAGAAGCAGTTTCCAGATCATGTCTACATTGGAGAGGAGGGCACCAACGGTGTCTGTACGGGCCTTGAGCTGACTGATAAGCCCACTTGGATAATCGATCCCATCGATGGCACTTTGAATTTTGTCCATGGCTTTGACTACACTTGTATATCGGTGGGTTTTTGGCTGAACAAGGTGCCAGAGTTGGCCATTTGTTACAATCCCATGTTGGAGTGGCGGTTCACGGCACGACGCAACCATGGTGCGTATTTGAACGGAAAACCGATTCGCGTAAGTGGGCAAAGTGAGCTGGGCCAGGCTATTGTCTTGCACGAACTGAACCCATCGAACTTTGAGCCTAAATTGATGGAGATACAAATGACGAATACCAAAAAGATGCTACACAGCGTCCATGCGTAAGCGCAGTATTTTTTTTAATTAGATTCGGCAATCTTTTAGTTTATCTATATAGACTCCGAACTGTAGGATCGGCTGCTATGGACCTGTGTCTAGTCGCAATGGGAGCTGCCGATGGCTATTACGAGTTCTATCCACATTGCTGGGACTTGGCTGCCGGAGTGTTAATAGTGCGCGAGGCAGGAGGTGTAGTCATCGATCCGGCTGGCGGAGAGTTTGATGTCATGGCCCGACGTGTCCTGGCCGCTGCCACTCCTGATTTGGGCTGCCAGATAGTGCAGTTGTTGGGCGATATGCAGATCTATCACAGCAGAGATGACGAGATGCCAGCACAGAAATTGGGCAACTGATTGAGATTCTATTGTCTTGTCTCGTTTTTATCGCCTTGTTCAATTTCAAATAAATTTAGCTTTGTGATAGTTGCCAAAATGTCTGTGATGAATATTTTTCGTAATCACTAAGTAAATAAATAATTTCGGCCCGTGTCCTATAACTTATTAGAGAGCATGCAATTACTTGTCGGCTTTTGGTAGATCACATACAGCGCCTTTCACAGCAACAAGTAGAACCATGGACGAGGAGAAAAAAAATAACACCGAAAATGATCCCAAAGGCAAAAGTGACAAACAAACAATCGAAAACCCATCACAATCTTTTATAGAGCCATCACGACGATATTCAAAAAGACCATCATATAGGAACGATGACGATATCAGACTACAGACTGAGGACCCACCAAATGTGGCACTTAATTACGGCCTCGAGGACCATCATGATGACAGACAATCCGCACGAGTTGTTATGATAAAGCACCCGAATCGGAAGGAAAAAATGCACATTATAGTTCATGACGATTCTCCAGTAGTGACAGCCAAGCCTAAAACTCTTCCATCAACATCACGGGCAGCCGAACAATTAGGGCCGGATACTGCTCCTAGAAGGAGTTTACGCGCCACGCCTTCCGGCACTGATCGTATTAATACCAACGATGTTGAAGTAAAAGTAATCGAACCAACGAGATCGAGTAAATCGAGCAACGCGGACAAAGAACCATTCAGCAATCGTTACAGTGCCAGCGAACTCTTTAAAACAGGAACTGCGAATGAATCGCGCAAAGTGAACGAATCAAACAACACGGATATTTCTATCCAGCCCAACAAGATGTTTTCGGACAAAACAACGAACACCTCGGGAAGCAATCTCGTCGATGCCGGACCAATCCGGGCAAAGGAGCCGGAACCGAAGCCATATGTCAGCAATTTGCCGCCGGGGGTGTTCGTCATGGAAGATGCATATGCATTTGCAATCAACATGGTCAGGTCAGCGGGTGCACTAGCACTTAACTCAAACAAGACGAAGGGTTCAATGACGTACACAACCAAAGACGATAGTTACGATGTAAACACGCCTGCTAATAATGAAGTAGAGCAGATGATGGTTACGGCAATCAGCAACAAATATCCCGATCATAAGTAAGTTCTGTCTCGAAGATTGTTTCTAAACTAAACGTTATTCGGTTCCTCTCCATAGAATTATTTCAGAAAAAAGGATTTTGAGGTCGGCGACGGGTGGAGTGACACTGACCAAGGAACACACTTGGATGATTGATCCCATCGAAGGAACCACGAATTTCGTTCATCATTTTCCCTACTATTGCATTTCAGTGGCGTTTTTCCTTGAAAAGGAAAACCAATTCGGCATCGTGTACAATCCTCCGCTGAAGGAAATGTATACGGCAAAAAAGAACGAAGGTGCCTACCTTAACAATGAGAAGTTGAACGCCAGCGGCCAGAGCGCTCTGAAGGAAGCGATGGTATTGCAGGAGTACAGCTCCGGCGTCGGCA
This sequence comes from Zaprionus ornatus, assembly GCA_018904035.1. Classification (NCBI taxonomy): domain Eukaryota; kingdom Metazoa; phylum Arthropoda; class Insecta; order Diptera; family Drosophilidae; genus Zaprionus; species Zaprionus ornatus. The sequence continues at coordinate 136,110 of JAEIFZ010000200.1, forward strand.
GTCAAACACTCATAGATAACAGCAATAAACTTATCCACAAGACGCATGCGTAAGTCTGTTAGATCCGCTAGAATGAACTATAAGTTAAACAAGGCTCTGAACCGTTTTCAGCTTACGTTCTATTGGTTCCTCGGCCATGGGCCTCGCAATGGTTGCCGCTGGAAAGGCTGATGCAGTATATTTCTTCGGCCCTCACGTCTGGGACATGGCAGCAGGGATAATGCTGGTGAGGGAGGCGGGAGGTACCGTGGTGGATCCCGCGGGTGCTACTATGGACATTATGTCTCGGCGCCTGTTGGCAGCAGGATCAGAATCCCTGGCTTATCAGCTTTCGAGTGAATTAACACAAAAATATCCGAAGCCCCGGGACGATGAAGCCAAATTCAGTACTCCTGCCCCACTGGAAGAAGCTCAAAATACGGTTACTACAAGAGATTTTACTGCGCAGACAGATTTTACTGACTCCAGTATTTCGCTGACTTCTGTGGAATCATTTGAAAATGAAGGAGTTAAACAGAAGAAACCGTAAAACGAAATTTCATCAAATCTACCAGCAGCCCACTAAGTATAACAGATAAATCGAAAAGTATTACTACCAAAGTCTAATAAAGTAAAATAAAATTTAAATAGTTGATTATCGAAGAGTTTAAAAAAAAACAGTTATCGATAAGTAATTCATCGCAGCGCCGCAACCTCACTTAAGTATTCAAATTTTGCCAGCCCTGGCCAATCAGCTGTTGGCGCACAGCAAATCGGAAAACTATGCGTTGTGCGTCAACTTAATTCAATTATACACACGCATTCGCGTTTCGACTGGACGTGGAAAAACACCATACAACTGACTCATAATGGGAGACAGCGTAGATCTGGGCAAGTGCTTTGAAATCATCAATAACCTGACCTCCGAGGCGGGTCGGGTAAGTGTTGACTGCGAGTTGTTTGGTGTGTGTAGCTTCTCTGTCAACAAATAATGCAAAAAACTCTCTAACCAGCTGATTGCACGCAACAATGAGACACGACAGGACTTTGTATGCAAGTCTGGGGACATCGATTTGGTTACCCAGACCGATCAGGATGTCGAGAAGTTGATCATGAATGGCATTCGTCAGCACTTTCCGGATCACAAGTGTGATAAAATTGAAACTTGCAGTAGGAAAAGCCTATAAATGCAATTGATTCTCTTGCAGGTTTATTGGCGAGGAGGAGAGTAGCACTGCATCGGGTGTCAATAAGTTGACCGATGATCCAACCTGGATAATCGATCCTGTGGACGGCACCATGAACTTTGTGCATGCATTTCCACACTCCTGCATTTCTGTTGGGCTCAAGGTAAATAAAGTCACCGAAATTGGCATCATTTACAATCCCATACTGGAGCAACGCTTCACGGCACGTCGTGGACAGGGTGCCTACTACAACGGACGTCGCATCCAAGTGAGCGGTCAAAAGGAGCTCAACAAGGCATTGGTGACCAGCGAATTTGGAACCACGCGCGATGTTGAAAAGATGAAGATCGTCAATGAGAACTTTGCAAAAATGGCCAGTCATGTGCATGGGTAAATCCTACTAGATCTTTGTCCCTGTTGTCTACCAAAACTAATATCCCTTGCTTTGTTAGCCTGCGTGTACTTGGCTCGGCCGCCCTTAACATGGCCATGGTGGCTCTGGGCGCTGCAGATGCCAATTATGAGTTTGGCATCCATGCGTGGGATGTCTGTGCCGGAGACCTGATCGTGCGCGAAGCAGGCGGCACTGTCATCGATCCAGCTGGCGGTGCCTTTGACATTATGTCGCGCCGCGTACTAGCCGCAGCGACACCTGAGCTGGCCCAGGCTGCATCCAAGGTGCTGACGCAGTACTATCCCCAGCCGCGTGATGATTAGGCGAATCGTTCAGGCTCAGATGACTTATTCCAGATAACTAACCAAAAAGCATTTTATTACTACCCAAAAACCTAGAAAGGGCTACCATTGTTTTGCGAATTGAAATAAAAGTCGAGTCATGTTCGTCATACACATACATATATGTATATAGTATATAAGTAAACAACTACTAGCATAGTAGTTTTTTATCAGTTTATTTTCAAAGACGTTTGTTTGTTTGCTTTCAAGTACTTTTTTCTGTAATTTTATTACAATCTGCGGCGCTTGTTATGCATATTAATTAGTTCTATTTTGTTTTGCTTTTCTTTTTTCTTTTTTTTTTATTGCAAATAATTCTCTTATCTGCCTTTTGTAGCTTATTTTTATGCATATTGTTGGTTGTGTTTTTAGTTAGTTTTAGTTGATAATAAAGCAATGTCAAACTTTAAATTGTTGTGGCTTTATAGAACAATCTACTGCACCCTTCAATTGGATTGCTTATGAAATTCGCCAAGTGCAAAGCAAATCTAATAAGTATTCCAATGATGATGTGGCAGCGGAGGTGGCAAGTATACCTGAAGATTATAAACGAGCTCAAGGAAACAAAGTACATAAAGATCTGAAAGTTTTTCATATATCAAAGTAAATAAATCGGAACGTTGCTTGTCAAAGAACTTGTCTGAACCGGATATTAATTAGTTCTGGTTCTAATCAGAGTTTCTCTACAATGTTCGCGCAAATTCTGGTCGAATGCTTTGTGGTTGTGCCCTTGTTTAGTAGTTTATAGCAAAGAGTATGATATATAAATTTATGTTATGCATATATGTCTTGCTTTTTAGGAAGTTGACGCAGTTTTGCTTTAACTACAATTTATCTTTATCTTTATTGTATGGTTTTTATTTATGCTTGGTTGGTAGAGAGTATTTAATGCATGTACTAACCGTAAATACCATTTTAAAATTTGACACATCATTGAAAAATGTAATCAAAGCTACAGTAGGTAAAAAATTGTATCTATTTTGTCGATAATTGATAATCGATATTTGTATTTGTATATTTTAAATACGTTAAATTAAATAAAGTATTAACGCTACATTCACAAGGTTCCATTATGCGCACTGGTTTACAATCTCAATGAACTCGGCTTCTTCTTCTTCATTTCTTTTTATCGGGGCTGTCTGAGGGGTTAACGGGACCTGTATAAGCTTGTCTCTAGATCTTTTGTCAATCTGAAGCTAGAACATTAGTTGAGTGTCTACTACGATATTGCAAATTGTATTAAATGTATATGTACTATATAGTATATGTATATAGTTTTAGATATATAATATATAATCTAGTTCAATAAGCGAAAGGTACACATGGAGCATAAAACGGTGAGCTACGCCAACTCTAGATAGATTAGGCCGTGGAGCGTAGCAGCACCCTCTATATAAGTATATATTCATAATTTGTTTGCTTCTCTAATAAAATTTACAAAATCTTCTATATAAATTCAACAATTAATGAAGAGCTTTTGAGTTTTGAAGATATAGATGTTCGTGTTTTGCATGTATTATGATTCTCGTGTTGTTGTTGTTGTTGTTCTTTTCGGTTTGTAAACGTAATACATAGTAGAATTTAGCACCAATCTATTCAAAAATTCATCAAACTATTTGATTGTTCCAAGTTATACAAATTAAGCACTTAAAATTATGCGATATCTTTAAACGAATATGAACACGTTTCGAATGAAGGCGACATCTGTGGCCGTCCTTAGGTTGCACTCACCAAATCTAATGATTCAGAAGAGGGTTCTTAAGATTTCATTTTGACAATTGCATCATAGTGCAACTTAAGGAAATAATAATCAGCCGTAGCGATGTTTAAAATGTTTAAAATTAATATAAATTTATTTACACGCAGATACAATAAACGAGCAAAGAAAATTGGGTCTTTTTGCTTGAACTACGCTAGAATAACTCTAGGTTTACACAAGTATATAGTAGTATTTATATATATATATTTATATATATGTAATGTATGTATATATTTGATATATTTATAGATAGTTCTTTAATTATACAATAAGTATTTAAAAAAAACCAGTATTTTTCGAACTTGAACGCTCGCACTTCAGTCGAGTTTTTGAAAAATTGTCCCGCATAGCTGGCCAATAGGTGGATGAGGGCGGGAGCGAAGGGTCAACGGGTGGTGGGTTAGGGGGTAGGGTATTGGGTAAAAGGAAGGGGGCATAACTTGATGAGTTTGAAAATGAAATAAATAAATGTTATGTCGCGCATGGGATATGTTCGGCTTGTGCTTGAACTGTTTCACTTTTTGAATGATTTAAAATTAAAAAAACATTTCGCAGTTGAGAGAGAGTATCTCAAAGTCTATAATCGTGGGTGAGTGTGTGTGTGTCTTGATGTGTATGTGTGTTGTTAAAATGTTTGCGAACGCCTTTAACACTGCTAAATATTTAATGCATTACTTTAGTTGTAGTTGTAGTTGTTGTTTTAGTTGTAGTTGTAGTCGTACTCGTAGTTAACTATTCATGTATCTGTGTATCTGTATCTTGTATCTTTAATGTTGTATGCTGTATCTTGTAGCTGGTAAAATGTTTTATCGTGAGTAGTTTGCTGTCCGATGCCGCTGTCGTCCGACTCTCTGTTTAATGCTAGAAACTTAATCGTACTCGTACAAGTGGTGGATGCGCTGCGGCTACTCCTGCTCCAGATCCTGCTCCTCTCCCGTGATCTACAGCTCGTCATCCGCCTTGGGTATGTCGAAGATCTCGGCAAAGAGCGGCGGCAGGCGCAGCTTGGTCCAGTTCATTCGCAGCCAGTCTAGGTGTGAGAAGTGCTTGGCGCCCAGCGAGCGCAGCTCGGGTATCTTAGCCTCCAGCGCCGGCATCAATTGCAGCGCCTGCGTCGATCCCGCCCGGGAGCGCAGGATTTGCACGCGCAGTGCCTCCGCTACCAGCTCGCGAGCACGAGCGATGACCTTCGGCTCGCTGAGGCCCGCCCGATCCGATGCCAGCAGCACCATGGCCGAGAACAAGCCAATTTCTGTATCGCTCAGTCCGTAGGCGTTCAACGTGTTGGCAAAGTTCAGCAGGGCGTTTACGAAATCAGACTGCAGGAAGGAGAGGATGAAGATTGCATTAGATTCGAGTCAGTGGAGGGCCTCTGTTTACTTACATCGTAGAGTATCTCCAGCTGCTGGCGGGTCAGATATGCGCCATCGTCCAGCGTCAGCGTCGTATCATTGATCAGGCGCGCCACATGCGTCAACCACACCTCGAAGAAGCCCAGTTTGATGAGTATCAGTTGATCGTCCTGCGTGAAATCACAGAAGCCTGGCACGCGTTTTGCGAACTCCACAATGCGCTGTACGCCAGGCGTGACGCGCGCCGAGAACTGTTGCCACAACCAGATCTTCTGGAACTCCAGGCTCTCCGCCACAGTTGTGACAATCTGTGGAACGATAATCAGATGAGATGGGAATGTCATTCAAGTGCAGAAGGGTTACTTACGCCATTCTGGGGCACCGTCACTGGACGTCGCATCAGTTCACGTGTCAGCTCCTCCGTGTAGGAGCAGTTTAGGCGATGCGCCTGTGAGACGCACATGATCACATCGTAGACAGTCAGTTCGTTGCCTGGAGTGCCGGCGAGGCCATCGTGATGGGCATCGTGGGGCACGTGGCACATGGCCACTTGGGTCATGGCCATGTCGCTGCTGCTGCCCATGCTGACAAGTTGCTGGTGATGGTTGCCGACAACTACAGCTGACGCATTGCTGTTGTTGCTACCAACACTGTTGTTGTTATTGTTGTTGTTGGCACTATTGCATCCGCCCAGCTCCGATGGCGACGAGGCTATCGAACACATTTGTGGCGTTTGTGGTGTACTCGGTGTATTCACGCGCACGCTGCTCGCATGCGGCTGCTGCTGCTGTTGTTGCTGTTGTTGCTGCTGTTGTTGTTGGATTAGATTTGTATGTAAATTGTTGGCACTGGTATCATCCACATTCAGGGGTGCACTGGATGCGGCTGCTGCTGCTGCTGATGCAGCGACTGAAGCTGCGCCGTTCAGCTCACGTGAACGCTTGGGAACGCGACCATAACGCACAGCTGTGGGAAAGAGAGAGAAAAGGGTATAAATTTATTTAGGGTATTTTTTAATTCTAAAATGGTTTTGATATTCTCAGAGTGGAAAAACACGAAAAGAGCGAGCAGCGGGAAATCTAGCCTTATTTGAGTCAGTTTTGGCTCTGCTGCCACTTGTACGGCGAAAAATAATATTCCTTAGCATACTTTCGCGCGCAACGAGAAAACTCTACATTTTTATAGCCTTCTTTTGCGCGCACTGGATATTGTCATTGCCGCGAAACTTTCAAATTCCTTTTTTGCCTCGCCACGATCTACTTGCAGCGTGAGTTTGTTTTATTTAAAAGGTTTTTAATGTAAAAGAGCGACAAAAACGGAAGGGACTGGCGACACAGTGCATTGCATTTCAGTAAAATTCATGACACGAGCCCAGGTTGTTGTATTGGGTGTAAATAATGTGAATGATAAGAAATTGAAATAATAAATAATAAGCAATCGATAAATCTATTGCATTTTACATCTTGCACGCCCCCCCAAACTAAATAAAAATGACATTGGTTAGTAAATAATTGAAATTCACGTAAATTGGCTTGTCCTCTTGTCTTGTTCAACTTGGCAACATGTTGTACAAATTATTTTTTCGGGGCATTAACACGCAAAATCTGCGTCAAAGTGGTGCGTATAAAAAATGAACCAATTTATTAGTTTCTAAAAGCAATTTAAATTTAAAGCACAAGCAAAATGCCGCACAATAAAAGTGGCACACGCATAAATCTTAAGCATACACAAACACACACACACCAGTACACAGATTTGTGTAGCAAATGGGAAACAGAATTCTTGCGATATCTCAACTAGAAAATATTGTACTGAAATCACATTTCTAAGGCAGAAGACAGAAAACGTGTTCAGCCAAAACCGAAATGTGGGAAAAAAACAAGAAGAAACTGAGGTTTTATTTTTCAAAAATGCTGTGAGATGTTCATTAGCTTGGCTGTTTAGTTTTCAGCAAGCCAAAACGAAACAAATTGCGAAAATGTAAACGCGAAATTTCTTTTGTGCAACCAAATACAAAGCATATTTTATTAATTAAAATCGCATTTGCCTTTTGGCTGGCAGGCAGGCAGACAGCGATGCCGATGCCGGAGCAGCTGCTGCTCCAGTTGCTGCTGGCTTTCAACTGGCTGCGGCGCCGTCGCCGTCGCCGTCATCGTCGCTCTACGCTCACTTTATCAGTGGGACATTGACCCACTGTGCTCAATATAAAAAACTGTCGGCAACTGATTTTGTAGCGTGCGTTTTCTTTTGCCTCCGCTTTGTCTTGTTGTTGTCTTGTTGTTGTTGTTGCTGCTGCTGTGGTATTCGCCACAGCCGGCGGCGTCAGTTTCAGCAACAACAGCAGGCAGTCCGAAAGAAACATTCGTATTTGGTATTCGGTATTTACTAATCACAAAAGTGTGCGGCTTATGAAGTTGTGCAAAGCGCCTTCCAAGTGGGTTGCCCAAGTTGTCTGAAGTGAAAGAAATCGCGTATACGCAGCGGTTGCCCGGAAAAGTCACCAACTGAATGCGTGGGAAGTCCGAAAGTGAGTGTAATGGATAGCCAGGGCTGAGTGGACAGCCAGACAGCCCATGATCAGTGCTCATGATGATCGCTGCTGAGATAAGTTGGCCAACACATTGACCCACATTTTGTTCAGTTGGCGCAGACCTTGTCGCCTTGTCGCGACTGCAGTCACGCTTTGCATCAGCTGCTCATCTCGTTAATTGTCACAGCTCGTAAATTAATTATGACATAATAACCACACGCACACATGCACAATAGTTGCACATTGTTGTTGCTGTTGCTGCTGCTGCTGCTGCTGCTGCTGCTCTCGTTGAGTGCCCACCTTCAACTCTGCTAATTGCTTGTGGCGGGCGCTCTGCTCTGCTCTGCTCGACTTGGTCCGTCTGTGCTCTACTCTGCTCTGCTCTGTTTACTCAAAGGTGGCTTCAATTAGCAGCTCATTGCGACGACGATTTGTTTACTTATCGTTTGGCTTTGGCTTTGCCTTGTGCCTTTTGGCTTTGGGGCTTTGTGTGCAGATTTTTCGATCTCGACTCTGTTTGCCCAGTGCCCTGTGCGGGCCCCCCCAAGGGCACTTGCGAGTTGTCAAGAAGTGGAGCAGATCAATGGAAAAGTGCTCGAAGGCAAAGCGATTTGCGAAATGAATGCACAATGAGTAGTTCGAAATGGAATGCGAGATTTAATTGGGAACAAGTTGTGTAGATTAAAGAGTAAAGTTGTTGTTCGAAAGTTGTTGAGTAAACTACGCAATAAGCAGGCTATGATTAGCTGCCAAGTAGTGGAAGATAAGTATCTCAAACTTCTGCTTGCACCCCTAATGCATTTGTCATTGCCGTCACAATTCATTGCTGGCCATATTTGGCTTGTTTTTTTTTAGTCTTTTTACCGCTATCTATCCATAATCTACCACATTAGCTATTCAATCGTGCCGGCTTAGCGAGCGTTGCTCCACATTTTGCCTGTCACCTGCTCCAACCTGCCCAGGCTGCCCAGCTGCCAAGTGCCACCCACAAGCATTTCCATTCTCCCAGCCACCCACTCGCTGGCAGGTCAACATCATTCATTATACACACAATCCAAAGCCGGGTCGGGGCAGAGGCAGAGGCAGAGGCAGCGCAGCAGTCACATAAATAAGACTAAGCCTAAACTTCTTTTCCTGCTAAAAGCATCTTAAGTGATTTAGTGCAGCCAAATGGCTCCAATGCCCAATGACCCAACTGGGCGGCAGTGCGAGCGAGAGAAAAGAGAGAGAGAGAGAGGGAGGTGGGGCAAAACTTGTTTGCAGTCAGCAGCATCCACTCATCCGTCCAGGCAGTGGCCGTGCGGCCATCCATCTATAGCCAGGCACAGGCAGGCAGGCAGGCAGGATTTGGGTCACCGAAATGTGAAGCGGCCGCCAGTAAAGTGGCCCAAATGTTGCCCACTTTTGACCGTAGTCAAGCTATTAGCATGCCAAGCTGAAGCCAACTGCCAACTGCAGACCGGGCGGACATCAACTGCCAGTGAGCAACAACAACAACAACATCAACAACGGCAGCAACAGCAGCAACAGCAGCAGCTGGCATGGCACATACAGATACACATAATCACTGTGCACACACACACACACACACACACTCGCACACACATTCGTATGTTGTGGAATTGTTTTATTTTGCTGCTTTTTTTTGGGTTTTGGCTTTATTGTGCGCATGAATGGGCCCAGGCCCGCGCCCAGCCCCCTGGCCCGTTTGCCTCCCCTTCCCTCTTTCGTTCCCTGCTCCACTGGCACCGGCATAATTTGGCCCGTAGTCGCTGCTGACCTCGTTTGAGGTCGTTCATTCACCTGTCGCTGTCGTTGCCGTTGCCGCTGGCGTGTTGCTGTTGCTGCTGCTGCTGTTGCTGTTGTTGTCGCTGCTGCTGTCGCCGGGCTGCATTTTATGCACTCCACATTTGCATGCACACGTACGTTTGTCTGTGTGTGTGTGCGTGTGTTTACCCAGTTACGAAATTGTCCAAAATGCTGCGGCTTACTTGGGTGAAAGTTTGTTTTTGTTTCTACTGCCGCTGCCGCTGCTGCTGCCAAAAAGAATAAACAACTCGGCAGCAGCAACTTATGTATGTCGCCCCAACGGCAGCAACAGCAGCAGCAGCAGAGGCGATGTCAACTATGTCATGAAGTTTGCGAGTTGAAAAAGTTCGAAGTGAAACATGAAAATAAGTTTCAGCTGCATAAAGTCGCTAGAGATGCCAGGAAAATAGAACATAAGTAAACCTATGAAGTACTAGGTTTATGTTTATAGATTTATATCTGCACTATAATATATATATATATATATATCTATTTTATATCTATATTTTAATCTCTTTTCTTGGTTAATAAAGTCATTAACTACTTGAGAAACTTATTTGTAAATGTAAAACACTTTTCTGAGTGTGAATAGATTTTTTTAGATGAAAATAAAAGTGAAAATTTTAAAATTTCTACGTGTTTTACTGCCTTAAAAATAGAATCTAATTAAAACTGTATAACAAACTATATGTAAATATATGTTAATAATTTTCCCTATAAATTAAAGGCTTTAACTGCTTGAGAAAATTATTTGTAATATTTTGAAATGTGAAAAGATTTTTATAGAAAATTCTGTTAAATCTTTCAGCACATTATCGTTACTGTAGGGTATTTCCAAGTCGTCTAGCTGCCTGTTTGCGTAATTTTCTTTACACCTATTTGTTTGCCTTTGTTTGCGGCAAAAGGTGTGTCGATGTGCAAGTGTCGGCGCCTGCGACTGTGTGTGTGTGTGTGTGTGTGTGTGTGTGCGACGCCTGTTGTTGGTAGCTCGTATCTGGAGCAGCTAAAATTGTTAGTTGCGTGCTAAATTTGTTGCTTGCCAGCGACAGCAGCGTAACAACAACATCAAACATTCACACACACCACGCACACACACACACACACAGACATACATCACATACACGTACACTGATGCAGCCCACCCGCCCAGTCGGTGAGCAGAGTAAAAAAAAATACATGAGGAAAAAATTGTGTCAAGCAATTTGCGTATATTATCGCAGCAATGTTTGTTGTTGTTGTTGTTGTTGTTGTTGCAGTTGCTGTTGTTATTGCTGTTGACTATTCATGCAGCCAATTGCAGTTAAATGCGCGTTACGTTGACTTCTGCCCATTGTGGCATGACGCAAGCTGCGCTGCGCTGCACTGCACCCTAATCCCTGCCAGCTGGACAATTGAGCACATTCTTGGGAAAATCGCAGACGAATGTCTCACGATTGAACCATTTGCCCAGCTCACAGAAGCCCAGTTGAGGGCACTGCTCGACGCAGGTCCAAAAGAGGCGACAATGCTCCGTGTGCGGAATTATCTGGCCAGGAAAGCTGCACAGCACATCCTGCTGCTCGCAGTCGCCGGCGGAAGGAGGAGTGGGAGTGGGAGTGGGAGTGGGAGTAGGCGTGGGAGTAGGCGTGGGAGTAGGAGTAGGTGTAGGTGTAGGTGTAGGAGTGGGAGTGGGAGTGGGAGTGGGAGTAGTATTAGAGCACTCGTCATCATTGCGTGGACACTTGCCGGGCTTGCAGGCCTGCAGATCGATGTCAAATAAGTATCCAATGGGGCAATCCACCAGCTGAATGCTGTTCACACCGCACAGATAGTAACTGGCCCAATCCTCGCAGTTGGGCACAAGATCACCTGGTCGATGACCCTTGCAGAAGCAAATGCCATCCAAGGTGCACGGCAGCACATCATACTGTGCCTCAATCGGAGTCAGGTACGCAGCACCGAGTAGCAGCAGCAGACAAGGCGAGAGAACTTTCGCGAACTTCATTGCAGTTGCAAAGGGGAATTTCAACTGATGACATTCTTGACGGGGTCTAAGGTATTTTATACGATTTGAGCTAGAGACAAAGATCAATAAACTTATAGATAGAGCTGGATAGAACAGCGATAAGAGCATATTGGTTTAGCTCTTCACCTGACTCAAGACATAAACTAAACATGATAAATGCCACAAATAGTTAACGTGATTTATCAGTCGATAGAACATTATTTGCACAGTGTGCAGGAAAATCAGGAAAATTGAAATACAAATGAAAATTATTGCAAATGTTACCTTGTGTTCAGCTCTAGAGTGTATAAATGCCCAGTCAATAGTTTGGAATGTTGACCTTATTTATTGTGGCATGTGCCACTTAACCTCTTCGTGGTTTGCTGACCTTTTCGGGCCCGTCCCACGCGCGCATTGAATCAAAGCAACCCAAATGTGAAATATACTTCTTTTTTTGCCATTCAAAGTCGGATCGAAAGTCTAACAAATTGACTGAGTCTGCGACTAATCGCCTTAGGTGCGTACTGCCCTCACCCCTGCCTCTGCCACTCCCTTTCCCTCTCCCTTCTTTACCCTTCGCTCTGCAGACCACGTGTTGCAAAAAGGGGCAATTTAGTGGAATTTGCGCCTAAGTCGCTCAATAAATGCAACTGGGCGGGGCAAAAAGTCAGACAAAAGGGGGCAGAGGCAGAGGGGAGACAGAGGGGGAGTGGTGCCTGCGAATATGAATAAGAAATCAGCAAGAAATCAAAATCAGTCAAGGCATATGCAAATTTTGAACTGACCTACTCCCATATGAAAAGCAAATGAAACACACGCACGAAGCAGCAACCGAAAGAGAGGCCCCAAAAGAGTTATAGACACACACACACACACACACACACACAGACAGACACACGCAGAGTCCAAATTACATGCGAAAAAGAACACTGAGAGAATCTGCTGAGATTTATGTAAAGTGCGTGCGATGATGGACGATGATATCAGCCCCATGTTGAGGGCGTTGAACGATCGTTGTGACTGATCGCTTAGCTTGAAATATCTTTGGATCTGTGGTGGGTTGGCTCAATCAGTCAAATATGACATTGTTGTTGTTGGGCAATCAGTTAAACGGCGCATTGTCAGCAATTAACGTGTTCATTATGTGGCCCCACACTCGCACTCGAACAAGTTCTATCATGTCTATCCCCAAATGAGCTAAGCGGCTTAGCTGGAGAAAGGCTTTCGCCCCTCACTGCAAAATGGGTTGAGTGCCGTCGTTGGAGTAGAAGGTGTAAATGCTGTTGGCACAGATCTCTGACCCTCTGTCACTTTGCCACGACCCCCCCCTGCCACCCCTCTCGTTGGTGTTGGGATGACAAAAATAGTTCTCCTCTGGCGACATAACTATTACACAGATACTGGCATGTATCTCGCAGATACACTGGCATGTAGCTGCGAGATACAAGCTCACACATACACACACACTGTCGCATACACACACGAATATACACACAGGCATGTATGTACATATAATTCACTTAAGCGCGCTCAACGAAGCGGGATGAATGACCTCAATTTGAATAGTTGTCCATCCATCTGCCCGTCTCTCTGTGAATCTGTGTGCCGTGTGTATGTGTGAGTGTGCGTGTGTGTACTGTGTGTGTGCTGTGTGTGTGCGTGTGTTTGTCTTCTTGTTCCATGACTGACTTTTTGGGTGCCATTTAAATCAACGTTGCCGCCGCCGCCTACTTTGCGCAGTGGCTTTTTAGCCGCTTTTATCTTCTCCTCCATCTGCCCCGCCTCCCTCTTCGCATCTTCGTTTTCCTCTACATTTTTATGATTATTCTCTGTGTGTGTGTTTCTTTATTGCATTCTCGACAAAAAATTATTCAAATGCTCCACAATTTTCGGGCCAGTTTTCTCTGACGGCTCAGGCACACGGCAAGCGAGCGCAAGAGAATCGAGGTTATAATCATAACTGCCGGAGCGACGGGCTCCCCTGCCTGCTTCCTCTCTTCCAAAAGGAGTGGCCTATAGCCCGCTGCCTCACCCATCAACTCTCCCCCCCTCCCCTTCTACATTGCTCCATCTTCAAGCCATCAACGCTTTTATCTGTTTGACACAATTTTCTGGGCAGAGCAGCGCAAAGTTGAGCGGCTGCTGCCGCCTGCCTCTGCCTCTGCCTCTGCCTGCGTCTCTGCCAGATTTTTGTTTAGTGACACAGTTTAGATTACACACACACACACATGCACTGAGTGCACACACACACACACACACACACAGGCAGAGCGACTGACGCAGCGCGTTCTCTTTTTATATTTTGACTACCTAATTAGATAAAAAATACAGTTGGCTGCCGCTTGACGCTGCTCATGCCCCATGGGAGGTGTTAAAAGTTGCAGTCACTTTGCCCCCAACCACTGCGGAGGCGTTGCCACAAAACCGGGTATGGCTGTGGGAGGCAGTGCAGGCAGGGAGGGGCAGCGAGTGTTGAGTGTTTTCAGTGCTGTGCCAGCTGGAAAGTGAGTTAGCTCTACGTTTGTCGGCTACATTAGATTGTGTGTGTCCTACTTAACCAACTCGGAGTGTGTCTATGTGTGTGTGTGTGTGTATGCCCGAAGCTGTCCAAACAGAAATGCTGCATAGAGACACCAAAGGAGGCCAACTTCACTGGCATTTGATTAGGGCAACGTTGAGTGTAAATATCAGAGAGATAATGAAGATCTTCAGATTTTACCGACCAAACTGAAAGACATTTACTTATCCAAGTGCTCCAGTTTTCATATTATCAGCAGACCAATAGATAGTCTATGAAACTGGGCTAAACTGGAACTGTATATGCCTTGAAAGTATGACAATACGAGTATATTGAAGTTCTTATTCTCCTCTTTTCTGTTTATAATTTGTTTAAAATGCTTTTGTTTAACCGATTTCCTTTTTACAGTTCATATTTATATAGGATTATTAATATGTTATTATTATAGGATATATGTATGCATATCTGCCTTGTACCTTATGCCAGTGTGTGTGCGCTAAGCTGGCGACAGTTCAATGAAACCCACTTGCTTTACTATCCCCATCAAAAAAGTGCCACGAACTGTCGTCGAGTAATCTGTTCATTGTTCGCTCCTGGTTTAATGGTGCTACTCCACGCTGCTGCTGCTGGAGCTCATTAAGCAGGCATTGAACCCGCTTAACCGGGACTTGAGTCAAAATTAAATTTTCGCCATGCAGCAAGCGACATTCGCCGTATCGGATCGCGGGGGCTGTGAAAGCGTTTATTAAACGAGCGCATTAAGATCCTTTTTATTGAACCACGGGAGAAAGAGAAGAACAAGAAGCAGAAGACGAAGCAGAAGAAGAATACCACGCAGAGGCATTTGCATTTTAACGAGCGGAAGCAATAGCGACTGTAAACAAGTTGAGGGCCGGCCAACAGAGCGTATGAGTAATGCCAAAAGTTACGCAAATGCCAGCGTCGTTGTTGCCATCGCCGGCGTCTGCTTATCAAATATTTGAACTAAAATGTGTAGCTAAATTAAAACAAACAACGAGCAGTGAGGGAGGGGAAAAGCGGAAGGGGGGAGAGGGAACAGGGACGGCGTGCGGCCAAATGGCAGTTCGAAGACAGCAGAGACAGTCGCCAAAAAGCAAAAGGCACAAAAACAAACTAAGAAAATAAAAGTTTGCGACGCGATGCTCCAATTTGATAAGCGCTGGGCGCATTAGCAATTAGCGAATTAAACGCTGACGATGACGCTGTAGAGAGAGAGGTGGTGAGGTGAGGTGAAGGGGGGCGCGTACGTTTGTACTATAAATGTTTCCATGAACTAAATAGAAGGCCCTCATCCCCAACCCCAACCCCAACCCCAAGCTGAACCGCTCCCAGTGCCTTAATGAAAAAGCAAACAATTAAAATAGCCAAGAGAGGCCAGAACAGACGCAATGCGAATCAGACGAAGCAGACGAACCGTTCATCCACATCAGAAATCCGAAATCGAAGCGAAACTAGAACGACTCGCACATTTGTGAAATGCCAATCGAGATATAAGCAGCATATGCCATACATATATATCTGTGTATGTGTGTGTGTGTGCTCGAGATCAATGCTCGCGGGCAGCTGCCGTCGATCGGCTGTGATTGGATCGTTAGGGTGTGCGATCGGACTGTGATTGATTGAATTAATAATACGAATTAGCAGCAGCAGCATCAGCAGTAGCAGCAGCAGAGGCAGGGGCAGAGGCAGAGGCAGAAGTAGCCGCCAAGTAGGTAAGATCAATGATCTTGCTAAGGCAGTAGCTTGATCGGGCACAATCTCGAGAGATCTTCGTGGGTGTTGCTGCTGTGACTGCAGCCGATCATAACAAGCAATGCATAATTGCAATCGGACAGTTGAAACGGATTAATCACAATATTAATTTGTCTACGATCATGACACTTAATTAAGTAGCCAGAGATATGGCTGATAAGCTGCCAGACAGCTGCTTCCGAGTGGTATTCTGGGATGATATATTGATCGTGTATTGCTAAATTTGTAATGCCGAGATCACTGATAAAGTAATCACAGAAAAGGGTGATCTTTTGTCCAATTTACTGCCTTTCTATTTGCTACTGTCTTATTTTATCTTTTGAGATGAAATTTAAACCGATATTTCTTTGTAGATCGATCGAATTATGTTTTTATGCACTGATCTTGTTTTGATATATTAGCAGAGTGCGATTTCTTGCTTTTATTGATCTTACGAGATGATGTACGATACAAAATTATTCCCCGCGTCTCATATTTATTTTAGATCGCTGATGAATGATGTGACTTCATCTGAGTTTGATCTTCTATCTGAGACAGTTTACTTTGCTTTATGTTTTTCTTCCGACTGCTCGTTAAATGAGTTTCATTAAGATGACTAGGTAGATGAATAACAAACAGCTGCCGATTTCGTAAGAAGTCTTATCTGCGAGGGCGCTGATAAAGCAAGAGCTGCCTGGGTTTTACCCCCGCAGTGGGTGATCGCACTGCAGCAGCTTGCCTTCCGCTCTCCCCTCTATATCTCAGCCCCCTCATAACAATATGATCACAGCATGCTGGGAACGGACAGTAAATGGAAGTGGTGGCGAGAGTCGTTGGCTTCATTATGGACACGCACGATCAATGACCGAAGCAGAAGCAGAAGCAGCAGCAGCAGCAGTTGCAGCCGGCGGGTGAGTGATTTCTTCCTCTGCCAGGAGCAATGCGAGACAAGCAGCGTCTCACTGACCAATGGCTACTGCTGCTAACGATCCCAGCAGGGAAAGGCAAAGGCAGCATGCAGGCGCAGAGGCAGTAGGAGGGGGGGAGTGCGCCCAGACGGTGCGTTGAACTATAAACGTCGTCGTTGATCGTCGCGTTGCGTCTCGTCGTCAGTGATCTTTGTTGTTGTTGCTGGTCGCATTTCATTCTTGATTTTTTTTTCTCGCTGTTTGGCAACGTCATCGTCGTCAGGCGTCAGTCGAACAAACATTATGAGCAAACTCGCCAGGAAAGAGGGAGAGGAGAAAAGCAGGGCAGGCGACTCGTTTCGCAATCTCATAATCAGCCACCGTCGGCTTCGAAAAAAAGCTCCACAAACAACGACAAAAACGAAGCAAAGTGAAGCCTTTTTTGTTGTTGTTGCCCAGTGCAACGTTCGGCAGTTTTTGGGCATGCTTAAACAGCTTCGGCGCTGCTCAGTCGAAGTCGCAGTCGCAGTAGCCTTTGCATTCTGCTCTCCCTTGTGTTCTCCTTTGCGCTCTCCCTTGCGCTCGCCCTTGTGCTCTTCCTTGCGCTCTCACTTGCACTCTCACGCTGCTTACTGCACTCACTCACTGAAGCTCTCTCCGCGTGTGCATTGTTCGCTCTCACACTCTCTCTTTGCCTCTCTTGCTGTGCTCTCACTCGCTGTCGTTGATCAGCTGTGTGTGTCTCTGGCCCGAGGTCGATCCCTTTCTGCGCTGCGTCTCTGCTGCTGTTGTTTTTGTTGTTGTTGTTCGTTCGTTTGTTTCTTTTTGCGTTTTCTTTGCATATTTACGGTGCGCTGCTATCAAAACGCAGCGCTGCAGCTGCGCTGTCTGCGTCGCTGTCAGAGTCACAGTCGCCGCTGTGGTGTTTCACCCTTTGCAGTCGTCGCGACGTCGTCATCGCAATAAAGTGTCAATGCACTTGTTCTTGTTTCAGTCTTATGTGCGTCGTGACTGTGTGTGCGTGTGTATGTATGTGTGTGTGCTGGCTATGCGTGTGTGCTTTGCTGCGTCTTCACGTGCGTCGCCATTGCCTCCTGCTGTTTTGACTGCTCTTCCTCTGCCTCTGCCTTCCCCGTTCGCTTTGCTGCTGTTCAATCCTTTTTGCTTTCCGCTTCTGAAGCACTGTCCCCCCTCGTCGCTTGCCCTTCCTCTTCCCCCTTCCCCTTTGTCGTCTGCTGCGTCGAGTGCTTTGCCATTTCCCCCCGTTCGCACGTTCGTTCTGCTTGCTCTGCCTGCGTCGTGCGTCGTTCTTCGGTCGTTGGTCGCGTTGGCTCTGCTTGCTTGCTCTCTGCCGCTGCCGCTGCCTCTGTTGCTGTTGCTGTTCTGCCTCTGCCTTTGCACTTTGGTGCATCCTTGTCTGGCGTTTGAACTTTTTTTGTTCTTGTTGTTTTTGCTTTCGCCGTTGTTGTTGCTGCTGTGTGTGCAATCTTTGTTCTGCAGACGTCTGGCCTGTGCCCTGCTGCTGTCCCTTGCCCCTGCCACTTTCCCCCCACTCCTCTACGTCTGCGAGAGTGTGCATGTGTGTGTGTATTGGCATTTGACTCCATTTAAAGTTTGTTTCGCTTTATTTTGCAAATAAAATTAACTCAACTGGCGGCAGCTGAGGCAGAGGCAGCGGCAGAGGCGGAGGCAGTAGTGGCAGCAAAGTGCAAGTGAAAATCGCAGATGCAGCTCAGTGCGTTGAATTTATGAAGCTGCAGCAGTTGCCAAGTGCTGCTGTCCCTACTCGGGTTCCTCTTCTATGTACCCCCTTCCCCCACTCTCACTCCCCTCACCACTGCTTGCTGTCTGCTAATGAGCTGAGGCGTGGCACAAGCGCAGTTACGCATAAATGTGAAATGGGCACACATTAGCTTAAGGGCTTAAGGGCTGCTCGGCTTGGTGCTTCAGAGTTGCATGCAACTTGAGTGTCGTTTCGGCATTGTGTGTGTGCTTAAAGCTTAAGCCGAGGCACGAATTTACTTGGAATGAGCTGAATGAGACAAACGACTCCTGGGAAAAGGAAGATAGATGAAAGATATAACTGAAATTGCATTCTATCTGCCTTGCCACAACTTGACCTTGGTTTCTATGGAAGTCTATTAAAGAAATGCTTGTGATCTTAATCAACTGCGAAACGGAAACACCCTGTAAACTGTAGAAAGAAGAGGGAAGTAACTTAGTATTGCTTAAAATACTTAGGATCTGCATTATATTCAGCTTTTTATACTCTTTAAACTTCATTAAAAAGAATATATTTAACGATCAAGGATACTAATCTTTTAAATTTTTTATAATACTTAAGATCTTCATCATCTGCATCCTGTAAACTGTATTTAAATTAGTTTATTAAATAATATTTATTAAGAAAGTCAGTTAAAGATTTCAAATACTTAGTACAACTACAACTACAATCAATCATCTTTCGTCCCTTACACCCTTCAAACTGCATTAGAAAGCGTAAATTAGGCTTCATGAAGTTTTCAAATTTAAAATTCCCTCATCGTACAACCTTTATAGCATTAACTGATTGCCATCTTAGTTAAAAGACCTAGCTAACTTTTCATTTTTCGGTATTCCAAAAGACACACCTTCTTCAGAATGTCTTTTTGATGACATCTTGCGGGGGGTTTTTGTTATTTTTTGTTTCTTTCAACAACTTTTCGGCTCAAATTTTCTCAAGTCTGACATACAAAAGCCTTCGCCCTCTGCCCGCATAGCACTGGCAGCAGCAACAGCAACAGCAACGACAGCAGCAGCAGCATTTAACCCACTTTAAACTTGTCTCTTGCCTTTTTTGGGCCCAGTCATTAGCCAAGGCAAAGTTATATTCAGTTTTATCGCGCTCGTCTCATCATCAGCGCAGACCATCAACATCATTTAGCAGGCCCATCAACAGAGACGCTGCTACCTCACGCTGTCTGCCTTGGCGACCTGCTTCGTCTACCCCCACTGCTTGTGGTGCCTTCTCAGTCCAATCACCACCTGTGTCACATTTTAATACATTTTGTAATAAAGGCAACATTAAAAGGCGCTCTCTATATGGAGAAGTCGCAGCCCTGATATGCGCTGCCTACCGTAACTCCCCCTCCCCCTCATCCTCTTCCTCTCTTTCTCTCTACCCCACCTGCTGTTTCTTTCCCCTTTTAGCTTGTCAGTTGGCTTGTCCGTTTGGTCTTTGGCTCTTTCTGTTTCGGTTCTGTTCTGTTTGCCACTTTGAATGGGTCGTCAGCGTCTATGACAGCCAACACACACACACACACACACAGTACAATTTGAAGCTTTCATTTCAAACACACACACACACACACACATGTACATAGATAGCATGCACTTATTAAACACACACATTACGAGCCACAGTCGAGCGCTCTGTTTCTTAATCATCATCATCATTGCGCCGTCGTCATAACTCGATGTGGTTTTGTGGTTATGGTCGCCTGCACCTTGCCACACATCGTCGAGGGTTGCCGGAGGTTGGAGGTGTCTCTGGCTCGGCTCAAAGTTCTATTCAATTTGGAGGTCACTCGCTGCAGTTACCAAATGCATTTGTAGCTGTATCTATGTAGCTGTATCTCTGTATATCTGTATCTATGTATCTATGTATCTGCAGCCAAGCATGACAACAAAAAGAAACCGAAACTAAAACATTTTGCGGTAAATTCTTGGCACCAAAATGTCAATTATTATGGGCACTGTGCGGGTGTGTGTGTGTGTGTGTAACGGTTTAACTACATTCGGCATTGCGAAATTCACAATTGTTTTTTGAAACTCAGTTTCCAATAAACCATTAAAATGTGGAGCAAGTTCTGCATAATTTGAACATCTTCACCGCCTTATCCCCACTTAACCAGCACTTAAACTGCCAGTTAAAGTTGATTCACAGTTCTTGAGGTTTCTATCCCAAAACAGCTTGAACTACTTTCTTTATCGCTGTCCGATCTATTCGAATATCTCTTAATTCTCATTTATCTTCGTGTCTGGATCAGTAGAGAAGCGTGTGTCAATTAATTTCTCAAGCCTAAGCCACACCCTTTTCAGCACACACACACACACAATCAATACCATTGCATGTGTTTGTGAACTATCTAAAAGATACACACACACACACTCACACAGGAGAACACACGCCCAAATGGATTGTTGACACATCAAATCTAAATTGTCCATCCCATATAAGTTCATTAATGTCATGATACACAACACACTTCAGCGTTCCCTGAGTGTGTGTTTTGTTGTGTGCTGTGTGTTCTTTTTGTCATGTGAACCAAAAAAGAAATAAGCAACAGAAAGACAGCAAAAAAGCGCAAAAAAAACAAAGAGAACGAGAGACAAAATCAACGATTAAAGCGGAGAAGAAACGAAAATGAGACAACAAAAATAACTAAAATAATAAAATAATGAATAAATAACAAGAGACACACACACGCACGTACATACGTGAGTATCTGTATCTACAGCTGTCGATGTATCTGTATCTGTATCTGTATTTGTATCTGTATCTGTATAATGGCCACTCGCAAAACAACAACAAATATGTGGGTCAATTTTGTAATAAAGTAGAAATGAGCGTGTTGTTGGCAGCCAGGGGCAGCAGCAGGGGCAATGGGGCAGCCATAGAATTACAGCACCATAGCACAGAGAGGGTAGTTACCCCCTCCCTCTACACATGCCCCTCACCCTATGCCCCTGGACAGCTGATGAGCAGCTGATTGACGGACAGACACTTGAATGATTGGCTGCCATTATCGAACCAGGTTCTGGATGGGTCATCTATTCATATTCCCCCCCCTCCAGCCCCCCTTTCAACTGCCCCGAACTAGAGCAATTATCCGCCTTGGTAATTGGCCCGCTTAACTGTTAATGGGCCGCCTCGAGTTGAGCTTAACGGTAAGCCAGAAGATTGAAGAGACTGTAGATTGGAGAGTGCAGATTGCAGAGGAGATTGTGGAAGAGAGTTTAGAGGGGAGTAAAGAGGAGAGTGTAGAGGGAAGTGTAGAGGAGAGTGTAGTGCAGATTGTAGAGAAAACTGTAGGGGAGACTGTAGAGAAGAGTGTAGAGCAGATTGTAGAGAAGAGAAGACTGTAGACTAGGCCAGAGACTGGGCCACTGACGGTTTTGGTCAATGAGCTTTGAGCTCAGCTCACAGATTGGCGGCAATTGCGGCTGCGGCTTTGGCTGTGGCTGTGCGACTGCGGTGTATCTCATGGATACACATGCTTACTACACAGCGTCGACTTTGTGCTAGTTTCTTTTTTTTTTTTTTTTGTTTTAGTTGTTGCTTTTTAGTCTATTGCGCGCGGCAGATGATTTCATGCCTTTTGTGAGATTTAATTGTTATTCATTTGGCTGCGACTGCCTCGCGAGTTCGTCATTCGTTTCAGTCGTTCAGTCGCTCAGTCATTCATTCGTTCGTTTGTCTGTGTGCGCCTTTGTTTGCTGTCTCGCTGACTTCGTTGTTGTTGTTGCTTTAGTTTCATTTTGGCTTTGGCCAAACCTTGAACCGCAGCGCAGTCAGTTTATTGGCCGCGTTTTTACAACGAATACCGTTGCGAGCTGAGCTGTTTGGCTCCACTGGCTGCTCTACGATGATTATGCGACGACGACGATGATGTTGTTGTTGTTGATTTACGAATAGTTTTTGGACAAGCTGACACAGTCACACACATACACACGGGCACACACACACCTTGACAGTTGAACTCTGCTGTCCCTAGATACACAAAGATACTAAACTAGAAGATGGAAATGTAAATGAAGATGGTGCTGCAGATACGCGCGTGTATACACTGTATCTAGATACATTTAGTGGCCTAAGAAGTCGGAGATGTAGCTGCAGATACGCGCCTGTATACGCTCCGTATCTAGATACACTTCGTGGCACGCACGTGTCTCTCTCGCTTTATCCTTGACGCGGCTGCGACACATTCTAAGCTGCTTCACCTGGCCCCGACGACGACTGTGTCGTGCCTGCTCTGCTGTTGCTGCTGCTGCTACTGCTGTTGTTGTTGTTGTTGCATATAATTTATTTATGTTTGCAATTTGCTTTTTGGCTTTTTTGTTTTCTTGCGTTCGCTCGTTTCGGCCGCACAAGGACGAACTCGGATGTTAATGAACTCGGCAAACAAACATTTTGTGAGACGACAAGTGTGTGCGACTGTGTTAGCATAGGTTCGTCTGTATGCGTGTGCGTGTGAGGTATGTGTGTGTGTGTGTTTGCAAATTTAGTTGCCAATTTGTCGAGCATTTAATGTGAGTGCTCGCTGTGTTCGAACGATCCACATACAACATGACATAATGAAAACTAATTTATTCAAAGCAATTTTACGCTGTGACTGAGATTGTCTATATACCCTAGGTAGATGTTTAAGTGGGGTATATGGGCTGTTGGGGATTGTGAGTATATATAGTAGGCATGTAAGAGTAGGAAAGAAGCAGCAAAGGGAGTATTGAATAAAGCAGAAGAAAGGCAGCACTTAAGTTGCACTTTGAGCTTTTTTAAGACTCTACAGGGTATTCTGCAGTTGTCACGCTGCCAAGCAGTGGCATGGTATGATTTGTGCAACTATCAATAACTCAACGAGGATTACGAAATGCAGAGAGAGCGAGAGAGAGAGAGGGAGGGAGAGCAAGAGCCACAACAGCTGCAAATAGTCGCAGTCGCCTGGCCTGGCCTGGCCTGATCCTATGATCGCATCTGATCAGCGACTCTATTGGGGCAGCCTTGAGTAGCTGCCTGCGTTGCACCTGTTGGCCAAGTCGTTAGCCTTTTTAATAGCTGGACATTTGAAAGAGCAGGCAGCAGGCAGGCAGGCAGCACAGGCAGGCAGGCAGCAATTTTTATGTTTCCGGCTCTGATTAGTGCGGCGCAGGCGAAGAAGATGCAACCGGAGCCGAAACCGAAACCGGAATGCAAATGCCACTCGGGTATACTAACTGGGCGCAAATCAATTGGCCAAAGAGGCAGCAGTAGCTGTAGCAGCAGCAGCGAAATCAAAACAGCAACAACAACGGCAGCAATAATTGCAACCAGTTTTGCAATAGTCGCTTGAACTAAACCAGTTTTATTTATTTGCCTTTTGCTGTTGCCTTTTTTTGGTACGGAAAATGTAGGAAGTAAAATGCAACAACAAACAGAGAGGGAGAGGGAGAGCGAGAGAGAGCGAGCGAGAGAGAGACACAGACAGGAAGTGGCAGGCTGTGGCTGCTGTTGTTGTGATGTGAATGAACCTGCAAATTGCTCGCCCGTGCGGGTATGTGTGTGCGTGTGTGTGTGGGGAAGGAGCGTGCGATTTGCTGCTCAATTTTCGATGATTACATTAATATCAAGTATACGCAGCGTAAGCCTGAATTATTTATACCGTAAGAGAGAGAGAGATGAATGGCAAAGGAAGCAGGAAAAAGCAAAAAGAATTCAATTTACCATTCAATTGAGCGAGCGAGAGAGAGAAACGAAGAGAGACAGACAGAGAGAGAGAACAACTCTGTGCGTCTGTCCTCCCGTCCTGCTGCTGCTGCTGTTGCTGCTGCTGTCAAGCGGCCGCTATCCAAAAATAGGCGCTGCCTTCTTGCCTGAATTCGCCGTTGTTGTTGTTGTTGTTGTTGTTACTGCTGCTGCTGTTGTTGTTGTTTGCTTTACTTGTTTTCAGTTGTTGCTGTTGTTGTTTTTTTTGTTTTTGAGCCGCGTTCGTTGGCTTTTTTTGTTAATTTTATTGCTGCTGCTTCTTTATGTTTATTTTTTGTACTCTTTCTTCTTGCTGCTGTTGTTGTTGTTGTTGTTTTTTTGGCGCTCTCTTATCGCGCGCGTCTCGTGTTGATTTCAGAAACTTCACTTAAAGGCGAAAACCTTTTGCTGCTGCTGCTTTAATTTCACTGCTCTGCTTTTTGTTGAAACGCGTATTCTTTCTTTCTCTACCTTCTTCTCTTCTCTACTCTTCTGTGCACTGCCTCTGACTCTTTTCTCCAGTGACTTCGTTTCACTGTCACTTGGCTGCCACACAGCTGCCCCTGCCACACGACGACGCTGCAGCGACCTCAGCGCGGCCTCAGCAACTTTAGCTTGGGGAATTTTGAAATTCAAATCGCGCTGCTGCTGCTGCTGTTGCTGCTGGCAATTTATGCAACACCGTATTGCACGTCGCAGCAATTGTTGCAAGTACGCGCGGGTGTGTAAAGTAAATTGTTAACGCACTTTTTATTCAACTTTTCTATTGAATTTAGCTCACTAATAATTTCGCGATAAATACACAAAACGAACGCGATGTTGTTGCTGTTACTGTTACTGTTGCTGTTGCTGCTGCTGTTGCTGCTGTGGGGAGCGTTCGCGTGCCGCGCGCTTGAAGCAACGAGAGACAACTGTAAACGAGCAAGCGAACGACAGCGAAGCATCGCGAACGAAAAGCGGCCGCTGCTTGCCAGCGACGTCGACGTCGGCGCAAAGCTTTTACAGCAACAGCAGCAACAGCAACAGCGGCAGCGACAGCAGCAGCAGAGGCAACAGTAACAGCGGCAGCGCAAGAAGAATACGAAAAGCAAAACAAAGAAGTGCAAAGAGCAAGACAGAGAGAGAGAGAGAGAGAGAGAGTTAACGTATAACTATTAGAGAGAGAAAGAGGGGAGAGCGAGTGGCAGAGAGCGTAAGCGAGAGAGACCGAGAGAGAGAGCAGGGCAGAGCGCACAAGAGCGGCAGTGCCTGAGCAAGTGAGAGAGCAAGCGAGAGAGCGACGCTGACTCGGAGCGAGCTTTTCTTGCAGAACTTTCAAATGCAGCAGGAAGCGCAGCAGCTGCAGCAGGCGGCAGCGCAGTTAGCGCTCGCGTTGACTGCGGCAGCGACTGCAAACCAATTGAAATTGAGTAACGAGATTTTGCAGTGTGTGTTGCGTGTGTGTACGTGTATGTGTGTGTGTGTGTGTGTGTGTGTTTGCTGCATCCGTGAGATTGCAACAAAAAGCTGCCCAACCGGTGTTAGATGCATTTGCATTTTGAAGCTGCTGCTGCCACCGCTGCCGTCGCTGCTGTCGCTGCTACTGCAACATTTGGCAACCTGGCCGGCGGCACGTAGTGTGGCTTGCAACAGTTCCACAAAAAAAAAGACGTTGCGGCTCAAAGATGGCGACTGCTGTTTGGGTTACATAAGCCTTGGCTTAGATGTCGACTTAGATGGGTGTGCGAGTGTCTGTGTGAGTGTGTGTGTGCGAGAGTGTGGGCATTTGCAATAAGGAAGTAACATTTCATGTCAGTTTTGTTAGTCGTTGTTGCAGTTGTTTTTGATCGAGCTGCTGCTGCTGCTGCCTGAAGGAAACAGGATGCATCGCTTGACAGTTTCGCCAGTTGTTGCAAGTTGCCAATTTCGCCCCCACCCGAAAAGAAACTAAAACTAAATTGTTTCCGCATGTGATAAAAGATAAAAGAGACGAAGTGAAGGAGGAATCACTGACAGGAAATGCGCCTTTTATGAGAAACTCAAAGCTTTAAGGAAATTCATTAGAATTAAATGGGATATTAAAAAGAAAGAGCAAGGAAGTTGAGAAGAGAGACAAGAAACAATTGATATAGTCTATGTGAGGTTAGTTAAGTTTGTAGGGCTGTTCAAATGTCAAGCAATTCGTACTTGCAACTGCAACTAGCGCACTTTCTAGGCAGTGCTACTACACTCAGCATTACACCCTGTGCTACATCCTGTACTACCCCCTGTACTACTCCCTATACTACACCCTATACACTCTTTTCTACATTCTGCACTACAATGAGTACTTTACTCTGTGATACACCCTGTGCTACACCCTGTATAACTCTTTTAATACAGCTTCTAATACCCACTACTACACCCTGTACTGAACTCTTTACTGCATGCTGTACTATACGCTGTGTGATAATGCGTTTTATACTCTTTGCTACACCCTGCACTACACCCTGTGATACACCCTGCACTACACCCTGTACTAGACCTTGTGATGCACCCTGTACTACACCCTATATTATACTCTGTACCACACCCTGTACTATGTCTCGTACCAGCACAGCCTGCACTACACCCTGTACTCTAACCTGTGCTTTACCCTTCAGTACACCCTGTTCCACAATTGTGCTACACCCTTTCATAAAACTTCCATTACGCTCTGTACTACACCCTGTGCTTCATCCTACACTATATGCTGTACTACAATCCGTTTTATAATACGCACTACACCCTGTACTACACCCTGTACTACACCCTGTACTACACCCTGTACTACACCCAGTTCTTCATCCTATACTATATGCTTTACTATACCCTGTACTTCAATCCGTTTTATACTCTGTACTACACCCTGTACTACACCCTGTACTACACCCTGTACTTTACCCTATACTATATGCTGTACTATACCCTGTAATATAATCCGTTTTATACCCTGTACTACACCCTGTGATAGCCCAATTATGCGCCCCTCTTCTATTAGGATTGAAACATTGTTAACATTGCAATGCAGCATTTTGGTGCCAAGGCGCCACGCCCACGCCCACTGTTTTATACGCTAATTGTGGGTTGTCGTTGTTGCTGTGCGGACAATTCGGGGTCCGGTTTTGCGACGGGCTAATCAACGAACCGTTATAAGGTCCCGTCGCAGCTAAAGAACTAACTAAGCAGCCCTGCAACTAATTTGCGGCACGCAACATGCAACCAAGTGCATGCTTAAATGGAGAAGGGAAAGGGGCAGAGGCGGAGAGCGAGGCAGAGACAGCGCGGCGCGGCAGGGAAGAGTATCTGCTGCACACGCGTCTCAAGTGCCGATTTCCTTTGCTGCAGTTCCCCTTTCCCCTCTTGCCACTCCCTTTTTGGCATGTCAGGCACGTTTTAACACGCTGCCAGCTTTGATTTAATTTAGTAGCGACTTGCAACATACACACAGCAACACACACAGCAACACACACAGCAACAACAACAGCAGGAAAACAGTCATCGATCACGACGGCGAGAGAGCGCCCATGACGAAGACGATGATGAAGAGGAGGAAGCTGATGATGATGGGCTGTGGGCACTTATGAAGATGTACTTATGACAGCAGCAACAACAACAGCAACAACAACAACAAGAGCAGCAGCAGCAGCAGATCAAGCACTGCAACATGCAACATCAGCTGCAACTTCACTTGATTAAGCAGTTAAATCAAATGACCAGTCGATGGGCAGGCAAGCAAGGCAAAGCAGAAGAGGAAGAAGAAGTAGAAGTAGGGGCAGGGGGGTATGGGGAGGGGTGCAACCCATACCGGAGGTGTTTCAATGAGGCTGTCAAAGTCGCCGCCGCCGCAGCGTAGCCACACTTGAGAGCGCACAGCGCAGCACACACGTTGTGCGCGCAGCAAAAGGTCAACGCATTCAGTGCGCTGCTAAAGGGAAATGCCACACAGCAGCAGCAGCAACAGCATGGGGCAACAACAACAACTGGGCGCAACATGGCTTAACGAAGCGGCGTGTTAATTGAAGACAGACAGGCAACTGGCCAAAGCTGAGGCTGAGCCTGAGCCTGAGACTGAGACTGAGGTTGAGGTTGTTAGCCAGCGCGTCTCTCTTCTCGTTGCAGTGCTTGCTGTTGCACGTTGCAAGTGAAGCTCAGCTCTGCTGCTGCTTTGGTTTTGCCGACAACTGTTGTTGCTGTTGTTGCGGCTGCTGCTGCTGTTGCTAGTTGTGTTGTTCGCATTTCTGGCAAAAATCAAACGCTTCACTGATTCCTGCGTCGGCAGCAGCGATGCAATTGTTGTTGCTGCTGATACAGTTGCTGCTGCTACATTTGCTGCTGCTGCTGCAATCGTGTCTGTCTGTCTGCATTTAATGCCGCTTCCTCATTTTTGTTACATGTGCAACCGCATAACTTAAATGCTCCGCTTGCCTGCCTGCCTGCCTGCACTTTGATCTGTATAAATCTTTTGATTTTATTGTTGGTTTGTTGCTTTGCTCCCGTTCGTGGTCGTTGTGGTTGTGGTTGTTGTTGTTGTTGTCTTTGTAGCAACAACTGCCGTTGCAATTGTAAATTTGTTGCAATTAAATGAACACACAGCGTGCAACTCAATTGGATGGGAAAAGAAAAGCAGCAGACGAAGCTAAGTTGCCTTTTTCCTGTTGCTGCAAAGCGCATCAAGCTGAAGATGTTTGCAACAATGTTGCACTGTTTATTGGGTTAGATGGGGATGTTTGCTTATCGATCTGGTTGAGAAGTGAAGGAGCATTGAAGGAAGTGTATTGTTTTTTCAATTGCTTAGAACTTTCTGAATTGTGCTGAATAGTTTAGCTATTTCCATTTATTCTCTCTGGAAGTATCTCCAGATACTCTACAATCTACAATACATATATCGTAAATAGTAAAACTATTTCTCTCTAGTGACTTCTTAAGATGCTCAACAATCTACATATATCATGCACTTTCAACAACTGCAGCTTTTACTGCTGCTCGGGGCATTCTATTGCTCCCCAGCAACTTGGCCAATTTATGTTTTCGCATAATGTGGCAATCAGCTCGCTGCAGTAATGAAAATGCGTAATGTTTTCCGGGTGGCACCAGCAAACGATGCGTGAATTGGCAGCAGTAGTGGCAACAGTTGCTGCTGCTGCTGCTGCTGCTGCTGCTGCACTATCAAAAGTGTTGCTCGCTGATAAAGTCGACAAAGTCGCGGAAGCGTCTGAAGAAAAATGCGTGTTGGACCCTAAGGGGCAATGAACTTTGTGGCGGGTGCAATTGACGTAGCAGCAGCACGTTGTTGTTGTTGTTGTTGCTGTTGCTGTTGTTGTTGCTGCTGCAGCGATGCGTTGTCAACTATTAAGTATACGCAGGCTTTGTGCTTAAATGGCGAATGGCAACGCATCATAATCATTTATTTTTGCACTAGCCGCGACAACAATGACTGCAGCAACAGCAGCAACAACAGCAGCAACAGCAACAACAGCAACAGTGTCTGCGGCTAATTTTATAAACTTCTTTCTCATTTTTATTCATTTCTTCTTGTGCTTCGCCGCGATTTGTTGTTCTGCTTCACATTTTTTGCATGCATATAGAATTTTATGGTTTTACTAAGATATTTGTATGCACTGCACGTTACAGGGGGTTGCCAAGCCAATGCCAGAGACAAGGGGAGTGCGGGGGAAAGGGTGTTGCGGGGGGGGGACTATCAATTTGTGTGTACTGTGATTGACATTTAGAAGTCAACGCTCGTGTTGCTGCTCGCATCGCATCGCATCGCACTGTGACCACACTGCAATCGCAGCTGTCGTCGCCATTGTCTTCCTTAATCCCCTCCCCTCTCTCTTCCCCCTTTCTACACTGCTTGCCAATTCTATTCCCTCTCCAGACGACAACGACTTTGTTGTACGTGGGCGACATTTTCTTGGTAATTTCTTGATAGCTTTGTCATTAATTTGTGCGCGCACTCGTCTAGATAATTGGAAAATGCATTGCGTATTTGCCTGCCTGGCAATCGATAATCGATTGAGCATGCAGGGGTGGGGGGTAGTGGCAAATTGCTGTAATTATTATGCAATCATATCTGGTGCAGACAAGCTAAGAAAGGATTAAGCCAAGTGCTGCTAACTTAGTCGTTTGACTGGGCAAGAGAACGAAATGAAAGTGAAGTAAAAGGCAGGAGAGAGTGGAAACTATAGCTAATTGACGTGTATTTATAGAGAGTCAAGGTGAAGAGAATATGTACTTAATTTATTTAAGGTTAGAGAGGATAAAAAGTGGGGGAACTCATACTTAATTTATTCGAGATTGCAGACAGAAATAGGAAATGATAGCGGCAAGTTAGGGTACTCTAATCTTTATAGAAACATATAAGAAACACAGTTTGCATATAGCAGCAGCTCCAGTTGAGGTATCAGTTTTGCGAATGGTGACTCAATGTGTGCGACTTCTTTGGCAGACTCGTTAAAGCAAAGTTCGCTCACCTGTCGACGACAATCCCATCGTCGTCATCATTGTCAGGTGTCAAGGTTGACACATTTGTCAAACAATGACAATTGCTGTGTCCCATTTTTGAGCTAGTCTCTCAAGCGTGCAGGGCTGCAATTCGATTTTGGGCAATGCGTAATTTGGCAACCACAATTACGCATACGCCCCGTGGAAAGTTACCATCGGAGCGATGCAAATGACCTGACTCTGACTGCCTCTGCTTGCCTCTGCTTGCCTCTGCTTGCCTCTGCCTGGCAGTTGACTCATTTTTGGGCAAATAAATTTGCAATTGATGCAGAAATGTGCAAATTTTACAGCAGCAATAATAAAAGAGCAACAACAACGAGTGCGATAACAATAATGTTGCTGGAAAAGAACAAACACGATTATTCATCAGAAGCAGCAGCAGCAGCAGCTGTTGCTGTTGTCGCGTTGCAACGCTTTGTGCATTGAACTCGCAAGTGCAGCTCACAAATTGTTATTGTAATTATTGCTGTTTGTTTTCCAGCCAAAATAATGTGCAACATTTTCTGATGTTGTCGCTGTGCTGTGTCGTTGTGCTTCTATTTGTTTTTCGACTCTGACAGATTTTCTTGAGAATTTGCGCAGCGACAACGTGTTAATTCAACAACAAATAGACAACAGCAACAACAACAACAACGAGGGCGACAACAATTACCAGAGAAGTGCAGCGTCGCGCTGACAAACGAGCGACTTAATTGCCATGTTGCTGCGGGCCTCGCGCATGCGTAACACGGCGGCAGCAGCAGCAACAGCAACAACAACAACAATGATGACAAAGCGACGTGCACGTAGATTGCATAAATTTCCATCGGCAATTAGCCGAGAGAGCACAAGAAGTCTGTGACAGTCGGCAGGTGCTTGCCAAAGGGGAGGGGAGGCAAGTGCTGCGAGCAACTATTGCAGACGTGCTGGGCAGCTGCTGCTGTTGCTGGGGTTGTTCACTTCTTGCTTTGGTTTATCGACAGTTTTCATTGTCGCGAACATATTTGCAAGTTCTAAATGTTTATAAATATCGCACGCACAGCAAGCACAACAACAGCAACAGAGACAACAGCAACAGCAACAGCAACAATTGCAGCATTTTAAATACATAATTAAAAATTAAATGATATTTCGTCGTTGGCAAATTTCGTTGTTCGCTGTTGTTTATTTGTTTGTTTGCCTTCTCGCTCGTCTCTGTTGATTTTCGCAGTTCGTTTGCCGAAAAATCGTTAAAACTGCGTGCATTGGACTTTGTTTTCGGAGAGACAGAGAGAGAGAGATAGAGAGAGAGAGGGAGAGAGAGAACCACCGCAGCGACAACCACAACGGAAGTGGTTGACGACGCCGCCAACACCGTCGATGCGGGCTGAAAGTGAAAGGCAAAGCAGCAGCGGACGAAGGAAGCTTTGCCCGACGGCACCTTTGGGTCTTTTTTTTGGGGGCAATGCACGAGGGTGCACGATCAGCTGATTGAATCGACCCGAACTCGCGAACTGAAGGCAATACGAGCGGATCGAGATTGCCGGGGTGAATACCTAATGGGAAATTAAACGTTGTCTGCTCCGAAACGGCGATAATTGCATGTACGCGAATTAATTAAAGCTTAACGCAGTGTTGGAAAAGGTGTGAAGTATATTTATTATAATAATATGGCCTGGGATATTTATCATTTTGACTTTGAGTTTCATACAACTGGTGAGGGTATTTAGAAGTCAATAAACTGCAACTATCTCTTCCCTTTCCCATGGTTTCTGTTACAACATTTGTTTATTCACTATTCTTTAGCTGCCCTTAGATCGTTCCACTTTATGGTAGACAAACAGTCTAAATGCTGTGCTAGATTTTATAAAGCACTCGAACACGATTCAAAAAGTACCCAAAATAAATCGCCATTTGAAGTTTGAGAGACAAATGATTCGCATCGCAGACCGCACAGATTGCTGTTGTTTGTTGCCGTGTTGTTGCTGTTGCTGCTGGTGCTGCTTTTGTTGTCGCTTTTTTCATTTCTCTGCCAATCTCAATTGCCAAATAATAAAGTCAATACAATGGATTGCAGAAAACAATGGCAGAAGGCGTTGCTGTTGCTGTTGCTATTGTTGCTGCTGCTGCTGTTGTTGTTTCTGTTGCTGTTGCTGTTGCTGCTGTAGTTGCTTTGCTTTGCTTGCGCTTTGATGTTGAGGGCAACAACTACAATGCTCAGCGATTGTCAAAAAACGGCGACTGCACAACAACAATGGACAGAAACCACAACAGCAACAGCAGCAACAACAACAGCAACAGCAACAGCCACTGAGACAAAGACAGCAGCATCAACAGCAACACAATTCGCACTCGAATAGAACTGCGAATGCGAATGTGAATGCGAATACGAATGCGAATGCGAATGCGAATGTGGATGTGGCCTGTGTCAGCTGACCCAGTTTAGGCCACAATTACAATTCCGTCTCTCAGTTGTTGTTGTTGTTGCTGTTTCTGCTCTTGGCTTTGTTTTGGTGTCTGCTTTGCTGTCATTTGCTGGCTGCGCAGACGCAACAGCAGCAGCAGCAGCAACAACAACAGCAACAATTTGATTTGGGCTGCCCAAAGAGGCAGCAACAACAGTCAGAGTTGAGCTGACATTTGATAGTTTGCTTTCAAATTGACTACAATTGGAGTCGGAGTCGGAGTCGGAGTCGGAGTCAGAGTCGAGTAGAGTCATTCTATGTTACTGTGTCGCCTTGGTTGTTGTTGCTGCTGCTGCTGTGGCTGCTGTTGCCGGCGGCGACAGCGTTGTGCCAATTCCCAAGCCAAGCCAAGTTGACGGCGAGAACTTTTGCTTTGAATGTTCCAAAATGTCGCTAGGCCTGGCGTTTTAATTGCACTCTGATTGACAGGCAACCATACACAAGAGCACTCACACGAACACACACACACATTCCCTTACACACTCACACAAACACACGGCAACATAAGCCACGTGCGGCAATTGGGTCGTCCTCAATGCTGCAACAACTTTTGCAATTAGCCAGAAATTTGATTAACGCAAGAGGGAAAAAGCTTTTGCAATGCCAGAGAAAAGGGATGAGGCAGCGACAGTTGCCTCAGCCACGTGCTGCGTGTGGCATGTAACCTCATTTGTGCCACAAAGCTTTCAAGTGAATGAAACTGACAGAAATGCAGAACTTACTGGAGAAGTAATCAGGCAAATCGGACTAGGAGCATATCTACAGCTAAAGCTCTTTAGAGCAAATAAAAACATATTTAAGTAAATGAAAGCAAATGCATAAAAGGACGTGCTAAAGTTACATGCATAGAAGCACATGCCTAAAGTCACATGCAAAAAAGCACATGCAAGAAAGCACATGAAAGAAAGCACATGCAAGAAAGCTCATGCGAGAAAGCACATGAAAGAACGCGCTTGCATAAAGAACATTAATAAAGGCACATGGAAAAAGCACATTCATGAAAGCACTTTAATAGAATCACATGATTAAAAGCACATTAATAAAAGCAAAATAATAATAGCACGTTTATAAAAGCACATTAATAAAAGCACATTAATAAAAGCACATGCATAAAAGCACATGCATAAAAGCACATGAATAAAAGCACATGCATAAAAGCACAAGCATTAAAGCGCCTGCATAAAAGCACATAAATAAAGTACATTAATAAAAGTTCATTAAAAAACAAATTAAACTTCAAACGAAGCATAAAGCAAGATTCAGCGCATTTACTTTAAGATTAAGCCATAAAACCATTGCTACACAATACATACACCCAACTCAACCAAACCTCAAGTTAGCCCCCTTTACATTCACTCCCCTCCCATTAGCAAAAAGTCAGCCACGCCCACTTACAACATAATTTCTGTTGTTTGGCCTTTGCAAATGACATGAACTGACCCAAAAAAAGTGTTTTTCTTATAGAA
This sequence comes from Zaprionus ornatus, assembly GCA_018904035.1. Classification (NCBI taxonomy): domain Eukaryota; kingdom Metazoa; phylum Arthropoda; class Insecta; order Diptera; family Drosophilidae; genus Zaprionus; species Zaprionus ornatus. The sequence goes on from JAEIFZ010000200.1 coordinate 170,499, forward strand.
AACAACTTGAGTCAAGCTGCTCTGTTGGCCCAACAAAATTCGCGAATAGATCGAGGCGGAAAATGGCAAAACTTAATTGGAAATTCTCTCACGGATTGCGATTGGCAAATTGGCATAGCCATAAAGCCCGACTAAGCCAGGCCAAGAGTCTAATTAAACGGCAGCAACAGTAGCAACAACAACAACAAAAACAACATCAGCAAGAGTCGAGCAAATCAAAACGCCCAGCAACAATCGCAAGCTGCCACAAAAGCAATTTAGGTAAATTATTGAAACTTTCCATATGCGATGGCAACAGTTAAAAGGATGAGGAAGCCGAAAGTTGCGAAAACTTGGCGCAGGCATTGGAAAAATCATTAAAAACCCAACGAAAAGCAAACACGAAAGTGTGTGGGTTGCCCCCCAGTCAGGAAACTCAGTAGGAGAGAGACATGCATGGGGGGGAGGGGGAGAGGGAGACAGAGTTGGTCTGTCTGCGTGGGCAACTGCTTTCGCAAATGAAGGAAATCTCTGCCACAGCCTGAGACGCACAAAAGGCCATAAAAAACGGCAACAAATGTTGCAGGGCGACTAATAAATGTTGTTACAAGTAACAGCAACAGCAATCGCAACACTGACAGTGACAACAACAACAATAACAACAGCAGCAGCAACAACACAAGCTTGAAATGTCTCTTGCTGTCACACACCCACTGAGCATGCAATGTCTGCCACATGCCCCTTACTACAGCCCCCCTCCCCCTGCCTGTCTCTGCGTTTTAGGCAATTAATTGTGCAACATCAAATAAATTGCATTTAAACGCAACAACAGCAACACAACTGCAAGCAGCAACAATTGCTGTTGCAGCAACATTGCAGGCTGACAAGCTTCATAAAAACTAATTTGCTTTTAAGGCTCCTTTTTCTGATTGCCGTGTGTGAGTGTGTGTGCGAGTGTACAACTGTCTGTGTGTCCCTCTGTATGTGTGTGTGTCTGTGTGTGTGTGTGTAGGTTTGGCTGTACCAGGAAGTATTTGCAAAGCCAAAATTTGTTGCCAGATTGCGGTTTGCAGTTAAGCCGCACATTGTTTATGAAGACTTTTCTCAGTCCACAGTGCGGGCTTGTTAAAGGAGCCCAAGCAATAAATAAGATAATCATGTTAGACGTGGCCTCTGGGATGCAAACTTGCAATTCGCCGAAGCGATTAGGAAAGACAATTCCTAGAAACTTAATAAATTGTCATGTAATAACTATTAAAGAGTGTGAAGTAGCTAAGTGCCTCTCAGAATGGTATGGGAGTCCATAAATATCTAACGGGATTATGGGAGTCTATAAATATCTAACGGGATTAAAAACAGCTATCTACGAGGGTCGTTTGATAAGTCCGTGACTTTTTGAATAAAATATATTTTTTTCGTCAAAGAAGCGTTTTATTTCTCAACATAATCTCCTTTTAGCTCTATACATTTAGTCCAGCGTTTTTCCAATTTTTTTATTCCTTCCAAATAATAGGTTTTCTCAAGGCCCTCAAAATAGTCGTTTGTTTCTGTGATGACCTCTTCATTTGACCCGAATCTCTTACCGCCGAGCCATTTCTTCATGTTTGGAAACAAAAAATAGTCACAGGGGGCTAAATCTGGAGAATATGCTGGATGGGGTAGCAGTTCGTAGCCCAATTTATGAAATTTTGCCATGCTGACTACACACGTGTGCACCCGTGCATTGTCCTGATGGAACAGCACTTTTTTTTCGCCAAATGCGGTCGTTTCTGCTTCAAATCAATATCGAATCTGTCCAAAAGCTCTGAATAATATTCGCCGGTGATCGTTTTACCCTTTTCAAGGTAATCGATGTGAATGATACCTTGTGCATCCCAAAAAACTGTGGCCATGACCTTGTTGGCCGACAGACCCACCTTGGCCTTCTTTGGTGCACGTTCACCCGGAGAAACCCACTGTCTTGATTGTTCTTTGGTCTCTGGTGTGGTGTGGTGGATCCATGTTTCGTCTACGGTAACGAAACGGCGCAAAAATTCGTTTGGATTGCGGTTGAACATCGCCAAACACTCCTTTGAAATGGTCACACGGTTGCGCTTATGGTCGTGTGTGAGCAATCGCGGCACCCATCGCGCGGAAAGCTTTTTCATGTCCAAATATTCATGTAAAATGTGATGTACCCGTTCAGTTGAGATGCCTACAGCCTCAGCTACCTCACGCACTTTCATTCTCCGATCATCCAATATCATTCCATGGATTTTGTCGACGATTTCTGGCATGACGACCTCTTTTGGGCGACCTGAACGTTCGGCATCACTTGTACTGGTACGACCACAACGGAACTCAGTAAACCATTTCTTAACCATTGAAATTGATGGTGCAGAGTCCCCATAATATTTATCAAGTCTTTCCTTGGTTTCGGTGATGGATTTTTTACGCAAAAAATAATGCTTAATTAGCACACGAAATTCACTTTTTTCCATTTTCGTTAAAATTCACGAGATCGTCTGCTTTCAATGCCTATAAAACGCAAACTAAGAAACGCAGCTTTCTCAAAATTTTACAGTCAGCTGTTAATCGATAACTGCTGACAGGAGCAGTGTTGTATTTAGAGCAGGTGCGCGGCAAATACAAAAAGTCACGGACTTATCAAACGACCCTCGTATATACGATATATAGAGAATACAGAGACAGTATGATATAGAGATTAAGTAGAATGCATTCATTTAGCGGTTGGTATGTTTAATTTTAGACTTAACGATAGCATAATGACTTTAATTTATTCCATTACAGATCGATATTAAATAGGTTTAAGAAAATATACTGTAGATATGATAACAAAATAAAATAATATGTAAATATATTCGAACAATCATATTTACAACTATATAATATAAAATTTCAGCCAGTGCTCAACAACCTAACCTCACTTTAAGGCAAACAAATAACTCAATGGTTAATAAAATAAACAGTAAATTAGATATAATATCGCAATGATATAATCTGTTAATATATTCTAATAATCATACTTACAACAACATAATAGCAATTTCATTCAGTGCTCAATAACCTAACCTCACTTATAAGGCAAACCCTGAATAATTCAACGGTAAATTGAAAGATCCCACTCCTCTAACAGTCGTTTAGTCAAGCTATCCAAATCTCGAGCTGCCAATTGGCATTGACAACATCGCCAGCAGCCTCTGACAGGCAACAGACACAATCTGTGATCGAGAGATCTGGCAACGTTTTCACAGTTGGCTAATAAAGCTATCAATAGGCCAAGTTAGACGACAACTGCAGCGTGCCACCAGCGCAGCGCAGCGAGTTGCCAGAGTTGCCCACAACAGACTAGAGATAGGTGCAGCCTCCATTCACTTTGCTGTGGCCTTTTCGGGCCTCTTGGGTAATACTTGACAAGGCGGACAAGGCGGTGCGGGTCGAAGTACTTAATCATAAGTCATCTGGTACTTACAGTCGCGGCTCATGCCAGCCGAGAGGCATTTCTTGAAGCGGCAATACTGGCAGCGATTGCGGTTCAGACGGATAACCAAACACTTTCCGTCCCGCAGGCAACGATATTCGATTTGCTTCTGTATGCTGCGACGAAAGAAACCCTGTGGAAAAGAGAAAGAGCAGCTGCTGGTTATGTGATTCCATTCATGGAGTGATTCAAGAACTCACCTTGCAACCCTCGCAAGAGGTTACACCATAATGGTAGCCCGATGCCTTGTCGCCACAGACTTTGCAGGGAACAAACGACTTCGAGGAGACGCCGTTGCTGTTGCCGTTGCCGTTGCCGTTGCTGTTACTGCTGTTGTTGTTGCTACTGTTGTTGCTGTTGCTGATGTGGTTGCTATTGCTGTTGCAGTGGTTGTTGCTGCTGCTGCTGTTGTTGTTGCTATTGCTGTTGCTGCTGCCGTTGCTGGAATCGACAATGCCGAATTGCTGCTGTTGCTGAGCGTGTTGCAACTGTTGCTGTTGCGAGTGTTGATGTTGCTGTTGCGATTGTTGCTGCTGTTGCTGCTGCTGCTGCTGCTGTGAGTGTTGCTCTGCAATGGAAAATGACAATTGTTGTTACAATTTCCTGTTCAATTTGGAAAGTTGTCGCGCTTGCTGCATTATGCAACGCGACATTAGATTACTCAGCACCCTACCCTCCCCCCCTCCCCACCTCTTTCTACTTCCCCTTCCCCTACGCCTCGGCCAATTGTCGCAGTGTCGTAACGCAATTTGCTAAATGAGTTTGCAGAAAGCGCGCCGCAGCAATCAGTTGACTATCGCCTGCTCCACATCTGCCTGCCGCGGACTGTCGCTGTAGTTGTCCATGTCGCCTCATTTGTCAGTGACAACCAACGACAGCCGACAGAGCTGTCAATATCCAGCCCTCCTGCCTCCCTCAGTTCCCTCTACATGCACGCTCTCGAAGGAGGCAAATAAAAATTGAACTGCCAACCAATTGGCAGCTCTTTAAAGGGGCCGTAAGTGGGCGGCGGATGCCTCAGCACGAGGTGAGTCCGGCAGGAAAATTGCCAAAACCGAAATGGAAAGTCAAATCAAATTAATGGATCTCTCTCTGAAGATCTGGCAATGACCGTTGAAAGTGCCGAAGACAGCGCAGAAAAGTTGTTGAAAATTAATCGATTTAGTTGAGTGTTTTCAAATTGGATTCGAGGGAAATGAGTCGAAAAGAATAAGGCTAAGGACTGCTAGGGGGAATGTATTGTATATATATATAGAAGCTGTATAGTATATATAGGCAAATATTCATATTAAAATCGCTCACAATAAGTGTGAAATATATATTTTATGATATTACGATATAAAGTTGAAATTGATTTTAAAATATATCACTAAACTGTCGGCAATAATAAACAATCGGAAATTTGTAAGCTGAACAAGAATATATATACTTCATGGGCTCTGCACGCCTCCTTCCGCCTATTACAGACATTTTCACATAGTTGGTATACCCTTTGTTGATCATTTCAATGAAAGGGTATACAAACTTAACTTATCTTTAATCTGCCTCGTTTTTTGCAATAATAGCTCAACCTAACCTCACTTAAAACAACCAATTTTTAAGAAATTTATTCCTTAAAGCCCACAGCCAAATTTTAGCATATCTTTCTGAGCTGCAATTCATCTTTTTCTCCAGTTAACCACGTAGTTATGAAATAAATATGCAAATGCAGAAAGGAAAATGCATTTAGTAAAACGCAACGAGTGCAGCAGCAACTGAAACTACAACTGCAGCAACAACTACAACGACAACTACAACAGGCAATCAAATTCAAATGCCAGCAACAGCTCAAAAGTGCATTCAACTTCAACAACAACAATTGCGATTGCTGCTCGAGTGTGCGATAAGAAAAATGCCAAAAAATCACGTATACGCCACCCACACAACAACAGCGAAGCAGACAAAGCGCAGCAGAAGAAGCAGTAGAAGAAGAAGCAGAAGAGGAAGAAGAAGAAGCAGAAGCAGAAGAGGACGCGGGCAGTTGCTGAGAAGCTACGCCGTCAGTCACGGGGAAAAACTGCAACAACTTTAGTCGAGGCAGTCGAGGCAGCCGCACACAATTTTCACTGCAAGCGCCGAAAATTTGCATTGCAAATTGCTGGAAAAATGAAAAAGAAGAAGAAAAAAAATGGAGGCAGACGCGGCAGAGTGGCAACAACAACAACAGCCCCGTGGAGCGGCAACTGAGGGAAAATTGCGCTTGCCGCGCTTCTTGGCATTTCATTTCAATTTGCCTTTTTCTAATGCAAAAGAGGCAAATGAACTAAGCGCGGAGTTTGAACTGCGAGTTGCAGTTGTAGTTGTAGCGGCAGTTGTTGTTGCTGCTGCTGCTGTCGTTGTTATTGCAACAATCGGCGTTGCCACACCTCGAAATGCGAAGCAAAATGAAATGAAATTAATGTGCAACTTGCACGCGCCAACACAACACACAACGACGCACAGACCAAGGAAATGATTGAGGGCAGCAGGCGGATGGTTAGAGGGGGGCATGGAGAAGGGGAGGTGGGCAGGGGGGGACAGCGGGAAGCCGCAGTGTTACGCGCTTGTGCAATTGCAAATTGAATTTTCACCCAAATGAGTAGAAGGAAGTGAAGGCGTAGGCAGGCAGGCGCAGCAGCGCAGCGTCGTCTGGAAAATGTCAACGGCTCGGGAAAGGCAAAGGAAATTCAAGTGCCACTCGCAGTCGCCGCTGCTGTCGGTGCTGCTGCTGCTGTCGGTGCTGCTGCTGGTTTGCTTCATTTTCGCGCTGCGTTCAAATGCAAATCACTTGGCCGCTTTTGTGAGTTGACAATTTAGACGCCATTGTTGCCGCGTTTGCTGACAGCAGGCAGTGTGGCAGGGGCAGAGGGTTGCTGTCGGTGCTGTTGCTGCTGTGGCATTTCCGCGTTGTCAGACTATGGCAAGCGATAGACAAGCGACAACAACAACAATAACGAGAGAGACAGCAGCGACCAGTTCATAATTTTGTTGCAAGTTGTTTGCATTTCTCTTTCCTCTCGCTTGTGCAACGCTGATAAAAGACTCGGGAAACTGATTGAAAAGCCAAGAAAGTGACTAACTGAGCAGATACTATATAGTAAGTATATATAGTAAGTATACATATATAAAGTGCAGGCAATAACAACAACAAGCTTCCACAATTGAATCACTGCTTGCAGCTTGCCACAAATTGCCGCAATTAAATGCTGCAAATGAATCCTTGCCACAGGCCATGGACAGCCAATTAGCGCACAAGGAAGATCAAGTTGCCACAGGCAGGTCCAGCTTATTCTCGCTCTTATTAAATGGTCTCGAATTGCAGCTAAGAATAACTTCCAAGTGCAGCAGATTTTGATTTGTTATTTGCTATAAATAACTAATTTACTTGCTATAAATGATCACTTGGTTGACTATTAGATACTCTAGTTATTTCTGCAACAACTGGCAGCAGTTTTCCCTTGCGCACTAGACGGAAAATGATGAAAATGAAATCGATTGCTGGCGTGCAGGAAAAGCAAAAGCGACAGACAGTTGCATTATGGCAGCAATTTCCTAGCTTGCAGCAGCAGCGACAGCGAATTACATTGATTTTCACAATTTTCCAAGTTGCGTGCAGAGAGGGGAAGAAAGAGGGAGAACGAGGGAGAGAAAGAGAGAGGGGGAGACAGGGGAAGAGAGAAATATAGAAAGACAGCCGAGATAGCCCACAATTGCTGAAAAACTTTCGGATGTTGCTGCTGTTATTTCCGTAGTTGCAGCTGTTGCTGCTGTGCTTGCCACACTCCTTCCAAACTGGACATACCTGCGTGTCCTTTGCTCAGATGCGCAACAGCTGCAGATGCTGCCGCGTGACCGGAGGAGGAGCTGACCGCTGGCGAAGCTGCGGCAGTTGTATGTTGTTGGCTGCTGGCGTGTTGATGCTGCTGCTGCTGCTGCTGTAGCTGGAGCTGGCCGGCAGAGGAGCTGCTGGCATTGAGTAGCGTCGCGCGATTGAAATGCTCAGCGCTGGAGGCAGACGACGATGATGATGATGAGGATGAGACAGTGACCGAACTGGAGCTGGAGGAGCAACCGCTGCTGCGTCCGCTGTCGGGTGAGGAATGGGCGCCGGCGCCGGAGCTGGAGCAATTGCTGGCGGGACCGAACTGATGCACACTGCTGATGGTGTACAGAGCACCTCCACCATTGCTCAGCGACGTGCAGCTCAAGTGGGCTGCTGCTGCTGTTGCTGCCGCGCCTACAGCTGCTGCTGCTGGTGTCGCTGTTGTCGCAGTGGCTGTTGCAGCTACTGCTGCTGCTGCTGGTGATGCACTGTAGTAACCGTCGCACTGCAGCAACTGCAGAGGATCCGCTTCGATGGCACTCAGGCAATGCTGCAGCTCCTGTGCTGTTGCTGCTGCTGCTGCTGCTGTTGCTGGCGTTGTCAGCAGCTGTTGCTGTTCGAGATGTGGCTGCTGCTCCTCTTCGGTCTCGGAGTCTGGGCTGCCTGGCTCACTGTAGGCACCCTGCGTGGAGGAGTCTTCGGGAGTGTCAAAGAAATGCAAATTGAAGTCTGAATTGTCGAAACTGACTTCGGGCAGTGCGTCGTGCTCTGTGTCCTCCTCCTCTTCTGCGTCCTCCTCTTCGTCGTCCTCCTCTTGCTCCTCTGCCGCGTCCTCTTCCTCCTCTTCGTCGGGCTGCTCCTGCTCCTCCTCCTCCTCCTCCTCAGCGTCTAGATCTGCAATATTGCTAAGGTCCTCCTGCTGCTGTTGCAGTTGCCGCTGTTGCTGATGGTGCTGTTGTTGTTGCTGTTGTTGTTGTGGGCGTGGCAGTTGGTTCTTGACCACAGTGTCGATCAGCAGATGAGAACGTATTTGTGCCTGTGCCTGTAGCTGTGCCTGTGCCTGTCTCTCTGCCTCCAGCTCTATTTGGTAAACATCCATGTTGCTGCTGGCGTCGTCGCTGCATTCGCATTGGCAATGGCATCCATTATCATCAAGAACATCATCACGCAAATTGAATTCGAATTGAACACTGGCAACACTCTGAGCCGCAGCGCTCTCAGCATTTTAATGGCCTTTTTCCAGTTCTTGGTTTCAAATTTATTGTTCCTCTTCTTCTTCTTCTTCTTTTTTCTGCTTAACACTTTTCGAACAGAGATCGGGAAATGGTTCTGCTATTCCATGTGGCACTAAATGGTAGGGTATATGGCGGATGTAGTTAGGCAGGGAACTTAACTAGGAGGATCTACTAACTAAGCAGAGCTGCAATGAAGAAGATTCTACTCAAAGCTGCACAGACTGAACCCTTCCGGTTGCAGACCCAACTGGCAATCTATTCCCCTCCCTTAGATAACTCTGCCCACAATCTCAAATTACAATCTCGACTGAAAACCTCTTTAATCTAACACTAATTACTAAAGATAAACTTCTTTCTCTGCTTCTCTCTGTTCACACTTCACTGATTAAATGATTAACATGGATCATTTAATAGATATATGTATATACAATATATATGTGTATTATATATAATTTGCAATTCACTTCCGTGTTGGTTAAACTGGAGAATTGTTCACTTAGTTCGTAGATTCCTTGTCAGGATAGGCAGGACACGCGTAATTAGCTGCAGAATGGAAGAGAGGAGGAGTGAGGAGTGAGGAGCAGGAGAACGAAGCACGCGCGGAGAGGGGGGCGCGGTGCAATGTGACGACGCGTAACTGCGGTTAGGCAAATGCCCAAGTGGAAAATGGAAAATGTGAAAATGTGCGATCGCGCGTACAGAAACTCTCGTCTCGACGAGATCCAAGCGCCAACTTCGCAGCGCTCCAAATGCGCAACAGAAATTCAAACCAAACTGCAGAACTGCAGAACCTACGACAACTACAACGACAAGAGCGCAAGAAAAGAACAAGAATAAGAAGAAGGCGCGTGTGCGTTTGTATGTGTGTGTGTGCGAGAGTGTCTCTGTGTGTGTCTGTGTGTGTGTGAGAGTGTGGAAAGAGCAGGAAAATAGAATGTGGCTGTGCATGGAGTAGGAAAAACTTTTGTAGCGCCGTTTGAGCGGCAGCACGAGGCTGACTCAGCAGGAGGTGGGGCAGTGAGAGGGGGCAGGGGGTAGAGAGGGAGCTGTTGCAGTTGCTGCTTCTATCTTTCTAATCTGCAAGCAGCAACAGCAACAACAACAACACGCACTGGCAGCACTCTCGCTGCATGTTGTTGTTGTTGCTGTTGTTGCTGTTGTTTTTCCATTTGCAGCGGCAATTCTGTTCCTGGTTGCTATTTTCAATTTCTATTGCCCGTGGGCAGCAGCACTGCAGCTGCTGCTTGCAGCGACAGCAACAGCAACAGCGACGTTGACGTCGACGCCAACTTCAAGTGCACCACACACTCCACTCAAGATCAATTTCACACACACTACCAAAGGCAACGGGCCGAGAGAGAGAACCGTTACAAAGTTTGCACTACGCCAGAGAGAAAGAGTGAGTGAGAGAGAGAGAGAGGCAGAGTGAGAGAGGGAGAGCGGTATAGGGAGTAGGAGAGCGGAGCACAGCATAGAATAGCGGAGTCAAAGAACCTTTGCGTCTCTTGAGCGCGATCGCCAACAGCATGTGTGTGTGAGTAAGAGAGGCAGAGGGAGAGGGAGTGAGGGAGAGAGAGGGAGAGAGAGGGAGGGATAGCGAGTGCTAGAGCGCAAGAGCGTTGCTTCCATAATGCGGAAGTAAAACTGCAGTTGCACTCGATGCAGTTGTTATTGTTGCTATTACTGGCTGAGTTGCTGTTGTTGTTGTTGCCAGGCAGTAGAAAGTGGCAACTAGTTTTGGGCCCCCTAAAGATTTTGAGCTGCGCTCGACGCCCGCGACTTGATGGAAAGAACTCCACAGAGAGGGAAGGACGAGAAGTTGAGTGTGCATTTGATGGATGTGCAGAGAAGGTAAAAGGTGTAGAAGTGTATTATAGTATGCACTATTATATGTTACTATATTACTGTTATATCTGTGCTAAAGTAGAATTAAATTGAAGCTACACAATTGCAGTTGATTATAGATATTAGTGTAATTATACAATATAAACATGACTAATATGAAATGAAATCTTTAATAATATATTATATATGGAGACTATACTATACTATATCATATATGATACAATATGCTACCTACATAAGGATATATAAGCACAATTGAACATCGCCAGCCTCCTTCATAGGGGTAAATCCTACAAAGAATCCCTCGCATCTCCCCAGTTATCCCCCCGAATATAATATATTCCCAATATCGGCAGCACAGGGAAGTGAATAGAAAAAAAATGTAAAAAATCATCCAAGTGCTTTATGCGCACAATTTTCCTCATTTCGCAACTGCCGTCGCCGCCGCCGTCGCCTCACACATTTTCCATGACGAATGCCAGGCACAAAAGGCAAGCAGCAAAAGTCAATGATCAGCGTGCCGTGGCGTCGGCGTCGACGTTAGCGGCAGCGTCTTGCAGCAGCTAGTTTGCTATTTTTCCAACGGCAGCAGCGAAAGCAGCAGAAACTGTAAATAACAAGAAACGGCTACGACAACAACAACAACAGCAACAACTGCAAGAGCAACAGCAAGAGCAACAACAACTACAAACAACGAAGTCGACACCGACGCCAACGCGAGCGCGAGGATCGAAAGCGAAAAGTCAACGACAACGAAGGCAAAGAAGACATCGGGCAAACACTTCGTGAAGCCGAACGTGGCGAACGAACGAGCGAGCAAGAGAAATGAGCGCCCGCCCGCCGCCCCCAACAGCAGCAACAACAAGAACAACAACATAACATGCATCGATTGCATTTGCCTGATAAAACCTGATCTGCACACACACACATACACATAGAGTGAGACGCCGCCATAAGACACGCGACGTTGACGTTGACGTCGACGCCGACGAACCAGGAAGAGAAAAATGAAAATGCCGCTGCTGCTGCGCTGCAGGCGTTGATTGTGTAATCGCTGCGCGTGTGTGCGTGCGCTGCGAGAGAGTGCGAGCGCGTGTGTGTGCGCATCTGTGTGAGAGACTGCGCGTGTGTGTGTGCGCGCTTTGAGTGAGAGTTATTTGCCCCTTCACCACATGCACGTGGCTTGTTGTTGTTGGTGTTGTTGCTGTTGCTGCTGCTTCGCCCATTGCCTATGCCAATGCATGCTGACCATGCCCACTTTCTGGCGTGCGCCCATTGCATTTCACTTATCAACGACGTCGACGGCAGCGGCGGCGGCTGCTGCTGCTGTTACTCATTTTTTCGCGTTTTTATTTGCTTCTCTAAGTTCAATGACTTGAGCAACGTCACGGGCAGCAGCAGCAGCGACGGCGGCAGCAACAACAAGAACAACAGCAACAAAGTGGCGCAAATGCGTTTAGTTTTATTTATTTGCTCATTATTATGCCCCTGCTGCTAGATTCTTCTTCAATTCTTGTTTACTTTGCACATTTTTTCATAGTTCTTCTCATTGTTGTTGCTGTTATTGTTGCTAGTGTTGCTGTTGCTGCTGTTGTTGCTGTTGCTGTTATGCTTTTTGCTGCCTTGGTGCTTGACTGATACGGATAGCGCCCAGAGCTGTAAACAAGCTATAAAGTAGGCATTAGAAATTATCACTTGGAGCGGGAGAAAAGAACATAAACAACGTAGTATCGCATCATATCGTATGTAGTAAGTAGTATAAGTAGCTGAATTACGCTGAGTTATCACGTAATGCTGATGGGTGCTTGAGATTTACGATAGAGATTAATGTGAACAAATGTGTATGCGGTATATGAGGATATTAACTCACTAATTACAGTCTGATTTCACTTTGATATTTAAACTGATTTAAAAAAATCTTTTTTCTTACATCCTTATTAATTTATAATTAAATTACATATTTTTTATTAACTTGGTTTTCGCTTATTAATTATTAATTGAATTATAATTGCCAGTAATATGAAAATGTCCTTTTTCATTCATAATTAAATAGATTTTTTATGCTGCATACTTTGGGGCAAAAGGTGAAGGGTTATTTCAGTATGTACAGAATGGAACCGTATGAGACGTGCAACGTTCTCGATTTTAGGGTCAAGCATTCAACAAAAAATCTTGGAAATCCTAGGAAAAACTAGACTGTAAAGCTCTGCTTAGTTTAAAGTAAAACTCTTCTTAACAAATAATAATAATAATATTTTAAAATAATATACCTTCTTCTTTTCTTTAGCACCTCATAAACTGCTGCAAAATATTTTTTATCTCTATATAGTATGCGTAGTTCTTCTTCATTCTTATCGCACACTCGTAGCAAATGAAGACATAACCCATTTTCGTAACTTATCACACAATCTAACAGGCTATTTACGAGGCAACAAAATGCCTGCTTTGGCTTTAAAGTTCCGCCCGCTGTTTGTGGGAGAATCCCTAGCTGCTCTGTCATGTCCCTCGCGGCTAAGCGGCTAAGCACACACACAAAATCCATATAAACGTCACACACGATGCCACACACAACAGCAACAGCAACAACAAAGAGACAGCGGCCTAGAGCAGAGATTGTTTTGCCTCCGGCATTCCTGGGCAACACTTAAGCATGTGTGTGTGTGTGTGTGTGTGTGTGGCATGTTAAGCAAAGCGACCGACTGCAGCAGCGGCAACTGTGTCCCTGGCGAAACCCGAACCAGCATAAAAGACATTTTGGGTCGCTCTGCAGCAGTGCGGGAGAGCGGAAGGGGGAGGTGAAGGAGGAGCAACAGAGGGAGGCGGCGGCACCCAAAGGCATGTGCAATGTTTGGCTGAATGTCAGCAACCTCAATAAAATGTAGCGATTTTATTCCTCTTCGCTTGCTCGTTGTTGTTGTTGTTGTCGTTCCTTTCCTGGGTCATGATCTGTTTCGTGAGAGAAACTGGGCAGCTATAAATAACAGAGCCAAAGCAAAGGCAAAAACTGCAACAACAGCAACAACAACAAGTGAAGGAACCTGCAATCTGATGGACTGGTAAATTCCCTGCAGTAAAGTGTGCGTTAATCAACACTGTATACAGTATAGTAAAGGCACGAGGAGTCTCTGAAAAATGGGGTTAAGTCTGGAACTGTTTTGGAATTAATTTGTTTATAAATTTTAAATACCCTAATTGATTTATGTCAGAGCTCGTCTTTTCAAATTATTAGATAAGATTTTTAACGATTAAAAATATAGAACATATTTATATTTCGTAAAATCGTCCAATGTAAACAATGTAAACTCTCAATTGCAGAAAACTGTTAAGATGTTTTAGAAGAGTAGTGAGCAAAAGAAGTTTAAATAGATCATAGATAGTTCCCATATCCGACAACACCCCTTAAAAAACTTACTACAGCGCACTCTTAAGTCTTTCACGCTTTTATCTGCTCTATTTATATTGCAACGCTTGTGTTTACCTACCCAACAAGATGTCACTGGAAACGGAATGCGAGCTCAGCGACGAGGTGTGACCATCCGAGGGGCTCTGGGGAGGCTCTCGCAGGGGGCTGCTTGGCGTTGTGGGTGGCGTATTGAGGCAACGTTGAGTGCCCGAGATGCCAATAGCAGTTGCAGCTGTTGCTGTTGCTGTTGTAGTTGTGGCTTCGTTGGAGGCGGTGGGCGTGTCAGTGCTGCGAAAATATGCGGCAATTGAAAATCTGCAGGACAAAATAGAAAAGCCGCGTTTATTTCAAGTTTAGTTAAGAATTCATTGTCAAAGTCAAATTAAATTGCAATGCAATTAATGGGGCACCCCTTCAAGGTTGTTTTGCAACTGAAATGATTATCGGTTGGCAATTGTCGTGGGTCATCCTAATGCCGCGACCCCTTCGTGTACGGGCCACGTAATTGATTGGAAAAGTGGCCTGACCATTCATGTTGAGTGCAGTCGAGCAGGGTACACCGACAAGCTGCCTGCCTGGCCATCCCCCCACCCCTCAATCTCCCTCTCTATAGAGACTGGCACACTTCTTAGCTCGTTATAGCACGTAATTGGCCATTTTCCTGGCGGAATATAGAATATCAACGATTGTGGGCGGGCAGCGAAGGAGAGAAGGAGAGAGAGGGCACTTTGATCGATAGCCAAGACTTTAACGGGAGGCAATAAATTGGTATGGCAAGTGCACTCGCTTGGGAGGTTCCCATTTAACACTCATCAGTTCAGTATCGACTCGTAGCTAGTTCTCTCTTTAAACGGGAAGCTAGAATAGTTTACTCAGCACTTTCTCAAGCAGCTTCTTCAGGGCAAAGGCAAAGGAAAAGGCAGTTGCGCCTAATGCACACACGCATTACTCATACGCACTGTGGTCGCTCTGTGGCGCAGCGCAGCAAACCTTTTAGCTGCCTTACATTACTCATACGCAGCGTTGTGCAGCACACACATATGCTCTGAGGACGTATACCCTAGGTAACCACAAACCAACTGGCTTTGCGGCATCCTTTGCAGCTGACAGCAAACCGCAGCAGCGTCGGCAACAGCAGCAGCAAGCGAAGAAGGCCAGGCCCACTAGGGAATACCCTGTGAAATGTAGAATAGATGAATACTTGGTAATCTAACAGATTCTTCTGTGCTCTTTCTCTGCTTGTCTTTTCCTATTTACGTACCCACTCTCTAGTCTGGTATACCCCATTGCCAGCTCGTTTGCTTTGCCAAACACTTTAAAAATCAATACACACTTTGCATGCGAATCTTGCAGGACGCAGGCATCGCAACAACGTTCTCGCAACTCCGTCAGATTCCCCACTTGCCACATACCGTGGAACGTATCCCATTTACCGTACATCGTATATAGTATCCCCCACAGCATGTGCTCCCTCTTCCTGTGCTGTGTTTGATGTGCTATGCCTCTACTGAGCTTTATTGCATTCTGCTTTGCCGCTTTGCCCTCTGCTCAGGCATTTGGAATATCTTTCCCCCCCCCCCTCCCTTCACTATACATCCTCCTCTCTCTACGGCCTGCCTATTTGTGTATCCCTTGCGGACCTTGCCTCCTCCTACCCCGTCTGCCTTGTCTATCTTGTAGTTTGCTTTTACAATATTTCCACGTTGTTATGCACTTCACACAAGTGCAGCATCCCAACAAGCACTCGAAACACAGATTGTAGTTGTTGTTGCTGCTGCTGTTGCTGCTGCTGTTGATGTTGTTCCTGGGTTGATGCTGTTGTTGTGGATGTTGTCACAATATTTTCGCTTTTCGATGCGCTGCTCGAGTGCAGAAAGTGAAATATTTGCCCATGTGGCGTTTTAGCTGCTGCCAAGAAGCCGACATGTGCCTATCTCTAAGTGTGTGTATGTGTGTGTGTGTGTGTGTGTGTGTGTGTGTGCTTTCTTTCTGTGCTCTTCTTCTGCTGGAATGTAGAAAATTGAACTTTTGATTTATGCATAGCAAAAGGGAAAAGGCCACACAGCGCTGAGTTGGGGGGCAAAATCTCATCATTTTATTTGATTCGTTGTCTCCGGCCGCCACTTGGTCCATGTCATTTTCACATTTGCACTCATCAACACCCAGCTAGGGCGTGGCAACAATAACAACAACAGCAGCAGCAGCAACAGCAGCACCAATTGCAACAGAGCGAAAGTTGCTGTGGCTTTTGTGTGGTCTGGTGTGGTGTGTGCCGGGTTGGGTGCAGGGCAGGGGGGAGCAGGGCAGGAAGTAGGTTAGTGGCTCACTCGGCACGGCCTACTGAATGATGAGGAGGAGCAACTGCAGCAGCAACAGCCACAACAGCAGCTCCTGGATGCTGAAAACTTTTATTCTCATGCCTGCGTTGTTGTTGTTCTTCTCCTCCAAATTATGCGACTGCCTGCCAGCGAGACACAAAAGGCACTGGGAAACAGGAAGGGGGAGAGGCAGGTGGCAATGGCAGCACTCTGGCAGCAGCACGCGCCGCACTCGTGCCTCGCCAATTGTTGGGTTAATTAAAAAACAAAACAACAAAAAACCCTAAGCGAAGGCATAAAAACTATGTGTGGCGCTCAGGTGTGGCCATAAAAATGGGGCACATGCTTGGCTACAGCGGCTGCCTGCCTGCCTGTACACGTATATATACATAAACATATATTTATAAACACTAACCTGGTTTGCTGCTTCTGTTCGTGTTGCTGCTGCTGCTGCTGCTGCTCGTTATGATTCAAACGCTTTGAGTTTGAATACTCCATGGATTGCCGGCCCTCAAGGGGGCTGGCCGTTGTTGAGTGCAAGCACAAAAATACATTTAAACAGCTGCTGTTTTACTGCGCTTAGAGTTCCAACAATAACAACAACAACGTCCCCCAACAACAAGATAAAGTTTAATCGACGGCGAAACGATTATGCGCTGCGCCTAAAAGATGCCATGCAATTTTTTTCGTCTTGCACTTTCACTGCGGCGAGTTTCGGGCGAATTGAAGATTTAAATATTTAATATTTCAATAGTTTTTTTTGTAAATTTAATATTCAATTAACTTTTTGTTTTAACTGATTCACTTGCAAATTGTTTACTAAACGTTCTGCTTGATTGTTGGATTCGCCATTGCGGAAATGCTGTCGCTGTCGCTGTTTGTTGGTTGCACTCATAACTGGCGTATATAAAACTGTAAATCGGCTTTTGGACACACTGCAGCGTTGCTGCCCGCTGCTGCTGCTGCTGTTTGGAGACCGAGCGACCAGCCTCTGGGCCGAAAAGCACGACGACAGCGACGACGGCGACAGCGGCGACACCGACAACAAAATGCAGCAAAAGTTTTTAAAGCTGCAACACCGCGCACACACACAGACAGGCACAGGATGTGCCGCTGAACGGAGAGCGAGCCAGCAAAACAATCACATGGTGTAAACTCGCCGCAACAACAACAATAACAGTGGCGATGACAGCAGCGGCAGCAAAAACATAAACAGAGAGCCCCAAACTGAAGCCGACAATGCGCGGCGAGAGAGCGGCAAATGCAAATGGCAGCCTGCAAATGCACAGAGAGAGAGAGAGTGACAGCGAAATATGTAAAGGCATATTGAATAGTAACTTAAATATATGTAAACATTTAATAATTAATTAATCAATATTCTAAATTGGCGAGTTCTGGCTTTATTTCCCTTATTGTACCTGCTCTATAAACGAATTTGTATGACTCGCACTCTCTCTCTCTTGTTTGCGCTCTTACGCCGGCGCTCTCTCCCTCTCAGTTCATTGTGGTGCCTGCGCTCTGCCCACGCGCTGCAGAATCGCGTGCACATAATAGAAATCAGGTCAGGGCCGTTTTGCTCACGCTGACTTCCCCCAACGCACACACACATACAAACACTCACAGATACATTCACGTCGTGAGCTTTCGCTGTATTGCATTTTAGCGGCAAAGCTGCAGAGCTTTGTGCTCTAAAAACATTGAGATAATCAAAGAATCAATTAGAAATCCTCTTTGTAGGTACACAAATTTCGTTTAATCATTAGTAACAAATATATATTGGCTGTATAAATACGTACTTTAAAAGCTTAACTGTTATTGTATTGTATAATTGAACTTATAACGTATACGAACATCGAGCACCGTCTAAAAACATTAAGAACAAAACATGAACAGGGCAGACAGTGAAAGAGACAGCGGGAGAGGATACAAAAGGAGACTTAAGAGCTTTACCTGTAAACTGTTTCAAAAACTCGTATAAAGACTTTAGATTGTTAGGCACTTGCGGTGTCGGTTAGATTCGATTAGAATTTCAGTTGCAGTTTCAGTTAATTAACACAAAGTAGTAATTACAATTAGTTGGCAAAACACATCGAACGATCGCGATTCAGGCACATTTTGGCTTCGTAATCTTATAGCTGCTATCAGAAACAACTATCTACTAATTTTGGACAGTGCACTAGCGCTTCATCTTCTCCAGAATTGGCACAACCATGTCGAACTTAGGCCGCTTGCCAGGATCCTCGTTCATACAGATCGAGATGAGTTTAGCCATGTGCGAGGAGGTGCCTGGTGGTATCTTAACGCGCAGTCCCTCCAATGCAATCTTCATGCCGCACTCCATGGGCGACCATTCGGCGAATGGCACCTCACGTGTGGTCAGCTCCCAGATGAGCACTGCAAAGCTCCACATGTCCGAAGCCTCCCAGTTGCGATCCGCCGGCTTGCGTTGCAGCGCCTCTGGCGACATCCAGGCTGGCTGGTAGATACGTCCCTTCTCCTGGAACGAGAACTTTGCATCGCCCATGTTGATGCGCGCCGTCAGATCGTCGTCGATCATAACGTGATGACTGTTCAGATGATACGTTGGTATAATCCGCTCCAGTGAGTGCAAGAAGGCCATGCCACGTGCAATGTCCAATGCGAAGTGCACAGCTTGACTAGTATCCACGACCACACCCGAGGCGCCATGCAACAGATTGAACAGCGACGATCGTGGCATGAACTGGAAAAGGTAGGTGCTTAGTTAATGTGGCAAAGCAGGTATCCAACAAATACTCACCTGACTAATGACCACCAAATTGGGAGGGGAGTTGCAGGCACCGATAATGGGCAAAATGTTTGGATGCGAGAAAATGCGCAACTTGGGGAACTCCTCGTTGAAGTCACGCGATATGCGCGACGTGCACTGACGCACAGCCAGAATCTGTAAAGACAAAACGAATTAGTTTATACTAATTATGTTAACTTAATGTTTACGCCCACCTTGGCGATAACATCGTTCTTCTGCCAGCGTCCACGCCACGTTTCACCAGAGGGCGTTACCGCCACCTTGGTGTGCAAGTCCAGATCTCCCATGCTGATGCCCTTGAAGCGCGACAAAGTGGCATCGCGTGAGCGTGTCTTCATGCCCAGCCAGTTCTGCTCCTTGAAGCTGATGACCTTCATCTCCTGGCCACTCTTCTCGGCCAGATCCTGCATGCGCTTGCCCAGACTAGGCTTTGCCTTGTCAATGGGCGTGTGGCCATCCTTATTGGCAATGGTCACCAGTGCACCGGCATTCAGCAGATCCTCACAGATCATGTCGTAGCCCCAGAAGCAGGCATAGTGCAGAGGTGTGTTTCCATGCTCGTTCACAGCATTCACATCTGAGCGCTCGCGGAGCAGCTGCATGGAATGAAATCAAATCAAATAAATGAGATAAGATATTTTGCATATATAGAAATGTATTGTGCGCTTACCATCTGAACGACATCACGATGTCCGTGGGCGGCAGCCAAGTGCAGGGGAATGTCGTCGCCCATGTTAGTTGCATTGACACGAGCGCCGCGCTGCAACAGCGTCTCCACGAGCTTGGAATGCCCCTCCTTGGCAACCCAGTGAAGGGGGCTGAAACCATGATCATCACTGCGAGCATAAACCGAGAGAGCGAACAAGAGAGGGAGAAGAGAGAAACGCATACGCACATAGTTAGTTTCATTGTATTGGTGCAGGTTGTTTACACAACACAACAAGAATAAATCATGACGTCACTCGTCGACACATTTCGTCTCAATTGGTCTGGGCCATTAATTGGTCAAATATCTCGAAATTATTGCAGTCTGATAAAGGTCACTTATTTCAAGACTTTGTTACTAACTATTTAGAAAGTTTCTATAGCGTTTAAAATTTATTTTACCCCAAATTCATATCATGCTCAGTCTCATCGAGCCAGAGGCGAACTTGAATTGAGTTGCCCTCGCGGCACCAGTGGAATATATCCTCCATATTTGAACTTCGCTTATTTATTATGGTATTGAACAATGTTTATAACACTAATTACACTTTAACAACATTTAATAATGTTAAAAAACTATATAAATTGCAGCAGTTGTTGCGCTGCTCTTGTTTCTCGTTCGTTGTCGCGATTGGCTGGGCACACTTTTTTGACAACGATAACAAACAAAGCAATCAAAACAATCGATTACAAATCAAATAAGTTAACAGCTGTTGTGTCAGATTTCCCTGTGAATGCCAAAATCGTGCGTTTCGTACACCGCATTTGTTTTCGTTTTGAAAAACGAAAATTAGTATTTAAATTGAAAATCTTAAAGTAATATAATGAAACTGAGTACATATAACTTCCTTACTTCGATGGCCATAAAGGGTGTCAAGGTGGGCTACCCTTTGAAACTGACGGTAAGTTTAGCTTTTCTTGGTATTGATTGTTTCATGATAGTCCAACCTGCATATTACAGATTAGCAAAAAAAACGTGGTGGAGAGCGAATTCGATGAAAGATTTATGCAGCGACTACTCCCCAAACTGGACTGGTCGGTGATCTACGCAGCTGCCCAGGTGGTGAGTCGGCATAGTTGTGTGATACCACCCGAAGTGAATTTTATAAATATTTGTTATGATTTCTCAGGCGGAACTAGCTGATGGCATTCCCCCCACGCAGCCAGAGACCGTGCAGGACGATTACGATCTTCTGGAGAGACTGCATCATTTGCTCTTCGAAGTCGACGTGCTTGAGGGACAGCTCGAGTGCCCAGAGACAGGACGCGTGTTTCCCATCACCGACGGCATTCCCAACATGCTGCTCAATGAGGACGAAGTTTGATCCCAAGAGATTTAAACAGATTTAAGATTGTTTGTAACTAATCTCGCATGTTACTAAGTTAAGTGTCTTAGTTTTACATAAATATCGATTTATATTTCAAGCTGCAAAGTTTGTTCATAGAAAAGTTGTTGATACACCAAAATTGTTAATTGGAAATTGGATGGAATACATAGAGTAAGAGTATGGCTGGGTGTGGGTGTGTATGTTTGCATAGTACACTTAAATACCTAAGAGTATATTGGAACATTTAGAGCAAAATGTGTTACGACATATATAAAAGTCAAGTCTGGGTTTCTGGAGGGTGCTTGGTTATGGCAGCTGCAATGTTAGTTAATACTAAATGTATCTTTGGCACTCGACATGAGCTCGTCGTGATTGCATCCTAATTGCACTTGATATTCGTGCCTTTGCCCTGTGCATATATGCTTCCCTTGGCCAACTCCTTCTTCGCCCCCTTGCAGAGCTTCTCGTTGCGCCCGCTTGGCTTATAGCTGCGTTCGCCCGAGAGTAGACTAGCGTCGGGACCTTGCGCCGGCTGCTTCTGGGTAAGTGCAGTGTTCGGTCCGTTCCAAGTGACATAGTCAGCACTGCAGGAAAAGAATTTAAGTATATGTGGATGATCACTTCACATCGCGACTTACAGCAGAAGATTCTCATCGGCACCCTTGATCAGCTGGGAATTGGGTCCCAGCGTCGCCATGCGCTCGATGAGTGATTGAAACTCGGCAGATTCCGAATTCTGTGAGTGATCCAGTTGCGATGAGTGCTGGCGTTGTCTGTGATAGGGAAAAGGGGTTGCGATTACTTGGGAAAGTTCCATGGAGGCGGGTTAAATAAAGAGAGGATTATGAAGATATACAACAAATGATAATCTTAACTGGAAAAACGTGCAGAAAAAGGAAAACCTCTCAAAGCATGCGGTTAACGATTAGTGGGCATACTTCAGTGAACCGGTTTTGGCGCGCGTGCGACTCTCGATGGCCTTCGTTATGGAGCTGGCCGAGGCGGAGGCCAGCGATGAGGACGTCATTGAAGTCGAATAGGAGGAGTAGCTGCTCGCACTGCTCCCGTTGCAGCCATTCAAGTAACCGCTGACGCTGTAGTTGTTGTTGTTGTTTATGGCATTGTGGTTGTTGTTGTTGTTGATGTTGGATGAGCGTGCCAGGATGCTCTTGGTGGTCAGACGCTCATAGCTCTGACGCGTGGGTGACTGTGCGGGTGAGACATATGAGTGCGATGATGCACTAGAAATGGGTGAAGGTGATGCCGGTGATTTCGAATCCTTCTTCATTTGTTGCTGCTGCTGCTGCACTTGCTCCTCCTGGGGCTGGGCTGGGCTGGCTAGCTCCCGTGTGGGCGTGTTACTGAGGATTATCTGGGTGGTGGCCGTGGTGGGTGTGGTGACATTGATGGATGGCAACTGGCGATGTATCTTATGGGGCTTGCTGCTGCTGCTGCTGGCATGGATAATGATAATGATAATGATGAAGGTGAAATGGTAATGATGATGACATGTTGGGCGTGGTGTCAGCGCGCGTAGCAAGCAAGCAAAGGTGTGTGTTGTGAGTGAGTGTGTGTGTGTGTTGATTGTTGAGGCAGCAACAAAAGTTTACAGAGAAAATAAGAGTCGATTAACCAAACTGATAAAGCGGAGGCAGAGAAGCCACACTAGGCAGAGGCAGACAGGGCACAACTGAGGTGGGGGCTAAGCCAGAACAGAAGCTAAATGCAACGCCAACTTGGGCTCTCTACTCACCTGGGGGGAGCAAGTCCATCCACCTCTGTGGCCGGCAACTGTTTGCAGTTCTCCCGGGAAATGGTCTTGATCATCGCATGCTTCTTGTTGCGTTGCTCATCCTCGTCATGCACAATCTGCAAGATCTGCGTGGCACGATCCTCTGCATAGTTGACTGACTCCAGCGCCATAAGGATAATGCGCTCTGCTATCTGGGGATACTTCTCCTTGAGCAAGGCTTCCACTGCAGAAGAAAGTGATGTATTAGTAAGAGGTCAAAGAACACAGTCCCTTTGCTCACTGTCTGCCTTCTCCTCGGCGGAGTACTCCTTGGGACGCAGTGGTATGTGCTGCACGGCCAGCTCGTTGCCCGCCAGCTCCTGATCCTGTCCCTGCTGTGGCGGACGATTGTTCGGCCTGTGCGGCTGCTGCACATCACGCTTGCTGTAGCCCAGCGAGATGAGCTTCTCCGAGGCGAACTGCACATGATTGTCCGCATTGGCCAGCACATCCAGCAGCAGCATCTCATCCGCCTTGGGAAAGATGTTTTTCATATATCTGGGGATTGAGAAAAAGAGATCAAGTGGTTTGCTACGACAAGGCAGAGAGACAAAAGACAAGCTGGCCCAGCAACTACAACTAGAAGGAATCTACTGCTTCAATTGAACAGTGGAAGTGGGCTGTGGAACCACATCGGAACGAACTCAAATTGCATTAGTTGATTGCTTGCTATCGGGGCACCGATCTGATCTGATATAACTGGCGCACCTCAATTTCATTTTGGGCGACGAATGCGGTTTGGGCGAACTGCGCCATTGCGGCGAGCCATGCAGCACTGGGTGGGGCAAGGCGCCCACCTGATGAGGGGTTCCATGGGCTGCGGCGCCGCCACTTTGCATGCTCATGAGACTACCGAAACGTCCGCCGGGCAGGGGACTGGCCGTACGGGATGTGACGGTGACACGGCTAGCGCCCATGTCCGGGCGACGAGCCGGTGGTGTCATATAGAAAGCAGAATTACTGTGGAACAGATGACGCTGTGCGGGCGGTGTCACAAACGGCCCGGGCATCGTAACCGGATGCTTCTCCACCTGCAGTGCACTGATGACGACGGCCTCGCGATTGTAGTAGCTGCTCAGTCGAGGGCGGGTTAGTAAGCATTAGTATTAGTGAATGTGTGTGAGAGTGTGGAGAAAGGTGTGGGATTGTGTGAGTTGGTGCATCAAGCGGCAGCGTGTGAGAAGACAGAGATACATATACAGTACACAGAGAGATTAGCGGAAATAACGAGCGGAAACGTCGGCCTCGAGCGACTCCTGCTTACCGTTTCAGCAGCAAACGTATATGATTCTCGTCGGCGGTGGGAAACATGTTTTGTATCTTGGTAACCACAGCATGCGTATCGATTTGCTGCGAGAACGAGGTCTCCTGGATGGTGGAGCGACGCGACATGTTCGAGGCCAAACGGGCGCGCTGAAAAGGCAGTGGCGAGGACATTTCCTGTGGGGACACAGAGAGAGAGAAAGAGAGGGAAGGTGAAACCAGGTTAGCATGCAAGCTGTTGCTGCCTCTCATTAGTTACCAGTTGTCCACGTGACGAGGCCGACAGCAGTGGACTGGTCGACAGATTGTGCAGTGCTGGCTGCTGTCTCTCCCTCTCTTGGAATGCACGCACGGCCGTCAAATTGTTGCTTGGGTGCACAACGTGGAAGGGTGAATTGTGGTGTGAACTCTGCGGTAAATGCTGCAAAGGGAACACATTCAGTTAATTTACCAATTAAATCCAACTGCATTCACTTAATGCGACTCACTTGCAGCGCAATCGACTCTGTCGAGCAACGTTCGTTCTGCAACTGTTTGTAGTTGCGTCCACCGCCACGCGGATCCTCCAGCTGCATGGCCTTGGTCAGATAGTTTATGTAATAGCTGCAATGACACGAATCACCATCATTACCAAAGGGCCGAGCATGGGCCAGGCTGGGGCCGTCAGCCAATTCGGTTGCATCATAAAAGTGCAAATCAAAGGCCATAAAACGGACCTACCTCCCACTCCCCACCCTCTTTTTCCATCGTCCCTTTTCTCCACCCCCTTGTGAAAGCTCCCACTGTGCACAGGGGTTGCTTTTCCATCCAGATGCTATCGACTGGGCTGGTGGTGAATTTCTCTCAGCGCACATTGATGGCTCATCTGGGAAATTTGCGGTCCATTCTGGGCGCAGGTAACGTAAAGGGTAAGCAGGCAAGCACCTATAAACAGCGACACGTGCCAAGTAGCTGGCAAAAGGCAAAAAGCAGCCGCCAGACGTCATCACATTTGACAGCCAATCTTGGCTGTGATTGCAGCTGGCACGGACTCAGAGACTGAGACTGAGAGACTGAGAGAGCCTGGAGATGGGACTCACATGAAGTGGCCACTTGAATTTAACGTATGACAGTCCCTGCCTAATTGCACACAGACAAGAAGCCAAGCAAAGCCGAGCCAGAGGAACAACAACAACAAATAAGTCAAGTTGCGCTGCATGCTAAATGAGGAGCACGAAGAGCTGGAGTGGCTCTGCCTGTGCCTGCCGGAAGTGACACAATTTATGCCCCTAAATGGGGCAATTCACCCAGTGCGGCGGCTTAGTTAGCTTCAAGAGATCCTGCCAAGCGTAATGAATGACATTAAGGCGAAACTTTATGAGTCTATTTCGAGTAAATCCCTGAAGTCTTTCATCAATATGAATATATATATAGCATTAATTATGAATATGCTAATTATAACAAAGTGCTGCACAGTGTTGGCAGCTCTGTTAAATTTAGCTTTATTCCACATTCCTACAGCACAGCGGGCAGCGGGAAATCTAGCTTGAGTATTAATTTCAAGTGCTGCCCGAAAGTATGCTAGGAAAATTACTCAAGCCTTGCTTGTCACGCTTGTGCCATATTATTTCTGGCTTGCATGTCGTTATTTCTACTTTTAGAAACAATATTATCGTGATTTTTAAAGAGTTCATTCAACATACTTGACATTTAAGGTGGCTCGCCCCAGGACAAGCAATTGAGGCGCTCATGCCACCAGGCAGGCAGGCAACGCGTTGCCATAGCATTCTCTCACAAGCAGCCTTAAGGTATGCAATGGAAATCGAGCTGGCACATTGTAAACTGTACACAGAAGTTGCCTGCACCCCCCGTCCAGTACAAAAAAAACCACTCTGCACACCCCTTAACCCATCTAACAATGTCTGTCGACCACATTCCATTCTATGCATGCAACGAGTCGCATGCATAAATATTTATGGCCTTTTTTAATGCACTTTTTAGTCGGGTTAAGCTTACCAGTTGCCCGTTGCCTGGTCGTATTTACAGTCCCAGCCAGGCGGCAGTTTCTGATAGCCCCCGCTGGATGCCTGGCCTGCATCACTCATGTTGACGATAATGATGATGCTCCAACAATATTTGAATATGTGTTCGACTGTTTTTATTTCCGTTGAATATTTATGGGTATTTGTATTTAAAGAGGAATTCCAAATTCGCAGCTTGTTTGCCAACTGTCTGCAACCCCGAAAAGTTTGCGCGATTTGCCCTTGCCAGTCGAGCTTTGTAGTTGTTTTCGGTTGGATTGTGCTCCTGCTGCTGCTCCTGCTCCTGTGTGTTTGGGGGTTGTTAGCCACCACCAGAGCGCCACACAGACACACACACACACACACACACTCGCAGTCACAACAAGCTAAGTTATTTTTGTTTACAAGGCGCAGCCGGAAAAAAATACAAATCACACACACAAACACACACACACATATAAAGTGTGGCGTGCCGTTAGTGGCAGGATTGCTGGCTAACCTCGCTCCTCGTTGTGGCTGTTGTACGCTGCGGGCACAACCTCGCGTGGCAAGCTTTCGACGTCTACTGACTTGGCCGACGCACGAGAGTCGCGGCTTAGTTGCGCCGCAGATGCTGTGTGTGTGGGAGAGCGAGCTTTGCCACTTGGCGCTCAGTGTTGAGCAGTGTTGCAAAGCGAGGCAGCATTTGAATAAGTAATTCAGTGAGCCTTGCAACGGCTTTCAGCACAATAAGATAAAGTAACATAAAAGTAATCTTTGACCCCAATCGATTGGGAACAGAAACTAACTGGAAATACTAATATATTAATAATTAATAAGCGTAAACAAAATGTCTGTTGCACCGGATGATGATTACGACCCCTACCTCATTGAAGAGGAGGAGGTGAAGCCGCCGAAGCTGACCAAGGCCCAGAAGAAGGCAGCGAAAAAGTTGGCGGCCCAAATGAAGAGGGAGGAGGAAACCAGGATAGTTATGCGCGTAAGTAACTAAGAGTACTGAACAGAATCCTTTGCCAACTGAAGAATGTCCTTGTAGCATGCCCTGAAAACTGAGCTCGAGATTGGCAAGCGCATGGAGCTGCGCGGCATGGAGGAATGGACCCAGTTAGTCGGGGACTTCAAGATAGCCGATCTTCGTAAGGATATGATGGAGTGGGGCGAGAGAGCTGAGGCAATTATTGCAAACAAGAACGATCGCATTCAGATGCTACTGGACGACATGGAGCAGACGCAGGAGCATCACTCACGCTGCTTTACCAAGGCCATCGAGATGATAGATCACATCACGGAGTGCTATCACGCCATGATGGACAGCAGCAAGCACGTGTACGATCAGCAGGCCGAGGAACTGCTCCGGGAATTCTACAATGAGGTGCAATTCCGCACCGACGAAGTGGATGCCATGCACGAGAACTGTGAGAACATAATACATGCCTCGAATGTCTACACACGCGACACGCTTAAGCTCGACTACCAGATCTATCTGGAGCAGCGGGATCACTATGTGAACAAGGATATCGAGGCCAGATTCCAAATACGCGATAATGTGGTACACAAAATGAATGAAATGCAGCGCCATCTCAACGAATTCGTCGATTCGCTGTTCAATACCGAGTTAGATGCCCACAAATACGAGCGCATACGATCGCTGACTGAGAAGCAGCAAAACTTCTTCGAGGAGACGCGCAAACTGGACGTCGAGGAGATGAGGTGCTTGGGCATACTGAGCGATCTGCAGCGTGAACTCTTGCGCGTGGAGACTGACAACAATGCCTTGATCAACGATCACAAGCTAGAGCTAGACTATTTTGCCAATGTGCGGAAGAAGATTGAAGAGCGAATGCATGTGGATCGCGTCACGACACACGAGAAGTTGCGCATACTCAGCACTGAGTGCTATCACCTCACCAAGGTATGTTTGCCTGATCCCTTTCTGTCTCCTCTCTAGTTTAGCTTTACTTGATCCCTTAGAAATTCGAGAAGATTGTGAAGATCGGCGAGCTACTCCTCGCCCTATCGATCACCTGCCGCAAACTGCAAACAGAATCTGAGAAGATCATTGTTGGCGGCGAAGTGGTTGATCCTGTCGATGTGGGGACAGTCGACGAAAAGTTCACCCTTCAAACTCTTGACTTGTTCAAGCATGTGGACCTTGCAGAGGGCGAGATAGTCGAACTGAACAAGATGATGTCGAACTTCTGGCGCAAACAGGCCATGGCGCAGGCGCAGAATATGCTGCTACTCGAGGAGAAGAACAGCCTTACCGAAGAGAATCAACGCTACATTGATTTCATCAAGTCGATGTCCAAGACGGATAACCCCGAAGAGCTACGTTCCGCCATGGTGGTCAGTTTGTGCAGGCAGCCAACTCCGTTCCTCTTCGATACGCCGTGTCGCAACCAAAAGCACAAGATCAAGAAGGAGTCGATCTACGCGGGCGAACATGGCCGTCGTCAGGCAACAAGTGTCATCAAGTCGGTGGTGATGGCTAACAGAGCTCACAAGGAATGGGAAGGAGAGACTGTAAGGAATTCTCCCTTCGTGATCAAGATGCTGTGAGTGTTGTTGGTATACTCATTCTGTTTCGGAAATCGAAAGTCCCAAATTTAAGGTTCTACCAGTTTTAATAGTTCTGATCTAATGTCAATTATTTAGAATTTAGTTATAGTCTGTGTGTGCGAAGCATCTAAGAAATTCGCTATAAAGATTGCTTGATTTAACTGTTTTTAACTTAGGCACTAAGCGTAGTCCTTTGGTCCGTTGAAATGCAGAAGCTTCTTCAGTTTATGGCGTGGGCAGTCGGAGCTTGGCACCTTCTCCCTTTCTCTTAGTTGAATTTCAGCGGTTCGATCTTCAGCTTCTCGGCCAGCTTGGCGCAGGTCTCCAACTGATTCTCCAGATACTGAATACCGCCGACTTTGTTGACGGCATCCATGTTGTTCTGCTCCTTGTCACCAGCCAGCAGCACGGGCTTGCTGGGATTCGTCTGTGGAGATTGGCCAAGAGATTAGATAAAAACTAAAGCACTGCTATCATGTATAGACTCTTACCGGTGTCGTTCCTCGCAGACGTGAGTTGAAATCGCTCATGCGATCCTCGAAGTCGGGCGCAAAGCAATTGGGATCGACGGCGATGAAGACGTGTCCGAGATCGGCAGCTGAGTCGGCTCCAGCGTGCGTCCATTTGCGCACTTGCGTAGAGTACTTGGCACCCGCCATCACGCCGGACAAAATGTCTACCATGGCACCCAGACCGTAGCCCTTGTAGCCCGAGGTTAGTTCCGAACCACCGAGAGGCATCAGGCAGCCCGTGGAGAAGCCCAATTCAGCATCGTTGGTCACATTGCCATCGGGATCCTGTGCCCAGCCATCGGGCAGTGGAGCGCCCTTGCGACGCTGGATCTCGATTTTGCCCACAGCAACTGCTGTGGTGGCCATGTCCAGCAGGAATTTGTCGCCATTGGCAGCGGGTGCGCCCAGCGAAAGCGGGTTGGTGCCCAGGGCGGCCTCCTTTCCACGAGTGGGTGCCATCAGGGGCGATGTGTTGGTCATGGACATGCCCACCAGGCCCTGGTCCATGGCTCTGATGGCATACCATCCAGCCATGCCGTAGTGGTTGGATCCCTTGGCACAGACCCAGCCAACGCCCACAGTCTTGGCCTTCTGGATGGCCAGATCCATGCAGAAGTTACCCACAACGGCGCCCAGCCCATTGCGTCCATCTACCCAGGCAGTTGCCGGCGTTTGCTTGAGTATTTCCGGTACAGCACCGCCATCGGTTGAGTTAATGGCCAGATCGTTGATGTACATCTCCAGGCGATTCATGCCGTGACTGAAATGTCCACGGTGATCGGCTGCCACGAGGAGATCGGCCTGAGCCTCGGCATGCTCCTGCGGTACATTGACGGCCTTGAAACAGTCGATCATGAAGCGACGCGACTCGGCAATGGCCACCAGTTTGGGTGCAGACGACGACATGCTTCGGGCAAAGTCTACAATACAAAATTCCTGGGTATATTAAGCGATAGAGTTCTGCTATGAGATTGAAAGCGGGAAAGATTCGGTTCGTTCGGGTAGGCGGCGAATGTACGACTGTTTTTGGTTCCGCCTGGAGCGGCCCTAAGCGTTATAAGCATTTTGCCTTCTTTACTAATTAATCTAGCAAATTCTCACCAACACCAGCATAAGTCACACACACACAAACACACTCCGATAGACCTCGAGAGACCCCTTTTCCAACTTTGGATACAGCCAAGGAGGGAGGGGAGAGAGAGAGGAGTGTACAAAGTGTGTTGCTGTTGTTGTTTTTATTTTGGCAAACTTGAAATATTCTCATATCTTTGCGAGAGACTGATGCGAGAGAAGAGAGAGAGGGAGCATGTTTACGAATACTTATCAGTCAGTCAAGCAACTTGTTGGGTAGTATATACACACATCTGTTTGAGTATGTGTATGTATGTGTGTGTGTGTAGCTCGATTTTATTGTATGCCAATAGTTCAGTCGGCGATATGGAACCCTCTCGAGCCAGCAATCTCATTATGCTGTGTATGCTACCTGACGGCTTTGCTGTACTGGAGAGTTGAATAAGACGGTCTCCAGCTAAAAAGAACTGATAACTGATCTTATAGATAACACATATCATTAAACTGTCATTGAACAGATTACTCTATTAATGCATTACTGTTTTATGCGCTTTAAATTGTTAGATATCATAAAATCCGTTGAAGAATTAACCAAACAATCGTATTTCGTTCTCGCTGTTTCTCTTTTTGTATGCTAGGGGGCTCGTGGCGCGTCTCTATATGTATACCATACATACAGACATACATACGGCTATTTAGGTATATTTTATATATTCATGTGAATGAGTGTACATATATTTGTGCGTGTGGCTGTCGCTTCTAAAGTATTTCTGTGTGGGATGTGCGAGCAGTGTGGGGTGTTTAGTTGCTGTTAGTGTTGTTAATGACCTTGAACTTCAATTGTGCCGCGCACGAGAGTTTAATAACTTCTGATGGATGAATTAATTATGGATTGTGTGTGTGCTCTTGATATGCTATTGATTAATTCACGCATATTACGGAAATGTGTAGTAGAAGTACAGTTATTGTTGTTCGTCATTATACTCAAGTGGTCTTAGCTTATTTACAACGAGTCCCACTCCAGTGCTGATTCTCTCTTCTGTTCTGACCTCACACAATGAAAGCGAAATTAGATGAAATACGAAACTAAGTCTTTGGGGCTTCAACAGCTGTCACAATACAATCCCGATAGCCTTAGGAACCTTATCTTATCAGGCGAGAATTATATATGGCTTTCTTATCGCCAGTATTTACAGGTCTCTTTCACAGACTCTCATGATAATTCTCGCATTTGAAGTAGTAAAAACAACAAACCAGACTTTCTACTTTTAAAAAGTAAATGTTTTTAGACGATAATCACTTCGAATTCTTTACAAGTGCTTTACGAAACTCTGAACCGTATATACTGTAAGTAGAATTTGGAATTACTCTCTAATATTCTCGCATTTGAAGTAGTAAAAAAAAGTGTTTTACGAAACTCTGAACCGCATATACTGTAAGTAGAATTTGAAATTATTCTCTAATAATTTGAAGGGCTTTACTCGAAGTCTATTGGCTAGAGCGGCACAGGTCTTTATTTGATTCTTTACGTACTGTACACCCCCGGCTGTATCAGTGGCCCTTATATGGTGACTTTCTTTCTATCTTACTTACCGATTTCGCTATTCGGCACAACCGTCTATAGCGCCATTCCTCACATCATTAATGTACATCTCCAGGCGATTTATGCCGTGACTAAAGTGCCCATAATGATCGGCGGTCACGAGGAGATAAGCCTGGGCCTTGGTATGCTCCTGCGGCACATTGACGGCCTTGAAACAGTCGACCATAAAACGACGCGCCTCCGGAACTGACACTTCGAACTTAAACTGCAAGACTTGCTACACTTCGAGTTGCATAGGTCTGGTGGAAGGGTCTACAAATACTTAGCAAGACGACACAAACAACAACTACACATTGAGTGGGCACGAGTCGATAAGGAACTGTTCCCAGAACGATGAGAACTTGTTTAAATATACTTTGCATATCTCGTTTAAATAAGAAGTTCAAGGCAAAACTACAAAAACAAAATAGTGCGGAACATATAGACGACAAACATCAAACTAAAGTGCGAATACGAAGCGAACGTGAGCTTACGCTCTCCATACTATGGAAAACAAATATCTATAGACATGGTATATACTATTATATCATTTATCATTTATCATGTACATTATCAAAGCCTTAAAATAGACCCATCAACACAAGCGATACACGCAAGACTTACGCTCTATTTGATTCATCAATTAACACTCGCCTATTACACACCTGGGAATATGAAATAGTAGTAAACCAGGTATGAGTTATACGCTTATATTATAAGCATGCGCTCTCGACTGCGCCATTTGTCAGCGCCCGTTTCGGATCGTGAACAAAAATGATAGAACGTTGATTGAAAAGGAAACCAGTTTCAGAGGCTCTTCAACAAGTGTTTGGGGTGTGGGGGGTGCTTAATGCGCATTCAATTAGGCTATCAAACTGTCATTAATAACGCTCGTCCAAGTGAGTCCGAAACAAAGCGATGCCCAATGAAAAAACGATATATCAACTGAACCGCCCCCGTTTATGTGGTGTCGAATTCCGTAACTGATAAACAACAAATATTATCTGACTTCTCTTTTGTTCTATTTGTTTTTCGAGAATGTTGAATGAATTCCATCATAAGATATCATAATGAAAACCACGAAAACTAATAAAACAAATCGGAATCTTAATCGTGCGCAATAAAAATGTTTTTATAGTAGTCTGACATTATTAAAACACCACACCATCTTGGTATATCGTTCTACTTAATTGATACGATGAACGCCTCCGCCCTTATTGAAAGTTGCAATTAAAAATTCTTGCTAGTATCTGTATCTGTAAACAACAATCGCCACTTGTTGCACCAATTTGGTAGCTGTGTCGCAGTGAAACATTCGCCTTAATTATAATTCTATATATCATATACTACGTATGGTTATGACTTCTATATATAAAGATTTCATTGCGCTGCGTGGGCGTGCAAAAAGCAATTCGCGAGATGCGTCAGATAAGAAACGAGAGACAGTGCTCGGACAGGGTTGTCAGGGTTGTCAACTGATCTGAGTGACCATTCGCGAAGAAGGAAGCCACAGATAGGCATATAAATCAAAGCGCATAGATAATAAACAATTACAGCACGCGTAATTAACATAATAATGATTCAACTTACCGCAAACATTTGCATACGATTTTGGCATTGCTGTTGTTGTTGCTGTTTTTGCCGCTGCTGCTGCTGCTGTTGCAGCTGTGGAGAGACGCCTACACAGCTGTTGTTGTAGTTGTAATTGTTGGCGCCTTTGAAGTGTTTGAGTAAACCGCCAATTGGTGTTGACGTAGGCGGAGGCAGCGACCGCACGACGCAAGCAGCTCAATTTCGGTGTTGCCATTGCAGCGAGTACAGCAGGAGTTATTCAAATAACTCAACTAAAACGACAAATTTAAAATAAAAATCAGGTATAAAATATGATGTTAAATTCTTTAAAATCCATATTTTCTGACTTGAATTTCATTTATTATTGCTGTAATTAGTCAAGTGCCTTTACAGTACTGCTCTTTAATCTTCAATTTCTCAAGATAACACGCACATAAATACATTTACTCTGATAATATTTACAACTGTTTCTATTCAAGTGCTGTGTGCTGTAAGGCAGAACGATCTCACATTCAGGCAGGCAGGCACACACACACACACACACACACAAAGCCCAAAAACAGAAACTAGTTAATGCTACGTAAGACGAGCACATTCTCAAAACAATAACAACAAGCACGACACGAC
Organism: Zaprionus ornatus; assembly: GCA_018904035.1. Taxonomy (NCBI): domain Eukaryota; kingdom Metazoa; phylum Arthropoda; class Insecta; order Diptera; family Drosophilidae; genus Zaprionus; species Zaprionus ornatus. Next base: position 204,400 of record JAEIFZ010000200.1, read on the forward strand.
GTAACGAACGTGGAGAAGGGAGGCGAAGCACAACCGAAACAGCTGACGCAGAACTGACAGAGACGTCTCACGTTGATTTGCCTTTTCTCTGCCTTGCACTTTTTAGTTATTCTCTTATTCTCGTGTGTTTCAGAACGTTTTAACTGTGTTCGAGGCGCGTTGTGATTTTTTTGTGGGAGATAATTACCCAAGATAAAATAGAAGACGAATGTTTTTAGCGCGCCGGCAAGCACAACAACTAACTACACAATTACTACGTAAAGTATTCGCACGACTAGTTTATATTGCACGCCACTACTACTATTTATGTAATTCGCCAAGCTTTACACTAACAACAACAACGACAACAACATCAACAATTGGCAAATGTACAACAACAAATCACACGCAGCAATTTTCGTATTTTCTTGTTGGTTTTCTCGCGCAGTCTCTCTCCTCGTCGTGTGCGTGTTGTGTGTTGCCGTCGGAGCGCTAAGTTGAACTGCCATGAACTGACTTGGAGGCGGACGCTATCGCTTTTCCACAAGGTGCCCCAAGCACGACGACGGCGCGACAACCAATTGATAGAAAGTGAAATTTTGAATCTCATATAGTACAATTGCCGCGCGCCATGCGTAGAAATGCGTAGAAACAGACAAGAAAACGCAGTCGAAACTACGAGTGCGACTGAGATAGCAAACAAGCGCAAACAAATATGACCTTGAGACTCGTTAAAAGGCAATTGCAATCAGCGAAATTGTTCCTAATTATTATTAAATAATAACAGAACACTTAAGTGCACTTAGTTTTTATATAGTTGTTATATGAAAGTGTTTTTGCGTTGTGCAAACTAATTTAACTTTGTTTATATTAGCAGCCAGTTAGTGTTGTGAAACGCGCGTCTAGCCAAGACATGCACCACCCACATAAATCATTTCGCGCCAATTGCAGAAACTTTGAACTTGATAATCAAAACAAACGATATGCGTCATTGTTGTTGCTGTGTTTCTTGTTGAAGATGTTGTTGTTTTCGAGATACTCATACTAACCACTTAATATGGTAATCGGCATTCATTCTCACTCGTTTATTATTTAAGTCATATTTATATTTGCATAAGCGATTCAGAAATGTCAACGGGTCGCAGCAGAAATGAGTGTGATGCTCAAGTGATTTCAAGTGCCCGCCCCTATTAGCACATGCCACTGATTACCATTGACAGCACATCACGGCATGATAGCGAGATTCGCCTACACTGCCCGCAATTGGGCAGGTGCTATCGCGCTATAAGGGCATTAACGAAGGGCAACAACGATCTCAAGCTGACGTGCTTCGGTTGAGCAATTTTGGGCGACGAGAGAGTTGTCCCGGGGGCAAAAACAATAAATTAACAGCAAATGCGAGCTAAACAAACACACAATCGATAACAAACAAAACACACATACTCGTATGGGTGTGCGTGTGTATAATCATATGTCATCATCATCAACAGCATGATGGCATGTTATAGAACGCCAGCGACAGCAACAGAAACAAAAACAGCAACAATGCTGAGTCAGAGTTGTCATCCGAAAGCCCCAATTGGGGCCGACGACGCCACTCGGACTTGGTTGGGCTCTGCCGTTGCCGTTGCGGTTGGTTTTGGCTGTGGCTTTCGCGCATTCCATTCAAGTGCAGAACGCCGGGCGAGACAGTCGAAGTAGCGTTAGTTGCTTGATTAATAATCAAGTCAGGCAGAGACCGTCGGCGTGGATAAGCCAGCTGAGCAGACGAAAATAGAATTGAAATCACAAACAATTCAATAAAAATAAACAAGCCAAATTTAACCAGATATAGATGATACTAACTGTGTTTGGGCTACGTTCTTAACGTTAATAACCGATCGAACACGGAGAAGACGAGACAAGGCGACGGCGCAACTTGTTCTCGTTAATTACTTTGTTTTCCTTTTGGTTTTTGGTGTTGGTTCTCATAACTTTGCGGCTCATTTAGAAACATTCCAACAAAGTAAAACAAATCAAAAAAAAAAAGTTTTCAGTGTGATTTGAGTTTGGCCTCGTGAAAGTTTCCACACTGCGTGCCACGGGTAAGTAACGATGCCAATTCCCACTATGTTTTCATTTTTTGGGGGTTTTGGCATTGAACAATTCAAGCAAACAAGCCAAAGCAGAAATAATTTCACTTAATTGCAGTCAAAACAAATTACGAAAATGGCCAACACGACGAACGTGAAAATCATTGAATCGAAACTGAACCTGTTCCGAGCCCCCCAGAACTATGCACTGGCGCACGCCGTTGAGTCATCATTCACTGCAGCTCGTGGCACACTGGCCTGGCAGTTCGGCTTGATCTACGGCGATGTGGACGAGCTGCGACGGCGTCGGGTGACAAGTGGCAACTGTGTCGTGCTGGAGCACAATGCACGCTTCGTTTATTATCTGGTTACCAAGGCGAATCTCTATGCGTCGAGCACATACGATGACGTCCAAGCTGCCCTGATTTGCATGCGAGAACATATGGTGAGTAGAGCAGTCAAGAGCTTTACTGTGATTCAAAGCTTTCACTTAGTTTAGAATTTCAGGTTCATTCAAAATAAGTTCATATCAGGGCAGTTGGTGTAGAATAATTTATTCATTATTAGAAATTTTAGTAGATATTATTTTAAACAATGTCTGAAACATACCACTGCATACCGCTAACAGATATGCAAGGCCAAAGAGCTCAGCAGAGCGAAGATCGGAGAGATCGGGGAGATCAAACAGTTCGACAGATATCAGAGTTTGATACCGAAAAGAACGATGGGCAGCCTAGGCGAATACCGAACAGTTTTCTGCTCAGCTGCTCAAGATTTATAACTGAAAACGAGGAGGATATTATTTCATTATGTATGGCCTCTGTCATGTTCATTTTGGCATTTGTTCTTACTGCTTATCTACGGCAGGATGATGAACCTGATCAATAGCAATTCAAATTTAAATAGTTTATAATATTTATAGTTTGAGCAATAAATTTCCATAAGTTCCAGTTAATAGTGGTCCCCTAACAGCCTCAAAAGCAGCCTTTTTTAATTGATTCGATGACAGATTGATCGAAATTTGTTTGTCTTTGCAGCGCAATCATGAAATTACCAAAGTGGCTATGTCGCGTATCTGCTGCGCCAACGATGGTCTCGATTGGAAGCAAGTGAAGCGCATTATGCAACAGATCTTTGCACAGAGCGAGTACCCTATCGAAATTATGGTCTGCCAGCATAAAGACATTTCAGCAGAGGTAAGAGAGAGAGGGCGATAGCGAAACTCGAAACTCGCAGATTGCTGTTAATTACTGTTACTGTACTGAACTGTACTGATTACTGTTTATCCCAATGTGAACTCGACTTGCAGCTGGCCGCACCCAAGTGTCAGATTTCTGAGTCCAAGGGGAACATGTTTAGCGCACCGGAAAACTTTGCACTTGTACATTCCGTCAGTGCCGACTTTGCCATGTGCGCCGGCCTCAATTTTCGCTGTAGATTGTCTCACACGGATGCGGACGCCAAGAAGCAGCCAAGGGACACAGGCAAGGTGGCTGTGCTGGAGCAGGGCGGTCGTTTCATCTACAATCTGGTGACCAAGGAGCGTTCACATGAGAAATGCACCTACACAGCGCTCTACTACGCACTGCTGGCCATGCGCGAGCACATGGTACGAGTAGTTCAGGAAGAGAGTAATAGAATTCCAACTAACCTTTATCTTTGTGTCTACACAGCGTGAGCACAATGTCACCAAACTGGCTATACCTCATCTGGGCTGTGGCATCGAGCGTCTGGATTGGGTGCGCGTGCGCAGTTTGCTGGAGATGGTGTTTGTCAGTGACAGCGTCGAGATAATTGCATTCTTCTACCAACCGCCCAGCATAAAGGGGGACACCCTGGAGGTTGTCTGCCCCACGTGTCACCAAATGAAACTGATGCACTTGCCGCGCAGCGTCAGCTCATCGCGTCATTCGCTCTACAGAGAAAAGACTCCATTCTAGTCACGTGTGGAAGTCGGACCTTTAATTATATTGTACATAAACTGTATTAATTTATAGCACACTGGGAATGGTTTGCAAATGCACCGTTACTTCTTTAGTTAATAGGATTTTGGTTAGTCGGGAGCACTAGAATGACATATTGATGGGTATTTATCTATGTAATTTACGTGTAAATTCTAAAGCAAATAAAAAATCGATAACTAAGCAAGCCTTTTTGTAGGTTATGTAAGTTACATGTGTATGTTCCCCAATACTACTTACACATGTATGTATACTACTACTACTACTACAGTCTGATATCATGGCTCACAATAAAATATATTCTCCGAAACTTCTAGATCTTCGTGACTCCTTTCGTCGTGCATTCGTTATAGGAATGGCGGGTAGCTACAGGCTGAACGAGGTTAACGGGGACTTATTCTCGGCACCCAAAACTCACTCGCTGGCCCATTGCGTGGGCGCTGACCTGGCCATGGGCGCTGGCATTGCAGTCAAGTTCAAGGAAGTGTACGGCAAAGTGGACGAGCTGCGCTCACAGAACGCGGGCAGCGGAGAGGTTGCTGTGCTGAAGGATGATGAACGCTTTATATACTACCTAGTGACCAAGCCGAAGAGCTATGGGAAACCCACCTACGATTCTCTGCAGTCATCGCTGGAGAATATGCGCGATCACATGGTAAGTTATGCAATGATAAAGCGAGAAACTTCATGTATAAGGTATCAATTTTTTATTCAGTCAAAGAACAACATTAGTAAGCTGGCCATACCTCGCATAGGCTGTGGCATCGATGGCCTGGAGTGGGACAAGGTCAGCGCAGTGCTGGAGAAGGTCTTTGGTAACGAGCAGGTGGAGATTACCGTCTACAACTATGTGCCACCGCCCCAATAGGAAATGATCAATGTTTAGCTTCAATACGTTCTGCTTTATTAAACATTCATAAACATCCACATTCTGCTTAAACTTGATATGCTTTATTAATCACTGGTGTAACCTGGGTTATAATTATAGCACAAAACCTCGATCGAGTCATTTTGAAATGTCTTGATAATCATATCCCTCACTTCATGCCAATTGAGATGCCCGGCCCAATTGCAACCAATGTAGGGCATCGTTACTTTTCGCACGTTATTTTCAAGCTAGTAGAAAGGGTGAGAGGGTGGGTGAACAATAAAATTAGTGGGGGACAATGAAATGATTGGGGAACATTGGAACTTTTTCTTACCATGTGCTCTCTCATCTGCGAGACGCAACTCTTCAGGGTCTCAAATGTGGCACCTTTAGGGTCCTCGTTAACGAGATAGTAAATGTAGCGTCCTTCGTACTCTAAATGAATTATTGTACCTGCCACCGCAGATTTTTCGTTCAAACAGTAAACCTGAGAAAATTTGCTCCTTGAGAATTAGCAAAATAAATTATAGCAGATAATCGAACATAAAATAACCTCTAAAATACAAACCTAAATTTTAAAGCGATCAAATCCAACATTTTAACTTGAGATTTATCATCAACCTTCACATTAATCGCGAATGCGTATTCCTTAGGGGCTTTGAACAAGTCGCCATTGACTTCTGTATATTTAAAACCTGGCATTTCAATACTCAGTTTCCTATATCACAATACAGTAATACTGAAATTCTTTTTTGCAAAATTACGCGCGAAACCACACTGACCGTTGACAAGCGAATGGCAATTTTCACCAAGATACTCACCACTATACATATTTCAGTGTTGCAAAATGGCAAAAGTGGGTACTTTCAGTAAGTGTTAAAATCAGTATTTAAATACTAATAGTGTTGTTGGCAGCTTTTAATCAATTTCTTAGTGCTATAAAACTAAAATGACTTTTGGTAACAGCCGTAGCAGTTACAAAAAAATACAAACAGCTGATTACAAAATTTACTCTGCAGAATATGTTTTCTTTATTTATGTTCAGATTTTGATTAAATGAGTTTTATTTTTAATTTTGTCGCTGCAATCGTACGCAAAATGCTGGAGCTGTTGCAAATCGGAGGCAAGCTCACGCACACTCTAAGCATTTATGTGAAGACGAACACGGGTCGCACGCTGTCGGTGAATTTGGAGCCACAGTGGGACATCAAGAACGTAAAGGAACTGGTTGCGCCACAGCTGGGACTGCAGCCGGAGGAAGTGAAGATCATATTCGCCGGCAAAGAGCTAAGCGATGCGACTACAATTGAGGTTATTTGAAGCAAATTACGTTCTGTTTTCATTTTTACCATTTCTGTTCTCTATCGGTAGCAATGCGATCTCGGGCAGCAGAGTGTTCTACATGCCATACGCCTGCGTCCGCCAGTGCAGGGGGACCGAGAACGAAAGGCCAGTGCGCTGCTGGAGGAAGAGCCGAATGCCGAGGAGCCATCGAAACCACTAAACGAAACGTTGCTCGATCTGCAGCTGGAGAGCGAGGAGCGTCTCAACATCACCGACGAGGGTGAGCAATGTGAACGAGAAGCGATATCGAAACATTGCTAACTTTTGGGGCCACTTCTCAGAACGTGTTCGTGCCAAGGCGCATTTCTTCGTACACTGTGGCCAGTGCGACAAGCTATGCAAAGGCAAGCTGCGTGTGCGATGTGCGCTCTGCAAAGGCGGCGCCTTCACGGTGCATCGCGATCCCGAGTGCTGGGATGATGTGCTTAAGCCGCGACGCATACGCGGTCACTGTGAGAGCTTGGAAATCGCCTGCGTGGATAACGATGCTGGTGATCTGCCCTTTGCCGAGTTCTATTTCAAGTGTGCCGAGCACATTTCGGGAGGCGAAAAAGACTTTGCCGTGCCACTGAATCTGATTAAGAACAACATTAAAGATGTGCCCTGCTTGGCTTGCACTGAAGTCAGGTGAGCTCCCAATTTGGATTCATGATTGTTAATACCTACATTGTGTTTATTCTTCAGTGAAACCGTCTTGGTATTCCCCTGTGCCTCGCAGCACGTCACCTGCATCGACTGCTTTCGCGACTATTGCCGCTCTCGCCTCAACGAACGCCAGTTTATGCCGCATCCAGACTATGGCTACACTCTGCCGTGCCCCGCAGGCTGTGAGCATTCCTTCATTGAGGAAATCCATCACTTTAAGTTGTTGTCACGCGAGGAATACGAGCGTTACCAGCGCTTCGCCACCGAAGAATATGTGTTGCAGGCCGGAGGCGTTCTATGTCCACAGCCTGGCTGCGGCATGGGCCTGCTAGTGGAGCCCGACTGTCGTAAGGTTACCTGCCAGAACGGTTGTGGTTATGTGTTCTGTCGCAACTGCCTGCAAGGCTACCATATTGGCGAATGCCTGCCCGAGGGCGCCAGAGGAACTGAGCCCAACTCCTGTGAATACACCGTGGATCCCAATGTGAGTTATAACCCTTATATCCTTCTTCTGCTTGTGTAATCACAATATCGAATATCCTCTCAAGCGCGCCGCTGAAGCTCGTTGGGAGGAAGCCAGCAATGTGACAATCAAAGTCAGCACCAAACCCTGTCCAAAATGTCGCACTCCTACAGAGCGTGATGGTAAGTATAGAACGCATATGGTTACAGGAGGAGGAGAGGCGAAGGAGAGCTTATGCAACAAACAATACACACAAGTTACTCCAATCAATTCTTTTGCTTCGCAGGTGGCTGCATGCACATGGTCTGCACACGCGCTGGCTGCGGCTTCGAGTGGTGTTGGGTGTGCCAGACCGAGTGGACGCGTGATTGCATGGGCGCCCATTGGTTTGGCTAAGCCAGCTTAAAGACGAGCAACGTGAATATTTTATGTATATATTGCGTTTCATTTTGTTGACTATTCTGTATATGTTTTGCCATTAAAGACTGTAATTCAATTCAATTGAAGATACTTTAAAATTGTAGAGAATATTGTATTTGAATATTTAGATAAATTAGATAGTTTATTTAATAGTTTATTCATACCACTCTCTTTAAATTGATTCCCTCTTTTGACCTCATGTCGAACTGCTTTATCATTCCTTGGGGAATACTTTCGGTTGTCCCACACCCTGTATACCGTCTGCAGAATCAATAACAAAAACACCCTTGACTGTGTGCGCTTTCCCCAACCCCCTCGGACAGTCCATCCTACCCCACTGTGTTCTGGCATTGCGTGCGCACGCTTTGTTTACGTTTTTTTCTGCCTCTGCCGCTGCCGCTGCCTCGGTGTCACCCACAATGTTTTGGAGGCTTTTCTGTTGACTGCAAAAACCGCAAAACACACAACACGTGCATCCACCAAGAGAGCGAGAGAGCTGAAGCGGAAAGGGGAGAGGGAGAGCACGTTTGAAATTTGCGCATTCTTTTCGCGCTCTCTGTGTCTCTCGCTCTTTAGCTCTCTCCCAGATTTAATCAATATTAATGGCGCGTATTGACTGCGTTGCATGCGTAGGTATGTGTGTGTGTGTGTGTGTGCACGACTGCGTGTCTTTGTGTGTGTGTTACTGTCTGTTTATCTTTCCGGTTACAGTGAGGGTCATGGAATTTTCTATCAGTCATAGATCGCTAGGCAGCTCCCTCGAATTCTGTCATGTACTATGGGCACTACCTACGCAAGCCAGTTATCCGGGCACATCGATAAAGCAGCCCCATACATACCCATTGATAACGCGACTAGCACTGAACCAGGGAAACCCCAGGCGGGATTGCAGGTTCGCCTGCCTGCGCACTCTCTCCTCACGCTCCACGCTCTGCCGCTGCTGCGCAGCGCTCTCTGTTTTTGTTCGGTTTCTGTTTTGTGCTCTAGTTCGTAAGCAAAGTAAGTGAATTTTACAAATGACAGAGAGAGAGAAAGGGAGAAAGACATAGAGAGAGAGAGAGAGCGAGACTGACTTTCGCCCCATTGCAATTGCCAAATGCGCGAACCACGAGGCTGGCTCGCTCTCTATCTCTCTCATCCTCTCTCTCTCTCTCGTCCTCATCCTCGTGAGCCCAACGAAAGCTCGCGCTCGCCCTCGCGCGTGTGTGGGCAGGTTGCCCATCAAATCGGGTCACATAGTTAGCGCTGGGTTCCCAGTGCAGCACAGCCGTTGTGCCGTTTATGTTTTTTTTCTTATTCTCTTTTCGTTTTCGATTCTCTCGCCCCGTGTGTGTTGTCGCTGCTTTTTCGCCGCCGTCTTTTGCCAGTTTTTCTTCTTTGTATTTTCGGGGGTACGACGCAGACGACGACGGCAACGGCAACGGCAACGGCGACGATAGCGACAGCGACAAGGCTCTCGGTGTATAAATGGAAGCGCGCCAGCCGTATCGCATTTCAGTCTACGTTGGACTTTGGCGCGCATCGCATCATACGCAGCGTATACGTAACGCAGTTACCTATACATCCCAAGGGTTAATCAGTCGGCACCGCCACTTGGGCATGTCCAAGCGAGTGTCTGTGTGTGCGTGAGTAGTGAGTCGTCTACGGATTTTGCAGTTTGATCGTTTTCCGCCGCGTTTTCTCTCTCTTCGATTTTTGCGCGAGAGTGCTAAAGCGTCTTGTGAATGAGAGTGTCTGTCTGTCTGTGTGTGTGTGAGTATTCGCCACAATATTTGAATTTGTGCGTTGTGCTGCAAATGTAACGGTATTTTTCAAAATCAGATAAAACTGAAAATGCGCTGCAAATGAAAGTCAAAAGTTGTATAAACATTAATAGAAAGTGAACATATAAATGTGAATTTTGTTAACTATTTGAGAACAAACATAGAACTTTAGGTAATTTAAATATTTCATATAATAATTCTTATATTAAATATACATATATACTTCACACACTACAATGAAAATTAAATTGCAATTTAATTCATTCATGATTGAAATCGGACAAATAAAAATGTGTTTCATAATATTTATGTTTATTGATTATTATTTGTTGTATTTGCTGTATTTGTTGTACTTTTCCCTTTGCACATTTAACTACTCTTGCAATTCCCAGTGGAGCTCAATCCTTTTCCGCCCACGCAAAGCTTACGCAGTTGCCCCAATTATTGAAAGGCATCGACGAACAACAGAACAAAGCAGCAGCAGAAGCAGCAGCAGCAGCTGCAGCTGCAGGCAGCAGTGGCAGCAGCTACAGTGGGCAGCAATACGCACGAAGCTCTCAATTAAAATTGTATTACAAAAAACTGCAGCATACATTCGGGCGCTGTCAATATTTGCAAGCTCAAGTGCGCCTCAGCAAGGGCTTTGGAGAGCCTGTGCCTCTGCATCTGCCTGTGCTGTGTGTCTGTGTGTGTGTGTGACGAACAAGCAACGACGTCAACGTGATAATTACAGCGTGTGTGTGTGTGTGTGTGTGTGCACACTCGTAAGTCTGTGTACACTAGAAGCTCGTCTGTGAAGCGAAACTGTTAAAACGTAGAGAAAGAATTAATGAAGCTCAGCGACAGCGGCAGCAGCAGCAGCCACAGCAGCCGAAGCTGTAAGTTGACTTGACGCAACTCGACGCGCGGCTGCTGCTGTGTGTTTTTTATTGATTTATATGCGCTGTAACTGGGCGGCTGTTGCTGTCCCAAAACAGAGCAATACACACACACACACATGCACACAAGCACACACGCAGAGAGACGCACATAAAGGCAGCCCCAGCATCTCATGCCCCGAAAACTTCCGCCGTTTCCTGTGCTGTGTTCACTTGCAACGCATGAGCACGCGAGAGTAAAAGAGAGCATGGCAAGGGGTAGCTGTGAGCTGCCCCCACCCCCCCCTTCCACCACTCCCCTAGATTGCAGTTGCCCAACATATTTCGAGGCTCATTTCACTTACAGCTTGGCTGCTGCCTTGCACACGCACTCGTCAACAACATCATCGTCATCTGCTTCCCATTCTCTCTCCCTCATCATCACCATCTTCTTCATCATCGTAACCCTTCGCCAATTGCCATTTCGACCGCACGGCAACACAAAAAAAAGCTCGCTCTTCGAGCCGGTCGAGCGGGCGCTCTCTCTCTCTCTCTCTTTCTTTCTTTCTCTGGCGCTCTCTGCGCTGAACGCGTGTTTACATTCGCATTGATTATGTTATCCTGGCCGTGTCTGCTAATAGAGTTGCCCTGTGCCCGGTATCCCTTCCTCTCAGCTCCCCCTTCTTCGCCCTCTGCCGCAATGTTCCTGTCGCAAAATTTGCTAATTTGCGTTGCGGCATGCGGCAGTCAGGCAGGACATCATGCGACTTGAGAGCTTCAGCAGCAGAATGTCCAATCAATAAACTTGTCGTCGCTGCCGGACGCTCCCAACTGGCCAAACGTGGCGATAACTCGTCTTGCTGTTGTTGTTCTTGTTGTTTCCCACTCATTTCGAAATGAATGAAAAGAAGCAGTGAATAGAAAACAAGTTGCCCTTTTTATTAATCAATAAAGAGACCGCACACACTCCCACACATCAGTGGCCAGCTGCCACACACACACATACATGTAGTGCAAGACGCCTGATATTCAATTACCAACCAGGCACACACACACACACACACACACACACTCTCATGCGCTGCACCCACTCTAAATGTGTGTGCACTTTTGTGGCTCATTAACGGTTTGCGTGCGACCAAAATGCATGTGGTTATTATGCATTCATCGCAGTGTGCCTCTGTGTATTTGTGTGTGTGTGTGAGTGGCAGGCTCGCTCGATAAGTTGAGTGGCTTTTTTGTTGTTGCTGCATGCGTGAGTGCTGGCCAAACATCGTCGTCGCACCCGGGCCTGTGCTCATTATGCGACTACGGGCTAAAGCAATTTGCGGCATGCAACATCAATCATCTGTGGCAGGCACTAAATGCATGCTGCAGCCAGCATCCGCACTCAGTGCAGCAGCTGCAAAGAATTTCTCTTTAAGATAGCAAAAATTTCGTTGCCTACTTTGCGGCGCTGCCTTTAAATGGCAGCAGGCAACGCATGCGAAGAGGCTGATCATTCATTCCGCTTTTAATGTCTTCTCTTTGTGTGTGCTGCAGTGCTGTCCTGTTGCTTAAGCACACAATAAATATTATTATTATTATTGACATCTATTTTAGTGGCAAAACGTGTAAATTGGCGCATTATTTAGCTATCAAACTGTTTTGAACAGTCACAGACACTTGTCCATCAAATATTCAAGCATTGAGTGGTGCACACCAGTGCCTTCAGAACTTGCTCATTTCATATTTAAACTGGCTTTGCGTACTTTGCAGACGGGGAAGGACACGCTGAAAAGGATTTGCAACGCAGGCGTCGCGACAAAAAGTGAAAAACAAGAAAAGAAAAACAAAAATCAATAATAGACACATGTAAGAGGATACCCTCGCCATTGACCACGGAGCGAAGGCGTCGCAATATGGCCGCTACCACAAGCACAACAGCAACAGCAACAACAACAGCAACAACAGCAACAACAAGCACAACGAACGGGACGGGGCACTCAACTTTGGCATTGTTAATTTTGCTGCTGCACGAAAGCTGCCACTAAGCAGCCAGTGAGAGACAGAGAGAGTGTGTGTGTGTGCGATAGAGAGAGAGAGAGTGTGCCAGGCCATGTCGGACCGTTACGCCGCCAGCTACTACGAGCAACTGCATCCGGCTCAAGCGCAGGCGCAAGCAGCCATGTCGCACTACACATCGTCGGGCTATCGCAGCAGCTACGCCAGCAACAGCAGCAGCAGCAACTACTCGCCCTACGGCTATGGCGGCTATGGCGGCGCAGGTGCCTACATGCCCAGCTATTATCGCTACGCGCCCTACGCTTCTCCACACTACAGTCAGCCGCCGCATCATCAGCATCCCGGCATGTTCACCGCCGCCGGCCAGCAGCTGATACCCTCGAGTGTTCTGCACTATCCGCCGCGTCAGCAACCACAGCAGCAACAGCAGCAGCAGCAGCATCCGCATGCCAATCCTCACCTAGCCTATCAGCAGCAGCTCCAAGCCAGCAGCAACAGCAGCTCAGGCAGCAGCTACGAACAGCCTGCGCCTGCGCTCTACAGTGCTTCCCCCTACGGACAGTCGCGTGGCTTTGCCGCCTACCAGCCTGCGTCCAGTCATTATGCGCCACCAGGACGCAGCTCAACGCCAGCACCCAATCGCACTGTGTTGCCGCCCAACTATTTGGAGCCCATGCGCAGCTACGTCGCAGAGCAACAGCTACAGCAGCAGCAACAACAGCAGCAACAGCAGCAACAACAGCAGCAGCAACAGCAGCAGCAGCAGCAGCAACTGCCACTGTTGACACCGAAGCTGGAAGAGCCACTGCCCGAGCAGATCAAGCAGGAGCAGGAGTCGACAACAGAGACACCATCGCCCGCACAGCGGCTGACCACGTCGCCGCCACTAATCAGTGCCACCGGCACCGACAGCGGCATCAGCAACTGCAGCACGCGCGCACGCAGCGACAGCAGTCAGAGCACGCCCGTCTACAGTGGCGAGTACCCGGTGAACATGTCCGTAGAGTCTGCCTCGTGTGTTTCCTATCATTGCCCAGCCGATGGAAGGGACTACGAGGAGGAACAACAACAGCAACAGCAGCAACAACAGCAGCAGCAACAGCAGTCGCTGCCAGCGGAAGCAGCAGAGGAGGAAAAGGCAGCGTCATCGCTTGATACTCCCGGTAAGTTGTTCCCATTTGCATTACACTCTATTTAATACACAATTATGCAGGGCATGACAAGGTGGTGGGCGTGGGGGGGAGGGACGAGGGGTGGTCTAGCGATTGTAAATTTATGCAAACATATGTCAAGCTAGATTATGTAACAAGTATTAGTGCCCCCGAAGGGTTTGCACTGGGGGATGGAACGTGGAACGAGGCTGGAGGAGTTTCTCGTTCAGCAACTGACTTTTGGCACAGTGGAACGAATTAGGGGATGAGTTGCGACTGTGGGTAGTTGTGTTCTACTTGAATTTGTCGCAGCCAAGGCAAAAAGCGCCTGAGCACTTTAATTATTAAATATTTCTTAGCTTAACTTACTCTGCAAGTAACTGTCTCGGCTCATTTAGTTTGCAGCAAGTCAAAAGTCAACTTCATTTAGCAGCTGCGTCCACTGTGCGCGCTCTACACTGCGTATGCTTGATTTTGCATGCAAATGAATGCAAAGACTGTCCATTTGAGTCGTCTCCATCAGCGCCATCAGCGACTGACTGACAGCTTGCTGTCTGTCTGGCTCCCCCTCTGTCCCGCTGTCTGTTCTCCAGTTAGCCGTCGCTGCCGTCGCTGCCGTCGTTGCAAACACTCAACCAATCAGCGTTGGTTAACTGCTGAAATGCTTCCGCTTCCGCTGTCGGCGCACAAGCCACCACTTCCCCTCCCAGTGGGTGTTGCTGTGAGTGAGTGTGAGTGTGCTAGGGTTACTGTAGCTGTAGCTGTAGCTGTGACGAGCCTACGTCATGTCGCTTTAAAAAACTTGAAAATTAGCTGCCTATTTAGGCACGCAACAAGGGTGAGGAGGTGGGAGGTGGGGGCTGGCCTAAGGCAAGGTAAGCCAGCGACGACAGCTCGAGTTCTGCTGCCTGATGAGTTGCTTTACGACAGAGGATTTTGCTTTTTTGGCCACACAGGAGTGTGTGCAAATCAATAAGTTACCTTTTTGATGTCGCGTCACACACACACAAGCACACAGATGGGGGCAGGCAGGCAGGCGGAACTCCCACAGGGAAGGTGTTAGCTCACACACAGAGAGAGAGTGTCTCTCCTCTCTCTTCCTCCTGCCTTTAGAGCTTTTCTAAATATTTCGTAATGTAAACGAGTCTTGTGGGCAACACCGTCCTTATCAATGGGCTCTCGACACACCACACACACACAGAGAGGGTGTTAAGCTGCGAGTGTGTGTGCGTGAAATGTCATCAAGGCGAAGCATGTAAATGAACTTTACAACTAGAGCTGCGTGGTTCCCTGCCCGCCTGGCTGTGTTTGCCTAACACATACAGCTCAGCACAGAAGAGTCACCCTGGCACAGCTACCCCCCTCCCCTCCCCCTCCTGCCCCTTTCCTTCCCTTGGCCTGCTTGCAATATTTGTAGTTGTACGGAGCCATATACGAGATACGTCCGCCATTGACGCAAAAATCAATGTGCCCCATGACGAATACGAATAGGGACTAGAGACTGACTGACGCAAGTAACGCACACTCACCTGCAGCAGCAATGGCACAGCAGGAAAGGCTTTAAGACAAACAGAAAACAAGCTCAGCATGAGTTGAATTGCTCTTTAAGCAGCAGCTGATCTTCCCTTCTACCTCACGCACTGCTTCTCTACAATCTACTCTTCTCTGCTCTCCCCTCAGTCAACTTCAATTAACTCAAATCGAATTTAAGTCGAAAAACTAATTGGCTTTTCATGGCAATTTACCCCCCTCTTCCCCTTTCCTCTCGCTTCGCTGTTTGCTATCAGCCCTTTTATTGATAATAATTGATTTATTTGACGCGCATCGCGTTGCAATAACAAGCTCGACAAGCTCGTGCCACAACAGAGAGATACGTAAACATTGCAGCAGGCCGACTCATGCGCTACAAAGTATGCTACAAATATTTTCAGCCTGCCTTCATTTCGCTTGCTACTCACGCAAACCACACTGCAAACGTCTCTGTGTGTGTGTGTGTGTGAGTGTGTTCGCCACGTTCAACAAGTGCTCATATTGGTGTGCTGCTCTCTTTGCTCGTCTCTCCCTCTCTCTCTCTCATTCTCTCTCACTCTCTCTTTAGCCACCCCCAGTTGGGCAATTTGATAAGCATGTGCGAAAAAAGTCAACGAAAATATGGGGACTGCTCTCGCGACTCGCGGCTCGCACAGCGTGGTCAACCAGTTTAGCGAGCCTCTGACTTTTTAACCCTTGATGGCCCCCCTGGTCTGCACGCATGACAAAATAATTACAGACAATATACACGACAAATAACAAACGTACTCGTATAAAAAATGAAGAAAACTAAATGAAACACGCCAGAAAATTCCTTATTGATTTTCCTTTAACACACGCCGCCTTTTTCTCGCTAATTTTCCAGATGACATAAGCGCGACAGCGTCGTCGTCAACGTCGCCAGCGCTGGGCATGGCAAGTGATATTGATAAGGAGGCAGCGCCAATAGCAACAACGGAGGTGGTCGATGAGCAGCCGGAAGTCGCGAGGCGTGCGGAAATCAATTTGCCGAAGCCTGACAAGGAGCTAGAGACAACAACAACAATAACGGCAGCAGCAGCAGGAGAATTGCCGCCGCAGGATATTGTCGAGCAGCCAGCAAGTAATCAAATAAACGAGGATGCAGCTGAGCGCGGCGTAAGTAAATTACAAATTAAAACTGCAGTAGCAAATGTGGTAGCAGCGGGCGAAGCAGAGAGGCAAGCAGAGTGGGAGGCATACCCCAGTGAGAGCTTCATTAGATGCAGCTGCCTAATTAAGCGATAGACAGGTGCGACAAAGCGACATACAGCCGCATGCCAAACAAATTAGGCCAAAGGACATCAAAGCGACGGGCTGATAATGACAGACGACCGCCGAGTACAATGATGCCACACGCAGCAGAGGCAGCATCAGCATCAGCCACAGCAGCAGCCACCGCAGTCGCAGTCAGCAAAGAGAAGACCAAAAGCGAAATGCGTTTAGCTCCATCGACCGGCTTTCTAGGCAGCAGCAGCAGAGCGGGAGAGAGAGAGAGAGAGAGAAAGAGAAAGAGAGCCAGCGAGCTCTGGCAAGAGAGTGCGCACAGCTCTAGTTCACTCTCTTGCCGGAAGCCTTTTTACAGGGTGTCGCAGCACGGGGTGCCTATTGATTTTTGGGGGCTGCGCTGAACTTCAACGCGGCTGCAGGAACCCTCAATAGGGTTGCTGTCGCCTGGCAACACATGAGCAACATGAGCCAACCAAGGGAGCTTCGCGGGGTGGGGGTAGGATGAGCACGCGCCTGCCTGGGCACCTTTGCTGGCAAGTTTCAAGTGGCCGCCACTTGAGCGTAACAACTGCTTCTTTTTTGTTGTTGTTGTTGTGTTGTGTTGTTGCAACTGAAAACTAAATCGATTTTCTGTTTGACTTGCAGCCGGAGCAGCAGCAACAGCAACAGCAGCCGCCACCAACAGCAGCAGCAGCAGCAGCAGCAGCAGCAGCAACGGCAGCAGCAGAGCCACCACCACCATCTACAGCCACGTTACCTCACAACTGGAGTCCAACGCCGCGTCGTCAGCGCACACCGCCCGCACCGCAGAACTCGCCAGTGGGCTATGGCCTGGCAGCGTCTGCAGCGCCACCCGCTGTGCCGCCAGCGCTGGCGCCACTGCTGCAGCAGCAACTGCCACCAGTGAGCAGCAAGCGTAGTGCCAAGCAGCGCAGCAGCAGCAGCAGCAGCAACAACAACAATGCGAGCAGCAGCAGCAGCAACAATCGCATCATTGAGTGCGATCTGATACCGAGCAAGAAATCAAAACGCAAAACAAGCAAAAGAGAAACGGAAGCAGAGAGCGGCGATGCTGGCGAATCCTTGGTGCGGGAGCAAATAAGGGTAGGCATAAAGAGAGAAAGAGAGAGAGGGAAAACCCTGAGTCATTTCCCTATATATAAACCCTAATTATAATCTTTACATCTTTTATATAATCGTGAAATCAAAACTCATTTCTTTCTTCGCAGGACATCAAGCCGCTGCCCGGCTTCCAGCAGGCCTTTGGTTCCACCGAGATCGGTCGCTTCTCGGAGCGCTTTCTGCAAACGCCAGAGAGTCTGGTCGAGCGTCTGGTCGAGGAGAATGCAGTGCAGAGCAGTGCAGTAGCGGGAAGTGGAGGCGGCTACTACGAGAACCCAAGCATGCATCCGTTGTGGCCATATGAGGAGCACCACCAGTATGGCCACCACATGGCCAGCTACCAGAGCAGCAGCTACCCTATGTCTCGCAGTCGAATGCGCGGCCAGGGCCAGAGCTATCCTACCTACCCGGACTATGCGGCGTATGAGCGATATGGCCATGCTGCCTACAGTCGATTGCGCTATGGTGAAATTCGCTGCAATGGCTATTGAAGAGAGAGCAGACACTACACACACAAACACACACATACACAGTAATTACACAGACACACACACACACACACACACTAGCGTAGTCCTTATACCCGTCACTTGTCATTCTCAAATTCTCTCTGTGTGTGCCTTTTTCGGTCAAAATTCGGCAATGCTCCCACCCAGATCTGTTAGTGTATTTTGTCTCGGGCATTGCCGGCATTGATTGCGTTCAAAATTACAAAAACAAAACAGGCCAAAATGTATATTAATCCTAAGATTAAGTAGTTGAATGTTTTAAACTTGAAAAGCGTTTTAAAACCGTATCGAATATTGAAATACGCATGTTGAAACTTTGTCCCACTGTACATACACGCATTTGTCGTAGATCCAAAACGATTCGAACAAGTCAGCCAACCTTAGAGATGATCCCCACTTTCTCTGAACTCCCCCTCTTTGTCTGACATACTCCACTACTATCTATGTATATCCCCAAGTATCGTATAACTCTCTAATTACCATATTACAATTAGAAGCAAAGATGTGCCATTGAAAATAACTTTAATTCGAGAACACTTTATAAGGTTATACGTTTAGTTATATACAGAATACGATACACGATACATATACAACAACAAAGTACTAACTAAAGTAATGCAACCTCTCGAAGCAAAGCACTATGTTTTAAGCCTATATATTTATTATATATACCTAGATACACAAGAACCACCGCACTAATTTGTACTTGTCCAATTTATTTCGTAATCTCTTCTCGATTTCGTATTCGTGTAGTTCGTTTCTGGATTTAAGTGCCTTAATTTACAATTCGATTTCGATTTCGATTTTCCAATATACTGTATTGTGCGTGAGAGATTCGAGATGAAAGCGATGGAGAGAGTGAGTAGAGTATATTATCATTTAATGTGTATAACAACCAGTTCAGGTTTCAAATGGGCCCAAAATACAACAACAAAATCACAAATTGCTAAAAGAACAAAACGAAGAAACGAAAGAACCCAAACACATCGAGCGAAGAAAAACAAAATGAGAATTTTAGTCAAATCATTAACACAAATTAGTTGTTAATACTATTATAATATTTAACAATATTCAGCAAAGAAAGCTAAGAGAACTTTGTAGTTTCAACATTTTACGAGATAAACCGTTTCGAAGTCTAAAGATTAAAGATAAAACATGAGTGTAGCGTTCAGTTAAGTCCAATGTGTACATAATAAAACAAAACAATATTTGAACGTTTAAATTTTAAAAAACAAACAAAAATAAAATAAAAAAACATGCATAAAATATTAGCAAAAATGTTGATAAACCAATTTGCTAGATCGTTTCTTTCTTGTTCTGTTTTGGAGAATAAAACCCGGGAAATGGTGTTTATATGTTGGGAGTTCTTTTTTTTTTGTTTTATTATTATTTTTGTTTAACTGTTTTATTCATTTAATTAATTTATAAATATTATTACATAACCTAGAAGTGTGTTTATTGATTTGTGTGTGTTTAAATTAATTACAAAAATAGTTCGGTTTGAAAAAACAGCAAAAATAGTGTGTGTCCGTGTGTGTTTGTGTGTAATTATAATAATTAGCGTTTAGTTGAGCGGAAATCAAGAAGGTATCCGGCAGGTCTACGTTAAAATTATTATAGAGAATACAAAAAGTTCACTTTTGGATAGGCTTACGAACTAAAGGAAACGAAAACGGTTAAGTGACTATATAATCATAAGAAACAACAGACAGAAGATATAGTAGATATATAGAGTACATAGCATTACAACTGGGGGACTGGGGTAGAGGGGGGCGTGTGTCGGTTGCTTTTTCTTTTCTTGAGTTTGTGAGGAAGTTTTTCTTTTTTTTTCGAGTTGGCTACAAGTGGATTTTCCTTTTAGTTAATGTATATAAATAGTTTGTTCTGTTCCGTTCATGTGACGGTACAATTTTTATTCCCAATTTGTTTTTGTGTTTGCGGTTTTTTTTTTGTATCTCTTATTGTTTATTGCGTTTATTAGTAATAAACAATTGTTTCCTTGTTGATCATCTCATCTACGTCATCTCAGCCTCACCGAAGGTAAAATGTAATTAGAATTGTTTTATAAATAATTAGTGTGGATTATTATAGTATGATTCATCGTAATCGTTATCGTTATCGACTGTGTGTGTTTTCATTCATTTTACTTTCTGCATAAGCTTTCTGTTACCGCCGCCTCCCTGTGAGAGTGTGTGTGGGGGGAGGAGCGTCGCGCCGGGTGAGTTCTCTCTCTCAATCATGAGGATGAGGCTGCCGATGAGTTCTTTGTGGATGCGCCGCCAGAGTTGCTCTGGGAGTTGCGCTGCTTCTCGATGTACACATTGAGCAGTCGCACCTTGCTAGGGTTCATCACGGCCAGCTTAGGTTTGACCTTCTCCTCACCGAGAACAATGTACAGTTTGACAATGCAGAACACAGCCGCCTTGCGGACCATCGATTGGGAATCGTCGGCAGAACGTGCCAGATTCGGGAATACAATATCCAAATGGGCATCGGTTATCTCAGTGCCATGATTCTCCGTCACCTCGAGCAGAATCTTAATGGCGCACAGATTCTCGGGGAACGTGCCCGTTGCTATCACTGGATTCACAATGTTGATGGTCAGATCGAGTGGCAACGAGGGCGCTATCCGTGGTATCATTGTGTCGATCTCACGCAACGCCTCCTTGCTGTGATGATAGCAATTGATGATCTTCAGCAGTATCAACTCAAGGAAGTTCAACCAGTTGTGTCGCATCTTGTCGCTGCGCACAATCTTGCTCAGCACTTGCAAGCCCGAAATGAGCACGTCTGTGTGTTCCGCCTCCAGCATGGTGAGCAGCATGCGCATTATGGATTTGAAGTGCTTGTTGGGCAGTTCACAGTTTCCACCACGGATGCAGATACCCAGGTTGGTCAGCGCCGTCTGCAGTTGCTCGACAGACTGATCCTTGTTGAGCGTCAGAGCGATGCGTACGACTTCGCTTTCGTGCAGATTACAGGGCAGGATCAGCTCACCATTCTCAGCCATGACCAGGGTCATTGTCGCAGTCGGCTGCACAGGCTGAACTGCCGTGTCCAGTCGCATAGTAGCCGATTCCGGTGTATTCGATTGTGTCGTATTCGCCGACGATTGTGTTTTCGAGTTCGAAGACAACGAATCCTGCTGTGCCGTCAACTCCAGATGCTCCCGCTTTAGCTGCTGCTCAATGGAGAACGGCAAATGGTGACCATTGTAGCCATTCGGTGCCATTGAATGATATTGCCCGCCACCGGAGAAACAGTGTCGGATCTCCTCGGATGTCTTTTGGATATTGTGCTTCACCTCAAGCTCAGAGCAACCATAAAGAAGCTCCTGCTCCACCGACGATTGACGCGAGCGTGGACTAGACTTCAAGTCCATGTTAAGCGAGGCAAAGGGGCCTACGCTGGGACTCTGCACCGGTTTGGGGCTGCTGCTGCTCAACGGCGAACTGCTCGGCGAGTTGGCTCCGCTGCTCTGGCGACGCATATTCGACTGGATGCACAGACGCGCCGTATCCTGATAACTCTTGGGCAGCGCGGCCAGCAGCTTTGTCATCTGTGGCGTATTCAGATTGTACAGTGCCATCAGACATTTGCGTGCATGGGAGCGCAGCTCCATCGATTTCTGATCACCCGACATCTGCACTAGCTTCAGTACAGTTCGCTCACAGTTCTGACTTTGATCGCTGGGAAAATCACTGCTCTTGCAATATGTATTGGCCAGATCGGCCAGGAACCGCAGGATGGCAATGCGCGTCTTGGTTGTGGGCGTCTGTGTGTTGTCCGATATGATGCGGAACAGTTCCTTGAGCTGCAGTTGCGTGGGAAAGTATTCGTGCACGACCACCAACGTTTTCCAGATCTTGCTGTGCATCGAGTTGAGCAGATCTGTGCCCAGTTTGTTGAACAGTCGCGTCAGCAGGATGAACAACCAATCGTGCAGCTCGGGTGCGTGCACCAATATCAGCTCCGTCACAGTGTCCAAGAACAGGGAGTACACTTTGGTGTGGTTGTCCATAAACATCTTGCGGAACATGTCCAGCACGCACTGCAGCTGCTGTTGGGTCAGCTCCTTCCCATCCGCCAGATACTGTGTGAGACTAATCAGACCATCCTTGCGCTCGGACCAATGCGTGGAGGCACAGTACTGTATGATCGTCTCAATGTCATCGAACGGAGCTCGCTGACTGTTCCAGTCCAGGCGATTTCGTGACCCACTCAGCGAGTAATTGGAATTGGAGTTGTTGCCACGTGTATAGCTCGAGTCGAAGGAACGCTCCGAACACACCGAACTTGCCTCCGAATCGATATCGTCGGACTCATCGCGACCGAGCAGCTTGCGACCCATTCGTATGCCTCCACTGCGCATAAAGTCACCCGAAACATAGTCAGACATGTCTGCATTGTTGCCCAATGTGTTCTCTGCCTCGCGGGATTGCGCCAACATGCGAGCTGCTGCGGTAGTGCGCACTGGATTGTTCCGTTCCGGAGTGCGGCGTGCACTGTTGCCCGTCGAGTACATGCTGCGCTTCATTAGCCCCGCACCGCCGCGATTTGGACTGGTCTCTCGTGAGCTGGCTGTGCTGCGCGGTATGCCAGATGCCTTTTTAGGTATGGCACCCGTGGCACCACCTCCTCCCCTGTAGTAGCTGCCCATGCCAAAGTGATCGCGCAGTTTTGTGCTGGGCGAGGTGGAGCGCGAGCCCGGCTGCGATTGTGAGACGCCAGCGCGAGATCTTCCCACTCGTTGTGTGGGTGTCACTGCGCATGATTGCTGTGCTGTGCTGCTGTTGCTGCTGGAATTGAGACGTGCCCGAGGCAGTGAGCCACTACCGGCGCCTCCTCCGCCGCCGGATGGTGTGTTAGCTCCGCTGTTGCCTGGCACTGACTTCTTCTGTCGCGAATAGAGCGTGTATTGTGCACGCGCCTTAGCCCTCTGTGCCGCTGCAGTGTCCACAGCCGAAATGGAGCGCATGCTAGCCGCTGGTTTCTGCAATGTGCCCGGTGTACGGCCAATGCGTGTCGGTGCCAGAATGCGTCGCGAATCCAGCGACTGTTGACTGCCATTGGTACCAGCACCACCTTCCCGCTCTCGTTCCAGTGCACGCTGGGCGGCAATGTCGAGTGTGCCATAGATCTGATCAGCCATGTCAGGAAAGTGCTGCCGGAATGCCCAATATGCCAGACGTGAGTGACGACGCGCCTCGCTGTCAGCATCACCAATGGATTTCTTGAGCGTATCCCGCAAGATTAACGCATGCCTCTCCAGAGCCTTTGTCTGCCACTCCTCGAAGAGCAGCACCATCAGTTCACAGAGCGAGGAGCGTATATCCTTCGACTTGGACTGCTGTATTGTGTCCGTGTAGATCTTTAGCAGCCTGGGCGCATGCGTATACTTGATAATGTATTTGAGCGCCAGCGTCGAGGCGGAAGCAATCACCTTGGCCGAGTTCTGTATCAAGAGTATCAACTGCTCCAGAATGCTAAAGCAAAAGGCTTCCAATTTATTGCGCAGCGTCTTGGACATGTACGCAATTGTGATGCACGCCTCTCTTATCACCTGGGAGCGTAGCTCCTCCTTCAGTATGTCTAGGAAGCAGATGGATAATTCCTTTTGCTGCACAGCCAAAAATTGCGGTTGGGCATGATAGTTGAGCAGTAGCAGGGCGCGTATCTTCTTTAACGCATCCACACGCTTCTCCCAGTCCATGTTCTTGTCGCTGATGACCAACAGAATTTGCTTGTACGTGTCATCCATATCCTTGGCATGGAATATATTCAGCTGCGGAACCTGCTCAAAGCTGGCCTCAAATATTTCCATTGTCACAGCGCCGGCATCTCCTCCTGCTGTCACTTCGTTTTGTGATGGCTTCGGTCGCAGCGTTGCTGAATGCAGTTGTCGTTTCACAATCTTTGTAGGTCGATCGCGCACCGAGATGTTATCCGCCTCGTCCAGACTGTTCCCATTGCCAGTGCGCAGTGCGGAAGGTAGCAGCAAACCCTCTACCTTGACCTGATCGAACTTCTGTTCAAGCAGTGCCAACTTCGAGGCTGGCATATCATCCATACGCCTCAGATCTGGTCGCAATCTATCTCCAACATGTTTGTAGATCTCCACCAATGTCTGTATGGCCGACTCTCGCACATTCACAGTGGGATCGCTGAGTAGCGCACACACTGGCGCAATGTAGACACGCACACTCAGCTGTTGTGTGCCATATTCGTGGAGAGCATTCACAATTGTCTGCAGGAACTCCTCCCGCACCTTGGCATTCTTGTGCTTGAAGCAACTGGTTGCCAGTTTATCAATTAATGCCTGAGGGGTTTGCACTTTGTGCTCCATTAGATCACGCAACAGTAGTTGGGCCTTCTCGCGCACAGTGTCGCGACTATCCCCGAGACGATCGATGACGTGGGGCAGCACTGTGGCCGTGTACGCATTAAAGTCGCTGCCCAGTCGCTTGATTAGCTCCGAGAATGCCTCGAGTGACTTTTGTGCTATCTTAAAGTGACTCCCCGTCAGCCAAGGCATCAGGTTGTCAATGAGGAAGCCCATGTCTGTGCACACAATTGAATTTGTGTCGTCACTCAGGAATGTCACCAGATCCTCAGCGAGCTGCACTTTGACGCGCATATCCGCCTTGGGCATCTGTTGAATGAAGCCATCCAAATCGCTGGGTTTACGATACGCCATAATGATCGATTTGTAGTATGTGTCTTTGTATCTTTAGTCTGAAATGAATAAAAATTTGCTATAATATCCATTTCAAACATATATTTAATGAATATAAATATATTTTTAATGTCAAAATTGCATTTCGAATTGCGCGCCCTTCAATTCCAATTGTGCAGCGCGCGCGCGCAGTGAATGAGAAGCAAGAAGAAGCAACAGACATTCTCTGTTTATACCCCTGTGTGAGTGTGTGTGTGTGTGTGTTTGTGTGTATCGGAGTGCGTATCGATGTGGGAACACGTGTGTGTGAGTTTGTATGTGTATGCGAAGTATGAAGTCAGTGTTTGGGCTGCGAAAAGTAGGTGAATAGCTGTGCGGGTGGGGATGGGCATGGACAGATGGCACTGCTGAAATGAAAGGATGGTGGAGAATGGTGGAATGACGATGGCAGGGAGGGAGGTAGGGATGGGGATGAGGCGTTGTTACGTGGTCGTCGATGTGCACAATATATGAATCATCTCACCGCGCTGAGCGTGACGGTGCCTGCCTGCCTAGCTGGAATGGTGTTCTCTGGATTGGGTGTTTTGGCTGTTGGGTGGTCAGTTAAAACCAACCCAGAACGACTAATACGTCAGCCCACCTAGTCAACGTGCTCAGGAGAACTTTGTTGTAGCTGCGGCTGTGTCTTGTTACGTTTCGGGGTCTAAATGACAACGACATAAACGGTAAACTTAAGCGACGCGACGCTGCTTCTGCTGCTGTCAACTGCGACGGTGACGACGACGTTGCCGTAAAGCCGTCTATGGCAGGCTGCGCTGCCAGAGAGCGCCGCTGACGTCGACCAAACGAAAAACAGAAACAAAAAAATGAAACAACAATAAATGGCTCTTAAAACATATTTATGGAAATGGCAGAATGAGATAATATGACAACAACGACGAGGTGTAGAGGCAGGCAGAGCGTGTGTGTACAATTACTAAGCAACAACAGCGACTTGTTCGCGAAAGAGAGACAAAGAGAGAGAGAGAGCTTTAAGCGAGCGAACGTGTGAGCAACACAAAAGCAACAAATTAGCATTGCATACGCAATTTTCTATTTATAATAAAACAACAACAACAGCAAAGGCAGCAGCAGAAACAACAGCAGCAACGGCAGCGACAGTGGCAGCAGCAGCAGCGGCTAAGCAGAAAAATTACAAAGCGCTGGGCGTAGCTTTCGTAACTCGCAACTTTTAACTTTATTTTTACGGTTCTTTTATTCAGAGAGTCATACGATAAGATATGTGTCTAGTTGATTAAAGGCCGCTGCGATTATTTTACCGAACAGCTGCTGTCCAATTGGAATGCGGCGCAGGCGGCTAAGGGTAAATTTGTCAAATTGAAATGTCACATGCGAATAAAACGAGAGAATAAAACTAAAACAACGGAAGCGGAGGCGAATTTGAATGTGAATACAAATGCGTGTCTTGGCCAAATAGTTGCATGATCTTTTTTTAACACTCTCATAGATACGTAAGATACGCACACACACACGCACGTACACACATACTGAAATACTCACTTTATTCGCGAATCCGGCTACTCCTGCTTCTTCTTCCTCTTCTTCTTCTGCTCCCTCTCTTACGTTTTACGCTCAATTTTTTGTTTGGGTTGGGTCTGACGACAGCAACAACAACTGCTGCTGCTTGGCCCCTGTGGCCAATATTAAGAATTGATTTTCCAGTTGTTAGTTTAACAAACAATTTGTACCGCACACAAATACGCGTATTAAATAAATTCTATGTCGTTTCAAGCACAGCCAATTGAACAATTGCCAGAGATGATTGAAAGAGAGAGAGAAAAATAGAGAGAGATCACAGTTTTTGTCTCTTCTCACCCACTTTTTCTCACTTTATTATTTGTATTGTATTTATTGTTGTTGTGGTTGTTGTGCTCAGTTTCACTTTGGTAAATTAAATGTCATTTGTTGTTCTCTCTTTCTCTACCGTTATTGACTGCTGGAGGTAGACGTCGCCGTCGCGGTCGCAGTCGCAGCGCCGTCACCGTCGCCAGCCGCGGGTTGAACACAACAAATTCCAACGTCTTCAAAGTCTCGTCTGCTGCTGCCGCTGCTGCTGCTGCTGGCCGATTTCGTGAACTTTTTCAGTGACGCGCTGCCTTTGCTGCTGTGTTTGTTCTCTTTCTCGACCTCTCTTTCTCATTGCTCACAGCTTAGATTTGCACTAGGCAATAGGCCGCGTAGCGGTTGCTATGTACAGCAAACATCACATTTTGTTGCATAGTTGCACTGTCGTTTGTGGTTTGGTCAATTTAATTAATTGTTTTTGCACTTTTTACTTAATTTTAATACCGATTTTGTTGCGCGTTGCGAAAAAAAGTTGCTTCTTCTTACTCATCGGTAGTTCATATCGCAGTCGCATATCGATAACAGCTATACAATATTTTAATAGTGTTGTACAGCACATTATGGCGATAGTGTATCGAAGGGTTGCCATTGGTATTTTGCATTGTGGTGGCAACGCTGAGCCGTCGCGCCGCTTTTTTGTAAATATTAAAACAAGCTAGAGATAATTCTCGTTAAAGCAGATTTGATGAATTGATGAGTTGCTCTTATCAATTTTAATTAGTTTACCCAGCTCTCTAGCTGTCTACATGATAACAACGAGTCAAACAATGACACGTGTGTCTAAATTAAGCCACTGAAATTTAATACAATAAGAAATACAATATCGGTTCGGAAGTATACACAAGTTTACATACATACATACATCTGGGTTGATTTTTTTGCTTATCAAATGTGCAACCTTTGTACTCAAGTGAAATTTATATATTTTAATTGTAATGGAATTTCAAATTGATTAAGCTTATCTGTAAAACAATTAAGGGCTATTTAAATTTATATATTTGAATTGTAATGGAATTTCAAATTTATTAAGCTTATTTGTACAACAATTAAAGGCTATTTACACTAATCAGTCTTTATTAATCTGATGCACGGCCTGGGCGCGACCCGACGGATCTTCCGGACAGCCCCAATCGAGTCGTGGCACCCACCTAACCACAGTGCGAGCAGCTGCATCACCCGGAAATTGTTGCGCGAAGATGCTGCGGTAGTAGAATGCCTCCTTCGTCGTGGGCGTATTAAAGGGGAAACTCTCCGCGGCCTGGGCAAACTCCTCGTCCGTCACATGGCTTGTGGCGACGCGGCGTATGGAGTCAATCCAATCGTAGCCGACGCCATCCGAGAACTGCTCCTTCTGTCGCCACAGCACTTCGTCGGGCAGATAGTCCTCTGCGAAGGCAGCACGGAGCACAAACTTCTCGAGGCGTGCCTTGGACTCGTTTTTGAATTCGTTGAGTGGCCCCGGAATCTTGTCCTGCGGCCGAATGCTCATGACATAGTTCACGAACGCTGTGTCCAAGAAGGGCACACGCAGCTCCACGCCCTTGGCCATGGACACCTTGTTAGCACGCAAACAATCGGATAGATGTAACTGCTGTACTCGCTTTACCAGCTCCTCATGGAACTCCACGTAGCCGGGTGCTTTGTGGAAGTATAAGTAACCGCCAAAGATCTCGTCTGCGCCCTCACCCGACAGGATCATCTTGATTCCCGTGCTCTTGATGTACCGCGTGAGCAGCAGCATGGGCAGACTGCAGCGCACTGTGGTCACATCGTAAGTCTCCAGATGATAGACAATATCCCGAATGCCATCCAGCGCTTCATCGATCTCGAAAATCAGCTCCGTGTGCTCGCTGTCAATGTACTTTGCCACCTGGCGGGCTGCCTCGAAGTCGGGCGCATTGCGCAGACCCACCGAGAATGTCTTAAGCCTGTAACTGGGATTGGTTTCCCGCATTATCTTCGTAGCTATCGAAGCAATCAGGCTAGAATCGACGCCGCCAGAGAGAAGCGCCCCGAAATGGACATCGCACTGGAGATGTGTGCGCACTGCGGACTCTAAGCTGCTGCGCAGCAGAGCCAGATTACAGGGCACGCTAGGTGTCTTGCCCATCCAAGGCTGCTCAAAGTGACGCCAACGACGCATGGCGCCTACACGACCAAAGCGTGCCTCGCCAGGTGTGAAGGTCTCTACGTGTTCACATGTCTCTGCCAGGCACTTCAGCTCGGAGGCTAGCCATACATTGCCCGAAGCATCCTCTCCAATATACAACGGAATAATCCCAAAGGGATCACGTGCCACAAGCAGCTCCTTGCTGCGCTTATCATACAAAGCGAAGGCGTACATGCCCGTGATGTGCTGCAGCAGCTCCACGCCGTGATCCTGATACAGTTCTAGTATGACATGGCAATCACTCTTGGGTTTGTAGCCGCTGCGCCGCTTGGCAATCTGCGCTGCCAGTTCCAAATAGTTGTAGATCTCCCCGTTAGCCACCAGTACCAGGTTGTCGTCCACTGACACAAATGGCTGATCACCCATTTCCACGCCCACAATACGCAGACGCTCGTGCACCATGGCTACTCCCTGTTCGGGTATGGTGACCACACCCGTGGAGTCGGGTCCTCGATGTCGTTGCCGTCCGCTCTGGCGATAGGCCAACTCGCGCAGACTGTGTTTACTTCCTCGAAAGTTCTGTACTCCAATGGGCATGCCATCCCTCGAGAATATTGCAAATATACCGCACATCTTTTTTTTCCTTTTTCACTTTACAGTTTCTGTTTCTCTATTGCTGTCTCTGTCGCTCTTACCAACCTCTTCGCTCGCAAGTTCAATAGCAACTATCAATGCAGACGCCGCTGCCAGCGCCTTTTATATCAAAAATGAGAGAGAGAGCGAGAGAGCCGGCAACATTTGTATGACTGTCACGAACTGCCGAGTTTCGTCATGCAGTTTCTGGACGAATACACTCGAGTTACACGTGTGTGTGTGTGTTTGTGGTTGCGTATGTGTGTGTGTGTTAGTTATATCTAGATAATATGTTTGCGTTCTTCTCTTTTATAATTTATTCATGAGCGAACTTGTTTGTCGTAAAAAACAACAACTGGTTTAACATAGCACAAGCTTTGCTCAGTGCTTTCGCTCTTTCGTGCTTTTCGCTCTCAGAGAGAGAGGTCCCTTGCTCATACTCTCTTCCCCTCTCTTGTGTACGGTTTTTTTTGACCTTATTTACTTTGTACTCATCGCACACGTGTAAAATATATGTATATTCAAATGCAATTTGTTAGTTGAAATTTAATATTTATTAAATCTTTAAAGGTCTTTACAAGTTCAAGGTCAAATCTATTTTCTGGTTCCGCATATGTAAATTTATAAATAGCGTGCAATAAGTGTGTCAATATGCCAATTATGCTCTTATTGAAAACTGTAAAATTTGCATTATTGGAAATAAATTTAAAATGTCTGGAAAATGTTAAATAAAAGCCTCTATAAGCCTGAAGATAATTAATATAACAAATTACATTATAGTACATGCGATACGAAACTACATACATATATAAAACAAGTCAAGATCTCAAAGAGTGAGATAAGGCATGACCTTGTGCTGCAAAACAAACATAATTAAAAACTGATAGTACACCCTTCCTTTCTTTCCTTCTAGCACTTTCCGTAGGCCTTGTCGTGTGCCGCCTGTGCGCGGCCCGAGGGATCCTCGGGACAGCCCCAATCGAGACGTGGTGCCCACTTCTCCACAGTGTTGGCAGCTGCTTCACCAGGGAACTGCTCCTCAAAGATGCAACGATAATAATACGCCTCCTTTGTTTTTGGCGGATTGATGGGAAAGCGTTCTGCTGCGCTCTTTAGCTGCGCATCGCTCACGTGGCGTGCTGCAAACTCGGGCAGGGCATCGATCAGAGCGTAGCCCACACCATCAGAGAACTGTTCCTTCTGGCGCCAAAGTACTGCATCAGGTAGGTAATCTCCCGTGAATGCCTGGCGTAGCACAAACTTCTCTGGACGCCATTTTCTCTCGCCTGTGAACTCATTCAGGGGTCCTGGAATCTTATCCTGCGGTCGCACACTCATCACATGATCAACGAAAGCGGTGTCCAGAAAGGGAACACGCAACTCGAGTCCCTTAGACATGGTCACCTTGTTGGCACGGAGAATATCCGAGACATGCAGCTGCTCACAGCGTGTGATCATCTCCTGGTGGAACTGCTCGTAGTCGGGTGCCTTGTGGAAGTACAAATAGCCACCGAAGATCTCATCTGCTCCTTCGCCGGACAGAATCATCTTGATGCCTGTGCTCTTCACATGCCTTGCCAGGTAAAACATGGGCAGACTGCAGCGAACTGTGGCCACGTCATACGATTCCAGATGATAAATTAGATCACGCACCCCATCAAGGCAATCCTCGACACCGAAAGTGATCTCCGTGTGTTGGCTATCAATGTGCTGTGCCACCAGGCGTGCGTGCTCGAAGTCTGGCGAACCTGGCATGCCCACGGAGAAGGTGCGCAGCTTGTAGTTCGCATCCCGTTCTCGCATTATTCTCGCTGCAATGGCAGCTATCAGACTGGAGTCTACGCCACCAGAGAGCAGCGCCCCGAAGGGAACATCGCACTGGAGGTGGGAGCTCACAGCTTGTTCTAACTGAAGGCGCACCTGCTTGAGATTCACCTCCTGCTTTGGGATCATCTGCCTCCAGCTGGGACTGTAATAGCGCACAGGCTGCAGCTGCCTGATCGTGCCCGCTGCCACATGAGCAGGTGGAAAGATGCGCAGTTGCTCGCACACCCCAACAAGACACTTCATCTCCGAGGCAAACCAAGTGTTGCCCGCCGCATCCTTGCCCCAGTAGAGTGGAATAATCCCGAAAGGATCACGTGCCACCAGTAACTTTCTGTCCCGTCGATCGTACAATACGAAGCTGAACATCCCTGTGATGTGCTGCAATAGCTCCTGCCCCATCTCTTCGTAGAGTTCTATAATCACATTGCTGTCACTCTTGGGGCGATATCCTGGCAATCGCTTGGCAATCTGCCGGCTAAGTTCCACATAATTGTAAATCTCCCCATTGACAATCAATGCAATATTGCCGTCCTGGGACAATAGTGGCTGATGCCCCGTCTCCACGCCAATCACTGCGAGACGTTCATGCACCAGGGCCACACCCTGTTCTGCGACAAGGTGCACGCCCGTGTCGTCGGGTCCGCGATGACGCTGCTTGCCACTTTGGCGATAGGCCAACTCCCGCAGACTGTGCTCGCTGCCCTGGATAGTCCGTGGCGGAATCGGCTGACCGTCTGATGAGAAAACTGCCAGAATGCCGCACATATTTCACGAGTATTTACTAAATAGTACTTGTACTTTAAACGGTTGAGTTCTCTTTAGTTCTCTCTAATATACCATATCAAAAACACCTCTAACGCTAATAACACTGTGGAACTGATCCGGTCAGCAACTGGTTGAACTTCATACAGATCTGTCGTTTTTATAGCAATTCGGTAGCCAAATATATTCCGTGTTGTTATACCCTTGCAAAAGGTATATTAATTTTAACAATGAGTTTGCAATGCGAATTAGGAGATATCTTTGATCCAATAAAGTAGATACATATATTCTGGATCAGCATCATTAGTGGAAACAAACTAGACCTTTCCGTCTGTCCGTGAGTCTATTAGTGTATCCGTGTTTCCGTCTGTTGCAACGTAAACAAGTCTTTCTATTTTGGATCTATATTAATGAATAAGAAAAATATGAATCTGACCACTATAGCAGTCATAGGAACAATCTGCGAAATGCAAGTTTTTGTATGAACACCAGTTTTGATTTTATAAAAAACTCAACTCAACTCATTCTACTCTGCACCATTATATATTATTTGTATTGGTATAATAGGAGGATTAAAGAATCTGCAAGGGTGTAGAACCTTCGGCATGCCGAAGATTGCCTTTCTTTCTGGTTTTCGATTAAATTAAATCAATTTAATGTTCCCAACAATTGTTTGGCTAATTTGTGCGCCAATATATAAAGATAGTATTTTTGTTAATCTGATTCCTATATTTGAATGCTTCTAAGGTCATTATTGCGCACAATTTGATACACAGAGAGAAATTGGATATGAAATGAAAGAAACTTATGAAAAACTCGGAAATATTGGCTTAAACTGTAATATTACATATTATATAATAACTATAAATAAGATTACAAGATATATTTAAATTAAAACTGATCCGAATTGCTTTTAGTGTACAATGCAAATTAGCTTTGGGTGTCGAATAATTAGAAATTCTACGGTAATTGGTATCACGTTTCATTGCACCTTAGTTTGGTTTATTAACGGTTTAAATGACCTTGAACCCGCTCTCCCATTTCGATTGTATTCGATTACTTTGTAATTAGAGCTTGCAACGATTAAAATAAACATTTAAATTGGCTTTCAACACGCTAAATTCAAGTAAGAATGGGAATTTTATTGAAAATAAATACATAAATTCCGGCAACGTTTACGGTGTTTTAATTTACTTATGAATGCACTCGGATTGTGTTATCAATTCTAGATGGAAAACTGATGAGAGCGCCATATAAATTATATGTTAATTAAATGACACACAGCTGCACTTGGCAACTGCTCGTATAATACCAAAGTAGTTTCGTTTTCGTTTCGTTATTTCTTTTTGGTTTTGTTTACATTCTCACAAAGTGTTTATGCGACAGAAATGGAACGAGTAATCCGAGAGGAGGCATGCGAATGTGAATGTTAGCAAAAGCTCTCCGTTTACAGTGCGCTGTTAGCTAACAGCTCACGTGCTGTTCGCTGTTAACAGGTGGTTGCGATTCGTCCACGTTAACGTTTGCAGAAGCAGCAGCCAGCCATGGAGATAAAACTGTTATTTACATATCATGTTAGGGAGACATTTTTATGGTGTGACCAACACGTCGCCAAACACACGCAAATCCATCTAAGCAAACCTAAGTCGAGACAGACACGCGTTATATTGTATGATTTACAGCCACAGTGGGCCCCGCACAGCCGCTCCTGGACAAATGCTTGTTGCTTCCACTGTTGCTGTGTCGTACGGCGTCTTCGCGTCGTTGTCGTCGTCGTTTGTCGTGTCGGTTGTCGGCTTGCGAGACACCGAGCGGGCATTCAGTAGCCGTTAGAACGCGTCGCAGTGCGGCAGGAAGTTGCGTATACGACGCGCCGAGTAACTTGTAAAGAAACTCGAAGAACAACGCAGACGACTTTTGAAGTTCGTCTCGTGCGCGCCACTTTTGAAGTTCTTGCCACGCGTTAAGGTGTTAATTAGTTGAAATTTAATTAATCACAAAGAATTTCAAAAAATAAAAAAGAAAAGTAAATTACGCTAATGTGAATTCTTTGCGGGCTGGATTTCTTGTACGTGTGCATTACACGCGAGTGTGTGTGTGTTGAAAATGTAACGGTAAAAAAGAAGGTGCTTTTTCAATTGAAAAAGTGAATTCGAAATGAATGAAATCAAATTGCTGACAAATTTAATAAAGAAATTGCAAATTGAAATTGAAATTGATAATTTAATAATTGAGAAACTTCACTTTTGATTCACCACTCGCAGTAATATGGATTTAACGTACGTACAGTTGCAGTTACAGTTAAAGTTGAGAGCTATTATATATTTATGAACCATAAATATTTATTGGCAATTTAAAATAAATACAAATTGAGAATTTCCATCTGTCTTTTCATATTACTTTATATCTATTATATTTTTGCCAATTTGGTATTCAGTTTGGCTAAACCAAAGCAGAGGACGGAGCACTGGCGCCGGGCAAACAACAAAAGTTTGATTAACCTAAAAACCATAAAATGTAAACAATTTTTCAGCGCAAACACGTAGATGAATTTATGTTCCGCTCCGATAAAAAATATCAAATCAAAATCAAATAGAACAAACTTTTAGACGATGCAAAAAATATAAAATAAAACGAACCAAACATGACCTATTACTGTCACGTTTGGGGAGAGCCCGGGAAGAGCAAACAAGTTTCGGGTCACGTTTGACATTTGGGCGCCAACCTGAAGCTAAGCTCAGACCCAACTAAGTTGCACATCCGCCTAGATAGTACCATCACACAAACACACACACACTCACACAAACTCGCTGGCAATTAATTAAAAAGTTTTCACGCGCCCCTAAATCGAATCAACAATTTCTCAGGTATTTCGCCAACTCAAGTTCGCGATTCGATTCGAGAAGTTCTTGCTGCGGTTTGAGTTTTAGTTTTCGGGGCAAGACTGATTCGATGAACGCGGATCGATGGGGCTGGGAATCAGAAAAATCAATGCGCATTACTGCAGCCTCGTTGCCTCGCCGAAACCCAAAGCGGCTAACGGTAAACGGAGTAAACTCGGCAGTAACGAAAATAAATTCAAGTTTAAAATATATAAAAGCGCCGCGGGGGTTGCGGCTACAGCCAGAGCGCTGCCACTGCCACTGCCACAACGGATGTGGACAACACACAGCATCTTGTTGTGACCCCCAAAACGAGAATAGGTTTAGGGTGCGTCTCCCTTTTTGTTTGGGTTTTTCGGCTATTTTGGGAAAGGTGCTAAAAGTGCGAAGCAGAATTAGAAAATGATCTTAAATGAGATTTGGCATTTAAAACTCATTGATCTGCCCTCGCGAATTGTTAATGATGCTTTGGGCTGTGTGACGTGACAGAAATTTAACGTATTTCCCATTAAATTTTTTCGAGTAAACGTATGTGCAAAAAGCAGCCTGACAGAGACGAAGGAAAACAAAAGCCAAGGCAGCCTTTCAGCCCGGTCAGGACACGCCTTGGCTAATTGTGAATGTGTGTGTGTAAGTGTGTGAATGTGTGAGAGAGTGTTAGAGCGCGTGTGTGTGTGCGAGTGTGTGTGTTTGTGCCTTAGTTGTAGCTGTTTGTCATAATCAAACGAATGCCCAGCAATAACTTAACACGCAAGCTTCAGCCTGCTCGTGTCCTGTTGCGACTAATGGCTATGACTGGTAATCGGGCCAGGAAAAAGGACCAGTGAGAAAGAGAGGTAGTGGGTGAAAAAAGAAGCCAGTAATATAGAGGAAATGCTGCCGGTGCTACTGCTGCAGTTGTTAATTAGCTATTTGGCGCATTATGTGTGCGCACACTAACTAGGCCACCTGCAGGATTGAGGATTGACTCAAAGCCAGAGCCAGGGCCAGAGAAAGAATGAAAGGACGGAGAAAGTACGGCAAAGAGTGTGGGCTGCATAATGAGTTCGAGTTGATTAAATGCTACATTCACAATTCCATAAGCCGACGGCCATAAACAGAGAGAGAGAGAGATGGGGTGAGGGACTTATTATACCTTTAGTTCTGTGGAAGCTCATTGAAATTCCGTTGCTGTCTGCACTGTAGTCGTGGGCTTACCAAAGTTTTTTGTGCCGCCACAAAGAGCTGCTTTATACTTGCTTAATTATCTGCACTGTTCAAAGGCTTAACCCTTTTCCTGATTCATAATCCTAGCTCAGCAGAGATTAAACCCCAAGCTAATGTCATTCTCTATGCTCGCCTTGGGGAGGAAGGGGAGGCTTCGCAGCTATTGAGTTATGCCAATGAAATCGGTGCCTCTTCAAGCGAATGACAAACTATGCGACACTAGTCACAGACCACAGGCAAATTATCCATCACTCGTGACAGGGTCACAATCACATTCGCCTGCCTGCCTTCCTGCCTGCCTTCAGCCTTGACATTGAGATGCGTATGCCGAGACGAGCAGATGGCGGCCGATCAATGAGGCAGCAGAAACAACAGTAAAATTACTAACCACAGGGCGAGGCATAAATAGAGAGAACACAGCACAAGCTGCTGTTATTCCCATGATTGAATCAATAAGACGCACTCAAAGGACCAAAGGAAAAAGGGGCAGGGAAAGGGAAAGTCTTCATCTACTTGGACTTGGCCTGGGTCTGGGTCTGGGTCTAGGTCTGGGTCTCTAGTCGTGCTCTTGGCTGCAGGCCAATTGACGTGGTTACCGAGGCAACCGGTGTGCCTAGGAGGAGGTGGAACTGAATTCGAGCTGAAGAAAAAACCTGTTGAGCGAATACAAATCAAATTGCATTGTTCGACACGGCTCAAAGACAAATACGTTAACAATTTGATAGCTCTTTTTCGGGCATGAATACGACAACGAGTGCGCCTACGAGTGAGTGTGAGTGTGAGTACAATGAGTACTATAGTATTTCGACATGCCGCAAATTGAATGAATTTATTTGTGCTCCAATCACACGCCATTTAGTTCCCATTCAAGAGCAATTCGAAAACGTTTCGAACATTAAACAGTTTACTGTCCCTCTCTTTCTCTCTGTCTCTCTGTCTGTCTCTCCCGCACCCAATGTGCCCAATCTGACGTTGATGAAGATGCTGTTGATGCTTTAATAAATTCCAAATTGGGACAGTCTTTTTGTCATTCTT
The DNA here is from genome assembly GCA_018904035.1 of Zaprionus ornatus. Lineage (NCBI taxonomy): Eukaryota > Metazoa > Arthropoda > Insecta > Diptera > Drosophilidae > Zaprionus > Zaprionus ornatus. Next base: position 241,372 of record JAEIFZ010000200.1, read on the forward strand.
TGGTGTCATGTGGCGTATACTTAATAAGCTTTCGCTGCCCTGTGCCACGTGGCGTCAAGTAGCCCAACAACAATGTGACCTGCCTGAAAATGATGTGATAATAAGTATAAAATGGAATGAGGATTACGAGTATTCTGGGTATATCCCACTATTAATTTACTGCCATGTTGGGAGATCGCATTGTTAAGTCTCTCACTCTCTCTCTCTCTTGCTCCATCCCCCTCTATCTCTTTGTATCTCAGAAAGCACACTACAGTGTGCAACTAACCAACTACAACAATTACAGGCAAAGTCAAGTGGGCTCCCCAGGCGATAATAAACGCGACATTCCCTGAACTTGCTGTCAGTAACAACTCACACATAACTGCGCTACTATTGTTCTAGTTGTTGTTGTTGTATTAATGGTTGTTACTTGCCCCATTTTGTTGCTTAGTTTAAGCTTCCACTGGGCTACCTGTGACAAGTACTGTGAACTATGCGAGCTGACTGCGTGACGCATGGCGGAGATATACAGAGATATCTCCATCTCAACTCTTTTATATATATACAGAGATATCTCCATCTCAATTCGCGTTTTTATAAGCAATACAAAATTTACTATCCCACGTTTTTTATAAGCAACATTTACTTCTACCAAATTTTAAATAAGCCCGTCGTAATTTCGTATAAAATCGTCAGCTGCTTAAAAACTCTTTAAGATTTTATGATCAGACAACAGAATATCGTAAAAATCCGTTTATTTTCGGTATGTAAAGTATATTATTATTTACTCCCGTTGGCTATAAAGCTAAAGGCTTCAACGAGCTACCGAACGAGCTAGATAATGGCGGGTGGGAGTGGGGGGTGGCAAGCAAGAAAGTAATGTTATCTTAGGCCCGACGTATCGTAAACTTATACGGCAAGAATTATAAAATGATAAAGATAAGCGAGGGGGCAAATGCGTAATGTGATATTCAGACTAATTATAGACTCTATAAAGACATCGATAATTAGCAGGAGGTCATCGTTATAGATAGAAAAAGGGTTTAGTCTGCACCTGAAAACAGTTTAATAATTTTACGGAACTCCACTCAAATAAAGTTTTAATAGTTTAAAAGCAACCTGGTGCAGTAAACAAACACACGCCGTCTCTCTCTCTCTCTCTGTCTGTCTGTCTGTCTCGCTCATCCACTAGGGTATTCATAGCGCCAACACGTAGAAAGTAAATTATTCTCGCAATTTTGTTGTTGTTTATTTTATGTCTGTCAAATTGCTGTCAAGGCTGCGCAAAAACAAAAACTGCAGCTGCAATTGCAACAAAGCAGAACGCAACAAGACAAATAACAACAACAACAAGAACAACAGAAGGGAAACAAAACGAAACTCTGGGCTCACCGCACTGCAAACTATTCTCGGTTGAACTTTCATTGGTTTTTGCGGGGAGGCTTAACTTTTTGGCAATCGCAATGGAAACTGAACTAAAACTGTTGCCCTGTTGCAGTCGGCCGACTCGATTAAGCCAAATTAGTTTGGCTTTAAAATGAATATTCCAAATATTTCCCCCGAATATCACTTAAGCTCCCCCAGGCTTTGGCAAAATAAACAGAAACAGAGAATGATAAAAATAAATATAATGACTGGAAAAAACATGTGCCAATTCCACCAAGCAGCGATTACGTATGCCTGCGCGCACACAAATCTATGATATATATACTAGCTATATGGTATAGTATAGTAGACACCTGCTCGACTGTGCCCTGGCCAATTACAGCTTATGCCTGTCCATTTTCGGGCATCCCAAGTTAATAATGATGACTCACGCGGGTGATAAAAGAGATGTGCGACTATTTGAACACGCATATAGCACAATGATATAGCGATATAGTATAACTACTATATAGTTAAACACACATATTTACATTGCTATTGTTCTTGCCTTGTTCTGTTTTGTTTATCTCGATCTGGGCAAACTGTTTTAATAGTTCAGCGACAACAAAAACAATTTCATTCATATGCAATGGCAATAAGATTTCAATTTTTGTCGGAGAGAATCGTTCTCGAATTCCAGAGAGGGAGAGAGATGAGACAGATGGAGAAGGGTAGGCAAGCGGGCTGGGAGCGTAGTCTATGTTGCGTTGCCAAGAATTTGTTGTCTATTTGCTATTTGTTGAGCTGATAAAAATTCACTTTACTTCACTTCGGCTGCTTATTTGCCGCAACGCGAGAGACTCCCTTGGGGGAGAAAGCGGAAGGCAGTGGAAGGGGAGACGAGGCAGGTCGTTAGAATCGCAGACAATGGCGTCATATAAAGCGGGCAGACAAAAAGATGCAACTGCGTATTGCAATCAGACGGCGCTGGCTGGAGAGTGCCCACTTGCCAATTGATATGGTGGCGTGGCAGCGCCCAGATTTATAGTCGAGTGTCGCTACTGGTGTATAGTACAATAGCGATGCTGCGCTGCTTATTGACTGTGTAGCTAGGCGACGAGCTTTGTAAGTTTTGTTGCAGCTTCGATTCTTGCAACAATTGCTGGCGCAAACACGTACACACACACACACTCAGGCAGATAGACAGAGAGTCGGACAGTTGAAAAGTGCAGATGCAAACACAACCAGAGTCAACTGTCAACTGTGCCGCACTTGCAACAACTCATGCTTTGTTGTTGTTGTTCTTTTCGCCTTTGTGCCGGGGCTCAGCGCGGGACATGTTTGCGCTCGCTTTTGGCTCTCTTCAGCTATTTGTGTTTGTTTGTTTGTTTGTCTCCCTCAAACTATGCGTCGTAGTAATCGCCAACACTCTGTTATTCCCCACTTGCATTCTCCAACACTCTCCCCAACCACGACAAAATATCGATAAAAGTCGCATTTAAATATCTTTAAAAAAAAGGGGCAACACTGCTACGCGCCGTCAGGCGTCCAAAGCAAACACAAGTTAAGGCCAAATAATTGAAAAATTAATTATACACGCTGCAGCCATCTTAATTTATTAATTTGCTGCTCGTACTCGTATTTACACACCCGAAAAGACCGGGTCGGCCTGGGACAGAGCGGTGAGCGGCGAACAACGCTGGCAGCTCGATAAGCTCGCAGCGTCGTAGTCTATGCCCAGAAGCCAAAACTGGAAAAAAACAGAAACAACAACTACAAAGGCAGCGTACTCTGTCATTGTCTGCAATGAAAACAATAGCGTAAAATACACTTGCCGAAAAAATACCGCTGCCCATTGAAGAATTAAATAATAATAAATTTTAAAATTGAAGAACAAAGCAATGTTCATATATTTCAATTTGTTCTGTTGGCAACGTAAATATTTCTTTTATATGACAAAGTTCATAAAAAAACGTCTTTAATTGCAATAATGAAAGCGAAATTGTCCACATTCCCGGCTGTTTTATTGCTGCAAGAATCTTAAACAACAGAGTGGGCAAATGTTAAGTCAGGCAAAGATCAAAGACGTAACAGAAGATCCACATGAGCAGAATTTTAAAAGAGCTGCTCTAAACTGTTAAACAATAGAGTGTGCAAATGTTCTTTAACTCTGCGTCTGATCCATATTAACAAAGTTTGCTTTAAAGAATTGCTGTTAACTGCGAGCAATGTAAAGTTTGCCTATTTTAAAATGTTGATGTACTGAATAGGACTAATAATTAATTAACCCTGCCTGTTTTAAGTGAATGAGATTTACTGACATAGCACGTACAGCATGAAATATATATGTATATTTGCAACTGGAGAGTACTGTCCGACACGGACGCTTAGCCAAAACATAACCCCATTTAATGCCCCTTATTTAATCATAATTTAATGCGTCTCAACGTCACTCAAAGTCAACGCAACTTGGCATCGCAATTATTTTTCAAAGCGGATAAGAAAGCAGCAACCCAACAACCTCCCTGCAACAGGGAGATCTCTTTCCCTCCCCGAAATTCACCAGAAAACGTTTTAATTAATGCAAAATTTATCAGTTTGTTGTTCACTTTCCCCTCCACGCAATGTTTGTTGCTCTTTCTCAATTTGTGGTTATTTTGCTTTGTGCTGCTGATGGGAATAAAGTGAAAAGAAGATGAAGAAGGAAAATGCATCAGTGCGTCATCTTGTTTCGGATTATGAAGCTGTGTTTTTTCGTGATATGCATGGCCTGGCAATGTTCTGCTTTGTTGTCTTTCTGCTCTCGCTTTTCTTTATGATACCGCTTTATTACGCTGCAGACCTTTCGCTCTTTACTACCTGTCATTATAAACATTGACGGGGGAGCTAAACATTTTGCTTTAAAAATAAATATCTTGACTAATCCAACACAGTTGGTAAATTCACTCTTTTGCCAATTTATATTGATAAAATGACCAAATAACTCCGCATCAAAATGAATTCAGGAATCACTGCTTCCATTTGGCAAGTCATGCAATATGCAGGCAGCATTATGTGGCCAAAAGTGGTAGTAGAATGGCGATAACTCCGATTTAAAGCGACTGCATAATGCAAACGGGCAAATCACATGGTTAGATTGCATTAAAATAAATTGCAATATGCAACAAGGGGAGGCATGCAGACGGACAGGCAGCTGGGAGGTGGTCAGGCACATGGCTAAAAGCCAGTTCAATCGGTTTATTTGTGAGCTCTCTCTCTCTCTCTCTCTCTCTCTCTCTCGTACTGCCACAATATTTTGTGATTTTCGCACGTGGCGAAACAAATTCAATTAAAATGGCGGCCATATTCAATTAAAATGGAAATGCATTAAATAATAAACTGTTTATGTGTGCACGTGCATGTGAGTGTGCGCGTTTGTGAGTTTTGCATAAATATTTGTCAATAATTAAAGCTAATTAAAACTGAGCGTACGAAGCCGCCTAAAAGTAGGCAAGGCCCTTTACAAACTACATCAAAGGTTACGCATACGCAGCGTGGCGCATGCAGAAGCAAATCAATGAGTTAAACTTAACTCAATTTGTCAAGTTTTCGCTTGATTAATTTAAAGACTGCAAAACTTTGCAGCCGTGGCTAATTACCTGGCAACAGTCGAGCTCAGTTGCAGGCTCAGCCAGTAATTTATTTTTAAGATGGGCATAATTACACCGACAGCAGATACTTAGCCCGCTCCCGTTGTAGTGCCTCGCGTTGCCTGCTGTTTATTTGATATGTGCGTCGTGTTGGGCATCGGCAGCAGCAGCTGGAAAAGCAGAAGAAGGAGAAGAGGCAACTGCAGCTGCAGCCTGAACTGCAACTCGGCTACTCGAATTGCACGCTTCGTGCGCTTTTAATGGCTGCCACTGTCTGCGGCTTTACTGCGCTTCCTTTTTCTCTCTCGCACGCCTTTTTACCGCTGCTTGGCTACATAAATCGCAGGTTTAATGTGAAAATATGGTGAAAAGGAAACAGTATCAACAAGCAGCTACAAAAGGGGCATGTAAAGGGGGTGTGGTAGCGTTGCACATCGCTTTGCTGTGTTTGTTGGCTCGTTGCTGTTGCCGTGTTCCTTTCCTTTGTGCATGTTGGTCATGTCCTTGGCAGGAGTAGTTAGCGCGCCTTTGTCTGTTGCTGGCAGAGTCGACATGAATCAAAAACTTAATTATTTTCAGCCGCACGATGGCAAAATATTTTGCTCAAACAAACAACGCCAACAAGGCAGCAACAGTAACAGCAGAGGCAGCAGGAGTAATAGTAACAGCAACTACAACAATAACAACAACAACAACAAGTAAGAGGTGGCAACATAAATCGTTAGCGGACATTTTGACGCAGCTCGCAAAAATTGCACAACTCTTCCGCCGCGTTGCAAAGCGGCTGCAAAGCAATCGCCAGCATATTTACAGTCAATTTGTTAGTAAGCCCCTTTCCCTGCCACTCCCACTGTTAGTCCTCCTTCCATTTACGTTGTCCACAAAGGTATTACACATGGATTTGTGCGCATGTTTCCACTGCGAATCCAACTGCGCTACGTGATCCGAAATGTCATAAATATTCCCGCATTGCTGTAGCGAATGAATTTCTGCCAGCAAACAACGCGATATACAGTGGGCAACAAAGCGAACTAACTATGACTTATTATTGCCTCACACACATTTGGTTTTCGTTTCTGTTTTTGTTTCAATTTCTGCTTCATTTCGTTCTCTTCTTACGGAGTGGAGTTTCTTGCTCTGAGCTCTCTATTCATAAAAGCTCTTATCAAGATCGTAATGAGCGCGCAGGCCTGTGCAGTTGATCTCTGTAATTAGTAATATCGGCATCACCGAACACGCCAGATCGGTTAGCGCGTAACTCCCGCTTGCTCTTGAAGGTATAGCAAACTATACTATATATAATTTAATAATTATACCTTCAGTTCGATTTTAAATACTTTGTGTGTTCAATTGCTGATCGATTCGGCATATACGAAATGTGATTCATGCGGGATTGTTTTGGGTCACGCATTGCGGTTGATGCTGATAAGAGTTTAAATATAAACTCTGAAATCTTTTGTGTATTGAGAACAATTTGTTAATTTCCAAAAAAAAGGTTTATTTATTTTTAATTTTCCACTAAACTTCTGCACACGCAAGGAATTTTTTCTGGAATCGATGCTGAGTCGCAGCATATAAGTCACAATATTTCTTTTAAAGTACTGCACAGTCATTAAAGTGTGAGAGAGAGGTAGAGAAAGAGAGAGTGAAACTATGCTGACAATTTTATGAACAGCCCTCGCTGCGCATAGCGGCACGCATTGCTGCTGACACGGGATAAATGCCAGCAAGAAGCAGCAGTAGCAGGCTGCTCATAAACTTGTTACATTGTCAACCTGCGAAATTGCAGCCCCTCTCCTACGTCCTGCTTCCCCCCCTGGCTTGACACACGCAACAGGATGCAGAGCTAAATCATTGAAGCACGATAAAAAATGCCTGCACGGCTGTAAAACATGTGACGTCTTGTGTCCCTTAAACGGTTACGGCTGCAGCTTCATCTCCTCCTTCCCTCTCCCCCTTGCTTCCTCTCTCTGTCTGTCGCTCTTTCATTCTCTTCTTCATCTTCTGCATTAAAAAAACGCCTTTAAAGCAGCAACTGGCTAATAGACAGGGCCGTCGCAATGCGATTACGCGTAAGTGCATCCCGTTTAAGCGTTTCAAATTGAGTTTTATGACTTAATAATGCGGCAAGGCTATGCGGCAACCGAATGCGGGCACACACAGACTCATGCATCGATACTCGCACACTTCAATACCCACACAGGCTTGCAATTACAGGAGCAAATGTTGCAGCTAAAAGCAGTCAATGCAAAATGTGAGCGACAAACGAAGGCAGACAACAGCAGCAGCAGCAGGAAAAGGCAGCAGAAGGATGCTGAGGAAACCACAAACGGCATCGTCAAGTGGCCACCAAGTTGCACGCACTGATTGAATTTGACTCGATGTGAATGTCGCTTCGCTGGCTGCCTCCGTTCGGTCAGAACAAGATCGAGAACTGCCGCTGCTGTTGCTGCTGCCTGTTTCCTTAAGGGAATTTCTTGCCGGCTGCTGGTTGCTCTGCCAACAGACAGAGAGAGAAAGAGAGGGAGAGAGGCAGCAGCATTTGACTTTTGTGCTGTTTGTTGTGCTGTAAACACACATAGATAGGTAGATGTACTCACAGTCCTCCACTTACTCGCCCAGTTGAAGATTGCTTTGCGGGTGCGATAAATTTGCCACAAGTTGTGTGTGTGGTATTGCTTTAAAGTGTGCCACAAACATTGTAGGAGAGTGTGCTTAGCCTAAGCCTAAAATCAACTTAATTGTCTGTCTATCCATGTGTGGTTTTCTTGCACAAAGCTTCACAAATCCAAAGAAGTTTTAAGCATTCTTCAAGTTGTTTTCTCTCGCAGCTCCCCAGCAGAGCATACAGAATTCCTTGGAAAAAATCCTTCATAGTTTATTGCTTGATTTTTTGTGCCACTTCTTCTTGCACACGCTTTTGCACTTGTCCTCCTCGTTGATATACTGTGGGGCTGAGCCATTATTATTATTGTTGCTAACAGAGCTGCTGGCGCTGTTAGTGGGGCTGCTGTTGTTGGCGCTGTTATTGCTGTAGCTGCTATTGTTGCCCCTGTTATTGCTGTAGCTGCTATTGTTGTTGCTGTTGGTGCTGGCGACGTGTAGTGTGGCTGCCACACTCGCTCTGCTTGCCACTTGAAATCTGTCAACTGCAACTATTTATTAAATTATATACTGCCATTGTTAAATGCGGGGGTGCGAGTGTGGGAACGAGCGAGCAAAGCAGACAGACACAAACGTGTGGGGCAGACTCGAGACTCGAGGCTCGATGTGGCATTGTCTCGCATTCGTCGTCCTCTCGACAGCTTTTTGTGTGTACGGAATTTAAGCATTTTGTTGAATTACATTTGCGACGACAACGATTGACAGCTTTATTTGGAGTATACAGAGAGATATATATGGGATTTCCTGTTTATATTTGCTTACAGCTCAGCGAATCCCTGGAGTCCCTGTCCAAAACATGTAATAGACAACATCAGCAGCGGCCTCGACTGCTCGGCTCCTCTGCGTGGTGGCATTAGGCAAATTGACAACAGCTTAAAGCGATTTGTGCGGCACCTTAAAGCCGAGTAAATACTGTCAAGCTCGAGGACTGCTCGAACTGTAGACTGAACTCCGCCCATAGGCACCAGCAACAGAAAAAAACCCCACATAAGCCAACTGTAAAAAAAGCACAGAGGGAGGAGGGACAGAGAGTGAAGAGGTGCAGCCCAAATATTACAACACGATGGACGTCGAACAGGAGGAGGAGCGCATCTGCCTCAGGTGAGTGTCGATTCCCATGTCAGCTGGCAATGACAAACTGGATTTGCCCTCAGTCAAGCTGAAATTTGGCTTTAAGTGTGTTTGCGGTCATACAATTAACAAATTGGGTATGAGATCAGTCAAGCGCCTTGGCCAACGCCAATGCGGTCTGTGGCATTCAATTAAGTTCTGCATACCAAATTTGTGGGCTGCAAATTACTTAGGTATTTTGCCTAATCAATCTCTGGTTTGGTATTTTGCATAATCAATTCGAGAACTAGAAATACTTTCAATAATTAATTTAAAAACTTTGCCAACTTTAATGTAATGTTAATTCACAAATGAAATGCAAATAACATTTTCATCAATACGTTAACAGGCACGTGCAAGGGGAATTAACATTAATCTGTTGGTGTACATTAACATTTGCATAACAATGAGTTGACAGAGCGACAGACAGTGTTGGCTAAGCGTGAAGTGAGTGGGAGAGAGGGAGATTAGTAGAGCGAGAGAATGGGTGAGCAATGAGAGTCACGGCGGCTTCTGTTACAGTTGGCAAATCTATTTAGTGTTTTGCTTAAGCAACGATTGAATTTAATATATGTTTTTTATTTCCATCATGTATTTTGCCAGACGATAAATACGTGTCAATTACACGCTCGCCCATGGCCGAGAAAGCGAGATCAACAAACTGCATTTGCCCACGAAATTAAATATGATGGAGAGTTCATTGCTGTTGTTGTTGTTTCTACTGTTATTTTCTCTTCTTTTATTTACATTAATCAATTAGATGCCGTCGACATACACAGGCAAAAAGGGAGAAAACAAAAATATTGTCGCAATGAAAGGCGCAATGCCAACAAAAGTGGCGACAACCTAAGCGACAACAACAATAACAACGCGTCGCTATTCAATGTCAATCTCATATTTCAATTATGTTTTATAAATGGCTGCAGACAGACTGGCAGTGCTCGTTCTCCCCCCAGTCCCACACCCCACTCTAACTTTCCCTTAGTATTTGTTTTGTTCTGTGACGGAAGAAGAGGAGGTGCAAGTTACTTAAACGGGGTACCACAGAGCAATTTCGTACAACTTTTGTTCCGATAATTTGACCAAATCGCAGGGTAATACAAAAGTTTCGAGGTGTTTCTCCTTATGCAACTGAAGGTATGCAACAGAAAATTTCCATGCTCAATTATTTATCGACGCTTACTTAAAGTGTGCTTGTTGTTGTTGCCTGCCACTCCCAGCACATTGCCGCACATGCCACATAGCTGTGTGTGGACTGTGGTCGACCCGTGTCCTGATCGAATTATGAAATTTTAATTACATAATAACGCACTGACATCGCCAGCGTCGACGCCTTTTTGCCAGCTGAATGCACAAGCCACGCCTCCCCCCGGCGATATGCCACACACAGCAGAAGGAGGGCGTGGCAGGGGTTTGCTGCGTGCAATAACTGTAAAACAATTTAACTGTGGAATTTATAAAGCGCCACAGTAAAAACCCATCAAAAGGGCGGCAAAGTGGGAGGGGAATGTGCGGAAAACTTTGAAAGATGATATAGTACTTAACGCAGCGGGTGTCCGCGCCACACACCTAACTTGATAAGTATAGGGTAAACATTTTAAAGCACTCGCTAAGTGATTTAACACCTATAATACATGCCATAATTCATGCTATAATTCCACTCGATTTCAAATTCCAATGCGAGTGGAAGTTCGAGTGCGACCTATGTCAAGTGTCAAAAAGTCAGTCGCGCGGCTGACAGCTGGCAACGGACAATGGGCCCTAAAAATAACTGCAATTAAAAAGAATTGAACCTAGCTAAGGGAGATTTTACCAAGCTAGGGTGCTCCCCAACGACAACAACAACAACAACAACGACAACGATGACGATGGCGACAACAGCTCAAAATGTCTCTTTAATTTTATGCTAATTTCTTTTGCTATGCAAATTTTGTGTTGTAAACAACAAACGGCGAAGGAAACAAGTAAACGGGCAGCAACAACAGCAACATGGCAGACACGTAAAAGAAGCTAGTTATGATTTAGATGACACACTAGCAAATACCCTGCAAGCAAGGCACACTTTGGTTTAGCTTAGGAAAGTCTTCGAGCTACCTCTTCTTCATTGAATTAGCTTTGACTTGAGTTAGCTGCATACTCTGACAACTTTCACCTTTTACAGGGTATCTTAATGCGTACGCGAGGACCTACATGCAGCTCCGGCTAGACGCAGCAAAGTTCTGTTAACACGGACTGCGCCACGTTGCGAATTTTGCCGCAAAGTAAAGTTTGCAGGGGCACATCGAGGGCATGGATTGCGGGAGGGGGAGCAGTCAGTTCGCAGAGCAGCTCGCATTAACTTAAATCAAAAGATATAGCAAACTTTTAATAGCCCTCAACTTTGCCTAGAGCCTCGAACAGCTGCATTCGAATTGGTAACAACTAATTAGACTAGTCCCCAAAATAAATGTGTTTTTTATTGGAGTCAGCGGTTTTCCTTCTTTCTTCCTTTTCTTGCCACGCGCTGTACATAAACAACGCCTTTAAATTGAGTTGCTGCTGCCACAGTTCAAATCTAATATCAGCATTTCGACAATTTATCAATTTTAATGGCTTTCAAATGGCCTCATGGATGGAGACTCCAAAGTGGCCACTTATACGGCTTATTGCCTTTTCCTTCTTCTTCTGCTTTGTGGCTTAAGGAATTTTAGAAAAGGCAGCCTACCCCCTGCCCGCTTCTATCTCTCTCTCTGTCACACTACCCTGCCGTGTTTGCTGAAATCAGCAAACGGCCGCCAAATAAATAGCTCTGATTCGAAGCGAGTCCTTTGTATAAAAAAAGGAACATCAAAGACGTCTCTTGACGGCGGCAAAGGCGGCGGCTTGTGGGCAACTTAAGCGCATTTTATGCATAATAATGCGTAACAGAAACAAGGAAAAACCCATCCCCACCCACCCCTTCTTTGGGGCAACAATGTCGGCATTTTATAATCACACTACATGAGGCAGGGGCGAGCTAGGCAAGCGTGTTCCCCGAATCGATTTCGTCAGAGCATTTCGAATATGCCACGAATGACTCGTAAAATCCTTAAATCAAATCTGGCCAAACACACGCGGCGTATGGGAAATGCGGCAGAAAGAGTTAGCCGGAACACGTGCAATTGTCCCTTTTCTTGTTGTGCTGTTGTTGTTGCTGCTGTTGTTGTTGCGCTTCATTTTTTGTGCCGCTGAGTAATTTTTCTATTTTCTGCTTTGTTGCGCCCTTTCAACTGCACACCCATGTTGACCGACGTTCAACATTAACCCAAATCCAAAACACACACACAGACAGACACTCACTTACTTACACTCACACACACACAGACACACACAGTCGCATAGCTTCACATAGACTAACTGACAATGAGACAAACATTAAGACTTGGCCACTTGACAAGGTTTTGCTACTAGAACTGTGGCCCCTTTCTCCCTCCCTCTGTCTGCTGCTCTCTCTCCCTCCCTCTCTAACTGTCCTCTCCCTCTTCCTCCTATCAGCTTGTGTATTTTAACGTTTTATTGTTTCTCTGTCCGACTTTTAGCTAAATGAATCAGCCTTATCCTGTGCACAGGAGCACAGTAGTCCAAACAAGTGGCAAGTCTCCCTCACTCTAGCTCTCTCTCTCACTCTTCCTCTCTCTCTCTCCTCTCTCTCTGCCGTTGGTCACCTGCTGCGTTTCCTTTTTACTGTGAACTGGCATTTGGAACGCATTTAGGCTTGTGCCGGAAATTAATTACATCGACTCATCAAGTTATTCACATAAAATGCTTTAATTGATTACTCAGTGAATGACCTGAAAGGCGGTCGAGACAGTGCGGGGCATGAGCATAATGACAGCACACAGTTAGTGGGAGGTTAGCCAGCTCCCTCTGTGCTCAGTCTGTTTCAGTTCGCTAAGCTGAGAACTTGGCAGTGCGTGTAATGATAAATGCAAATTGAAATCATGCAAAATTCACAGAACAAGTGGAAAATGTTTTCGGAAAAACATGTCTCGACATAAAAATTAAACTTATTTTCTGCTTCCATTTGCTGTTAATTTAAGCTGCTAATATTATTTAATATTTAGCAAAAACATGTTTTGGCTAAAAGCTTTAAGGAGAATAAACCTCGCTTGGTTTCTTGGCCAGCAACATTCTCCTTCATTCACACAGTGCCTGCTATCACTCTTCAGCCTGCGCCTTGTTTGGGCTCTTCATTAGCGCCCTGACCCTGTTCAACTGGGCTATTTAAGCGCTTCATTCTCAAGCTGTGTGCACTCATCTAATGATTCTGTGTATTCATCTCCGTCAGCATTCTCCCTTTCTCCTTCCCTCTCTCGGTTTCTTAGCATCTTCGACTAATTATCTTTAAATATTTGCTTCACACATTCTAACCTAACAAGCCCTGAAAACCAGGCTGCCCCATCTCTAGACCACACCCCCTTTCCCCCTGCCTCCTATCTATCTTGCGACCTCTGTTGTCAACACCACGCCCACCGCAAGCTGAGGCGCTTAATAAATAAAATAAGCAGCTTGCCAGACATTGTTGCCATATCGATGGCTTGGCCTTGTCTTAATTGTTGTTGTAATTGTTGTTGTTGTTGTTGCTAGGGTTGTGGCAGCTGCTGTTCCTGCTTGCTATTGTTGTGGTTGTTGTTGTTGTTGCTGCAGCAGGGCATAATGCAGCATTGTGGAGTCAGCACGTTGCGCCTCCGGGGCCAAAGCATAAATATGTCAAGTGTTAATTGCTGCCACTTAACGCACAGCACAAACTCAAATACAACTACACACATACGTAATACACAGCTGAGAGAGAGAGAGAAGGAGGGGAAGGGAGACGGGATGTGTAAATATGACTTTAATCTACTTACGAGCCAGCTAAGGCAACTAAGGCAGCTGCCGCTCTGCCTGGCTGTCTCTCAGTTGCTCAAGAGTTCGTAAGCCGCAGCACAAAAACAAACACAGCGCAGACACACACACACACACGCATATATACAGGCACATTGTCATACACCCGCACCCGCACCCGTACACACACTCGCACACTTGTTACACACCCAATAATACGCTTTAACAAGTTTCTTATGGCCATAAATTCAACAAGCCAACAAAAGCTCATAAAAAGGGCTGACTCCCGATTCAAACTCCCCCCGCATTGAGTGAGTGGGAGGGAGGGGCAAGGAGGGAAGGGAACCCGCTCGACTGACTGGATGATTTGCTGGCTGCTTGGCGACTTTGCAGCTAACCCCAACAGCAGCAGCTGCCTACATAAATAAAGGGAACATTGCAGACATGCCTTTGACATTTCATATCATATCACACACACACACACGCACACATACAGGCACACACTCGCACAGCTGACAGGAAATTTCAAAGAAACAAGAATATCCTGCGCAGAAACAAAACTGCACCCAGACACGGGCGAGGGCAGCCAACACATTTGACAGGCAATAATAACAGCACCAGCAACAACAACAACAAGAGAGAGAGACAACAACAACAAGAAAGAGAGAGCGACAGACAACAAAGCGCTCTACAGTGTGCTCTGTTATCAGCCATATTTATCGACAAACCATCCCATTTCCTGTTTTAAATGTCTTACTCGCCTTGCCTCCATCTCCACGTCTACCTCCTCATCCTTCTCCACCCTCACTTGTCCTTGTGCTGCCTCGCCTGGTGGCCGATTGTCATCGGTTCACTTCCTTTGGCCACTTGTCCGCCATGACAGGTGAATTTGCGACATGAATTGACTCCTGGGGGGGAAACACATGACATGGATGCTGACGCTGATGCTGATGCGGATGCTGATGACGATGCTGATGGAACAGTTAAGCATCTTATCATCTAAACCAAAGTAATGGCAAAGGAAATGAGATGTGATAGCAAACTAATTTTAGACATATTTCAAGAGTTTTCTAGAGAAAACTGTGTAGGAAACTTGTTATATCCGTTTGTGATGCTTGAACTGTTTTAAATTATTCTATATTTAAAGGCATTTTGATCTTGACAACTTCATTCTAAGTAAAGAGAGGGAGAAAGAAAATCTCTGTCTTAAGTCTTGAATATGAACCTTCACCTTACAACCTTAGTGAATCATTATAAATATATACAATATATTCTCCATCAGCAACGGATGCATTACATTAAAGAGGCTTGCAGAATAACTCTCTCTTGCCCCAAAATTCATGATCTTGCCGTATTCATTCTAAATATTCTATTTCTATCTTAATTCTCAAGTATCGTTTAAACATTAAAAAGCATTATAAAGATATATATTCTCAATCATCAACAACATTAAAGCCAAGACGAAGACACTTGAACTAGTGAAGGCCTTGCTACACTCTAGAACTTCTTAGAATAACCGCCCATCATCATCCACCCCCACAAACCTTGACCTATAATCCTCAAGATTTACAACCTTTATCAGAAGAGGTAGCCTTGTCATTGTGCCTCCCTGCCAGAACCGGCCCTGGCTGATTCGCGGCGATAATCATCGATTTTTTACTGATTATCATCATTGGTTCTCATCGTCGACAATGTTGCCCAACTGATTTGAGGCCGCTCGCGAGAACTGAGTGTGCCCCACACACTCATGACATGTTCCCATGTTTGCCCCTATGCCATCTACCATGAGTAGTATCGAGTGCTGCTCGAGCTTTTGGCTCGCTCAGTTACCAAACGCGAGTTCGATGTGAAAGACGCGAAAAATAGACGCGAATCCGCGAAACGGAATCCGCATTCGAAGCGTGTTAACCAAGCGCGCCGCTGGCGGCAGTTGCAAACGAGATAAAAGCAACATTAAACTGAAACTTAAGTAAAAACGGAATACATAATATATGTGTGTTATATATACCCCATATATGAGTAATGATATAGAGTATATACGTGCTACATTTGGCTGGCCAAATATCGCTCAAAAAGTGAAACTGGATTCGCGCGTCATCATCGACATCATCATTGTGAACATTGCCAAAGATCCGTTGAGCATTCGTGCTTGCCAGGCCATTTATCGATTTTGTATTTTGAATATTGTTGCGCCATTATCATCGTCGCATTTTATATAGAAGTGATAATTATATTAGGCGTTTTATCTCTGCACTGCGAGAGAGTTGTCGCTTGATAAACAACGCGCTCGTGTTCTGTGTTTATCTTTTTACTGCGATTACTCACCCCGAAAACGGGCGGACTACCGAACCGGTTTAGTGCGAAACTAATGCAACTTTCGTATCGAATTCGAATCTCAACTGCAAATTCGAAGCCCAAAATTCGAGATACCAGTTTCGAATATGAACCCGCCTCACCTATGAATCGTGTTAATCAGTTTCTGGAAAAGTAAACAAACAAGCGAAACCCGAAGAAAACCCCCAAACTGATGTGTGCCGGAGGAGGCATGTGATTGCCCCCGCGTCTGGCCAGATAATACCAGGTCTCTAACAGGTGGGTGGACATGACGAATTTCGCGCAATAGAAGAAAATATGCTCGACTTGCGAACTCGTCTCGCTCAATTGATACGCGAATCGGTTTGCCTTGTTTCCTAGGCAGGTGCTAAGAGGTGCGACGACGCCCTGTAAACTGGAAAATTACAGTGCGTTGCTTGCCCTCGTCGCATCGCATGAATGGAAATTCGAGAAGCAGCACGATGACGTGCTCTGTCCGTGTCTTAGGGGAACACGAGAGATTTCAGTATTTAATGATGCTAAAGAGATACCTAACAATATTCTGTTTAGGCTTTAATTTAACTGTAAAGTAGAGTATGTGTATTAAGTTCCCTTGGGATTCTATTCCTATCCCAACATATTTCAAGTATATGCTCCTCATATTGACTTCACTTTAAAAATAAATTTGCCACTCCAAGCTAGAAGTTTTCACTTCCCTGCCACATCATTAAACAAAGCTAAAGAAACTTTTCGAACTTCTAACAAATAAGTATAGATTATATATGCAAATTTCTTTATACTTTTTCTGTGCCTTAAACTTCCACAAAATGTTGACAATATTCAATTGAGCTGTGCGAGGCCATCACGTAATTTAAATCACGCATTTCATGGTGCTCCCTCTCTCTCTCTCTCTGTGGGCCTTATCTATTGCTCAGTATGGATACATTAATCAAGCCCCAATTTGCTGTTGTTGTTGGAATTAGACATACGTTTTGTTTTTGTAGCTGTGCAACTGATAAGAGATAACAACTATTTAATGCGTCGAATGCGGTTAGAACGAGGCAGGGAAGCGCGACAGGAAGTGCAGTCAAGCGAGGGGCTAGACACGAGCAGAAACACACTCGCAAACACACGTAGCTACACCCACACATTTGCCTAGGCAAACACACACTTGTCTGCGCCTGAAAGCGTGCTACACAAAGCTGAACTGAACAAACAAGCCCAAAATAGACGCGATACGGGAACGAGAGACTTACATATAATTATTTTTATATTTTCATACGTGCAGCAGATAACATTGTACATTGAACACGTTGAACAGTTGATAAAGTTGTTGCCAACTTTACCAATTTCCAATGGGCAGTGGGCAGAGGCAGCGAGCAGAGGCAGAGGCAGAGGCAGCTGCTGCAGAGCTGAACCCACAGCCAGCAGAGAGCATATGAAAATTGTCTGTCGACCACAAAGGTGAAACAACTTTTGTCTCCGCTTGGCAATGCAAAGTTCGCTCGAGCGCTCGTTAAACGAAATTAGAAAACTAAAATGGCCACAGACAGTGGGACAGAAGGCAGAAGGACAAACATAATGGAGCGTATCAAATAAAATGTTATTTAAATGTGCGAAAAATAAATGTTGATGCTCGGCAAATGGCGAAGGCAATGGAAAACTTTGCTCTCGAGCTTGACAGTTTATTGAATTAGTCGCCCAAAGTGGGCCGCACTAAATACTGCGGCACAAAAAATACACAAAGAAATATACAAATATATATACAGATACGTATATATATATATATTTCTTTGCTGGGAAACATCTCGCTCGGCTGCTGCGATTTATTGGAATATTCTTTTGCTGTTTGGACACAAATTTTGTTGACAGACATCACTCAGCCCGAAAGTATGCTACGATTTCAATACACCACGCATATGAATGAGCCCACAACGTGTGCATGTGTGTGTGTGCTACGTGTGTGTGTGTTTGTGCAACCGTGTGTGTCTAAATGCTAATTTGAATAATGACAACGACATCAACGCGCCATTTTCTAGTTGTTGACTGTCGTCGCCATTTTGTGTGTGTTTCCGCAGCGCCATCAGCGCGAAATCCGTGCGGGGAATAGCGAGCGCACTCTCTGTATACATATCTAATATCTGTCTATGCATTGCGCGCAAATACGCTTACCTAGGCGAAAACGAGCGTTCGATGTAGCCAGGTAACTTACGGGGCGCGTGCCACATGCTGCCAAATTATTCAGCTATAGCGAAGTATCTAATGCCCTTCTTGAGTTGGCAAAAGTGCTGCTGAAGCTACAGCTTCATTATCCCCTAATATGCTCGACAGCTTGCGCGTAATGCGATTGATTATGCTCGTGAGACGGAAAAGTATATAAAATTAAACTGACTTTGCAATTGATTTACGAAATTGAAGAGCTTTGCAGGCGATGAAGATGGAAAAGGGAATTAAAGAAAATATTACAATCACTTTTAAAGCATAAAAAAGATGAAATAAAATGATGGGAATAATAATAATGATAATAATTGATATGCACAAATATATATCTCATATACATATATCTTGTATATCATATTTTATAAAATTGAACTCTCATTACAAATCTCTGCTTCATGAATTCCGCACATGTAGCTCTTTATCTTCACTTCCTCTTCTCTCATATCATCTAGTTTAGCATACCCTACACCAGCTGAGAGTGTGGGGTAGTGTCAGCTTCTGAAATGGTTTCACGCCTCGCTGAAATTTGTCGGCGCTTAGAAACCATTTACATTTTGTGCCTGCCTTAAAAGTTGATTGTGAGTTGCAGCTTCCATGGAGAAAGGGAGAGAGAGAGGGTAGTACCCAGGGCAGGGGGCATGTTTGTATTCATTAGCAGCGGCGCCGGGTCTAGGCCTACGCCTAGAGCAGCTTTAGACCTCGACAATCAGGCACGGAACACACAAGCCCAATTAAATCGTTGACAACTTCAAAGCCCAAATTGAAAGTTACGACTTGAGTTGCCACGCACCTTCTCTACCTCTACCCCAATCCCACCCCTCTATTGACATATTCACATATGCTCGCATTATCATTGCAGAACCGACGAGGAGGAGCGGGAGGAGCGCAACATGGACGACGATGACAAGTTAGTCTCGCACGAGGTGCATCTGCGGCAGCTTAGCTCGACGCCAATGTCGGCGCTTCAGCTGCGCCGCCTGAGCAAATCGGTGACACATTCAGCACCGCCAGAGCTAAATCAGCAGGACACGGAGGCACTCACGCAGGAACAGCAGCAGCAGGAGAAGCAGGCGTCGATAGACGAAGTCGATCAGGGTGTGGTGCTGCGGCGTGCTGTCGA
This sequence comes from Zaprionus ornatus, assembly GCA_018904035.1. NCBI lineage: Eukaryota > Metazoa > Arthropoda > Insecta > Diptera > Drosophilidae > Zaprionus > Zaprionus ornatus. The sequence goes on from JAEIFZ010000200.1 coordinate 260,617, forward strand.
GCGAGGCGCCATCACCTTGGCACAAATCGACGACCTTAAGCTGGACGGGGACGACGATGACGTGGACTACATGGCGAATGGTGCAGACGGAGTGAGCGGACTTAGCAATCCCGCAGTGCAGACCACAAATGATGAGCAGATTACGGCCACAAAAGTCACCACAACAGCAGCAGCAGCAGCGACCACAGCGGCGTCTCCTGGCGAGGTGAGTTACATTTGCGGACAGCGGCAGCAGCACTCTGAGCTAATTAAGAACAAAACTTAACTAAAACAGCAGGAGGCAGCCGCAAGCTCGACAGGCAATGGGACTGGCAATGGCCCGACACTGGCACTCAGCATCGCAGCTCCGGATATGTCCAAAATACCACGACTGCCCGGCGACGGGGCCCAGATGACAGACGACATGGGCGATCTGCCACACTCGCTGCGCGCCTCCACCGCATCAATTTTGTCCAATTTGCGCAAGAAACAGCAGGCCATGCTCAGTGTTGGCATTGGCATCGATAGAACAGCGGGCGGCGGCAGTGGTGGCAGTGCAAGCAGTGGCAGATTGGGAGGCAACGGTGGCAGCAATAGTTTGGCCAAGCAGACGCCGCGTCGTGTGCAATCCGTGCGCATTGTGGAGGCCAAATCGGGCTATGGTCCCAAGCGTCGCACCGAATCCTGCAGCATTTTTGGCAACAATTTTGGTAAGCCCTTCACCCTTCGCCCTCCAAATTGGTTAAACTGATTGCCAACTGGAGGCAATTGGAACGTTATCTGAATGGGGGAAAAAGTGAAAGCGGCTTATGCTGTAAGAGTGAGCAGAGAGGGAGAGACAGTGACAGAAAGAGGGGAATATTGGGTATATTGTACATCTGCCTAAATGAAACATGAAGTAGCATTTCCCCTTGCTATTCCTCAACTTCAACTTCGTTTGAGGATTGATTTCCCATAGTTTCCTTCAATTTGTTGCTCTTGCGAGTTCCTTAACCTCTTCTCAGCATAATTGACTCGACGTCTGCTCGCATTTAATTAAACAAATAGAAGAGCAAACTGTTTCTGTTTCTCGCACGACCGATTAGTATTTCTGCTGCTTCTTCGTCATGAATGATTGAATTGATTGGCCATGCATCCATAATTCATGTGCCACTGCACATTACGTGGGATTTCAATAATTCATTTCAATGAGTCCTTCAGTTGCAGTTGTTCTCAGTATTTCTTTGTTTGCTATTTATTGTTAATACCTTCTGAGCAGAGACATTGCATCTTGAGATTCAGCATGAATACCTGACTTGATGCCAAGTGAACTTTCATGCGGAATGTCATTGTAAACATTATAAATTCTGAATCAAAATAATATTGTGTTAACAGTCTTAATAAATTGCAATATATTTCAATGTAAATGTAAATCGAAAGCAGAGTTATCGATCGATAAAATACCCTCTTTTTTAAGACTTTCTGCTGCTCTGGTCACACTGATTTAACTTCCAGCCAAAAATATCGTCCGATTCTATCGCGGTCATTTATCCTTTTATTCGATCATCAACTGTTAATTTTTTCACCGTCAAAATATAATCGATTTACATAGATTTCAACTTTATTGTATGCCTAAAATCGATTAATAAAATCTAAATAAGCAGGCAAATCGATTTCAAAACAGTTTCTGCGTTAAAAAATGAAATTATCGATAATAAACCCAGTTTTAAAGTGTACACAGGGTATGTGCTTGAACTGCATAAGTTTTTAGTGTATTCCAAGAAAGAGTTCCATCTACAAATATCTGCATATAATAATACTTTATCCTCTGTCAGATTACGAACTAGAATCGGGTCAATCTATAGCCAGCATAGCGGGCCCACAGCGACCTCTGACTAACGAAACGTATTCGGCCTTCAAGAGTGGCAACGTAGTCAAGGGAATCCTGTGTCCCTCGCTGACGAACTCCTTCAAGCAGAGTTCGCTGGAACGTAGTTACTTGACCTACACGCATCGACAACGTCAGAAATCACTGATCATTGTGAATGTGGTGGACTTTGTGCTGAAGATTGTGATGGCTATCATCTGGATGCTGCAGCCCAAAGAGAAACGGGACACATCAGTAAGTAATGATGCAACAACTTAAGCAAATAACCCATTGTGAATCTGCATTGCGTGCAGCAGGACTCCACACCCACATCGACTGCTGTAACTTGGTCCGTCTGCTGTGCCATTGCCAACTTGGCCATCTGTTTCCTTGGCTATTGGCGGTGCTTCGCCAACAATTACTTGCACTGGGCTGCCGTCTGCACTTGGGTGCTCTTCAATGTGCAGGGTAAGTGTAATCGGCATAAATCATGCGTGCCACATGCAACCATCATTCGCTTTCGGCGAATCCTTTCGTTTCTTTCTTTCCTTGTGCGTCCCTCATAAATCTTTTATTGCTCCTTTTGGTTCTGTTGCTCAGCATTCATTGGCGAAGGCGTTGGTTTCGCGAATCGCGAGTACCTGGTCTGGTACACGCTGTTCGTCATCTTTGTTCCGTATGCCATGTTGCCGCTGCCGCTCAAGTGGTGCGTTGTAGGAGGCACAATAACCGCCAGCTGTCATCTGGCCGTAATTACCATCAAGAAATTGCAGAGCAAGGCGGTAAGTCCGGAATATTTATACAGTTCCCTTTTACATTATGTCCCATTTGGCTCATTACATTTGACCTCTGCAGCCTCTGGATGCCAACTGCGTGCTCTTCCAAATCATAGCCAATTTCATACTGTACACAGCCATCAATGTGGCCGGCATGTATACCAAATATTTGACCGATCGTGGACAGCGCTTGGCCTTCATCGAGACCCACAAGGCAATGGAGCACAAGAAGGAGTCGGAGAAGGAGCTGCAGCGCACCCAAAAGCTGCTCGATTCAAGTAAGTGAGGGGGAGGAGTGTGTAAATATGATAGATAAACTAAAAACTTGCTGCATAATTCTGTAGAACTTTTCCTTTACATGAAAATGTCATTTGCACATTGCCAAAGGATATTTTTCTCTTTTAAATTTGAAACTAATTTATTGAAACTTATGACAAAAGAGCACGCAAATCCCAGAGTGAGAGAGATAGATAGAGAGTTGGAAGTTATTGTTGCATAGTTTCAATTTAAATAAACCGCCCTGGGCGATCCAAGTGTCCAAGTAATTGCCTGATATCTAAATGTTTTCCCCGCTACTGCTGGCAAAGCAATTTCCAGTAAATTCGCAGCCCGGGGACAGGTAGAGCGGGCAGGTAGGCCATGCCAAACAGCTTGTGGCAGCGTTTGCGTTGCTTAACAACAAGTTGCATTTGCCCAGAGATGTCTCGAGAGTTGGCTACTGTTGCATTTGTATGGCCTCAAGCTGCCAAGTTGTTCTTGTCTTCTCCTTCTTTGCAGTTCTGCCCAACATTGTGAACAATCAAATACGCAGCGAAATGTACAAGGGAACGGATCCCACACAGGAGACGCAGTTCAACAAGCTGTACGTTTATCCCATGGACAATGTGAGCATTCTCTTTGCCGACATCAAGGTAAGCCAAAGGTGAAGTTAATTAATTAGCGAGCTCAAGACAAATTTGGAATTGCAACTTTGTAGGGCTTTACGGAACTGGCAAGTCAAACTTCAGCGCAACAATTGGTCAAAATTTTGAATGACCTTTTCGCTCGTTTCGATCGCATTGCGGAGGTAAGTTTGTTAATCTCCCAAATTCCTCAACAACAGCCTCAATTGGCATTTCCCTCTTTCCCCTCTTTTCTTGCAGGACAATCATTGCCTGCGCGTCAAGCTCCTCGGCGATTGCTACTACTGCGTGTCGCAGTTCGAAAGCGACAACTGGAAGACACGCCCGGATCATGCGGTCTGCAGCGTCGAAACTGGCCTCCATATGATAAAGGCCATCAAGGATGTCCGCCTGCATACGCACGTAAGTGAAATGGGGCCATTTTAGTGTCCTTGCAATTGTAAATCGATTAGACCAGTTGGGGTGATATATTGCAGTGGTCGATTTGAGTCGTAAATTCAACTAAATGTCCTACTCAAGGCAGTTTAAAAATGGGCACAGCTGGCACAGACAGTGCTGTGCAGTGACAAATATGCAGCAATAACAGACTACTGTTAACCGCAAAGCGATTGAATGTTAATCAATTGCAGCTTAAAATTGAACCGCGCTTAACTGTTAAGCTCTAACAGATCTCTGTTGACCGCAAAAAATCAATAACAGCTCGCTGCTGCTGCTGCTGCTGCGATCGCCCTTTCTGTTTTGCTACGCACAACTTGTGTTTGCATTGCCTTCCTTCTGTAAGTTCCCTCTGAAAAGCGCTGTTAAATGCTCGCTCGCATTATTTTTTCAAAATTTAATGCCACAAATTTTCCAGCTGTCAGCTGTTTTTGGGGCAGAGGCCAAAAAGCCGCTTTATTTTTACGAGTATTGCACATTGTTGTCCAGACCACACTGTGTGACCCACACTGGACGTGTTGACAATTCATTTGTATGCAAATCTCAGCAGAGCAAAAGGCAACGGGAACAGCAGCAGAAGCAGCAACAGCGGCTGTGGCAACGACAAGCACCAGCAAAAAATATGTGTTAAACTTTCATGCGCCAACAATGAAAGACAAGTGCCAAAAAAAAAACATATAATTTATTTTTTGCGCAGCGCTGAGGGTATTTGCAAGGCTCCTTCCTCCTTTAAGAGCATTTAATGATTGGGAAAAAATGCAGTTGCACTGTTAATTGGTCACTGCAGGCCACAACAGGCAGGCATGCAGAGAAAAAGAGTGAGAGGGGCAGATGGACACATGCTGAATGTGTCATGCAGTAACAGACACACTGACAGCAGTGACGGTGCCCTCGAAAGTATGCAGCACTTGCTGTGCGTGTTACAGTTGCATCGCGCGCGTGCTTTGCATATTTTGTGAATTTTGCGCTTGTTAATTTTGCAGGTTGACCTCAACATGCGCATCGGCATCCACAGCGGCTCGGTGATGTGTGGCGTACTGGGCAACAAGAAATGGCATTTTGACGTCTGGTCTAATGATGTTATCATTGCAAATCACATGGAATCCGGCGGAATACCCGGGTAAGTGCAGTTTCCAGTCACGTTCTGTTTGCGCCTGGTTGGTAAGCCCTGTAAACATACAATCCCCGGATAAGTGTGGGCTCAAGTGTGGGCCCTCAGCTGACGTGGGCGGGCATGGTTTGCCTTACAAATTAGTTGCAAAATTATTCACAAAGCATTGTCAGCCGCAGCAACATGCAATTATCTGGCACTGTGTGTTGCATGTGCAACAAAGCCAAACAAGCACAGCTAATTAGTTAGAAATCGCAGAACTGTAGTAATTCGAATAAAACATAAACAAATACTTATAAAATCAAATTTCAATGTGAAAAACTTTGAGAATGTTCTTAAATTATCGATTCAAGCAGAAACATGATTGTTACACGCTGCACTCACTGCTGGCTTGGCCAGTTGCCTGCAGCTCAGATTTATTGGCTGGAATTCAAGAATTCGAAACTCGCTTGCCAAATAATAACTTCTGTGTTCTGCTGTGGCTCGGCTGCCTTCAAATCTTGGCCAGCCGCACTTTTAATTGGCCAATTAGGCCATGCTCAATGCTGGGGCAGCAACAATTGCTTGATAATTTCTGCTTGCTTGGCGTGTTTAGCAGAAGAACAAGAAACCAACTGGCAACACCAACAACAGCAACAGCAAGTAGAACAAACAACAAATCAGTAACCAGACCACAAAAACGCAGAGAGGAAACGTAAAAGGTTCCATTTAATGCAAAATGCTTTGATGTAATTGTGGCCTAGGAAAGTCAGGGCATTCTTTCTAGGGGGAAGAGGTAGCAACATAAAACGAGAAACCAAATCGTCCTAGCACAACCCAATTATAGCGCACACTCACAAGCACACACACACAAAGGCACTGGCACACACAATAGGCACTCTCTGTGGGCGGCGAAACTTCACGCACAATCGCTGAAAATGTTGGCAAATATTTGAATTTAATTTTCACCAACTACGTCTTCTCTTTCCTCCACCCTCGCCCCCTCTCCAGACGCGTGCACATCTCGCAGGCGACGCTTAACTGCCTGAACGATGCCTACGAGGTGGAGCCGGGCAACGGCGGCAGTCGGGATAATCATCTGAACAAGCTCAATGTGACTACGTATTTGATCAAGCGCACAGAGCCGCTGCGGTAAGTTTCCCCTTTTCCTTGCGCTTAAAAGTAGGCAATGATTTTTGTCTAATCTCTTCCGCTGCAGCCCCAAGCGCCGTTTTGGCACTCGCAGCAGCACACACCACAGCAGCAGCATCGCTACCGCGGCCACCGCTGTCGTCTCTGCCTCCACACCACCAGCGACGGCGCTACCCAAATCCATCTCGGCCAGCGGCAGCGGCAACGATTGCAGCATAGGCAGCACTATAGCGGTGGGCGGTATTAATGGCATTAATGGCATCGGCGATGCGGGCAGCATTGATGGACGCAGTCTGGAGTTCGCCGCCTCTATGGCATTGGCCTCCAGCCAACAGCCCGCGCAACTGCTGCAGCAGCAACAGAAAAAGAACATCTCGCTCAACTCGTTACCCAATGTAGTCGAAGGTGTCGCCTTAGACAATCGTCGGCTGCGCAATGGCGGTGCTGTGGGTGCTGGCATGAATGCCAATGCTGTTGGAGGAACTGCTCCTACAGCTGGACTGTCCACGGTTTCCTCACCCACGGCCATGATGTCAGCACCACTGGAACAGCAGCTGCGAGCACGCAACGGTGCCAGCATACAGAACCTTACAGAGGCCATCAATGCCAAAGGGCTGATTGTAGAGGATGAGAGCACCACAGACTGGATACCCGAAATACCTTTTAAAAATGTGAGTAGGCAGAAAAAAACTGAATAGGTGTGGGTGGGAATTCAGGGTGAACTTTCTATGCAAGAAAGGACTAAAAAAGTTTAATCCTAGACTTCGCCAGGTGGCGCTTAAGTGTAGATTGACTATTCTTTTGACTTCTGTCTGATAGGAAGACACTGAACAATTCTGGTGAGAATTAAAGGAGTCCCTATGTCAGCTATTTGACTCTTTAACATAATCACAAACAACAATCTAACTTCAACAGGTGGCGCTTAAAAGTAACCCTTAATAGAAAGAGAGAAAAAAACGACTTATGCTAACTAACGGGCACAAAAGACTATCAAGGCTAACCCCTTCACTTCGTCTGTTGGCATTCTCAACTAAGCTAACCCTCTCAGAAGAGGAGAAATCTTAATGGTTGTGGGTGGATGTTAAATGATAATTCCCTACAGAAGCTATGCACCTCAGACTATCAGGACTAACGCTTTGACTTCGCCAGGTGGCGCTTTAGAGTAACTAAACCTAAACAGGGGTTCCTCTCTCTTCTCTCCCTCAGCTCAATTGCCCCGAGGAAGTGCTCAATCGCGTCGATTCCATCCTGGTCGACCCCAAACAAGATCATCGCGTTTCAGTCACACAACTGGACGAGGAGGTAAGTCAAGATTGCAGCCATCTCAATGCGAAACTAAAGCACTCTAATTCTCCACCAAGATCGATGAATTTATCGAGCAAAACATACAAATTAATTCGAATAAGGAAATCCGTCGCGAGTATCTTAACGCTTGGACACTGAAGTTCATCGACAAGAATCAAGAGCAGAAGTACTGTCAAATGCGTGAGGATATGTTCCGGTGCGTATAGGGGGTGTACGAGCTCCTCCTTCCCCCACCCTGTTGTTTTAATTAATGAACAGTTGCTAATTGATTTCTGCCGTTTGGTTTTATCCCCCTCTTACTCTGCAGCTCCAACATGCTGTGTGTGTTTGTCATTTGGATATTTATGGTGCTGTGCCAGGTAATCATCATACCACGCTGCACCATGGTCATCATTTACCTGGCTCTGGGCACACTGGTGCTCACCTTCTGCTGTGTTCTGGTTATGGCAGAGGAGTTTCCAGGTAATTAATACGACACTCCTCCGTCCCAGGCTCCCCTTGTGCTTTCCTTGAATCTCATTGACTTCTCACTTCAGGTCTGCCAAACTGCTTGAAAATTAACTCCGCAAAATTGGTGCATCAGCGTCGTCGACGCACCTTGTTCATCTGCGGCGTCATCATATCCATGTGCATGCTCAGCGCCATCGGGCTGCTGCTCTGTGACAACGATACCTTCAATGGCACAACGGAGTACGGGAACATTGAACAGCCGACGAAACCGACGACAACAACAACAACTCAGGTCAAGACCGAGAGCACTCTTAACGTGCGTTATTCCAATATCAGCAGTACTATGCCAACATTCGAGGAGTCCACGCAATTTGAGGCACTTTCCCGATTCATTCGGTCCACTAACGACTCCGCATCCCTTGAAGGAAGTTGCGTGCACAAGGAGTACATTGTCTTCACCTGGGTGCTGTGCCTGGTCTCTCTGGCTACCGCTCTGAAGCTTTACTATCTGGTTAAGGCCATCATGGCACTGGGCATGGTTGGCTTCTACACCTCGCTAATCTTAATCATATTCAAAGATGACAAAACGATCTTTAGTCTCGACAATCTCAAAGAGACGGGCATGCCGCTGGGCGTGCAGATGTTGATACTGCTCATCACCTTCCTGGTGATGGTATGCTATCATGCCAGACTAGTGGAGGTAAGTTAGAAATTTAGGTTAATCCCTAAGCAAGTTCCTAACGTACTGCTCTCCTTAGGTTACTTCGCGCCTGGACTTTATCTGGAAGGAGCAGGCGGAGCGTGAGCTGACTAACATGAAATCGAATCGTGCGCTTAATGACACATTAATTAAGGTAACGATAAAGCCTCCCCCTGCAGCCATTCCTCCCCCTCCTCCTCACATTGTTTGCTCATTAATTAAATGTGCGATTTGAATCTCTCGCGCAGAACATTCTGCCTGACCATGTGGCCGCCTATTACCTGTCGGACGAGCACACAGATGAGCTCTACTCCAAGAACCATGATATGTGCGGCGTGATGTTCGCCTCCATACCCAATTTCCAGGACTTCTACTCCGAGGACATTGACAATGGCAAGGCCTGCATTCGCATCCTGAATGAGATTATCTGTGAGTTGATTGATTAAACGTTCCCCCTCCTCTTGCTAATCATGTGTGTGCCTTGCTTGCTTCCCCCTCCTTCGTCCGTGCAGGCGACTTTGATGAATTGCTGGAGGAGCCGTGTTTCGCTTCGGTGGAGAAAATCAAGACGGTGGGCGCGACCTACATGGCCGCTGCCGGACTCAATCACGAACAAATGCGTGCACGTGGCGAGACGCCCGAAGACAGTGTCTGCGAGCTGGTGGAGTTTGCATTTGCCATGAAGAAGAAGCTGGAGGAGATCAATGGCGATGCATTCAACAACTTCCAGCTGCGTGTGGGCATCTGCAGTGGGCCGCTAGTGAGCGGCGTCATCGGAGCACGCAAGCCAGTCTACGATATCTGGGGAAATACGGTGAATGTTGCCTCGCGTATGGACTCTACCGGCGAGAACTGGCAAGTGCAGGTGCCGGACAACACGGCGGAGTTGCTGTGCTCACGGGGCTACACGTGTTTGGTGAGTAAGCTGAGGCACAATCGATCTAAATGAATCTTTAACGTTTCTTTCTCTCTCTCATTCTCTGCAGAAACGCGGCGAAATCAATGTCAAGGGCAAGGGCATGATGACCACCTTCTATGTGCATCCGAAGGGCATCACCAACAGCCAGATAAGCTCACCAGTGCGTCTGCCAGCGGGCATACCCCAAGCACCTACACCAAATCTGCAGCGACAGACCTCGCATCACGGCTCCTTCAGCGCCGTTGTCTTTGGCATGATGCAGGCCACCAAGCGCAGTACAGCCATTCCAGGAACACGTAAGTAACTGCTATTAGGGTGACCATACTTCAGCCTAATCGCATTCCTTTGCTCTACTTACAGCCACCGGCACGCCCTCGCCACAGATACGTCGTGGTCATCGTGGCAGCACATTCAGCTCGGTGCGTCTCTCACAGAAATCCACCACGGTGAATCCGGTGCGGCGCAACACGACACGCGTGCGTGGTCGCTCCTATCGTCAGAAGAAGGTAACTATCGCATACGCCTATCGACGTTGCTCCATCTTCTCATTGCCAAAGATCACTCTCTCCCTACAGAGCACATCGAACAACTCTATTGTGACCCAGGCCAGTTCCACGTATATGCCCTCGTTCCGGCGCATCGATCAGATCGAGACGACCATATCGAAGAGTCACAACGACGCCTTATAGCCAACGACGCACAGTAATTGGGTCTAATAAGTGTACATGTGTGCGTGTGTATGTGTATGAGAGATAGAGATCAAAATAGTTTAGAATTTATTTTTGGAACGATTTTATGCAATGCAATTGAGTCGAAAGCACGCCAGGAACCGGCATAACTATCCATTATCTAGTAGTATTCGATCTAGTAGCCAAATAGTAACTGTAAAATACATGTATGTGTGTTCTTTCGTGTATATTCTATATATATATATATTATATAGATATCATCTCAGCACAGTTCTAGTCGATTATATGCATATTATTAGGAAAACAAGACAACAATTAATCAATGTGTGAGTTTTAATCATGTCAATATTATCAGCAAATATCAAACTACTATATAAAAAATGTATAAATGTGTTTAATTCCAGTAGGTTCTACGCATTTGCTAGAGATTTGCCACTTTAACGCTCCTACAGTAGTTTCTATTAGGCATTTAAGTCAACTTAAACTTTTGAAATTAGCATAATACGTTAGCTTTATTAGATTATTTAAGCCAGCACATAAATCAACAATGAAAATCGCTTAAATTGCTGTACAAATATCTTCACAGGTTTTCATTATATCTGTATATAAAACTACCCACGTTTTAAAGATTTTTTTAGTGAGTTTATGTGTAAAACGTCGATAAATATTTGGATAAGCGGCCCCTTAGAACGAAATGAACATGATAAACCCACGTCAAGTGGATCTATGTATAACCGTAGACCCCCATCTACAATATATCTTACGTGTGTATGCTGTATCATATATTGTAATTAAATAAAATTTAAAAAATAAATGTGATAAATTCAACAAGTCAAAAAGCGGGCACAAATGGGTATTTCTCTGTTTCTCTCTCCATGTTTACAACCTAACGGAAGCCCAGAGAAATGACCAAATACAGACGATACAAAACTAAATAATTACAATAGTGACGAGGCGAGGCAAGACGAGAAAGAAGTCGAAAATGACGACAACTCTTGTCTAAATGCAGAGAAAACGACAAAAAAAACGACCACAAAACGCTATTTTTATCACAGATGCAGACGAATGCAGCTCCGGTCAGGGCAGTACAGCGACACGAGGGAGGGAAGAGGGTAAAGACAACGGGACAGGGGCAAGTGGACAGCTGGAGCCGAAGCACTTGACGGGGCAGACGGTCCACACGCTGCAACTTCCCACGTTGGTTACGTTTCGTTGAGCAAAATGATGAAAATGCAAATGACATTCGGACGCACACACGCCCTGAAAAAAAGCAGTATACGACTACAGCATGCCCTATAATAATTATGGCTGACTTAATGCATTAAATCAGTAAATCATAATATATGGGTGCAACATTCAGAGGGTAATGACCAGTAAAATAAATAAAATAAAAAAACATTAAATGTATAACTATTTATTTAGATAATTACCTTAATCGAATATAAACAGTTTTAATCACATTACATTGCGTTTGTAACGTGTAACGGTATTACTTTTGTTCGGACGATCTGCGCTAGCGTGGCACGCTTTAGAATCCGGCTCTAGCTCGTCGGCTTTGGGGGTGGTGGTCTTGCTTTGACAGATTCGACTACCTGATACACTATAATAATTTTTAAGATTAGAATTGAGCGTGCTGCGACAAGAAAATGAACTAGATAAACTAAACCGGACTAGAGATACAAAATAATTCAAAAATTATATGAATAGTGAGAGAGAGGGGAAAAGAACGCAAGAATTGGTATAAAAGCGCAGCCACTGGTGTTATTGTGGTCGCGAATGCCCACCCTACCTAGATCACCAACCTAAGAGCATGGCTCTGGTGACCCCTGTGTCCCCTACGACCGCGGGATCATCAGCATGAGTTCTCTAATATAAATTAGTTAAGTTTTATGTTTCATCATTGATTCCGGGCGTAGGGGGAGGCATCGGGCGTCTTCCATCGAGCTGTGAAAATTAATTGCAGACAGACCTAAAGATTTAAAAAAAAGTTTTACGGAAAACTTTCAAGGTATAATCACTTCTGGTGAGAATTTAAAAAAAAATATATATAAATTTGTTTTCAATGGCGCATGCATATGTATAATATAATAGTAACGAAAAAATGGCGTAAATGATGTATAATTAAGAACTAAAATAAAGTATAAACGAATATTTATATAAGAGTAGGGAATGTAGTAAGTCGGCTACTCAATTGTTTGTTCAAATGTTTGACTTGAGCGAGAATCCGTACTAGATGTAATTCCTTAACACTTCTGAATTAAGCAAATGTATATGTACTAATATAGCAGCATTTAAGTTTTAGTTGAGTAATACTTTAGGTTTCTTAATTATTTATATAATTCCTCACTTTTCTTTCAGCTTCTAGATATTCGTGCCTTTCTTTAATTAACTTCATGTTTTTTCTTTACTTCTTTCTATTTTTATACTTTCATTTAAATTTATCTTTTTTCACTTAGATCTTTTAGATTTAATAACGTTTGGAGGCTCATGTTGCATGATAATATTTGCAATTAACAAAAAAAAAATTATCAAAAATAATAAATTTTCAAATAATATATAAAAAGAAAATATATATAAAGGAACGAACTCACAGGCTTTAATTCCAACGTCGAAAGATCGATCTCCCGGTCATGGTTCCTGGAAATATGGAGCGATTTTGTTGTCTCCGCGTGACATTATATTATTTAGATTATTTTTCTTTGTATTTATTAGCGAACATGAGCTGAGCCAAAACTTTCCTATTCTCCTAATGTTTCATATTTCTTTATTATTTATTCATTTAAAACCAAATACACTCATGAAAGCCAGAAGGGCAAAATAACCTAACTGTGAAAACTCTGCTCAGATGTTCGCATTATTTTTTTTTAAACGTCGAATTGAATTCCCTTCTGCTGGTGCAGGAACATCTTGCCTGCTTTTGGGCGTTGGATTAAATACTTGGCATTATATTTGATTTTATCGTTGATTAATCCTGCATGTTGATGTTTAGATCGATTTAGATTGAGACGATTTAAGAGATGTTGTGTTTTCCTGTTTGAATTATCGTTGGTTGGTTGAGGTTATGGCCTGTTAAGGCCTAAGAGGCCTTGCCGCGTGCTCTAAGGTGTCGCTGTTTTTCTTTTTATTTTTCTTTTTAGGTTAGAAAAATGGTGCTCCTATTGGCAACTAGTATAAGGGGGTGCTCCTATGAGCAACTCGTATAAGGGGGCGCCCAATTTCGCCTGGGAAAAACCACAATTTAATTAGAAGGCGACTCTTTCGTGCTACTATTACTCTACGTACCTTGGCGATGCAAATAGTTTAATAATTCTTTCTTATATTTTCTTGCTTTCGCAATGTTGGCGGGAAAACAAGGTTTAGTTGAGCGTTGAGCTTTTAGTAACAGCAAATTGTAACCTCACAATTGTTTGTTCACAGCAGAAAATAAATATCACTTACGAGGGCCGAGAGTGAAAACGCAGGAATTGAATTGATTGTGCACGATTTATATTTTCTATTTCTTTTTTTTTCAATCTCTTTAATTTTCACTTGCAACTATGAGATCTAATTAGAACACGTCTGTTCTCCTTGACGATTGCAGCAGGAAAAGATCGAGACAGGAAAGAGAGCCTGGCTCAAACATGCGGCTTGACCTGGAAGCAACCATGCGTAGAGCTTTTTTAACAGCAACCCTAACTCAATTGAACCTGTAATGTTACCCTGCTTCTGCTGTTATCATTAACATTTCATTACAAGCCGAGCTTTGCTTGAAACAAAAAAAATCTTTTATTCGGTGAAACTTGCAGTCCACCAAAAACTACTGCCTACTTTCAGGAACTGACTTTAATCGGCTTCAGGCGCCGCTACAAAGCCCCCCCGCTACAATTCGACTAGGGTATTCTAAAGAAGGTACCCTAGACGGATTCCGCCTGAAGCACTATCACTGACGTATGTCCTTCGCGTGATAATTGCCTAGTGGTCGACCCTGCATATCTTCCAGCTCGTAGTAAGAATTTGCTATCTTTTTTCTAACTCGGGCTTTTACAAAGGTTGGACCAAATTTAGAGTTGTAACCAGTAGCAAAACAACTTTGTTTAAAATTCCGTCTGAAAACTTCTTGGCCTTCGGCAAAATGCACTTCTCGTGATCTCAAGTTATAACGTTTTCCGTTTTGTTCGTGCGCTTTTTGCATATGCTTTCCAGCGTCTGCACGAACTATCTCAAATGTGTCTGGACGACTAAAAACCAATGATCGGTCGTCTAGCATATTGAGCTTCCTCAACAATGAATATGTACTTCCCGAAGTGATCATATGCTGACCGAATGTCATGTAATAAGGAGTTGTGCCTATACTCGAATGTTTCGACGAACGCAATGCACAAGAGATTTTATTTAGATTTTCGTCCCAGTTTTTCTGGTCGGGATTTACGTAAGCACGAATTGCTGAAATCACTGAACGATTTACTCGTTCGGAGGCATTGGCTTGTGGCGAATGCACGGCTGTTAGAGTATGCGTTACGTCGTACCCCTTCATAAGTTTTTGGAATGCCGCAGACCTGAATTGCGACCCGTTATCGGACACTATTGTTTCTGGCACCCCAAATGTCATAAAAAGATCGCCTTCGAGGTATTTTATTACAACATCAGCATTTATTTTCTTGACGGGCTTTAAGAACACGAACTTGGAAAAATGGTCTAATACAATGAATATTCCTATATTTCCACTTCTTGATCGCGGATATGGGCCGAGAAAATCTATAAAAAGGCGCTGAAAAACTCTTTGAGTATCTGCGGCTTTTCCCATGGGAGGTCTCAAAACAAAGTTTGGGGATTTAGTCGATTTACAAACCTCGCATGCATTAATATAAGATTTAACATCGGAAACTAATCCAGGCCAAAAGTAATATCGCCTGACTCGCTCGATGGTTTTGTGCATACCTCCATGCGAAGCTAATGGGCTATTATGCGCTTTCGATATGACTTCAGGCACTAATTGTTTAGGAATCCAAAGTTTCCAGGCATATTCGTCATGGGGTTGCTCCCCTGTTAAATGCTCTGACCGCCGATAGACATATCCTTCGTCAGTCTTTAAATCGGGGAAATAAGCGCTATTTGCTTGCACTTTTCTAACCCGATCCTGATATTCGTTGGACTTGAAGTGCTCCGAATTTAGATCAACGAGCGAACCTTCTTTAATATCTATCGCTGCTACCGCGTCTTCATTTACGCGTGACAAGGAATCAGGTACAACGTTTAGTGAGCCCTTTCTATGCTCAATTTTGAATTTAAACCTTTGCAAGGTTAATGCCCAACGAGCCAAACGAGAGTTTAAATCGTGATTGGACATCAGCCATTTGAGAGACGCGTGGTCGGTTATAATTGTAAAATCATGACCTTCAACGTAAGCTCGGAAACTTTTCAGTGCTACAATAGCTGCTAAGCACTCCTGTTCGGTGACAGTGTAGTTTCTTTGAGCTTTATTAAGCTTCTTTGAAATGAAAGCCACTGGGCGTTCGTCTCCTTCTGCCGAGGTTTGAACTAATACGGCTCCTACTCCAGTTTTGCTTGCATCGCAATGTATAGCAAAAGGCTTGGTAAAGTCAGGGCTACTTAGTACTGGGGCCTTAGAGAGGTGAGATTTTAACTCCTCAAAGGCTTTTATAGCATTTTCAGTTAGCGAAAATTTTCTTTTGGTTGTCATCAAGTCGGTCAAAGGGGAAGATACCGTTGCAAAATTAGGCACGAACTTACGGTACCACCCGCACATTCCCATAAATCTTCTTAAACTTCGGAGACTTTTAGGAATTGGAAACTGAGTAATTGCCGACACCTTATCAGGGTCTGTACGAATTCCGCCATCACCAATTATATGGCCTAAATACCGCACACGCCGCATGCAGAAATGACTTTTACGAATATTGATCGTCAAGCCAGCACGCTTTATATGGAGAGCAATCTCTCTGAGAACCTCAAGATGTCTGTCAAAGCTTGAAGAAACTATCAGCAAATCGTCTAAATAGATAAAGACCTCATTCCTCAGTTGAAATGGAACCACTTTATCCATTAAACGCGACATAGTACTAGTGGCATTACATAGACCAAACGGCATAACCTTAAACTGGTAAAGCGGCCTACCAGGCACTGTGAACGCTGTTTTGTCGCGAGATTGCTGCTCTAATGGAACTTGCCAGTAAGCATCTTTTAAGTCTAAGCTGGTTATAAATTCAGCTTTTGGCAATCGGCTTAATATGCCACTTATCTGAGGAAGTGGATAGGCGTCCTTTTCAGTGTACGAATTTATCTTCCGACAGTCCAAACAAATCCTAACTTTTCCTGGTTTCGTCACCATCACTATCGGTGAAGACCATGCGCTATCTGACTCTTCTATGACTCCAAGACTAAGCATTCTATCAATTTCGGCGTACATTTCCTTTTCTACCGCTGGAGAAACCGGAAAATGTCGTTGTTTTATTGGTTTCACCGTGCCTACGTCGATAGAATGTGTTATCAGATTGGTTTTTCCTAAACCTTCCTGAGAAAACGAGGGAAAGCAGTTGATCGCTAGCTTGAGTTGTGAATGTTGTTCGTTAGTTAAGACGTGTTGTTCTATGTCGGACTCGGAAATATGCTTCTCCTTCAAATTCAATTCTGCCACTTCTAGCTCTCTAGGAAATATTCCAAACTTTCTCCAAAAATCAATGCCGAGATATAAGTCCTGTTGCAAGGAAGGAACTATGAATATTTCTAGAAATTTTTCTTGATTTCCATATTCTATCTTTTGTTTCAATTTCCCTATTATGTGCTGTGAGCTACCATCAGCTGTAGAAGCATTGGCCTTTATGGGTTTGTATGCTACATTCCCTTCAAGGACTTCAACTGCCAAAGAACCACCTATACAGCTAATCGAGGCTCCTGAGTCCAATAATCCATAGACTGTTCGATTCAATAGCCGAATTGGCAAGAAAGGACGCGGATCTATGGCTGAGGCTGGTATTGAACAGATGTTCTTAAGTGCTAACTGGCATTGTTTAGCGCGCTCATAGAAAGTTTTTATCCTGCTTGCACTACGGGATGGCGTACGACGTAAAAAGGAATCAGCAAGATTTTCGAGTGAAGGCGTTGCCACTAATTTATGAATCTTTTGATGAAGGAGAGTTAAGTCAGTGTTTTTGTGTATATCTGGTAATAAAGGTAAGTCCGGTGGTGTGTTTGAAGGTACATCAATTATTAGTCGGTCATTGTTCCCTGATTGCGCTGCGCACTCGAAGTCTTCTGTTTGGGTAGCGGCTTCTGCGTGCGGCTTTTGGAGTTTTTTGAACAATTACTGCAATCGGGTTTGTAAGTGTTGTTTGCCCCACAACCGTAACAAAAAACTCTTTTCTCAGCCAAACAATCTTGGTATCTATGCCCCTCTTGGTGACAATTCCAACAAATTAAAGAGAATGCGTCGACTTCGAGCACTTGTGAGTCTGAATCGGATTCAGCTTCTTTTTCGTCCTGCCATATTTCAGAGACTTCTCGTTTAAAGGGAGTCCCTTTAATATACCCCTGTGATCTCTTTACATCCTCTAAAAAGATCTCACGTCGCCGACAAAGGTCTCTTAATACTGTTACTGTCTTTACGTCTACATTTAACAGTTCATGCCTTATCTCTGGTCTTAAATTGTTCTTAAGGAGACGTACTAACTTTTGAGGCGATAACGGTTGTTCCAACTGATCTAACAGTATAGATATGCTATCAAAGAAACTATCAAAGTTTTCATTAATTTTCTGTTTTCTACTTCGGATAAGTTCTTCGATATCTGCATCATCCCTTTCTTGTCGAAATTGCAAACGCAAAGCTGCACATAATTGTTCCCATCGAACTTCGTTAACTGACTTGTGATAACGCCAATAAAATTCATTGGCCTTACCGTCAAAAAGCACGCTTGCATTTTTGCACAATACGGCGAAATTGCCTTCTAAAGTTTGCACTGTTAGTGCTTCTACACGATAAATGAAATTATCGATCGTTAGGAAGCCTGTTCCAGAGAACTTAAGTTTCCATCCGTTCAAAATATGCACAACCTTGTCAGGACGATTTAACAAATCTGAATTATGAGATCTGTTTGAAAAGGGAGATCCTGCATTTTGAACTCCTGACAGAGAACTTAAAGGATGCATAGGATTATCTGATGCTGCTTGTTCTCGAGCACTATTAGAAATAGATTGAGGGGGTGTGATTGTCAGTCTCTGAACAGTTTCTACGACTGTATTTTGAATGATCTCACTCATTTTCTCAGATAAACTGGTAAGCAACCTGCGCTCCAGTGTAACCAAAGCGATAGCATTCATTGCTTCACTAGGAACTACTCTACTACTAGCATTCTCGCTAGATTTTGCAGCTTGCGCTGAGGTGGAGGCCCTATCGTAATCAAAAGAGTCACTGCTAATATCTACAGCATTACGGCTTTTTGACTTCCCACGTGTAGTTACTCCAGAACCTTCGGACAGACAGACAGCATTACATTTGGGACATCTGTTGGTATTTTTGAGATGCGCTGCAATGCATTTTCGATGAAAATCGTGCTCACAGCTGGTTCTATATTTTTCAGCGATTGAATTAATTTGACTTTCGCATATTGAACATATAGATTCTGGTCCTGCTTCAGGAGCTGCCTTATCAGGGGATCGGTCGAGCCCCATATTGCAGATCTTTATAATTACTACTAAAACTTCAAACTCTAATAAAATCCGAGCAATCAAAAGAATTAATAAAAGGAATCGATAATTAAATATAATTTAATTTTTTTTTATTTTTCAATAAATTTTTAACACAATTAAGGAACCGTTCATGTGAAATTTTGAACTCAATGCATGATGTTTCGCGTATTGTAGGAGAGTAAAATTTGTCTACCATATTTTCTTGCCGCGATAGTAATGAAAAGGAAATGATTTTTGATTAAAGTTTTATTTCTTTAATCTTTATTGATGAAAAGTCAATAATTGTGCGGACAGTGGACGCTCGAAACGTACTCATCTGTATTCCAGCTTGCAACATAACTAATCAGACTGGCTTCAATTAAAAACATTGAATAACAAACACGGATAAAGCAATGCTCGAGAGCAATACAATTATATTCCAAAGTGTTTGATTGCTCAATTATTTTTAATGGAAGTAAGGACAGGTTCGCTAAGACAAAAACGCAGTATCTCATTTTGGGCCAAAAGGTCAACCTGAGTCAGACTTTCTTTTGTATTTCCACAAACTGAATAATACATGCATCAAAGCATAGCTAAGAAAATCTTTGCATAGAAACCTTTAATTGTGGACATAATACGACTGAATATCGATCTTAATGTATTCCAAGACAAATAAAAGTGACTAGGCAACAGATTTTAAGAAAGGGTTAAGAAATTTAAAGAAGAATTTGAACAAGAAGAAGGAAGAAAACGAGAGAATATTTGAATCAATCTATCGATGAGTCTCAATGAGGAATTCTCAATCGAGCCAGAAGGCAACCGAAGTCCGAAATTCCTTCTGTATTTTCCAGAAACTAAATAACCTTAACCATTTATGGCTAAATAAAGGAATTCTTTGAATAAAACTTTAAATTGCGGACAAAAGATACTACTAATAGTCATTCTATATGTATTCCAAAGCATTAAAGCATTAAACGAAAGAATTTGGAAAAGGAAGCGAAAGACTTTTGATATTGACTTTTAAAAAAAAAGGAGAAGAAGAAGAAGAAGAATTTTTGAATTGATTTATCGATGAGTCTTAGCGAGTTTGTACATTCACTAAGGCCCCACACGTTGGGCGCCACTTTTCTTATGAATTATTATTTATCTCTGTAACGTGTAACGGTATTACTTTTGTTCGGACGATCTGCGCTAGCGTGGCACGCTTTAGAATCCGGCTCTAGCTCGTCGGCTTTGGGGGTGGTGGTCCTGCTTTGACAGATTCGACTACCTGATACACTATAATAATTTTTAAGATTAGAATTGAGCGTGCTGCGACAAGAAAATGAACTAGATAAACTAAACCGGACTAGAGATACAAAATAATTCAAAAATTATATGAATAGTGAGAGAGAGGGGAAAAGAACGCAAGAATTGGTATAAAAGCGCAGCCACTGGTGTTATTGTGGTCGCGAATGCCCACCCTACCTAGATCACCAACCTAAGAGCATGGCTCTGGTGACCCCTGTGTCCCCTACGACCGCGGGATCATCAGCATGAGTTCTCTAATATAAATTAGTTAAGTTTTATGTTTCATCATTGATTCCGGGCGTAGGGGAGGCATCGGGCGTCTTCCATCGAGCTGTGAAAATTAATTGCAGACAGACCTAAAGATTTAAAAAAAAGTTTTACGGAAAACTTTCAAGGTATAATCACTTCTGGTGAGAATTTAAAAAAAATATATATAAATTTGTTTTCAATGGCGCATGCATATGTATAATATAATAGTAACGAAAAAATGGCGTAAATGATGTATAATTAAGAACTAAAATAAAGTATAAACGAATATTTATATAAGAGTAGGGAATGTAGTAAGTCGGCTACTCAATTGTTTGTTCAAATGTTTGACTTGAGCGAGAATCCGTACTAGATGTAATTCCTTAACACTTCTGAATTAAGCAAATGTATATGTACTAATATAGCAGCATTTAAGTTTTAGTTGAGTAATACTTTAGGTTTCTTAATTATTTATATAATTCCTCACTTTTCTTTCAGCTTCTAGATATTCGTGCCTTTCTTTAATTAACTTCATGTTTTTTCTTTACTTCTTTCTATTTTTATACTTTCATTTAAATTTATCTTTTTCACTTAGATCTTTTAGATTTAATAA
The DNA here is from genome assembly GCA_018904035.1 of Zaprionus ornatus. Lineage (NCBI taxonomy): Eukaryota > Metazoa > Arthropoda > Insecta > Diptera > Drosophilidae > Zaprionus > Zaprionus ornatus. The sequence goes on from JAEIFZ010000200.1 coordinate 281,670, forward strand.
CGTTTGGAGGCTCATGTTGCATGATAATATTTGCAATTAACAAAAAAAAAATTATCAAAAATAATAAATTTTCAAATAATATATAAAAAGAAAATATATATAAAGGAACGAACTCACAGGCTTTAATTCCAACGTCGAAAGATCGATCTCCCGGTCATGGTTCCTGGAAATATGGAGCGATTTTGTTGTCTCCGCGTGACATTATATTATTTAGATTATTTTTCTTTGTATTTATTAGCGAACATGAGCTGAGCCAAAACTTTCCTATTCTCCTAATGTTTCATATTTCTTTATTATTTATTCATTTAAAACCAAATACACTCATGAAAGCCAGAAGGGCAAAATAACCTAACTGTGAAAACTCTGCTCAGATGTTCGCATTATTTTTTTTTAAACGTCGAATTGAATTCCCTTCTGCTGGTGCAGGAACATCTTGCCTGCTTTTGGGCGTTGGATTAAATACTTGGCATTATATTTGATTTTATCGTTGATTAATCCTGCATGTTGATGTTTAGATCGATTTAGATTGAGACGATTTAAGAGATGTTGTGTTTTCCTGTTTGAATTATCGTTGGTTGGTTGAGGTTATGGCCTGTTAAGGCCTAAGAGGCCTTGCCGCGTGCTCTAAGGTGTCGCTGTTTTTCTTTTTATTTTTCTTTTTAGGTTAGAAAAATGGTGCTCCTATTGGCAACTAGTATAAGGGGGTGCTCCTATGAGCAACTCGTATAAGGGGGCGCCCAATTTCGCCTGGGAAAAACCACAATTTAATTAGAAGGCGACTCTTTCGTGCTACTATTACTCTACGTACCTTGGCGATGCAAATAGTTTAATAATTCTTTCTTATATTTTCTTGCTTTCGCAATGTTGGCGGGAAAACAAGGTTTAGTTGAGCGTTGAGCTTTTAGTAACAGCAAATTGTAACCTCACAATTGTTTGTTCACAGCAGAAAATAAATATCACTTACGAGGGCCGAGAGTGAAAACGCAGGAATTGAATTGATTGTGCACGATTTATATTTTCTATTTCTTTTTTTTTCAATCTCTTTAATTTTCACTTGCAACTATGAGATCTAATTAGAACACGTCTGTTCTCCTTGACGATTGCAGCAGGAAAAGATCGAGACAGGAAAGAGAGCCTGGCTCAAACATGCGGCTTGACCTGGAAGCAACCATGCGTAGAGCTTTTTTAACAGCAACCCTAACTCAATTGAACCTGTAATGTTACCCTGCTTCTGCTGTTATCATTAACATTTCATTACAAGCCGAGCTTTGCTTGAAACAAAAAAAATCTTTTATTCGGTGAAACTTGCAGTCCACCAAAAACTACTGCCTACTTTCAGGAACTGACTTTAATCGGCTTCAGGCGCCGCTACACGTTACATAGTCATGCATACACGAATTCCACACGCTAAGTTGGGTATGCCATAACAAATACACATCTAAAACGAGGACACATGCGGAAGCAACAACAACAAAGAAAGCAACAACACTGCAACCACTTGTGGACGTCCACTTATTGGCGGCGTCGGCTTCACCTAATGAATGTGCAGCAGTTGCTGATAAGACGGACGCCTCATTGTTGTTGTTCTTATTGTTGTTGTGATGGTGTGTGGTTCGCGGCGCTGCAGCGCAAACAGACAATGAATGAATGAATGCGAGTAAATTTAACATTTCACTTCTACATTCGCCTGTGTGTGTGTGTGTGTGTGTGTGAGTATGCTTGTTTAGTATAGTTTGCCGGTGTCCCGGCCTATAAAGCAAAACGCCCACGTAAAATAAGTGTAAATGCGCTACAGCACACAAGTTCAGCATATGCACAAAGTGAAAAGAGTCCCAAAAGATTATCGATGTTTCTGGTCTTTACTGTATTGTATTGTATAGTAGTTACTGAAATCTCAAATGACCGATCATATACATTATATGTACATGTGTGTATACGATACATATACAACAAATCCACATTCACATGTTTACTTATTACAAACATCAGCCACCTGTAGCTCACTTGACTCAACCGAAAGACCCGAATCTTTTCCGGACTACACAGTTTGCTTCCGCTCGGCGCTAGCGCAACATGTGTGCACCAGTCCCTGTCTGCGTGCCTCTCACTCACTCAGCGTGTCTCGCTCTGTTCGCCACCACATCCCCTTTCCACATTGTGTTGCCAAGCCATTTCGGTTTCATTCATAAATTTAAAGCACACGCATCTGTAAGCATGTGTTTTTGTGGTTTTTGTTAAATAAAATACCACTCTTTCGATTTGTTTGGACACAGCGAAAGGTGCAAGAGGACTGCGATATTCAAAAAAGCCTTAAATTGATAAATACATTTGATTATTTTTCAATTTACTTGTTATTTGAATTTTTGAGCAGGTTTGCGCTATTGCTCAGCTGTTCGATAACTCTACTACGCCGCAGTGTTGCAAAGCGCTGAGATGTACATTATTATTGGTACGCAGCTCAGTTGAACAATCGGAAATAAATACCATGTTAAAACAATAACAAATTATACATTATATTAATAATAATAGTAGAATGTGGCAGTGCTCTTTCCTGAAAGTCACTCAGCGCAGCAAAAATTTTATTTTTATAAACTGTTGCGTTCTTGTGCTCTCTCTCTCTCTATGTGCTCTCTCTTGTCTTATCGATATATTTCTTGCTCACCCGATAACTCTACCGCTCGGCTCTCATTCTCGCGTTATTATTCGTGTCGGACGGGCGTGCGTCGTCGAGCGCGGTGTAATTTATGTTCCGTTTTCCTTCTCACTCTTCTCAACAAGTCGAACTTGGCTCATACTCAAATAAATTGTCGTTTTAATAAAATATTAAATAGAAACCCACAAGTGATGTACATTAATGTCATTGTCTAATAAACAGAAAGTGTAAAGTGTAACAACAAAGTTATGTTAAACGCATTTAACAATAAAAATAAACGTAAAAAATCTCATTTCAATTGCATACGTTGAAATTGAAGAGTAGCGTTTCGCTGCCGGAGAACAGAATCGGTTTAATTTCCATTTACAATTCTTATCTAAATGCAACACTGTGAACCAACACCAACAAGATGCTGTTAAAAAAGAAGCGATATATGTGCGAAGAGCAGGACGACGCTATTGACATCGTTGCTGTTGTTGAGGCAAGCAACAACAGAAACACCAACGCGAACAACAACAGCAGCAGTAGTTATGGATCCAACATGGCTGAAACACGCGAAGTCCGAATTGAAGAGCAATTAAAAGTGAAAATTGGTATGTAAATCTGTGCAAATCAATGAAAATAACTCAGTAAACACTAAACGAACCTCCAATGCTCAATGAACGATTCAAATTTGCACGCGTACGTTAATTATTCCATGTGAAAAGTGTATTGGAATGTGAGCGCGTCGCCAGAAGGTGCCCAAGCAAAAGGCAAAATATAAAATGCACTACAAATTCAAAGAAAATCAAAGAAAAGCAACAGCAAAGTCACTTAGTGCACAAACAGTGTTCAATAGTGTTAAATGATATATGCATAAAACAGTTAATATGTATTTAACATTAACTAAATGCAACAGCGAATTCTATTTTTTGGATGAAAATGCATTTATTGTTGTGTGCGAGTGTGAGGCAGCAGCGTGCGGAGCTGCTTCCTCACATTGTATTACCGCATCGTGCTGTCTCGTTCTCCCAACTCTCGCGTGTGTGCCTCTCTGTTGATGTGCGAGTGTATGTGTGTTGGTGTTTTTAATGCAGCAAGCAACAAACCAACAAAAACTGTTGTTGCTGTTGCTGCTGCTGGCAAAGCTAACACGAAGCTAGTTCCGCTGGCTGCTGTGCTGTCTGTTTGGTGGCTGAATGTTACGGCATCGCCCCCTGCTCTCCACTGCCGCGTGCAGTAGCCCCTTTTTGTGAATGAAATTTGTATGTGTATGTGTTTGTGAGTGACGACGCTTTGACTTCAGCGCATGTGCCAACACACAAACGAGACTGAAACAGACATACATACGTATACATATGCATATATACAGCAATGTGTGGGTTTTTTCATGAATGGAATTCGAATTCGATGTACTTTTCTCTTGCCTGGCGCTGCCGCCTACCAAACACATTACACTCATACACATACAGACAGACACCCATCTTACTAACACCAAGGCAAACGCAAATTTGTTGTTTTATGAATGATTATCAAGAGCAGCAGCTGAATTCCCGATGTGCGTTGCTGATAACCTCGTTCTTTTGCTTGCCATTCTTTCTTTTTTTTGTCTTTTTCTCGATAACTTACGTTCTCGTATCGATTAATGTGCGTGCGCCAATATCGAGAAAGGTCAACGCCGCGTCCGCGCCGCGTGCTCATGAATGGACAACGCTGTTTTTACCGCTGTACCTGGCTGTCTCCTTTTCTCTCTCTCTCTCTCTCTCTCTATCTGTCTGTTATAACTGTGTAGTCACTCGAGTATTTTTGCGTTTTATCTAGGCGACAGATTTGTTCGAGCTTTGTGTTGCGGTTATTTGGTGTACTTGACTGGTTTTACATTTCCTGTATCGCCTTTTTTGTCGTTGTGTCGTCGACGTCGTCGTCGTCACCGTCGTGTGAAAACATAATTATGAAAACAACAAAAAAAACCGCAGCTAAAAGAAACAAAAAAGGGTTGGTTTTATATACGGAGGTATGCGTGTGTGTGTGTGTGCGATGGCCTCATTTGCCTGCGTCGTCCGCTCGCATTTCACACCTGCATGGGCTCCACTCCAACAGCTCCACTCCGCAAATAAACATATCTTGATACACATTTATTTTTACCTCTTTTCTATATTACTTATGTCCCGGTACCGGGGCCTCTTTTGCTGTTGTTGTGATTTGCCTTGTGCGTTTGCCTTTTCATTTTCCACCTAAACAATTTCAATCTTCCGTCCGACCATAAGCAGCTTTTGCTACACTTCTCTCTCTGTCGCCCTCTTTTTGCCCTTGGGGTCATAAATTATATGCAAAGCTGCTGCTGCTGTTGCAACATCAACAAACAAGAACAACAACAAACATTGTAGCAGCTTTTGATTTCCGTTTCCCATCACATGAATTTCCTTTCTTTCGTGTGTGCGGTTTCGGTTCGGGTTCTTTGCCATATAAAACTTTTGCTTTTGCGTCGTCTTCTCCCCTGTTGTTTCCCCTTCTTCCTTTTCTTTTTTCTGTTGCTGCTTCTTTTTTTGCACGCTTCAATTGTTTTCGCATGCGCATGTGTCTGTCGGCCTGAACTTCTTCACGGTATCCGTCCTGTCTACCGCTTCCTTTCTGAAGCACACAACTCTCAGCTGTCTTTGATCTTCTTTTTTCTTCTGCTGGTTCTTTCATAGTTTTTTGTTCTTTAAAATTTCTGTCGGACAATTTTTAATGAAGTGAAAAGTTTGCTTGGCATTTTTCACCCGAAAGTAGAGGTAATATTCTGTGAAAATATGCATAATAGGATTGTGATGTCTTCATAAAAAAATTGCGAGAAATGTTTGGTTATTCGGAAAATTAATGATGAATAAGCATGTGTTATGCGCAAAGCACAATTATAAAATTCCTGCATACCATAAACATGTAACCAACCATCATATCTATAATCAGGAAAACCGATCGCTAATCTAAGCTTCTCATTTCTTTATAAACTATGTATGTACATCCTTATTACACGTGGTTATACGGCGAATATAATCATCATTGTCACATATAATGGCGTGTCAGCAAGATTCAAAACATCAGCATATTCACCTTTTGCATGCGCAAACATTGTCATCCATCCATCTATCCATCCGTTTGTCCAACCATTCTTCGTACACTATGCCCGCTTGTCTGTCTGGGTCTCTCGGGGGTCTCTGTTGCTGTTGGTGTGCATATTTTTCCTTTAGTTTCATATTTCCACTTCATTATGCTTTGCATGCTTAATAATAATACTTCCACTTCGTGCTCAGTTTCAATTACACAAAGTTTCGCTTTTGTTGTTGTCGTTGTTGAAGCTTTCCATTTTGTTGGCTGTTGCGATTTCTACAACAGCAACAACCACCAACACTGACCGAAATTGGCGTAATACTTTTCCACTTAATTAAAATGTTAAGCGCATAACCTAAATTTCGTTTTCTATAGAGGAACCCACAAAGGGGCTCGGCCACTCCCCTGGGGGGCCTAGTTATAGAGCTTATGTTTCAGGCCAGTAGGGGGCGCACTTGTGCACAGTGCAGTCTGTCTGTATGTCACTTATGACTCATAACTGACTCATGGAGTGGATGCTAGCGCCACATAGAGACAGAGAGGGAGAGAAAAAACCATGAGAATATATGCAATTTATGCTCAAATATTGATGACAATTTACATGACGCGACGCCAAGTTGACAACTCAGTAAACTGAGAGAAAGAGAGAGTGTGAGAGAAGGGTGTGGGGTGTGAGGCGGGGTCAGAGTGTGGGCTTAACATGGGCCACACACGCACTGAATTCCGTTGAACTTGAAAACACACCAACAAGTAGCTGACAGTTGTAGTTGTTGCTGTTGCTGTTTTTGTTGCAGTTGTAGTTGTATGTACTTGTAACATAAATAAGCACGCAGTTCTGTATGTTCTTTGCTGCCTCACTCTACTTGTGTGTGTGTGAACAACAAGAAATAGTTTTGCCTAAAAAAGGCAATTAATTAAAAGCCGGTTGGCCTGTGTTGTTCTATGTAGTTGTTGCTGTGTTGCTCTTGTTGTATGTGTAGTTGTTGCTGTGTTGCTGTTGGGGTAAATCTCAAACTGGTTGCCAAGCACTTCGCTAACTCAGTGCCTGCCGGGGCTTTTCTAATCTGTTTTTGCCTGATCTCTGCTGATCTTCCTCGCTTTGATGACAATTAGTCTGCCTTTGCCTTAGCCTTTTTGTCCGTCTATCTGTCTATGAGTCGTGTTTGTCTTTGTCGGTTCGTGCTTACTTTTAAATCATTTTTCTAATACAAATTTTTCTTTATAAGTGACAATTAACATGGCATCTCTTTATTTGAAATACGCTAAAGAAAAGCAAGAGATTAAAGAGCATCTACTTGTGACATTAAGGTCGAATTTGATATACTCTTTTAGTTAATTATATTAAAGTAAATTCAATACAATTCCAATATTTTCTAAATACTCTCAATACCTTAAACAAACTTCGGCTTTGTTTCGAAATTTCTCGAGAGCCGCTAAAGTAATCAAGGGAAGCACAGATATGATCATTAGTTTGCAAACTTTACTTAAACGCGGCTTGTTTGTGCACTTTGTGTGTACTTGTTGTGTGATTTCGAAGAACAACAATTTTATGTAATTAGCGCGTTAGTAAAATAGTTTTTATTCAGGTCGCCTTCGAGAAGTGGCCTCACTTTGCAGCGAAGCCTTGCCATGGACTTTTGTGGCAAAGTTGTTTTGCTTGGTATTAGTTATTGTCGCTGCTGCTGCTGCTGCAACAACGTTGATTACCATCAAAAGTTGACAACGTCATCGACAGTGAACGGACTCGGTTGTCATCAAGATGAGGTTGTAAGTTGCAGCAACTGTCGACAGCTTCGATGATTAACTCTTGTGTGTGTCTCTTTTCTACTTTCTTGTGCAACATGAAGAGAGTTTCCCGTTTTCCCCACACCCGGTGTGTGTGTGTGCCCCCCTCTGCAACTGTTTCCCCTCTTTTTATGACTTAACGCTTGACCTCTTCTCGCGTCGCGTCACTTTGATGTGTGTTGACTTCGGCTGGGGGTCAGCGAAGCTGCCATGGGCCGCTTGTCTTCCCCTTTGCACCCGAGAAGACCAAGCGAATGCTTTGAACTTCACGCTGTGCTGGGTTACTTTTTACGTCTCTACGCGACATTAAAATACAGAAGTTAACTCGAGTAATTTGTAATTAAAACTTGGAGTTGCTTCTTTATTACGTTTTGGTTACATAAATAATAATTTTAATGCAATTATTTGTGCTCGCTTCGCTTGTTTCAAGTTACGTTTGGGGAGCAGCCTTAGGTAAGGTCTGTCGGAAATGTCAAGGGCCAACAAAACTGGTGAAGAAGAATGATGGAAATCTCTCACAAGTGGCGGAATTAAATAGGCGTGTGATTAGTTGATTCGCATTAAAGCAATTAGAGTTGAGGGGTCCCCCAAAAAATAGACTTGATGTTGAATGAGTAATTCCCCCCACCCCCGTAATTTCACTTGAGTTTTATTTCAAAACTTTCTATAATTATGAATTTGCATGAGGCATTGTTATTCATAGTTACTCACTTTTAGCAAGAAGCTCCTCCACCCTAAAGATTTAGGTGAACCCGTATAGAAAGCAACGTCAAACAACCCACACACCCGTCAACTATTATGATTTTTTTTGTTCTCGTTCTCGTTGAGTTGATTTTTTTGTGTGTTTAGTTGCCTTTATGTGGGTATTTATTATTTTTGTACATTATACTCAAGCTCAGTTGCCGCTTTAGTTTTATAAACTTGACGACAACGCGTCGCGCTGTTGTTATTCTTGTTGTTTTTGTGGCATTTATTGTTAATTATTTAGAGGTTTGCCAAACTCGCAATGGGCGTCGCTATTTTTGGTCACATCCATGTCGTCGACTATTTTTTAAGATGCGAGTCGTGTGTCGACTCCGACTTCGACTCAGTCGTCGTCGTCAGTTTGTGACAAAGTCAGTGACTTGACTGACTGCCAGCCATGGGTAATTGAAGGTTAATGGCGCCTAAAATGAGCATAGCGTCGCGTCGCCGCTTGGCATGAGCCGCTGGAGACCTGTCATAATACATAATACATTTATAATTAGTGGAAACTAAAGAAATCGACGTCGACATCGACTCCAGCTGAGGCAGGCAAGGAAAGCAGAAGCTGAAGCTGAAGAGCAGTAGCTCAATGAATAATAATGCACAATGTACAAGACGCAATAAAAAGCAGCAGCAACCACAACCACAAGATGCGGCACAACTGGCAGACGAACGGCGGCAATGACGGGACAGAAATGGCGGTTACTCATTGCCATATTGATTATTGAGGCGCTGACAATAGCCAGACATGAAATTGATAACCAAAACAAGAGAGAAAGAGATTCTTTCATTTCCCCACATAAACGCAAACACTTCACGAAGCGGGGATGCTCTGCAGTGATTTATCATTTTAACGATAGGTTTATTATAATACAACTTTAATCTATTATCTGCAGTTTAACGACAAATTTAATTGATGTTCATAAGAAGAAGAAATCACTGTAAATGTATCTGTAAGATACTTTATCATTTGAACGAAATTATTATTAGATGACATCTTTTTACCGTGATTTTTCAATCGCTAAACTCTACTGTTCTCCAGCGTCAAACTTAATTCAAGTTCATAAAAGTAAAATCACTAAATGTATCTTTAAGATACTTAGCTTATCAATTTCAAATCAAGTGTTGCCAACTGCACGACAAAGCGCAATTACAACGAATGCCCTAACTCATAACCAAAACCAAGTGCATAATGGAAGCAAACGATCGATGATGATGACGCTGATGAAAAGCTATAAACACGCGAGCAGAAGCCAAACAACAACAGACAATCGGGCAAAAACAGAATCAGAAGCAGGCGAGAGGAAAGATAGAGAAGAGAAGATGATCATGTGGATGAGAAACGTAATCAGACCGGAAATCGATCGGCACGTACAGGCGGCTGTGGCAGTGGCGGCCCCAGCAACAGATGCGAACACAAGAAGATAGTCAGAAAGGGGCAAGAGACAGAAAGAGGGAACAGGGGGAATCATATGAGAATATCGTTGTGGAGACCGGGTTTTCTGTGTGGATTGAGGCGCATTTCTTCTTTAATACTTTACGAGTGCATCAGAAGAAAATGGCATTGCATTAGTGACTGAGAGAGTGTGCTGAGTAAACTGGATCGAGCAGCTTAGTTGGTTGGTTTTGTTAACCAGTTACTTCCTTTGGGCCCAATTAGACGGGAGTGTTGAAACCCTTTACCTTATTTTGATGACCGAAAGGAAGTGGCAAACGGAAAACGGAAGCTGTGCCCATGGAAATGGGTAAAGATCTTAGCATATTTTAAGCGCCTAGGAAAGAAAAGAGATATAAACAAGCACAGGAGGAGCTTTGCAGCACACCATGATGTGTGCTGGGGGTGAACACCTTTGCATGTCCCTCAAATCTGCATAAAGTGCAAGTAATCTTTGCCCTTGTTGTTGTTGCACAGGACAGGAAGCTGACGTTTAGACAAACAGCCAGAGAGACCCCAGACATCATCATCACGTCGACGACGACGACGATGATTGAGTCTGTCTCCCTCTCTCTCTCTCTCTGTAAATCTCTCATCCGCTGAGCGCGAAAAAGATATATACGGTATATGTATATGGTATATCCCACATACAGGCAGAGAATTTATCTCTATTTCCGTTTTCTTTGCATAAAAGTTTTTCTGCTTCGTTTTTAGAATTTATTACACTGCGCCGCCTTCGCCTCCGCCCTCTATCTCCATCCAGACTACACAGATCCGACTTCTTTTTCTTCTCTTTGCTCTGAGTATTTCCTTCTTCTCTTTTTATGCACTGCTCTTGAAGTAATCGCCTCATTAATTCGCGCGCGTTTCATGCTGCAGTGAATCAATTTGCATATTGTGCAAAAACAAAATGAAAAGGAAAACCAAAATGGAAATGGAAAATACTCTCGACGACGACGCCGGCGGCGGTATACAAATGAAATCTACTTACAAAGTCTTTAAATTTAATTTTACTTTGCCAGAAAATTGAAAGCATTTAATGAGTCTGTTGAAACGGGACGGGCGGGCCTTTTATTTTACGTATATATACAGACAGTATACCATATATCTACATATAGACAAGCCTAAAAACAGCCTCGAATCTGAATTTCCTCCTCCTGCAGCACGAATCGTGTTGTAATTTTGTGTGCGCCGCATGAATGACATTGACGGGGCCACACTCCATGGACAAATGTCAAAGTTGTTGTATGTGGGGATAAGAATGGGGGATTGGATGTTGCGGCTGGCTTTAGAAGTTGCCACACATTGGACACGTGTCTGTGTGTGTTGGCGGGGCATCTATTATTAGATTCCCATCAACTTGAAGCACTCAAATCGAAGGAAATGTTCCACACAGCTAGAGAGAAAGAAGGAAAGAAAAAGAGATATCAGCCTAATCATATCAACCGATACCGATTGAAATTGGACTATTATCTTAAGTACTCACTCACTTGGCTGAGAGTCTTGTTACCCCAAGAAATAATTGGGTTACTCAATTACTTTATTTGTTTCGCTTCAGTTCAGGTCCGAAAAGTGATTAAACATATCACTGAAGTCTCGTCAAAATGCAATGAGCTAACTTCCGCTTGACTTTAAACAAAAAAAAACGACAAAAAATACCCTAATTCAACGCCCCAATCGTCGGCCGATTCACATTCATTCGTAGCGATATTCTGTCTCTCTCTCTCTCTCTCTCTCTCTCTCTCTCTCTCTCTCTCGGTCGTTCTGTAAAAGTGGCGTGTTCGGAATATGTAAAACGATACGAATTCATTGAATTGAAAGACCCATCATACGATTCGTTCGATTGGGAAAGTCCAGATGCATATTTCGCGTAGTTCTACGAATTCGCGAAATATATTCACTATCTATGTGTTTATCAACGGCCATTTCCCCTGGGGCTTACTCAATAAACAATTTCTTTATAACTGAGCAATAGGAAGTACATATAAAACCCCCATAGTAGCTGAAATTAAGTGAATTCTGCTGCTAATTTAAATGGAATTTGCCAATCTATTGGGGATTGTGTCATATGAGATAACACAAACACACACGCGCGCACACACAATAGAAAAAGACGTCGCAAATAATAAAAAGGAATAATAAAATACACGCATAAATTAATTGAGTGTGTAAATAAAGCGTCACAGAAAACACAATCGTAAAAAATTCTTTTGGCACTTTATTTGACGACGTCGTCGTCTGGAATTCCCAACAACAAAAACAGAGGTGAAAAAATGTGAAAACGACTCGACGCCGATTCATGAATCATGAATGAATGAAATTGACTGTCGTCGTGTCGTGCCGAAGAGCACAAGCAGCCAAACGGAGATGGAGAATAAGACGTAGCGAGCGATAGAGAAAGAGAGAGTAGAGTAAAATCACTTTTGATTTTTGTCATTTGATTTTTGAGTATTTTACTTGATTTTGTTTCATTCCTCCCCCCACATTCGCCTCTTCTCTCGTATATTTTGCATATATAAAAATGTGTCTTGTGTTTTTTGGTCGTTTGCTTTTGGCGGCTTCTTCGTCGTTGTCGCCATTCATAAAATGAAACGTGAAATGTCGCAAACATGAAGGGAGAGAGATAGAGACGACGATGTCGATGGCGAAGTCAACGGCGCCGTCTTTTGTTATCAATCGCTGTGTTGCTGCTTTTGTTGTGAGAGCAGCTGGGCAGACTGCGAGAGAGAGAGAGAAGACAGCGAGAGCAAAAGCACCGTTGTTTTGCTACTAATACCATTGCACGCACAGAAAATAGCAAGCAAATATAACCCAATTGGTTGTTGTTGTGCACATTTAATAACAAGGCAAATTCGTACTCACACATACACACAACTAAACAGTTTACCAGCTGTGTCAATAGAAAGGTCGAAGAGAAGGAGGTGGAGGAGAAGCAGGCAACTTCTCACGATTGAAAGAAAAACGACATGAAAGAGGCACAACAGCAAGAACAATTTTGCGCATTGCTTGTGCCTACATGACGCCCAGCACGCACACACAAACATACCAATACACTCACACAGTAACAAATACGCATTATATTTCCGCTCGACCGTCGCTGCCTGCTGCTAATTTTTTTTCATTGAGCAAACGTTGTCCCTGCCCTCCCTGCCCCTGCCCTCCTGGTCACGTCCCCGGCCCCCCAGGCTGGTCAATGCCTGATTAACTTGGCTTATCAAGGCAACAAAGCAGCAACGTCGACTGCGACGTTAGCAGAGCGCAATGTGTTATTAAATTTCAACATATTCGCGACAGGGACAAGCCGTCTAGTCAAGCGCCAGCCAGCCATTGTTTTCGTTGTTGTTGTGTGCTACTGTTGTTGGGGTTTTGTGTGTGCGTCGTCCAGGTGGTGGCAGCGCATCGATAATGCAATTTATCGGCGCTCACACAGTGGCACAGGAAGTCACGTTGCTGTCGGCCTGCCCTTTGGCGGCATCAAAGCGATGCCGACCGAAGGAAAAAAAATTTTGAATAAATTCTATTTAAGCATAAATCAAAAGTGCGCTAAATAGATATGTGTGTGCGTCCGTGCGCATGTGTGTGCTTGCCATATTTATTAGCACGCTTGTCTTACACAGGTGTCAAGGTCAATTGATAAGCTATCGAGAATATCGCAAAATATTTGCTAGAATTTGATAATTTTACAACTGAATTTGCAGACGGAAGCAACACTCGAAATCATTTGCAATCTTATCTTTATTTTGTTTCCTTTCCTTTAATTTGAACTTTTATTAACTCTCTTTTGCCTTTTGTTGTTCTCCATTCGCAGGTGAAGCAAAAAACCTGAGCAGTCGAAATGCTGCAAACACAAGCTGCAGCACGCAAGGCACACGAGATGTTTACTGCACCATTGCTCTCGATCAGGAGGAGATATGCCGTACACCGATCAGCGAGCGCACCCTGTCGCCGTTCTTTGGCGAGGAATATCAGTTCAAAATACCGCGTCGCTTTCGCTACCTGACTGTGTATGTGTGGGATCGTGATATGAAGCAGGACAAGCCGATTGGAAAGATTGCCATCAAACGGGAGGAGTTGCACAAATACAATCACAAGGATCATTGGTTCTCGCTGCGACCGGTTGACGCTGACTCTGAGGTGCAGGGTATGGCGCACATTGAAGTGGCATTCGAAGAGGTGCAACAGCCACTGAGCGATAGCATTGAACTGTCGCAGCATTCGTTGCCACATCATCATCACCAGCGCGCCCATCTGAACGATTACAAGGAGAACAACGAACTGAGCAACATACAACGAGCTGCAGCCGCGGCGGCAGCGGCAGCGGCTGCGGGGAACACCAATTCGGCGGGGATGACGTTGAAGACACGTGCAGCAGGTCTCTTTGGACATGTGCATCATCCGCAACAGCAGCAACACCACCAACACCAGCAGCTTCAACAGCAACAGCAACAACATCAGCAACTGCAACAACAGCTGGCAACATCCTCAAGTGATCAGCTCGCTAACTGGAAGAATACGCATGGCCGGAATGTGCGTGTGGCGATACGAGTGCCCGCCTGTGTGGATCTTGCCAAGAAGCAGGGCACATGCGATCCCTTTGTCGTTGTGACCGCATACTATAGCAACAAGCATACCATCACGAAGCGCACCAAGCAGCGCAAGAAGACCGTCGACCCAGAGTTCGATGAGGTCATGTACTTTGATCTCTCCATTGATGCGGATTCCAGCAATACAGGAACCACCAGTAGCAACAAATCCTCCGGCTCACTTGAATCGTCAGCGAATAAAGCGTACTCGATTTATCCACTTGGCGGTGCCGATCTCTGTGAAATCGCTGTGACACTGTATCATGATGCTCACGGCGCCATGGCGGACAAGGTGTTCCTCGGTGAGGTGCGTCTACCCATGTTGAACAAACAGCAGCAGCAGGCAGTGCAGCCAGCTGCCTGGTATTACCTGCAACCACGTACAACATCTCCGAGTTTCCGTTCACTGAACGCGACTCCCCGATCCTGCGCAACTCCACCTGGAACGAGACTAAGTGTGGACTCCACCATCGGTTCGTTGCGCCTGAATCTGAACTACACCGCCGATCATGTTTTCCCGCTGGCCACATACGATGATCTGTTGAATCAACTATTGGAATCGGTAGATCAGCGACCCATCACAGTGTCATCTGTCTACATTCTTGGCGAACTTGTGTCAGGCAAGACAGAGGTGGCACAGCCTTTGGTTCGTCTCTTCACGCACACGGAACGCATTGCACCGATTATTAAAGCCCTCGCTGATCATGAGATTTCAAATTTGACTGATCCAACGACAATTTTCCGTGGCAACACGCTCGTCTCCAAGATGATGGATGAAGCCATGCGACTCTCGGGCCTACATTATTTGCATCAGACGTTGCGTCCGGTGCTGTCGCAAATTGTCACTGAGAAGAAACCCTGCGAAATAGATCCCAGCAAGGTGAAGGATCGTTCCGCTGTCGATACGAATCTGCACAATCTCAAAGATTATGTGGAACGCGTGTTTGAGGCCATCACCAAGAGTGCGGAACGTTGTCCCAAGGTCCTCTGTCAGATCTTTCACGATCTGCGCGAGTGTGCGGGCAAGCATTTCCCCCGGAATCGCGAGGTTCGCTATTCCGTTGTTTCCGGTTTTATATTTCTGCGTTTCTTTGCGCCCGCCATACTGGGTCCAAAGCTCT
The DNA here is from genome assembly GCA_018904035.1 of Zaprionus ornatus. Taxonomy (NCBI): domain Eukaryota; kingdom Metazoa; phylum Arthropoda; class Insecta; order Diptera; family Drosophilidae; genus Zaprionus; species Zaprionus ornatus. Next base: position 297,060 of record JAEIFZ010000200.1, read on the forward strand.
TTGACCTGACTTCAGAGCGACTGGTGAGTACAAGCTGTGAATACTTTGTCGGAGTATAAAGAGTTATTTAAAATATTCCCTATCTTTCGTTTTATAGGACACCCAAACGAATCGCACACTAACACTCATCTCCAAAACGATACAATCGCTGGGAAATTTGGTCAGCTCACGCTCTTCGCAGCAACCTTGCAAGGAGGAATATACTGGCGAATTGTACAAGAAGTTCTGCACGGAGAAGCATATGGACGCAGTGAAGCATTTTCTGGAAGTGATCTCCACGCCAAATTCCTCGGAGACGCCCAGCAATCAACTGCAGGCGTTGCCGCAGTTGCCACTAGAACCAGTATTACTAAAGGAGGGGTAAGTTTCATGATATCTCGGTTGTGGTGTAAGCTATATAGATTAATTGGTAGAACTGGAAAATACAATTGATAGTATCTCTACCTCTCTCCTACCTAGTTATGTATTCGCACACTATATACTATGTATGTTATCTATGGTTTCAATTCAAAATTCTCAATTTGGCCCCGCTCTATCAAAAATACTCTTCCAATTCTGCCGCCTCAAAATACAAAATAACATTTCCCAAATTTTGTATACACTACATTTGGTTAATTACGCTTTATTTTATTCTAATACCAAAACTTTCTTTGTCTTTCTCTTCTTTTACGCGCGTGCTGCTTTATAAAAAATACCAAAACAAAACTCTATATTAAAAAAATACCGAATACCAACCAAAAAAACAAAAAACAATATTCATCTCATCACATCACGCCCAACAAAAATTCCCATCATACTTGTACACACACGCACACACACACACACATCTAAAAAACCATTCGCACAAACAAAATTAATACTAACGTCTAGCGAGGGGTAAGATAAATTGTTTGCTTATAATTTGAAACTATAATTAGCATTATTATTATTATTATTGTTATTATTATTTTTGTTTGGTTCCTCTTTTACAATTTACAAACAATAATTAACGCATTAAATGCATAACATTTGCTCATTTGTTTTTGTTCTCTTTTTTTCTATGCAATCAATGTGTCTCCTCTCTCTCTCTGTCTCTCTGTGTGTGTGTCTCTCTCTCCCACTCACTGCCTCCGCTACCACCTCAGCATGATGGCCAAATATCCGACATGCCGCAAACGCTTCGGACGGCAGTTCAAGCAACGTTACTTTCGCCTGACAACGCAATCGCTAAGCTATGCCAAGTCGAAGGGCAAACAACCCAACTGTGATATTCCGCTCGAGGAGATCGGAAGTGTCGAGCAACTGAAAGACAAAAACTTCAAGATGCAAAACTGCTTCAAGGTGAGTTGTAAACATGATCAAACACGTTTCGAATGTATTGTGTGTGGTGAGTTCTAAGTGGAACAGAGATCTCTAAAAATGTAAATCTAAGCAATGCAGACACGCCTCGTTGCGGTTGCAGTCAGTTAAGAAGAGACAGGGTGTAAAAGAAGCCCATAGAAGATATAGATTGATATGTATTGTATACATTTGCCTGGCGTGAAATACTCATACATACATCTAGAATAACAGATTATTTCCTCTTTGAGTTACGTCTCTGCAGCCTGCAGCTAGTTGTGAAATAACACCTAATATAACCGGAAATTCACAACGTTTACAAATGCTTTTCTATAATCAAAATTAGGCGCAGGTTGGCATAGCCCACGCAACACAAAGAGAAGTTGAGTTAAGTCGTGCCATGCCGTCAAATGCAAAGGAGTGCGTGAGTATTCGTGTGTGGGCTGTTGCACTTTTTTGGGCATGCAGGTAATCGAGTATCGATAACTTCTATACTGCAAGGCAATTGGCAACGCAATGCAACTAGCACGTTAGAAAGCGAAAAAAAGAAAATAGGTTTCAATTGCAAAAGGGCCGAAGCCGGCAGCAACTTTCACTTATCATTCACTTTGTATACGTATGATGAACATCAATCTAGACGCGTTGCGTCTATGCAAATGGCAAACTTGCCGCAATTAAAAATAATTAGCATTATTATGGAAATGAGTTGGCAACGCCGTCGTCGCCGCTAAGCCATCTGCGGCTTCTGCCTTTTAACTGTTTTCAACTGCCTGCCAGCCATTGTTATTTATTCTTTCTTCATTTTCCTACGGCGACAAAAAAGGGAAATTTCAAAACTGTAAAGAAGTCGCGCGTCGCTAAAGAAAAGAATTCGGTTACGTTGTTGTTTTAGTAGTAGTAGTAGTAGTAGTAGTTTGCAACGCGTGGGATTTTCCTGCGCGTGTGAAAAGTCGCCGCCTTATTTGCGGCGATTTCACTGCGCGCGCGTTTTGTTTGTTTGAAATTAATATGTGTATAATTGCATGCGAGTGTGTTTGTGTGTGTGTGTGTTTTATAGGCTGAAAGTGAAAAGTAGTAGAACGCAAAGTAATACATAATTAACATTTCTTACTTTTCTTCTTTGCATTCGCAGATCGTGCACAAAGATCGCCCGCTTATTGTACAAACAACGAACTGCGTGGAGGAGCGCGAATGGTTCGACCTACTGCACAAGATCTGCCTAATGAATTCCATCCGCATGCAATACTTTCATCCCTCGGCTTTCATCAGTGGCTACTACAGCTGCTGTAATCGCTACGATGAGAATGCGCCCGGTTGCAAGAATGTCTCTGCGAAGGAAATGGATTATTTTCAAATGGACTTGGTTACGGCCCTGGATCCGGCGCTTGATTTGCAACGCATACACACACTCATTATGTCCAATATGAATCTGTTGAATGAACTGCTTGATCCGTTGGTCTATCACCAACACTTGCCGCAGCTGCAGCAGCAGAAGCAACAGCAATACAATCCGCTGGTGCCGCTGGCCACGGCGCTGCAGCAACAGTCGCCGCAGGCCTTTGTAGAGTTTAAGAAGACCATCGAGAAGCTTCGAGAGAAGGCCTATGCCATCGACAAGGATCACCGCGACTACAAGCAGGGTATAACGCGGCAGCTGAAATACGGCAGTCGACAGGCGCCCATCGGGGATGACAACTACTGGCACATGATGCACGCCGCCGGCCAGCTGAATTTACAGCATCATCACCAGCAGCAGCAGCAGCAACAACAGCAGCAGCAACATATGCAGCAACAACAGCCAGCGCTGCCCCAAATGCAACATTTCCGTGCGCTTCCTGCAACAACCAACAGCAATGTGAATGCTTACTTTATTCATAACCTGGAACACCAGCAGCAAAGGTTGCAGATGCAACAGCAGCAGCATCAACAACACCAACAGCAGCAGCAGCAATATCAGCAACAGATGCGCAACCAGCGTCACATCAACAACAATAACAACAACTGCGGCAATGTATCATCGTCCAGCCCCTCGTCGACGGCATCCAGTGTGCCAGCCACAGTCCAGGCCAGCAGCGTGACGAACGCCTCCGAGGCAGTGCCACCACCACCGCCAGCTGCTGTGCTGCCAAAAGCGGCGCCAGCGATTTATTAGCGGTCAAGACTATGCGTATTTGCCCTACCCAGAGCGATCATATTGACGCGGTAAATGCGCATTGCACAACTAACTGTTTCTACTACTGCCCCGCCCCGCCCGCCTGCCTCCCACAAAACACACACACTAACTACATACAAAGTACTTCGAAACACTTCCAAGCAAGAAACACCAGAAAAAGCGTTTTAGGCGTGTGCTAATTTTAAACTACAGTTTACTTTTTTTTGTACAATTACCAAGCTATAAATGTGTGTAGTCCTAAGATTTTTAATTAAAAATTTTTATACACATTTTTACGGGTCAAGAAACGTAACAACAAACAACAACAAAACAAACAAACAACAACAAGCGAAATCTAAATGTTTAAGCCTATTTATTATTTTTTTTGTATTTATACAACAAAACACACAAATTTTCTACTTTTATTTTATAAAGCCGAAAGCCACATTCAAACTGATAACTATATAAGCCACTAAGATAAACTAAAGTTAAAAAAAAGAGAACTACAAAAGAAAAAACACAAAAAACAACTCCAAAATTGCTAAGTTAATATAAAATCTATATCTAATAGAGATCTATACATTGTATACATATACGATTAGTAGTGAAATGAAACGTTGTAAATAGCGACAGAGAGTGAGCGAGAAAGAAGAAGAGTAAATTATAAGCCTAAACATAAAAGATAGTTTTATACTAACCTATATACATGTAGAATACATATACTATATACAAATAGAACTACATATACCAGTTATGCTAGGCGTAGACAAATTGTAACTATCTAAATGTGTAGCTAAATATTTAAGGATCACACATACACACCCGCTCTAACACACATAAGATGCAAATAATTCTAACGAAATTGTGAACGCTACTTTATATACGCATACATATTGTACATTTACATTAACATATACACACATCTATATATAGAGAGAGTTATAGTTATATATCTATATATGTATTTAACTGTCATACAGCTAATGTTATATACACATACACATACATAAATGCATATGTATTTAAAGCTTTGGCATACAAAACACAATATATGAAGCATTGTTAAGAACAAATTTACTTCCATTACACATACGCATACACATACATATTTATTGAATGCATTTAATTCCTCATGTTACCTTTAGAACGAAACGAAAAAAAAAAGAAACAAAAAAAGAATGTAAATTGTTAATGAAAAATTATGTTTGTTAGCTTTTTAACTTAACTTACTTCCACCGATTTGTTTCCAAAGCTCTTCCAATATTGAATATAATAATTATTATGTTTAAAATAATACTACACACATACAAACATACATATTTTGTCAATTTGCCATATTTAGCTTTGTTGTTTCCCAATTACGATTATCTTATCCTCTTCCATGCATAAATGTCTTCCACTTCCCCCATCGTGTTTTGTTTGTTTATGCATTCCAATTAGATTTTGTGCATTTCTCTTTGTTCTTCGTAATAACACTGCATATAATGATGTACATAGTTTACACACACACACACAAATATACAGATAAAAGATAAATTCAAATAAAAACCAGGGAGTACATTTTTTCTGTTGCTAACTTCGATTCGTTTGCAGTTCGATTCATTTATAATTTCGTTTTAAGTGCCTAATTTTAGTATAATTTTATTTTATTGCGTATACGTATCTTAAGTTGTTGATACAAAGAAACAAAAGCATATTATTTAGCGAAACAAAACGAATATACACAAAAATAAAGCGTATCGCCAATGATTTCATTTTGGGTTTTTATCATTCTCATTTATTAAGCTCATTTTGTTGTTACTCTTTGAATTTCAATTTAGTACCTCATTCTCGTCGTGTGCTTTAGGCAATTTTTGGCATCCTGTTGTGATATCTTATGCAAGAAAATGTATAAATTATACATCTCTTTAGTGCGTGTTAGTCGATATTGATATGTGTATACACATATACGATACGATATTTGCAATACCTTTATTGTACGTTAAAGCTGTTAAGTAGTAATATACACACATTTACATAAATATACCTTAATTCGTATTGTGACAATTGAACAGAGAAGCAATTTTTTCCGAAACTCTACAAAAATGAAAACCCTTTCTATTGGTTGAGAAGTTGTCACATTCACACGATCACCATCCCAAGGATACAAAAAAAAAAGTAAACTATCTATGCGCAACCCTAGCTTATAAGCCTGAATGACAAATACTTGCAAAGCGTTGTGGTTGGTTTCAATACCATGGAACAGACAAAATGGAAAACTTCCCTATTTTTTGTAAGCAAACCTTTTGAAGTCAACTTTTATGTATGAATAAATATATATATTATATACTACTATACGATTAAATAGTGCAGTCTATTTGTTTTTATTGCGTTGGTTGTTGTTCTCATTTTCAAATTGCGCGCGCATTGGGGTAGCTTACACGAACAGTTTGTGGAACGCCGTTGCCGACATATAAATCATGGCTGCGAAAGCTTGCGTTCTTTGTGAGTACGCGTCTCGTTGTGACTGGCAGCACACCGTTATCGCTGGCATTATTCACAAAGAAATGCTATTTCACTAGCTAAATAATATAGAACGAGCACAAAATTATTTCTACTCTGTTTACCCAGCACTGGCATATGTTCAACCATCAAGTGGTGCAGGAATTAGGTGTATTTTCGACGTAACGCCCACACTGCTGTTGACCGTTGTTCGGCAAGTGAAAAAGAGAAGAGCAAAAGGCGGGTAAGGCGGGAAGAAGAAGCAATCAAGTGGCAACAACAACAAGAGCGGGAGCAACAGTAATAACAACAAGAACAAGAACAACATTCAAGCTGCCCAGCTACGGTAGCGCCACAGGCAAAATGCAAAAAGTTAATTAGCGTGAACAAAATCACCACTCGGTGGGTGGTCAGCCACAAATTGCTGTCTGTGTGTGTTGTACGTGGTGGGTGTGTGTGAGTGGGTGGTCGACTGAAGGACATGGAGTTCGCTGATCTGATAAAAACACCCAAATTGGATGGGGTCTTCCTGCATACGACTACATCAAATGCAACAGTTGAGGGCACCCTGTGCATAACGGGTCATCATTTGCTGCTCAGTGCACGACAGGAGAACAGCCAGGAGCTATGGGTGGGTACTGCCTAGTCATGCGGAAGGTTTCCACTTAACAGTTAATCAAATTACCTTGCAGCTGCTGCACAAGAACATCGATTGCGTAGAGAAGAAACCAAGCATGGGTCAAAACATAGTGATGGGCGGCATGATAACGCTTAAATGCAAGGATCTGCGTATTATAGCGCTGGAGATTAAGTATGCCAAAGACTTTTACAATGTGTCCGCCTCGCTGGAGGCGTTGAGTGCAATACAGAACCCCGAGCTCGACTATCCCTTCTTCTACAGACCCATGTATTCAATACTGGAAGATGGCTACACCATGTTCAGGTGCGTTCTGTGAAGTTAACCAATTAGCAGTGGGTGAACCCCCTTTTATCTTATCATATTTCAGACCTGAGCTAGAATTTGCACAATTACTCAGTGGCATGAGCATGGGTGGTGCCTCGTCGCCCAATGTGGCAAGCATAACACTCTGCACGCCTTCAACATCGGCTGTAGCTGCAGCAGCCGCCGCCAACAGCAGCAGCAGCATACCTTATCCGATGCAGAATGGTTTTGCGCTCGACGTTGCAGCCGCCTTGGTGGGCAGCGGCGGCGGCAGCGGCAGCTGCATTTCCGCCTGTGAGTGGCGTATAAGCCACGTCAACAAAGACTTTGGCGTCTGTGCCACATATGGCGCCACACTGATTGTACCTAAAGCAATTAGCGACGAGCAATTAGCGCTCTCCGCAGCATTCAGAGATGGAGGACGTTTCCCTGTGCTCAGCTACAAACACGAGAATGGCGTAAGTTTTTATTGCATTAGCCAATTGTTTGTAAATAATCGAATTACCCTTGTTTACTCTCATCCAGGCCACCCTGATGCGCAGTGCACAACCATTGTCTATACAGGGAATCAAGCGTTGTCGTGCCGATGAGGCCATCCTTAACCTAGTTCTGGGTCGCAGCAAAAAGGGCTTCATTGTGGATACGTGGGGCAAGGGCAAGTCCAACACTGAGACGGACCTGCATTATTCGCAGTGGAAGAAGGTGAATCGCGCCATTGGCAATGTCAGTTCACCTGCATCGATTCTAGATAGTTTTGCCAAGTTGATCGACGCTTGCAATGACACTGGCTGTACCACAGACAAGTGGCTATCGCGGCTAGAGAGCAGCGGTTGGCTTAGCCTTGTGCTCAATTCACTTAATGCCTCGTGTGTTGTCGCACAGTGCCTTGATCAGGAAGGTAGTCCGGTGCTGGTGCATGGCGCTAAAGGCTTGGACTCGACACTGATTGTTACCTCGCTGGTGCAGATAATACTGAATCCGGATTGTCGTACTGTACGCGGGTAAGTTTGAAATTCAATTCAATAGAATATTACTTATATAGTGTCATCTCTCTCCAAGCTTGCAAGCCTTAATAGAGCGCGAATGGATTCAGGCAGGTCATCCGTTTGCTGCGCGTCATCGGTACTCCTGCTACACGCCGCACCAATTACGTAACAAGAATTCTGGCGCCACCTTTGTTCTATTTTTGGACTGCATCTTCCAGCTGTACACACAGTTCCCATGTAGCTTCGAATTCAGCACACAGTTGCTCATATTGCTCTTTGAGCATAGCTACTTCTCGCAATATGGCACCTTTCTGTGCAACTCGGAGAAGGAGCGACACGAGTTACAGGTGCACACGAGGACAACGAGTCTGTGGTCGTATCTCAATCGACCCGATGTGTTGCAAACATTGCTTAATCCGCTGTACGAGCCGAACCCGAGCGTCATTTGGCCTTCTGTGGCGCCCATCAGTTTGGAATTGTGGAGTGGTACGTTGGGTATTAAAGCTATATGGTATTCCTATAACTTAGATATCTATGTACAGAGCTCTACTTGCGTTGGGTGATTGATCAACAAAATTTGGCTTCAACCATGACACAAATACAGGAGTTGGTTACGTGCGAGAAGGAGTTACGAACTCAGGTGAGTTAAGAAAATGAAATATAATTAATGTTCATCTAATTAACTGGTCTAAAGGCTTTTAAGCTACGGAAACTATCCTTGGAACTTAGCCAAGAAGTAATGGCACTCATAAACGACGATGTGGATAACGCATAATTTATTGGCTACCTCATCGCGCAGTTATCTCTGTGGCTCTCTTACTATACTATATTATATACACACACATACAAGATATATACACTTATTTTTGATACTTTCTAATCGATTCTTAAAGCAGATCTTATTTTATATAAAAAGAAAGCAACACTATCGGATAAGTCTCTAAAAGTTCCATTTATAAATTGTGCTGAAACGAAAACAAAAATCTCATTGATCTGGTATTGGATCAAATCAGTATCTCTCTCTCTTAATATTTTATGATTAAAGTCCATTTAACTCGTATGCTATAGAAATGAACATTTTAAGCACCAAAGCTCTCTCTCTTGATGTAATATTGTAAAGCGCTCTCTTTATCTTTGTTTTTTCTTATATACTATATACTAAGAAGCGCTCTATTTATTCAGAACTTTGAAACTATCGAACGTTAAACAATTTGAGTCAATTTTTGACGCATTTACGTGTATGGAATTTTTAGTGAATAAGTCTTCAAATTTACTTTTTAACTAGTACTTAAAATGATGATAATGATTATAAATGCCGTAAAGCTACAGATCAAATTTAGCAATTGTAAAATTCAAGATTTGCCTTTTTCGAATCGTTGGTAATTTGTAAATTTTGATTGAATCGCATAAATGCTTTGAAAGCGAGTATGAATTAATATTTAAAAATGAATAAATGAATAAGATAATGTACATGCGTTGCTCTATATACAGTAAATACAATACATCAGTGTTTGTATTATTAATATAAATGTTTGTAGTTAGTATTGCATTATATATTGTATCATTGTATGTTTGTTTCGAATTGTGATCGTATTTGGAATCATAGTAATCTGTGTAATTTATATGGGTATATTTATATTTCTATTGTGCGTATTTTTGAGTATATTATGCTAAATAACATTTAAGTGCAATAAATACGTATTATTTTGCCAAAATAACATAATTTTAATTGTCTACCGGCGTTCAACAACTGTGTGCATCCCTGGCACAATTCGCCATTCACAGTGCGTGCAAACACCGGAGCCACCTGTTACGCTTCAAAACACTTTCCCTTTTCTGCAATTCATCCCAAACCAATCCTGAAATAAAACTCGAAGCTTTTTGCCGTTTTCTATAAAGTAAATTAATTTATTTTCACTATACAAAGTGGCTTTTCCTATTGATTTTGTTTTTATATAGTTTATTTTCTGTGTAAATAAGGTATATATATATAAAAACTCACTTTAAAAAATTCCCATGATGGTCGGTTGTTCGTATCTCTGAGCAACAATAACAAAATATATGTTGAATTTGTGTTCATGTTTAAAAAATGCAAAAAGGGACAAAATAATTTGAAGAAAGAAAGAAAACGCTAAAGCAATGAAACGAATTATATAGAAACGAATCGCTTAACAAAGTTGACGGCATTCAATTTGTATATGCTCAAATTACACATATATATTTTTTCATTCTCATGAATGCTCTAACCAGAAGCCTCATCTTCCAGGAAGAAGAATTGACCAGATCGCTTTTGTTCTGTATCCTTGACCGAATTATTCTTATTAATACGAGGTCTAAAGTTGTTGGGGTCACGTCGGAAAGTTATGCCTAGAAGTTCCAAAAATCTGTTCATACCATTCAGCAGCGATTGTGGTGAGTAGGCTGTGGTCTTCACTGAGGGCTGACCCTCAATGACAATGACACGATCAGCGAGGTAGGTGGCCATAATGAAATCGTGCTCTACCACAAAGCCAGTTTTCTTCGCGTGCAGAATGTAACTAAAATTAGAAGAATATGATAAGTAAACTGTACTGAAATTATTAGGAATTCATGTTGAACCTACCGCTTGATAACCTTGGCAGCGACCAAACGCTGTTCTGAATCCAGGTAGGCAGAAGGCTCATCGATCAGGTAGACGTCCGCTGGCTTGCCTAAACAGAGCACCAAGGCCACACGCTGCAATTCACCACCGGAGAGGTTCTGCACTTCCTGGTCCATAATTTCCTCGATTTTCATGGGTTTCATAACGTCCGCAATAAACTGCGGATGCACGTAAGCATCGCGGATCTTGTCGTGCAACAGATGACGCACATGATTTTGGAATTTCGGTGAAATCTTCTGCGGCTTGTACGAAATGTTCAGCATGGGAAGTTCAACTTCACCGTCAGGTTGTAGGTTACCAGCCAGCATTCGAATGAACGTAGTCTTGCCAGTACCGTTCTCGCCGAGCAACACCAGAATCTCAGAGTCACTGAAGTGACCCTTTTCAACAGTCAGCTCAAATTTTCCAAGAGTTTTAACCATAGATGGATAGACGTAATGGTTCATACGCTTGATTTCCTCCTCAGTTGCCGATTCAGAGACCTTGAACGTCAGCGATTCCGTACGGAAACGCATGTTCTCTGTGGGCACAAAACCGTCCAAGAAAATATTGATGCCTTCACGCACAGAGAAGGGCATAGTGACGACACCATAGCAACCAGGAACTCCATATAAACAGCAAATGAAGTCGGACAAATAATCGAGCACAGACAAATCGTGTTCCACAACGATGATGAATCTGCAGGAGAATGATAGATGCATTAGTAGGGATTATTTACTTATGTAAACTTGCTAAACTCACTTGGTAGGATGCAACAACGAACGAATAGTCAGGGCAGCGTTCAGACGCTGTTTAACATCCAAATACGAGGACGGTTCGTCAAACATGAAGATGTCAGCATTTTGTATGCAGACCATGGCAATGGCGAAGCGCTGCAACTCTCCTCCAGACAACTGGGAGATTTCGCGATCCCGAATATGTGACAAGTCCAACATGTCACAGATTTTCGTTTGCAACTCACGTTCATCCTTCTTGTCGAGCAGTTCTCCGACAGCGCCTCGCACTGCTTTGGGAATTTGATCGACATACTGCGGCTTAACGAGGGCCTTCAGGTTGTCTTCCAATATTTTGGTAAAGTAGTTCTGAAGCTCAGAGCCACGGAAGTAGGCGAGAATCTCAGTCCAGTCGGGAGGATTGGCATATTTTCCCAAATTCGGCTTCTGCTTGCCTGCTAGAATCTTCAATGCAGTTGACTTGCCAATACCGTTCTGGCCAACCAAACCAAGTACTTCGCCTGGTCGGGGAATGGGCAGACGATGCAGCTTAAAGGAGTTTTTGCTGTAACGATGCGTTGTGTGCTTATCCAAGTTACTGGGCAAATTGATAATTGTGATGGCCTCAAAAGGACATTTCTGTAAACAAGATGACATGCTATTAACAGCTGTTTGACGTACAGTTTGCACAGGTGCAAGAACCTACCTTGACACAGATACCGCAACCGATGCACAGTTCCTCGGACAGTGAAGCTATTTTCGATGTGGGCGTCACTTCTATACACAGTTTGCCCATGCGCACCACTGGACAAGACTTCTTGCACTCCTGCCGACAACGCTTCGGTTTGCATTTGTCATCACTGACAATGGCAATACGCGTCTGCTTGTCCGTCTCCTCGGTCTCCTTTCTGCGCGACATGCTGTGAAATTGATTGGTTAATTAATCTTTCACAATCTATTTCATAGATCCGCGTAGTGTCAACGTTGCAAATGTCATAGACGGCCGTCAAAACAAAACTAGTGCAGTGCACGGGGGCAGGTGGGGGTACCTCAGCTGCGTGCAGTGAAAGTATAACCTCAAAACAAATGCTTCCAGCACGAATTCTACTGAATTGCAACATTTGTTTTGTTGAGCTACCTGTCTTTCATACTTTACCTAATTAATTCACTTGAAATTTACCTGCGAACTTGGCTGAAATTTATTTAAAACTGGCGAACGTCCAACGCCACGCTCTTGCGTCGTCAGCCACAAGTCTCAAAGGGGGTTTGCAACACTGGTCGCAAGTGCTGGGTAAAGGTTTTGGATAAACAAGATTTCATCTGATAGCTATCGATAGATTTTAAATATAAACTATAATCCTATATAATAAAAGGAAAAACCATGACAAAAAATACACACTTTTAATTTATTAGAACGAAATCAAACCACTTTCTGTATCAATAAATATTAACCATTTAAATTAACTAGTCTTTTCGATAGCTATCGATTAGCCATCGTGAATATCGAAAACAATGGTGACGTTTACGTTTGACGACGATTTCCCGACGACGACCGTCGTGCATCCGTATATTTTATACAAATTCGTAGATTTTACACTTTTGTAGCCTCTGGAATTTCCGTAACAATGGTCGTAGAGGAGCAGAATAGTCCGGAAAATGTGGAGAAAAGTGATAGTGGCACAGTCGTGCCAGAACCAGTGAAAGTCTTCACTGTAGAAAGTGAGTGGAGTACTACTAAGCCCCCTTCGAATAGGGGAGCTGCAATGACATTTAACCTAAAAATTTGTGCACACAGAAAATGTAAATAAATTAATGAACTTTCTCCACCAATGCAGTTCTACACATGATCAAGGATGCACAGCAACAGCATGGTCTGCGACATGGTGACTATCAACGCTATCGTGGCTATTGCACACGTCGTATTCGTCGTCTGCGCAAAGCATTAAAGTATCCCCAAGGCGACAAGCGTCACTTTAAGCGACGGGATGTAACACTATCTCAGCTCACTGGTAAGAAGGCGGACGAGCGTTTTATACATATACCGCTTATCAGTGCTGAACGTGCCTGGGCGTATGCTATGCAGCTAAAGCAGGAGGCCAACACTGAGCCCCGCAAGCGTTTCCACCTGATTAACAAGCTGAGACGCGCCTGCTTCTATGCCCTACAGCTACAGGAGTTGTGCAATGTAAGTGTACAAGACTTGTATACAAATCCAATCTTTTGATAACAAAATATTGTATTTATTAGACGGAAGCATTCGATGCACGTACCAAGCTAGAGTGCGAGGCCTACGTGGCCTGGATGCACGGCTCATTACACTTTGAACTGCAACTTTGGAAATCGGCCGGTGAGCACTTGAAACGCGCACAGGTGGTGTATGAAAACTTGGCTAAGGCACTGCCCGATGACGACCAGGAGCTGTATCGGGCAAAGGTCAATGAGTTTACGCCGAATTTGCGCTACTGTGCCTACAACATTAGTGGCGGTGCAAGCGGTGGCAAAATCGATGAAATTCTTGAGCTGCGCGCCCAGGGCGTACTGGAGAATTTGGATGTGCTGGTGAGCCAAACGAAAACGGAGAGCAGCGAGGGTCTGCAGACAATCGACTGGCGTAGTCGCAAGGTTACTGTGCGTCCAGAGAAGGTCCGCCTATTTCTGCTGAGCGCTCAGGAGGTGGACAAATCCCTGGCTAAGACAACGAAACCTGATGCCAAGATAGAGTTGATCGAGCGCATCCTGATGGATTGCAAAGATGCCATACAGGCAGTGCGGGACGAGATCAAACAGGATCCCAAGCTACGATCCCTGACCACAGGGCAGACTGTGTCAGGCGTGCAGTATTTGCTGGCGTATTTGAGCTACATTCGACACAGCCGCACGCTGCAACGTAATCTATGTCTTGTGGAACAGGTAAGTGGTGGCATACAGCATCTTCGTCAGAATCTATATTAACTTCTGTTATCTTGCATAGGCCAATCTAAACTTCGATGATCCCAACAAGCAGCAGCAGGCGCAAACTCCCAGCGACGGCAAGCGCGTCCGACCCCAAGATCTGGCACGTCTGTACGAGATCATCTTACAGAACGTGACGGAAATGCAGCAAATTACAGGCATGGAGGAAGATGCTCAGTATCAGAAAGAAGTGGCCACTTTGGCGCTCACATTCAAAGCGTTCCGCTGCTATTACATTGCGCTAACGCTCATTGACATGAAGAAGTGGAAGGAGGCTGTGGCGTTATACGAACGTGCCTCCAACTACGCCAACGAGGCACTCAAGGGTGAAACCTGTGCCGAGTTCAAGCTGCAATCGGAGCTAAAGAAAATGGTATCCACCATCGATGGAAGCAAATTCTCGGCACACGCCTACAGTGTGCTGGAAGATGACAATAGTGAAGATGCCGGAGGTGTCTCAACTAAATCGCAGAAAACAACGAAGCCACTCTACGAACGTCTCTCACAATACAAGGAGGACCAATCACTGCATACCCGGGCGCCAAATGTGTTCAAGCTGACGCCCGACATGGAGCCCATACCCTGCAAGCCGCTGTTCTTCGATTTGGCCATGAACTACGTCGAGCTACCATCGCTGGAAGATAAACTCGAGTCGCCCGGCAAGAAGGGAGCCTCTATTACGGGCTTCGTCAAGGGTTTCCTTGGCTGGGGTGGTGGCGGAAACAAGTGAAAAATAATTTCACTTCGCTCGCTTCGATCAGAACAAAACTTCATGCCCTTCTCTTATGAAATTCCAATGTTGATGTTGCTTTTATAAAAACGTCCAACAAACTGGATCGTTTCTTATTTGTTTTTGCTTTTAAACTCCGGCTTTTGTTAGTACATTAAGATGGTATCAATGCGAAACCTAGCAACCTACACAATAATACAAAACACTTTTTCAAAAAAATCTACATTTTTAAGTTACAATAGTGAGGAATTATTATTGGTAATAAAGAAAGTTACAAAATGCTGCAATTGCTAGAAAGGAAAACGGATCTATTTAACGATTGAATACTTTATTGAACAAGCAAAGTCCGATTAATTGCTAGGGTTATACTGCTATGAATACTATGAATACATTGATTACACGCCGAGATAGCCATGCTCGTAGAACTCTAGCGCCAGTTCCCTGATGCGCATATGATACTCGGGCGTCAGCTTCTGTGTGCAGTTAATCTCCTTGCCTGTGAGATTCAGCTCGCTTATCTCATCAAGATCAGGTATATTGTTGGCATCAAAGGTCACTGCGGGGAGTATCCACATTGATATGGCCAGTCCGTAGTGCACATGACGCACATATTCCTCACTGATGCGCTGCAGCGAGAACGTTTCGCATAGATCTTTCAACTGACTGGCAGCCGAAGTGTGGCGCAGTTGCTGGCTGAGCTCCTTGCGCAATGCTTCCGCATACGCGGCCAGCAGAGTGTCTGTGTGCACATCACGCAGCTTGCGTCGCGTGCTGGTGTAGATAAAGTGCAGAATATCGAACACGGGTGAGCTGCGTCTCATGGCCTGCAGATCAAAAAAGATGACCTCTTCCGGTTGTGAGCGAAACATCAAATTGTTCAGCCACAGATCACCGTGGCAGACCACGCTAAGTGGGCCATCTGCGCCGGCGTTGATGCTTTGATGCAGTTGACCAAACAATGTTGGCTGCAGTCGCTCGATGAGCTGTATGGGTGTCGATAGAGTACCATCTGTATTGGAGGCGTTTAAACTGTCCAGAGCCTGCTGCACCGATGTGTCCAATATGCGGGAGAAGAACTCCGCCGCCTCAGGACAGTAGACGATTTCGCTCATATGGCCGCATTGCTCGGCAAAGTGAGCGGGTTCCAGTTGCTGTGCAGCCAGTGAAGCTGCATGCATCTGCGCGAGTTTCTGTGGAAGATTTATGAAAATTAAACGAAGTACAACTGCACCACGGAATATTAGAGAGTACCTTCATGACCAAGAGACAGTGCCGCAGTTCCAGGCCGGCCAAACGATTCTGCATGCGAAACTCGGAGGCTTTGAGGTCCTGCAACACAATGATTGCTTCTCCATTTGGACTTCCATCATCTGTTTCGGCTATGTGGCACTTGGGGAAAAGCGGCTGCTGGCTGTAGCGGCAGAGCAGCGGCACCACGTGCCGGTAAGCGTTAATCTCGTTGCTGAATGCCTCCTCGCAGCGGTAAAGCTGGCGGCGTGAGAGACTCGCAATTTGACGCTTGATAATAACAGAACAGCTGGCAGAGGCAGAGGCAGCAGTGGCAGCTAAACGAGAGAAATAAACAAAAACAATAAGAGTACGAGTACACTCACTCTGTCTCTCTCTCTCTCTCTCTCTCTCTCTGGCTCTCTCGCTCTCCTGCATCTAACAGCTGTTTTCTGTTTACGCTTCGTAGTAAAATTTATGAATGAAATTGTGAGTTTGCTCTCTGGCTGATCTAGTGTGAGTGAGAGAGTCGCTGCTGCTGTGTGTGTGAGTGGGCGAGAGTGTGCGTGTTGACCTTTAGCGAATGTATATTACATATACATACGTAGCTATGTGTGTGTGTGCGTCAGTGTATGAGTGAGTTTGCACTTAGAATGCGTGTAACAAGGTCACGCAACGCCGCCGTTGCAGCAACAGTAATAACAACAACAGCAACTAAATCGATAAGCTAAACGCAGCTTGAGTTTGATTTGTTTTTGCTGTGTCGCTTACCCATTTCACTTTTATCACTGTCTGCTGCATTGTCGTAGATTGTCACACGTTTCACCAAGGACATGTAGTTGTCGCCGCTACTGCTGCCCGGCGTGCAGACGATGCGGCCAATGTCAAAGGTCACCAGTTTCCTGGCCACGAATAGCCTGCACAGGTGGTCAATGTCCTCCTCGTATTCACCATTGCTGCCGGAGCGCACCATGACCCCTTGGGAAGGCGCTGCTGTCGTTGCTGTTGTGGTCAATGCAATCGCTGCCATTGCAATGGAAGTGTTGGGATTGAGTTTGCTCTGCAGCTGCAACTGCACTTGCCACAATTATCAGTAATCAGTTTTTGCCAGTGCAGCATTTTCGTGGCATTGCGCCCCAATTCGGGGGAACTGGCTCAGTCGGGCACCAAGTCGGGGGCACCTCGATAATTATTGTATAATAATTTTCGCCTATGCCATTGATTTTTGCTACAAATTGAAAAATGTTTCGCGCTTGTTTTTGTTCTTTTTGTAGTTGTTCTTTTCGTTTTTGTTGGACGTGCGAATTGCGAACTGACAAGAGGCGCGATGCGCGGCACAACGACAACTGAGGCAGAACAGCGGAGCAGAACAGAGCACTGCAATGAGAATGCATTCACCAACACTGGCACATAGTCACACAGACACGACGTCGCAAGAGAGCGAATGTACGTAGGTAAAACTAAACAAAACGGGCGCTCTCTTCTTCTCGCTCTCTTTATTCTAATTGCAATTGAAAGCCGGTAGACATTGTAGGCGAACGTGTTGCTCTCTTTATTGTAATGCTCTTGTTAGTGTTGTTGTTGTTGTTGCTGCTGTTTAGACTGTTAACGTTCAAGGTGGGGCTAGTGCGCACTTTCACCCTAACAAGCGGAGCGTGCACGGTGCACGGTGCGTATGCATAACACACAGGCAGGCAGACTCGCAAATGTGAAGCGGATGTGTTATTGCTCATACGCCGCATTGCACAAAGTCGTTAGCATTGTGCCACAAATTGCGTGCACTTGAAATTGCATAAAGCGTCCTTGGCTGGCTGCCTGGCACTGCACTACAACCGCGCCCAGTTGCCTATGTGCGTAAGTGTGTGTGTGTGGGTCGAGGTTCTGTATGAATAAATTAAAACTAAATAAAATTTGAAGGCTGTCCAGAAATGATCGTGTATCTTATGTGATGAGAGATGTCATCAGCGGAAAGCAGCTGTCAGTAGGAAATCTTCTTTACAGCTAACATATTTACAGTTAGGCATGTGTAGAATACTCGTAACAGTTAGTTAGCTAGAGAGTTGTGCTAGTATTATAAACAAAAGATGACTCAAAACTGTATTTATTCTAATCGATTTTCCCAGCTAAGAGACTGTATAGAGTTCACAGAGATCAGGCTTGTTATTGTGTGTGGATCTCAAATATATTATTGAGAGTGCAGCGCAGACAATTGCGTCTCTGATATGCATCTATATAAATGTCTATTAATTAAATATCAACTTGGCTACGGCCAATAAATAAAGACCAATTTGTTGGGCCACTCCCTGAGACACACAAAAAAGAAACGAAACAAAAACTAAAACGAAAACCACAACCAAAACAATGTAAATACCAGACAACAAACAAGCAACAACAAGACACGCACCTGCGCCGCCATCGCTGCCGACGCCTACACGCTAAAGTTCAAGGCGCTCTCAAAGAGAGACCAGCAGCGCCAAGCAGCCACCCAGCAGCAAGAGCAGCCCCAAGACCGGAGCTGCTTCCGCGTCAGCTGACAGCGCCGGTTGAACAACCCCAAACGTACGACGACAGGCAACCGTAACAAATTAGGGTCAAACATGTGCAGCTCCACGATGGAGACAGAGACTGAGACGCAGGCCGTGTTAAGCTTTATACACAATTCAGGGTCAATCGCAACTTTCGAAAACGCGCAATTGTCGTTGGATATGGATTCGGATTCGTATTCTATGTGTATCCATGGGATACAATATGCGTGTGTATATGTCTGTGTGTGTGTGTGTGTTGTTGTGCCGGCGAATTGTGACGACCTTTTTTGGCGGGCATTTAGTGGAGCATGAGAAACGTTTAGAGTGAACTGGAAAACTCATTGCGTTTAATTGCGTTTACTCTTGCCTAGGCCTAGGTCAGCCTTAGTCTCAGATGCTTAGTGCTCTTTCATCCATAATTAATATACTGAGGTAAAAACAGATTCGACCGCACCGCGCCCTACCCCTGCCCCGCCCAGTGAGCATTTGGCGACAACTTTTTGAGCTTTGAGTTTATCTCATCGGTGTTTTTTTGTTGCTTGAGTGGAACTCGTTCTTGTGGCATTCAACGGCGAGCGCATATAAGTGAGCCGAGATTGCTATTCTAGCTTCAGTTCCACTTTCAGTCTCAACAGCTGCTGTTCCAGTTCCCCCCAGTGTTCAATATTGTGAGCCAATTTACATCTGTTGTTGTTGTGGGCGTACGTGATTAAGATCAACAAAAAGACTCTAATATCATTTTGGAATAAACCTCCGAGTGGATAACCTTGACTTTGGCTTAATGCACTTCGTATATGCAAATCAGTTACCAATTTTATGATGCTGTAAAGTATCTGTGTGAAACTGGAGCACTGCTGGAGCTGCTCCATGACAATTAAACAGCTGCAATTGAGTGCAATGTGGTGTGGTGTCGAGTGTCTAGTGTTATCATTCAACAAAAACGTCAATTGCAAAAAGTTCATGGATAACACGCGCGCAGTTGTTGCAACAGCAGCAGCAGCAGCCACAACAACAATGCGCGTATCTAGTGTCTGTGTCTAGTTGCTGCACTCGTTGGCGTGATAATTGATTTTCCCGTATATAATTTATGACGCACGTAACTGACAGCATCCACTCGTAGATTGCGAGCTGCCACCGCAGCAGGCGCAGCAACGCACCCATAAATCAGGCGTATCATTTATTAGCTTTCAATTATCCAAAATAGAATGGTTAACCAACGCGTCCTTCTCTCTGCTTCTCTCTCCCTCCCCCTCTCTTTCTCAGCCTGCGATTATGTCGTGCTCCCGCCAACTATGCCTGCTCCTCGGCTGCCTTTCGCTAGCAAAGGCGCAATTCTTTTATCATCAGGCACTCGGTCTGCCCGCCAAGGCATCCTTTGAACCAGAATCACAGTACGTTGGCTTTGCCACAGCCGACGCTCATCCATCGGTGGTGCGCAATGCCCAGTGGGAGTCCGAGTTGCCCGCTGAGCTCTCGAAGAGCGCACGCTTCTACAACGATCCCATCATAGCTGCCGGTCTGGCCAAGGAGTCGCTGCTCACGCGCAAGGAGATGGCTGTGGTACATCGCGAGGCGGAGAAGATTCCACGTGAACAGGTCTATAAGCTCTTCAAGAACGCGGGTTACCTGAGTAGCAGATAGAGCGGCAGTTGCATCATCATCATCCGATTACCTTGTTGTATTCTAGTTTGTAAGCTGTTAATATATGATCCACACGTGAAAAGAGTTCTGCTGTTGGGTCTACTAAGGGGTTTACTATGCTTATATACAGGTTACAGGTTAAAATGGGTATCTCGATTACTGCACAAACAGCTCGGCGCCATTGCTGGGGAATGTGGCAAAGACCACTTCATTGAAGTCGTTGGGCTGATAGCGCTCCAGCAGATGTGCAGGCAACTGGGCGTAGTACTCACGCTTCAGCACATTCACATAATCCGCAGCAGCCTTCACGGACTCGCACATAGCCACAATGCAGCCACCCCAACTGAAAGAGGAGAGTGTGTTTTTAGGAGAACGAGTTAGGAAAACCATTTGTTACTCACCCAGCGCCAGTAACGCGTGCGCTGACGCCCTGTTTGACTGATAAGGCCACCAGGCGTTCCAAGTCCGGATGCGAGCACTCGTAGAGCTCACGCAGACTGTAATGAGACTGCTGCATGAGCTTGCCTAGCTGCAGAATGTCCTGCTTGCTGGGGCGACTCTGAAGTTGTTCACAAATCTGACGGAATTTAATCACGCGACCAGACTCTGCAGAAGATTGGCAATTAGAGCGAGAGTATAACTCCAGAGAGAGCTAACTAACTTACCCTGTATAACGTGCAAGGCGCGCTGACGCAGTTTGAACTGCTGCATATGCTGTGTGCTGGGCGTGAGGAAATCCATTTCCAGCTGCTGCTCTGTGATGCCAAGAACCTCGCAGATATCGTCACGGGTGTACAGTGATTTCTTCAACTGTTTCTCAATCAGTTGCACATACGCAGCGTTGTCCAAGCCGCAGGCCTCCTCGAGATCAATAAATCTGGTGTATTGCTGCCAATCTGGGAGGTCCTGTGACTTGGCCAACCAACGCGTGGCCAGTCGACACTCAACCACACGTTCATTGTAGTCCGACGATGCTGCCTTCTTCTTCTGCACAAGACTATTGGCTACAACAAAGCAGATGCCAGTGGGTAACGCTACAGCTGTTCCCTTCAGCTTGGGATGGAATTCAATGTGCTGCGCACCGCCCTGTTTGGCCAAATAGGCAATGGCCTGATCCATTCCGCCACTGTGTGTGCCAATGTATTGCTCACAGCTGGCCGAGATTGAAGCCAACAGTTTGCGATCCAAATGCATGCCTTGAACATGTGCTGTGGCCAGCACAGCAGCGCTGACTAGTGCACTGGAGCTGGAGAGACCTGCGGCAAGGGGCACGTTGCCACTCAGTGCAACTTGCATGCCTATCGAGGTCCATTTGTCTCCCAGCTCCTCCTGCACGCCCTTAATGCCGCACAAATAGTAGTTATACCATGCTGGACCTCCACTCTTGGGCAGCTTTATGCTACAGAGAGAGAGAATATTAGTTGCAAATATGTGTGAGACTTCTACGCAATCAACCTACTCAAGGTCATTCAGATCGCAATCAAAACTTTGGAATTTGCCCTCATCGAGATGACGCAGCTGCAGCTTTGTTTGCTGCGTATTTTTTCCCACTGCCAGGATGATGCTTTGCTCCACGGCCATGGGCAGTACGGAGTAGCCGCAGTAATCCACATGCTCGCCAATGATATTCACGCTGCAGACGGTAAAACGTTGATTAAGTCATATAGTTTTATTTATGTATTTACAGCTTACCGTCCAGGTACGCGTACATAGAACTCTGGCTCCACATCGTATTCTTGTTTGTAGAAGGCGCCCAGTTTGATCAGGCGCTCATAAATTTTTGCCTGAGGCTGTAGCTTTTGCACGGCAACGTGTTCATCGCCCAGACCGTTTCCTCTTGCAGCCATTTTCGAATCTGAAACGAAATTGGCGAGAATGAACGCATTGATGCACCTGTTAACGTGTCACAATAACTCGTTAAGCCGAAAATAACAATAAAACCGAATACGTAAACAAAAGCGCACACATACAACGATATATTTATGTATGTATTGCATTAAGCCACATACGTAAACTCTGTGTACATGCAAGTGAAAAAGATGTGCAAATTCTTCTTATCAGTTCTCGGCTCTCACCTTATCACAATGTCATTAAAGCCATTAAGTAGAAAACAACGATTAACTAATGCCGCAGCTATCGGATTCGGAAATGCTTTACTGTTGCACTCTACAAAGAATTGACGCAAATTGCAATTAGTTTAATTGGAAAACAGAACTGTAAAGTGCACGAACTTTTGGCTTGCCCAAATGCGCCGGCTAAATGAGAGAGAGCGAGAAAGAGAGTGTGAGAGTGAGAGTAAGAGTCGTCGAACGATAACAGCTGAGTTGTGTGGGCGTTGCCAGGCTCAAGTTAAATAAATACCACTGTGGCGGTTTATTCAAGTGTCTTTTGAAAGCGAAAATAAACTTCTTCACAGTTCAATAAACCATGAAAGTATTACAACTTACTCTACACAAAATTATCACTTTTTTAAAGGCACTTGTCTACGTTGCTTTATCAATGCGGCCAATAGAACTTTTTAATCGTCAAGTGATGCGAACGCTACGACTTCCAACGGGCAACTAAGCAGCCAAGTCTATTCAGTTTCCGTTTTTGTTTAGTCTGATATCAAGGGAATGGGTACTGCGACTTGAGAGGCGCGACAACCACTAGTGTTTTGTTTATATAAGTGTTTGTTATCAGCCTAACATTCAAGTAGGTCATGCCCATGCCGGCGTCTTACAGTCTTTCCCTGCACCAAATCATCTCTTATTGGAACTGGTTTTCGATTAGGTATGTATTTATTCATAAAAAGAGTGTTCATAACTAAACAAATACGTAATCCAAAAACTTACATGGATTCAGTTTATATTATTAGAGTTAAACTATCTTAAAGCTGTTTTAATTTACAAAGTGTTTAGTTAGACTAATACAAAAGCCAATTATTTCAACGCTTTAAACTTAGCGCATCGATAAAGTAAAGACTTATCGATAAGTACTCATATCGCTGAAAGCTAAACTCGATAAGACGTGACATTTTCGATACTTGAAAAGTACCATCGCCGGACAGCAACGAAAACGAATCGAAAAAAAACAATTTTCCATTTTAAAATATACAAATATCATTAATTATCTGCAGTTATTGCGCAGACAATCGTTCGTAATGTCGAGTTTACAACGTTCTATGCTTAAGTCAAAATTGCCACCCACAATTCCGGGTGGACGTATCGGCAGAGCGTAAGTTTTGTTCTTGTGCCATTAATTGTGTGGGCGGAGAAATAGAGGACACGAATTCTAATTGATACATAATCATTACAGAGACTCCTTTAAGAAAAGTCGAATACGGGATTATAAACCATGCATGTGGAATGAGTTCTTTGCCGAAAAAGAGGATGTCGAAGTCGATGAAAAACGTAAATTTCGCGTTTATCGTACGAAAAAGCCAGAAAAACCGGGCCCCGTACTCTTGTTATTGCATGGTGGGGGCTACTCAGCGCTTACTTGGGCGCATTTTTGTGTATGTATACATATATAATATATATTTGTCTACTGCTCATGCCTGTGTACGAATATAATTTCATTATCCATTTGGCCTTGCAGGCGGAGGTGACAAGCATGATACACTGTCAGTGCCTGTGCATCGACCTTCGGGGACACGGCGACAGTAAAGTGGATGACGAGGACGACTTATCGGCAGACACTCTATCAAAGTAAGTGGCAGCCGTCGCCTGTTGAATGTTTGTCTCTGTCTGCGTCTGTGTGTGTGCTTAAGCTTTTGTTCTTTACGCTTAGGGATATCGGCGATTTGGTCATGAAACTCTATCCTGAGGAGGCACCACAGATATACGTCGTGGGACATTCGATGGGTGGCGCTATTGCTGTCCATTTTGCGCATATGGCACTCGCACCGAGTCTGATCGGCATCACAGTCATCGATGTGGTTGAGGGCACAGCCATGGAAGCTTTGGCCAGCATGCAGAGCTTTTTGCGCTCGCGTCCAAAGTATTTTCAGAGTATACCGAATGCCATCGAATGGTGCATACGCAGTGGACAGGTGCGAAATGTAGACAGTGCCAAAGTCTCAATGCCTGGGCAGATAATCAAGTGAGTGACATCATTGTTGCAATAAGCGACGCCAATTGTTCTCTACTAAATCGATTTTTCATTGCAGCTGCGCAACAAATCAATTGGCAACGAATGATCTTCCACTACCCGATGAAGTCCTAGAGGAAGCGCATCACACTAGCATGTTCCCCAATGCATTCAGTATTTCCGAAGATGAAGAGTCTGGCAATGGTGGTGAAGATGGTGCTGAGAGTGACGACTTCAAGAAGCCGATAACCACCAAGGCTGCTACAGATGCTGCCAAAAAGTAGGTGGCCATCTGCCAAACGAGGCAAATGCTTACTAATTCCTTTTCCTTTCGATTTGCAGTTACACTTGGCGAATCGATCTGGCCAAATCGGAGAAATATTGGGTCGGATGGTTTTCGGGTCTCAGTGACAAGTTCCTTAATTTGCGATTGCCGAAACAGTTACTGTTGGCGAGCATAGATGGACTAGATCGCACTCTGACCGTTGGTCAGATGCAGGGTCGCTTCCAGATGCAAGTGTTGGCACGCTGCGGTCATGCCGTGCACGAAGACCGTCCCCACGAAGTCGCCGAGGTGATTAGCGGCTACTTAATACGAAATCGTTTTGCAGAAGCAGCAGGCGAGTTTCGCTGCCACATGCCATCCTGTTGAACGAGGCATCCTTGTACAGTTGTAGCACAAAAATGTTTATTTTTGAACGAAGCATTGCCGATGCGTACATATACACAGATACAGATCTATATATATATTATGTATACTTATACACAAGAAAATAGTGAATAGGAACGTAACAGATATACTCTAGCCGTATTATCTTCTATATATATAAATATATACTCAAATAATTTATTCGATTACTTAATGAACAACCTATGTATTTTTCAACTAATGTAGTTTTGCTCGTTTTGCCAACTTTTCCATGTCGAACCAATTAAGTACGGATTTGGGCTTCTTATATTGTTGAAATGCCGAGTGCGTTTTTATGTATGTATTAAATGTGTGCCAGAATAAGTCGAAATTGAATCGAAATAATATATTGTCAAGCCGATAAGTTAAATAAAGTGCTAAAATTATTGCAATTAAAACGGAAACAAAACTATAGAATCTTTTGCATGCTCTGAATGTTTTTCAATTTAATGTTTAACTTGGAACTCTGTATATCTATGCTCTCCAACATTGAACACATTTCGTTTTAAAACCTTAGTTTAGTCTTCGATAAAACGACAGTTTCCTTCATCTCTCAACTTGATCTTGCTCTCCAAGGCACGAATGCGGTGCAAGCGCTCTGATATCTGATCGTGTATCTCTATAGAATGTTTCTTTCCTTCACCAAGTGCCTCCATTTCGACCAGCCAATCGGCACGTTCGTTGATTTGCTCCAACACTAAATAAGGAGTGAAGTTATTGTTTGATATCCTGATAACTCACAAAACCAACTCACATTCATTAATCAAATCCTCTTCAGTCACCTCGCGCTCCTTACGTGGGCGACGCAATGGCTTCACAGCCGGATCTGGCAGATCAATGCCAGCCATGGTGAACTGCAGCCTTGCCTTGGCCTTCTCGCTCTGCATGCGATTGTCGGTCTTGGGTCGAAAATAGCTTTTGTCGTAGGCACCGCTAGCCTTGATTTGCCGCAGATTCTTTCGCTTGGCATTGCGTGCACGCTCCAGTATGGCCAGTGTTTCCCTATCCGGATCATTGTTGGTATTGGGACGCTGTGGCTTGGGCAGTGGCAACGGTTCACCATTGCGCAAACTTTCATCAATTTGTTTGCGCATTAGCATCGACATACGAGACTCCTTCATGAGCACTGGAGTGCGGCAAGGGAGAGGTAACTGGCTAATCCACTTATTAGCGAAGGATACTTACGCTTTAGGAGATCCGCAGTCTCTTTGCTGTATTCCACTTTGGCAGTATGAAAGGCTCCACTGCCGCCAGGTCCAATCCGCTCGCTGGGCCACATAGGCGCCTGTTCCTTCTCATCCTCAGCTTGTGGACCTGCATTTGGATCTGGCTGCGGTTGGTTCATTTTCTGATGCTTTATCATGGAGGCATTTAGCCCCTCCAGCTGAACAGCGTTATAGCGGTTCCTGTGCATATTTTCAATTTAATATACAATTATTTTTTAGTTTAAGCAAATATAAGACAGCATTCCAGTACGACAGTTTAGTGTTTAATTCGTTATTTCGAATAACAAGAGAAGCACAGGCGACACATGGCAACCTATGGTTGTCAGGCAACCCAAAGAAAGACATAGTTAATTCTCGAAATAATTTATTTAAAATAAATATATGTATGTATATGTGTATTGGTAGTAGGTACACTCTTGAATGCTCACATTTGATAATTTGTTCTTTCTATCCATCCATCCCATCCCCATCATACCCCACCTCACCTAACCCATCTCTGACTTGTTGTGTGATTTGATTTTTAGGTAATTTCTTTAACTCGACTTTACGCACAATTTGCTAATTATAGTTGAACTTTTACTTATTTAACGACTCTTTTTAGTTGTTGCTTCTTGTAGTTGTTTCTCATCTTTTGTTATTGTGAATTTTGAACTTTAATATGGCTATAAATTTATTTACATGCAATTTTCATCTCGCGTCAGAACTGGCAATTTGAACAGCTGCAGTTTGTTGTGTGTATGTGTGTGTGTATTTGTTTTCTTTTTGTTTGTTATTTAAATAAAAAAACAATTTTCTCTTTTTCTGTTTTCTTTTGTCAAGCAGCAGCCATAATTATACATTATTTTTGTTTACAAATTTCATGCAATTCGTTCGATTTTTGTTTTACACACAAATTGAAATTAAGCTAACAACTTTAATGTTCTTATACAATTCTGTAGGCTACCTGGGCCTCGGTCTTGTTTAAGCTTAAGCTTAAGTTACAAAGCAATCGCGGTTTCGCGACATCGTTACATACATATATCAATATGCGCATATATAGATATCAATTCTCAAAACAAATAATATAATAACATAACATAATCATCATCATCTTCCTCTTCGTCGTTATACAGCACAAATATTACAATCAATTGACTAAAGCCTAAAAGCGAAACAAAATATATATACATATATGTTCATAATATAATGCCTGATAACATTTACGTGTGTTTTTGGCTTACATGCTTACATTCTTATACAAAATACAATGTGTGTTGAACGTGTTCTAACGTTAAGACTCCTAAAACAATCTTCTGCATTCTGTTTCCAACAAAAAACATAAGACGATATCTTTACAGTTTACAGTTTTT
This sequence comes from Zaprionus ornatus, assembly GCA_018904035.1. Classification (NCBI taxonomy): domain Eukaryota; kingdom Metazoa; phylum Arthropoda; class Insecta; order Diptera; family Drosophilidae; genus Zaprionus; species Zaprionus ornatus. Next base: position 324,702 of record JAEIFZ010000200.1, read on the forward strand.
TTTTTTTTTAGTTTTCAGCAATTATGATCCTCTAAATTTAAAATAAATTAAGTGTATATATCATTTTAATATATATATCTATATATATACGGTTTCTTTTAAATGTATATACGTGTATAAACATAGTTCATTATGTGACTTTCAGCAAGCAACGTTTTTGATTCGCGTGTGTTGTTGTTGTTGTGTGTATCGTGTGCTTTCAACATGTTTGTTTCGTTTACGTTTTTCTTTCTTTATCATTCCAGCTTTTCTAGTTCTTATAGTTGCGAATATAGTAATCTTAGTCAGTCTCATGGTCACGATGCAGAGTTCATAATATAATTCATTAACATATATATATATAGCATATATATTTGTTGTTGTCGTTGACGTCTGTTTCAAGCGGGGGCAGCGTCAGAATAGCGTAAAATGTTGATCAAATTTGGCCAAATTTTCCTATAGAGAGAAAGTTGAAGTGGTTGATTGGTTGTTGGGAATTGTTTGTTGGCTGTTTTGGGGGTATCTTGTTTAGGGTTACTAGGTTGTTGCTGTTGCCTTACATTCTTTTCTAGTTGCATTTTGCTTTCGTTCTTAACAGTTTTCTTTGCAATAACTACAAACTTTGTTCAACTTAAACATTAATAACATTGGCAGCAAAAGCGACACCTCTGGGCTGTGTTCTCTGGTGCTGCTTCACCTGCACCTAGTTATGCTTGCAGAGAATGCATTCAACTAGGCCATGCCCATTTTGAACGGCCAGCCGTTGCAGTATGGTCGAGGCAGCTTCAGAGTTCACCCAACAGGAGTCTCATTTAACACACACACACACACACAGACTAACAATTGTACTGACACGCATACACAGATACACACAGGCATGGAGAGATTAAACTTAACATTTAAACAAACTTTTCATTGTGTCTTACTTAACTAAAAACGATTACAAAACACGTTACATTATTACAGTACACTACAAGGTACGAAACACGCACACACACACTTACACACATACAGAAATAACATTTAAATTTTGACAAAAGCTTTAATTCATTGCCTGTTCGGTCATCTGGCGGCACAGTGTTTCCAGTTGCTCCAAGCTCTTAAAGTCATTCATTTTATAGTCATGCGGCGGCATGTTGAACGTATCTTTTAGTGACGCCATGCTCAGAGATAGGCAATGATCCATATTGTTATTGTTGTTATTGGGCTGCTGCTGGCAGAGACTAGTGCTACAGATACCGTTACAGGCAACGACATCGCCACTACCGACACCAGGACACAAACAGCTGCCGTGGTTGCCTTGCACTGCTGCTGCTGCAGCAGCCGCAGCCAGCAATTGCAGCTGCTGTTGATTGATTAGATTGTTGTTCAATATGTTGTTATTGTTGTTGTTGTTCTTATTGCTAGTGCTCAATGCCGAATTGTTGCTGCTGTTGTTGTTAATTATTATCTGCGGCGGTTGTTGCTGCTGCTGCTGAACGGAGTCAGCCTGATCCGCGCTACTAACCATCACCACAGCGGCCATCGTCTTCTTTGGCTGCTCCGGCGGCGATCCGTTTAATGAAGTGATTCCATTGAGGCTTGGCTTTCGTTGTTGTTGCTGCTGCTGCAAGCTGTCATTGTTGCTGTTGGTAAGCACTCCCTGGCCAGGCTTGAAGAACAACTGCTGTGGTTGCTGCGGCCCGCCGGCCACCACTATTAGATTATTCAGCGATCGTCTATGGTGCGGCGGTGGCGTCTGTTGTGGCAGAGCTGGAAAGTGCTGTGTGTGCTGCTGCAACAATTGCTGCATTTGTTGTGTATGCTGCGAATGATGATTAGGCCCCTGCTGCTGCTGTTGTTGGGCATTGTTCATAAAGCTGGGATACGAAGAGCTCTTGTATTGCTGCGACTGATAGCCACTGTAGTCAAACTGCTGTTGAGACATCTGCTGTTGTTGTTGCTGCTGCTGATGATGTTGCTGCAGGGGATGCTGCAGGCAGCTCAGTGAAAAATTAAGCATATCATTGGAGTTTTTGCGATGATTGATGCGATCGCTGCTGGCGGTTTTGGGATCGCATTTGCGACTCTTTCCGTTCCACCTTAAGAAAAACAGAAAAAGAAGAAGCAATGTTAGAATTGTCATAATAGAAAACTTGAACATGGACCTCACCTGGGCTTATTCATGTTGCCTGCGCTGGTACCCGTTGCCTTAACATGATGCAGCTTGGGCACCATGGCCATCTTGATCTTGGATAGCTTAAACTTGAGTTCCTTGAGTTGATTGGCATGATTTACAAATGCCTCGTTGTGTATGGAACGATCAAGTATCCACATGAAGACAGACAATGTGTCATCGTCCTGGCCACAGTAGGGATCCTGCTGTAGCGAATTGCTCACCAAGTCGATAACCTTGAGAAAGCGCAATCCAATATTATCGTCACCGGAAGTAGATTCCAATGGCTTCATGGGTGTCAGTACAATATTGGTGAGCTCCTCGACTGCCGTGCTGATCTTCATTTGACCCGTATGCAACTCCTGTTCCATCTTTGCTAGTATATTGCAACGCTCCTTAAGCTTTTCAATGCAAAGTGCCAGCTTGTGCGAAGCGCCTTTGGTCACGCCAACGCTCTGTAGGAAATCCTCAGTAATCATCAGCATCTCTTCGTATGTCATGTTCTTGAACAGTTCGATGTACTTGTGCAAGCGCAGTGACTTCAACCACAGTCCTATGCCAGACATCCCCACATTCCGCGTTTGGAACTTGATATAGCTGGGCTTGAAGTCATCCAGACGTGTGTCTGAGGTGCTATTCGCCAGCGAGTGGTTATTGTTGTGGTTGTTTCGATGATGTTCAATAGACAACGAAAAGCTGCGCGGCTTGTTGGCAAACTGCGCAAGATTCTCGGTCGAATTGGAACAGTTGTCGTTCACTGTGATCACAGACGAGTTCGATGAGTTGGACGAGCAACTGGAGAGCGTTTGTGTCGTCAGGCTGTTAGACCGTCGCGTCTTCAGTGCCGCTATCTTGCTGTCCAAACTCCAACGATGGATGTCGCCAAACTGATCGCCTGTCTGGCCTAACAGTAACGAGGAGAACGGCAGTTGGGGCGGCGGAGTAGGTGGTGGTGGTTGCAATAGCTGAGAGTGAATGGGAGGAGCATGTGAGGAAGAAGCCTGAGCGGACAAAGATAACGAGGTTAGTGATGTATGCTGATGATGATCATGATCATGAACTTCACTCACCTGTGTCTGGCTATGGCTGCAACTGGCAATGCTACCCACATCGGCAGAGGAGCTATTAGCGGTGACAACAACAGCAGAATCGCTGCTGCTACTTGGCTCAAAGTCAAGGATTTCGGTGCCATTCTTGCTGAATGAGGTGTCATGATCTTCGCTACCAGCGAGACCCAACATGGAGCCAACTGCCGCACCAGCAACAACGCCATTGACCAGCGACGAGTTGCTGCCCAGGGAGAGGCCTAAGCTATTCTGACTAGATGCTAATTCGTTCAGTGTAATACCATTTAAATTATCACAGAGTGGATTGATCGAGCCGCAGGAACCACTAACGCTGCCTCGCCATTCACCCGGTTGCCTGGGCAGCTGCTTGCTGTGGTGCCTGCTTGGCGGCGCTATCGTTTGCCAATCAACACTGCGCGTCAAGTTGCCCAGCGACGAGGAGGATGACGATGAGCTATCCGAAATGGTGCCCGTATTCAGCCCAATGATGCCCAGTTGCAATGGCAGTTGCTCAGGTTGCCCAAAATAACTGCTGATGCTGCTACTGATGCTGTTGTTGATGTTATTGTTGTTGTTATTGCTGCGTTTGCTGGCCTGAATGTTATCCTCCAAATGCCGAAGCCAAACATTCAAAGAGCGTTTTTCATCGCTGCCAATGGCGGGATGTATGAGCATGTACGAGAAGATTTGCTGCACCAACTCTGTGGGCACCTGCTGCTGCACAGTGTCCGAGACTGCAAGTGGTATTAGCTTCATATAGCTCGTCTTGGCCTCCTCATTGCCGGGCTTAAGCAATGGCAACATGTTCAGCACCTCGTGAAGTATGTCCTCCTTACGTTTATCTAGCGATGGGTGCAATGTTGGGTTCATATTGTTGCCGCTGCTGGTCAACTGGAAATCGCTACCATAGCATGGCATTGAATCCTTGTCTGATGACGAGGAGGACATGCCGCCATCAGTTAAATCGCTGGCCTGACATGTCTTGTAGGTACTCAACAGGTTCTGCAAATACGACGGATTGTTGGCATTGATGTCAATGACAACGCTACTCAGATTCGTTTGGCATGTGCCCAGATTCTGCGTCAGATTGCTATCGATGGAATACTGTAGAAACTTGAGGCTTGCATAGGGAAGGCGCTTGAGCAGCGCATACATGACAACAGTGCGCTCACAATCGTTCCATTTCTCAAATAGATTCGACACTGTCGTCACCTGTTCGCAGAACAGCGCATTTGTTGTCGACGCAGTTGCAGCGGCAGTTGCCTGTGACGGCGTCTCATTGCTGCTGTTGACGCTGATATCAGTTGTGGTTGTTGCTGCTGCTGTTGTTGTTGGGTTGGGGTTGCTGTTGCTGCTGTTTGAAAGGGGATTGGGATTTACTGAGGCTGCGGCCGTCGGGCTGACGGCACTTGTCGTTGTTGTTGTCGTTGAGGGCTGCTGCTGCTGCTGTTGTTGCTCCAGCAACTGTTGCTGCTGTTGTTGTGTGTTTTTTGCTCCTGACTGCAATTCGTTTAATGCGATTGGGGAGGAGTTGGTGCTGCTGCTGCATGCGGGCAGCGCGTTGTCGGTTCCTATTGTGTACTTCATTGTCGTTGTTGTTGTTGCAGTTGCGTTTAATTGCTCAATAAATAGTTTATATATATATAGCTAATTGTTTTTTGTTTATTATATTTATTATTATGCTTGCTGTTTGCAATTTTATCAAGTTTTTGGTTGAGTTGCCAGGCTGAAAAAGGAAACAACAAAAGCAAAAAGGGAATTATAATAGGGAAAATTACAAGTTAATTATCTATTATTGTTATGAATTTGTTTCAAATTGCAATTGCAAAGCATTTACTGATTGTCATCTATGAAAATGATTATCAGAAACGTGATAACAACAACGACGATCGACGATCGTGTTTCATTTCCGTCTGTGCCTTGGGGAACGCGAACTTTAATTATAATAATAATATTTGTGTAGCTCAAGAAGAGTTTGAAATCGGGAACAGATACTTCGTGTATTTCTACAATGTTCTCCAAGCCACGTGATCATCGCGAATCGCGTCAGAAATGCCCAGAAATAAATTTCCTTAGCTAGTATTATTACTGGGGTTTTTGCTGCTGCCGCTGTTGCTCTCATTTCTGGCGATAATATATATTCGTACCTTACCGCCCTCTTGCCTGCCTCTATGTACATATAGACAGACACATGTCAAGCGACGACAACATTCAAAGTTAATCAAATCAATTTTTTCGCTAATTTATTAAATTTACAAATGCTGCGACAATAACAAAAAATTGCAAACTGACAAATAAGGCGACAAAAAGTATGAATTATGATGAAATGTAAAAAAGAGAAAAATTAGCATTCGGTTTAGCCCGTTCCCGTCCCGTTCTCCATTCCCTTTCCCGCTGTTTCTCGCATATGTTGTCTATATGTTTCTATCACTGTTCATATCGGCGGTGGCGATCGGAGGCCCCTTTGGGGGCTCTTATCAGAAAAATAAATAAATAAATAACAAGTTTTGTACATAACACCTTTGACTGGCTGGAGGAGCTTGGCGTGGACGCGATAAATCAATAATAATACTACAAATTTTTTCAAAATCATTATTTACCTATTAGGTATAACTTAGTCTACTACTGCGAGGAGAAAGGCGAAAGAGGAAGGAGGGGAGAAGAGGTACCCCTGGACTGATTCTCAATAAGTGTGGTTAGGTTTTTGCGATTTGCGCTTTTCATTTAATTTCGTTACGCTTTATATTTTTCTTCGTTTTTTATACGTTGTGCTCATTTCGAACGGGTATCATGAAGCTGTTTCAGTAGTTGTTGTTGACGACTTTCTTCGATTTTTTTTGTTGTCTACTGTTACATTTTTAAAGCTCTCTCAGCAATGCAGCTGTGCCAATGTTTGCCTGTGTTTGTGTGTGTGTGCACATGTGGGGACGCCTGTGTGTGTGTGTGTGTGTGCATGAGCAAGCATTAAAACATAACGGGCCCAATTACAGTATAAAAGAGCGGTCAAGTGGAATTAACTAGTTTTTTTCTTTCTACATTTTTTTTAGGGGGATTTCACATTTTTCTTTAATTGTTGAACAAACACACAATTACTGGAAGCGGTGTTTATTTTATATTTTTAATCGATCGAGGTTACAAAAAATAATTGAAAGCTTTGCAATGGCGGGCGTATTCCAGAGTAACGGTAACTAGGCATTCCCTAACTAGGCAACTAATCGCCCAGATTTGAGGTTATGTGCCACTATCAAAATTGCTGTAAATTTTGCACACACGCACAGTAACACTCGCCCACATAGACAGACACACACACATACACAGTGCTCGTTGTTAACCGGCATAAAATGACTTGCTAGTAAGTTAATAATAGCTGTCAATTCGTCAAAGTTCAATAAACGACACACACACATACAGACACACGCATACAGCAATCCCGGGCAAGAACAACAACAACACAACAACCGTTACTCACAAATTTAGCGTTTCTGTGTAGCTCAGCTAACTCAGCAGAAGAATTGATCGTATTCTTATGGCATTTTCCCTTTTAGCCAATGTTGTTGTTGTTTGTTTGTATTTTTGCATGCACAATATAAATTTGATTATCTGCACTCGAATAAACACAAACAGATAGAAGAATTAAACAAAACGAAGCCAGGCAGAGCAGAGCAGAGCAGGCAGAACAGGCGAGGGCCTTAAACTAAATGCTGCAGCGATGAATACGCACTGGGGATACTGGCAAGCACTGAGGATGGCAGAGCAGCGTCAACGGCAGAAGCAGCGTCAGCAGCAGAGGCGGGTGAGAGAATGACGATGACTGGCACTGGCGTCAGCGTCGCCAGCTAATGTAGCTGTTGAAGCTTCAGAGAGAACGCGCGCGCCTTTTTCTGACAGAAAGCGAAGGAACTATTCGTTGTTGTTGTTGTTATTGTGGTTGCTGTCCTACGATGCCAGTGGGGGAGAAGTTACACTTACACACGCATACACAGCAAAATGCGCGTCTCTCTTTGCGAATGTCTGTGTTTGTGTGGCGGAATGCAAGCGACAATATGTCGCGCGCTACAAAACGACCTACCGACCCCAAAGTGAAGCGCACATATACACATACACACTCACTCGTATACACTTACAAAACTCACTTACTTACACACACACGGAAGCAGTCGGAATGCACAGGCAAAAATTGCGGCAAATTACATGAGATTACAAAGCAGCGCAGCCACTGAGCATTTTTCGCTCTCATATTCTTCTCGCCGTCGTTGTTGCTGCTACTGTTACTGTTGTTGTTATTATTGCCTGTTTGCTGCTTTCGCCGCCAGAGCGCAGCACAATTGTTTTTATGTCGCTTCTTTTCAATTGCACTCACTTTCGGTTCCGTTTTGGGCAAGAGCTTCGCAGTGTCTTCTGTCCCCTTCCCGCTTGGTTCTACATACCCGTCGTTGTTTTGTTTTGCTGCCTCTACTGCTGCGACGACCAGCTGCCCTCAAATCACGCCCCACCCACCCAGTCAGCAGCAGAGACAAAACGTTAACAACAACAGCAGCAGCAGCAGTACAATACCACAGACTATTATACACTGCGCTTGTGCCAAAATCGTTCTATTTTTCAATTACCTTTTGCTTTCTATTCGCTTGCTCGCGCTGCAAACCTTGAAATTATTTTCACACAGTTTTGATCGCTCCGAAATACGAGCATATTTCGCTAATTTGATATGCATATGCTGCTATCGGAGATCGCGCATCCATTAATTTTCGTATAATTTTCACCTTGACTTGGCTTTGTTATTCTCTCTCTCTGTTTTCAAAGTCTTGCAAAATCATACATCGCCTTTTTTAGCTGACTCTGGCATCACCACGACATATTTGCGCGTGCACGCAACACATTTTGGGATAAAACGAAACAAAACTATACACAACTTTATCCGTACACAGTTATTTGCATTCTTTTGCAAATGTATACTATATTTTTGTCGTTAAAATTAATTATTAATTCACGCAAACGCGACAACGACGGACTTCGCTCGTAAAAAAAAACCACATGTTAACTTAACATTGTGCTGAAATGTTATTAACAGCGAGCACAATAATTTCCTGGAAAATTCCGTTACATGTTAAACACATTATCGACACTTTCAAAGGATAATATTTTAGTTCCGTCACAACAGCACACGACAGTTCTATGGAATTGTTTTCACTGCCGGCGGCCAGTCTGAAGGAAAAACTTTGACTGAAGTTCCAAAATGAATACAACACAGCTGCAAACTAGTTCCGAATTGCAAACGATTACATTGAGAACAGATGCCTTACAGCCACCAGTTCGCGTTAACATTATCGAATATATTTTCTATGGATTGGAACTAGCGAACCACTGACTCTATGTTCATAATAATAATACAATAAATATAATTTAGAGATTTACATTACTAAAACTGAGATTGAATAGACATTAAGTTTTTATTTTTTCGCATGCTAATCTGATAGAATTAATTTAAGTAAATTCACAATACCTCGATATTTTCAAACCGAATAATTTTTTGTGAACTACCCGCATTTTGGAATCAACTGTTTTTTCATCGGTATTGCAGTAGAAGCGTTGCCACCTTGTACTAGAAGTTCCATTAATTGAACTTGTTCACCTAAATATACGAGCTAAAGAAAATGAAAAATTATTGTTATTGGAAAATTAAGTGCTACTACAAGCTACAAATACAATGCACATTAAGATAAAGAGCTTTAAACTGAGTGCGAATCGTTAATAATACGCGCAACTAAGAATACACCCCAACGAATCACAATAAATTCAACAACAACACACAAGCTGCATCCACCCATAACAAAAACAACAACCACTAAACATATTTGTATACAAAATGTTTGCACAGACGGAGTCACAGAAAAGCAGTTTTCTGGAGCAAACGAAGGCCGCACGAGAGGAGCGTGCGTTAGAAAAGCGACGGGAGGAGGCAGCTATACTATTGCAGGCGACTCTTAAAGGATTTGTAGCCCGTAGCAAGTACCAAAGACGTATCATGTGAGTGCAACAAACGCAAATACAAATACATACATATATTCGATATCTTATCTCGTATTCCGTATATCTTGATTCACAGCCAAGACTTTGATGCAGTTTTTAAGGGTTGTCAGGATGAAAGTGAAACGGATCCTTTACTACCCGCTGTTCATGTATACCCAGTGCTTCGTCGATATTTGACACAAATCAAATTGGACAAAAGTGATGGCCATATGCGGGATCGTCTGGAGAGTATCTGTCGCTATGTGAACCGTGCCATGGAAGTGGAGAATCCAAAGCTTTCGTATGCAGCATTATGTCTGCACAAGGAGCGCAGTCTGCCCTGGATTGGACACATTAAAATACTGCTAACAAACTGCCTGCAGCTGTTGCCTGAACTCAAACCGGAAAATCATGCCGACAGCATATCTCTAGCGCTCTTTCTTCACACGCTCATTGTGTTCACGGCGCCCAAATCATGGTCCATATTGCGAAACCCACAATTCGAGCGACTGCAACCGGCAATGCAAAAGATATGTTGCAATATTCAGGGACATTTGGTGCAGCACGGATTCTACAAAACAATGCGCGTGAGTAACCCTTAGTTGAGTAACTAAAGTTTATGCCAAAACTACTTATTTATTTACAGCAAATTCTACTGAAAGGCACTGCACGAGAAGAATTGTCTGTTAAGTCTGTGACACTTGTGGCTATAATCACGCTTTGCCTGCGCCCATTAGTCGACGGGGATTACAGTCGCAACTTGTTATCACAATTCCTCAGTGAAATCCTTTCGGTTCCAGCGCTCATCTATCATCTGCATCAGAGTGTGCCACAGTGCATTGAGCAATTCAGCCAGATGCGACTGCTGAGCCGCGCTCTGAAAATATCTGAAGACTTTCAGTGGTTCGAAGAGTTTGCTGCTAGTATGTCGGGGACCAAGACTCTGGCATATCTTGGCAACATTGTGAACATGTTCAACATTGACAATCAGGCTGAGGCCAAGCAACTGGCCTTCCCCCTGCTGACTGTGAGTAGAAGTCCGTATTAAAAGATTGTTCTACCTTATATCAATTCATTGTAGGAGACGACCACATCCCTACTGGAGCTAATCCCCAATACTGTGACCACTAAGGGCGTCTTTACGCAGTGGCACGAGTTACTTGGCTGGCACACACCCTGCGCTGAACCGGCACAAAATCAGAATGTGGCTCTGATCAAAAAACAGTTTCACATGCTGTGGGATCATCGCTGCATAAAGCTTCTGCTTGGCGATATACTCAAAGATATCAATGAGAAGTATGAGCGGATTGAGTTCCAATCGCCTCAGCAGCCATCGACTAGCAATCTACTGAGACGTGCTCTGGAGCGAAGTTCCAATTGCGGCAGCGGCTTGCTGGCCAGTGCAGCGGGCAAGCAAACCAAGGTGCAATGGCGTAAACTGGACAATAATGATGTGGTGCAGGTGTCACGCATTTGTGGCATGTACTATGCGGCACTTAATACGCTTTCACAAATGAAACTGGACATTCTTACGGGTATTTGCTACAATGATAATGTTCTGTATGACATTTGGCTGCTCCTCACATCGCTGGGTCCCAATTGTGGCATGAAAGAATATCTGGAGCTGCTCAGATGCGAGACATCGTTGCAGAAACCACAGACAGCTATGCTTATGCTCTTCTGCGACTGTATGACGCATTATGTGACGTGAGTGGACGAAGAATAATATTCATAATTGAAGAGATGTCATTAACCAGCATTATATTTCTCTTTTCTCTGTAGCATATTGGATGAGTACGAAATGTACACGGAACAGAATCCTTTTCGCCTAAACGACTATGTCATGTTAACCTACTTTTTGAATAATATGCTCTACAAATTGATAAATGACAACATTTTGGGTATGTCCAACATAGGTTTTATGAAATATGTCTTTGATTTATTTCTGGTTTTCATGCAGGTGCTAAAAACATTGTGCAGAATCCCGTGTTTCTATCACTTCACACGCTGCTGCTTTGCTTGTACCGACGCGACTGTCGTCGCCCGTTCACTCCCCCCAATCATTGGCTTATACCTGAGGTGAAGCCATCCACATTTATCAACGATTTGGAGAAGGCCAAACGTAATGCGATGCTACTGCTGGCGAAGATGCCGCACATAATACCACACGAAGATCGGGTGAAACTTTTTCGCAAGTTCGTGCAAAACGAGAAGGCTGTCATGGGTCTGACGGAGAGCGCGTGTGCCTCTCCGCGCTCTGCACTGATTGTCATCCATCGAGAGCGCATTGTGGAGGACGGCTATCGCCAATTGGCTGCACAGCCGACGCATGCTTTGAAAGGAGTAATACGCGTGCGATTTATTAATCAACAAGGTTTGCACGAGGCTGGCATTGATCAGGACGGTGTGTTCAAGGAGTTTCTTGAAGAGACCATAAAGAAAGTGTTTGATCCATCGTTGAATCTGTTCAAGACTACCTCTGATCAACGACTATATCCATCACCCATCTCCTATGTCCAGGACAATCACTTGCAGTTATTTGAATTCGTCGGACGCATGCTGGGCAAGGCAGTCTACGAGGGAATTGTCGTTGATGTGCCATTTGCTTCATTCTTTCTATCTCAGCTGCTTGGACAGACCCAGCAGGCATTATACTCGTGCATGGATGAGCTGCCCTCTTTAGACAATGAACTATATCGCAGTCTTACATTCATAAAGCACTACAAACAGGATGTGGCTGATTTGAACTTGACTTTCTCTGTGGATCAGGATGTCATGGGCAAGATTGTTACACACGAATTGCATCCGGGGGGCAAGGCGCGTGTGGTCAACGATCACAACAAGCTCGTGTACATACATTACATGGCATATTTCCATATGAACACACAGATTCGCGAGCAAACGCAGGCGTTTAATCGTGGCTTTCGCAGCATTGTCAATCCCGAGTGGCTGTCGCTGTTCTCGCCACCCGAACTGCAAAGACTCATCTCGGGCGACACGATGCCGTTGGATTTGCGGGATCTGCGTAAGCATACACAGTATTACGGGGGTTTCCATGACTCCCATCGGGTGGTTGGTTGGCTGTGGGACATATTGGCGAAAGATTTCACCGAAGAAGAGCGCAAACTATTTCTAAAGGTGAGGCAGAGGCAAAACATATATTTATTGTGATCTTGTTTATTAATACCCGTGTCTTTAGTTTGTCACCAGTTGCTCCAAACCGCCTTTGTTGGGTTTTGCACATCTGGAGCCGCCGTTTTCCATACGCTGTGTGGAGGTGGGTGACGACGAGGACACTGGGGATACAATTGGCAGTGTTATACGCGGCTTTTTTACAATACGCAAAAAGGATCCACTTAATCGACTGCCCACGTCATCGACCTGCTTCAATCTGCTTAAGCTGCCCAACTATCAGAAGAAGTCAACGCTGCGGGACAAGCTGCGCTATGCCGTCAGCAGCAATACTGGCTTTGAGCTATCCTAAATCATCCACATATCATATTGAGCATTCGTTGAGCTTTCGGTGTTATTATTATTACACTCCTTTCTTGTTTTATTTGCAATTTCTTTTGAAATGTTGTTATTACATATAGCTAAACCTATTAAGCTAACCCCGCCCTATTTCCACAATACTTTTTGTATTTTTTATCAACATTTTCATGTTGAATTTTTGTACTTTTTAGTGCGTTTCTTGCAACTGTATGTGTATGTGTGTAGGTACTCAATGAAACACAATTTTAAAATGGAATTACAAAGAATAATTATTACAAATCTCTATATATATATATATATATATATATGTATATGTATAAACGTATAGCTGTGATAAAAACAAATTATGATTAACTAACGACAAATACACAACAATAACAACAATTTACGAAGCTGAATTCAAAATACAAAAACAAGTAGAGAAAAAGAGAGAGAGAGTGCAAAGAAGAGCGAAACTACATAGTTAATTTGAAATTAAAACTAGAACTAAGCGAAGTTAATTTTAATTGTAATTTTGGCTTGCGTGTGATGCATATTTAATCCACTTACAGCATAAGTTATTTGTAAACACACAACAACAACAACAAAACCAACATAACCAAATGGAAACAGCAACAATAAATCTATATGTCTGACTCATGTGCAAAATATATATTACGAAATACCTTATGTAAATACATTCGAAATGGTAGGGAATCCTAAGGTAGCCTAAGCACATTGCCAGAGATAACAAACAAAATTACAAACCAAACACGGCGGCAATTAGTGAATGGCTGAGCTCGAATTTCCCCGGGTTTTTCCGGGCACAGGCTATGAATGAAAGGCGAGTCGAGTCGAAGTTCGAGCAGACTCGCGTTAATGACACAAATCCCTGTCTGGACTGCACTGGATCGGCTCGATAATTGCCTGAGTCACTGGCGGACATAGATAGGAAGTGCACTTAGGCTTTGGCTCGAGTTCCGGCTCGGTGGATAAGCGGAAATGTTGCGCAGAATTTATGCAAAGTTAACTAGAATTTCCGGAAACTCAGTTGACTAATGACTCCGTGTGGATTTGATGAGAGAGATAAGAAAGGGTTTTCGCGGTAAGTACCGAAACGTACGATCGTATTCCCATTTTAAATCCTCATTTCTCGATTTTATTTGACATTTTTATACGGCTCAATAGACATTATTGTTCGTCGGGGGTTCCGTTTAGGTCTTTTTACATCCCCAAAATGTGGCATATTGTGGTTTTTGTCCGCACTGTCAGACAACAATGGCAACAAATTGTAGAGCAGACCCACACAAAACATATTACAATAATCATAACAATAATATCGACAGGCAGCAGAGGAGGAAACAGTCGGAGGTCGGGGCTCGGCTTCGGGCCATAAAATGCGCATCTTGTGTGCTCATTGTTCCCACCAGCAGCAGCGGCAGCATCCCTAGGACAAAGTGTGATGATTTTTATGACTTGCCTGTGAGTTTTTGCCGCCGCTGACGCCGTCGTGGTCGTCGTCCTCATTTTTGTCATCCTGCTGGTGCCAGGACAAGTGGCGAAGGCAACAACAACGGCGACATCAACAAGTGACTGCGATTCGTCTCCGTCTCCTACTCCTTCTTCGCCGACTGGCACTCAAGTGGCCGTTGCGGCTGTCACTTGGCGCCAGTTTGATGTGTCTCGCACAATTTGTTCCTCGTCTCGCTGTTGCTGCTGCATCTCTTGTGGTTGTTGTTGATGTTTATGATGCTACATGCTGCTACAAGTACCGTTTAACGTTTGATTACGGCAACTTATCGATCGGTCGGATCTCTCTTTGCTTGCACTTTACGGTAGCGAGTACACTATGCTGTATCTACAAAAAGCCGTCTGTTGCCTGATTCTAGATAAGCTGCCTGGGCACTATATCCACTTGAATCGGATGCAGGCTGATCCGACGATTGTGATATCGAATTGTCTAAGAATTAGCTGGGAAATAAAGTGGAGAAGAAAGAGGGAAAAGCCATTGAGAGACTGCTTTAGTTATTAGTTGAAATGATATTGGAAGAATTTGAAATATTCTTATATTAATGTTAATGTTATAAATTAATAATCTACCAACTTATACGTAATAATACATATATAATTTTTGTTGCTGGATTCACAGAGTTATCAAATTGAGATTAATCAACGAATATTATCAATGCACATAAATGTAAGTTTATTATTTAGTACATTAAAAGTACAAATCGCCTTCTCACAACAAAGAGTTTTTCTTTGGTAAAGTACATTTAAATTTGTTTTTTCCAGCCTAATCGGCGATTACAATTTGCCCTATTTCCATTTGGAGTTCTTATAAATACCCAAATACATAGTTCAAAGAGATGCCCCCATCGTAATGCAATCAGTGCTATCAACTGTAATATGGTTGCCCATTATTCTCAGCCCCCGCAAGAAAAGAATCAACTCAAAATGGCGCAGCAGTTAGCTGGAGCGAGACCACAAGATACGCCTCGATCGGCGACCAATGCCAGCGCTGCAGATAGAAGAGAGAGAGATAGTGAGAACGAGAGAGGGAGAGTGAAACAGGTCAGAGCGGCGGCTGGCTACCTGAGACAATGGCATAGAACTGAACCGACCGGATTCGGCTGGAATCGAGTTAGGGTGCTCGAGTTGTGAGAGCGCAACAGTTTCAATCTGAACATCGTAGCGAGCGGTTCGATTGCGAGAGTTTCTTATACAAAACACGATCGTGTACAGAAGTATCGAAGAATACGAGAGATTAGTTATAACGCGCGTTTCCCTCAATCTTCAGTCAACTACACTCGGAGATCATAATGCTGGCACTTCCCAACATAGCAGATCTGCGAATGCAGCAGCAGATTGCCCATGAGATTTATCGCCAGCAAATTATGCAACGTCTGCCAGGTAAGCATAACTCGAGTCTTCGTTTTGCCGACGGCTTCTGACTTGGTGGTTATTACCTCCTCTTGCAGATCCCTTGTGCGGCCTGTTGCCCAACTTTGCATCACCTTTTGGACCAGCCCCGTTGCCAGCGCAGCCCTCGTTGCCAGGCGTGGAGGCCAAGTTGGAGAACAACGAACTGTGGCAACAATTCCATCACATTGGCACCGAAATGATCATCACCAAGAGTGGCAGGTATGTGTGAGCATATTTAACTTGGACTATCTCTCCACTGGCTTATCTTTCCCCCACACTCATAAGCATGGCATGTGGAGCGATAAGCTTAGCATCAGCATCTGTAGATAACTTCAAATATGTCACTAACCACCATTGTTTTGATTGCTTCATCTTCTGCAGACGAATGTTTCCCTCGATGCGTGTCTCTCTAAGTGGCCTGGAGGAGGAGGCCAGCTATTGCGTGCTTCTCGAGATGGTGCCCATTGGCGATTGTCGATACAAGTTCTCCGGTTCGCAATGGGTGCCCGCCGGTGGGGCCGAACCACAGAGTCCACAGCGCATGTTTCTGCATCCCGATAGCCCGGCCACGGGCAAGCATTGGGAATCGCAGGCGCTGCTCTTCAGCAAAGTGAAGCTAACCAACAACACGCTGGACAACAATGGACATGTAGGTGTAGTCTGAACTGTAAAATATATTATGATTACTTATCTCTTCGTCTTCTCTTTATCTCGCTTAGATTGTCTTGGCCAGCATGCACAAGTATCAGCCACGTCTGCATGTCATACGCACCTCTGATCTGACGCAGATTCCATGGGCCCCACAGCAGGCATATGTGTTTCCCGAAACCGAGTTCATCGCTGTGACAGCCTATCAGGTTTGTGTTTACTTCAGCTCCCGGCGAGTGATCGATTACTAATCTTGTGCCTTCTCTCCTGCATTGCAGAATGATCGCATTACCAAACTGAAGATCGACAACAATCCCTTTGCCAAGGGCTTTCGTGAGTCGGGCCAATCACGTTGCAAGCGCAAACTCAATGATTCCCCACCGCCGACGACACAATCGACAGCTGTGGGAGCGGCAACATCCTCTGCCAACGATGTTGACTACACTGTTTCGCCGTCGGCTAAACGCCTGCGTCATGCCGATGAGCTTTCATTGCAGCACCAGCCTTCGCGTCAGCTGATGCCGCGTCATTATCTGCTGGATACACTGGAGGCCAATTTCTATCTGCCAGCGCCACCACCGCCCCAGCCCAGTATTGATTATGCCAGACACATCGCCAGCCATCCAAGTTGGGCGTATACGCCGCCATCGCCCGATTCGTCGTGCGCTTCTTCCAGCTGCGACTCTGCCGCCGATCCAGATGCTGATACCTTTGTGGACGTTGTGGGCACTACAACGAGTGCTTCAAGTGAGCCTGGTCTGGAATCCGAGGCGATTAGCCACATCGCTGCCGCTGCCGCAGCAACTGTTGCTTCTGCTGCCGCAGCTGCTTCTCCGCCAAAGCCCAAACGCAGCAGCTTCAGTATCTTGGACATATTAGGAACGACTGTCTCGGTTTAGTTGTTATTGGTGCTTTTGCCGGTGCCTCTTACGTAGCACTGCTGCTGCTGTTGTGCTCCCATTTCAGCTGTTGCTCCTCACAGTGCCTTATACATTTAATTAGCGTTTAGTTGCCAGCGTAGTCTGTAGCTTAAATTGTGATATTTTGCAGTTAATTAAGATTTCCAGGTATTTACCATCAGTATTTATCTTAAGTATTTATTATGCAATTTTAATTGTTTAAATGATTTCGTAATGGATTTATTGTCTTTGGCATTTTAATGCGAGCAAATAAAGATTTTTTATAAGAATGTCAAAAAGGGTTTTCTCGACGACTGCACGGAATACGTGATACGCAATTGCAAGTGGATCAATAACAACAAAGTCTATTATGAACTAAGTGAATCAATAACAAGATCTTTTGAGTACTAAGTAAATATCGATATACTAAAACACGTTTAAAGCTTGCTGTTATATCGAAATCTTTTTCACCGTTCTCTATGGTTATAACTTAACTTTTTTTTGTTTTAAATAAGTTTCAGGAACGTTTTTTTATGCTTCCATTTTGCTCACATTCTTTTAACATAATTGCTTCTCATATCTCTCGCATACTGTCCATAAAAACCAGTTCCAGTTCCACAGACTCACCCTCGCAGCTCTGAGCTCTCTCTCTCCCCATGCATTTCCTCCACATGGCTGCACCGAGTGAGCGAACATACGAACGAACGAAAGGAGCGAGCGAACAACAGCAACAACAACAAGAGGAACGCCGACGACATGAGCTTATCAGCAGATCAGAGAGCACCGCATCTTAAATGCTGGCGCCAGCGCCAATGCGCTGATTGAGCGCGACGATCGCCAGGTAATCCTGGCCAGAGCAGAGCACACTACACTGCGCCACAAGGAACAAGCAAATGTAATTGATGTTTTCACGTTGTAGTTGTTTGCCATTTACATGCGAAATTGTCCGAGACGAAGCCCCTCACACATACAACTTGTTGCTGCTGCTGTTGCAGTTGTTATTGTTGTTGTGCCTGACCAACGGAAACAAGGCGGCATCTTTGAGATCACAAGTAGCCATAGTGTGAGTGTGAGCGAGAAGGCGAGAGATTGGGGCAATTGCCCAAATTGCAATTCTTCGACGGTGGCATTTCATTTCAAATAGCGTTAACAAACAATTGCCAAGCGGCTGATTCCCCAACTTTCTGCTCCAGCTCCAACCAATCCACATTCGATCTGCAGTCCCCACACACGTAGCGACAACCTGTTTTCCTCTCAGTGGCGACATCTGTTGCTTGTCGGTTGTGGGGCTGCAATCCCATTCATGTTGCCGCTGGAAGTGTTTATGGGCTCCACATTAGCCACGCTGCATATTCATGTTAAACGTCGCCAAAAAGACTAACGATGCCAAACGACTATTGTGTTGTTGTTGCTGCTGGGGGCTATTTGCTAAAATTTATTGAATTCTCATTTAGGATCCGAAGAGCAGCAACAGATACAAGCAAAGCCAGAGCCATAGCAATAGCCAGTTCCAGGTTCAGGTTCACAAACGTTCGCATGTCAAAGTCAAATGAACGCGGCGCGTCGCAGAGCTCTCCGATCTTCCAGCGGAGATAAGCAAACTTTTTGTATCCCAGGCCAGGCCTCGTGTTTGTTGTTGTTGTTGCTGCATACTCCTGCCCTGCATTTGTTTGTTTGTTGCTGTTGTTTTAGTTGTTGCTATGTTGCTCTTTCGTGTATGTGTAATTTCGTTGGAAATTAATGCTATGGCGGCCAAAATCAAAGTCAGGGACAGTTTTAGCTGGCGACAATTTTATCGGCAACACAATGAAACCGTTTCGACTAGAGATGGGCGCCAGTCGAATCGAGACGTGCCCATAACCGGAACATCGTCGTGTGAGCTTGCGGAAGAATCAATCTAATCCGAAAGTTACTCAGCAAACCCAGCCAGAGTAATCAGCCGTTTGGGTGCAGTATTCGTGATTCAACTTCGTGCCTCATTCGATCATCTCTAACGGGCCCGATGGCGTTCCAGTTTTCGGCTACGTTGGCGATATGTCTTCGGCTCATGTCTGACAACTACTTTAATTGTTTGGGAATTGTCGTGGATAAGAAGTTTATTAAAGCGTTTGAATGAGGCCAGCTTAGCTTAGAGACTAATATATGATCTGTTCTATATGATCAATTCAATTCAATTGCAACAAGGTTTTATACCTATATATTATATACGATTTCTTGCGTTTATCGTACTGCTTCAAGGACGAGTATCGTAGCGGGTGGTGGCCCGTCGATGCCAATGATTGGGATCCTTGTACTCAACCAGCTGGGTCAAGTCGTAGCCAGCTGGCACAGTTATGAATGGTTTTTGGCCCGGTAGCGTCTTCTCTGCTGGCTGTAATGGCAAGTCTTCGAATGGCGATACATAAGGCTTGTCCTCCGGAATGTTCTGAAAAAACCGTGATGGTGATATATTCCTGGGCTGTAAGAAACAGATCAAGTTAAGTTTAAGATGTTCTAAGAATATGTAGACAAAGGGTTCACTTTAACTGTATTTGCTTGCTG
This sequence comes from Zaprionus ornatus, assembly GCA_018904035.1. Taxonomy (NCBI): domain Eukaryota; kingdom Metazoa; phylum Arthropoda; class Insecta; order Diptera; family Drosophilidae; genus Zaprionus; species Zaprionus ornatus. The sequence continues at coordinate 344,390 of JAEIFZ010000200.1, forward strand.
TTGCTCTTCTCCCAATTGGTAAGTGTCCTCCTTATAAAACAAGCCATCCAAAGCTGCTGATAATTTACGACGTAGTGATCCTTTCTTCACATCCATCTGCTGTCTTTCAATCCAACTTTCGGTATAGGCGTATTTCTGTAAAGCCTCCGTATTTGCACTGACATCTAGCACGTCCTTCTGATTCGATATGGACATGTTGAATAGATTCATAGTTGGCTTGTAACCATTTCCCGATGGCTCTGGCACCATGTAATGATCCATGCAATACTTGCGCGAAGTAGTTAAGGACGGGTTAATCGGGTATAGTTTTGGCTCTTCGATTGACTCGACAGAAGGGCGAGGAAGGTTACCTGCTTGAGGATTTGGTTCAATGTTGATTTCCAACTCAGGTTCACTTGGAGCGGAGTAATTGACATCGGCCAAGAAAATAGCTTGGTCGACTGCTCGATTATATGCCAACTGCACACAATATATAATATTAATAAATAAATATGTATTATTATTATTAGAATTTGTAGCTTACATTATTATCGCTCTGTTCATGTTCATCTGATATGTAGTCGGATTCATCAAAGTCGGAGAGATTGTCCAACTCCAGGTCGAAGGAATCATTTCCACTTTGAGCAAAAGAATGAAACGATTCGTTTTCATCATCATTATCAATAACTTTTATATCAAAACTCATTTTGCAAATTTTTTACACAATGAGAGCCAATTTTAAAAAATTTGGATGATACACACTTGCAGCGAGAGAGGGAGAGCGATTGCTTTGCCGATATTTGTTTAATCTTTGTTTGCTGACAAAAGCTGCAATTTGGCGATATCGATAACTTAATTATTCTGCATTTTCGATTCATCACATGCTCGTCTTTGTTATCTGCATGCACTCACTCACACAAACACGCACACATATGATGCACATGGTCAGGCAACAGGTAAATTGGATGCACAAAGAAATAATATGGAAATTACGCCGAGATCTGAAATGCTGCTGCAGTTTTCACTCAATAGACTTGTAAACAAGGGAACAAAGACCCCGCGTAGGTCGCGCACTTGACAGCAGCCTTTGTTGTTGGTTGTTTTTAATTGTTCGCCTGGATTTGCAGTGCGCTCGGCCTCTGGAGTGGTCTGGACCGGTTGAGCCTTCTTGTGTGGGTGGATTTTCATTATCCTGTAATTGTTTGTGCCATTGTTCACACGCTACGTTTGAAAAATTACACGCTTTGTTAATTGTCCCTACCCCGGACGCAGCCCGGTCCCAGCCCACATGTGAGCCCATTTGCATAAGCCTCGTATGTAGATGGCCTAGTTTTCAGTGGCTTTGGCTTCGCTCCAGTTTAAAACCTCGGCTTAAGGATGCGCGCGTGCACTAAGAAGGGCGAGAGACAGATACAGATGCATATAGATTATGAGCAGTGTCCTCATTATGGCTTGCCTGCGCCGGCCTTTGTTGCATTCTCTTCGGCTAGCAAATATGTATATTGGCAACAATATAAACTCAAGTACCCGCTCTTTGTGCGTTTTGTCTGTTCGCTTAACGCCGGCACCGGCAACGGAACCTAAGAGAGATTAGAGAGAAGAGAGCATCGCAAGCCACAAGGCCTATGTACCATACACATCTTGCTGTTTCTCTCTTGCATGCAGTAATGTCATGCACAAGTGTCGTCAAGTTTCCACTAAGCAGTACACTGCTTACGGCAGCCATTTTTCCCCACGTGTAAAACGCTTTTCCACTCATTAGCACTTGTTTTTCTTGCCGCTCCGCTCTGCCCCGCCCCCTTCCCCGATGTCATGTAAGCGATCACTCACACAAATTAACTTTCATTTAGGGAAATGCTAATGGTTTGTTCCCCTTTTTGTTGTTATTTACACAAAACAAGAGAGAGAGAGAGGGAGAGGGAGAAGGAGACAATGCGCGTCTAATTTCATGGGGCAAACACAGCAACAACAAACGCTTAAGCCGTAAAATGCAACAGCCAAATGCATTAATTACGCACCGTCCAACCTGCGACATCTGCCAGGGGCACGGGCAGCAGCAGTGGCAGCGCCAGCGGCGAAACAACGGCAGTCGAAGCCATTTAATGAGGCATTCAATGCACTCGCAACCTTGCGCCTGTCAACATCCCGAACGACATCTGTCACCCGTTCCTGCTCAGAGCGCGCTATAAAACCGCAGCCCCTACTCCTCTCCCGCCGCCGACGGGGCTGTTTCTGTCCCTCCTCTGGCGCTGCTGCTGTTTTTGTTGCTATTCCCTGGCGACTTCAATTTAGAAATCGATTTGGTGGTAAATTGAAATTGTTGTTTGTTTTTTCTGCCTTGCTCTCTTCAGCATTGCTGCCCTGCGTCTGCACACGCCTTCTCCCTAGCGTGTCCCGCCATCGGCTACGGAGTACGTGGGTGGTGACGCATGTCATCGTAAACTTCATCATTGGCTGCGTTCTCAACAGGCAACAACAACAACAACAACAAAGGCAGCTTACATAACAAATTGTTGTATGTTTTTTTGGCTGACTACGTCGCGTCGCTGCTTGCGTCGCTGTCGCTGCCCATTTCATAAACATCTTTAGCTATTATGAGTCTCCAGAGTCTATGATCGTTCTCTCTCCCCCTTCTCTCTTTTTCTCTCTCTTGCCGTGTGTGCAACTGTTGCCTTTGCGAAGGGCTGCAACCGAATTTCATGCCTTGTCGAGCTATTTAATTGCAAACAAATTATGTTCCGTAGTCTGTGTGGCTAATGGACGATGCTGCTGCTGCTGTTGCTGCTGCCTCTGCCGGCGTCGACTGATGATGTTGTTGAAATTCTAGCGTTTATCTTGTAAATTGCTCGGGGATTAATGTCTAGCGGAAGTTGTGATTTGAGTTGCGTCTGCGTCTGCTGGGGGTGCTGCTGCTGCTGCTGCTAGATGTAGCAGCAGTGATAACGTCGGTCTGCAACATGTTCATTTACCTACAGCAAAGTGTGTGGGCGTGAAGGCTTTGAAGTATCTTAAGGATCTGCCAATTAGCCAAAGAGCAGCTTGGGTTGTCTTTTTCTCTCTCTTTATCTTTATTTCTCTTGGACAGCACTGCTTATGCTGTAACTAGCAAGCTCTTTTATACCGTACACGTACTTTGTCTTGTTTAAAGCAAGCAGTGCGGATAAGATAAGACAACTACAACTAATGCATAACAGTATCTCTTAAGACTTAAGCACAAATCCCAAAGCAGTTGAAAGGAAAGCAGTGCAGTTATTTCTCTTTAATAGCAACTTTTATTCAAACTTAACCTAACAAAACTTAAATGAAATCTTCATTTAATCAGGCCAAAGTCAGCTTACATTTGTACACATTCTATAATATCAAAGGCAATAACTTATAGAGCGACTCTCACTAACTGCCGCCACCCAGAATGGCGGATATGCTGAATCCTTTGCGCTTGGTGGGCGCCGGCTCAGGCAGTTGCTGCAGTTGCTCCGGTGGGGTGTGCAGTGCAGGTGATGCTGCTGCTGTAGTTGTTGTTGTTGTTGTTTCTGTTGCTGCTGTCTCGCTGCCCACATCCAGTTCATCAAGCTCATCGGCTGTCGTGCTGTCATCCGCTGTAGAGTGAACGGAAATGTTGTGTGGCAAGGCAAGCGCCGGAAGTGTCGGCAAGGCAGCTTGCAAAATGGACGCTGGCGGATACAAATGCGACGTCGGTGGCGTCGCAGCGGCAGCAGCAGCAGCATTGTATTCATGTGGTCGGCCAAAATATGTGCAGGCGAGATCGACGAGCGAGGGACGCAGCAGTGTCTGCATGTTCTGCTGGAAATGTTGCATGAATGCGCTGGTGGCGCCGCCGCCGGAGGGCGAGCCAGCGGCGCCAGGCATCAGTCCAGCAGCAGCAGCAGCAGCAACCTCAGCTCCATCGAGCGATGATGATAACGAACAGGCGGATCCATTTGATCTCATGCGCTTAATTTGCGGACCATCCTGTTCCAAGTTGTTGTTCGATGTTGTTGTTGCTGCTTCTCCTGCTGCTGCCGTCGCTGTTGCTGCCGCTGCTGCTGTCGTTGCAGATTTGCCTGGCGACATGTCAAGCGAGCCAGAGGACTGCGAATGCTGCGACAACGAATGCTGCGTCTGGCCGAGATCTTGATCATGTTCATCGGTTGGCGATGAAGACATTTTGCGTTTGCAGCGCGACTGTCCCGTTTCGCGGAAGCCCTTCGCAAACGGATTGTTGTCGATCTTCAGCTTTGTGATGCGATCGTTCTGTGAAAAGGGATAACAAGAAGAGAAGAAGAAGGAAGAGGGAAAATGAAATGTTGTGTAAATTGCATGAAATACGACAATTGCCAGGCTGGCGTTCCTGCTGGCGTTAAGTAACAGCGCCACTTGACACCCAGAGCAGACAGAGAGAGAGACAGAGAGAGAGAGAGAATGAGGGAGAGAGACAGCGAGAGCTACTTGAGATGACTTGACAACTTTGCTAAGAAGCTGATGATGATCTTGTGGAAGCGATCAGGCTAATTAGAGTCAGACGAGGGACAAGGCAACTGACCCGGCGTCGACCTGGCGTCGCTCTCAATGAGCTCAGACATAGACAAAAACACAGCGAGCGGGCTCAAGGATGTGGCTATGCGACTTCCTAAACAACTCTAGCTGACTTCACTCGACTCTTGCAGACAAGCGGGGCGTGGCATGCTAATTTGAGACGTTGGTTCTGTGGCGGGCTGCGGCGGGCTGCCCACGGCGTGAGCGATCGTTGCCGAAATTAACCAATTAGTGCGAGCAACTCGATGTGCTCAATGAATTGGCAAGAATGCGCAGAGAGTGAGTGAACTGGATGGGGGAAGGGATCTCTGCCTGCCACTTACCTGGTACGCTGTGACGGCCACAAACTCCGTCTCGGCAAAGACAAAAGCCTGCTGCGGTGCCCAGGGAATCTGCGCCAGATCAGCGGTGCGTATGACATGCAGACGCGGCTGATACTTGTGCATGCTGGCCAGCACGATCTGTAGAAGAGAGAGAGAGAAAGTGGACTCTAGTAACTGTAGAGCAATATAAGGCATCTTCCCCACTTACATGTCCACTGTTGTCCAGCGTGTTGTTCGTCAGCTTCACCTTGTTGAAGAGTATGGGCTGCGCCTGCCAGTGTGCACCCGTGGCGGGACTATCTGGATGCAGATACATGCGCTGAGGACTCTGTGGCTCAGCGCCACCGGCGGGCACCCATTGTGAGCCGGAGAACTTGTAGCGACAGTCGCCAATGGGCACCATCTCGAGCAGCACGCAATAGTTGGTCTCGTCCTCCAGCCCTGAAACACTCAGGCGCATCGAGGGAAACATGCGTCTAAAAGGGAGAGAGAGAAAGAGAGAGAGAAACCGGGATAAAGTCAACAAGTTGAGGGCATTATTTGGCAGTTAAACGAGATAGAAGCCCTATACCGATGCCGATCCCGATACCGATACCGATCCCAGGGCGTTACAAATATTTAATTGTGAGCTGCCTCGAGCCCACGAGGCTTGTAATTAGCCTAGGCAAACACAGTCAGAAGAGGCAAATAGAGAGGGAGAGAGATAGAGAGAGAGAGAGGGAGTGAGAGGGGCAGAACCTTGTGCTAACAAGGATCTCGCAGCAGATCGCTGATCGTGGCAGCAGCGGCGGCGGCGTCACAGCAGGTGGCCAGGGCGGTTGGCGCCAGCAGCGCCTCAAAATGTTTGCGCTCCTTCTACGCGCGCTGAGGCTGCGTCTGTTTGCCTTCCCCCTCTCTTTCCCCTGCCCATTCTCCTTCTCGCTTTGCTTGTTGGTTTTGGCAATGAATTTGTATTTTTGTTTTCTCGTATTTCTATTGTTTTCTGTTTTGAGTTTTTGGTTTGCTTTGCCTCTGCCCGCGATGATTAATTAATTTAAGTTGCCTACATTTAATTTGATTCCTTTTTCTGGTTTTCTCGAATTCCATTAGACCGCAGCGAGGGGCAACGGGGCAGCAACGGGGCAAATATTTCGACAGTCGTGCGGTTTAGAATTTCGTTTTCAATTTGCCTTCCTCTCTTTGTTGAGTTTGCTCCTTTTGCTGCCTTTTTTTGACAAACGATTTGTTAAGATATCGATCTTTGGCGCGTCTGCGCATAATTAAAAATGCGAGCAGGCTCAAGGAGCACAGGCATCTTCCCCCTGCCTCCGCACACTCTCCTGTCCCTGCATCCGCAGCAAGAAACATTCAGAGTATTTGGCAGCATTCGCATTGGCGCCTCGAAGCAGGTGCAGCAGCTCGGGGGGAATCGAATGAGAATGAGAGTGAGAGCGAGAGCGAGCGTTGTTTGTTTGTTTTTCAAGTGATTAATATTGATTTGAAGCTGTTAAGTGCCTTATAAGTTAGTCTGATACGTGAGTTGAGAGATGCTTTTAAGTTATAAGTGGAAGATAAAAGCCTAAACTAAATATAGTGTTGATATATAGTATAGATCTTTGTATATATCTACATATATCAAGCATCATCTTTCTTAATCTTTCCTGCCGTCTTTTCTTGTTCTTGTATTTCTTCATTTGATCCTTTTCTCTTCCTTCCCTCGCTAAACTCTTTCTTTATTTTACTTTCGCTTTCTTACTCATATTTAATCTTCCATTCTTTCTCGCATTCTAGCTTGCTCTGTCTACTTTTTATTTTGCATAAATCTTATTCTCTAACTCCTTCTATCTCTAACTTTCCTTACTCTCTATTTTTCTTGTATTTTCTCTATTCTTATTTCTTTACTCTCATCCTTACTTTCTTCTTTTCTTTGATATTTCATCTCACTCTCCCTCTCTCTTTCTCTCTCTCTCTCTTTTGTTTCTTTTATTCACTTTCTCCTTCCCTTTCTACCCTTTCTCTATCCTTCCTCATTCTCCATCAGATACTGCCCCATAAGTGTCACCACTAACGCTTCAAAATGATTCACCTGAATTACGCCAACTCGCCGCAACTTCGCCGCATCTTCACCTTATCAGGGGCCTCTCTCGGCGCTTCTCATGCATCTTCAATCACTGGCAATCGGCTTCACTTCGCTTCGCTTCGCTTTCAGTGCGGCCGCCTTAAAAGCTTCGTGACAAAGTCATTTCAATTCATTCTCCTCATGCATTACATTATATGGCAACATTATGTGATACGCTTTGTTCTATCTATCTTTTACGACTGTCTCTCTGGCGGCAGCTGCCACCCAAGCGAGCTGAACCTGCGCCCCAAAGCCGAACTTGATATGATCTTTGGGGCCAAAGCGCAAAGCGGCGCAGCGCGGGACAAGCAACTAATTAGTTTTTATGAGGCACCACGCACTGCACGGTGGCTACTTGACTGCGCCACTGTGGCACACTGTGGCACACTGTGGCACTGTGTGGCACCACTGTGTGGCGATGTGGCGCCTAATCATTAAGAATTCAAATCGATTGCCAGAGTCGCCATCGCTGTCTGGCCATAAAACATTTTTGATGGGCATAAAAAGTATTTAATACGCGGCACTCTATGAATAATTCATGGCATATAATACAACAGGGGGCAGTTATAGTCGCAGAGGGGGGAAGGGCCAAGAAGGGCAAGGGAGAAAGGGTTTTTCGGCAATGCTGTCCAAAAACTTATGCTAATGTCGGAGAAGAATATTCGGAGTGCAGCCTGTCTCCATCTTCGTCCCGCTTCGATCGTGTTCGATCTTATCGGCACTTGTGCATCTTGAAGTGTGAAATTGCTCGTATCTGTCGAAGACAGCGACAAGCTGTGGTCATTGTCAACGGCGCAGATACAGATACAAATGTGAGTTGCCTCTCTGGGACTGAGACTGCAACAGAGTCTGCAGACAGGCGCCACAATAAAAACGCCGAAGGCAACAAAGATGACGACAAAGTATCCTTGACGCTAAGATTTATGCCACAGCAGCAGCAGCAGCGGCAGAGGCAGAGGCAGCACGTATCTGTTAAGATACAGATACTCTCTTGAAAACGCCGACCGAGGACGTCCCACTGTGCAGTGTGTCCATACTAGGCCTACAATAAATTACGATGACGCCACTTTACGCACATTTGAGCAAGTGCCGAAGACACTTTTAGGCAGGCCACGCTGCACACTGTCCGCTACAAGATACTGTATCTGTGTCTGTGTATCTTTCAGGTTGATTGCTCTAGCTGCTTTGATTTTCCACCGGTGCACGCAAAGTGCCAGCGAACTTGTTCGCTTTGCGCCTTGCACGATAGTCGAATCAGATCGATACACCGATCGCTGGTTGCAACAACAGCCTGTTCCTGTACCTGTTCCTATGTTGCCCATGCCGCACGCACTTCACATCCTGCACATCCTTCCGACGCTTTGTTTGCCTGTGAAAATTGTTGTCGCGACGTCGCTGTAAACAATTTGCAGGCGCCTGCATCTAATGAGCGTTTAACAGCGACGCCGTCGCTCAGGATGACGACGAGCATGAGAAGTAGAGGTTGAGGATGAGGCTGCGAGGGCTGAGCACTGACGGCGTCGCTGGTCGCTGCTGACCACTTCACAGTTCGACGCTGGCGGCGTTTTAAGTGCTTCCTTCTTGTTGTTTTTCTCTCTTTTTTTTTGAGTATTATTTTTCACATCGGTGCTAATGCACTCGATCGCAGCAACAGCTCAGGCGATTTTAATTACACTCGAAAAGTTCCTTGAGGCGCGACATGAAAATCGCATTTGGTTTATATGTATATGCCCCGTCTATATTCGTCTTACCTGCCGCTCTTTGTGATGATCATTTCCGTGCCAATCTGATGGAACTGCTTCCAGAGCTCATCGTTCTGCAGCGTCATCTCTACGCCGGGCAGCGAGACGCGCGGCGGCATTATCACGTGCCGCGGCATCGGTATGGGCAGCATCGGTGGAAAGGGATCTGTGAAGGCGGGGGGAAAGGGGTAAGTATTAATGGATATATGTAGTATTATTAAAGATATCTTTAACATTCTTTATGCCTTATTAACTATATTTCCATTAGATGCAATCGGTAAAGGTTTAATAAGATCAAGAGATGATACATTATAGTTAGTTTGCGTGTATAATAATTTCTAAATTTATCGATATTTCTAGAATAACATATTTATAATAACATATTGAGCATATTGGCATAATAATTGTGTGCCTAGATAGTTATATATAAGCAGACAGACGGATAGTTAAATATAGCTTGTTTGATTTGAATATTCGCAGAAATCAAATTTATTTTTATTTTTATTCTTTATCTTTATGTATATCGCATTCATCCATTTTAAATGAGAATTCTCTGTTCGAAGAAAAGCAATCAACGATATACATATATACACACTATTAAAAAACGATAAGTAAATAAGTATTATTTGAAAAGGCATCTCTGCTGCAATCTATATGATCCCCTGCTGAACATTGAGTTCTATTATCAGTCCATTTCTTATGAATTCTAAGCTTTTTCCCGCAGTGATTATGCTTATCTGTTGAATTGCGAGAATTTGCAACGCTTAATATATATCTTTGGAGATATTTAAAAGTTATCCTATCAGCACAAAAATTCTATATATTGAAGCATTTCAAACTAAAGCATTAACCAATTTCCAATGAATTCCCATTAAAAAATAGATAAAAGCCTGATTTCAGCTAGCTTTTAGCTTTAAAGTAGCTAGTCTGTTTACGGTTTTATATGCCCAATGATTATAAATGAAATATTTAATTTGCTTTCCAAAGCAGACTCAAAACTCAAACTCTAAAACTGCAAATACATCGCAGAAAACCCGTTGACGTCATTATCAGTATCAGGAAGCCTTCAAGCACAATAAAAAGCGCCAATGATTGTCTCTATTATCTAACAATTAAAGTGGCAAAGCGAACTTGAGTCGATAGTAAAAATTGCGCAGCGTATCTGAAGTATTAAATTGGCCATGTTGGCCATGATTCGTTTGCAGATTGCAAATTGATTCGCCTGCTGTGTTACGAGCTGCGGCTAAAAACAGCTAAAATGCATTTTGGGTTATCGCCCCAAGGCATCCCCGTGGCGAGGCATGGGCGGGGGGAGGCGTATCTGCCCCGCTGGGATGTCTCGCAATTGGCGACACGCTCTCACATTACTCAGCTTTATGGGGCGATCGTAAAGACGCTAATAGCGACATCGCACGCTGGCAAAGCTAAAAGAAGCCGCCATTAATGCTAATGATCGATAACGGCTTTGCAAAATGGCCAAAGTGGGAAAGGGGAGGGGGAATGACTGGCATTACTTACCCGGTATGCGTTGCATTATCTGCTGGCGGTAAATCTCGTGCGCAATGTGCTGCTGCATGCGCAGATCGACCAACTCATTCATGGTGATCATGGTTATATATAGTTAGTTGGCAATATTTCACACTTTAGGCAATTGTTTAACTTTTGGCACAATTCAATCACAGCAAAGACAAGCAAAGCACACACAACACACACAAAAACACTATAAATAAGGGGGCACACGAGGCGAATTCGATTAGCGTTAATTATGCAAATCACAGCTTGCCCCAGCGAGTGGCGTCGTTATGGCAAATGTCTCATGTGCGTGTGGGTGTTAATTTGATTATGCCAACTATGGTGAAGAGTCGTGTAGAGTTCTATAGAGTTCTGTCTTCTGTCTTTTTGGGAGATTCAACCGACGCTCGCGTCTTGCGCTCGCCAAGTTCGCATTTCAACTGAGAGCAACTTGTACAAAATGTCGCTGTGCCGCCGCCGCCGCCGTCGCCGTTGCCGCGTCGTTCCTCGCTCGGAACAAGCTTGACGAGTTGGTTCTTCGAGCCATTGATCGACATTACCTGCACGAGGAGTAGCTCAGCAGATCTCATATGCCATTGTACTGCTTGGCAGGTTGCCCTGCGCTGATTGGCCGCTTGAGGAAGAGTGAGATGAAGTGAGAGTGCAAGCAGTGCGTGCTGCCTAGCTAGCTGTCTTCCTTTGCCGCAGGGCGAGGGAGAGGGCGAGATAGAGACAGATGCAGATAGGGAGAATGAGAGCCGGCTCTCTTTTGTTGGCGCCTCCATTTTGAAAATGACACCAGCTGCACTCCGTGAGAGAGAGCTCCGCCTTCCTCTCTCTTTCTTACTCTATCTCTCTTGCACTCGCCTTGGTAATTGTTTTTAATTCTGAAGTGCGAAGTTGCACAGTCAGCAGAGGCAGCAGCAGCTGAAGCAGACCACATGCTACTCAACTGTGTGTGTGTTGAGTGTGTGTGTGCTGTGTGTGTACTGTGTGCTGTGTGTGTGGTGTTGCCTTTTAATTATACATCATGATCGAAATTGTTTTTTAGTTTTTCTCCTCTTTTTTTCTCTCATTTGGCATCTTTTTTATACTTATTTATGCTTTGCCCATTTGTAGCTGCTGCCAGCATGGTGGTCCTCTTGTCTTCTCTCGAGTTGTTGCAGTTGTTGTTGTTGTTGTTGTTGCTGTTGCTGCCGTTTTGCTGCTCATTTATTTGATTTTGGTTTTGACGCTGCGTCATTCGGCAGCAGCATTGATATGGCGGCGTACACATGTATCCCAGTCCCCGATATGGACACGATCGAAGACTCGACAAACTCCGCATCCAACAACAACAACTGCGCAGATGCAGCTGCTAGATTGTCGTCGTTTCTTTTTGTACTCCTCCTCCTCCTCCTCCTCCTACTCCTGCTGCTGCTGCTGTTGCTCGATCTGACCTTTTTGAGCTTGACAAAACATTTGTTAAACTACGGAAACGCATGTCGTCTACAAATTTGCCGGCCATTCGAACGGGAAGCAGATGATCCCGATGTTGCAGCTTGAGTGATAGTGTCAGTCTGCGGGGGATTTGTTAACCCAGAGAGGGAGAGGGAGAAAGGAGTGCAAAGCAATTAGAATTCGGGTTTTAATTACTTGGAAATAGATCTACTGTAAAGGGATCTATATCGATAAGTATCGCAAGAAACTCTTTGAAAAGGAAAAGCTATGGAAACGTTAGGAAATATAGCAGGAGGCTCATTTCAAACAATTGCTTGTGGGGTATATTAATGTCTATAATAATCAGTAATAGATATACTGCAAAGAGATCTTAACCGATAAAAACTGAAAGAAACTCTTTGAAACTATTTAAACTTGGCAAAATACAGCACGAGGCTTAATTTGAACAGTTCCTTATTGTTATCTAGAAAATGTAACTCCAAAATATATATACGAAACATTCATAAGCATAATCATTGACCTACACACTGACCCACTCCAAAACATAATTACGCTGGCATGAACTTTGACTGCGCGTTAAGCATACGCCTGGTGCGCCCGCAACTTGAAAAACTTTCGCTTTCAATGCCCACAGGGCAGCAAAGTCTGGGCAATATATGCATATATCTCTTGTATATGGCTTGGCAAACATGGCAGCTCCAATCTCAGGGTAAACAGATCCACTTCCGCTTGGCAGGCAGGCAGGCAGGCAGTCAGGCAGGCAGCGGGTAATTAAACAATTGTGCGTCTTATCAGGTTGGAACTACTGCGAAATTCTCGAGTCTGTCTGTCGCATTGTCCCACTCTCGTTGTCTTTGGGCTTGCTTTGCAAATAGTTTTGCAAGCTAATTTACACAGCACTTTGCTGGCCTGACACATCCACTTGGTTTCATGTTGTGGCAGTGCCAGCGGCGATAAGCCGCCGAAGAAATTAATTTACTATTAGCATTAGTTGCCTGTTGCTGCCATTGCCCAAATTACCCTTACCCAATCTATATACCCTACCCAGTGTGTGTATGTTTGTTTGTGTGTGTGTTGGTGCGTTAATTTATGCCTCGCGTTTTCAGATTTGGTCGCGCACGCTTCCGGTTCCTCCTTCCATATGCAATGCGCAAACAATTTGCCGCAGGTCTTCGTCGATCTGCCGATCTATCGCTCTTTCCCTGTCTGCATGCCTGGCACTGTCTGGCCTGCGCCGGGGTTGGGTTTCTCTTCAGTGTCCGTGTCCGTGTCTAGCTCAGTTTCATTAGTTTCTGCCGTTGAGTCCGGTTCCTGAGGCGGCCAATAGCTGTGCAATTTGTCAGCACTCAGCTAATTGGTGTTCCTCAAAATGATCTGCCTGCTGTTTGACTAATGCCCCTCGCCCGACTTCCGTTTCAGCCGGGGGAGGTACATTTGTAGGTCTGCATAGTTCCGACCCAACAGGTAGCTGTGCAGTTTTGCTCTATCTCTACCACATTCCACACACAGTGATTCAGCAGGCAGCGATTGCTACTTATCAAGCCAAATTATCCTGAAAACATGCAGCGTGGTTTGTTAGGCTGGAGTGGAATACTTGATAAATGAAGGAAAGAAGGTTGAGGATATCGGAATTACAAACATGACAATAAAAAGTAGTAACTTGTCATTACATTTACATTAAGGTTAAGTTATGTCTTGGCATGAATTCAGGATAGTTTTGGGATGGAGAGGAACGATTAATACTAGGAAATAGAACTCTTATTCATAGTGTATCTAGAAAATACTGGAAACTCTGATATGCAATTAGTTACTATGAAGATTGTAGACTGTCTTCTGATAGCCAAAGGGTAGACAGTAGAGAACATTAGCAATGCCTATTGCAACTTGAAAATTACATGTATAATATATATCGAGATTTGTATATACATTAAGTTTACTTTGGGAAACTTCGTATTCATATCAAAACAGCCAAACTCTGATATGAAATTGGTTTATATTAACACTGTAGACCCTCCTAATTCCATTTCTCCATACAAGAACTTATAAAAGAGTTAAGGTCTGTGATTTTAGAAAGTAAACTCCCACGGGAACTCAACACGATGGGACAATTTTCCGACTCTGATAAAAAAGAAGAAGCGAAAGAAAGGCAGACAGTAGTTTCTTCAAATAGCGCTCTTTAATGTAAATTAGAAACTATTAAAACGAAATAGACTTGATAGGCCCGCAAATTAACAGTCTGAATAATATATTATAGGTCGAATGCTAATTTCTATTGGGCCCTTTCTTACAGCTCACGAAATTGAACCATCTCTGCTGTGATTGGTGCAATACATTTCGTATTAACCTGAGAATTGCGCATTTAGGCGAGTTTTCATTTGCACCTCGATGGCGGTGGGGCCTTGATATGGTTAATATGGTATTTGGCGGACGCATTGTAAAGAGTCTGCTCTTGCGAAATTAACCACATAACAGCGATATAAGCACGAGCCTTTTTCTCGCACGGCTGTTCAAATTAAAATTAGCATAAAAGCGCACAATGCCAATGTAATTTTCCATGGAAAATAAATGAAATACATTGCCAAGTACCATTCCATACACAGTATTTTTCCCTCTCATTGTTGTTGTTGTTGCTTTGTTCATCGGCTATAAAGCCTAAGTGAACCGCTGCGAAATTTATTGATTTAAACTTTTAGCTACATTCGATTTTTGTTGTTTGAACAAGCCCCATAGCGCCTCTACAGACGACTATTAACGGCTGCCACTTGACTCTTCTTCATTGTTACAGGGCACCTACGACGTGCATTTATGTACACGTATGTTATGACGAGGATCCGTAGACGGGATCTTGTTTGTCGACGCTCGTCGCTCGACGCTCCGACTGTCTGCCATGCAAATCTACTTTTGTATGCAAATTAAGTGACTCAATCAACAAGGCGAAGGCAACAACATGCAGACTGGGCAATCGGAGCACTGATCGATCGCAAGATGATCTGTTATTGATAGTACTGTGATAGTACGAGGGTCGTTTGATAAGTCCGTGACTTTTTGTATTTGCCGCGCACCTGCTCTAAATACAACACTGCTCCTGTCAGCAGTTATCGATTAACAGCTGACTGTAAAATTTTGAGAAAGCTGCGTTTCTTAGTTTGCGTTTTATAGGCATTGAAAGCAGACGATCTCGTGAATTTTAACGAAAATGGAAAAAAGTGAATTTCGTGTGCTAATTAAGCATTATTTTTTGCGTAAAAAATCCATCACCGAAACCAAGGAAAGACTTGATAAATATTATGGGGACTCTGCACCATCAATTTCAATGGTTAAGAAATGGTTTACTGAGTTCCGTTGTGGTCGTACCAGTACAAGTGATGCCGAACGTTCAGGTCGCCCAAAAGAGGTCGTCATGCCAGAAATCGTCGACAAAATCCATGGAATGATATTGGATGATCGGAGAATGAAAGTGCGTGAGGTAGCTGAGGCTGTAGGCATCTCAACTGAACGGGTACATCACATTTTACATGAATATTTGGACATGAAAAAGCTTTCCGCGCGATGGGTGCCGCGATTGCTCACACACGACCATAAGCGCAACCGTGTGACCATTTCAAAGGAGTGTTTGGCGATGTTCAACCGCAATCCAAACGAATTTTTGCGCCGTTTCGTTACCGTAGACGAAACATGGATCCACCACACCACACCAGAGACCAAAGAACAATCAAGACAGTGGGTTTCTCCGGGTGAACGTGCACCAAAGAAGGCCAAGGTGGGTCTGTCGGCCAACAAGGTCATGGCCACAGTTTTTTGGGATGCACAAGGTATCATTCACATCGATTACCTTGAAAAGGGTAAAACGATCACCGGCGAATATTATTCAGAGCTTTTGGACAGATTCGATATTGATTTGAAGCAGAAACGACCGCATTTGGCGAAAAAAAAAGTGCTGTTCCATCAGGACAATGCACGGGTGCACACGTGTGTAGTCAGCATGGCAAAATTTCATAAATTGGGCTACGAACTGCTACCCCATCCAGCATATTCTCCAGATTTAGCCCCCTGTGACTATTTTTTGTTTCCAAACATGAAGAAATGGCTCGGCGGTAAGAGATTCGGGTCAAATGAAGAGGTCATCACAGAAACAAACGACTATTTTGAGGGCCTTGAGAAAACCTATTATTTGGAAGGAATAAAAAAATTGGAAAAACGCTGGACTAAATGTATAGAGCTAAAAGGAGATTATGTTGAGAAATAAAACGCTTCTTTGACGAAAAAAATATATTTTATTCAAAAAGTCACGGACTTATCAAACGACCCTCGTATAATAAATTATATACTATGAATAACAAGTAGAAAGTGATATAAATAATAAAGTAAGAAAAATATATTTAATAATGTATAAAATATTTTCAAACTGTAAGATCACTTTAAGATAAGTAAAAGATAAGATTTATAGGTAAACATTTCTATACGTTTTCCATTTCCAAATATTATAATATAGTGATACAAAGTATAATAAAAATATACTTGATCAATATACATAAGTACATAAATATTTTTATTTTATTTTTCTTTTATATATTATACATTTTTACTATGGTTAAACATTTCTTGAGTATTCCAGAGTAAATATCAAGATAATCATCTTTAAAAAGCTTTTAAAGTTAACGCCTTAAAAGCTTTTTCTATCCTGCAACCTAAAATAAGCTTCCCTCATTCTCTCTTCGTCATTTCCTTCCAGTTTCCTATGAAACAGACGAGCCCTTTGCCTTCGACTTCGACCTAAAGGGTATTAGACCGTTGAAAAAAACAGCTAAATCACAACCGCCGGTAGCAATCGGGGACAGCTAAAAATACATATAAATAAACGAGCCGAGCCGTCGCAGGCATCATAATCATGTGGGTCCATGGGTCTAGGCGACCATAATGGCCCCCCAACAGCAGCAGCAGCCCACTTAGCGGCTTTCAATGGTTCACGTAGGCCCAGCACACCCGTTCCGAACTGAACCGAACTGAGATAGAGAGACAGAGAGAGAGAGAGAGACCCCACAATGTAGCAGCTACAATAAATATGTATATGCATATAGTTTGCCTCCACATACCTATATAATAATTGAGAGGTGTTTAATCGTGTGTTTCGTTTTTTGTTTTTCTGCACATTCACGACGCGAAGAGTCAGTCGCTCTCTCACTCGCTCGACTGTGCCCCTGCGCCTGTGTGTGCTCCACTGTCGATCGCTGTTTGCTCTCAAATTATCATAAGCAAATACGGCCCAAACCGAACCGAGACAGAGACCGAAGACTGACAGACAGACAGACCGGGAGACAGACTGCCCTGACTGACTGTTGCTGCTTTACGCGCTGTTGAGACTTGAACTGAAGTGCCAAAGTCGCTGGCGACGCGACGCGCTGAGAGGCGCTTCTGTTGTGTAGACACTCGAGTTATTACAATATTATATGTTCGTATGCTATAAGTACAATTTGAAGACTCGAGTTTCTTTCGAGTGCTACTGCGAGCGAACAGTGCTGCGAGGTACTCACCGAATCTGCATAAATTTCAATCATTATTTTGTGTCGACAATAATATTTTGTTTATTTAGCTTGAACTTGCCACGAAATGTGCGTGTCGATGGCATGTTGAATAACAGGATCATCGATTCAAATGACGCTTGATCAGGTGGACAGTTCAGATCGGCTTAGGTAGCATAATAGTTGCCAATAAGTTGGAACAACCAGGCCCGGTTCAACGGTCGAGATCAAAGCGCTGCGCAACGATTTGCCGACAAAGAGCAGAGAAGAGTGAAAGAGAGGGAGAGACTGATATTCCCGGCCGAAAAACCTCCGTTTCAGCGTCTAAATCCAAAGCCAAAGCCAAGTCCAGTAGTCAAGAAATCATTCTGACTGATAAAAACATCCATTATGCGTAACAATTTGACG
Source organism: Zaprionus ornatus (assembly GCA_018904035.1). Classification (NCBI taxonomy): domain Eukaryota; kingdom Metazoa; phylum Arthropoda; class Insecta; order Diptera; family Drosophilidae; genus Zaprionus; species Zaprionus ornatus. The sequence continues at coordinate 361,944 of JAEIFZ010000200.1, forward strand.
GCTTCTTTGGCTACCTTATTCCAACTCAGCCTCCGCTGCCGTCTCCGCTGCTTCTCTTCTATGTGTCGGCATTTCGGCTTTGATTGCCCCTGCTGCCCAGCTGACCAGACAGACAGCACGCAGGGTAATTGTTGTCGCGCAGTCTCGCTGTCTCTCTCCCTCTCCCTCTCTCTCTCTCTCTACTCTTCTTTCTGGCTTGAGTGCGCAATTACAATGCCTTGGTGATGCCTGATAAAAGGAGGAATATAAAGCGCAAGAGAACTTCAATCTTCGGAAAACATGTTTGACGTCAAAGAGGAAATGCCTTAATCTCTCTCTTCTCCCCCGCCTACCCCCTCCCAGCACGCCTGCCTGCTTGCCTTATCTGCAACTCTGCCACTCTGCACTATGTGTTGGACATTTGTTTGTGCTGGCCAATGTCGTGTGTGTTAGACTCTGTTAGTACTCCACCAGGCACACCCATATCATCATATCATTCCCGGCCTGGCCCAGCCGCGTCGTCGCTGCTCCCATTTGGGTTGTGTCTCGTGTTTTTTCTTTATACGTCTCTCTTTTTTTTTGTTGTTTTCTTTATTTCCATGTGTACTTATGGCACTAGTCATCGTTGACACTTGTTGCCTCAGTTGTTGATTGCTTTAATGGCGTCAAGACTTTCGCTTTTATGGAGCACTTGCTTACTTCCACGAAGCGTATCTTGGGAACGTGATGAGGCCCTCACAAAAACGATTGTTTGTTTATAAAAAGAACACTGACTCGTGCATGAACAATAATTAAATCAGTCTAAACGAACTATATGTTGTTACTCTTTGGTTACATCAGGATTCTATACTTTATTTTTTAGATTATTCCTTTTGCTTCTCCAGTTTGTCTTCTCCAATTATAATTACTCTTTCAAGTCGCTAAAGGGCAACTTAAATGTTTGTATATATGTATTCTTTTATATATTTCAACTATTTCTGCTTGTTGATTATGCATAAATTACTGATATAATGTCTGAATTCTTTTATAGTTTCTGTTATCTATCATTTAAAATATTCTTTTTTATTAAGAGTTCCACTTTTTACATATCTGGTTTCCTCTTTTCAGCCCTGTATCAGTGTTTTCTCTTGCTGATGTTGTTCTCCCTGCCCTGTCTATATCTTCAGGTATTCAGCGCCAAATCTTTATGGTTATCATTACAAAACCAACAAACATATCTAGTCAGAACTAGCCAAGCAGCTGGCGCCGCAACCGAGTTACTCACCCACAGTAAAGAAAAACATCTATGTAGTATTAGCTACTGGTATCTGCGGCCCTAAACCTGAGAGCATACAGCAGCCTTAAGAGACGCACAAACAAAAACAAGTTGGCAGGCTGTCCGGAGCAAGTATAAGACTATGAGATACGCTGTAAACAAACGAAACTGGCATATAAATTGTTAGCAGTAAGAATTTCATTAAACTTTACTCTAAAGTTGCTCTGACATAAACTTCCCCACACTCTGCCTATTACAGGGTATAACAAATATGGCGCAAAGTCAACACACATGCGGCCATTACTCAAGGCGGCAACAATTTATGCCACAAATGCCACTGCAATGGGGCGCGCTGTCTACCTAGGCGAGCGAGTCTCATGTGAGAGGCGTCAAAAGCTTAAATATTTACAATTAGCCCAAAAACAACAGACACACACACACACGCGCATAGCATACACACACATACAGCGTACCTCAGCGAGATAGAGCGAAAGCGAAAAGCATGAAAATATTTGTTGCTGAAGATAAAGATCCAAATTTGATTAAAATTTAAGCTTTTTCACAACCTCAGCAGCTACCGAATGGATACAAGAAGATCGCCAGAGAGAGAGAGAGAGAAGGAGAGAGGGGGAGGGAGAAAGAGAGAAGAAATTACAAGTTGTCACACACACGTAAAGACAGAGAAGCAGCCACTGAAACCGAAACCAGACGCGACTCTTGAGGAGGCATTTAATAAATTAGCCTCGGGGATGCGAGTCGTTATCTGTTTTCGGTTGTGTTATCTGTTCCGTTGCATAGCCAAGACATCTCTCTGCTGCTGCTGTTGTTGTAATTTTAGTTGCTATGTCTATGGCAAACAATACGGTACTTTTAACACCAGGCCCTGAAACAGGGCCAGCACAGAAGCGACAGACGCGCTGCTGCTGTTCGAGCAGCAGCTGGCCCTTAGATACCGATACAGATACAGATACAGCTATAAGCTAGCTAGCAGCTACAAGCTATAGATACTCGTTTACGAGATACATTTCAGCCATGGCTATAGCCACATGGCACATGGAGGAAACGCATTTGCATATGAATGTGGCAATGATTACAAATTTCGCTCGTAAAAATGTTCAGTTTGTTGTTCTTTGTTTTTGTTTTAACCTCTTCGTCTTCATAATTAACTATAGATCGATCTGATCTCTATGCGTTGCGGTTGCGGCAATTTACAGGCATGTGCGTTGCTCTTGCCGTTGTTGTTGTTGTAACTGATTGTGAGATACGATCTTGTATCATTCGATTTTATAGCCCGTTGTAGTTTCGGTAGTAGTAGGAACAATGTCAATGGACTTTGGTGGGAAAGTGTTGAGACTGTGTTGCATTATGCAGATTCGATTTTTCATTGAGTGAACCGCAACCGAAAGAAAATGAACCTCAACCTCAACCTCAACCTGAACGTGAATGTGAACCTTTCACAGCCAATTAATAGCGGCTAACAAGATCGATGCTGGACGGCGATAAGCGACGACGATCGACGATCGACAAGTTAACTGCATAGTTAATAGATTAGCTATGCCTGATGCCGGACACAGTCGGACAACGCCCACTGTGTGTGTGAGAATGCGCGGCTAAGGATCGCCGGCACACACACCAAGCCTCTGTGTGTGTGTGTGAGAGTGTTTGCGTGTTGGCCAGCTCTGCTTGGACCTTAGCGATCTACAGCATTGCTGACGATCCTCTACTGCCTCCAGTCCTCGTTTTGTGTTTATTATGGCGCGTTTCGTTAATTTCTTGGCGCCATCATCATCGTCGCCGTCGCCGTTACCTCCTCTACTCCCTCTACCTCTCTCTCACTCTCTCTCACTCTGGCTCTCCTTGTCTACATCTCCTTCTGCTGCCTCCTGCTTTGCTGCGTCATAAAATTAAAACTCTTCACTCCATCATTTTCGTGTGCGAGTGCAACATTTGACAGGTAAACGTCTGGGAAAAAAAATATATATAACCTTTCGATGGACCGCCGGTTATCGCAGCCGCGCCCCTTCTGACGGAATCTGAATATCGTATGAGAGGTTGTAGAACACGGAATGCTCTCTGCAAAGGGTATTCCATATATAAGAAAAGATATGCAGGATACTGTATAGAATTCATGTAGTTAAAATGGCAATATGTGGAATATGGTGTTAGACTATAGTTATATATTCTTTAAATATTCTAAATTGTACATTGATTAACCATTTAGTGTCTTATACATTCTTGTAATACCTCTTCCCCCTCTCAAGTTTATTTCCAGAGTATTCCCTATTCGTTGCTCTCCTTTATCTTCTCTCAAAACATTCTTTTGAAGATATTTTTCACAGCCCCTTGACGCGTCGTTGTTGATGTGCAGTTAGCCATATTTTTGACAGATTTATTAGGCAATATTAATATTTTATATGTGCCATGGGAGCTGCCCGTTATCACCTGCAAGACCGTGTCTGCTGTAGGTCAGGAATAGACGCCCCCGTCAGCTGAGTGCAACTTGCCCTCGTCACACTGTTTGCATAAGGCAGACGAGGAGCATCTCTCATCATCTTTCCGGAGATCGGTACAGATATCGACAAGGCCCCCCCAGATAAAAAGTCTTTTGTCTTCTTCTTCTTCTTCTTCTGCTACGGGCTTGTTTTCAACTCTTGGTCGCCGTCGCTGTTTGCCTTTGTCTGCTGACTGGACGAACGTGTGAAAATGCATTTGCATATTCAATCAACGGCACAATAAATACGACAGTATCCGCGACCATATTCCGCGCTTCATACTCCACGAATTCATACCGACTCGTTAAACAAGATTTACATACGACAATAACAAAATCAACACATACATACGCGTACATATGGATACGAATGCCATATGTATACAGTGGCAGACGAGCAGACTGGCGCGTTATAGACTCTACGGATAGTTCGATGATTTCAGCCCGTGACTTTTGCATTCGAATTGAAAGTGTCAACACTTTCGTGGCACCAGCAGCAGCTTCACATTGCCGCACGCAGCGACCCATAAACAGCAGAAGAAGAAGAAGCGAGTGAGCAAATAAATAATGAAAAAAGTCCAAAATCATGCTTGATCTGGGCGATCGATCTGTTAATAGCCACGATGACTGGTCAGACGACGAAAATATTTGCGTGGGCCGACGGAATATTTTCACTTCACTCCTTCAACGCGATTGTGTCTATTTTCAAGCCGAATTTGTACTAAAATTAACAGTTCGCCCAATTTGGCAATGTAAATAAAAATATTTTCGGTTCTCTGTGACTTAAAAATTCCATTATTAAAGGCGCACGCTTCCGAGAGTGTCGCCTAGAAACGACACATCTGTTCCGACACTTGAAACGTGGCGTAGCAACACGCGCTCAGTAGTTTCCCCTACTTCCCCTCTTCTCCTGCTCCAGCACCCACTTTCCTCCCTCTGTGTGCGGCACTTTCGGTTTCCGTGCGTGATAAGCGCATTGCACTGCAGCTGCAATTGGAGGCTTTATCTGGACTCTATCTGGGGCTGTCCCGTGCTGCGCTCTAATGCAAAACCATAAAACAAATTATGAGCGATACGCTAAATCAACGAGATGCGCTCAAGCGGTGCCCGCTCGTAGCAGGGGGAACTGGGAGAAGGGGGCTTCTTTTTGGGAGGTACGTGGCACTTTTGACTTAATGAAAATGTTGGCACTACAAGTCAAGTGCTGCGAGGCGCAGCCAAGCGCATTCACACACACACACACAGGCAGGCAGGCAGGCAGGGGCACACTCACACACACACACTCTCGAGCTGCCGCCGCCGTCGCCGCACGCAAGTGAAAAATGTTGGCGCCAGGCGCCACTAAAAAATCTTATGAATGAAGTAGACACATTTTTGTTTCTCGTGGCTGCTGTACGGTTGTATGCCCCGCACCTAAACCCTTGCCTACCCTTGCCTACCCTTGCCTCCCCTTGCCATACTTCTCTGTTTGCTCGGTGTGCGGCTTAAGCGTTGACCGGAATCGCGTTTGAAGTGCATACAGACAACGCTTCTCTCGCCATCTCCCAGTCTCTCCCTGCCTTCCTGCTGCCTTCTCTCTTCTTAGTCTGTCTTCGCTCATTATAATAATTTTTCCTAGAAAGTTCTCGTATTTATTAAGTTATTAAAATGAAATTAAGGTGCCTACTTAACGGCAACTGCCAGAAATTCTTTGCGCTAATTATAACATTTATTTCTTAGGAAAAACACAAGAAAAACAAAGGCATAAATATTTGAAAATTGAACAGATTGTGGATTGTTATTCAATTTTTATTGGGCAATGTTTGTGAGAATAACAAGATAACAACCTTGCCTAAAGAGCAGACATAGATAATCTAATGATCTAGGTAAATGTTATTAAAGCTTATGATAATAACAATAATAATGATATACTTTGTTAGTCAGAGGAATTTGAAGAAGAGGCGAAGAGGTACAGAAAAGGGAAACTAAAGAACTTAGGGGAAGAATGTCTGTACTGCTTATGTAGGAAGAGTTAATATGATATGGGGTTTACTGGCAAGGAAGGAAACTTTATTAACTATTATATGATGACACTTATCCCCATTTATTATTCATCAATTAGTAGCTACTTTCCTAGTATATTTATGGGTAGCACTTTCTCCATTTCAAATTATAAAGTATATTCATAGCGTATATTGATTGATAGTCGCTTTTATATATTTACAACTTTGTTTTGTATAGGTAACACCTATGAAAAAGTGTACCCATTTCATACTACATCTATATTTACTGCATATCAAGTGATAATCGAATTTCTATATTGTTTTTATTACAGTCATATATCGCCTTTGCACCGCGCACCCTCCCTCAGTCCTTTATCAATCGCACTTGTCAGGGGCTTTCCACATCTATTTCCATTGGCAGCTCGCTGCTACTACCTGTGGCATAAGCAGAAGAATTAGCGGATCGCTAGGACCGAACGTGCGTTTCACATTAAATCCACGCACTAAAAGCATTAATCACCATTTTCACGCGACGCGCCTGTCCTGGCCCAGTCCACTAGAGCGCGCCAGCCCTCAGCTCGTTAGAGAGAAATGAGCCTGACACGTCCGCGACGCGGAGGTTACAGGCCTGCCCGAGGCCTGAGGCAAGTGCTTCCTGGAAAAGTGCAGCGCCTGCGCCGTCGCCGCCGTCGTCGCCGCGTGTTGACTAATGGCGCGCATTTAGCAGCGATTAATGATTTTTATGAGCCGCCATAATTTTATGGCACATCAACTGATCGCTGGCTGGTGGAAATTCCAGCGAATTTCCCCGTTGCCAGGCCATTGAAGAGAAGAAGCCGAAGAAAAGCTGCAACCTGCTGCGGTTTTATTATCCTACCTGATGTCTGGTGCCTGGTGCGCTCTCTCTGGCACCGGCGTTACGCGCACAATGCGAGGGTACTTGAGATTTTATGAGGCGGCTTCATTGTGCCCAGGAACGGGTGCATTCAAATGTATTTGGGAAATGCTAATCAAGTGCCCGTTCTGGGCAGGGTTGGGTCTGGCCCTCTGAGGTTTGAATAGGGCGTTTGTATGACAGCTAATGTCTCGCATAATAGAAATCACCTACTTAGGAATCAAGTGCAAATTGTGAGCCCACTTGAAACGGATTCCCAATCTTCCACTCTCTCTCTCTCTCTCGCTTTCTTCTCTGTGCATGTTGTAATCCTCATATAATTGAAACAAAATGCAATTTGTTTTTACAGTTTGTCGCAGCCTTTAAGATCCCATTTTGGGTTTGTTTTCATTTCCCTACAAGACAGAGAGAGGGACAGATATGAGATACGAGAGATTCTACAGAGATTTGCTTAAAGGATTTGTCAGTCTTCCTTCGCAATTGTTCGAGTCTTGCGTGTGTGCGTATGCATGTGTGTGTGTGTGTGTGGCATATGTGTACAGTTTGCGGCGTTGTCTCCTCTTTTGGTTTATTTTTACTGCTGCTTAAACAATTTTCGCTTAAATTGTTTGTGGCAAATGGGATTTGGGTTCGCCACAAGAGGCTTGGTTTGGTTAAAGGATAACAATCGTTTTGCCTTTGTTGACAATTTCCGATCATTTGCCAAACAAAGAGGGGACAATTGCGGGCTTGTTGTCATCTGTTTACCGATCTGTTTACTCCCTTTCCCGTTGTTGGAGCTGCCTCTGGGGCACACAGCTGTCGAAGGTCCCGATATAAACAAGGATCGATCTCACTTGGGCACAAATCGCAGATCATTTGCTCTGTGAAAACATATCAGCAGAAATAGTTTAAAACAATCAAGATGATCAGCATGTATTCAATTATAAGAAAGAGGGTATATATATAGTGAAAGCAATCACGGCATATGGTATCTATATATAACATACTATATACTTACATTTACATTGTGCATGGTAGAAGGAGTATCTTTCAATCGTAATTATGCTGTCCAAAAGATGCGATTTTTCATAAAAAGTCATTTATTTTTTGAAACTGCAAAATTTGTTTAAAAAATTTCATTTTATTTTGGTAAAGTTGGGAATCGTCTGTTTTTTTTTAATAAAGCAACTCGAAGCTTATTTTATTAATCAAATTAAATTGCAGGTTTCACTTGTTACAATAAGGTAAATCGAAATCATAATTTAAATTAATCGTAAAGTCATTTAAATCATTTCAAAAGTGTTTTCTAAGTAAAATTGTGGAAAGAAAGAATGATTATTATTAATATAATATGTTTGTACTGTAAAAGAATATAGAGTTCTCATAGTTTCCTTAACCATATTGCACATTGCTCTTCACTTATGTCGCTTGTTCTACTTTAGTTTTTTCCCAGCTCGAGCACTTTTTGCTTTATGATAATCACGCCCCGCACATCGTTTTTTTTCTCTGGCCAATGCATATTGAGAGCTCTTCGGCATACCACAAACGATTATCTGCCTCAAAGCACACTCGACCCCGTCCAGGTACAAGCACATACTCAGCGACGTCGTCCTCTGGACAGGGACAGGCACAGCAGTCGAACAATGGCAGCGGTTAAAGTACAAAGCATCGCACTTTATTAACTACTTGAGATTAGGGCTGATAAGGAGATAATCCCCGTCGGTCGGCAACTGAACTCAAAGTGCACCGCGCGCACACAGCTACTCCTACTCCCTCTCCGACTCCTACTCCTACTCGTACTCCTACTACAGCCTCTCGTCGTGGCAGCCAAGGCAACTCGGTAGCTGTTGCCGGTGTAATAAGCATAACAATATCGTTGTCCGCCCAATTGACAAGCCGGGCCCGCAGTTATCTGGAGCAGCGAGGCAGCCGTGTAAAATAGATCACAGGTACAGCCAGGCCGTCATCTCAGGTGAGATCAATGGCAGCCAGCCAGCGAGAGAGAGGGAGGGAGGAGATGGAGAGGCTTATCGTGTGTTGTGTTGACGAGCCGGCGAAGCGTCCGTCCACACGTCACTGCACTTTCGCCAGGCATCTTTCATCTCGATCTGAACTCATCATCATTCCGTCATCCACTCAGTCGCTATCTGCCTCCTCCTCAGGCGCAGCTGCCTTTGATCAGTCTAGCGTAATTTTAAGCCAAATTGCCCTTTGCGCTCTGCCGATCTGCCGCTCTGTTGCTCTCTGTGCAGCTCGAGCTCGGATTCTCTTACGGATGCGGGTTCACGCTGTTTGGGACTCTCTTTCGATGCTGCCTGGTGCCAATGTCAGGGATCCTTTGGCGTTGCTCTGCCGCACTTTCTCAATGCTTCGGTGTGAAGTTGTAACATCTCTCGATACAGCTAGGGTAGTTGCATTCTCGCATCCTCCCCGCGTTTCTTTATGCTCTTTTCAGCCATGGAGCTACTGTTGTGTAATGGGATTTACTGGCATTCCATTGTCCTCGGGCATATTTCTTATAATTTGCTATTCTCAGCGTGTTTTTTATAGAGCTCCCTGGGTACTCGTGTTTTATTAGGGTTTTACGGTATAGAAAGAAAGCCCTAGAATGCCTTTGTAGTGTATATAAACAAGGTATTATCTTAAATATTTAAAAAGAACTAGTTTAGTAATTGTTAGATTGGAAACTTGGAAAATTTGACATGGAAACGTAGAGTGTAAAACATTTTGTAGAAAACTTAAGATACTTTCAATCAGTTCTTATACACTTCACTTCCAAGCTCTCCAGCATTTCTTTGCTACTGTGAAGCACATGTCCCTAACTCAAAGCTCAAAGCTAATCCCGTTAAAAGCTAACTGCATGCTCAATTGGTTACTTGGATCAGCGACCTGCTCAACAAGATTGCCTCAGTTTGAGGTGCTGTGCTGTGCCGTCTTCGGAGACAGTTTGACGGACTGGCAAAGGCCAAATGAGGCATGACAACGCTTCAAGTGTTTATGCAAATGCATTTTAACACCTGCTCAACAAATATTTCCCAACTGCTCACAATAATATTGATAATTTTTATAAATACCACAAGGCCAGGGGGGGTAGACAGGGAGCAGTAACAGAGGGTACTACGTACCGTACTCGATGCCCGACGAGGTAAATATGTAATAACTGTGCGGCAAACGTGAGGCGTAAATTAATTCTATTGAAGTCGCTTTAGCTTGCTGCACTTCGAGTTCCATGGAACGGCTGCCGGGTGCAGTGCAGCCAAAGGCATAAAGGCAGGCAGGCAACCTAAAGCTCTGAGCAAACAGAGTCAGAGGAAAAAAGTGTTGAATCGGATGCTGTGTTTGCGCTTGCTCGACTGCTCGTCTGTTCGTCTGCTCTGCTGTTGCTCATCGTCGTTTGCAACTCGCTGTGGTACGAGAGCTCGCCGAGCACGGCAAGCTCATTATGCGATCGCGTTAAGCTGTGAAATTTATTGTTTGCCCAGCCATAATAGGGGGCAACATCTCCCGAGCTCCCGGTCTGACGAGCTACTGAAACTACTTAGTCGTCTTCGCCGTCTAATCTTCGACTATTGACAAAAACTCAATACCAGTAGTTGTTGGCAGTTCGCATTGGCGTTTATGAATTATGGATATGGAAATGGAAATGGAAAAGGAGATGGAGATGGAGAAGGAAACTGCGACGCCACTTGGGCGATGCGGGCTTGAAGCTCGCGGTTTCTTCGGGCGAACAAATGTTTTATTAATGAAACGTTGATCATCAGCTGCGTTTGTTTTGCTGTTTGACTTGGTGTGGGCAGTGCAGACTCTCTAAGCGAGACAAATTACCACATTTCAACACATACAGCACCTTCTTTCCCCTCCCCCCTGCCTGGAGTAGCATTGCCAAGCAGGACTGGCGCTGGGATCGCTGCTCCAAGTGGCCCTTTTGGCGCCCATTGCAATTGTGTGGCATCAGTTTTGGTTGCTCCTACTCCTCGCCCTCTCGCACTCTACTCTCGGTCAGCTCTGCTGTTTCGGTTGTCATTAATAAAAATGTTTTTGTTGCTTTGCGTTAACTCCCATCGGCCATAAGCCATAAGAAAAACAAACAAATGGACAGGCAGGCGATCGTTGCTCAGTTGACTGGTGGTGGCCCAGACACACACACACACACACACACACATATGCATACACATGCTGCGGACATGCCCCTACTTTAGGTCAAATAAGCCAAGTCAGCGACGTGAGCATGAATCAACCTGTCAAAAGTCTCGTTAACGCCAACAGCAGCAGCAGCAGCAGCAGCAGCGATTTTCTGTGGCTTGGCCTTCTGCCTCCGACAGGGTCACAACGACTGCAACCATGAGCTACAGTGCGAGAGAAATGTTTAGAAGCACTTGCGTAGGTTTACCAAAGAAATGAATCAAGTAATGTCTTCAAACATATATAATCAAGACTTTGAGCAGCCCAACTACCTCTACAAGTCAGCAGATTCTGTGTTCACCTACAAAACAGCTCGAGACCCTAAGGAGGCAGCCTGAAAACAAGCTGAAAACAAAAAGACGGGGAAATTTCATTAAATGCCACATTTGGGCAGCCAAAAACTGGCGCCACGTCCAGGTCGACTGGGTCCGCATCGCCATGTCCCAATAATCTCGACAACTGCAACGAGAGCACGAACAAATAAGCAGCAATTTCTTCATGTTGCGAGCAAATTTGGCTGGAATGTGAACGAGAAGAAGGGAACGGATCGAGGCAATGAAGTGCGCCGTCGCGCTGCTAAACGATCTTGCCACCGCCCGTCCACACTATACCACACACAAGCACACACACACACTGAGAGAAAGAGAGCGAGAGAGGGGGGGGCACACGACGCACGCACGAACTCCGAACTTGAGTACGAAGTGAGCTTCGCTTTTGGGGCCCTTCAACCGCCAACTGAGCCAATCGAGCCAACGGCAGCCGACTGGCGCTATCGTCATCGTCTGGGCTGGAGCTGTAGCTGGACTGGGACTGGGACTGGCACTGGCACTGAAGTTTGGCTCTCGTTCTCTGTCTGACTGTGTGCCACAGTTGTTGTTGTTGTTGTTGCTGCTGCTGTGCCACACCGAATTCAGAGGTGCAAATACGCTGGGACCAGTCTCCAATTTGTGCAGGAAAGTGATCATTCATGCGCCGAAGCAGTGTTTCCACAGTTCTTATGTGCTCATGTTGGCATACCCTGGAACGGGTGAGGGTTCTATAGGGTAGCCAGCTGATGCAGCACAAGAAAAATGTGATAAGAAGAGTATATATGATTATAATAGCAAATTTTATAAGAATCATATGGCAAACAACAGAGATCTCAATGGAAAACCTTTAAGAAACTATACTATTTGATGCTGCGACTCATAAAAGTCAGTTGAATTCTTGTAGAACATGAAAATATGTGTAAGAACTATGCCAGATCTTGAACTTAAACTTGTATAGACTCCATATTGCTTTCGCCTACAGGGTATTTCCTATTCGTGACTTCGTATGCAGCTTGTTATCTTGCGCTTAACTTGATGATGATTTTACGTTTCTGTCTTTGCCCTCTGGTCGTCTCCGTTCTCCGTCTCCGCTGCTCGTTCGTCGCCATTGTCGAAAAAGGAAATGAAATATTTGTCTGGTCTAAAAGTTATCATTTTATTAAAAAGCGGAGGCAATCAACGCATTCACATATTAAAACCCAACTGGCGTCGACTTGTGGGATCTCAAGAAACGAGTCCGACTGGAGGAATCACGTTAAGTTTATAGGTCGCAGCGCACACGCACACGCATACACACACAGAGAGACGGACAGACACATGGAAAGTGATTCACTTGGGTTTGGGTCAGTCAGACGACTGGAGACAGGGGCGTGTTTGGAAAACGTCGCGCCAGTTGCGTCGGTCTCGTCAACTGACCAAAATTGTCTGCACAATTTGAGCCGAGAGAAACAGAGAGAGAGAGAGAGAGTTGAGGATAGTTGTGGGCATGTCCTAGTTACATTGACATGAGGTGGGCGTGAATCTGGCGAGCAATTGTTGGTTTTGATTGGGAAGGGAACTAACTAGTTAGGCCTTGACTAATGTGCGATCTCATGAAGGATCTGGTGACTTGGGTTACAGCTGCAGGAAGGCGTTTTGTGTGCCATGTCACGTCAAAGTGCAGTTTCATGTCAGGACCCTAGATTGGTGTCAGATGTGACTACTTAGTAGACAGCAAGCCCGAGCGTTCTCCTCTCATAACTCAATCAAACCCGAAGACAGTAAACCACACTGAAAGAGTAGACTGTCTTGTTCCCCTCCCACGCCCACGTTTGGGAGCTTCATAAACTGCCCATATAAATGTAGAAATTAATTATAGTTATACTCGTATCATGGAGGACCCACCGCACCGCATTGGAGACGTTATAAAAGACAAAACATTGAAATCCAATTAAATGGGGAATCATTAAAGTGCCAGCATGGAGTGGCCTCCAAATCCATTCCGTCCAATGTTTAATTGCTTATTTCATAAGAGACAATAGAAGGGGCAACCGAGAGACAGAGCTGCCCATTATCATATTAACGCCCCAGCACTTGTGCAGGGCTCCAGAGCCACATCTAATGCCCATCAAATACTGCCCACACCTGCCCCGTTTCTTCTGCTTCATCTTCTTTTCCATCTCTCCCCCCCCGCCCGAGAAGAAACATAAACAGAATTTTTGATTGATGTCCTTGGGCCGTCGTACGATCAGCCTAAACGGCTGCAATAAAAAACTTACCACGTTTGGGGCACAGCGGGCGGTGCCCTGGCGCCAGTGATATATTTCACCCTTTTCCGATCTCCGACTGGGCAGGCGAGACCCGACCAGCCTGAGAATATTTCTTTCTCTCTCGATGCAAAGACGGAGGCGACATTCGTATGGCAGACAAGAACCCAAAGGGAACAGAAAAAGGTGGAAATGTTAAAATTTAATTATGGGTTCAGTTTCTGGATGCGACTTATAAAGATACACACACACACACACCAAGGCATATATCACTGCAATAAAACACGCAGTTCGAGTGTAGAAAAGTCAACAAAAATTTGTTTTTAATTTACAATTTAATATGCGTTATAAAAAATTGGGCTCAATGACGAGACATAAATATTTATGAAGCATGGACTGAACTGGACGCCAGTCTCCCAGAAAGGCAGACTCGAAAAGGAAAACGATCTAAGTTTTTTGACTCTGCTGGATGCCCTACAGCACACAGACTAAGGGCTAAGGATATGACCATTGCTGTAGCAGGTTGTTAAAATGGTATGGAAGGTGAGTAGAGATTTTGGAACCATTTAAAAGGAGAACAAATTGTAATTGAACCCGATAAAATGAAGCAAGGGGAAACATTTCTTGGAATTATGTGATTAAAACTGTGATATGGGGGTGATTTCGGATAAGTAGTTGAGTTTTATTGTAGAGGCACACTTTAAAGACACAGTCCCAGAGAGATTTCTATAATTTTGTAATTATATATTGTATAAATGATATATGACATAAATATTGCACGAAAGTACAAGCGCAACGAGAATGAGATTATAATATGCAAGAACTAGAAAGGAATTCCATCAAATTAGCTATTCTATATGATATTATATCTCAGTTATTATATATAGAACTAGTCAAGTGTGAGAAATAAGCAAGAGTTATGCATGTTATGCTGCCCCAGTTAGGACTATAACCATATTAGTTTTATAATATTTGCGCCTAATGAACTTGCTAATCGTTAACGATTCGTTACGGAGTCGAGTCGTGCATGCCCCACTCGGAGATTTCCCACTGCGTCGCTGCGGACACGCTCCAAAGAATTTGTCAAAGGCAACTAGCAACATTTTCGACGCGACTCGCCTCAAATACTTGTGCCACACACACGCACACACAGCCACACATACCCCCTAAGTCGCCGAATTGCAGGCCGCATAAATTGCCAAACTTGGTCGGACCAACGTGGCCCTCTTCCCCCCAGTTCCCTCTCCTGTATCTCTGACTGTGTCTCTGTTTTGACATTTAGAGGCGTTCGTTGTCGCCATAGGAGAGAGGGGGAGAGGGCCGCGGATAACGTACGGAGACAACTGCCACAGCGCCTCATTATTTATTATGAATTCTATAAATATTAATGGATTTTTAAATGCAATTATAACAACTAATTAATAATGTGCATTTTTAATCGTCCCCAGCGGAACGGACACTGACTGTCTCCCTGCCAGAGAATCCGTCTACGTCTCCGTCTCCTTCTCCGACTCCGTTGGCGCATTTGACGTATTGGCTGACGTATTTATTGCATGTTTTCTCGCTTGGACTCTTGGCCAGCCCATTTGGCCACATCCACATGCACGTTCACGTTCTCCACCATGTGGAGGTGCGCGAAAAAATTAAACGAGAATGTCTGACAGAATTTATTTTAATTAGTGCGTTGGAGCTGTGAGTGGCATGTCAAATGAGTGCGCCTGACTGCGGACAGAGCGACGGAGCCGGAGCTGCAGATCAGCTCATGGTCGGTTGGCTGCCATGCAAAACGCTCAAGTGGTCAGCAGCAGGCTCGTTGATCAATGACAAATCTCTAGAGCCGAGGCCACCCTCCGTTGACACGAAGATCAGAGCGCACAAAGCCGCCAGAGATCGCGATCCTGATCGCGGTTGAGCTGCAATATCGACAAAGATCGAGATTGAGGATCGAAGATCGGCAAATCCCCCTTGTATCGATTACATAGATCGACTTCTGTGCTCAGGTCAATTGCCGCCAGGCCTAAAGCAAAGAGAAGCCGCCGCCGCCGTCTCCGTTGCCAGGTCGCGTCCGTTGTAATCGATATGGCGAAACGTTTGCAATCGATACCGCAGCGCAGCGCAGCCGGGGAAAATGTATCTTAAGTAGCAATGTAAATGTAATGTGTCCAGATGCCGAGCTGCTGATAACAGCGCCCCGGTGGCGACGTCTAGAAGAGCGTACCATCATCGCAGCAGATCGGTAGCCTGAGTTGCGCTACCTCTCTCTGTTTCTCTCTCTACCTCTCTCTCTTTCTGTGTGGCTGCCCATAATGTATCTAACAGATACTTATGGATTTTGGGTCTTGTGACAGGCGTCCGCTGTGCACCCAGCCAGGGGCAGACGGTTAAAGTGGAGCCCCACAACGTGAGAAATATAAATATGCAAAGCGATCGCATCGGGAAAAGGTTGACGGAGATCGCCAGATCGGGCATCGGGCATCGGGCATCGGCGACGGGGGCATCGATCGAAACAAACATCTTAACAAATTATATAGTGGTCGATGTCTGGCGCGTCCAACTCTCGTTCATCTCGACTGATCGACGTCGTCGTCAAGTATCTCAACTAGTAGCCGCTAGGCAGCCACGGAAAGTGATCATCTCAACGACAGGCCATCGATCATTCCACAGACGAAGACGGAGACGGAGTCGGAGCTCATGCTGGTCTCTCGACTCTCTTCTGTTTCTCTCTCCCTCTCTCGTCTCTTTTTTTTTTGGCTACAACTTTGGGCCAAGCGTGGTAGAAAGCGTGTTGGAAAATTAAATCATCGTTGACCTGTTGTTGTTGTTGTTGCTGTTGTCTTCTCGTTGCCTTAATGATGCCCAACGCACCTTGAGCTGCGGCTTAGTAGTATCTCTGGCCGGGCAGAGATCTCTATCAGCGAGTTAACTCGTTTAGCATTTAGTTGCAGGCGCCTAAGATGCAACCTGGCTTGGGATGCAGACTGAAACTGGCATTGGAATTGGGATTGGGACTGCGACTGCGACTGCAACTGGTTCTTATCGTATCTCTCGCATCTTGAATGGAGTTTTTCTCAGGATTCTCAGGGGGGGCGCGAGGCAACGCCTTCTGCTTATTAGGCGCAGACAGTGTCGTTTATATCATTTATATTATTTTATGATGATCGTTTTGTAGATCTTCTTTTTGTTTTTCATAAATTATATGTGTAACCTGTCGCGTCGCGTCCGTTTCTCGTTGCAGGTGACAATCCAGCTCGAGGTCGAGCTCTGTATGCGTACGGGTTAATTAGGGTTATCCATGATTTATTGATTTGTTGTGCCTCACCAGAGGGCAGCGCAGGGCAGGGCAGGTTGCATTGTCTGCCCCGTTGATTATGGCCCTAATAACTTGGGGGCTTCCAAGCCAAACTTGATGGTCTTTTAATACGCGCTATTCTCATCCAATCTAACGATTGCTTATGTTTTAATTAGCCAAATGATTTGATGTGGCCTGTCTGCAGCTTCATGGCTTGCTCAGTTACGTGGGACGTTGCCCGGGGCTGCAACAGACACAGATTGCTCTAACGGTAGCTGGCACACAGCTCTTATCAAAACCAAACTCATGTCGCTACCGTGCACAGCCCAGGCAGATGCTGCTCTGTCGGCAGATAAGCACACACAAAGGACAAGTGGACCAGGGACCAGTACCAGGACGAGGTCGAGAACAGGACGTGATGTGCTGGCGCCAAGCATTGCCGGCCACTTGTCGCGTCGCGCGACATTCGAACAAAAGAAAATTATTACTTCAATTGGCGACAACGTCCTCGACAACGGCAACGACGACGGGCTCGTCCTCTCGTGCGGGTCAGGTAGGACATCTCAAGTTGAAAGCGACCCGCCTACAGATCGCTTCACACTTGGCTAGACGAGGCGCGACTCTCTCTCTTTCTCTCCCTCACTCCCTCCTTACACGTCGCTTAGTGACGCAATTACACCTGACCTGGCAGCTAACTAACTCAACTATCTGCAACATAGATCTGCCATAAAAGTGTCTGCAACGCCCTAGATAGTCAGCTGCCCAGCCCAGCATCATGCAACATGCGGCGACTACTGTGTCGTTGTCCTTTGTTCGCCCTTTGTCGGTGTGCATCTTCAGGCCAGGCGTGAAACGTTACAATTTCATATCTTTTGTTTCTACTCAAAATAAAAGTTTGCCAGTTATTTGTACAAACGTTTTACGATGCACTGGCGCCTGCCAAGCGTCGCCCCGCCAGAGTTGACTCCTCCTGGCCGGCGATATGCCGTCTACAACAAGATCAGTTGAGGTTTAATGTGTCTGTCGCGCGAATCTGCCGCGTTTTTAGTCGGAATCCCTCTTTCTAGTCGGCTGGCAGTGAAGTCAAGCCCGAAATTAGTCGGCGACACGATTGCAGCGCTTGAGCTGAAGTGCAAATTGTTTTCGGGCATTCCCAGGAAAGTGTTGGCAAAGCCACTCAAAGGGGGGAGAGTAGAGCTGTAGAAGAATTGCAGATATATATATATATCTTTATATCTGTTCAAGATCAATGTTAGACATGTTGAAAACTATTTATAGAACATTTTGCAGCTGAAAGTTTGCAGAGTATTTTGAATTGAAGATAGAATGACTACTATAAGGTACTACTACTATAAGGTTTTAATTAAAACAGAAGTAGTATACGTATTTCGAGGAACATGATCCGTTTGACTACAAAAATCTGTTAATTAATAGTTTAATAAATAAGTTGCATTCAAAATAAAAGAAGTGATATTGCAACTCTCAATCTCAGCGTTAGATTTATCAAGTGTATCTCTTTCTTTGTACGAGTACCCTTCGACCCATGGTCCGAAAGCGCTTACTAACTTTATGAAAATGTATGTAACATACAAAAGAAGGAGTGGCAGATTCCTCAAAGTATACATACAATATATTCTTACTCTGATTGTCTGTCCGTTTAAGCGCCGATATCTCACCTATAACAAAAACTAGTGACATCAAATTCGACATGAAGGTTCCTGTATATAATTATTTTATAAAGTTGCATCAAATATTGGGTGCCCTATTATTTTTTCTCCATACTTACATTTTACAAAACATTGATATGGTTTTATAATAATTTATGAGTAGTAGTATATAATATTTACTAAATTTTCCTTAATACAATCGTAATTTTAGAACCCTCGACTTAAATAATGAATATATTGAGCTTATGACTAATGTTTTTATTGCAAACAAGTCTCAGTCAAAGATCTACAGATACGTATTTATTTGACCAATATTCCTAATAATGTATCCATCTATTTCGTAGATCTAAAACAACTAAGTATCTAGCTTAAAACCCTGCCAAATTCCCTAGCGAATGAATCATACTGCTCGTATATAACGCATAATTTCCACATTCATGCTGACTTCCTGCGCATACTTGAGCCCCATGATTACATCGATTTTCCATTTTCCCTGCACACGATTAGCAGCAATTTTCCGTGCTGACAAGCACTAATCAATAGCCTTGCGGAGCCTCAGCTGAACCCAAACGAAATGTATCAATTTTCGGGAAAAACTATGCAAGGCAATCTGGCAAATACAAACAGATATCTGGGCAAGTAGGAGGGAGTGTAGGGGACGGGGAAGAATGTTGAAATTCCGAAACAGGCAATTAAGAAAATCAACAAAATTTATGTTTCACCTGTCTCTGCATAAAATACATAAATACAAAATGCCAGACAATGCCAACAAGGGCCAAAAATGGTGGCTAATTACACGCCACGAAAAACGGCAAGAGATCCCCAGACCCAGAACGAGACACAGAAACAGAAAGAGAAGCCAAAGCAAACGACGGATGACGGCAATGAAAATAGCAACGGGCATTTTTCCAGACGTCTCGCTGCTGCTGACTCTGCTGACGTTGCTGCTGGCGTTGCAGACAGGCGCGCTGTGGAAAATCTCACTTCTGAATTACAAAGCATGCCACGTTCAGGCGAGAGCGAGAGAGAAGAGAAGAGAGGAGAGCATGCCAGTGAAGTCAGTGGCGCAGAAAAACACTGCGGCTGATGAAAATCAACAGCGCTAAGCGTCAACTTCGCCACTCGCAGCGAGTGCTGCCACAATTCGACGTCGCTCTCCCTCGCTCTCTCTCTCTCTTCGCACACAAAATGGCGCACGAAGTGCCGAGAGAGTGAGAGCGAGAGAGCGTGCGCCATACTCGAAGTTCGTTTGCAGCGCGTAGGCGTCGTAGGCAAGGCAGGCTCAGCCAATCAGAGTGCGTCGTTGCCCGAACCGGTTTGGCAGGTCGGCCTTGTACTGTGAAACCGAAACCAGCTACGACGCACACGCAGCTAAGCATCGATCGTGCTCAACTCGAGATCAGTTCGTTGCGAAACGTCGTGCGTGCCAGAAGTTCTTAGCGCAGCGCAGCAGCAGCAGTAAGAAAACCAGTTACAAAGTGAGAATCAAGAAGTGTTTGAAGAATTAGAAGTGATCGTGTAGACAAAACCCAAGTAAACTAATCATCAAAAATGTTGTCCATGCACGAGTTAATGGATATGCGAATGCAGCAGCAGTTGGCCCATGAGCTGTACCGCCAGCAGATCATGCAGCGTATTCCTGGTAAGTAGAGCACCGCTTTAGATCGATAAATGTATCGATCAAATGCCGACGGCAAAGAGGAAAACAATATATGAAGTGAAGATGCTTGATGCAATGAGTTTAATGAAAGAACTAAACTATATACAATAATGAAACTCTCTATATATTAGAAACAATTCTATTCAATTCCACATTAGTATTACTTAATCTCTCAAAACTCTTAATCATGAAGAATTCATAAGAATTTGTAGTACATACATAAATTCCATAAAAGCTTTCAAAATGAATCAGTTTTATTAAATGTTCAGTTTTATGAAATAACTCTCGTTCTCTGCATATAATTTAGTGTCTTTATTTCTAATATAACTCATGTGTTAGATAATAACTAGACTGGACAGGCGGCAATTTTAGCTTCGTCCATAATTGAGTATTTTAACAAATTGTTATGGCATGACTTCTTCTTCAGCTCAGCTGCTTAACGAACCCACCAAACCACTTCTCTCTCTCTCTTTCTCTCTCTCTTAAATGATATCCCGTTTAACATGCAATCTCTTCTTCACAGATCCCTTTCCTGCCATGATGCCGCTGCACATGACACCGGCACAGCCACAACTTATTATGCCCAGTCGCCCCATGTTGCCGGGCGTGGAGGCCAAGCTGGAAAACAACGATCTGTGGCAGCAATTCCATCAGATCGGCACCGAGATGATCATCACCAAGAGCGGCAGGTAGGTTTTCCCAAGAACTATGCCCCACATCCTATGCAAATAGAGTTTTTCCTCACCCACTCGAGAAGTCAAGTGCAATGTGGTCCGCGAACGGGGCTGGGAGCCGGGGGAGGCAGGGTATAGACGCGAGGCCTATGTAAATATTTGCCATGACCCGACGCGATGCGCACACTCGACTCACAAAAACGTGGCCTAATGTGGCGCCTAGCGATAATTCAAAACGCAGCAGGAGCTGCACGGGTAACAGTGGACAACAGTGACAGCTACAACATACAACAGCAACAACAAGTGCAGACGACGACGACGCTGCTGCCGCCGCCGTCCTGGCGCCGGTGCGCTCATAAAAATCTTTTCTTTCTCTTAGCGCATTGTTCTGCCGCGCGTTGACAATGTGCCGCGCAAGAGATCTGAGAACGGTCCAAGACGATGAAACCCATAAACAGTTCTCGCTCTACCTGCGTTTTCACACTTTTGCCTACAATGGGCTCGCTTTGTTGCTGTTGTTGTTGTCGCTCGAGTATCTTATGCATATTTCCCCCGAGAGATTCGTGTTGCTGCATCCAAATCCAAATCGGACTATGCGACTACCGACTGGCAGCCAAAATTAACATAATTATGAGTCGAGCACCTCGAAGATTTGTCCACTTTCTCGGCTCATTAGGTATGCATTGATCGCTCGTAGCGCCACATTTGGAAGCCGTTAAGTGTGGCTCTGTGCCCCGCCAGATCTTGTCTAATTGTTTGGCGCCATGCGCTGCAATTAATCATAGAGCCCCGTGCATTGTTTTGAGGTTGATTCCCGTTTTGGGATTTGTTTTCGTTACCTTTTAAATCGCTCCCTGCGTGCCCCCTGCTGTGCCTAATTACACACTTGTTAGGCTGGTCCAGGCCGGGCCACAAATCATATGCTGCCACGGGGGTACGCCTTGATAGTGTGGCAGCCACTTGATTTATCCATTGCTCACTTAATCAACTTCTATTCTCTGTTCTCGTTTCTTGCAGACGCATGTTCCCCTCGATGCGCGTTTCGCTCAGCGGCCTGGAGGAGGAGGCCAGCTATTGTGTCCTACTGGAGATGGTGCCCATTGGCGATTGTCGCTACAAGTTCTCCGGCTCACAGTGGGTGCCTGCTGGCGGTGCCGAGCCACAGAGCCCACAGCGCATGTATCTGCATCCGGATAGCCCCGCCACGGGTGCACACTGGCAATCGCAGGCACTGCTCTTCAACAAGGTCAAGCT
Organism: Zaprionus ornatus; assembly: GCA_018904035.1. Lineage (NCBI taxonomy): Eukaryota > Metazoa > Arthropoda > Insecta > Diptera > Drosophilidae > Zaprionus > Zaprionus ornatus. The sequence goes on from JAEIFZ010000200.1 coordinate 383,808, forward strand.
GACCAACAACACTCTCGACAGCAATGGACATGTAAGTGTGATGAGAGATCACTTGAGATTGTTTCGCAGTTACTTATGTGCATATTCTTATCCTTATCACACAGATTGTGCTGGCCAGCATGCACAAGTATCAGCCACGTCTGCATGTCATCCGCAGCAGCGAGCTCACCCAGCTGCCCTGGGCGCCGCAGCAGGCGTTTGTCTTTCCGGAGACGGAGTTTGTCGCCGTAACAGCCTATCAGGTGGGTACCCTCTGTCACATACTCCCTCTTGTCGCTACCCGCATCCACTTGAGCGACATTGAACTGTCGCTAATTGCCTGCGACTTTGTCTGTCAAACAGTTTGACGCGTCGCTCAAGTGGTGGCGCGTCGCCAAGCTACTCTCTGTCGCCAGGCTAGCTCGGATTACAAACGGTCTAACTAATCGAACTATTTCCATTTCTCTCGCCTTGCAGAACGATCGCATTACCAAACTAAAGATCGACAACAATCCCTTTGCCAAGGGCTTCCGTGAGTCGGGACAGTCGCGTTGCAAGCGCAAGCTGAACAGCAGCTCAAACTCCAATGCCGATTCCGAGGACGATGGCTCTAGCGTCAGCAGCTGCGATTCGCCGCAAGCCAAGCGTCAACGCGCCGACTTTGAGCAGGACTCGCAGCGCAGCCTGTCGCCAGCGTACTATGCCACGCCTCCAGCGCCTGTACGGGCAGCTCATCCATATCATGCCTTTAATTATGCACCAAGTGCAGCTTTGTTGCAAGCTGCTTACTTTGCTGCAGTGCCGCCACAGCCAGCGTTGGCACCAGCTCCGCTGTCAGCACCAGCACCAGCACCCGTTTCACCAGCAGTGCAGACCGTGCAGCAGGCCCCGGAAGTATCCCCCTCATCTGCAACAAACTCGCCACGAGCGAAAACCTCCACAAAGCGCAATAGTTTCAGCATTTCGGCCATTTTGGCTTATTAAGGTTACTATTGTTGTCTCCCTCTCAGCTTTGTTGTGATTACAGTGTGCAGTATGGTAGTTCTATGTTATATTTAGTATTCTGTTAATTAGTTATAAGTGCAGCTTGCAAATAAAGCAAAAATACTATGAAGCATAATGAATCGATAACTTTTAACTGCAGCTCAACTTAACGTAAATATTAATGCCCTCAACTATCGAAAGCTTCGATTGCGACAGGCAGCACAAACCAGTTATCGATAGGCAGCCCACGCGTCATGCCTGCACTCAAGCCATGCGCAACCTTCGTTGCTTCCGTTTTTACAGGTTTTGCGAGAATCGAAACAACTTTGGCGGGCCTGAGGTCCAAATTAATGTGCTCCATCAGCAGCACTCCACTCGAAAGTCAAGGAGCCCAGGCCTAAAACCAACTCCGGTAGTAGTTAAAACAATTCTCGGCAGATAAGGCATCCATTATGAGCAGCGATTTGATGGCTTCGCTGGCGTTTGGTCTTTGCCGACCCTCCAGACGAGTCTCAACTGATGACGCAGCATCGCCAGCGCCAGCGGCTTCTCTTGCTTCTTAGTGCTGCTGTGCATCTCGTACGGCTTGTGAAATTTTCGTTTTTATCGCACCTTTTATGGCCAGTGGCCATTGGAGGATTGGGAAGAGAACGAGTTGGGAATGGGTATGCGACTGTGCTGGTGTGGCCACTTCTCCTCGTGCATTATTATCGCGTCAAATGCGACAAATCTGTCTGCGCTGGCGGCGGCTGCCTTTTTAGCCTGCATAATTGGCTCGATAAGCCAGCGGGGGCAGCTGCTGTTGCATGCAGCGGGGCAGCTTCATCTGCGTGCGGTCTTAGTCGGCTTCCTAAACGGTGGCGCCAAATGTTTCGGGTTTAATAACTTTAATTAAGCTTTAAGTTGCAGCTAGAAGAACGATAATCGTCTTGATTGGAAACCCAAATCCGTTGAAAATTGCCTATTGTGTTGTTGTTCTCTCTTGTTGTTGTCGCTGCTGTTCTTTATTTTCATTCATAGAAATCTTTGCATATCTTTAGCATACAGTTTCTTGCCTGGCTTTGACTAATTTTGGACTTAGTCGAGTTCTGTGCGCCTTTTTATAGTCTTCTGTTTTTGTCTCTAATTTTTGTCACATAAATTTGCCTTTTAAATGTTGAAACAATTAAATTATGGGATTTGCACGTTTTCACTCCGAAATCGGTTGATGCTGCTGTTGTTTTTGGCGGCATTTGCGCTTGGAAGTGTTTTTTAAACGCTGTGGGCCCCTTAATTTGTTGTCTCTTTCCTCTCCTCCCCAGAAATATATGTGCATATTGATTGGCTTTGGTGTTTTCTTTCTTTCTCAACGAGAGAAACAGTGGCAAAAAGCGTCAAAATTCGAAGATTATGCGATAAATATGCAAATGGCATCGCTCACGTTTCTAATTTGTGCTTGTTTTAATATACTTAATGAATTTTTATGTGCCTAAGCCTCAGTCAGTCCCCCCTTCCCCTCCTTGACAATCCGGTTTTGCGGTCAAAGCTGTTGATAATGACGATATTGAGGATAATGATGCTTTATTGTTATTGCAAAGGTGTTGCCGTTTGTTTGGGTTGCGCGTTTTTACCTTTTTTTATCTCCCAATTATAATATATGTACATGATTTGGTATTTAAGTTGTGGCGTGTTTGTATTTATGAGCGTAGATCAAGCCTAAAATTTAATTAAAGCTCGGCTCAAACTGGTTAGCAGTGCTGCCAACTTATAATGAGAAAATAAAGCCGTTTTTAAGGCAAGCAAAAAAAAGCTGAAAATGTTCTGAAAAGAAGCCAAAATAATTTTTTCCCGCAGAATTGGCGTTAAAATTTCGAAGAGCAGTTGTGGGTTTCTGCACACACTAGTATGTCATCCAAGACATAAACGATATGGTGTCACTGCTAAAAAATCGATAGTGGTAGAAGTATCGCCACTCTGCAGTGCGCGTTTTATACGCCAGAGTGCGCCACTGTAGGCGAACAGCTGATTGAAGGAGAGTAGTTCTTCGACAAGTTTGGTTTAGTTTATTTTGTTTGCAGGAAAAATTATTATTAGGCCGACAGTTTGGCTAGCTCCTCGCGCAACTCTGAGGTATCTATGGGTCCTTTGCCTTGATCCTTTCCACCAGCACCGGCCAGGACGGCTGCCAACAGACGCGGACAACTCTTCTTGTGCATGAACCAGTGGAGGCGTTGGCACTCGCGATCGCAATACTGCACCGCCTTGCACTTGGAACACTTCTTGTCGGGCTTCTCTTGTCCGCACGTGCTGCAGTAGCTGGTCTCGTCCTGCAAGATAATAAATCAGTAATCTCGTCAAATACAAATCTCCTGCTCAAAATTACCACAAATCCGCGCATGCCGTTGATGGCATTACGAAGGATAACCAAAGCGGGAGGCGCATCCTTAGCACCAAGTTGCGTGGCAATCTGCCGGAAGATAGTGCACTCCCGGAATGGGAATTCGCGTGCACATTCACGCACTGTAAATTCCACATAATCTAACTGGCCGAGCTTGTTCTCCTTGAGTACGCGCTTCACAAAGACCTCAATGAAGTCGCCCTTGTTGGAATCCGCGCCGTCAGCTGGTTTGTCCTTGTGCTGTGCCTTGAACTGCTCCTCACAGCGCAGCAGTTCGCCCACAATCCAGCCCAGATAGTGGAACTTAAAGGCCATCAGTTCGTTGACGTCGTGTGTCTTCTGCATCTCCTTCTCGCACATCAGCGCCAGAGTCTTGCGCAGATTAGGCAAGAGCTTGAGCAGACCCAGTCTTTGTGCGTTTAGGGTAATCCTCACGGGATGCAAGTTGATCTCTGTGACGAAACTGTGGAACGACTTCAGCAGCACCGGCGGGATTTGCGGTTCCGTCTGCTGGCCATGAAGCTGTGTGTAGTACTCCAGGCTGGCCAACGTCACATAGTTGTTGATGGTCTCCACGCAGGCGTGGTTGCCCACAAAGGCGGCCATTTGGGAGGCAGTGCGCGAAACGCTGTTTATACTGTTCGGATTGATGCCGGCGTCAAGGAGCTGGCGGCAGACGTGCGTGTTACCCGACAGTGCGGCAAAGTGCAGCGGCGTGTAGTCTGCACCGTGCTGATTAAGATTGATGTCGGCTCCCTGTTTACAAAGCGAAGCATATCAAATACGAGTCGTGAGTAACCGCAATTGTTCACTCACCATGTCCAGCAGCAGCTGCACCGCCTCCTTGTTGCCTTTGAAACTGGCGTGCGCCAATATCGACATCCCGCTGTCATCCACAAAGTTCACGCCGCCTTTCAGCTGGCCCAGCAGTTGTTTGAAGCCGCTCGTGTCATTCTTCGAGATGCGATCGATCAGTTGGAGCTGTATGTCGTCCAATTGCGACTTTTTGCTGTCTCCGCTCATGTTTTTTAGTCAATAATAATGCAATAGCAAAACGTGCTCACACAAAAAACATATGTTTATCGCACACACAAAACTTAACAGTTTTTCACTATGTTGTTTACAGTACGCTTTATTTTATGGCAGAGCTGCTGTTTAGCGATTTCCAATTGTACAATTTATTTACTTGCTTTTATTTTACTGTCGTTTAAATATGGAATATATAAAAATATATAAATAATTTAACAAATAATTCGAATTTATTTAAAGAAAGCGGAAAATGAATGTTTATTTGAATCAAACAGCTGTTGCACAAAGTGCCAATAGAGAAACTTAACAGAAAGTCGATATTAAATCGATAACATTGTTTTATTAAAGCTAAGATTATCGACTACAATAGTGGTTTCACCGCTGCAGACCGACTGAAAATGTTATATTTAAAGTTTCTAAACATATTTGTACCTTAACATGTCATGTTAAAAATATTTTAGTCAGCATACTAGCCTCAGTGTGGCAAAACTAATACAACGATACGGTCTGCTTGCACTGCGCACGTCAAATTTAGTACGTTTTTGGCTGCCGTCAAGAGTGGTGGTCGAGTTGTGTGTGCCGCGGTCAACGCTTACTGTGCGTGTTTTTTAATATTTTTAAATATAGGCCTTGTGTATAAAGCCAGTGATTTTGTAATTGCAAATACAAAAAGGCGAGCATTAAACGAATTTAATTGAAGGCAGCTCCTACGGTACGTGAGGTCGTCGCAAGCCAACAAACGCACACACACACACACATTCAAATACCACTACAACTACACAAGTACACGCGAAAGTGCTGCAAAAAAGGTGATAAGCGCGCAATGGCCCTGTGTGTTTTTTGTACAAGGAAATTCTTCTTGTTTTGCTGAAATTCCAATGCAGGAACAATTAAATCCACGCGAATCCACCCTAAAACAGCAATTCAGAAGTAATAAATTCCGTATGCATATAACAAAACAGATAAGCGCGCAAAATACCGAGCCGAACAACAACAAGAATAACAACAACAACAACTACAACAACTACAACTGCAGCCTGCAGTGTCTTTGACTAAGAAATACTCAGTAAATTGCGGTTCTTTATTTGTAAATAGCAACAACTGTAGCGCTAAGTAAACCTGATATTTGTTGCTGAAAATTGTTGTTCATTTTGATGAGTTCTTTCGTGTTGTTGTTGTTGCTGTTGCCGACACTCCCCTGTTGCTGTGTTCCCCTGTGTGGTGCACATACACCCTTTGTGTGTGTTTGCTGCGGGGTATGCGCGAGTGAAAGAGAGAAGTGACAGCAGCGCCAGATAAGGCAGTGCAGATAAACAAAGCCGTTACCGCAGTAGCTGCGCGATGGCGGCAGCGGCAGCGACGTCGCCCAAACACACATACAATGAATGTACAACAAATTATTAATAAAAGAAACTCGTGCAATGTCTTGGCCGTTGTTTTTCACAATTAACTCGATTGAGTGTGTGTGCGACGGGGGCAGGGACAGGGGGGCAGGCAGTGGCGCCTGTGTCCGCCAGAAATGTTTACATGTGGTCGAGGCGAGGCGAGGAAAATTGCCGTTTTCCTCTACTTGGTGTGAACATTGGCCTTGCGGTGGTTGCCTATCGGCATGGGTGTGTGTGTGTGTGTATGTATGTGTGAGAAGCTTTGTTGTTTACCAATTTCGATAAGTTTCTGTTTCGCATCATTTCCTGCGCACAAGCAGTTCACACAAGAACAAACACACATACACATGCACACCACTGCACCGTGAGACACATGGCAAACAGCCTCTCTCCGCGTCTACCCCCCACAATGCAAGCATTCACTGCTGGAGTTAATATCCTCTTGTTGTTGTTGTTCCTTTTGTTATTGTGCTCGTGCAATGTCACCCTGTTGACAAAAAAAAAAACAAGAAATGAAAACACGAAAAACAGAAAGAAAACTGCGTTCTTTGTGCACAATTTGAGTGTCTGTGCCTGTGTGCAGCTGTTGCCGCCATAATTTATTAACCCTTGAGGACCAACACCAACAGGTGCAACGCGTTTTCCATAATCCCCGCAGCAGCTGTTAATGCTTTCCCCCTCTCCCTCCCTTTGGTTTCTCCTGCAGCGCTAAGTGAATGAAAAAGTGTAAAACGTGCTAAACTAAATCAATAAAAAGCTAATAAAGGAATATCTAAAATATTAAATATCCCCCCAAAAAAACAGTTCCAATAAATTAATTAAGAAAATGGGAAAACTGCTGAGTTTGCTGTCACGCGACGATTCAAATTGTTGCGCCGCCAAATCCTACGATGTTTTCCTCGACTTTGAGAATGCCGCGCCCACGGATACGGAGCGTGAGGTGTACGACGAAGTGGAGCGCGTGCTCAAGGAGTCGGAAATCGTATTGGACGAGATTCAAATCTACAAGGTGAGTAGGCTAACTATCATAGAGAGTGCGTCATTAGCTGCGCTTTGGATTGGGGACTTTTCCCCGAACTAAGATCAGCACAACAACCGGTTGGGGTAGTTCGACCAAGTTTCAGTTTCAGTCTGAGTCTCTCTTTCGATTGGAACTAATTGACGCACTGTTGCCATATTTGCTTTGGGTAGCACCTTCAAGAACCATTTAAATATTTGTTAGTCGATCACACCCCGTCTCTCTCTTGATCTCTGCCTCTCTCTCTCTCTCTCTCTCAATTGAAAGTGTGCGAAATACATAAAAAGACTACGGGGCAGACAACAAATTGAGCATTTAACCTTTGCCAGTAGCGTCAACAGTTATGTGATCTCCCTTTGTCTCTCTCTCTCTCTCTCTCTCTCTCTCTCTCTCTCTCTCTCTTCATTCATATGCTCTCTTGTTCACTTGTTCTCTTGTTCTCTTCCTAAGCAACTGGTGGAACGTTCTTGCGGCTGACTCACGTGTGACTGCGCCTGTATGATCGGTAATCGGCCAATCGAGCAATCGACTTTCTTCGTGTCGCACAGACTTCGTGGTCGTCGAGCTTTGACGTCACTTACTTACGGTTCTTGTGTTCACTCGAGTTCTGTTTTAGGATTAGTCAGCGCCAGTTTGCGCTCTTTGTTGTTGTTATTGTTGTTGTTGCTGACCTTTGCTAAGCGTCATCGGTTTGAGCCCGTGTTCGTATTCGAATTCGAATTGGGATTTGTGTGTCGCGTGGTGCGAATTATTAATTGGCTTTCGTCCGAAAGCAAATGAAATGTTTGTCCAGGGCGTTAATCAACGCAAATGAACGGGAAAATGTCAGGCAAATGAGCTCATTTCCCCACTGCATGGGTGTCTGTGTGTGTGTGTGTGTGTGTGTGTCTGCATGTGTGTCTGCGTGTGTGACCCAATGGCAAAGTAGTCAACGCACAACAAAGACGACCTCGTAACAAATTTAAGCCTTCAAAAGCGCACACAGACATACACACAGCACATAAACACACACTTAGTACACACATACTCTTGCAGCGCACCTCGTTCGTTCTCCTGCCCCGAGGGAAAACTTGAAATTGCGCTCAATTCTTCTTTCGATGCGCATTTACTATTTCGTGTTGGTTTTCCATTGCGAATTTTAGTGGCTCCCGCGCAGACTGTGGGTGACTTGGTTAGGTTAGGCCTGCCTTGGGTGCCTGTGGCTGGGAGCACAGTTGGACTGGTTACTGCCGTGTGCAGTAAACTGGTTATATATGTGATATATGTTTGTATGAGGTACCTCCCCCCCTCCCTGCGTCTCTCGTTCTGGTACACAAAATCTTATTGGCTTGGCGCCAAATGCAGCCAAATGCAAAGAGAGAAAAAGGAGGGAAAAACTTCACGTTCTGCACTTTTTGCTGCTATAAATAGAGTGAAAACTGCGCCTACTGAAAAAAGAAAATCAAATCGTTCAGCGTGCTCGTTTCCTTTCTTTGTAGTTGCTGTTGTTGTTGTGATTTTCATTTCTAGTTCGATAAGGGAGAAAGCATTTGACGTTCGACCACTTTCCAATTAGATGATGAATCAATCAACAGCCTCAGTCAGACAGAATAACAACAAATGCGCCCTTTGTGCGTTCAGTAAACAAACAGACCTACAACCATGTATAACTAACAATAATAACAATAACAAGTGGGGCCCCATCATCCAACAATATCGCGGACAATACAAAATACAACGCGGACAATCAACAATATCATCATTCATGATGCCCAGAGTGCGCCAACTGCGCACACCTCAGACAATAACAATAATAGCGACAACAATAATCATAAAAGTAATATTATCTATTGCGCACAGAGAGCGAGAATATGGAGCAACTGATAAAAGTAAGCCCAAAATAAAAAAATGATGTGAAAAAACCCATTGAAACCTGACGAACTAATTTTATTCACAAACAAAGCCCCTCCGTCCCACGCTTCTCTTCGCCCCGAATCTTGTGGTTAATTGGTTGGTAATGCAATACCATAATCGACACACGACACAGTCAAGCTAACTAGGTACTCTCTATAAGGGGGAGTAATCCAAGACGCAACCTTGGAACTGCACTTGACGAGAGGAATTCGAACAGAAAATGGCAATTGTCGTTGAGGTTTTCGAGTTATTGCTCCAGTAACAAAGACAATCATTAACATATGTACGTGTATGTAATGTATAACGACGGTACAATATATGATATGCACGATATATGGTATAGAGGGGGCCCACATGATGCGAGTTCAAAGAGTTCACACGCCAATTGAGTCATCGACTGGAGGCAAAGGCGTGTGGCGTGTTGGAGTTGCTAAAAATGAAACAAAGAGATGATTTTTTGTTGCTTTTTAGAGGTGCTGTAAACACTGGATTACATAATGTCTATAGTTAGCTAATCTATTAATATTTTAATCGATTCAGCTTTGAATGAGGTGACTCTGTGGTTGCTTCAGTTGAGAATTTGATGCGGTTGGAGATAATCATCATAGCCTTTACACAATTTGTTTACTAGATAATCCTCAAGTGTTTTCATGTTACTTTTAATTAAGTTTTAGGCTATCTGCTACTGTGATCTGACATCTTTTTGAAGATATTACAAATAAGAGAGATGGAGACAATAGATAACTCCATACTTCATCTCCAGCGGACGTGAGCAAAAGAGGAATTATCTCTCATCTCTCTCATTTCTTATATATAGAACACAATACAATTTGGTAGACCTTCAGTTGAACTCAGGTTTACTTCTGTAAAGTTTTTACTTATTTATCAAGCAGACGCGACCCATTTATCAAATTCATACATGACATGACAATACGGCTTCGCATGCGGATGAATAAACAAACACTTAAATGTTTTAATGTCGCTTTTACAATGAAAGCGAAAGGCAACAGCGACAGACAATCTGAATAATGACAAAATGAGCAGTCATTAGACAGAGAGAGAGAGAGGGAGAGAGAGAAGAGGAGGAGGATGAGGCTGTTTGAGTTCCAGTCCCAGTTGCCCCTTCCTCTGCCCCGCCTGCTCCCGTGTCATTCCCATATCCATTCCAGTTTCAAAGTGCGGTCAATGCAAAAAACCTGAGTCGAGTCGAGTCGCTTCGCCTCTGGTCGCGTCGTTCCACTTCCGGTTTAGCTCACTCTCTGTCTCTGTGTTAACCAGTTATCCAGTTGGTCAGTCAGTCAGTCAGTCAGTCATTTAGTCATTCTATAAGTAATTGCTTTAATGTGCCAGCCCATAACGAGTGTTTGTATATTATAATAAAAATAATAATAATACTATTTGTTGCCCTGCAACGGTATCCAACTTTGCCTCTCCACAAATGGTCGAACCTTCGTCTGTCTGTCTAACAGTCTGTCTGTCCGTCTGACTGTCTGCTGTGTGACAATTCAATTTCCGCAGTCGCATTTCGAGTACTTCCCACAGTAGTCACCCCATAGACAGCTCCTCCTATTTATTGGGGGTCTCCCTGCCAAACACGTTTCTTCGAATTCAATTTTATTGCAGCATCGTAAATTGCGTTTAAATTTTCGTAATTACATTTTAGGCGACCTTATTGACAGGCCTTATAACTGCCTTAGTTGTACTGCTGCACACAACCCCAACGATTTCATTGCATAGCCCCAAATTAGCGACAAATTAAACTGCAAATTCGTTTTTCGTTTCATTTGATTTCCGAATTATTTTCGTATGTTTTCACTTTCACGTCGCTTGTAACGCTTTTTACGGCTCATTTGTTTATTATTTTTGGACATCAACTATGCCATACCCGTCTATCTGTCCGTCTATCCGTCTCTGTTGTATCGTTGTATCTGTATTTATTTTGGTATTTGTATTTCCGACGTCATCGGCTGCAAATTAATTGCGTCGAAAAAAAAAAGAAAAGTAAATAGCAAAACAAAAGAAGAAACCATAAAGTAAACAACATTTTTGCCTCGATTTACAAGCGCAATGCGAACTTTGCTCTACAATTTATTGTGTATTTTCGTATATATACCCTGTAGTTCTAATTGCAGAGCAGAAGGCAAGCTGCAGCTTTATCTTGATTGTATATTTATACAAGTTATACTATTTAACTACTCGAGATAACTGTGAATAATGAATCAGTTCAAAGAATTCATAAAAAATGCCATATTAGTGTGAGATACTTAACCGTATATATTAGTGAAGATCATACACAGTGAGTGAATAATAACAGATTGCCCATCTCAACTTAGTGTGGTATGTATCGTAAGAAGCCTAAATATACAAGTAAAAACTACGAAATTCCAAGCTGATCCTGGATTAACGTTAATTAGAAACATGTGAATTTGGAACAAATACGAAATTTCAATATAAATTTATCTCATATAAGTAAAGAAGTATTTCTATTATGAATATCTACGAATTTTCTAGCTGAACTTAGCTGTACTTTTATTAAGAGCAAATAAAGATTGAAGACATAGGAAATTCCCAGTGTATACTCGTATTATGACTTATCTATATTTAGCTTGTGAATAAAAGCTGAATATCTATCGAAACATAGTTCAACGTATACAACTTGTATAGTGACGAAGTCTAAACTTGACTTAATCGCAGTTTGGATTACATAAAGCTTGTATAAATACGGTCCAAGTTTGGCTTTACATTAAAATGAGGTGATGAGAGTTTAAGTAAATTCGAAATTTCAATGTAAACTAGGTCCAACTGAAGTACAGTTTATACACAGTCAGAATAAATACCAAATTTCAACTACTCCCATCATATTCACTCGCTGTTTGAGTTTAGTTTATGAAAGTAAACGCAGCATTTACAAGTCGCTCAATACCTCAAGACCTCATCTGTTTTATTCTGATGGTTTTGCTGTAATTACATTTTGTGCGCTTGGTTTGCCCGCCCACTCAAGAGGAGGCGGCACTCAAAACACTCGTGCGCGTAGTTGCTGCTGCTGCTGCTGGTGCTGGTGCTGATGATGCCTGCTCATTATGCTCTCCTCTCTCTTTCACTCAGGTGGCAATCGAGGCGCAACTTTCGCATTAAATTATTTTAACCTCCGCCCGCGTCTTCCGCTCTGGACTGACAGACAGGCGGACGGACAGACAGACTCTCTGGCACAATTATTGTGGAATTGAAATGACACTGAAAAGGCGCGTTTGGGGTAAAAGGGGAATTCAACTCATTTCAATTGAGTGAACCAACAACGTTTTGCAAATGTTTAATCTCAATTATGACGTGGCGCTGCTTGCATTGTGTGGCCCTCCTTCTCTGCCTTCTTCTTTCTTTCTTTATCTCAACCCACTCGAGTGATCGTTGGGCACTTTTGTCACTTGGCTTTGTCTCGACTCAGGATTAGGTGGCAATGAGGTTGAGACATTAGCTTTTGTTTGCAGCTGCGTTTGGCTTTGTTTATTTTGCTTGTCAGACAGCACTTGCACTGGTCTACCCCTACCCTCCCCTCTTCCCTGTCCTATCAATCTTCTTCTTCCACCTGCCTTAGTGTCTGCCTTGAACTTGTCGCTTGCTGTAATTGCTTTGCCGACAGTTTTCAAGAGCCACTAAAAATGCCAATGGCCATTTAACTTGTGCTGCATGTGTGTCTGCGTCTGTGTGTGTGTGTGTGTGTGTCTGCTATAAGTCTCGCCTGCTTCCTCTGTCTGTGTCTGTGTCTGTGTCCGCCTTCGCTTATCCTCTTCTTGGCCAGCTTAGAAACTGCAAGTGGTGTCTAGCCTTGCCTGCCTTAGCTTTTCTATCTCTCCTTTTACTGTAATATTTAAAACACGTTTGCGCTGCTTTATATGCATATCTGGCTGCTTAAATCGCACAAGATATATGTATATATACATATATATCTTGGCTACACATTCCTCATTACAGGCAGCTGCTGCAGCAGGCGTTTAAAATGTGAAATGGCTAAAGAATTCTCTCTATTTTCTCTCTTTGTTTTTGTTGTTTCTTTGCCATTGATTTTGCTCTGTTTCACTTGTAGCTTGTATCTTGTATGTTGTATCTCTGTGCGACATCATGTGCGTGTGGCTGTCGTCAAAGTCAATTAAAATGCCAGCAATTTTTCACTCGACTTTTCCGTCTGCTAACCCAATTTTCAGCAGCTGTCGCTGTGAATAGCGAAATCAATTGGCCAGTTTTGAGTTAGTTGACTTCAAATGTGAAATGATTTAGTTGTTGTAGTTGCAAGGGGATTCAAGGGGAAGTGGCATGGTCTTCTCAGCTTGCGGTCATCGACCACACATCGACTTGTATGTTTTGACAATGTTTCGATAAGCTGACTCAATGTTCGATAATTAAATGCAATCAATCGGTATATATCGTACACTGTGTACGTTGTTGCAACCCTCTCTCTCTCTCTCATTTATCCATCTCTCTCTCTCGCACTTTCGCTCACGCCATCGATAATCGACATGTTTATCTTATCTTTATAGCTTTATTATTGTTGTAATTGTTGTTGTTGTTGTTGCTATTGCACCTGGCTTGATTATCTTGATAAATTACGAGGCTCGTGACATCCAAAACTGCCTGGCATTGTGGTCTACTTGCGTGTATTTTAATGACCCACGTAGAGAGAGCCCTTGAAAACCTCTGGGGTGGTAAATTAGGCCATTGTCGTTATTTTTAAATGTGTTAACTGAATAAAATACGCGCATCATTTGCCAGTCGATGAGCAAAGTACAAACTTAAATTAGCATCTGTTCGAGCTTTACACACTGCGCAGTTCACTGACTACTCCTTTGTTCTCCTCATGCCTCATGGGACGAGCTGTGTAAATGGTGCATGATACATGGCACTAGGCTGAACTGAGCCCTGAGCCTGCTGATCCATCCGTGATTCATTGAACAGCTGTATTTACTTCGAGATACTTTCCCATTTTGTGCGAAAAGAACTCTCAGATTGATCTGTGTTTCGCATGAAAATTTGCACGTAACAGCTTTTGGTTTACACCATATTTCATCAACTATTTATAAAGCCCTGCATCATCGTCATCTGCATCATCACCTGCATAGTTATAGGTCACGATGCATGCTCGAATCATCAAATCACAATTAATTAACCTCAACTACAAAGAGCCAGAAGCCGCACAAAGCCTCGTTGGGCTCTGATCGAGTTGGATAAGGGGCAGGGGAACGGAGGGGAAGGGCGATCACTTCATGTGACTCATGTGATAGTTGTATCAGACATGTTGTTGCTCTGTTGCTGTTATTGTTGTTGTTGTTGCTATTACAGCTACTGTCAGCAGTTCTCTGCGAGTTTTGCAATACGCAAACATATGTTGTACTTCCACATTGTTGTTGTTGTTGTTGTCGTATGATATCTGAGCAATTCGAGTGGAGTCCATTCAATAATTAAGAAGTCTAAGTCAGCGGAAGGCGGAAGAGAGAAGCAAAGAGGGAAAGAGGGAGAGAGAAATAAGTCATAATACAAAACATTATGAAACATTTACGATTATGCGAGTGCTCGTGTTGGGTTTTGCTGAGGCCATCGTGAAGTGGGTGGGGGTGAGGAGGAGGCGGGTATGTTTGTTTGTTGATCTTGCCCTGGGAAAATTCGTGGGCAACAGTTGTCAACCAGGCGGCCAACTGTCTGTGGGAGCTACTCGAGTCGTTGTTGTTTTTGTTGTTGCTCCCCCCAGAGTGGCAGCTGCTGCTCTTCTCTTGGCTTGATAAATACAAATTATGGGAATTTAATAGTCATCAGCGGCTGGTTTTAGTAAGAATTTACATACACACACACACACACACACACACATTTACAGAGTGCTTTTGTGTCTATGGCAACTTTTTGTGGCCTTCTCCATTTCGTGGAATTTAGCTTTGATTTGTTTGTCGTCAGCGTCGATTTTTGTATTTTGCTGTTTCCTCTTCGATGCTCTCTCAAAAGTTCGCAATTCATTCATTTCCAATGCGACGTGATTGGAATTTAAGGTGCACATTTTGCCATAGACAAAGACAGGGAGAAAAAGAGAGAGAGAGGGAGAGGAGTGAGACAGAAAAACTTTTCTGATTTTGATGCAGAAATACGCGGTATATGCAAATATCGTTTCTGTAAAAAGTGGTGTTGTTGTTGCGTGACTATCTAAATTAAAAACCAACAGTTCCACCCACTGATGGGCAATGCCAGGCTGTCTACAACAGGCCTACACAGGTCTATAACATAGCTCCTGCAACACTCCCAGCTTTTCCTGACTTTCCCAACCTGTAGGAAGGGCGGAGGGGGCTCTCCCGGGAGTGTTGTTTGTCAGTAGCACATGTTGGAATGTTTTTGACAGCTCGACTGGGCTGACACTCTATACAGCGAAGTGCATAATCCTTGCCTGACAACTGCAGAATACCCTACACGATCGGGGTATTTGCAGTGAGTGTGTGCATGACAAACAGAAAGAAGATTTACAGCTGACAAAAAGCAACAGCACAGCAACTTTTGCAATATGTACGACGAAACAACAACAATTGCATTGCAGTTATTACGTGAGTGTGTGACTGTGTTCCTACTGTGCCCACCCACACTTTTCCTGTCGCTGCACTGAGCTTACTTAATGCAGCGTCACACACACACACACTCAACTCTGCAATGGATTACACAGTCACAGTCGTTTAATTGTCCCACTGTCTGTCCATTGACTCTCTCGATAAGCAGTTTTGTCAGCCTGTCGTCGAGTAAGCAGCTTTAATTATCGATAGTCACAGTGCACTAATCGATAATGAGTGTGCGACAGTTGAGTATCATCATCAGCAGTGGACAACTTCAAAGTGGCCGCAGAGACACTCGTTTCCTTGTCGTATTTAATGTAATTTTCAATTAAAGGCCTTAACTGACGACATTAACAACGCACTTACTTCATCTCTAGGCAGAGTGCAGTAATTTGCAAAGTTAATTAACTATCTGTCCAGCACTCTCCTTTTCTCCATCTCCATCGGAGTCTCTTTCTCCGTCTCCGTCTCCATCTGAGTCTCTATCTGCTGCAAGTCAAATGAAACGCTGACTGATTGCGCTTTTTTATGCTGCCTGCTGCTGCTTCTCTTTTTTGTTCTTGTTGTTGTTGTTGTTTTTGCAGCATTAGGTTTGCCGCATTAAGTGTTAATTAAAAAACTAGAAACAGTTACAAAACGAAAACTGTTTTTACCACGCCACATAAAAGTCTGGCAAGTTCAAGTTTGCTGTTGTTGCTGTTGTACTTGTGGGCGAAGTGGGAAGTTTTCTTGGTAAAAACACATGAAGCAGACACAGCACGTGCTTTGTTATTGGAGCATGTAACGTTTTATGCGATGCTGCCAGAGCAACGCGCGATGAATCAACCGAGTGTCGAAAGATGAAGCTCTAACGGGAGAGGGGGAAGTGAGGGGTTTGCCTGGGTATGCTTCCTGTGACAAAACGCAAGTTGCAAGATGCCTGCAACAGAAGCTGCAGCAACTGCTACACCTACAACGAGTTCTTTGTTTCTTTCTCTGTGATGTGCACATGTCGCGATGCGAGATAAATGCCTGCAAAGAGGTAGGGGAGAGGGTGTGTGTGTGTGTGCGGGCATGTGTGTGTGTGTGTTGCTGTGTGTAGGCGCACAATCTCGGCCCGTGAATCTGTCTGCCTACACAGCCGCCGCAGCTGCAGCTTAGTTTCCGTTCCATGACCAACGCCAGAAGAGTCCTTAGAGAGTCGTCGGCGTAAACAAGACAATGCGCGACAACAACACGAAGGGAACGAAGCTATGCAGACATGCCTGGCTAGCTCCCGCCAGCTCCCCTGCCTGCCTTCCTACTAGTTCTCCTTGCCCTTCCTCCCACCTGCTTTGTTTTGACGCGTTAAACATTCTCGTGGTGCTTCAAGTGCAGCTGCTGCTGCTGCTGCTGTTGATGCTGGCCAAGGACATGACTTGACTTAACTTCACGGACAGGTGTAAATGATGTAGAGCGCGAAAGCAAAGAAATGCAGCGAGGCAGAGGTGGAGGAGGTTGCATGTGTTGATTTAGTTGCAGACAGTTGCATTTTTATTATGCCAAAGCACTCGTCAATGGCTCTGCGAGGAGTGTGCTCTGTCTGTCTGCCTGCTGATGGGGGTGTTTGTAATTACTTATGTACTCCCCATGCATGTTTCTGTATCTGTTTCTGCTTCGTTTTTATGCTGCTGCTGCTACTGTGCTTGGCAATTTAATTATAAACACACAACACGTGCTGCTAACCTGGCTCCATAACGCGTAGCACAGCCAACAAGCCAACAGGCCAAGGCGGTAAGGTGGCAAGCCAAAAATAACATAAAAGCAGAGAGTGTGAATGGACATGGGAAGTGAGTCGAGAAGGGGGCGGAGTTGAAGTTGGAGTTTGCCTACGGCTTGCGTTTCTTTCCCTATACATAAATAATTCTCAAAATTTATGCTAATGTCGCTCTAAAAGGTCAGACACGCGATACCATATATGAAGATATAATGAAGCCCCCGTTGCTTGACCCCCAAATGGGTAGTTATGTTGTGCATGGGCGTGGCAGGCAGGCAGCAACATGCAATGCAGCACTGCCTGCAAGCGAGTCTAATTATGATTGCGTTAAACTACTTGCTTATCATTACGTAACGTAAACTCAAAGCAATTATGACGTAATGCAGTCATCGTAATCGACTCCAAAGTTCGATATCCGCTAAAACAAAGGCAAATACGTTTATTTACACTCTGATTTGTGTTTGTTGTTGCTGGAACTGATTGGAAAATAAACTAGGCAAGGCGCGATTGAGGACTTTTGACTTGAATCGTCGTTTAATTGTCACTTTGCTGCTGCTGCTGCTGCGCTCATTGGAGAGAAACTGAAACTGAAACGCATCAATTGATATAATCAACGCCATTTGCTGATTGCCCCAGCCGCAGCAGAGGCAATATTAACAGTGGAAAACATGCAATGACCGTTGGTTGGCTCCGTGTTCCATAGTTCGTTGCGTCGTTCGGCTTTGTTATTTTCCTTCTATTGTTTCGGTTTTTTAGATCATAAAGCGTCGATAAAATCGCAGCGCCGGTCACTGCACGCAGCTCTCTGTGGCGTTGTCCGCGCTGTCGGCAGTGTTGCATGTGGCATAGATATAATAATAACAACAACACCAACAACAAGAATCAAAAGCCACAATCCGCCGCAGAGTTGCTATAGTTTTTATTCCTTTTGCTGTTGTTGCAATAAAACAAATGCCTCAAAATGTGGTCAGCGAATGAAAAGCACACAAAACTAGCGGGAAATTGGTTCGAATTCGCCGCAGTTGCTTTATACTTTATTGTTTGCATGTCGAGCGCACATTTTCCCAGCTATGTCTAATAAAAACAAACTTTTTTTATTTCCACAGGGCGCTAACAAAGAAATCCGCGAAGCCATCGCCGATCCCTCGCCCGAGGTGCAGGCGAAAGCGTGGTCCGCTGTCCTGCCGTTGGTCATCAAGCTTAAACGGTGCTACGAGCACTCCCTGGAGCTGGACAAAATAGTGCCAAAGCTGTTGGGTCAACTGGTTGGCGGCAAACTGAATCCGACACAGCACCTGGAGACACAGCAGGCGTTGGTCAAGCAGCTGGCCGAGATATTGGAATTTGTGTTGAAATTCGATGAGTACAAGGTGAGTTACACGACAGTTATACTAAACTGATCTATGCAGGTGTGTGTGTCAGTGTGTGTTTGTGTCAGTGTGTCTGTCTGTTGTTACAACTTGGCCAGATTTGGGCAGACGAGACGCCCACAGAGCGTCGAAGCGCGCGTGGGTCAAGCAGTGTTATGTCTTCTTTGCGAGTCAAGCCAACAGCGCGTTCCTTGCCTTATGTGGGAGCAACAGCCGCGCTGACGGGTGTTGGAAGTCTTAGCCAGTTTGCCAACTCATTGCGCGCGTGGTTGCATTTTTAATTGACTGCCAGGCCGTCGATCTGCCTCTCCTGTCTCTTTCTTTCTGTTTGCCTGTCCCGTCTATTTGTTTGCCTGTCAGTTTGAGACGAGCGCGTGCTGCGGCTCATTGATGAAAAATCTTCGATGCTGCTGCTGCATGCGAGGCAGCGTAGAGTCGTCTCTCATTAGGGCCTACCTACACACACGCACTCTCGACTTAATGGTCGGGCCAATTGTCGGCGCTTCAGTGAGCACGCGAATGCGGAACGAATGAATCTACTTCTCCTGCGCCTCGTTCTCCCCTCATGCAACAGCAGGAGGAGAATAAATCTTCTTCATAACTATGGAAATTTGTAGATTATGTGGCAATGGTCCAATAAATACTAAGGGAGCGCTGCCTAAAGAGTTCTCTATAAATTGTTAATGGATTAGCTGCATCAAAGAAGACTTTAAAACAAGAATATCCAAATGTAGGTTAAGCCCCAAGTCGCCTCCCTCTGAACAACTGTTTTTATAGTCAGGTGCAAACAAATCGATTAGTTTTATTGCAAATCTGTTTGTTAGTTTTCCCTTGATTCGTTTTCGATTTGTAAAACTTTAATGAACTCGAATCAGAGCCGAGCAGAGGAGAGGACAGAGAAAGAGAGTGTTGCAGGCAGGTCGAGTGGGACTCGCCTTGTCTGCGAGTTTTATGTGCTTGCAGCTGATAATGATGATGGGAACGGGGGCGATGAGGATGCTGTTGCTGTTGATGATGCTGCTCCTGGTGGCTCAAACGTTCTGCTGCTCCTTCTTCCTAGTTCATTGTGTGCTCAAGTGTCAGTTTGCACCAATACGTATACGTACTTGCATTATGTATCCGCACTTGATTTACAGGACCCAAACGTGCCCCTAACCGACAACTAACGTTAGTTTGCGAGTAACTGCCACTTCCGTTGCCAGGCAATCGCCAGTGTGGCAACGCCGTCGTTTCCCCGATTGTGCCCCAAAGTATGCTGCAGACTTTATTGACTTTTGCCATGCAAGCTCGGTTTTTTCGCCGCCCCCGCCTCCCTGGTGGTCAGGAGGGGCGTGTTCCGAAAGGGGGGCGTCAAGAAAAAGAAGCGGAAACTGAAAAAAACCATCCTAACTTTGGAGCCCTCTGCAGGGCGGGCTGTGCGCTTTTGAAAATTGGAAAAATTGTTGCAATTTGAAAATGAGAAAAAAACGAAGAGATTGGAAAAAACCGCAGGTCGCTATCTTTTCTGGTTTGGCCGCAATTTCGAATTGAAAATGGAAAAAAACCGCCGTTATTCCAAATGACAAGGCGCGTTTCCCTGGACACGATCCCATTTGTGTCTCGGCTGACTGCCTAATGTAAGCAGTAAACTGCTTGCTTCCCCTGCTTTCGCTTTTTTTATTTTTCTTTAGAAAAATTTGAAAAACTTTTTAATTTTTTTGCGTTTTAAGAAAAAACTATCAAAAGTATTCAAATCATTCTAAAATGCACTGAAAATGCACTGTTCAAACAACTGTTCAGCAATTTAAACTGCCGTTAATTAAGGAAATTCTTGGCATGCTGCCCCTGGTGGGGATGCATTCAATACTCATTGCGTTTTTATTGAATCGTTTGCTAAGGAATTCATTTGATGTGCCTGACCCACTTTGATTTCGCTCCCTACTTGTCGACAAAGGGCGGGCCAGTGTTGAAAAGCGGCTGCAAGCGTTGTGGGTACTTCCGCAAGTAGTCTGCATAGTGTTGCAAATACTTTGCCTCAAAGTCGCGACGTTGCAGTGATTGTGCTGGCTCATAGTAATTGTTGTTGTTGTTATTCCTGTAGTTGTTGCTGTGCTGGTTGTCGTTGCTGTGGGCCAATGAGCGACTGCCTCCGATACGTACAATTTGCTCTTCGTCCCGTCGCGAATCGGCCGCAGCGAGCAGCTCTCGTTGCTCCAGTTGCGTTTGCTGTGGTTGCCCGCTGTAAACGTAGCCGGGCACATTGTTGTAGTTGTGGTTGGCAGCACGTGTTGTGGTGGGTACCTCGTTGTAGTTGTAGTTGTAGCTGTTCCAATCGGGCTGTCTCCTGGACTCCCCATTGTTGTAGTAATTAATGGGCAAATAGCCCCGCTGCTGCTGCTGCTGCTGCTCGAGGCTGTTGGCCTCATCAGTTACAACAATAGGCGCACCAGACCACACGGACTGAGCGGCAGGATATTGACGATTGTAGGTCACCGGTACGTCTGGATAAAGAGTCGGTTGGAGTTGTTGTTGTACTGACTGTTGATTGTAGCCGTGAAACGGCTGGCCGTCGTAGGGGAATGACGCATACTGGGCACAAGTGGAAGCTGACGTTAATAGCCACAAAGCTAGCATCTGTATGTGAGAATTACATGACACTCAATTAATCATCTTTCGATTATATATTTGAACCCCACTGGGAAAAGAAAACACTCACCCACTCGCCGGTTTTATAGCTCCGTCCTGTTTGGCGCATCGTTACTTACTGTTCAGAACGATTTATGCTAATAACGTATTTATATAAAGCGTTGTAGTTTTGTGTATTGTGCATTTAGTATAAACTGCTGGCGTGCTTTGAGCGTCGTGTACCCAAGGTAAATGATGAGACACTGACGCGACGCTCAGTTCAGTTGGGGCGGCAGGTCTCAGAAGTTTTTCTCACGCACGACTCCGTGAGGCAGCCCTGACAAGTTAAATAGACTTTGTCGAAACGTCATCAACAAAAATGTACTCGCTCTGCCCTGAGTCTGAATCTGAATCTGAATACGAGTCGGGTCTGGGCTGGGTCTGGGTTTTGGAATTATAAAATTAAGTCAGTTTGCGTTGTCACGTACTGCAATTAGAGATAAATTAATGCTAGAGCCGCAATTAAAACGAGAGTCAAGCAGTGCACAGCTGCGCTTTGTTTTAAACACTTAGCACTAGTGTAAACTGCTTAAACAACTGCTTGCATTAGTAACTAACTAACTACTAAGGGATGCCTTACTCATATTGCTACTGTTTCTGTGAAAACAATCGCATTTTAGTCACCTAATCGACTCTCTTTGCACAGCAAGTAAGCCTTCCTTCCATAACCTACTAAGAAGAGACTTATCACTGTACTTTCACATTTTAGTTGCCGTTTTGCCACAGCAAATAAATCTCGTCTCCATAAAGATACTTTTTGTTAACAGAATCTTTGAAATTCAATCCGTTTTGCAGATGAAAACACCCGCCATACAGAACGACTTCAGCTACTACAGACGCATTGTGAGCAGGCAGCGCATTGAGTCCACGGAGAACATGCTGGTCAGCACGGAGCTGGCAAATCGCATGTCACTGTTCTATGCGCATGCCACGCCCATGCTGAAGGTGCTCAGCGAGGCCACATCCAAGTTCGTCGCTGATAACGCGGACGATGTACAAAACACAACAGAAACACTGGGCACAATGGCCAAAGTGTGCCTACGTATGCTGGAGAATCCGTGAGTCTTGGAAATATTAATTAAATATTGACTTATATATAGCATATTTCTCTCCCTGCACAGAAAACTGCTGCAACAGATCGAGCGTGAGGAGACACAAATGCTGGTGCTGCGCGTCATGGTCGGCCTGGTCATACTCTACGATCATGTGCATCCGGTGGGGGCTTTTGTACGCGGCGCTCACGTCGATGTCAAGGGCTGTGTACGACTGTTACAGGCACAGCCGGCGATAAAGGCGGAGCCTCTCCTCAATGCGCTACGCTACACGACGAAGCATCTGAATGATGAGAACACGCCGAAGAATATACGCATTATGCTGGCCGCATAATGACGGAGGCCGGCGGGGATGGAAAAGCCAAATGGAAAAGCGCCCACAAACGTTTTGTTTATGTGTACAATTTGTAACGTTAATTTTTGTTTATGGATTAAAAGAGTTTTTATTTATGTAATTAATAGGCTTCTACTACGAGAGTATCTATATCTATATATATACGTATATTATATTTAAAGTGTGTGTGCGTGCGTGTACGTGTTGTGCATTAAGAAGGAGGCAGCCTCTAGGATTACATGGATGCATTTCCAGCATTTGTCTTTGTATTAATTTGTAGTTTTCTGTATTGTTTAGCGCCTCCTTGTCAAGTCAAAATGCAAATATATCAAAAGAAAAAGAGAACAATAGCAACACGAGAATGAAACACAAACACAAGCGAAACAAGAAATCAATATTTAGATCATAATTTAGCACTATTTTTAAGTAATGAACAAATCTAATTCAAATTTATAAAACTAAATGGAAAAGAAATTAGCGCAAGGTTTATTATGATAAATGATAGAAATGAATATCCTAAATTTCAATTTCACTCCTAAACAGAGATTATAAATAATAAATGAAAGAACATTTCTTAAATCAAATTTAGCATATTTTTTTGTACATGAATAAATATATAAAGAAAATTACCAATACATTTAACTAAAGAAGAGGAAGAATGAAAGAGGAATAAATACACTTACCAACTAAAATGGCCTGAACAAACTGAACCACACGCAGTCAAAACGCAGATGCATTTATATTTCCACTCTGATAAAAAACCTTTGATAAACCTTTATACATGATAAATACATACACACATACGTCTGATTGCACGAAGACGGAAAGCTGCGCAATAATAATAATAATACTTTTTAAGATTTACAAATAGAAATTTATGAAATGGAAAAAGATTTGTACCAAGAAAGCAAACGAGAAAAGAACACAAAAACATGAAACTGAAGTAAAGATTTATATATACATATATATATACACACATACATATATGCGATAAGAGCAGCAGCAAAACAAACACTATAGAGAATGCTGAATCAGAATAAATAGTTATCACACAGCCTAAATCAAATTCGAATTGTTTCACTTTCTCTCACCAATCTCTCAAGTGATTGACAGACTATTTTGTAGATTTTTTAATGTTGCTGCTTTATTTAAAATTCATTATGGTGATTATATTTTCAAAACACATAGTAAAGGTGAATACTGCTCAACCGCAGCAACCCTTGGGAGCTGTCTTGCCTTCCTCCTTCTTTATGTGTGTCACATCGCGCTTGAACCTTGGATTCTCGCCAACCAAGTCCAAGACCGAACCGTGATTAGCTGAAATATAAATTCGTTTGATTGATTTTTAAGCCGAACTACACACGCTGTTCTACTTGCCTGTACCTGTAGTCATGCTGACGAGGACCACAAGGACGAGAACGAGGAACATGAAAGCCTTCATGATTGTTGTTTGGTTGCTTGGTTGATTGGTTGAAGAACGAATTGCTTCTGATGCTCTGTGGTACTGCAGCGTGCAGTATTTATACTAGGCAGTGATTCAGATCTGGATAGACAGTATTGACTAAAACATTTGGCGATGATATAAGCTGCTGTAATAAGAGCTACCTGTATACATAAATAAAGCATCAATTAAAGTGAAAAGACTGACAGTGCAGGCCGGCTGTCATCTGTTTTGTCCCACAGACCATCATACTGTCAAATACATTTAATTTTATGGGCTTATATGTAGGATTTACAGTTGCAAACACTCATCAGAGACACATACGTGTAGGTCGAAGGTATCACACTGTCACGTGCGCTCGACTGTTGCTCTCGTTTTATATAAGTATATCTATAATATATACATATTTCCGATTATAACTATAATAAAGAACAGTCTAATAAGTCGCAATATGCTGTAAAGAAAAAATATGATCGATGAAGACGAAGGATTAAATATCGACAAATACGATTTTGTTATCATGCAACTAACTATAGATATATTTTGAACTGAGAACCAGTTAAATAATAACAATATTTGATCTGTAACATAATGATTATCATTATTGAAATAAGCCCAATTATTTTATGCTTGCGTTAATATTTAAATATAATTTATTTTTGTATTGGTTTTTATCTTCATATATCATTAAGATTATATAGATTTCAAACACCCACCCGCTTTCCAAATAATTTTATATGCTTTTTTTTTAAATATTTCTGAGTTATTTATTTTGTTCTGGTTGTTTCAAAAAACCAGATGATTATTTTGGTACAGTGCTTAGTTGTAATTATCCTGCAGCTGGTGCTCGTCGTCATTAAACTTACAAGCTTAACACGAGCTTCTTATGCTTTTCAAAATGTATGTTGATTTTATGAATTGGTTTATTTAAACAGTTTTTTAAATCATTATTAAAGATACCACCACTGGCATGGATGAAGAACAAGGGTATCATAATCATTATGCTTGCTTGACTATCAAAATGCTTCTGATAGTGTCTGCATTCGTAGCGTGTTCTTTGCATTACATTTTTTATCAGATCTTCTCAGACAGTATTGCCTTAAAAATTAGGGACATTGATAAAAGACTGTAACTATGTAGCAGTGCGATCCTGCTAAGTCAGAGCTTTAAATGTGTATAATCAATAGAAAAACTTTGTTCATATCATGCTAGTTTATCGTTATTTTCAGATCATGTGTCCACCCATTGAGACAAAAAATTGCATATACATTTTTAAATATTGCTGCTTTATTTAAAATTTTTTACACTGGTGTCAGGTTAACATCCAGATCATGGCTGTAGAGCTGTGCTTAGCCGCAGCAAGTCTTGGGTTTCATATCGCCATCCTTATTCTTCTCACCGGTCAAAGAGCTCTCGAACTTGCCAGGATTTGTGCTGCCAAAAACTGCGTCTTCAGTAAAGTCACCAGGACCTGCAGATGCTATAAGTTGAAAATATTTTAATTAAGTTTGCAAATGTTTCCTGGTATGTGTGCTTGCCTGTAACCATGCCAAGGACGATGCTAAGGACAAGTACTAGGAACAGGAAAACCTTCATGATTGTTGTTTGGTTGCTTGGTTGGTTGAAGCACAAAATGCTTTTGATGCTCTCTGGTGCAGCAGCGTGCTGTATTTATACCAAGCCATGTTTCAAATAATGCTAGGAAACATATGTGAAGATACATGTTGCTCATGTTATGACAAAGAATTAATGAAAAAGATACCCTGCAACAGACAGTGCACAACTGTTGTCATCTGATTCACTAGTAAATTTCCTATTGGTATAATTTTAAGTTTGTTGGCAGAGACACGCCCGCGTGTTAAAACAACTATATGTTTTCTTAGTAATCAATGTAATTTGTACTAAATAATAGCGGACCACAACACACTATGAGCCGTAGGAATTCATGAAAGGCAAGTGTGATCGGTTTTATAATTTATAGTTTTAGGAACTATAGTAAAATGCTGTAAAAAATCTCCAAAGGAGGTATAGATAATGATGCCACAGTGCACAGGGGACCTGAAGCCATATAGACGAACTTTTGTGTTTATTTTTCGATCTGATTGCAATTTAAAGGATATCACTCATCACAACAAGCACTCGTCGTGGGTGATGATGATTAAAATAACTATCTGCGTGTGGCACACAGACAACTGCATGTCAAATTTTATGGAAGAAACTTAACTCAGATCTGGACCTTCATACAAACAAACAGACGGGTTTAATCGACTCGGCTTCATGTCAGCATATACCATACACAATGCAGGCTTTGAACAAAGCTTCAATGGTCGAAAAAACAAATTTAATAAACATTTGGGATTGGAATTTAATAAAGATTGGGATGCATGCGGACTACCACAACAAATGCCAACAGATAAATCATACATATATTATTTTTCTTTTTTATTAAATTAATCATCAGCATTCTACAAATTTTAGTGGATTGCTATCAATGACATGAATCATATAATCCATGCAATGATTTGATCGGGAGATGTTCAACGCCTTCTTCTGTAGGGTTTACAAATATAGCAAACCCACCCAATAACAAATAAGTTCTTGTGGATTTTTTAATTATTGCTGCTTTATTGAAAATTATTTATTCCTGGAGCATTGAAAACACGCAGGATATGTTTTGTAGCTGTGCCTAACCGCAGCAAGCCTTAGGAGCCGTCTTGCCGCCGTGTCCCTCATGATCCACGTTGCGCACGAATCTGTGCTGCTGGGGATAAGGATTGTAGTTGGGAAGGATTTTAGCCTGCGACAGTTGATCATCGGCTGGTTGGTTAGCTGTAAGTAGGAAAATGAATTATCTCTGCCCAAACTACGAAGCAGCTCGTTCTACCTGTCGTCATGCTGATGACGATGGCGAAGATAAGTACGACAGCCAGGAAAATTTTCATCATGTTTATTGCTGGAAGAATGAAATGCTTCTGATGTTCTCTGATGGCTCAACATGCAGTATATATACTCAGCCGTGATTCATATCGGATTCGAATTATTGTCCGAAACACTTGCTAGTCACAAGAACCGCATTAGTTGACACAATTAAATTGGAACGTCATTTATTTAAATATTGCTACTTGATGGCAGAAGTCATCAACGAAAACAACTAAACAAGCGAATACAGTAATGAACAGGTTTTTTGTACAATGGAGCTTCTATATAATTAAACCAAATGAAAGGTACTTAAAAATTTAAACTGTAGTTAGGTCTTAAACTAGGGTTTTTCGGACGCGAACAAGCCATCGTAGTTGAAAGTTTGCATCAAAGTCGTCGTCGTACTATTTGGGCAAGGAGTTTACAAAATATGTTAACTAAAGCTTGGAAGTATCCTGGTGTCGTGGACTGGTGGTGTTCATGTGCTGTGGCCGTTGTTGTTACTTTGACGTGGTTTCAGTATTAACTTGCCGGTGTGTGGCTCCAGGTCCAGGGCAAAGTCGGTGAGCACACTGCGTGTGCGGGATGTGATGATTTGTGGTGCAACAACTAGTTTTTGTATGCCCAAAATAAAAAGTACTATCAATGTGACTGTGGCCACCGTGAATATGGGATGTATCCAAAGCGACTCCGTTAGCGGCACAACTGTTGTGCGGGGATCTCTAAGCCAATACCAAGCACTGATTGCCGTGCAGACAGATAATGCGGACAAAACAACTGCAAAACAGTGGATAGAGTGATTAGAGTGTACAAAGATCGTAAGGACAAGGGTCAATCATAAGTATATCTGGTACTTACGACGCCAACGGAACGTGGTAGGCTTGTACGATGAAACCACTTCGATGAGCCGTCTCTCGAATGCCTTCAGATCTTCGCAAGCCGATGGTTCCATCGCGCCAATTTCCTCGATGCTCGTGGCTGTCTTGATGTGTTTAAAATTGTCCAGCTTATATGTGTGATTTGTTCCTTTATTTTGATAAGATATTACATTTGATTTGTTTTTGTGTTCGGCAATTTTGATCCTAAATGTTTCCACACAAATTATACCGAAAATTAATGTGAAAAATACTACTTTTGACGTAAGTAGAAAAACATACGACGTAAGGGAGTTGCCACTGACGTAAACATACATCAGCTGATGGTCTTAATGCAGTTTAACAACACTGCATCAACTCGAGTTTCAGCCTTTAGGAACATTTACGCACACTGCAAAGAGTCCGCCAGAAAAAATTCGCTGGCATTAAAGTGCAAAAAAGATGAGTAGCAAGGAATGGAAGCGCGTGGTCAAGTTGGAGTACATGAAAATACGCCAGCAGAAGCGTTACAAGCGTGCAGATGAAATCAAGGAGGCTTGGATTAAGAACTGGTAAGTTTACGGAGGCCGGAAGAAGTGTGACTTGGCGGCTTGGGGTGGCTGGGTTCATTCATGACATTTCTTTGTTTTCAAACTTAGGGATGAGCACAATCACAATGTGCAGGACTTGTACTGCGAATCCAAGGTGTGGCAGGCCAAACCGTACGATCCGCCACATGTGGACTGTGTGAAGCGCGCCGAAGTCACAAGCTACAACGGAACCAGCAGTGGTCCACAGCGGGTTCCCATCTGTGTGATTAATGCTGTTACGCCGATACCCACAATGTATACATGGGCACCAACTCAGCAGAACTTTATGGTCGAGGATGAGACTGTGCTGCATAACATTCCATATATGGGCGACGAGGTACTTGACAAAGATGGCAAATTCATAGAGGAGTTGATCAAAAACTACGATGGTAAAGTGCACGGGGACAAGGATCCATCGTTCATGGACGATGCTATATTTGTGGAACTGGTCCACGCATTAATGCGGTCGCACAGTAAAGAACTGGAAGAAACTGTAACTAGCACATCTGTTAAAACAGAGTCGCCTACGTTAAAGCCCAAAGATGAGGAGGATAAAAAGGAAGAGCCACCTGTGGCTGAAGAAGTAGTAGATGTTTCTTCTGATGATGTGGATAATAAGAAAGATGTGGTCGCTTCTGAAGTTGCAGACATGAAACCTAAAGTGGATGAGCTCAAAGAAAAATTGCCTTTTCCGGCTCCCATCATATTTCAAGCAATAAGTGCAAATTTTCCAGACAAGGGTACTGCTCAGGAGCTAAAGGAAAAGTATGCGTGTTTCATTATATTTACTGAGATAGGTGTTATTTGCTCGTTCATGGTTTTTCGACAGGTACATCGAGCTCACAGAGCATCAGGACCCGGAACGACCACAGGAGTGCACGCCTAATATTGATGGTGTGAAGGCCGAGAGTGTTTCTCGAGAACGGACCATGCACTCATTCCACACGCTGTTCTGCCGTCGTTGCTTCAAATACGACTGTTTTTTGCACCGTAAGTGTAGTGGGCTCGGCTGAGCTTCCTGTTGGGTTTATCTTAATAACTTTTTGTTTTGTTTTTGCTTTTTCTCTTTATTTGGAAAACAAACCAAAATTCTTGCAAAACCTTTTGTCCAAAAAAAAAACAAATACCTCTTTAAAATGTTGTATTAAAATAACTGCAATTTAGGTCACCACGTACAGGGTGAGTCGTTGTTGTAGTTGTTGTTTTCGATAACCACACGCACACACACTCATGCTGCCTAGGCCCAAATGTCGCCTTGCCCTACCCACATCATCATCTGTCTTTCTTAAATATATATATTCTTTATATGCATTATATCTGTGTTGTGGAAATTGGCCAAGTTGTCTTGTTTCAAAATTTTCTTGGTGTTTCTCGCCTCATTTCGTGCGGCTTTTGCCTTCAACATTGTTGCATCCCCCGTTGAGTAACGTGTCTGCCTCATACTCTAACTCTAACCCCGCGTTTCATTGTCATGTTTGTGAGTTGCCTTAAAATGGAGAAATTCTATAATAACTACATTATTGCTTCACAGGTTTACAAGGACACGCTGGTCCCAATCTGCAGAAGCGTCGTTATCCAGAGCTAAAGACTTTCGCCGACCCCTGCAGCAACTCCTGTTACATGCTTATCGTAAGTAACTGGTCGCTTTTAATGTATCTATCATTTCAACAATTCTGTATTATGAACAGGATGGTATGAAAGAGAAACTGGCGGCCGATAGTAAAACACCGCCTATTGACTCCTGCAACGAGGCCAGCTCGGAGGACAGTAATGACAGCAACAGCCAGTTCAGCAATAAGGACTTTAACCACGAGAACGGCAAGGACAATGGTATAGCTGTGAATAGCGCCGAGATTAACTCCATTATGGGTAAGCTGTGCAGTAACTTATTATTAATCGTGAAAATAACAATAACCGATATTCTGTTTGCTAAAGCCGGCATGATGAACATTACCAGCACCCAATGCGTGTGGACAGGCGCCGATCAGGCTTTGTTTCGTGTTCTACACAAGGTGTATCTGAAGAACTATTGCGCCATTGCACACAATATGCTCACAAAGACCTGTCGCCAGGTGTACGAGTTCGCTCAGAAGGAAGCAGCCGAGTTTTGTTTCGAGGATTTGCGTCAGGACTTTACGCCGCCTCGCAAAAAGAAGAAGAAGCAACGTCTTTGGTCGCTACACTGCCGTAAAATACAATTGAAGAAGGACTCATCCTCGAATCATGTATATAACTACACACCGTGCGACCATGCTGGTCCTTGCGACATGAATTGCTCCTGTATACAAACGCAAAACTTTTGCGAGAAATTCTGTAATTGCAGCAGCGATTGTCAGAATCGTTTTCCTGGATGCCGTTGCAAGGCTCAATGCAACACAAAACAATGTCCCTGCTATTTGGCAGTGCGGGAATGCGATCCGGATCTGTGTCAGGCATGTGGCGCTGATCAGTTTAAGCTGACTAAAATTACGTGCAAGAATGTCTGTGTACAGCGCGGATTACGTACGTTATGGTTTCCCCTTAGTGGTATTCGTTTTTTATTAAAGTTCTTCTTTACAGACAAGCATTTACTGATGGCGCCATCTGATATTGCCGGATGGGGTATTTTCCTCAAGGAAGGCGCCCAGAAAAACGAATTCATATCGGAGTATTGCGGTGAGATAATATCACAGGATGAAGCCGATCGTCGCGGCAAAGTGTATGACAAATACATGTGCTCATTTTTATTTAATCTGAACAACGATTTTGTTGTGGATGCTACACGCAAAGGAAACAAGATTCGTTTTGCCAACCACTCCATCAATCCAAACTGTTATGCGAAGGTTATGATGGTGACCGGCGATCATCGTATCGGAATCTTTGCCAAGCGAGCCATTCAGCCTGGTGAGGAGCTCTTCTTTGACTATAGATACGGACCCACTGAACAACTGAAGTTTGTTGGAATCGAACGGGAAATGGAAATCGTTTAATGTTGCAACTTTATACACTTGAATAATTGTTTTATACACTATTGGAATCTTTTGTCCATCTTAACATAAATAGAAATACGTACTTATATGTAACGCAACAGCTATACTGTTTTTGCCACATTGGCTATAATGGGCTTTGGACGAGATTTGAAAATAAGCTTCTTGGTGCAAATAGCACGCACTGTATACTCCGTTCGCTGGCGACTTTTATGCTCCAGCGCGACTGTGTTATCCAGCAATGTGCGCTCACCACCAGTAGTAGCGTTTAAAGAGCTGGCATCCAGTGTGGCATTCGTTACATTCAGCAACTGTTCCCCCTCATTTGTCTTTGACTTTTCAAGCACGGCAAATGGTTTGTCCAGTTTCTGTTCCCGACCTTGCAAAATATGATGGCCTATTATAAGAATCTGAAAGAAGCGTCGTCATTATTTATTATTTTAATTGTTAGTTTCCATTTACCGGCTGTCCATATTTGTTGTAGTACAGATCTCCAATGAACTGATCGTGCATGTTCTGGTTACTGCGCACCTCTAGATCGCCTTGCAGCTCAATAATGGCCCACTCACCGGGACCAGAGCTGTGACTGCAATAAAAAAATAAAACAAAAGCATTGTACAAATTGTATAAAGTTAATAGGAACTAGATAAAACTAAATAAAAGACTACATTTTTTAGTTGAAATCATTTTATTGAGCAGAGAAATGGCTGCACAACTTATCCTCTAAACTTCTTGAACAATGGATGAACGCTGCCAACATTCTTACGGCGATGTTCATAGTAAATAGCATCGTCTCCGCCAGACATTGAGCTAAGGGCTCCTGTACGTTTTGTGGTGCCTCCAGCGCCACCAGGACGATAGCCCGGCTCGCCAGGCATCTTCTCGTCCTCGCAGTCCAAGTCAGAGGCAGACAACACCAGCTGCAACAGCTGGCCCTGTTCCTCTTGCGTGCCGTACATTAGATCTTTTTCGGTGTCCATTCCCTTGAGATGTGTTATAACCTTATAGCTGTAGCCCTGGTTGACCAGGAACCGCTGACGCTTGCGGGAATAACTCATCTCCATGGTATCCTGTGAGACAAGTGTGTAGAAGAATGCATTGTATTCCTCGGCAATAGCTCCCTTTTTGGCACGCAGAATACGACCCAAACGTTGCGCCTCCTGACGACGCGAACCACCATGCGAAGAGATCTGAATAAGCACGTTCGCCTCCGGCAAATCAAAACTGGTATCTGCCACCTTGGACACAAATATTGTGTTAACCTGTGTAGGAAGGCAATTGTTTTATAAAATAAATGCTATATACCACGTCCGTCGTAGCTTACCTTTGAATTGAACTTGAAATTCTGCAGAATTTGAATACGTTCATTTTGCGATGTGGGACCATAAATAAATGGCTTGTTCATTTTAATCGCATAGTGCTTCAAGGCAAATACGTTGTCCGAAAACACGATTGTCTTGTCTCCACGTTGTTCATGGTATTTGATGAGAAATTGGCAACTGCGGAACTTGGAAGGGTTCATCACATAGAGAAGCATCTTCTTTGATGTTTTGGTGGTCAGATATTCGCGATAGAACTCTGGCGACATGGGACACCATACCTCAGCACACTGGACGCGAGCAATGAAGCCCTTTTTCTGAAGCTCCAACCAGTTGGCTTCATAAAGCTTGGGTCCAATGAGAAAATTAAGATCAGCAATTTTGTCATCCTCACGCAACAAAGTGGCGGTCAAACCGAGCTTGCAGTGAGATTGTACAATGGTTAAAACACGTCGGAACATCTTTGCTGGAATTGTGTGTACTTCATCCAATACCATAATGCCCCATTCCTGTTCCTGTAGCCAGCGCATGGTTTGCTCAGCCTCCCAGGAACGTTTCTGTGTGTGGGTTATCATAGAATAGGTAGTGACCAATATGCCACAGCCCATAGGCTTGTCTTTGGCCTCTGAGGTAAAACGACAAATCATGCTATCGTCTGCTGTGGACCACATTTTGAACTGCTGCTTCCATTGCTCCACAGATACACCGCTGTTGCACAGCACTAGAGCGCGTTTGCGCACCGTACAGCAAGCTGTGACGCCTACCAGAGACTTGCCAGCACCGCATGGTAATACAATTACACCGGAACGTGCTCGCCCATTACCAAACATCTTGCGCAGACTCTTCTCCTGATAAGGTCGCAGCACAGCGGCGGGTTTGAGGTCAATGTTGATATCGGGATTGTTGGTATCGTTGCGAAAATCGTACTCTGCCAACAGTGGATGCTCAATTTCAATGCATCTTTTCTGTATTAGCTCAATCTTTTCCTGAGCAACTTCAAAGGAAACTGTTTTAAGGTTTGCCTCGTCCTCATCTTCCTCTTCCTTGTCAATCTTCTCATAAAAGTCTGTTATATCCTCAGGCACTGCAACAGCGCCAGCTGCACCTTCTGCTGTCGTAGCCGCACCTGGTGCTGCTCCTGCTGTTGATGTGCTGGCCGCATTGTCTGCAGCGTTGTCAGTGGGTAGCTTGGTACCAAACTGTGTAATGGCCTTGCCATCTATTGTGCCCTGTATAAATCCTTCTCCCTCGCTGCGTATGAGCCGACATTTTTGTATAACCGGATCTTTCAGGAGTTTTTGCAATACTTCTGGATGTGGTGACTCAATAAAATACTTGTTGTGTTTCAATACAAGCTTCACCTTGCCATAGGAAAGTGTGCAGAGACGAATAAACTCCAATATTCCTTCAGGAATGGTAGTCTTGCTCAATCGCTTTAGATACTCCACAATGTCATGAGTTTGAAGACCCACAGAGACTGCAGCATACAAACTGTAGGCCGTCAGTTTATACTCGTGTATGTGCTCTGGACGACAAACTGGCTCCGAAATAGCAATGAGAAAGTCATGGGCGTGTTTATATACTGGCGAAAAGGATTCCAAGAATACGTGGCCATTGGGTGCTACCCACAGGGGACGATTGCTATGATCTGGTCGCAGTTGCATTTGTGCGCGATAGTCCTGAGCTCCGTACTCGTCATATATAAAATTTCCCTCAGTAGTCTCGGCGTTTTTGGACGCGGCGCCCGGCACGCCGTCCGACTCACTGGTAGTGTCCATGCTGTCATTGTCCTCAGCCAGTTGCGTGTAGGCCTCATCTTCGGCGCGGCGTTTTTTGACTATCAAGGCATATTAGTTTTACCGCATACCTCTACAACTGACTACGACAAATGCTTACCAAATTTATCACCTGCGCTGCGGTCTTTTTTTGATTTCTTTGGCGGACCCATTGTGAAATTTGGTTCGGCCAAATCTATGTTTCATTAAATCAACAGCTGTTTACACAGTGTTGTAAAACGCATGCACAAGGCGAAAATGGCGCGAACACTGTCATGACAACTTAGCTAGACAACGATACGACTACTTTGGTAGCCAATCTACGCGTGTGCTTCCATATGCATAGGGGTACTTACGTTTTAACGATAATGGGCATAATTCGGTCTTTAAACGGTCACTTTTTAATGATTCTACAGCTTTCGTATACTGCACTGTTTACTAAAATTTTTGTGCGGTGACCTTAGCAATACTCATTGTGTTTTGAGCGTTGCCACACTGTGTATCGTAGAAACAGCTGACTATTACTCAATAACATTCTGTAAGCATACCAGAAATAACAGAGCAATTCAACAGTTTGTTTACAGTGTGCCTGACAACTGAGGGGGTCTTTTCTAAGACACGATCCAATTTTTGTCTTAACAGCAATATTCTATGTTGGAAATGCATCTGGCCATCTTACTTGTTCGTGTCCTCTGGTTACACTAATCTGATCATCAGTAGTAGTCGTTCGAAACAATCGCATCGTTAATAAACACAAAAACAATTGACCCCTGTACACTCTCATTAAATAAACTTAAAACCAACATTCTATTTTCGTTTCGTTCTTTATTTACTTATTTCTTTTATTTATTAAACGAAATTCGCCCTGCCCTCGCCGGAAAATGATATTCTATCTTTTTCATATACAAAAATTATGAATTCTCTAAATGGTATTTATTATGTAAATTATTTAAAAACCAAAAAAATACACACAAAATGATGCAGGCAGGCATTATATTCCAAGTTTTATCACATATGCTTTTTACAAGCACTCACCTGATTTTCGAAGAAAATCTTTTAAACTCGAACTTAAATTACACCAGTTGGCGTAAAAATGTCGTCGAAGAAGAAATACCAGAAATCAAAGCGAAAGAAAGGGGAAAAATCGGAGGATGGCAAGATCTTGCGGCCAACATCTATTGTTATTGCCTCACTCGATCTGATACACGCCCTTTATTTTGTAGTACAAGCAACAATCTCGTGTACTTCATACGTAAGTGTGCGAATTCTTTGACCGAAATTCATGATGTTTCACTATTTCCTGTTTAGTTAAACGTGTACTCACTTTTGTCGTTCTTGGGGACTGTATGTTGGACGCTGATTGTCTTACTATGTCTTGTGGGTCTTATAAAGGTGGGTAGAAGTCGATAGATTGACTAAAAACTCAATTATGATGTATGAGTGTAACACATCTTGTACAGCGCCGATCTGCTTGGGTCAATGCTTGGCTCTTATTTTCTTCTCTTGGCTTTATTACGGACGTTTTCTTTTTCTTATGGGGACTT
This sequence comes from Zaprionus ornatus, assembly GCA_018904035.1. Taxonomy (NCBI): domain Eukaryota; kingdom Metazoa; phylum Arthropoda; class Insecta; order Diptera; family Drosophilidae; genus Zaprionus; species Zaprionus ornatus. The sequence continues at coordinate 419,611 of JAEIFZ010000200.1, forward strand.
TGGTTGGCTTTTCCTTCGGGCTGGGAATGTTACAAGAAATTGTTGGTGGTTTTTATGGGAATATGTAAGAAAGTGTAGTTTTTGGGGTGCCTGCTTTATGTCAATTCTTTTCAGGTATCGAGTTTCTCTGCATATATATTGTATACTGCTATTATTTGATAATGGATCCTTGTCGGAAGGTTTATACAACAGACGCCAAGGGGAGAAGGAGCAAAACTGCAAAAATGCTTGATAGAAAGGCTTGCAAAGGTAACACAGAATTCATTTATTGTATGTACCGTAAATCATGTTTTAATAATTTATAGATCTGAAGAAAGCCAGAAAGAAAGCTGAAAAGAAAAAGAAGAGAAAGGGCTGAGATAAAAAAAATATGAGAAGAAACCGTATCTAGCCGTTTTTGTAATGATTGCCAGACTTTTAAAAACGTTGGGAATTTTATGTTGTTTAAGTAGGCAATCCAATGTCCAATTTTTGTTAAATCTATTTTGAATATAAATTTAAACTCAAGTTTTACTTACTGTTATATATATTTTTTATATATTCCTGTATCCATGGATACGATGGTAAATGAGTCGAAGGCAAAAGTCGTATACCAACAACTAGTTGCCTTGCTTGAAAGGAATCTGTTGCGGCTCTGTTACTGTATTGCTTTCATCGATATGGCCCAAGCGTTGGGCTTTCTTATTAACTCGTTAGCAATGATGAACACAGATGTGTGTATTACTTTGTCTCTTTGTTGTAGCTACATAATTGTTGAACATCAATTTACAGCATGATGATTATCATTCGGTAACAGCAGTCTTCGGATCGATGTTTTGGATATTCTTGGCTTTCCTGCTTATGTATGGACTCTATGAGGTATGTATGTTTTTGATTGAATCTTATCTTCAGTGAACAAATTTTAACTGACTTTTAGAGCCATCTGGCATTTGTGTTCGCTTGGTTGGTCTTTTCTGTTATTGGCGTTTTCCTTGACCTTTTATTATTTATTTGGACCATTTCAGTCTTTGAGGGCATACATTGGACCGAAGTTCTAGAGTTTTTGCTTCTCTATTTTGGAATTGGTAATTGGAATGTGTAACGTATTGCACTTAATTTCAGAATCTATTTCCTTGCACTGCAGTTACTGAATGGCTCTTCGTTTTCGTAGTCCGTAAATACTATCTTATTCTTAAGGCTGAGAAAGCTAGTAATAACCAGATCGAAGAGGGAAAAGTAAGTGCTTCAAATGAGTTAACAGCTTTACAGCCAGGGAAATGAGGAGCTCAGTCGGGTATTGAGAATTGGCAGTTGAAACTCAAACACGAATGAACAATAATCTGTTATCAATTTTTAGAAATAAATGAATATTTTGTATTCTTTTGTGCATTATATAAGACTCCCAGTTGGCACTTACAGACCATTTCAATTTAGTATCCAACACCGATGCCAAAATCAATTACATCAGCACAGACAATAATAATAATTGAGTTAGATAGTTCTTTGGCCATCACGAACTGTGACTCGAAAGAGTCACGATGTCGAATGGGGCCAAATCTAATCTCCAAGCGACGATGAGACAACGGCTGGCAAAACAAATGCCGTAAATGAAAGATGGCCAGAGGACACTTGACCCAACAGTGGGCCGATGTCAAACAAATAGTGCTTATTTATTTTGTCAACTCCAGCAAACAGCTAAAATATATTTTATTGACTCATTGCTGTTTAACATTAACACAATGTTGTTCCATAGTACCGCCGTTTGGCAGTAAAATGGCATTGATTAACAAGCACCAGCAGCAGCAGGACCAGAAGCAGTTCGTTGTACGCCTCCCTGTCGAAACTACGTGCTTATCATCATTGGAGCTTTGATTTAGTGCCCAACTTTGACCTATGCTACAACAATTGGGGAAATGTTTGCTGCCTGAGAATGTACAACTTCAGTGATGGATATTTGGTTATTTGTAGCTATACAATTGCCATACTGGATTTCGTTTCCGCCTTGCTTTTCGCCTGTGTCTCGGGCGCCCTCTTCTTTGAGTACGTAAGTAGTTGATCTATGGCGAAAGTCTAGCAAAGGTAACCAGTACTAAAAACATCACTAGAACCACTGGACCTCGCTGGCTGCACTGATCTTCTCTTTGCTCTGGATGCTCATCGTTCTGATGCTATTTCTGGGCATCTATCAACGCAATCTTGTCTATGTGCGATATTGGCTGGTTTTCACATGTCTAGGCATTATGTTGGACTCATTACTCCTGCTATATGGACTGTCCCTGGCAGTGTCTATCAACTGGGAGCGTGTCAAAATTACCATATTGCCGTTTGTGGGATTGGGTAAGACAGATTGGATGGTACTATTCCTCAGTTAAGTTCACTATAATCAGACACCGATTTCATTAAACAGCTGTGGAAATGACGTTTGTGTACATAATTTATCTATTCTATGTGGACATGATCGATACGTGTAGACCAGTCACTCACAGACAGAAAGGCGGAGGCAGTGAAGTAGAGCCAACTGCCGATACCAGCAGCATTGATACAAAAAGCAGAGAGCGGATGCGTCTGAAAAAGATGTTCAACCGCGACAAGAAAGCTGCCTTAAGGGAACTTGAGCGGAAGCTACTGAGAGGTCAAGTCTAAGGGGTGCTTGTGCCATACATCATACATGATATATACCGATATTCTGATGGATAGAAACAGTTAAAGCGAAAGAAAAGCAGGCTTAGCAAGGCACTTCCGGTCCCTAAAGGGGTATTTGTCCCAAACAACATACTATATATTTTGAAACAGTTAAGTAAACGAAAGAAAAGCAAACCTAGCAAGCGCACTTCCGGTGCCTAGACCTGTCAGAACGATCTAGCTCAATCGTTATGCAGTTCGAACCAAATACGCTACTTTATTGTGCATATGCCATCGCTTGTTTCGACTTGCTTTGCGCTGTGCTCTTCTTCTTCTTCAGCTTTAGCATATTCTGTGTTCACGTAAGTAATAAAGGATTTCATTCATACAGCATATTACTCATAGAGTTTTCTATAGGTGAGTTGGTTAACTATTTTTGGGGTGTGCTTTGGTTTATTTTGGCTTACATTGATTTTCATGCTCATCTCTGGCATCTACTGGGTAAGTCATTTAACCTTTCTTTCATATTAACTTTTACGTATTTGAAGGTCTTCACTCCTACAGCGCAACCCTGTTTTGATGGGATATTGGCTTGTGTTTTCTTGTCTGGGCATTATGGTTGAGACACTTTTGATTATATATGCTTTTCTAAAGGATTCCACCTTTAACGCTGGTCTCGTTAAGAACAGTATTTTCCTAGGCTTGGCCTTGTGTGAGTTCGCGTATCTTGCTCAGAGGTTTTGTTTCAATTAATTTCATATTGCAGTAATCGAATGTTGCTTTGCGTATATTATCTATGAGTTCTATCGAACTGTAAAGGCAGACCAGTTTAGATGCGGGAAGCCAGAATGCAGATCACAGAGAGAATCTAGCGTCAGTTACATTTCATCCACAACACCAACACATACAGTTTCAATGCAGCCACGATGTCAGGAAAGAATAAACGCAGCCAAATGCAAACTCTTGCAGGGCAAGGGTCCCGACAGTCCCTACACCTGCGGTCCCACGAGAACATCCGAATTTTAGGTTTCCATGTTAAATTATATTTTAATGTATTAAGTTATTTGAATTGATCCTCTTATATGTTAGTTCATTGTTTTGTTTTGATTTAAGTCATCAGTTTATGTTCTGAAATATTCAAAGCTTTGCTGAGACTACGTGATATTCAAATTTACTAATCAAAATCGCTTTGAAACTAATTCTTTTCCAAAAATAAATCGATTTAACTTTTATGTTTGTTGTTTGTTTGGATTTCTTGCGCATTTCTGTGTTTATTATGAATAGCTCGGAGCTTCGCCTCCAGCGTCTTGTGTTTGTCTAGCCAGTTAGTGCTTTAATATTAAATTATTCAACCTACACAACACACACACACATGCAGCCACTTGGCAATGTTTAAAAACAAAATCCTTTTAAAATAATTTGCACAGTAGAACGGCGAAAAGGGAGCAAAAATAAAACGGAAACGGAAACAGCAACTCAGGGCGCAGAGTACAGAGCTCACAGCTCGAAAGTTGCGCCGCGAGATTTGGGCTGACAGGCAGGCGAGGTAGGTGGGGCAGGCGACACTCTCTTGTCTATTTATGCAAAAAAATGTGTGCATATTTACATACTTATATGGTTCCCTGTATATGGTGCTGGGCATGAGCATAGACGTGCGTGCATATACTTATAATACCGCACTGATGGAATACGTGCGAGGACACACACACACATATGCACACCTCCCCTCCCCACACACTCACACCCACGCACTCTTGCTTGGCGACTTCCCTGATGTCAAATATAATTTATTTTTTTCGCGCTCATTTTGCACACAGTCAGCTCTGCAAAGAGTCCCTTTGGGTGCCACAAAATCTTTGCCAGCAGTTTCAACTTTAAGTTTTTTAAGTCAAAGGAAAATATATTTTATAAACAGCAACAATATTTGAAAAGCTTTAGTATGGTGAGCGCATTAAATGGTTTTGGCCTGGTCATCGGCACCATGGACATTATTGGAGCTTTCTTCTTTGAACTGTTGATCCTGTGGTTCATCTGCCACAAAAAACCAGCTCACCCATCGGAATGTGAAATACCTCCAAAAGATCTGCATCCGAGAAAAGTGAAAAGTGAGTCGAGTAAAATGTAATCGACGTTCATAATGTATTGTAATTTTATGCTCTCTAGTGATATGTGGCAATGAGGTTACTCCTTGGATACTGAAGTGTTATGTGGTTTTATTAAATATCTGGATTGTGGTCTCGTCACTGATGCTTGCTGGCATTCTGTTGGTAGGTCCACACTGGAATGCTTCAAAAAGACATCTCCACATCAGTCCTTCTTCTTTGCAGCACAAGCCGCACCTCATATTGTTCTGGCTGATGTGGTGCCTAGGTGGGCTGATATTTGATTTCATATTTCTTTGCTGGTGGATAATGGAAATATTCACTGGAGATGCCATTGAGGCCTTCACCAACATCATGATCTCTTTTTTAACCATGAGTATAACACATTTTATTATAATAATAATATCGTAACTCTCCAACTATCTACAGCTATTGAATTTGGATTTATATATGTAATCTACAACGTTTATAAGAACTTGTCTCGAGGACCCATAGAGTTGGGAGTCGAAAAAACTACCTTGGAGCGTTTTTCAAACTACATATTCCAATTGTAAATATATTTTGTAGCAATTAAACGATATTTCTATCTTATATCATTGCAAATTGATTTCTTTATACAATTTGGCGAGCTTTTCTTGCAGTTTTTCCTTCGGCGGTTCTAGGCTTTGATAGAATCTGTAGATCATTACTATGCTACCACATTGTCTGAGCACCTGAGCAACAATAGAGGCATGCGTTTCTCCCAGGTCCTGTGCGAATTCCTGTTTGTTCTGGTACTTGTCGGTGAAAAAATATTCGATGACGCTTGTTAGCAGATTAACAACTGCACTCCAGTCTATGTGTGCGTAGGACAGAAGCAGCCAGATCTTCAATATTGGTCTGAAGTGCTACATGATTGACTGTTAAGTACGAAAAGTCGCAAGTGCGGGGAACTTACTCTGATAACTCCGTAAGCAAGAAAGCAGCAGCACACCACACTGAAGAGAATATCAAATAGATCTAAAAAATCTTCTTCTTCATTGAACTATTTAACAAAAAAGTGGTTAAAATAATTATTTTTACTGTTGAGAGCGATGCTTACACCAATCTTCAACACACCAAGAAACGCATAGTAGGATTCGTGTAGCAAGGCCAGGTAGGCTGCCAAGGTTGCACACACGGACATCTTAAGTATTCTATAAAGTAATAATTAAATATTTGGAAACTCTAACAGTCAATTTTTTATATTTTTGTTAAGTCGTTGCTCGTTCTACTGCCTACTTCAAATCATAACAAAAGCACCTTGTATACTGATAAATCTTATCACTACTCTGCTACTACTTCTACTCCTACTACGATTACCGTTACTTCTACGACTTCAGGGTATTCCAAGTATCTAATGCACAGAGAGAATGCGAAACTGCCTTCCTTTAATTACCACACAGTGGAATCGAGTTTGTTTGTCGGTGTTCTGTACTCCCTGCTCCGTTTGTCGGTGCTTCTTTGCCGCTGCCGGGCACTGCTACTGCATTCTACACTGGCTTCTACCGGCGCCGTTCTTTTTTATGGCACACTTTATAGTTACTTTGTTTTTTGCGCTTTCCAGTGCTTTGTAGTTTTTAATGGTCTGCCACACGGAAATTGATTCATTTCCTTTTTTGTTTTCCACATCCGCCCGGAGTCTGCCGCTTGTGGAGCAGACAAGGAATCAGCTTAAAGCCAGCAGCGGCAGTAATCCAATGTATATGCATGCAAGAGTGGATGGGGAGGAGAAAGTCGCCTTAATTCGCATCCAAATCAAATTCTAATGCCAAAGCAAATTCTAATCAATGGCATTGTCAGCTGCCAAACTGTCAGTCGCAGTGCCAGTCGCAGCTAGGCAAAGGAGGCGAAAGGCGAATTGCTTCTGCGAATTGTATTTATTCTTTAATAAAGAGTGCTCACTCGGACCGTCTCTTGGCAGGGACAGGGCAGCCAGGATACGCCCACGCACCATCTTCTTCTCCCAGGAGCCGCTGGCTGCTCAAATTTATTGTTTGCAAATTGAAATTCTTGTCGACACGCACGAGCAACTGCAAACCCCATTGGGAATGCCGGGCACGAGGCAGCTCCTCCATCTTGTCAAGCAACGAGCCACGGGCCACAGGCTTTGATGGCCCTCTTGCCGAGCAGCTCATCATGGCTTCTTAGTATTTATTATGATTTTCATATTTTGAAAAACAAATATTTTATAGCAACGTTATCAAAGCCCGCGGGAGAATAGAAAAGAACAGCCAAGACTCTAAGAATATTTATCAGATAAGTTCAGACCAAGCATGCTAAACAAATCAATATATATGTCACTCTTTAGAGTCACTTCTCTAGTTGCTGCGCACTTCTCGCTCTCTACTTATGGAGTGCAGCTTAGCGAGCTACTCTAATTTGCAGTTCTCAATTTTGTTAAGATGTGAGTTCTCTTCTCAGCAAGTGGATAGCTGAGAGAGAACGTTCCTATAAATAGAGAGAAACTCATAGACTTTCAATCATTTCACTATGTTCGCGGATCGGTTGATATTGTTGCTGCTAGAGTTCCACACCGTAGTGACGTCTCTCCCGCCAACAGATGAGGTTTTCACTACACCGATTGCGAATCGTGTTAATAATTACCGTATAGCCAACCGAGCTATATACGCTGGAGATGTGGATCATGGAACTGCTGCGTTGGACATTAATGAGAGTCCAGGTATGTAAACTGATATAGAGTTATTGAGGAGACATTTAAGTGATTGTATTCTTTTGCAAAAGTTGATCTACAACGTGCCGAGCCGATAAAAAAGAACAATGGCTGGAGGGTTACTGGAGCCATATTAAAATCACGACACAAAGACCAAACAATAAAAGCTTCTCGCAAGTGCGTACAATACAGTTATCCCGAATCTGTAGAATTGCTGGAGATTCCAGTTGTTAAGAGAGTTCCATGTGGAAATGAAGCACAGGATGACAAACGACCAACTGATCAACGGAGTAGAATAGATGGCAGCAAAGAAGGCACCATTTCTGTTTATCGTCTACCCCTGGAAGATAAATCGTCTGAAGAAGGATTAACTATGTACAATGAAGAAGATGAAGCACAGGATGACAAACGATCAACTGATCAACGGAGTAGAATAGATGGCAGCAAAGAAGACACCATTTCTGTTCATCGTTTACCCGTGGAAGATAAATCGTCTGAAGAAGGATTAACTATGTACAATGAAGAAGATGAAGCACAGGATGACAAACGATCAACTGATCAACGGAGTAGAATAGATGGCAGCAAAGAAGACACCATTTCTGTTCATCGTTTACCCGTGGAAGATCAATCGTCTGAAGAAGGATTAACTATGTACAATGAAGAAGATGAAGCACAGGATGACACACGACCAACTGATCAATGGAGTAGAATAGATGGTAGCAAAGAAGACACCATTTCTGTTCATCGTTTACCCGTGGAAGATCAATCGTCTGAAGAAGGATTAACTATGTACAATGAAGAAGATGAAGCACAGGATGACAAACGACCAACTGATCAATGGAGTAGAATAGATGGCAGCAAAGAAGACACCACTTCGGTTTATCGTTTACCTGTAGAAGATACTTCGTCTGAAGAAGGATTAACTATATACAATGAAGGAGATGACTCATTGACCGATGCAATAGCCAGCACAAAAAGTAGCAGGCATCGTAGGACTCCTGTAAAAGTTTCCGAATATCCCAGCACGGAGTTTAGTAAGGAAATTTACAGACGCGTATTCGAGTGGATTGGCCTTTCAGATGGGTTCGCAACTAGTAATGACACTGATAGTGAGAAGGATAACATATTTACTATAGACGATGCAAAGCCATCAGATGTAAAGGCATCAGATGAAAAAAGAATTTAGAAATTGACAAATATAAAAACATAAAAAAAAATAAACAAATAAATGTAAGGTAAAATTAAATTTAAAGTTGCCCAAACAAAAGTAAATACACTATTCAGCACAGTTGGTATGGCATAAAACTTAACTCACTGCAGCTGTGTTGATTAACAAGCTGTGAATTTCTGAGAAACACTTCGGTTTGTAAAGATGAAATTGTATAACTAACCTTGAAGCTCTGTAAGTACCGTATTTATAGTATTTCCAGGTACTGTGGGCTGCACAATAAACCACAATTTATTGCGCACTTGATCTGTATAAGTGACGTATTCCATCTGCTCTCACTCTAAGGTGAATTTTATGTGAAATTCTTCTATTATGTAATTCTCTTCAACCTTTCCCGGCTTAATAATCTCAAAAGTGCCGTGCCATCTCTTTGTTAAACTATTTTCAATTGAATTTCTAAGCCGCGTCTCGCGCTGTTTGCTTCCCCCGTTGAGCCATACAAAGGCGTCTAAATTGCAATGTCTACGCAGGAAATTGATTGATTTCCGCTTCGTGCTGTGAAAGCTGAGAAAAACGATAGCAACAGCAACAACAACAACAACAAGTGGAAACAGGCAGCAGAGCCCAAGTGAGTCAGCTAAGGATTCCGCCGACTCGCAGAAGGAGACAGCGGTGCCAACACCCTTTGGGCCATAATTTGGGCTTGCAATTAGTCGGTTTTGTAGTTGGGCACTTTGCTGCACTTTACCCTCAAATATTGTCTATGGCTAAACACAAATTGAGTCGCACTCCCTCTCTCTCTCTCTCACTTCCTCTCTGTCTGCCTCTCTCGTTGTGTGTTGGCCCTGCAGCTGATACGTTGGCGGCAAACATAAACTCAGACAAAACATATAACGCGTTGCACATGTTTTTGGCAAATGAAGCCAATGGCTGCCAGGGCGGAGCAGGATCTGCCAGGATATGCGTGCAAGCCAGTTGGCCGAGCTTCATCCGGTTATGTTTGCATATCTTGCTCTGCGTGTGTGCACGTATGTGCCAGTGCATGTGTGTGTGAGTGTGCGTGTGTTGCAAAAAGCTCCACTTGTTACATGCTCAATTAAGCCGGAAATGACACCAGAGCCAACTAAAGTCACGCTTTGTATAGTTTTACATTTGGCGTCGAACTCAGTGCACCCAAACACAGACCACAACTCCAATGGGTGCGAGTGTGTGTGTGTGTGTGTGTGCGTGCGAGTGCTGCATGTGGCAAACAGCCAGGCGACAGAATAATACTATAGCTCATGACACGAGCTACACAAGCGAAAGGAACCTTAACGGAAAATATTAGAATTCCAATTTCCGCATTGGATATTGATCCAGAAATAAATTGTGAAATTCTTCAATTTTGCTTGAGAATTTATTGAGCGTGTCATTTGAGAATTTCTTTGAGAATTGACGTTTAGATATCATGATGAAATTATGTAAATATATGCTAGATACATGTAAGAGACATGTATGCTATATCCTGTAGCCATTGGAAAGGGATTACGGGCGGAATGATGAAACATTCACTTCTTATTCCTTTAAATATGGTAAATAACATCAGAGTTTTCGTTGAGTTGACACTTCGTGCATTGTATAATATATTTATATTGGATTTGAAAACATTTTCAGAGTTTGATTGTAATATATATAATATTAACAAAGTTAGTATACCCTTTTTTGACCATTTTCAATGGTCGAAAGACCCTTTTTGACCATTTTCAATGGTCGAAAGACCCTTTTTGACCATTTTCAATGGTCGAAAGATCCTTTTTTGACCATTTTCAATGGTCAAAAGGTATAAAAGACATTCTCTTCTTAGCACTTCTCTTCACTAGGTAAGTCACATATCATAATCATTTCTTCTTCAGTAATTTCCTCTTTGTTTTGTAAATATTCTAATTGAGTTCGCTTGTGTTGTGCGCTTTCTACTCGGCTTGTCTCGTTGGGTTAGCTGGCAGTATGTGTATTGGAAAATTTAAAATGTGTCACCATAATTAGTGCGCATCCTTTGGCCTTAAGTAAATTATCGAGCACGCAAAATTGCTTTAGCAAGTCGAGCAGGACAAAGCGCCTGGCAATTAGCGCAGCTCGGCACGCAGCGCTCTCGGGTAATACGCTTAGTCAGACCGAGTCCTTTTGCAGAATGAAACAGGACACGTGCCATACACACACACACGCACACACACACACACGTGCATCACACACACACACATACCAGGCCGGCACACATGTTTTGCTTAGAATACAACGAGGCTGACATTGTTTTCTAGGACATCGTAGTGAAAAGTTGTGCTTTGGCACTGAGTTTGAGGCGAGGGCGAGGGCGCGAAGGACATGAAAAACACCCGCACACCAAGACATACTCACTGAGGGAGACTGACACATGCGGACACACACACTGACACACTCGGAATTGCAAATCAGTCGACTAATGTGTACATAATCAGTCATGTCCCAACATGTGAATTCCATTAGTGGATACACGGCGCATGTAAACAAACAGGCATTAATCAGCACAGGATATGAGTGCGCCACAAGAGCGAAAGCGACAGGGCGAGAGACGAGAAAGAGAGAGAGAGAGCTCAAGTAGTACTATGTGCCACTCCACACTGCTCCTTGCTTGTCCAAGCTGTTCAGTTATTTATGCTTTTTGTCTAGCCACATTTATATGGGCTAGCAAAGAAGGCAATGTGTCGCCTACTTATGAGCTCACACTCACACAGAGACAAATATCCTGGAACATTCGTATTCTTATTCGCATTCACATCCGGCTGCGACTTACAAATTACCCCAACCACCTTGATTTATCCTCGGATATCAATGCAGTGCCGCAACGGCTCTGAAAGCCGACATCTTATTAATATGCCATTCATTTGGCCGCTTCATACTTCATTAAAGCAGGAGCCGCTCTTGCAGCAGAGGGAGCCAGGCTGGAGCCGCAGCCGGAGCCAGAGAGCTGCTGGCTGTACAAGCTGCACATCCTGGCGCCTTGGCCACAAAGTGCAGGCAGCAAAAATTATGCGGATCGTTTGCCATTACCTCGATTCCAACTCCAACCCGCCCGGTCTGGACTGCTGCAAGTCCGGGCCATTCGTTTATCCTTTTGTTCTCATTTATTTGCATGTCATTTGCTTCGCCTTCGCCTTGCTCCGTGAGTGTTTTCAGGGCACTGTGCGCCACGGCACGGTCACGTTTGCCAGGACGCCAGTTACTTATGACTGTTGTGTGCACTATCAATATGCATTGTGCGAGTAGAGCTACGCGACGCAAGCCGCTTTATATTTTACCAGCATTTGTATACTCTAAACCCCTTGTAGGGTAGCTGGGTTCACAGAGATATTACGTATACGTTGTGAGATGGGAATAAGTACTGATTAAAGTCATATATTATGTGCACCTTTAGATTATAGAGACGTGTATTTGAATATATGGCAATAATTATTTTTTAATTAATATCCTTTTAATGTTATTTATAATTTTCTGTTAAAATTAATGGCAATCCCATTGCTCATATTTCTTGCATAAAGTTTCTCTAAGTGTAGTGAAATTATCACGTATTTAAGAGTCGAACTGCATGTGCTATGCCAAATTGAACATTATTATTCATTTATTTAAAATAATACCTTAAAGAATGTGCGCATTGCTCCATAAAGCGTGTATATGCATTGCCTTCTGCTGATTTCCTGTCTCTCCTTCACTCTCTCGCATTCTCTCTCTCTCTCTCTCTCAGTCTTGCTCTCTGCATTGTAGTTTTAATAAGGAATGGTTTTTTTATGGTTTCCGACTTATGCAAGAGCAGAGAAAGTGGCAAAGAATGCAAAATCGTCGCACTTGGAAATTCTTTAATCATGTTTTGTTATTTTTAAAGCTGCATTTGATATTTCTGCAGCTCCCCTTGTTATTGTTTTGCGCTTTTTGTTGCTGTTGCTTCTGCTGCTGCTGCTGCACCATTGTTGCTTTGTTAGCCAAGTCAAGTCTGCGCCAGCTTCCGCTCGAGCTGGAGCCGCTGTTAATGTCGCCACAGTTGCCTCTGCCTCTGCCTCAGTCGCTGTCCCTGTCGCAGTTGCTGTCGCTGCCTCTGCCTCAGCTGCCAGTGGCGTTACCGTTGATATTTGTGCGCCAGGCGTAATTAGTGCTGGTGGCATAAGGCGTACTTCCTACGCGCCCGGCTCCAGTTCAGGGCAGCGTTGCTTTCCATTTGTAATCACTTTCTGCTGGCTCCAGTGCTTTGTTCTAGGATTTACTAACTGGACAGCGGACGCAACAACACACAAACACACACACACACACAAAGAGACATATACACTATACAGAGACAACTACGCACAGTCGTTAGTGACTCTGGCTCTGGCTCTGGTGTCGTCCTCCTTACTGGGCCATTGTTTTAATGTTAATGTTAACAAATTTGTAATTTAGGGCGCATTGAATTCCTACTAATTAAGTACATGTCTCGCTATCAGGCGATTGTTAAACGCAATCAAATTAAATGAATGAACGAATTAGCCTGCCGGGCTGCTTAATGGACGGCTATTTAATCCTCGACTGCAGTGCACTGACAGGCAAAGACCAGAAGCGACAGCTGAATGGACAGTTGAAGCCGGCTAACAGGCAGACCCATTCATCGATTCAGCAGTTTAGTAAGCGAACAATATATGAAAGGTATATTGCATTATTGCCATACTAGCTGTAGCTGGTTTATCAGGTTAAGAGCATTACGAAACTGCTGATTAAGTTTTCTGGAAGTCTTCTTCAAGCTGAAATTGAATGAAATACGAAATAATCAAGTTTTCCATTGTCTTGACTCGGCACTCGGCCCTGTCCTGCTCCATTTGTTTCTATGATTTGCTTTGCTCTTCCATTGCTATAAAATACACTTCCCAATTGTGTCGCCGGCTCTGCAGTTGATTCAACTTTCCATGCTAATTGCCATTTGGCAACTTTCGCGACTTCGTTTCAAACTTCGTTTCCCACTGGACTGCAAAAGCGTTCAGCTTCAAGCTGTCTGTCTGTCTGAGTGTGTGTGTGTGTGTGTGTGTGTGGGAGTGTGTGTGTGTGTGCGACTCGATTGCCGTTTGCTTTGGCCATTGTTTGAGTTCACGCAGCCTGGCCATTAATTTCACAATTAGTTGGCAGCGGCCACTTAAGCAATAGCAACAGAAGCTGCAAGGAACCTCGAAGAAACCACGAAGGAACCGCCAAGGAACCACCTGACGGCAACTCAAGACAAAAGTCCGAGCAACTTTAATTAATTTTCATGGCATCTATGTGTGTGTGTGTGTGTGTGTGTGTATTTGCCGCGTTGTCTGTTAATTTTGTGCAAACTATTTGCGAACAGTTTGCGCAGCTGCTGCAGAGCAACGAGCTCTGCTTGGCTCAAAATGGCCAACTGGCACAGCTGACCAGTCGAGCTGAACTGCAATCCATAGCTAGCTGATTTTTGCTGACTAACTTTTGCTAGCAACAGCAACAGCAACAGCAACAACAAGAGCAATAGCGTCAACAGCAACAAAGCAAAAGGCAGTGGCAAAATTTAAATTTATGTTCGGGCGTTCGCAGTTGGCAGCTGCCGAGCTCGATATTTTATTTATGTGTATTGCCACCTTTTGCTTTTAGAGGCAGCAGCTCTGACAACAGCAGCAGCAGCAGCAACACCAGCAGCTGCAACAACAACAGCAGCGACAGCGTTTGCGTCGTGCGCTACGTGAGCTCAAAGCGAAAAATTCTGCTGACGCTGCGTTGTCAACTTTCACTTCAGCCGCAGCTGGCAAAGCGCCTCTTGACGCCTACATTCCTGTCCCTGCCCCCCTGCCCTCTTGACATGCTATGCCATATCCGTTGCTGTGCATATTGCGGCATTAGCAGCGCATAGTCAAATACTGTTGATCACTCATACGCAACGTGGTGCGCGGCATTCGCATTTCATTTCGACTTTAACTTCAATTGTGCAATACGAGGGAAAGAGAGGAAACTCGCATAAAAGTTTTTCCAGCTTTTTTTTGTTGTTGTTGTTGGCTGATTTTTTTGGGGTTTTTTTTTTGGGTTTTCCGCCGTTGATGTAATGAAATTTTGCGCAATTGTGTGGCAACAAGAAATCCATTAAAGCGTATTTTCGAGCCAAAGTTTCGGGTGCTACCATTTCACTGATTGATTGGCATCAACAATGTGCGCCGCCAACGCCGCCGGGTGGCAGCTGCCATCTGGCAGGGGGCCAGCTGTGGGCATGGCTGGGGCGTGTGGGGCCAGTCACCGTTAATGCTGGCAAATTTGTTGAGCGTGTGTAAGACAATAAAAATAATTGAGTGCGTTGTTGCTTGCTTGTTACACTTGCCGCCCCGCCTCGTATTTTGATTGTCAATGTAGTGTAAATTGTGTCGCCTGGCAGGGCACACAGTCCAGTCCAGTTCAGTCTCGGTACGAACAGATTGGCTGGCTGCTGCTCTGTGCGATGTGCTGTGAGCTGTGCAGATTGGGGACAGCAGATAAGCCCAAGTCATTACCGTGTAGCAGAGGGCAGTTGTCGTTATCCCCGACCCGATGTGGCTGCTGCTGCTGCTGATGCTGTGTTTGCTGCTTGTCAGCTTCGTTGCCAGGACACGCCAGGATTGCCGGACTGCCAGCACGGGCTGGACTCGTACTCGTATTTGCTGTGACAATTGCGAGTGCCATAAAGAAGGAAACTCATTAAAGATATGAGTTTTGCTTTTTTCCCCTGTTATTGTTATTAGCCGCACTTGCGAGAATTGCCTGACTTAAAGTTGCAGTTCAACGCGTCCTACTTGCGCTCGATAAAGTCTAACTATTATAGTATCTAGTATATATATTACTTATATAAGTTTGCAGTTTATGGAGTGTGTAACAAAAAATACTGGGGTATACAAAGATCTCTTTTTGATTTCAATGAAATCAAATCTTTGTTAGTTTGCCTACATTTCAATATCTTTATTCTTCTCTTTACTACGTTTTCAGTTCTCTTTTTGATTTCGCTTTTAAGTCTGCTGCACACACACATACACACACATATATATATATATATATATATATATACACACAGCTGCAGTTTGACGTTGAAATTGAAGCGAATGGCGCAGCGCGTCATTAAACTGCGTCGAATTGCGTGCCAAAATTTCAATTCTGCCTCTATCTGTCTTCCTACTCTCTTGTCTGCCCCCTTCTCTTCCTCATCTCTGCTCACATTCTTTATCTGTATCTCTCTTTCTCTCTCTTTCTTCTCTGTTTCTCACAAAACAGTTGTCATCTGTTTTTTTTGCGCTATTTAGTTTTGCCGCTTCAACAAACAAAGCCAACTGCCACAATCGGACACGCCTCCTTCTTGTGCACCCCGCCCAGCTCGCATGGTTCCCTATGCTCTCTTCTCTCTCGTCCTCTTTCTCACTCTCTCTCCCTCTCTCTCCGTCTCTCTCACTCAACTCGACTTGCATAATTTGCATAGCTAAGTGAGCAAAGAGTCGTCAAAATAAAGCGGATTGCTGTGCCCTCCCTCCCTCCCCTTTCCCTTTCCCTTTTATTCTTCTCCTATTTGGTTATCCCTTTCGCTTGGCCGCCTCGCCTGGACAATGTAGCCGAATTGTGCGTCCGTTTCATAACTTAATTTTAATTGAATTATGTAAATCGCTGGCTAAAATTAGCAGGCGCAAACTATTTTTTAATGACGCATTGTGCGCTTTTAATTAAAAGCGTAGCGCAAATTAATTTTAATGAGCGTTAGCTGCCCCTCCCCTGCATCCTGCTTGTTGCTCTGCGGGTAACCCTGCAAGTTATGTGGCCGTCCAACTGCAGACGTTAACGATTTATCATCGTTGGCAAGATTAGCCCCGCCTCGCTTGGTCCGTCTCGATGTGGCCAGGAGACTGCAGCAGTTGAGCTATTTGGGGTCTGCCCCAGCACGGCCCTGGCCTGCGTTGCACTCGCAAATGATGTCCACTTTGTCTAGCATGGTGCACACTGCTTGCTCGCTGTGAATCTGTGTCTGTGTGTGGGGCGAGTTTGTTGGGAAATTATGCAATAATCTATGACTATGGCGATGCATCGGAACAGTTGCCAATGGCAGCCTTAGTGGAAACAACTCGCTCAAAGGAGTCGTCGCACAATGAGCGCACACACACGCATACACACAGTGACACACAGAGACACAGACAGAGGCAGCAGCACAAGCGCTTCCTGGTAATCTGCTGCATCTGTTACGTCGCTCATTTGCTCGCTAGTTCATCGATGTGTGTGCTAAGCACTGTGTGTGTGGCTGTGGTAGGCGTGTGTGAGTGTGTGTGTGTGTGTGTGTGTGTGTGTGTGTGTGTGTGTGTGTGTGTGTGTGTGTGTTGCAACTGCAACTGTATGCTACTTATGCTGTGACAATCGGTTAAAGCGTATCACTCACTCGCCTGGCAAGTGCAACTTGAGCTCTTTCAGCTGGACATTGACCTGCCTGCCCCAACAGGCTACCCTCCCCCCCTTTTGCCGCCTTTGCCCTCGTTGTGCTTTGTACACTGCGTGCTGTCCTTTGGCCTCTGGGAATGTGTTTTAATTACGCTTAATTTTAATAGCAAATGGAAATCGCTGCAAAAAAACGAGCGAAAAATTATGTTAATGCCGTTACAAAAGCTTGTTAGCACTGCATTAAAATTGTTTGCTGTAACGTGAGAAGATTGCCACATGAATATTTTAAATATGCCATATACAACACAAGAGGGGAACATTTAAAGAGCACACAACTTTAAAGTGCGAACCAAGTTGGCTGCGGTTTGCCACTTGATATTTGCACTTAGAAACTATTGCTCTGGTGGCAAAGATTTGATGATTGGTCCTTATATAACTCGGCAGGAGTAAACGAAATTGTTATATCGAACGTTTCAATTTCCAGATAGTTTACTAGATATAATCTCTAAAAGAGTCTCATTACAGTGATAAAGTGGAACACTGCAGTGTCATGTGCTAAAGAGATGTTATTGTATCCGTGAGATAGCCGCAACCTGGTATTAATTTGTGTCAATACATACTGTATTCATAAGATACTTTTGTATCGCAACCCGGTAATTTTGATGAATTCATATCTTGAATATCCTGTATTTGTAAGATAGTTTGCTGGAAATTTTATGAAGAATTTAGCTATTAAAAATATTTTTGTATCTGTAAGATACATTTGTAAAGCAACTCGGTGATTATATTGTAATGAATTTGTGTCTACAGATACTTTTGTTTCCACAAGATACTTGTACCGCAACCCGGTGATTATTTTGTATTGAATTTGTATCTATAAGATACTTTTGTATCTTTAAGATACATTTGTACCGCAACCCGGTGGTTATATTGTAATGAATTTGTGTCTTAAGATACTTTTGTATCTGTAAGATACATTTATACCGCAACCCGGTGATTATATTGTAATGAATTTGTGTCTTAAGATACTTTTATATCCATAAGATACATTTGTACCGCAACCTGGTGATTATATTTTAATGAATTTGTGTCTTAAGATACTTTTGTATCCATAAGATACATTTGTACCGTAACCCAGTGATTATATTGTAATGAATTTGTGTCTTAAGATACCATAAGATACATTTGTACCGCAACCTGGTGATTATTTTGTAATGAATTTGTATCTGTAATATATTATTGTGTCTGCAAGATACATTTGTACCGCAACCCGGTGATTATATTGAATTAAATTTGTGTTTAAAGATACTTTTCTATCTCTAAGATTCATTTGTAGGGCAACTTGGTGATTTTGTGATAAATTAGTCTCTTAAAGATTTTCTTGTCTCTGCGAAATACTTTGCTTCCGTTTAAGATAAGAGTTTAAGCTCGACACACTGATCAATTAAATACTGAATTAATGAGTATAAATTGAGACAAGACAACACGATAAGCCAAGCCAGTTAATCGCCTTAATATGTGTGAATCAAGCCTGGCGGCAAAAGGCAAACATAAAACTGAAAACTGAAAACGGAAAGCGCAAAGATTTATGCGCTTTATTAATAGAATTTAATTTGCATATCGCATTTCATGTATTTACTCTGCAATATCAATATACGAGTACAGATACTCGTGAATATATACACACATTATGTTGGCGAACTGCGTGTGCTATCGACGAATCAATGCAGCGTAACAATTACATTTTAGGCATTAAATCATACGCCCCGTACGCCCCACACAACACCCTGCTATCATGTTGCCCGCAAATTACTCTCACAGCGATTGTCGATTGTCGCTTTTATGCAAATTCCCAAAGTAATTTCCACTCTCACACACACACGCACACACACACGCACACACAAACATATTCAATTTGAACGTTTCTTTTCGTTGGTAAATTCAATATACACACCTGTTACGCCAATCTTATGCGATGATTCCCTGCCGTAATTCAGTTTGCAACTGGCAAATTTATGTTGCATATTTTGCATATTTCAAATTAGAAATATTAAATTTAATTTTTAATGCTACTGCACACTGGGCTAATTGCTGTGGATTGTGTAATTTATAGTGCAAACAACAATTGCACTTGATTAGCCTGACTGCCTGTCTGCCTGTCTGCCTGCCTGCCTGCCTGCCTGCCTGCGAGCGCAGTATGACTAATTACGCATACGCCATGTGCCTCTGACTCTGTGCAAAAAATATAAATCAATGCTGTCCATAAAAATGGACAGTAGTAGCCACTGAGCGTATCAGGCGCATGACAGGCAAGCGGATATAGTACGATATAGTATATATAAATCTATTGTACCATAAGCTGTAACTGCCTAGTTGCGGGACAAGCTTGATGGACCGCTGTGGCTGCTGTTGCTGTTGTTGCAGTCTGTCCGTTTGCCTGCGCATTTAGCTATAAAAAACTACAAACAAATACAAATATGATTTATTTGTAATGATAGAGAGTAAGTGAGAGAGAGAGAGTGGGATAGAGCGGCACAGTTTGATGTCGCATGACTTGCAACAAATTATTTTTTATTTCTTACCAATTTTAATTTGTTTTTTTTTTAACCCGAAAAAGGTTGCAGCTGAGCTGCTGTTGCAACACTCTCTCACACACACACTTAACGATAATTGCAAGCACTCAAGTGCTGCCATTGTGTGAAGAGAGAGAGAGAGAGAGAGAGCAGTGCGTGGTAGTAGAGGGGGGCAGGGAGAATGAGAAGCTTTTCAGTTGCAACGTTTTAAAATAATTTAACAGCATTTTGAAGCGCATTCAAGTCAACTTCCGTTGCCATTTCAGCAGCAGTTGCCGTTGCAAGCTGCCATTGCAAGTTGCCTTGGCCATTACCGTTGCCCGTTGCCATTTGCCGGCTTCTTCTGGCCTTGATGCCGCCACTGTCTTCTCTGCCACCGTCGCTGCAATGGCTGCTGCTGCTGCTGCTACTGCTGCTGCTGCTGCAATTTGTCATTTGGCCAAATACACATGGTAGACGAACGGTGTGTCAGGAGAGTGTGTTGCTGCTTGTGTGCATGTGGGCAGGGGCATGGCAGGGCGGAGGTCAACGAGAGCTGAATAGGGCCAACTGCTGGTCCGGTAATTGAATGAATTATTGTTGCTGCGCTAAGCGCACTTCAACAACTGCCCAAGGCAACGCAGCGCAGCCAACAAATATTTCAGCCATAATTTTTGAAGTACTTCGAGATGACAGCGGAATATGGAGCGAAAGAGTCTCAGCCAATAAAAAGAGCTTGACTTCAGAAAAGGTACCCCTTTTTTTCGTATAAATCTTAGGTATATATTTGTGGAATGTGTGTGGAAAAGGATGTAGTTTGTATATATATTAACGATGTGGGAGCATCATGAATGCAGCATCATTCATCTGCAGTGGAGATTAATACTTTGTGAACGCGTTTATCTCGTAGTCACGTTTTAAATCTGGCTAATTTACGGTCAAAAAGGGCCGTTTGTTAAAGGTTTATCATCTAAATACATACTGCATTAAAATGTATCTATTTATTAATGTAAAAGTATACCCTTTTATCGATACACTCTGCTAGGGTATAAGAACTATTCACGCCATTTATTTAGCCTTTTCTTTCTGCCTTAGCAATTAGCAAGCTTTTCAGCGAGAATCGGATTGAAAAGCACTTGCAAAGTAATTGCGAGAGAGTAAAAATTGCACAGCTATTCGGGGATATTTGCACAATTTAGCGTTCAATTAAAACTCACTTCCGACAGACGGACAGACGGACATACAGACAGACAGACAGACGGACAAAGTGAGCCAAGCGACTCGAGTGGCCAAGCGAATTGCACTCGAGTAATTTTTTGAAAAATTAATTGCTTTCATTATCATCGAAGGGCAGCAGAAGCAGCAGAAGCAGCAGCAGCAGCGACTGCTTCAGCCTTAGCTACACTTTCAGTTGCAGCGACAGGCTGCCCCTGCGCCCGCTGCCTGCCCTAGACAATGTTTAAATATTCATTGAGAACATACAAAAGTAGTCGCCTCTGCCTGCGCAACCCTCCCGCCGTGTTCCCTACTCCGTTGCCGTTGTCAAGCGTGCTATGCAAATAAGTTTGGGCATACAAATTGGCTATTGGTTAAAGAGTTTGCACAAGGGCGCCCCTTCTCCCACTCCACGCCCTACGTGACCTGCTCCACTCTTGAGCCAATCGAGCTGCTGCTGCTGCTGCTGCCTCTTTGAGTTGTCTATTGATCTTTGTTGCTTTGTTTTCCATTTGTGTCCACTGCAAACAGCTCAATTTCCATTGGCTGCGCTTCGAGTGTGCCATAAAAAGGGAAGCTGCAACTGCAGCCACTTTGCAGAGGCAGGGGGGGCGTCTCCCTTGCCCGCGCCATCGGCCCCAGTGTATCGTTTTATAGCACACCTAAGTGCTTCATAATAATTTAACACGCTGCTACACCCGCGCCGACGCGACGCTGTCAGGTGTTTCAGCAACTTTTCGCCAAGTTTTTCGCGAGAGAGAGAGAGAGAGAGAGAGAGAGAGAGTAGCATTGCGCTGCTTTGTCTCCGGTATTTTAATTAAAAAACTGTCGTTAGTTGTGCGCCAAGTTTAAATTAAACACAGCCCTCCCAGTATCTCTATACCCCCCTGGGTACTCCTGGGAGTATGGAGGGTGGGGGGTAGCTGTGGCCAGGTCGTGGCCATAAAGCTGCCAGCGATGCCAGCCGTGCCTCAAGTTTCATTGAAGTTTGCCGCGCTCGAATTTGTGTTTCGGCCGAGCAAACCGAATCGTCTTGTCAAACAGCACCCCCTGCCCCTGCCCCTGCCCCTGCCACCCCGTGCGACACAACGTAATCAAGCGTCTCTCCAGGGGAATTAAGCACCCAAAGTGTTGACAGCCAGTGTGGCCAAAGTGTCGATATCCCTGGGAGACGGAGACGCAGTCTTAGTCGCAGTTTCTGTGCGCTACTTCGCCCTTCATTAAAGCTTGTGAAACATAATTGCGACTTCTAGTGGCATACAAAAAAGTATTTAATACTCCCCGCTTCCCCTGCCCTCTATATCTGCTCACCTTTCTGCAGGAACTGTTGGTAAAACTGATTAGGCGACGTTTTTGTTTGCTTCGCTGCTTGGGCTGACTTAATGATTGCTAATTATGGAAAATATTGCTAATCACTGAGCCCTAATCGCTTTATTAATCGCATTACGTGCCGCACACACGCACACACACAGAGAAAGGCGCAGCGCGTGCCTGGGCGTGGCAAGGCGCCTCTGCGGCTGATTAGCCATCAGTCGACTAATTTGCACATTGATGGCGCCTTTTATTGGAGGCATCGAGCGGGAGATTCTTAGAACAAGTCGAGGCTGTGGCTGCCTCGAGTCACAGGCCAACTATGCTGATGGGCATGTGTGTAGCACACGTAAGTGTGTGTGTGGGTGTGTGTGTGTGTGTGTGTGGTGTGTGTGTGGTGTGTTGTTTCGTTAGTTTGCAGCTGGGCTGCATTATTTCAGTGCCAGCAGCAGCAGCTACAAGTTGAAATAACAATAACAAAATGTACGCCTGCTGTTAGTTAAATGTGAGATAGACAAACGCACACTCACACACACACATACACATACACACGCACACACATACCCACACACACTCTTGCTTGTTGTGGCAACTATTTAACAAAAACAAAAACAAAAACAAAACCCAATGAGAGCCTGGCAATAAAAGATAAGCGCTCTCAACTTTTGCCTGTGTATGTGCGCACTATGGGAGAGTGTGCATGTGTGTGTGCGAGTGTGTGAGTCTATTGTTGTGCTGCTAGATAAGAAACTCGACTCATTTGACTATTGTATCGAGCAGCACTCGCTGAGGCGAAATTCAGTTTCGCAACTAAACTCATTAAATGACGTTGCAGGCGAGGCAGAAAGAGAGAGATGCAGAGAGAGGGAGGGGAGAGCAGTGAGTGCAACACTTGGTGTAAGTACACCTGCCTGGGGATTAACACGAAACAATTAAATGAATGGAAAACTTCGCCAAGCGCTGCGAGAGAGAGAGTGTCGTGCTGAGCTGCTGCAAGCGATGCTCACTCAGTACGTAAGCTTTAAGCTGATATTTGACTGATTAGCCATTTTGAAATGGCAACGTTGCAAATGGCCAGCACGTGATGCAACAATGCAGATAAGGAAAGAATGAGAGAGAGAGAGAGAGGGAGAAAGGGGCCGCCTTCATCTACCTGAATTTCAATTGCCGAGCTGCACGTCTTCGAGTGAATTGTGAAAACATTGTCGTCGCCCTCAAGCGGGGGCCAAATGCTTTTTGTGCATTCGCATGCCGTCAGTCATTCGCTCACTCATTCAGTCATTCATTTGCTGCAACATTGTTGCAAACAGCAGCAACAACAATGCACCACGTTGCCATCTAATGAACGTGGCTGCAACTGCAACTGTTCCTGCATAGCTGTAAGGTTATATGGAGCCTGCAGGGCAGGAGGAGTAGACATGCAGACTGACAGATAGACTGACAGACAGAGAGGCAGACAGAGAGAGAGAGAGACAGACAGACAGAGAGACAGACAGACAGAGAGACAGAAAGAGAGACAGACAGGCAGACAGTCAGAGGGACAGACAGACAGAGATATATACAGGCTGGCAGACAGACAGACAGAGAGACAGACAGAGAGACAGCCTGGCAGACAGACAGACAGAGAGACAGGCTGGCAGACAGACAGGCATACGCACAGTAGGACAGTCAGACAGACAGACAGAGAGATATACAGGCTGGCAGACAGACAGACAGAGGGACAGCCTGGCAGACAGACAGGCATACGCACAGTGAGACAGACAGACAGTTGGACAGGCAAGTTGCAGTGCCTGAAAACCCCCTGATATTTCTATCAATTAAACAGATATTAAAAGCGTTACACTTGGCTATACCAGGCACGAGGCACGCAGCACGAGGCACGCAGCACGCAGCACGAGCCACGATATAAGGGCACGTTGGATAAGCTGCCTGGCTGGGGCAAAGCAAACGGCATGACAACGTCGTCTCGTCTCTGGGGCAATGAAACGCAAATGAATTCGAGTATGCAACGTGGCGTGGTATTATATGCAATCTATCTGTGGCCCAGAGCGAGCGAGTCAGCAGCGAGTCAGCAGCGAGTCAGCAGCACAATGCAAATTTCTGGCTCCGCAGCTAAGTAGCACACAAAGCCAAACGCTGGCAAAGAAAAGCTATGGCAAAGCTGCCATAGAGAGAGAGAGAGCAAAAAAGAAAACACACACACACACACACACATACAGCTCAGAGAATTGAAAAACGAATGGCAAACAGCAGCAGAGTTCAAACAAATGTAAAAAATGAAAATTTCCCAGCGACCATTCGTAACTTTTGTTGATTTTCGCTTGCCGGCAAAGCATGTGACGTATCCATTAGCATAGCCACACACACACCCACACACACACAGACAGGCTCTGGCTAGAGCATCCACTGGTCTGTGCTACTCTGCTTTTTTGTTAATTTAGCATAAGTGACGAGTGAGCGACTTTTGGCAAGCGCTTTGGGCAAAAAGTTCGATTTAGATTGATTAGAGCGTGAAAATTGTTGGCGTCTCGTTGGCGTTGGCGTTGGCGTTCGCTTTTCCGTTGGTGTTGGCATTTTCCACTGAAGTTCTGCAGACAATTTCACAATTTCACAATTCGCAACTCGCAGCAGTTTCTCTTTCTCTTTTTTGTTGGCAGCGCTGTCAGTGGCACAGGATTTATACGCGTTGCTCAGTTGGCTCAGTTCATTATGAGCATGTTAAATACACGATAGAACACGCACAAACATGCATATTAATTTATTATAATTATGCTAGTGACAGTTTTGACATTTATTTTATATAATATTCATTAAAAGCAAATCAATTGCATGCGAATGCATTCATTTCTGGCGCTTACTCGGCGTATGATTAATATTTATGGCACGCAGTCCTGTTGACACGCCGTATACCCCTTTTTGTGCAACTGAAAGGGGTGTATGTGACTACGAATTAATTAATAGTTTGCGACTTTAATGAGTGTAGAAGTTTGTTTAATTCACTCAACTGTTTCTCTTTCCAAATTGATTTTTATTTAGCTCGAGCCAAAGCTCATTACAAGTTGAAAACTGTGCAGCACAAACTGTTGCTTAATGGCCAACGAAGCCGAAGCAGCAGCAGCAGCAGCAGTGGTGGCATCGCCGGAGTGGCATCAATCATACGCTACGTAAACCGCAATCCGAAAGCCGCCAGTCGAAAGCCATTTTAAGCTGCATATTTATGGCTAAGCAAAGCAGGCAACAAAAAAAAATGCAACAGCCAAATGTGGAAGGGAGCAAAACTGGCAAAACGTTGCAGCTGCATGTGCAGCGAACGATAAGCGTGAACCAGTGCAGGGGCAACTGGGCACCGAGGGACGGCATCTCTGACTGTGTAGGGGTTGAGCGGGGGCTGCTCCCAAGGGTTGCCTGCGACGAGATATGCATGTTAAGTTGCGTAAAGCAAAGTTATGACCGGGTAGGAGCAGCAGCAGCAGCACCAGCAGCAGCAGAGGCAGCGACGTCGTAACTGTAACTGCGGTTAAGTCAACAAATTAAAACTTTTTTTAAAGCTCCCTGCGCCAGCACACACGCACTCAGCTTCGCACAGTGCGCGTCTAATGCAAAGCGGATGGGAAAATGAGCTGCACGGAAATGAGGGAGTGGGGGGGGGAGTATCAGAACTTATGCACGAGTTATGCGCATAAACCTGGCTACGAAGCTGTTGCAGCTGCAGCACCAGCAGCAGTAGCAGCAGCAGCCAAATGAAAATACTATTTAATTAAAGTTTTGCACGTGGCTTATTTGTATGTGCACCCACTCCCCGCACCCTTAGCTGCCTCGCTGCCTCTGTCTGTCTGTCTGTCTGTTTGCCTGTTTGTCTGCTTGTCTGCCTGCCTGCCTGCCTGCCTGCCTGCCCGCCTGCCCGCCTGCCTGCATATTATAATAATTTTAATTCAATTTACACTCGACTCGCATTTGCAAATTGAGTGCCAAACTCGTGTCGAGGCAGTCGAGCAACGGGCCAGATTTAAAGCGAGCTTTCAGCGGTCTCCTGCAACATCCTGCGGCACGTGTATTTAAGACAAATAAATTACAGCTTGTGGTCCGAGCGTGTTGCTCATTTGGACAGCAGCTCCCTCTCTCCTTCTCTCTCTCTCTCACCCTCTCCCAGCGCGCCCACATCTCTGCGGGTATATAAATTGTTTATACGGACGCTGCAGTCGCTGGCCCCCCGCTCTCGAAAGGGGTGTCGCTGCCCCGCTCGGGCCATATAAATTGCTTGTGAAATTGAATCTTTATGGCTCAGCTGGAATATTTTGGCAGATAGTCTATAAATTATGGCCACAAAGGGCATACACACGCAAAACTTGTTCATTTTTTCGCCCCTTTGTTTTGCTTGCTCTCTCGCTCTGTTGTTGTCTCACTCGCTTGTTGTCTCACTCGCTTGTTATTTGCGAGTTGTTGTCCTTTGTTTTGCCATTGTAGCAAATGAATATCTTGGGCTCATGTCGTTGAATTGTTGTGCTGAAGTAAGGGGCGGGCAGAGGGGCCCGCAAGGAAGGGGTAACTGCCAAATAGTTGCCAAATTAGTTTGCAAATGTTCTGGGCGTCCTAAACTGCGGTTGCCATGTGTGGCGTATACGCAATATTTCGCAAACAACATTCCAGTTTGCAAGTTGCTTAATAGTCGCCTCCTTGTTGTTGTTGTTGCTGTTGGTTGCTGCTCACTTAGGTATTCCGGGGCCCCAGCCGATTTGTATTTATTACAAAATTCAATTTGAATTCTGGCTGAAATATGCCGCCCGAAGGCATTTTGTTTTTTTGGCCCGTTGATATGCTAATTGCAGCGCGTGTCGAACAAAGTGTTCCGCACTCGTTTTAAAACATGCAAACCTGCCGTAATGAAGAGCAATTGCCACATTCCCCTGCCCCCTACCACCTGCCACTCTCCCCTGCTGCCACGTCTGCAGAGTGTGTGGGGCAAAAATGCTAATCAAATTTTCATAGCATACTTCGAGGCTCATTTGCATGCAGCAGTGTGTACGGGGCTGTGTGTGTGTGTGTGTGTGTCTCAGCTGCGGTCGCTCCTTTTATGACTGCCACAAGTGACGTGTGCATCACAAGTCGAGCTCAGTTTGAAATGTTCTCTGGCAGTGAAGGCTTGATTGATGCCTGACAAGGAGAAATTAGCGACTGCCAAATGGAGGGCAATGGCTCATTTACAGTTAGACGAGCGAGGGGCCACCACGTACGTCTTAACTTGCCTTTTACACTTTCCCATCGGCTTTCACTTTTGCACCTTGCATTATTTATGCAGCTTTCGCTTTGCTGCCAATTCTCGCAGCATTCTCCTCTAACTCTCTAACAGACGAGCATCGAGGCACCTTTGGGCACTGCGCGCTCGTTTACAGTTGCAAGTGTAATAAGTGAAGTGTATTTGCCGGCAGCAGCAACATCAACAGGAGTACGAACAGCATTAACAGACCCCCCCCTCTCTCCACTCCCCTGCTTGTGGCTATTTTCATTGAAAACTTTGCGAAACGTTGCAAAATTGTTTGCGGCCATAAAATTGTGTGCAGGCTGAGGGCCTCAGACTCTTGGCCCAACCCTAGACAACAACCCTGATCCGGGCCAAGGCAAAAGCAAAGCCAAATACTCCTAAAGGGGCCTTTTCTCAAATTGTAAACTTGAATGGCCCGAAAGGCTGTTTCACATGATGCCGACAGCTCCCCATGGGCATTTTGCCTCTTTAGCTCGTCCTCCTCAATGTCCTCCTGCTGCTGCTTGCCTGCTTGCCCTGAGTTTATCTTTGGCCATCAAGTTATTAAGTTTATGTAATTGCTCTTGCATTTTGCCCCAACTCTGCTCAATTCTTCCTTCAATTTGTGGGCAATGCTGTGTGCCAGGTTGCGTGTAAGTTGCTTCCCATTTCGAATGCCATGTTCGATTTCAAGTTCAAAGTTCTCAGTTAGTTCGTTTTTAATCAGTCTCAGCTGTGCACTGCACTGTAAAATAAGGTGCCAGAGTGTTGATTCCTTTTCTATTTGTCAGCCAGGTTGGCAGCCAGGTGACAACTCATAAACTCCTCGACAAGGATCGAGCAGCGCTACTTCAACATTCGCTTACATGTTCAGCCTCGACAATTTGCTCACATGGCTGCGACGGCTTTGTCAATCGTCACGACGACAGTTGATTAATGATGACAAAAGAGTGTGCTCTGTAGCGCACAGTCACCCCCCTCCCCCTCCGCTGCCCGCTTATCCCTGCTAGAAACACGCTTAATCAAGAAAAGCGACAGCCATGAGCTGCCTTTGGGGCCTCTTCATCAGCCTGTTTGCGTTGCCTCGAGCGTAAAAAGTGGGCGTGCCTCATGGTTACTTTGATGTGCCTCACGTAGACCCATCGCCCGCCCAGCGCACGCGTCACGCATAAACATGAATGTTTCCTGTAGCATAAATACGAAATTAGCAGACCGTGAACTCTTTTTTTTCCAGGTTCAAGCCGAGAGCAAAGTGCAAAAGGGCAAAGGGAAAGAGAGAGAAGGGAGAGTAAAACGAACAAAAAATCATTAAAAAGAAGCTTAACTGCAATAATCATATGGGAACTTAATTAAATTTGTACTTTTTGCATGATACGATTTTGAAATCCGTCATTATTTGCGCATTATTGTAACGGCGCGTGCCACTCTTCACCGATATCTGTCACTCCGATCAGTTGTCCAATCGCTTTTGTCCTTGTGGGTGACGGTGGCATGGCAAATTTCTGATAGAAATTGCAATCGATATGTATAAATGAGTTTTACATTTCGTTTATTTAATTTCATTTTATGGCATTTTATGGCGCATAAGTCAAAAGAGGCCATAAAAAAGCTGTATGTCTGCCTGGCAGCCTTGGCAGCGCGTATTACGCATTCGCCGTGTTGAGCACGCAATAAAAATACCAATTGCAGTTTGTCCGCCCACACGCAGACACAGCGGAAGGAGTGAGTATGGAAGGGGGAAGGGGGGGAGGCAGGTCGTCGGGTTTGCTATTGTTTCGTAATGTTGCTGCATGCAAAATTTATTGTTGATTTTATTTTCAACGTCGTCCCTTTTACACAACACATTTTCCGCTTCCGTTTTTATGCCTTTTTATGGACATAAATTTTGCAAGCAGCCACGCTGCAAGGGGGAGGGGGGGGGGGTGGCACTGAAATTGTAGCCGGAGTTGTAACTGTAGCTGGAAGTGGAGTTGGCGCAATGCTCAGGTGCGTTGTCAGCCTTGACCGCCAGAGCAATCCCACACGCGGCCAGCTCAGCTGACCAGCTGCAAGCTGCAGGACAAAGTGTGTTGTGTGTGCTTTTGTGTGCCCGTGTGTGTGTGTGTGAGTAATTGCCTGTGTGTGTGCGGGCAGCTAATCCTGCTAGAGAAATAAGAAATAGTAAAGTAAAGTAGAGACCTCAAGATGCTTGTCTCCTGCGGCGACCCAGTCCCATTGCTGCTGTCCCCCACTCTCCCTCTCTCCCTCTCTCTCTCTCTGTCTCTTAGTCGCAGCCTTGCCGTGTGCTGTTTTCCGCATGCCACACGCTGCATGCCGCATGCCGGCCAAGTTTGCGTGCCGTGCAACCATTAGGACAACGCCGCTGACTGCCAAGCACGTGGCTGTGTGTGCCACAAGGTAAACGCAAATATCCTTATCCCTTCCCTGCCCCCTTCACTCAGCTACCTTGAAACGAGCGTGAAAGTATTTGCAGCCTTTTCGCTGTAACGCCGCCCAATTAATAAGGCTCTCTCTCTCTCTCTCTCTCTCTCTCTCCCTCTCACTCACTCTCACTCTGTCCCCCTGCCCCTGTGCATTTTTCTTACTTTTCTCTGGTTACCTATTGATTTTCCCGAACTTGTTGAAGGCACAGTTTTTCGGGGCGCGTTCTCTGCAATTAAGCCATTCCAAGGTAGCCTCGCTTGGAGCAGCGCCGCGCTTCGCTTAGTTACATTTCAAGTACAAGCCGCCTACCTGCCCGTCCCCCTTCCCCCTTGTCATACCGTGCTTGTGTACCACGACACACAATTTATTTCGCCTCGTTGCGCAGCTCGTGTAATTGTACTATATAATTGTCTGATTGGCCGCGGCAACAAATCGCGATGCCGTTGGGCCTGCCTCCATGCCTGCCTGCCTGTTTGGTTGCCTGCCTGTTTGGTTGCCTGTTTGGTTGGCTTTATGAGGCGCGTTATAATGCGCTTACGTTGAGTGATAGCCCAGCGAGAGCGGAAGCTAATACAATTAGGCAGATTGCGTGTCCACGCATGTCAAATGCCAGTCGAGCCGTGCCAAAGCTCTGCAGCGTGACAGGCATCAGGATTAGCTCTTTAAATGTGCAATGGTTGCTGGATTGCTGATTTAATGCGGCTGCTTAGCAGTTAAATTAAGTGCAGATGATGCTAAGGTACATACTATAGAGTACATATATATACAGAATATATATTATTACATTATAAGAATATCTCCTTTCATTTAACCCACTTTCCTTCTATTTATTGTTCAAAAGCCTCTCATTATTCCCCCTTATTATTTACTTGCCCCACATGCAGATATTATCGCCCATGCCTCCGGCTGGTTACACGGGATCCAGATTTGGGGAATTGCAGCCAAATCTAATTATAAACGTATTCAGGTGATGCAAAATCGTAAAAATATTTCACTTATGTTCCTATTTCACTCATGTTGTTATATTCTTAAGAATATTTCTCACCCTGTGATGTTAAGATACAATATTATGATGTACAGATTCTTCACTTAATAATAATAAAACAAAAAAAAAAACATTATAAGAATATATCCTTTTATTCAATCTACCTTCTTTCTATTCATTGTTCAAAAGTCTCTCATCATTCCCCTACATCATTTACTCGCCCCACATGCAGATTATCTCCCATGCCTACGCTCTCTCTCTCTCTCTCAATTCCTAAGCAGCTGCCACTTTTTATAGACCATTCATTGACTATCGCAATGAAAAATCTTGCCAAATTCCTCGGCATATGTTTTTTTGGCTGCAATCGCGCGCGCGTTTTGCCGCACGCACGCGGCCAACTTGTTGAACGCTTTGAGCTTTTTGGCAGCACGTACCAGAGAATTGCGCCCTTTGACCCCCGCAGTTCAGTTGCGCTGTCACAATTATTTTAAATGACTTAACGGGCAACGGGAGAAATTAAATATGCAATAAATGCATAATGCAGCCGCATGTGCCAACAGCTATCGAGGGATTGAGGGGCCGAGTGCTCTGGGCAAGTGGCCAAAATGCTGGGAGCACGCCTAAAACGAGGTTAATAATTTAAGAGGCGAAAACAGCGTGAAAAGTAACGCGTGAAAAAACAGTACGAGAGAGAAAGCAAGTGACAGCAGGAAAAGGGAACAAGAGATCCAAATCCAAAGCCGCTTAAATTGTGTGCAAAGTGCCGCATGAGCTTATAATGAACCCACACACGTCCAAGCAGAGCGGAAAGCCGAGCACAGGGACGCGGGAACAAGCACGGGTAACAGGTAACGGTCACACGCAGGCGAGCGTACTTGCCACGCAGCAACCACGCCCAGTTCCGGAAGCGGCAACCACAGAAACCACCAACACTGGCAGACAGCAGCGCAAACATGACACCCAACAACACACACACTCACACACACACACGCAGTTTGGATCTTTGGCTAAGCGCCTGGCAACCGCAGTCAGGACAACGCTTAGAGCTCCCCCTCCCCCCCTCATCATCACCACCCTCTCACTCCCGCTAACTCTGTTGTTGCAGCTTGCTTGTTTTTATATGATTTATTTAGAAGCAAGCAAGCGCCCAGTTGCCCGTCTGATTGATGGCCGCAGTTGTGTGGCCAGTGAGGTAAGTGGAGATGTGTAACCACGCCCACTTAGCCCCCAGTGCGTTGCTTATACTCATATTAATATGGCTTGCGCGCGTAATTAGCGTAATTATTTGGCCATTTACTTGCTACCACTTTGCTGTAGCCAACCTGCAGTGCTCGCTGAGAGAGCCTCAATCAAAGCGGGCAGCAAACCTCGTTGCCTTGACGCCCCCGAGCCGCCACGCCTACCTGGTTGTTTGCCCTTGCGCCCAGTGCTGCCACATCAAAGTGCTTTGTAATGTTGTTAGCGTTCTAATGCATGCCCCGCCCCGCATATGCAGCTCTAGCCGCCCCTGGGGGCTGTCAATGTCGACGTTGTTGATCACACAAATTGAATTGTATATACAATTGAATTTTTTTGAAAAATTGCTACACGCCAGTGTTGCATAATGCCGCAGACAGATGCGAGCGATGGGAGATACAAGGGGGTAGGGGGAGGCACAGGCACATATCCCTGTCGAGTTTGAGTTATGACATTCCTTTAAGGTCAGGCCCCAGCAGCTGCAAGTGACGCCAAGCGCAGGCACTTTAGAAGGAGGGTTGAAGCAGAGAGGGGAAGAAGGAGGTAATGGAACGCAGCTGACGGGGGAATAGTTTCACGTATTGCAAATGACAGCTGAGGTGTTTGAGGATTTGATGCGGCAATCGAACGAAGCGTCATGGTGCCCGTCCCCCGGGTGCAATGATGCGGCAATTGCAATAGGTCAAGAAAAGGCAATGCATATGGAGATACACATATATATGGTACAATATGTATACATATTCCACATTGAATTGTGGCAAATGCTTGTGGGAAGCAATGAAAACATCCCGTGTGCAATCAATAAAAAGTGAAGGCCTTGAAAAATAAACGAACAAGGGAATAGTTAGCAGGAATTTGCTGCTGCGCTCAAAAGTATGCTATGCTAAATTGAACTGGCTCTTTTTTTTTTTGTTCTAGAGATTGTTATTATTATTATAGTCATTGGGAATCGTTCAGTTCCTTCTGAACTTAACCTAATGTGTAGCTTAAAAATAATATAATGGATAATGTGCCTTAATAATAATATATACAAATGTACAAATGAGGGATTATGCTAACTCGCGGGTAAGGAGTTCATGGGGATGTATTCTCTTCAGACGTCGGAGGGAAATGGGTCAACGAGATCATTCGCCAACGTGTTCGGGTGGGCGGTAAGTCTGTCGGCATATCGGCTGCTGTGGAAGTTTATTTGATCTCCCAGTAGGACAACTTTTAAGTCAACTAGGGAATTAGTTAACAGGAATTTGCTGCTGCGCTTAAAAGTATGCTACGAAAAATTGAACTGGCTCTAAAAATGACTGTACAAAAAGATAAAGGTGGATTGAAAGGAACTCCCCTCTACAGGGTACCACGCAGGCAACTACACTCTGTACAACATGCCCGCTGCACCCATTGTAATCTTGAACAATTGATTAAATTAAATTATAGGCAACCAATTCATGTCATAGTTTTCCCACTTAGTGTAAGCATATTTCGTATTTTGGATTTAGCATATTGGAAAATCGAAAATGATTTGCTTCAATTATGACAATTGTTTTAGTTTAATTGCATTTTTGGTTGAATTAAAATTGTTTAAGGAGTCCACACAGAGTTCAGCTGAATAAATTGTTGCGGCATCAAAATCGACAGAGAAATTCGAATTCAAATTGAAATGTAGCAATACAGTTTGGGGTTTGGCAGCGATGCGCAATGCCGTCCGTTCTGCAACTAAATATTTATACAA
The DNA here is from genome assembly GCA_018904035.1 of Zaprionus ornatus. Lineage (NCBI taxonomy): Eukaryota > Metazoa > Arthropoda > Insecta > Diptera > Drosophilidae > Zaprionus > Zaprionus ornatus. Next base: position 453,274 of record JAEIFZ010000200.1, read on the forward strand.
TCAAACAAGATTTGGGTCAAACGAGGCATTTGTGTTTTGTGGCCGATGATATAGTATAGGGATCAGATGCAGCTGCAGCAGCAGCAGCTACTAAAGACAAGTGGTATATGTGGTCAAGGTGCCAAATTTCAAGGCAAACTCAAACGGAAACACACACAGCGGATGCAAGTGCAGCTTGTGGTGCGGCTAATGTTGCTGCTGCAACGCTGAGAGGGAATTTTGCTTACACAGCCGCTTCGCAAAAGGAGAATTTTGTGGTCTTTGGCGGAACAATTTGGCTGCATGCAGAGAAGTCAGCGAAGAAGGCGCAAGGCAGGCAAAGCAAAAGGCGCATGGGGCGCATGCAAAGCCGGCAAACCCCGACGATTCTTTTAATTAAAAACGCAATAAGGGCCAAAAGCGGAAAATGCAAAGTGCGCACACAGCAAAGGCAAACGCTGTGCAGAGTTTCTGCGCTGCTTTATACACTTGACTGTACAGCAATGTTCGATTAATTAGACGCTCTTTGGGCATGCCGCACACACACACACAGACATACACATGGTTAGCCGCCTTGGCATGCTTTAATTGACGAAATTGCAACTGATTACTGTTCAATTAAAATATGCGTTTGAGGACGAACGAAGACAAGCAGGGAAAAGGGGTCAAGAGGGGAGAGGGAAGGCAACTGGGCTGTTAATTATGGCAAAAGAGCCAATATAACATTGCCTTGCACACACTCTCTTTCTCTCTCTGTCTCTCTCTCTGTCTCGCTGTGCATTTTTATTGCGCTGCATTGGCAATTAACAGACAAATACAACGTGCAACAACAATAAATAGCGAGGCGGCAGCATTTGCAGCTGTTGCGTTTTTTATGCCCTACGCTTGCCACTGAATTATTGGTGGTTCATCTTCTCTCGCTGGCCACATTGTTGTTGTTGTTGCTTCTACCGCTCGAGCGTAACGCAGCTGGCAGCATTAATCCAACAGAGCAAGAGAGATAGATAGAGAGAGAGTGCGTGTGTGTGTGTGTGTGTGTGTGTTGCAGATACCCATGTTGTGCTTTCACATGTGGCTCGTAAAGCAGCCAACAATGCCGCGTTGCCGGTTTCCGGCTGCAGTTGTTGCTTTTGTACATCTCCAATCCCCAATCCTCAATCCCCATCCGCCAATCTGCAATCTCATGCCCAAAAACCGCTGCGCTCGTTTGCCCATTGCATTCCTGTAGTGATTTGCATGCAACGGCATGTCCGATGCCACGAGGTCGTGCACTGTCCACTGTGTAGGTGTGGATGTGTGTGTGTGTGCGTGTGTGCAGCTTTCTTTTTTTGCAACCCAGTCCAGCCCGCAGTTTCAATTGAACCGTAACGCGGATTGCCTTTGGGGTAAACCATTGGGGCGGGCGTACGCACTCTCTGATTGCATCAACTTGAAATAATGTAATTAGTTTTTGTGCCGCGGTCGGGCAGCAGCCGTGTGTGGGGCAGACCTGTGGCCAGCTGGTGAAGGCATCCCAACAGATAGAGGCATGCCATTGGCAACTGCACGCGGTTATGGTGTTGCAAATGGTGTGTTAAAGGTGTTGTTTCTGACAGCAATTGCGAATTTGCGCTGCGATTTCGTTAATTGGCAGCATGCAAAGCGCTGCAGGGCACACTAGCTACAACATTGGGTGGCGAGTACGAGTATTTAGAGAGATGTAACGATTAAAGCGGAAATTGAACCAGGCAATTGTTGCAAAGAGCTCCAGCAAAGCTTGTGCTTCACACAGCTTCCATTTGGCAGTTGCCTACCGTCTCAAAGAAACTGACAGGAATCGTGAAAAACTGCTGCACTTAACAGCGTGTTCGCTCTATATGAGAATACGTTTTCTCGTTCGTATAATGTCATATCATTAATAAGCTGTCAGCCTGTTATTGATTAAAGAAAGCTTTCAGCCACGCGACGCGACAAGGAAACGTATCGCCGTATTTCAGTTTGTCACTGATCTTATTGCGCTGGTCCATCCCGAAAATTGGCCTACTTCATTTACGTCCATACCATACATACTTAATATTTAAGTAGCTCTTATATCAACCTGCTGCAACTGGGGGAAAAACACATTTGGCCGCATTCCCAGTTGTCTATCGGACCCCAGAAACGAATAGCAACATCCGCCCAATTTAATGGCTGCCATTATGGCTGACTGTATGCGGCGCAGTCAATGCTAAAATTATCGCAGTATGGTGTCGTTCGCAGAGCTGTCAAATAATTAATTAGAAAATAATTGCACGTAATAATTCATTGGCCCCAACGGGAGATTCAAATCGCGAGAGAGAGAGAGAGAGAGAGCGGAAAAGACAGATAGGGCAGAAGACACGACACAAATAGCACCAATAACCAGCGGGCAAACTCTGATTTCTTTTTGCCCAAACCGAAAGTGGGGCAATAGCGTATATCTCTCTATCTGTCTCTGTGTTTCTCTGTGTGTGTGTGAGTGTGTGTGTGGTTGCGTGCTGTATCTGCGCTGAGCTATGCCGTGGCATACTCGTTTCGTATGCATTTGATTGGGTCGCCCATACCTCGCTCCCTGTCGCTGTCATGTCACATGCAGAACTCAAATTAATCATCGCTATGCAGCATAATTTATTATGTCACACTGCTGGCCACAAGCAAGCAATGGGGAAGGGCAGGGGTGTAGAAAAGGGAGTAACATAGCGGTTACCCCACTCTGACATAGGCGTTTACTTCCTGCGGTCGACTGGTTTGTCATGGCCCATTTAAAAACACAAGCGACCACTCTGCTGCATCGGAAGTGCGTGTGTGTTGGTTGTGCCTCTGTGCATGTGTGTGTGTGTGTGTGTTGAGTGTGTGTGCGGGGGTTGACTCTTCAATCAAAAGCGAAATTTCGTATAATTAGAGTCGCACTTGGATTGTGTAGCCCATTTTGATTTAATCGGGTTAATAGCGTTTGCATGTCGCACTCCTCGACGGACTTAGGAGGTGTTAAATGCCTGTAATGACCGCACATCAACTTTAATAGCCCCGCAGAAATGGCAGCACCAAGATTGATAACCTATTGTTGTTTGGGCGAGTGAATACAAAAAGGTTTCCGTTAGCACACAAAAGTTTTGCATAATTTCTCACCCGTTTTTTGTTTTGGGCCAGCGGCATCAATCATACGCCCTGTCGGCCGCGTGCACTGTAAAACGCAATTCAATTCTCGTGCCACATTAGTGCTCTATCAACACACTTCCCCAAATAGGCCATATAAGAAATGCAAACTGTGTGTGAATATATTTTTGTATTTTTAAAATTTATTTTTATTGCATTTTCTCTTTTTTCGTTTCGTATGAATTTCAAATATTTTTGTTTTTGTTTTATATTTCTCTTTGCTATTTTATTTGCCATTCGCATACATTATTACATTTTCTGCACGTTTTTCAAGTGATTTCTCATTTTCATTTTCGCTTTTTTTTTTTGTTTTGTTTTGTTTGCTTTTGTTTTGTTTTGCTTTGTTTTGCTTTGTTTGTTTACAATTTGTCACAACCTTACAAATTGAAAATTGATATAAACCAATATATAGTTCTGTTTTAATGAAATTTGTCGCTTGTTTATAGCAATTGTAGTTGTGTTGGTGTCTGTGTGTCTGCCTGTCTGTCTGTCTCTGTTTGTGTATAAATCAATGACTGTGAATGCAGACAAAGAAATCAATTTATTGAGCAAGTTTCATTTTTGAGGGGGGAGCTGTATGAGTGAGTGAGTGACTGTGTGTGTGTGTGATTGCTGCGGGAGTCCGCTAATATAATACTATTCATCTCATCCGTTCTATTATCAATTTTGTTTGTAAGGAAGCGCCGTGGGGGGACGCTCGACTCGTCTAACTTTCGTCTCTATACACAATGCTAAATTTTAAAAATATCTCCCATTTATCATCTAAAAAGTTGAAAAACCAAAAATAGGTTCATTAAATTTCATTCATCCGTCGGGGTTCGGTTCATTTCTGCTCTCGAGATTTATATATATATGCGTCGGTAATTCAATTTGATTTCATTTTTATTTATTTCATTTCAATTTGCGTTCTGCATTTTTGCATTTGTTTTGCTTTGTCCATTGATAAAAACAAATGGTACAACTTACAATTTGGCACATCATTAAAGATTAGAGATTTCTCATATAATATATTTATATATATATATATATTTTTATGTATATATATAGTTTATATTTATAACTCCTATGCGTATGCTCTATGTGAAAGTGAACAAAAGCGGTGTCGGCTTATGGTTAGACTACACAGTTTATAGAATATAACTTACAGATTCGCCAGATTCTCGATTTTCTGCTTGTACTGGGTCTCGAATGGGGGAAGGGGGATGGGGGGTTGACAGAGAAGTCTCTAATATTAAATAATAGTTAAAATATCATCGTAGGTATGTATACATATGGTTCATATATATATATATATGTATATAAATAGAGCTGCAGTGTTTGATTGAGTTGCATTTGCATTTTACATATTTATAGGTTGATTTTTCATTTGTTTCATACCTTGCTTAAGACAAAAATCGTGTTTTCTTTTAAGTTTTAAAAAATTTGCGGTGGAAGTTGAGTTTATTAAATTGTTATATGTATGTAGTAGTATCTATTATGTTTAAGTTTTTAATAACTACTTGGTTTATTGGTTTTTTTTCTTATCTTTTGTTCGCCTTGTTTGTTTTGTTTATCAAACCCAAAAGTGTTTCTTATTTCCATGTGCGGCCAAAAAGTATGCTATACTTTTTAGATACTCTCTATTTTGTTAATAACGTTTGTTTTATTTTTTGCAAATTTGGGCGCTATTTTAAAAATGTATTAAATTTAATTACGTGTCTATTTTTATTCACTTGAAAGCTACATTTAATTTGGCAATTGTTGGGTTTGATTTAATTCATTCTTTTCGACTTTCGTACATATATTTTCGCATTTGCTTCTTATTAATTCTTGTGTTTGTTGTCAATCAGCATAAGAACTAAATCTAAAACTAAAAATCATCATTTTTATAATTTTTAAATATAAACTTTGGCTTGAAAAATGTCAACGTAAATATGCTTAAAACATTATTATAATAATCTTTTTTTTTGTAGATTTTTATCTTTTCTTGTTTAATAATTAAAAGAAACATTGTGTAAACATTTCAAAACTGAGTATGACATAAATTGCTTCGAGTTGCTGTTGTGTGTGTGTGTGCGAGTATCATCAGTGTGTGTGTGTGTGTGTGAGAGAGAGTTTTGAAGAAAAATTCATAATAAATATATACAATCTGAGAAGACGTAGTATAAAACACAACGTTGAAGCTCTTTGGACTCAATAGATACCTCTCCAGCTCTCAAGCGGAGCCTTACGTATGTTATTTATATGGACTTAGTTAAAGGGCGAGTATTGGAATTCGAGGAGAACACCTAAAGAACAATTGCACAATTACACACGCACACAATAACCAATCAAAGGTGTTGTTGTTGTTGTTGTTTTTGTTTCATCTAGCATAGTTTTTCAATATATATATAGTATAAATTTGACGACAGTAGCTGCCTAAGAATCGAAATATAGAGAACGACTTCGTACAATACGTATTGAGCATTTCCATTGGGGTTGCCCCCATTTAGTTTTTGTTCATTTCAAAAATACACAACGTTAAAAGTTTACTTACGTGTGCATTATAGACGTGGCTTTCATTGTTATTATAGTTCAAAGTGTGTATGTAAAATAAATTCTTAGCTTGCTTAGGGGAAGTTTTGTGGTCTAGGCCAAAAATATGAACAACACTGAAACGACGTGAAGTTAGTTAATTTATAAATTTGGTTTCTCTTTTTTGTTGCATTTTTCTCGATTTTTTTCTTAATTTTGTTATCATTTTTTTTTTTGTTTTGTATTTGCACAACACACAAAGAAAGTGCTACGGAGTTAAGAGCTAAAAATGTTTTTAACTTTAATGCTTACTACACAAATTTCACGTTTTCTTTTTTGTTACTCTTCTTCTTCTTTTTGTTTTTTTTTCTTTTCTGTCACTGGAAGCTTGAAGTTAAAAACTATCATGTATTATACCATATTTGTAATTTGTCTCTTCTTTTTTTATTTTGTTTTTCTGCTTCTGCCTGCTGCTGCGGAGGCTGCATTAAAGTAATTATTATTGTATATTCCAAGGATATGTCTACGTGTTGATCTCTTGCACTCGCCTATGCATTATGCCTATGCGCTACAAGTTGAGCAATTTCATTGAGTTGACTCGGCATTTGCATTCGCGCAACTGCCTTCTTTTCTTTTTTGTTTTGTTTAGCTGCCAGATAAAATACTAGAGGAACAATAAGAACAATAGGAAAAACCAAAAGTAAAAAACGTTTAAAAAATAAATTCGTTGATAAAAATGAATTTGTTTTTCGTTTGAAATGTACACGAATAAAATTGTGAGTATTCTTTGGAGAGGCGAATAAGACGCTTAAGGAAATTAAGATAATCGTTAAAATCTGTGTTCTTTTTTTTTCTTTGTTCTTGTGCGCCAAGTTGTGCTTTTCTTGTCGAGAATTTTTGTCTCTTTTGTTTTGTTTGGCAACTTTTTCCATAGAAAAATAATATACAATATTTGATGTGTGGCGCTTGTTTTTACTCTACATACTACAATGCTATATGTAACAGTTACATGAAACAAATAATTATAATCGTTAATTGTAAAGCTAACTTAATAAACGAGAAATTGTGATTGTTTTTTTTTTGTTTTTGTTGTTTTTGAGTTTTTAGTTTAAAGTATGCAGCATGAAAATACATAAAAATTGCTCATCTTTTGATATACAAATACAATATCTATAGGTATAATAATTATACATATACCGTTGGTATATATCATATATGTATATATATATAATTATATATAAATTCTGATTTGCCGCACAAAAATTTCAGCTTTTGTTTTTGGTAAAAATCTACGCAGAAGCACGTTTTGCAAACTAATTGCCATTTAAATATCTTGTTTATACTGCATTTGCTTTATAATTTTTTTGTTTTTGTTTTTTGTTGTTTTTCTTTTTTTACTTGGACGACATTGATTTGTTTTTCTTGTTCTTTATAATTTGCTTGAATTGCCACAGTTATTGCGGCTGCTTTTAGCTTTGATTTTCAACTCTCCGCACATGTTTCTGCATCATCATCTTGAGCGGGTTCTCAACTCGTTTTCCTTTTTTTTTCTGTTCATCTTCTATTTTGAGCGTCTGTTGTGTTGTGGTTTGAGTATCTGCATCTATCGGTTTCTGGGATTTAACGTCTACTTACGCTACTGCACTGTAGAGAGGAGTATTTACGTCTAGTTTTGTTCATACATTGAGCATTTTAGAGAGTAGTTCAAGTGTATTATTTGGCTGACTTGTGTAGCTTTTTAATATGGCGTAAAACGGTTGAAGCCACCGCGGTACATGGTTGCCTGTGGAAGGTAGTTAAGCAGAAGAGGTAACACATTTAAATTAGTAAATGCATTATAAATATGTATACTATCTTACACATGCAATATATAGTAAATTAATATCTCTAAAAGACAAGAAAACTCACCCCGTAGCCCGGAACGGGTCCGATTCCATGTCCTAGATAAGGATCCGCATATTCGCGTGCATAACTAGAAATATTTCGTGTATTTTTCATTAATTAAATGAATAAATTAAAATCGATTTCAATGTGCTGTGCTGCTTGATATTGACGACTCCGTATGGAATTAGTTTCTGTTATTATGATTGTTTATTGTGTTAGTTTTCTCCTCCGTTTAAGCTTATATCATATTTCTGCTTTAGTCTTTCTTCTGTTTCATCACTCATCCATTTGACATCTTCTTTCAACTTATATTAGTAAAATTTGTTTAGTTTCGATAGGGTTTTGCAAAATACTTCAATAGTTACTTTCAAATCTTCAGTTTTCGTGGTTAGAATCTTGCTACTCTTGATAAGTGAGTTAAGGTTTTCAGTATAGTACGAAAGAAAATCAAATCAAATCAATTAGTCAAATGTTAAGGGAAATAAACAATACAAATAATGTAAATACATAATACAAAAGTAAAGAAAAAGATATGTATAAGATGTTAATCAAATCAGAGTACATTAATACATAAAAAAGAATAGATAATAATAGTAATGTCATGTATTTCCTGTATAATACTTAATTTCAATATGATACTTATGCCAACTATAGATATTTCCTTCTTATTCTCAACTGCCTACATATCTTTGTACTACCTTTGGTTAATATTAAGTCGAGTGGGTTTAGAATGTATGTATGACTGATGACAAGTGTGGGTTAACTTGGGGTTAGCTGAGAGTTTTAGTTGTGCGTTTCATGAGGTCGCACAACTGGCTCGGGAAACTTACCCCGCGACGGTGGCATAGCCAGCAAGTGCCGGCTGGGCGGCTGCTGCTGCAGCGGCGCCATAGGCGGCCCGGGCAGCGACCGCCGTGTAGGTGGTGGCCGCCGTGGCATACGCCTGTTGCTGAGCCTGAGACAGGGGTGTCTTTAACAGCGGAGCTGTGGCCTGGAATAATGTGAAGCAGATTGTGTGTTAAACGGGGCGCAGTAAGAGCTAAATGCAACGGCAACGACCAAACTAGCGACAGGTGATATATATATAGAGAGAGATATATATTGTATATATATAAAGAGCGAGTAAGAGCAAATTGGCAAAGAGTTAGGAACCTAAGAACCGTAACCGAAACCGAATAAAACGTAAAAGGTAAGGGTGCAAGTAAAATAGTATAATTATAGTGTCTTTTGTTTTTGAAGATATATACACATTAAAATATATATATATATAGGTGCTGTGGTCGTATTCAGGTTAAATTGACCAGCGAATTTAAAACTACAATAACCCAAGATGCCAAAGATCCGCGTACACAGCTAGTAAATGCTACAAACAAAGCGCCAAAATGTGCAGGGTATCGTAAAGAACTTATATAATAACAATTATAGCTAAGGTTAAGATCATATAACTTAGTTCTGGGTGCACTACTAGATGACACAACACGCAAAAAACCAAAAGAAAAACAATACAAAACTCAATGTGGACACACAGCACAACAAACAAACGTATAAGTTCTACAAATGGAGCATCTACAGCTATAGAAGAACGCATATTATGGACATTTGTCAAGATTTTCTAGCTAAAAATGATTATTTTTACCAAAACATTCTGTGGTACCGGAATGCGGTTGATCGTATGTGGGGTACTGTTTAGCGTAGTCACAGTGCGGCGCTGTAAGTTTTTCGATATACGATTTACGGTATAATTGGTATCAGATTTTTTTTTTTTTTTTTTTTTGGTTTTTCGTTTTTAGTTTCGATAATGTTGTAACGATGTAGTTGTTGTTGTTGTAGTTGCGAATTGTTGTAAAGGTCGTGAAAAAAGTAACCAAAAAAAGTACATTCTTAGTATATACGGAAAACGTGTATTTATATATTAATATATACTACTTAAGTTTAGAGTCGGCTGATTATAGAAACATCTGTTGCAAAAGCAAAATACAAATACCAAAAAATAAGAGGAAAATATAAGGAAAATCAAATGGAAAATTCCTTAGAGAGCGACATGCGCCTTTTTGTGGACTGCTGAGCAAAGCAATTTGTTGTTGTTGTTGTTGTTGTTCTTGTACGTTGTAATAAGGAAAGTTTGGAAAATGCGTTCACAAAGAAAATATAGATATATATGTATGTATATAGAAAGTAAGGATGCAAATAAGTAATTGCTTTATATATAGAAATAGACTTAGGTTCTTGGTCAATCTCAATCACAGTGTTTAGATACATAAATACAAATTGTAGATACATAAAAGCAGTTATTAATTTCTGTATGTTGGATGATTAGTTAATGACGCACTTTGGACACTGGGGGCCACATAATAATAATAATAATAACATTAATGATTGTATTTATATACGCTTGTATATGACAATATTGTACAGACGCATTTGCACGACCAGTTACCAGAGAAAACAAAAAACGAAAATCAATAAAGAAAAACCAAAAAGTCAAACATATTTTGTATAATAATATAATACTGCTCATGGCGTGGATTTACAATAAGAGAGATAGAGAGAGAGAGAGATGTGTGTATTCCAAAGATGTTACATTGCGTTGCAGACAGAACCCTTCGTTAGTTTTGAAATGCAAACGGGGAACACAATAAATAAAAAAAAGAGTAAATGGAAATATACTGTTCGAAAACCCAAGCCAAAAAGATGTTCAGGAAAAAAGAAAATAACAATTACAATCCGGTGTCTCTTTCACAGGCTACCATCGACAGTAAAGAGTTGTGAAAATAAACATATGTGTGTGTGTGTGTGTGTACGATAATAATAAAAGTAATAACAATATATTAAATAGTTTAGAGAGCGTTCTTAATCTGGTTTTGTTTCTGTTTTTTTGTACGGTTATCGTATTAGATTGAATAAGTTTCATTACATTTAATATGGCGGCTGGCTGTGCGGCTGGAACTTCAGTGACCGGTTTGGCTGCCTGTAAAATTTATATATAATATATATATGTATGGATATATATAGATTTTATTCGCTTTAATTGAGGTATTTTCTTTGCAATAAGCTTAGCTGGCCAGCTTAAGACTTAACCTGAGCTAAGAGGATACTAAAAACTAATTCTTACTGATCTAACAAAGTGAATTTGATTCATTGCACTTACCTGGAAGCGTAGATTTGGATCAGCGGAAGCAGCGGCTGCTAAGAAGGGATCATAGTATACGCTGTACAGAGTCGAGAAGAATGATATGGTAAAGGCAATAGATTAATAACTGTGTATAGTACGTGCTTATATAATGAATTTAATAACAACTGAATCGGAAATGGATTCGAATTTCGAATTGCATTCATTCTCAACCAGATTCAATTGTCATTTTCTCTAGCACTTAAAAGCAAAATTCAAAAATTTTTTATATAGAATTCATTTTCATGTTCATCTTTTTGTTTGTTTCTTTTTAACGCACTTGTGTGTGGGTATTCGGGTTGGTATTTTTTTTTTCTGGGGGCGCTATGAGCAGACACAGCAGCAGCAGGGCTAGCGAGGGCAAAAGTTTTGGCTTACCAATTGTTAAAATAATATTTCACTCTTTTGGCCCGAAAACTTTAACCCGCTTCCCATTTGCATGTTCTGTCTGTTGTTGCTGTAGTTTTGTTGTACCGGGTGCATTTTTGGGCGGGTAAAAAATGGCTAAAACTTAAGGCGTAACTCAAAACATAATAAAGTCCCTGCGGAAAGACTGAACTCTCCTAACTTCTAACTACCTGATCTCCTGACTCCTATGTAGAGTAAGTCCCCCCTCGACCTCCTAAGCTGCCTGACGATTGATGACGAGCTGCTGATTGTTAGGTAATGCATATGCATATAAGTTGAAATGAAATAAGGAGAACTCTAGCAAGGATAACCAACCAGTTACGAGTACAGTAGGCATTCCATTTGTCCGATAACTACGTTAAACATTTTGTATACTTATTGTTGCTCGATTTCTCTCGATCGATAGAACGAACAGACACACAGTCATGCACCTAGCTAATATATTGTTGTTGCTTCAATTCATATATGTATGTAGTACATGGGTAGCATTATCATCGCTAGTTTATATAGTTTGTATGAAAACAGCAGCCACAGTAATGAACGAAATCAATCAAAATATACATGTGTTTGTGGGTGTGAGTGTGAGTATGTGAGTGTGTTTGGCATATAGAAAATCATAATACAAATAGAGATAGTATTAGAAGAAACATGCGCGACAACAGCGGCGGCAAGAGCAGCAGCAGACGCTTCAAAATTATGTTCATATATCAAAAATATCAAATTCAAACTCATCATACGCCTAGTGGTACACAATATACACAATGAAGTAAGTAGTATTACATTGACCCCTTCTGCCAGCCAAATAGTCAATCAAAAATAATAATGATATATTTAACGAATTAACGATGCCGAAAAACGAACTGCTCTCAGTCAACAATATATAGTATAATGTAATTAACAATGTGATTAAAAGTTTGATATAGTTTTCTTTTTTTGTTTTGTTTTTGGTTGGCGTGCGTTAATTGGTTGCTGCTTAAAGTTGTTTAGTTGTTGTTGTGGTTGCTGTTGTTGGTTTGATTTGATTTTGTACAAGAGAGAGCGAGAGAGAGAGAGAGAGGGGAGACAAGTCTAGACTTGCGCTGCGATTAGACTTAGATGGTGGCGCTATGCATATATAGATATACGAGTAGTACGAGTACGATTATGGTACTTATTAAAACGTTACACACACAAGGTAGCTAATATCAAAAATTCACCGCATAGACCAAAATAGAGAGAGAGAGAGAGACAAAAAACAACGTTAAAGCTATGAACAAAATGGCGCTCAAGGTGTAGTTAGGAGAGGGAAGGGTTGTGGGCGTTAGACAGGTAATGAAATGATGATAAATGTGTTGGTGTGTGTTGGGGAAGGCAACTGCTACAGCAGCAGCAGCAGCCACAACATGGCGTATGCGTGATAATTTGTTGCATGCAAGGCAATGAGCTGCCACTTGTTGTGCTGCTGCTGCTGCTGCTGCTTTGGCATTGTGTAAGCGTTTAAGGAACGAGCGAGCGAGCGTAGACACCACATGAACAAAAAGTAAGTGCGCTAAAACTACATTCAAAATATATTTTAAGATTATTTAACTAAAAAATGTTTAAAAATAATAAACAAAATACAACCAAGAGCTACATTGTATTTTTTTTTTTTTTTTTTTTTTGCTTTTTTTGTGTTATTTTTTTCTCTTGCGACGTCGACGAGTTTGTTTGTTTGTTTGTTTGTGGGGCAACGTGGAGGAGGCTCTACTTACGGCGCAAATCCATGCAAAGCTGCAGCGCTGTTGGCCGCATTGGCCGACGCTGCCATGGATGCAGCAGCCGCAGCAGCAGCGGCCGGCGTTTGTGAGGCCGTTGCAGCAGATAGGCGTGCCGCATATGCGGCGGCGGCAGCGGCGCTTGCATTGCCCGCCACACCCGAATTCTGTGCCGCAGCAGCGGCCGCAAGTGATTGCTGCAATGCCGAATGTTGCTGTGCAGCAGCAGCCGCAGCACTGCCAGCGGCAGTGGGCACCGCGACGGCCTGTAGCGTTGGCTGCAGCTGGGCCAATTGTGGGGCCAGCGCGTGCGCATGGGCATGTGGCACATGTGTATGGGCGGCGGCAGCGGCTGCGGCAGCGGCATGCTGTGAATGTTGGGCAGCGGCGGCGGCGGCGACTGCGGCATGTTGTTGCTGTTGCTGCTGTTGTTGTTGCTGCTGTTGCTGCTGATGCTGCTGTTGCTGTTGATGCTGCTGTTGCTGTTGTTGCTGATGCTGCTGCTGCTGCTGTTGGGCGGCTGCTGCGGCCACGGCGGCGGCGGCCACTTGACGTTGCTGTTGCTGCTGGGCGGCGGCAGCGGCGGCTGCCAGCGCCGGATGATGGTGCGGATGATGGGGATGATGGAAGGGTGTGGCACCGACCACGCCCACGTGTCCACGTTGTATGGCAACTCCACGCATGGCAGCGGCGGCAGCTACGGCGGCTGTGAGGCGGCCAAACGAGTATTTTTTTTTTTGGTTTTTCATTTTTGATAAAGTTTTTTTTCGGTTTGTTTGTTTTTTTTTTTGCAACGATTTGTACACAACATTTTACAAGTGTGTGTGTGTGTGTGTAAGTGTTGTACGTGTGTGTGTGTGTGTGAGTGTGTCGTTTTGTTGGTATTTATACACACGCATTACATTCGTGTGTGTGTGTGTGTGTGTTTGTATTATGTGTGTATTCGTGTGCAAAAAGTAGAAAAAAGGAAAAGAAAAGAACATAAAACGCATGCGGTTAGTTTCTCTCTCATTATATAAGTAAATATTTATATAATATATATGTATATATAGAATATAGTTGTATGTTTAGCAAATACTAGGCATTATATGTAGTAACTGTTTGTATGTATACTGAGTTTAGGTATCGATTGAGCGCTGAGATGATATCGGTATATACATATAACAATACGATTACATAAGACATACGTGAAGTCAGTCATATTTATATATATATATGTATATGTAAATATATTTAAAGGGGGGATTCACTTCGAAACATACTTAACATTATAAACATTTAATAATTACCAAAATATGCTACGCAGTGGGTTTCTGTTTCGTTTATAAACATTATATTATAGTGTATATATAGTATGATCATCCATCAACAATACGAAAAACATTAGACCGATCTGTAGTTTAGTATATATAGATTAACATATATACACATATATCTATGTATATATATCATGTATTTTACGTGTGTAAATGCCGCAAGACCTTTTTAAGAAACGCATTTGCAATTTGTTTTTGTTTTGTTTTTGTTTTTTTTTTTAGGTTAGAGGATTTCGTATACAAAGCAATATAATAAATATAGTATCATACGTATATATATATAGAGATAAAATCGTACAATTAAACTAAAGTAAAACCCTTGAGCCGTTTTTAAAATACAATCAAAACTAGCAAAAAACATTTATTAAACTAGAGTTTGTTGTTGTTGTTGTTATCTATAGAGTGCGAAACAGAGTGTGTGGAACAGTAGTATCTAGATATGATGATGAGCGACAGATAAGCTACGAATTGGTGATGGTGATAAACAAGTAACTCCATCGGTAGTTTTCAAGGCACTCACACTCTCTGCCCGCGTGATATTGCCAACGATTGCAATTATTCATAACGAGCACAGCCGCAATAAGCCGGCACAAAGCGCACTCTGCCGGCCATAATTGACGACCTCAGCCAACGTGGCAAAGCAAACTGTGTGGGTGAGTGTGCGTGTGCGTGGGCGAGTGTGTGTGTGTGGTTCAGTGGAAAGCCAAACAAATTGCTTGACGCGAAAATTGCTGAAATTTATTTGTCTAGTGCGTAATTAAAATTCGATTGGTATTGCCAGCAAATTATTAGCAGCAGCAACAGAGCTTCGCCAATTTTTCCCTTTTAGTTTCAATTAACGAGTACAAAAAGTTAATTTCGAACTCTATACAAATGAAAAAGCATTATGAAGAACCAGGCAATCAAATAACATAAGGCGTAGGCCGTGGCCTCACTTTGTTTTTGTTTTTTTTTTTTCTTTTTTACATGCAAACTCGAATTGGCAACAATTGCAACAATTGTAAACTTTCAATTTTGATTTTCTGATGAGATAACACAAAACTTAAGACGTGCAAGGTTTGCAAAGTAATAGCAAAAACAGATAGATAAAGACATATAATATATACGATATATTGATGTATTCAAGAATATCTAAACAACTAATGATCTATAGGAAATGCCTTTTAAAAAATGCTTGCTTGCCGTAAATCGGGCTACCGTCACACGACAAGAGACAGAGACAGAGAGAGAGATGGAGAGATATAGGGGTATACTTTATAGTTATTACGATACGATATAGTATGTTTTTTTTTTTATGGTAAGTACACTATGGTTAAAGCTAGAGAACCTTTCCATACTTAAGTACTAATTACAGCTTTCAGGTAAGTTGCCACTAGTTGGTCAGTTGATTGATTGATTGATCGGTTGGTTGGTTGATTGGAGTACGCTTGTGTCCGTGTGTAGGTGTACTAAGAGTGTGTGTGTGTGTGTGAGTGTGTGCCTAGCCGTAGAACAATGCAATCTCAAGGGCGCCAAAAAGTATGCAATATATATCGTACTTAGCATATAGTCAAACCCAAATGCGTAACCAAAGGAACAAGACAACAAATATTATAGTATGGGTAGATATATATGTATGTAGGTAGGTTGTTGTATATGGTACAGATCTCATAGCTAAGAATTTTTGGTGGCTGGTTGCTGGTTTCGTTTTCGTTTACTGTAACTGTAACTGTATCTATGTGTCTCTGTGTGTGTGCGTTTAAGTGTATCTGTGTGTGTGTGTGTGTTTGTGTGCGTGTGTCAGCGAATCACGAGATTTATGTCAATTTTTGAATTCTGCTTTGCTTTCTTTAGATAGTTTTCAATGTACCTCCGCCGTGTCGTTGCTGCTGCTGCAGTTTGCGCTGCTGTCACAGCTGCTGGCATAGCACTGTGCTGCGTTGGATGGCGCGGCGCGGCTAACACAATGGGCGTGGCCGCTGGTGGTGCAACTGTCGGCTGGGGCACACTATGCGCCGCCGGTGCCACGGCCTGCGCCTGCGCCACCGGCAGCTGCATGGGCAGCGGCATGGGCGTCAATGTGGCAGCTCCAGCGCCAACGGGCGCACCCAGAAATGGCCATGCGGCGGCCACGGGCAGGCGATAACCTTAAGGTTGGTTCATATACATTTATACATTATACATATACATGTTATATATAACGTATACGTTGATAAATTTCGTTAGATTTTGCATATCATTCGATGCTTGGTATGAGCTCTGTATGTGTTTGTGAGTGTGTGGTGACTGTCTGTGTGTTTAGGTGTATGTGTATGTGTATGTGTGTGTTGTATTTACATTTCGAATTCGTTGGGGATGCAGTGAGTTTCGTGGCATTTTGTGGGTTTGATTCTTGTGGTTTATTTTGCTTAGATCTAGTGCTAAGTTAAAGCTGCTTGAAACGCGACGAAAGTTACCAGTTACATACATTCGTGTGTGTGTGTGTGAGAGAGTGTGTGTGTGTATTTGTATGCGGTTGTATACGTAAGTAATAAGTAATTACGCTAAGGAGCATTTCCGACAATGTTCAGACCAAAGTACCAGACCAAAATAGATGTCAAAACGTAAAACGAACTCAGGACACAAAGTAAAAACAGAAAAACAAGAAGAAGAAACGAAACGCACATACAACAAAACTTGTTAAGAGTGTCAAACGCAATGGTATCGATTGTTCAGATATATATATGGTAAATATATATATATTATTAAATAGTTTTTATATATATAGAGTAGGTAGTATGCATATAAGACAACACAGCGGCAATATGCTAAGTTCATAACCATCATCAATGGACGATCGCAAGATCATCAAAATCATCATCAAGACTAGAAAAAAATTGTGACGCGCCTTGAAGGTTTCTTCAAAGTATTGTTAATATGTTTATTAAGTTTTTTTAAATTTTCTACACTTTATAAAATTTGTAATTCAATTTGATTTTTGGAAATTTGTTTCTATTCAGTTTTGGTTTTTTTTTTCTTTTGACGAAATTCGGGTTATATGCAAAAACAAAGTAGGAAACCAAGAGGAAAAGAAAAAACGATTACAAACAGTCAACAAGTATGTAGTATTATAATTAATATAATGTAGAATATATATTTGATTTGCATACTCTTCAAATAGATCAACGCGGAGCCTAGCGATAAATAAAGTTAAGGAAAAATAGATTCGAAAAATATTGCAAGTCGGGTGAATGCGATAAGTATGCGAAATGATTGTTTCGACCTGTCAGAGGAGAACCCAGCGATATATATGTATATGTATTTATATATAGTATTATATAGACCTGCCTGGCACAGAGTGGAACCATTTACTTAACGGTTCTTATTGATGAGTTTAGTAAGTATTTTTAGTCGCTTACAAGCTAAAAAAGTTCTTCACGGCTTAAAGTTAGATTCATAAACTGAAAATTGTTTTTTTTGTTATACTTTAACAATAACTTATTATGTATGTACGAGTGTGCATGTGTGCTCAATGTGTGTGGGTGTGTGTGTGTGTGTGTGATTGTGTGTGGTATTTGTTGTAAATTTATAACGAAATACAGCAGGCAATAAATACAAAATACAAATACATATAAAACATAGAAAAAGGAACTTGACAAAACGCTTACCTTCCGGCCATTGTACGCAAACTGCAGTTCAGTTTTCAGTTGATTTATCGATAGATTTGCGTAGATTGCAGCATGTGGAGGCACAACAGCAGGGCAGGCATGTAAAAGGCAAGAGAAAACATTTGCATTAATTTTCACATACACATTTTAAATGTTCATTTCGTTTCAACGAAATTGCTTTAAATTCTTCTTTTTTTTTTTTATACAGATACATGACACGGAGCTCAATTACATTTACAAGTTTTGGGCCGTGCTAATGCAGTTATAGAGCATTTTTTGATATACATAGATACATATTATTTTTTTTCGAGTGTGTATGTGTTTTTCCAATTTATGTTGATGCAGGGAGGGGGGAAGAGGGTGGGGGGCGGGCAGAGGCAATATTCGGTGGCATACATGCAGTTTTATTTGTATTTAACAAACATCATGTTATGTATTTGTCTAAATGTTTTCAAGCATTTTGCTGGACTTCAATGCGCGCGCTCAGCTGCAAATTGTGCAAACAGCAATGCAGAGAATACAGAGAGAAAGAGTGAGTGAGTGAGAGAGAGACAGAAATAGAGCAAATCGTGTTTAACAAATTTCTATTGTACTATATACTGTATGCTACGTATTTGCTATTGTCTTTTTTGGGACGAGGGGAGGCGTTTTTGGACATGCTTTAATGCGTTTTTCTTGTTGCAAAATGGGAAAATGTCTGATGGAAAATGACTGGCACAAATAATAATCATAGTCAAATAGGAATCAAGCTCGCCTGGCTGCCCTTTGCTTTTCCTTTGCTTTGCTTGCTCTCGATGCAATCTCCTTACTCGATCGACTCTGTGCAAATACGAAGAGAATGCTTATAACTAGCGAAAAATGCAGTAAAATACATGTCAAATAGACAGACAGGCAGTCACGACTTGTGGTTGTTGTTGTTGTTGTTGTAGCTACTGTTGCTACTGCTACTTGCTGTTGCTGTGTTGGTTGGCTGGGGCGCATTAAGTTTAACATGTCAAAGGATCAACGTAAAAAATAAAGGGGGAGTAGATTGTCGTGCAGCGCAGAAATCAACATACGAAGTAGAAGACAAACTTTCCACAGAGAGCAAAAGAGAGTTTATATGCACGCGTGTGTGTGTGTGTGAGTGTGTGTGCGTGTGCGCAACGAACACATTTGCATAAGACACAACAACTGTGGGGCAACAAAATAAAACGCTTTTGCAACAGCCATAGGAAGGCGGTAGCGGCATCAGAAGTTCAAGGAAAACTTTTATTTTTATATTCGTATTTTTCTTGTTCTTTTTATTTTTGAAATTTATGTGTGTGCCGCAACATGTTTGCAACTTTGTGGTTTATTTGTAATTATCCTAACCGCCAGCAGCAGGAGCAAGCAGCAGCAGCGTGAGCTTTGCCCCACAGTTGCAAGCAGGGGGTGGGCTAATGTTGCCAGCCATTTGCCAAGGCAAATGCGAACGAAAGCGTTCGAAACGTGATAAAGTGAGTGCCTGCTGCGACTGCTCTGGCTGTTGCTACTCCTACTTGGCCAAGGCTTAGCTTCAACTGACTGTCTGTATGTCTGTGCCCATGTCCCTACGCCTGCCTGCCTGCCTGCCTGCCTGACTGACTGGAACTGTCTGCGTCTATTTCTATAATATGCCGGCAACCGCATAAATAGTTGGGCGTCCCAACGGACACAACTCGCATTTAGTGCAACGCAAATGAAGCGCATTACGTGCACGTGGCAGAGAAAGAAAGAGAGTGAGAGAGAGATATAGCAAGCAGAAGGAAAGGCAAGCCAGAGCGCACCTAAGGAAGCTGCCCGTAATAAAAAGAGGCCAAAGACGCTGCCAGCATGTGCAGCAGCAGCAGTGGCAGCCTCAGTCTGTCTGTCCTTCCGTCCGCTTGGCTAGAGCTAAGTTTGTTGGCGATACAAAAGCATTTTGCATGTCCTGTCCACATGGCAGGCACAGAAAACTCCGTGGCACCAGCTGCTGGCAGCAGCAGTCGCTTGAGCCGTTTCTCTCTTGCCTCGTCGAGCTCTGTTTGCTTCTGTTCGGGTTTTGTTGGGTTGCTAAGCGGCTTATCGTATTTGAACGAAACTAAAGTATAGATTTTGCGCTGTGAATACTTTTTAATGGCAACTTGCTAGGGGAAAATACGATTTAATCAGCAGTATTATTTATTATACATGGAGCATGGGCAACTTTCAAGCTGCTGCTCCTTCCCTTCTCTTTTTTTTCCCAGAGGAAAGTTTTAAGCAACCGCAACTGCAAATGAAACTGTGTGTGTGTGTGTGTGCCCCCGCACGCTCTTTGCAAACGAAACATTAAATATCCAAGTAGAAGAAGTTTTAGCTGACAAAACTTGCAAGAATTATACCAAGAAGTTCAGAGAGCAGAAGAGGGAACAGGGAACTAACGGTAAAACTATGGCAAAACATGGCAATTTCTGTAAAATTTACATGTAACATGAGACAAAGAAGAATACAGAGTGTTTTTCCTGGCAAGAAAACATTAAGAAAGGTGTTGATATTTGGTATAAATGAAGTTTAAAGTTGAAGAATGAAAGAATATTTCTAACAGTACTTTTGTAATTATTCCTATCGATATTCAATACAATACGCATCTCAAAGCAGAAACCTCTTAAGAGAAATACTTTTTAACCAACATTGAACAGTATGACATGCTGTGAACTGTGAGTCTTAGGAAATTACATATACAATTAAGCATTTTATTGATAAGGGGGTGTTTTTTTTCAAGGTATTATACTGCCAATTTCAAGGGAAGAGTTTATATCATGCCACCGTTAGCATGCAACATGCCAGGGGAAGATTAGATCAAAGAGTTTTTTTTTTTTTTATTGTTGGTGTTACATTTACAGGTTATGCATGTGGGGTTGTTGAGGGGGAACTTGACAGGGTGTCTACATCAATAGACAACATTAAATGGATACAGTTTTGTATATGATTTATTCTTTTTTTTTTTTGTTTTGCAAGCAAGTTACAGACATATAACAAATGCAATTGGTTTTTTTTTTTTTTAATTCAATTCAATTCAATTCAATTTTAATTTGTTCTCTTATGGTTTGCTCACCTAGAGCTGGAGCCGGTATGGCACCATCTTTGGTCAGTACAACTGTGTGGTGTGTGAGAGAAAACAAAATATAAAAAATATTCGTTTTAATCTTCATTATCAGAATAGAATGTATTGTTCAATCAGCAGTTATCGGTTTCAGAATGTTCAAAATCAAATTGCACAATAAAAAATACATATGCAGACACTTCAAAAAAAAAGACATAACTTAATGAAAGTAACGAGAACAACACAAACTCGGCGAATGCTTTTAACGTGTATGTGTGTGTGTGATTATACTTGTGTGTGTGTCTCTCTGTGTGAGAGTGTATGCATTAGTTTGTTTGGTTAGCAGCCGCAAGCCCGATAGAAGTTGTTGTTGTTCTTATAGCTGTTGTTAGTGTGGCAGCATTGGCAACTCAGTTAACAAGTTTTTGATTGCCCAAACGCCTTGGCAATATGCTCCATTAACAAGTTCTTCGAATCGAAATCAAATGAAAATAACAACAAAAATTCTTCAAGAGCAAAAACATTTTCATTACGAAACATTCGTTGGCAACTTCGAATTTTAGACAGCCACCAAAGAAGTTGATGTGAAAAGTTCTGCAACAACGCAAAAGAGCAGAAAGGAAAACTGAGGAGGGGCAAAATGTTGAGGGCGGGGTTTGGGGGGGCAAGAATAACGAAAACGAAATGAGAAGTATGGCAACACTAGTAGGAACAGCAGCAGCAACAACGACTACGACAAGAACAACAACAGCAATGGCCAGTCAAATGTTATGGCACTTTTTGTTAAAGTTTCTATTGTTGTTGCCATTGCTGTTGTTGTTGTTATTGCTGCTGCTGTAGTTGTTTAAGTTGCCGCTTGCGTGCTTCTCATTTCTTCGACTTGTTCTAGGCCAGAGACGTAATTGCATTTCTTTGTTCAACGTTTAAACTTGTTTCGCTACACATACATAGCTTAGCTCCATGTAGGTGTTATATATTTATCTGTAAGTGTGTGTGTGTGTGCTGCTGTGAGTGTGTGTGTGTGAGTATGTGAGAGTTAGAGAAACTTACCGTTGGGTACTGTTGTCACTTTTTTGGTTTGTACACGTGCAGTGGCGTTATTCACCTTCACAATGGTTATTTTTGGTAACGATAGAGTTTCGAAATCGAATTCGAATTCGATATCGAGTTCAGTTCAGAGTTGCAACGAGCGTGGTGGTGATGGGTTGTTTGTTTGTTTTTTTTTTTTACATTATATATTGGTTTTTTGATTTATAGAAAGATCATATCACATACCGCATGTATAGAGAATGTAGAAATAAATTAAATATGTGTTAGTTAACAATTACAATTGAATGAGGTGTGTAAAGGTGTGTGTGAGTGTGTGTGTGTGAGAGAAGTGTGTTTCTGTTAAGCTGTTATCGCAACTTGAAAATTGCTTGGATATATTATTGAATTAAACGTTATCGTTATCGATGGATAAGTTTTAATGCTCATTTACCGTATGATTGATACAAATTATGAAAATCTTTTGTGCATTTTATCGCTTAATTAGGCCGATTTGCCTTGCAAATAATGCAGAAATAAATTATTCGAACGCGGTAAAAAAAAAAAAAAATCATTGCCTACTTTTGTGCGCCGCAGTTAATTTGTTTAAATACCACTTGGCACTTTGCGCATTTTCAGCATATTTTAAATACCAATTATTCACCGCTGCGCATTTATCATGCAACGTAGAAAGGACGAAGACTACCGGCGAGGCAGAAAGAATCGTAAAATCGTAATTAATTTTTAATTAAAGGCAAATAAAAAAAAAGAACGCAAAAAGGGGATGCGCATAATTTAAAAATCAATCAGAACGCGGACACGACACGCGATTAAAATGCGCAACCCGAAAATGTCGCTGATAATGCGTGAATGCGATTTTAAATACACTTTTCATAATGCCGAAAAGCAGCGAATCGATATAGCGACGACGAAAGGAAGAGGTATCTCTCTCTCTCCTTCTTTTCCACTTTTTGCTACGGAAAACCTTGTGAAAACTTTTCGAACGTCACGTCGACACGCAAGCCAATTCTCGCTATTTCTCTTGCTCTCCCTCACGCGGGTTATTTCCTTTAATTTTTAGTGGTAAATGAGAAACTTGTGATAGCTTTGCAATTAGTTTGCAGATAATAGCTTGCCATGTGACCGGAATGTTTCAAAGTAGTGTGTGTCTGTGTTGGAGTATGTGTGTGTGTGTGTGTGTGTGTGTGTGGATATAGGTAATGGTATTGGTATTGCATGCACCCACCTCGATTTTGCGTCCCTCAACCACGGTGCCGTGTAGACGTTCGCGTGCTCGTTCTGCATCGTTGCTGTTAGCGAATGTTACAAAACCGAATCCCTGCCATTCGCAATCAAACATGCAATTAAAGAAACATATAGAGTATATATAGGTAGAGTATATATCGTATATATATATATATTTATATATAAGTATATAGATTTATTGTTCAAAGTTTCGTACTATGCTACATGTACACAAAAATAAAGAAAAAATAAGCACGGTCCAAGGGGCCAAGGACATGCTGGGACAGCATCTTGGGGCATGCATCAGCGCGCGCCTTAAATTATGCACATTTTTTTTTTTTTGTGTTGTCTGGCAACAGCAACTTGCAACCGGCAACTGTGCGCTGGCAACCGGCAGTGCCGGTAACTATGCAATTAGATTGACGAACGAACACAGTCCAACAAGCTAAGCTGGTGTTGCTGCAGCTACTGTTGCACAATCAAGTGATATTCTACACAACAGCAACTTCAAGCCAAGGCGACAAGGTTGCCATGGGCAACGCTGGACAAAAGGACGCCACACTCAACTTAACTCGACTCGACTGTGCCTCACAAGTGCCTTGGCTATGTGCATAATTTAAATGAATCGTGCAACACAATAAACGCAGAATTATGCATAGAGTAAGAGCGAAAAGATGAGTAAGACAGATGAAAGAGGGCGGCGGTAGAGGGGTAGGGGGAGAGCTGCTATAAACTTACCTTGCTGCCGCGTTCATTGAAAATGATTTCCACATCCAGAATGGTGCCAAATTGCTGCAGGCAAAGAAGGAACATAGAAAATTAAGTTAGCTTTCAAGGAGACAGTATATATATATATATATATATATAATCTGGCAACGCAATGAGCTCTACTTACCCCAAACATGGCACGCAGATCGGGATCCCTGAAGCGAAACGGTATATTGGAGACGTGCAAACGCTTGGGTTGACTTTTGGCATCCAACGAGGCGGCAGCGGCTACTGCAGCCACCACCGATGAGGAGACCGGCTGGGCCGGGACTAGAGCACTGCTCAGACTAGTGACCACATTGGGCGTCTGCACCGAGGCAGTCATAATGCCACTGGCCGCTGCAGCGGCTGCATTCAGATGGGCAATCACCTGCGATGTGCTTGCGGGTACGACGCCACAATTGGCACTGCTCTCCACCTGCACCTGCTGCAGCCCGGTGCTGGGCAATAATCCTCCTGTCGATAGAATGCTGCTGCTCTGGCTTGGGCTGCAGCTGGTGGCTGCCAAGGCGCCTGTTGCTATCGAGCTGGCTGTCACCGAAGTGGCTGCTATTGCTGCTGTGGGACTGCTGCATAAAGTGAGCGATTGCTGTGCCGGCGGCTGTTGTTGTTGCTGCTGCTGCTGCTGTTGCTGCTGCTGTTGTTGCTGTGGTGCTACCGTTGTGGGTGTCTGCAACAGCGGCTCCCCGCTGGCAATTGGTGATGTGTTGCCCGAAACATTGCCATCTCCGCCGCTGCCATTAAGTGTGGCTGCTGTTGCGGCAACTGTGACGCTGGACGGTGAGCTGCAGAGCGGTGAGCTGGGATCGCAAATGCCGACACTGCTGCCACCACCGCCGCCGCCACCCGGAGTACCACCTCCACCGCCACCGCCAGCCTGTGGCAACGCAGAGTTCTGCTGTGGCTCCGCTGCCTCATTGGCAATCAATACTGTGGACTGCGAGGAAGAGAAGAGAACAGAAAACAGAGAATGCAAAATTAATTAGCGAAATGTGGTTTCAACAATTCCGATTTCTTAAAGCTTAAGTTCGAGAGCGTTCCAGCTGCAGATATCGCAGTGAAATCGCCCAAAATTGCAACTTTTTTTTATGAAGATATTTCAGTTCTTTTGTGTTTCTCTTTTCATAAAAAACTAACACAAAAAGTATTAAAAAAAAAATACTAAAAATACCAAAAATTCACATTTTAAATCATTTGAATACACAAAGTTTTTTAAGGCACGTTTTCAAATCGTTTTTTGCCTCGTTTTATGCAAATAAAACGCTATACAAACTTGTGCTTTGTGTGCCCGCTCTTGATATGCTTCAGTAAGTATTATATTATTAAAAATTGGTGAAATGCTAAAAGAATTTGTTGGCAGCCCAACTTGTTGTTGTTGTTATTGTTATCATGTGGTTGCCTCTGCTGCTGCTGCATGGCAAATCGAATGCGAACAAGTGCCGCAATAAATAAACAATTGAAATGAAAATACAATTTTCAAGTGGTTTACAGACAAGCGCAAACATGCACACAAACACACCGAACACCGAACACCGAACATACGCAATGTTACAATATGCAACTGTGTGTGGGTGACCCAATAAAGAAAAAAAAAAAAAAAGTTACAACTCACATAGTTCGACAGGCAGACAGACAAACAGGGTCGAGGGAGACAGAGAGCGAGACAGAGAGCGAGACAGAGACTGCATTGCAATGGCACATTTGTGGCACAGACTTTTGTTGACTTATGCAATAAAACTGTCGCGTAACTACACCCGAGATCTGCTCGACAATTTCCCAACTGGCACCAAATCCCAGTGACGACCCTGCGGAAATGTTTGCATTTGTATTGCTGCATTATTAAAACCGAATATGCACTGCCACGTTTGCCACCCTCCCTTCCCACAATTGTTCTGCCTTTGTAGTTGGCACATGTCCCTTTTGCCACGCCCCCTTGTGCCCACACTCTCCTGGGGTTTGAATAATTTCATATTATTGTCAATTTACGCACACGCTGCAAATGCACTAGGGCGCGCATGGGTGAGTGCAATAACAATAACAATAACTACAGCGATAACGATAACGATACACAAACCGATAACTATACGTTATGGCAAATAAATACGTACGTTGTAGGTGCCCACACAGCCCTGCAAAGTAGGCTATGCAAATGGGCAAGCAACTAATTTTCCTATCCCAAATAAATCCAAACAAATTCCTCGAGCTTCTTCATTGTATTCTCTTTTCTTATGATATCATTGGAAGGTTATATACGGTCTGGTCTTTTGTACCTATTTCGATTGCATGTTCGGGGCACATTTTCGGTTCTTTTTTATTTGATTTCATTTGCCTGCCTTCCAGCCTGCCTGCCTCGGTAAAGTGAAATGGCGTGAAAAACTTTACTCGTATAAATGGCTAACGATAAGGTTGGAAGGGAGGAGTGGGAGGGTTTGCCTGATAGGTCGCTTGGTATGTGATATTCCTCAGTGGTTGCTGCTTGGGATCGGGTTACCGTAAATGACATTTAACGCTTTTTAGTTTATAAAATGCCTTCGTCAGGCACGCGACGGCAAAAAGGTCGCAGCACAACTCGGCATTTTGATGCCGAATCAAAAATGTTTGCATAAATTTCAAAACAAAACCGAGAAAAACTTCGCACCCAAATCAACATGCAAAACACTCTCAAGTGGGGCAGGAATTTGAGCTAAATGTTTTGATTTGAATGCAAAAGGTGTTGGCATTTCCATTAGAAAACCAGGCGTGGTCTATACCAAAGTAGGAAAACATTTCTTTCAACTGGTAATGTTGATATTTGCGATTCTCCAACTGTCTCTTATGTTTACTAATTAAAATCGTAATTGTTGAGCAAAAAATTCCTTTCTTGTTGAACTGAACTCAATTTCATTAATTAATTATAAACCAGGAGAAGTTTCTGCTTCGCATTTCAATTTGTGCGAATTATTATGCAGCACAGCAGCAAATGAATGTGATGAATGAAAGCAAGGACTAACGATTGTTGCGACTGGCTAGGGTGCTGCAGCAACAACGACGATGATGAGGACGAGCACGAGGACAACTAAGTAGCATCGCAGGCAGCTTAATGAAGAAGGAACCGTTGGTGATGCTGGTGGTGGTGGTCAGCAAAACAGAAGACAGAAACAAGCGACGAAACTGAAACCAAAGTCGTGGCACGTAGATTTCAATTGTTTGCATTGCTCTACGAATTTTTCATTTAGCTTTTCACTCCCTCTTCCTCCTCTTCCTGCTTATTCTTCTTTCCGTTTTTTTGCGCGCACTCTTCTTCAACTGTTTATTTTATTATAATTTTTTGCTGTTGTTTTCTTTCTGTGTTGCCCAAACTCACAATGCTAAGCACATTCTGTGGGGTATGCGGCAGTTGCTGCTGCTGCTGCAGTTGCTCCATGGCGTGTCCATTTGTCAGAGTTGCGGGCGGCTGCTGCTGCTGTAGTTGTTGCTGCTGCTGCTGCTGCTGTTGCGTGACCAGCGTCGTGGCAGTTGTTCCCGAGGCAGCGGACCCATTGCTGATGCTGCCATTGTACTGTGTCTGTTGTTGCTGTTGTGTCTGTTGTTGTTGTTGTTGTGTTGACAGATTTGTCTGTGATAAATTTGTGGATAACAACAAGGATTTGCGTTTTAGTTGGCATCACAGAGGCGCTTTTATAGCAGTGCATGTCATTGAGTGTGTGTGTCTGTGTGTGTGTCTAGTATGTGTGTGTGTGTGTGAGAGAGAGAAGCACTACGACAGGCAGTCGGGCAGGCAACCAACCAAGGCGACCAACACCAAAAAACGTTTCTTAGTATTATATAAGTATCTTGCAATATGCTTTACATGTACATATATCATATATATATATATATATATCTATGGATTTTTAATTTCAAGTGTCACGGTTTAGTTGCATTTTTTCTTTGGAACATGCCTCAATATAAAGATACAGAGAGAGATAGATAGAGAGAGAGTGATATAACAAAATGCGCAAAACTATGTAGAACATATGCAACTTTTCGATATTTGTCTCTAGAAATTCTTATGCTAAGTTATGATTACAAGTTCGGGGGGGAATTATGGGTATTTTCAACAGACACACATGTGACTCCATCAATAACAATTCATCAATCTGCCCAACACTTTGGCAGACTGTCAAAACTTCAAGCTAAAAATGCTCAACATATTCGGAGGGGGGCACACAATATATATGTAAAACTAACGATAAGTGAGAGCCAGATATATAATAGATATAGTATATATATATAGAGCGAGATATAGATAGAGAGTAAAATAGATAAGTCAACTGTCAATACATCATGCGACCAACACGTATGTGTGTATGAATATGTATTATGTATTTAAAAAATTACTTGCTGCGCACACGCGGCGTATGCGTAATTGCTTAGAAATTTACATGAAAAAACATTCAAGTTGAGTGTGATAAACGTGTGTGTGTGTGTGAGTAAATGTCCAGCTATATTTACTTACTACAACTGATCTATATTTATTGCCAACATGTGCCAAATGTCTTCCTTGTCTCTCTATGTCTCTGCTTTGTTATGATTCATTCCCCCAACGCCGTCAAGCTAATCGAAGCAGATTTCCCAAGCATTGTTTTCTCTAGTTCTTATTCTCTAGTTCTTCCATTGTCTTGAGCTATTTGAGAAACTCTGTCGGACTCGCCAAACTTGATTTCTATTTGCTTCTTGTCTTGTTTTTCCTTTCTTTCTCTTTCTCTCTTCTTGATTCGTAATGCATTTGTTCAGCTGTGTTGTCAACGTGCTGTACAAACTTGCAAGTCTCCATTTTCTTGAATGATTTATGTTTTATTTATGACAACCATTAGATGCAGTTATCCCTTTTACCCTTCGACTGACCAATTAATATTGAATTCGAGAAGGCAAGAGCTTAATTGAATTTGATAACTTATTGTCGGTGCTGCAAATCAAAGTGTGGCAAATCATGTGGAACTTCTTATGACAGCTTATTGGTAATAAATGCCAGCTGCTGTCACAATTACTCTGTGTGTGTGTGTGTATGTGTGTGGGCGGGCTGTAAGACAACTTGTGGTTGATTGAAGAACTTCTAATAGCCTCAATTATTCTTGACTTCTTTCCCCCCAATGACGTTGAATTGTGAGTTTCATTTCAATTGTTGCACACTGCGTATACGTTACATTTTAAGGGGTGTTACACAGAGTAAATCGCTTGATATTTATTAATATTTTCATTTCATAAAATCAAACAACAACAACAATAACAGTAGCAAGCAAATGGAGCGTACAACAAGAACATCGAGTAATTTTTATTGCCAATAGTTAAATATTTGATTATACATTGCACCTGCGAGCTAAAACTTAAATGCAAACAATTTTCAGACTACTAATGTATGTGTGTGTGTATGTGTGTGGAGGAGTGTGCTTGTGTGTGTGTTGCACACAAATTAAATGTTACACAAAAGCTTAGCTGAAAAATGCAAAGCTCATCGTTTAAATTATTCAAATGCACGAATCAATTTTCATAAACAAACAACAATTGTTAGGGGGCGTGGCGCGGCAAATAAAATAGTCTACACTGTCTTCCCGCCTCTCCCTCCCCCTAAACAATATAAATAAACTGAATTAAATTGGTTCAAGTTTTTGTCTGATTTCAAATGAAATATTTTTGGCAGTTTTGCAAAATATTAATTTCCATTTTTGGTTAGAAATATGATTTGCTGTGACCACTGGGAAAAGTGCCAGAGAGAGAGAGAGGCGAGGGGGGGGTAGAGAGAACGAGCAAGTGCTCTTAATTTTCTAAGTATTTTATTTTGATTGCAGGTCGCATTGCTTGTCTTGTTGTTGTTGTTGCTACTGTTATGCGTGTGTCGTTGGTAATATTTTTAATTGGGAAAAGAAGAGAGAAAACTGCAACGCACAAAACTACCAAGGTAGGAGGGGAAGCAGGTAGAGGGGGGCAGTGTCCTGCAGCTTCTGCTGTTGCTGCTGCTGCGCATAAACAACAACAAAATGCGACGTGCTGCAGCAACAACTGAAAAGTATGCTACAAAAAATATGAATGCAAACATTGCTAGCGAGTGAGGCGTGTGTGGGTGTCTAAATGTTAAATCTCTCTGTATGCGCGTGTGTGTGTGTATTTGTCTTTGTTGCATGTAACATGTTGTTGTTGTTATTAGTGCCACTGCTTGTTTTGCAGCTCAACTCGCAACGCTTGCGATTTAAAATGTAAAAGCAACAACAATGCGCCGTATGTCCGAGTATGTATGTGTGCGTGTGTGTGGGTGCGTGCTCTAGCATACTTATAGGCACAGCCATATAGCGAGACTACTGAACAGAAATGCAGCCAAGCCAAGCCGAGCCAAACCAAACCAAATCAAAGCAAACCAAACCCAAAGTCCAAAATCCAAAACCAAATGAAAAGCTACAAAATATGCAATACAAACACACGCACACACAAACACAATGAGGCGTGCGCTCGCGCTTAAAGACACACACACACACAAAAAGAATTAAAGAGCGCAGAGCAGGGCGCAGGAGAGAGAGAGAGAGTGAGAGATAGAGAGAGCGATAGTTTGTGTGTGTGTCTGTGTAGTTGTTCGTTTCTCATTTGGGGCAACACTCACCTTCTGTTGCAAGTATACAACCCCATCGCCAGTTGCTGTTGCTGCTGCTGCTGCTGGAACTGATGCTGGCGGCGCTGCTGCTTGTGCCGCTGCTGCTGCTTGTGCTGCTGCAGCTGCTGCTTGTGCTTGTGCAACGGCAACTGTATTGGCAGCGGCCTGAGCATTGGCCTGAGCATTGGCCTGAGCTGTGGCTGATTCGCCTGCCGCCTTTAGCTGCTGCATACTGGGCGCATCACTTTTGATCGCTGCTGCTGTCACGGCCAGCGACAGACTGTCGGCTGTGGGCGCACCTGCTGCGGCAGCGGCTGCAGCGGCCGCCGCGGCCGGTCCTGGAGCTGCCGCATAGCCAGCTGGTGTGCCCGGGAACGGCGCCACGCCAGCCTGCACCATGTGCTGCAAGAGAACGAAAGAGAGAGAGAGAGAGAAAGAGAGCGTAAAGAGATGGTTCGGTTAGGTTTCGGTCAGATTAGTATGGAAAACGTTATGGGAATATTTAAATATCAAATGAATATTACATGTATTAGTTGCGCTACCCTGGCAATTAAACAACAATGGGTATATGCATTGGCAGAGATAAACATTTTAACTAGCGTAGCACAAAGTCGTTCCGCACTTTTAGTTGACCTTTATGCGCGACACATTTCATGTGTGTGTGCTACTAAAACTTTGCTCGCATTGTGTGTGCGAGTGTGTGTGTGTATGTGTGTGTTTTTGAATTTTTTCTATGCAAGTCACCAGCTATAAAAGTGCAAAATGAAATCCATGTACTTTATTTTCACAGGTAACCCATGACTGGTATCTATGGCAGCCACTAAGCTTACGCTAGACAAAGGCAACTGCCAGGCGCACTCACACACTCACACACACACAGCCATACACACATACACAGAGAGAGAAACATAATGAACGTAGGGCAGTAGAGCAGCGGGACGCGCTTTAAATTGCAATTTTTATTTGTATGAATTTTTGCTATTATTTCGCTCAGTCTACCTGCCACACACACACACACACACACACACACATAGAGAGAGACAGTTACAAACACACACACGCGCTCAGTAACTGTCAGCATGTATGAAATATGCAAAATTTGCAGCTTATTGTAGCTAAATAACCCTCGTCTCTCTAATACAAAAGCTCCAGCCACGGGACCCAGCCATTTTGTCAGCAAACTTTTTGTCATTTGGGGGCAGGCAGGAAGGAAGGAAGGAGGAGAAAGGGAAGAGGAGCAGGAGGTACGTATGAGGTTAGAGGGGAGTGGAGAAACAGAGAGAGAGAGAGATAGAGGGAGGGAGGCAAAGGCAAAACGGGTCTTATCGTGTGAGTGGCATTTTAATATGTTTTACAGTAAAATTGTTGTTGTTGTTGTTTCTGTTGTTTTACAGCGCTTAACAAAGTCCCCGCTGCATGAAATGGCTATTAATTTCAAGATTTAACACAACATCCTCACAAGCTGCCACAAATTGTTGCAACAGCATCGAGTGTAATTAAGTTTAAGTACACAGCACAATATATGGCAAAAATTTACTTGGCAATTTAACTTTTATGTGGGATTAGTGATGAAAAACTAGCTATGAAACTTTATGTGCAATCAGCGCTCATATCTAGACCTTAAACAGGCTTAACATACTGCAAAAAGTTAAGTTGTGGCCATGTAAAATACTCATTTTAAATATTTTCTTTACAATACTAACTTTATTTTAGATTTTTTTTAATTGAGCAATAAAATTGTGTGCATTAAATTTATTTAAAATTGTCTTTAATATTTGTACAACCTGTAAAATTTTTAATATATTTTTTCCAATATTTTCAACTCCATTTTTAGCTTTTTTATCGACTGGGCAAGTCAAAATGATCCCTAAAAAAATCGATTACGCAACATTAACCGCGTTGAAATGTCAAAAGTAAAGCAAATTTACTCAATTTTCAAGTGCTCTTTACACCTTTGTGTATGGAAAATGAACAATATGAAATGCACTCAAAAAACACTTGAAACGTAACAGAAAGTGAGCGATGCATAAGCAAATTTTGCTGTGCCATAATTTGTGCTGCTGCTGCTGCTGCATCGACGACGACTGCAGTTCGTTTCTCATCTCATTAAACATGGCGAGCAGAGCAGCAGAAGCAGCAGCAGAAGCAGCAGCAGCGCAGAAGCATTTTGAAATGTCAGTTCTCATATTTTTGGCAGCATCGAACTTTTCACTGCTGTGTCTGTGCTGTGCTGTTTCCCCATCCCCCCCTTCCTCCGTTTCTTACGTTGCTTGTCTTCTTCTTCCGCATTGCAACGCCCAGCGATTTGTGCTTTGAAAAATTAGCTTGTTAATTAAATGCAAGCCATATGACAAGTCGAGATGTTTACCCCACGCCCCCCTTTCCCACTGCTGCTTCCCCTCCCCTGCCTGTGCCTGCATTTTCCTTCTTTTGCTCTGGCTGTGATGTAATCCACCGTGCAAATTGGCGCACACGTTGCGCATACGCCACGTTGTGTGCGGCAAAGCAACTTGAAATATTTATGTACTTGTAGATTTCATTCCCCCTCTCTCTCTCTCTCTCTCTCTCTCTCTCTGTATGTGTGTGTTGATATTCTATGACGCGCTGGCAACTAAAACGAAAATTGTCATGTTAAATTTACATAAAATTCCTCGTGAATTCATTTTGATGTCCCCCAATGAAAGCATAACATATAAACGAGTCGAGACTCGAGAGTACGATAGGATACGCTATACTTATATTTATTTCTTTCACTGCAAAAGATGACAGGCAACGACATGTCGACGTTACTTATGCCAGCAAATTATGCACTTGCCAGAAGAAGAAGAAGAAGATGATGATGATGAAGACGACGTGTCGTCGAGCGAGCCAAGACTCTTCAGGCACGAGAGACTCTCTAAGCGCCCTTCACCACGTCGAGTCGCCCACGCAGAGTGTGATCTCTATGAATTGCAGACCGATTGCAGACTGAGTGCCACTTAAAACCAACACACACACACTGACACACACACGAGCAGAGCTTTTATTGTGCGCAATTAACGTGACTATCGATTGGGGACAGAACTTTCATAATTTAACGTCAATTTCGTGTGCCATTCTCCCCCACCGTATTCTGTCATTTTTATGCACTGCTGCATTGTTAAATATTTTGCATTTAATTGCACTCGAACAGCGCTCCAGAGTCGAGCAGTTTTCAGGCCCTATTTGCATGGCAAATATTTCACAGTGCAGCAGCAGCAGCAGCAGGCAGGCTGAAATGGGGTGGCTTCGTCATGGCAATATGTATTTGCCACAGCAGCTTTCCAATCTTTTGCCCACCTTCTCCCCACCCGTCCTCTTCTGTACTAGCCTTGCATTTGTCGGCATCTGGCGCCGTTTTATTGACTGCGTCGTTTTTGGGCGCACAATTTTTGTTTACATTTACCCGCCTGCCTGCCTGCCTGGGCTGCCTGGGCTGCCTGTGCTGCTGCCTCACTGACTCGACTCGTTTCGACTGACTCTATGTCGTTCTATGTGTTGTTTTTGGAACATTTTCAACAAAACACTTTACGCTTTTCATTTTTGCAACAATTGCGCTGCGCTTTCAAGTGGCATTTGAAGTATTTGTCTTGAGTGTTGGCGCACAATTTCATCAATGCTGCCCGTGCCTGCTCTGCTGCTCTGTTGCTCTGCTGCTCTGCTGCCAACTGCCTCTGTGTATACATATTTCGCATGTTTACCTCTGGCATTAAGTTAAATGTATATTAGAGAAGCAATTTTCATTTTCATCAACTGCTGCGCTGTATGCATTACACTCTTGCCCAAATACTGTGAGCATTGCCCCGTCGCACGCTGCGTATGCTTGATATTTAACTGTGTCACAACATTCCGCCAAGCTGATTGATGGGCACAAAAGTCAAGAAAAATTGCCAAGCGAAATTTGGAATAGAGAAAAATGCATAAAATTCTTGTCACTAAAAGAAATACTGTGGGAAATATTTGAAAATATTTTTTAAATATCTCTTTAAGGTGTTTTTGCTTTGCAATTTGCCATAAATTGAACTAGAAATGTGCATGATCTTTACAGCTCTCTAGCAAGTTAATGAGCTGCCCCACAAACGAATAACGAATAACGAAATTTAGTTCCATTACATCAACTGAATATTAATAAAGAATGACGTGAACGCCAAGCAGACCCACAAATTTGTTATGCCAAATAGTGTGTGTGTGTGTGTGTGTGTGTTTGTGCGTCAAAGGCAAATTGTGATATTAGCCAAGTTTGAACCTGACACAGTGAATGGTGAAAAGTATTTGCCGCCCGCCAATTGCTCAATAGCTCAATAGCTTTTGCCGCCACTGACGCAATGGGCGACGCACGAGCCTCGTCGTCCGTGCCTACGTTGACGGCCAATTTTGGTCAATGCAATGGGCAAATTTGGGGCGCTATGGCAACGACGACGACACTCGTTCCAAAAAAGCCCGTGACGGACATCGGGACAGCGGCCAATTCCAAGTGGTTTAGCCAACGATGTGCGACGTGCTGCATGCCAATTAAAAAGAAGGCAACACGAATTCGTATTCGAATTCGAATTGAAATTGAAAACGAAATTGAAATTTGTACAACGCGCGCGCTTTGATTGTTTAACTTGGTCGAGAAAGTTTAACTGGGTCGGTTGCTAGTTGCTGCTGCAGTGATCACACGTTTGTCTCTCTCTCTCTCTGGCAGATTTTCCAATTTGCCTCACTCGAAATTGGCCGGATGAAGGTCATCATCAGAGGCCAAAGTGCAGCAAGTGCAGGCAGTCAGTCAAGGCAGCTGTCAATTCAATTAACACGGCAATATGACGAAAACAAGCTGCATATAAACAGCAAAAGTTATTTTGAATTAGTGCAGACACAGGTGAAGCAGGAGCAGCAGCAGGAGCAGCAGCAGGAGCAGCTAGTGGAGCTGGGGCATCGAATTGGTTTAGTGCTGGATTACAGTTTGGCTGTCGACGCACAGGAAATTATAGCACAAGCGTGTTGAAGTGTAAAAGGATGTGTCTAGCTAGGAGCAACGTGTGTATACAGTATCTGTGTGTGTGTGTGCGCTGCATGTATGTGTGTGTGCTGCATGTGTGTGTGTGTGCTGTGTATATTATGCATGTCAGCAGGCAACGGCGACATGACATGTAATATGACTACAGAAATTGCTGCCACTGCCGGTTACCGCCTGCTGTTGCAACAACAACAACAACAGCAACAACAACAAGGTGTCAGATACAAGATACGAGTACGCTGAGCTCCGCTTCGGCTTCTGCTCCAGCTGGGTTTAGTTTTCTGTCTGTTTTGTAAATCAACGGTTGAGCCGGAAATTTATTTCGAAATACTGAATGCGTCGTGTGTTTTGCATGCAATGCAACAGCAACATCAGCGACAGCAACTGCATCAGCAGCAGCAACACCATCGGCAGCACATCCTGCGTCCCTAATAAGGCGCACATACGTATGCAGCATGGATAGGAAGCCTGCCTCGCCATGGTATATGGTATATGGCAGAGTGTCATTGAAAGTGAGTGAAAAACGAGCACAAATTAGTGCTGGCAGCGCAACACACGGCGTATGCTGCTGCGCTGCGTTGTAATTTCAAACTTCGCAGCAGCAAGAAAAACAAGCGCGAATTTAATTGAAAAACTAGAAATGCAATTTAAAATGGAAAATTCGTGAAGCAGAGTTGGGAAATACTCCCCCTAATGAACGCAGTTAAATGCTCTTTGATGAGTTAAGAGTGCGTATGTTATTAGCAATTATGACAGGCCCTCCAAGCAAATTGGGTAAGGAAAATAATGAAAAATCATTGAAGGTATTCTATTGCTGCATTACAACCAGTTGGGATTCATTTGATTGCAATTAAGTTGCCTGAACTTCAACTCAGTTACTCTCAGTTGTCACCAGAAGAAGTTGAACCTTCTCTAGATTAATGATTAAGCTCAAGTTGCACTCGCTGCACATGTACTCGTATTCTATTTCCACTGCTGTCTGCTGCAGTCCTTAAACGAAAGTGAAGTGCACTTTCTCAACGAGTATTCGAAAGATTGTATCAAACTCAGACCCGGACATTTTCCCCATTGTGAGTTTTATGAATGAAAACTGATGCAGGGAGGCTCCAACTGTAGTTGCTTTGCTGGGCTGCTGTAAATGGTAAACCTAAACGTCAGTTGCAGGTGTGCACAACAGCAGCAACAACAACAACAACAAACGATAAAGAAACGCAACAACAACAACGACGACGATGAATAAAAACGACAACGTTTGCCCTAAACGACAAACAGGCCTGTAGCTTAGCTTAGGCCACAAACCGGTCGGCTTAGTGGTGCAGGAAGGAATCGTGGCAGCAAAGGGGGAGTGGGAAAGGGGCAGGGGCAGGGGCAGGGGCAGGTTCAGTTGAGGCCAGTCGCATCTGCAAAAACTTTTGTCCAAACACACAACCTCACCGACTTCAACTCCAACTCCAAACTGCAACTGCAACTGCAAACTGAACTGAATCGAGCAGCGATGCGACGCAGCATTTAAATGTGGTTTCAATGCTGCTTCGTGTGGCAGATTCTCTGATTTTGCCCCCTCTACAGTTTTTTCTTCTTTTTCTGTCTTTACTGTTTGCCACTTTTGTGTGTCACTGGGCTGCCCACATTGCAGTAGCTGTTGTTATTAATGGGCCAACTAAAGCCGAAGATGTCTCGTGATGATGATGATGATGACGATGATACGACGACTCTGCCACAGTCTCTGCCTCAGCCTCAGCCTGGTTGGCCTGGCTGACTTGCCTGGCCTGCCATTTAAATGGAATTTATGCAGCCAAGCCCGGCGAATGCCCCAGCCCAGCTTGCTGCCGCCGGCACTCGACTGGCTTTGGTTGCATCCTCCAACACCAACTACAACTTCAACTCCAACTGCGAGTCTAACGCTCTGTCATCAATCGCCGCTCAGCAGAAGCAGCAGCAGCAGCATTTGGCCAAATGAAGCATGTTGCAAGGCAAGCGGGGCAGGCAGGGGGCAACATTGGTAAATGCAGCCAAGCTGCGGAGGCGATCAACTAAACCTTAATGCCAATGGAAACGTGAGAATGTCGCACCGAGTCTCGAGTGCACTCCCTGTGCAGCTCTGAAGATGCACTTTCCGGATTTATATCGCAAACATTTTTTCCCCTTTTTTTTTCTTCTCTTTTTTTAACGAACGTGAGTGGAAAATTAAATAATTGAAAAGCGTTCGAGAGAAGAGAGTGTGCGAAAATTGGCAGAGGTCGTTAAATGCCAGGCCAAAATGGGGAAGCTGTTAAAGGTAAAGAGAGATGAATGAAAAAGAATGCATTGTGATTATTCACTGGCTTAGCAAATGAAAATGAAAATGAAATTGGCCATTGCCACTACTGGCCGCTCCCCAAATGCTATCATATACCTGCTATATATATAGTATAGGGGATTATAAATCAGCAGAAACAAAATCAATAAAATGAAATGAAGACAAATATCAAAAGCACACTCTATAGCAGAAATCTTCACGTTCCTTTGGCTTTGCACTGTCAATAAACGAGCCCCGAAATTGTTGAAATTTGTATTGTAGAAGTCAAATGTTTAGCTATGCAAATGGCGTAGCAGTTGCCGGACTGACTGACAGACAGACGGACGGGACCGACTTGAATTATGGCAGCCAAAAGATGCGTTGACAGCCGAAAAAGACGAACAAACGAAAAAGAAATAAGCATTAAAGTCAACAACAAATTCTGCACACGCTGTCAACTTGTGTGACATCAAATAAAAAAAAAAATACGGGGTATTATAAATAACTACACTCTCTGCTGGTTGTGTGACTTTAAATGAGGCCAAGAGATCAAACAACAAGCTAGTTACATTTCTCAATGAACACTGCACCGAAATTGGCTTAATTAGTCAACTTTTGACTCATTTAGTTGCACTCAAATTCCATTGCGATTCTTTAGTTTTCCAGGGCATTTATTAGTTGAGTATACATTCATTTCATTGTTTATTTTTAGCTTGAAATATTGCGTTTGCCTGATGTTGTTGATGGGCTCATGAAAGCGTGTCCACTGTCGTTGTGAGGGCTTAAATATTGTCCCACTGCCCACACTCACCTTTCCCCCACACACACACACACACACATGTCTCCCTTTCCCCTTCCACCTTTCACATTGCATATTTATATTGCGGCGTGCGACGACATGGAAAACTTATGGGGCTGCGTTAATATTCCCTCTGATTCATTTGCCATTTCAAAATCAAACACACACACAAAACTTTTATTTGATGTTTCGATGCTCATAAATCTTTGCAGCACATTTTTCTCATATGCATAATTCGACAGAGGCTGAGGCTGTGGCAGAGGCAGAGGCAGCAACGTCAACAGCGTCTTCAGACTGTATTAAATTACAAGAAAGTAATTGAAAGTTGGGCGACTGGAATAACCAGTTGCTATGACAATTTACGATCTCTTTTCCATCGCTCTCCTCCCTCTCTCTCACTCCACGCACGCACATTGCGACGACGAGTGCAATGAAGCCACAAATATCGCATTACACAGACACGCGCGACGAGCAGGGGCAAGGAGCAGGGGCAGGGAGCAGGTCGAGAGTGGAAGACTTCGCATGGCTGGCTGACTGTCTTGCTGTCTCAACTGGCTGTCAGTTTGTCTGGCACTTGAATTACCCGTTAAGCGGCTGCAATTGAACAACAGCTGAGCTAAAGAAGAAGAAGGGTAAGCACACACACACACACATAAATAAACGACAGTGATTGTGATTGCGAATTTTCCGATTGCGAGACAACACAATGCAAGAGGGAAAGAGAGAGAGAGAGAGAGAGAGAGAAAAGAAAAGCCAGCCAGATAACTTACTGACACAACAAATCAGGGCACACCACACATTGTAGTAGAACGGAAGCCAGCAATGTGATTGATTTGTATGGGCATTAAATGCTGCAGCAAATCGTGGAAAATCGACCACGCCCATCGCATGCTTGCATGGCTGCCGCCCCCACCCCCATCCTCGAGGCAATCAATGGAAACACCTGACAACGCTTAACCTTTAAGGCGATAAGTTTAGTTGCATATCGAAACATGGCAAGAACACGCAAAGCCAAAGTCGAACTTTCTGTTATGGCTTATTAACTAGTTTCCACCCCCCCACCCCTTTCCCCTCTTTACTCTCTCATTCCCTCGGTCTTTCTTGGCGCGCAATATAAACAAACAACGCCGGCAAGCGGAAGGAACTGACGGCTGAAAACAAAAGCTCACTTCCTGCCCAGGGCGCGCTAGTTATGAAAAATAAATGAGTTAGCTATTATAGCTATATAGCCATAGCTTCTGATATTGTAGGCCTGCGGGCGTAATGCACGCAACTAAAAGTCTCAAAGAGCGGGCTGTGGGGGGCGGGGGGCGTGGCAAGTGTATAAAGTGCCATTAAATACGCGTTAAGGGACGGCTTTAAGGCTCGCAAGCAAGCGAGTGAGTGAGTGAGTGAGTGGCGCGACAACGTGGCGTATGCGCGTTATACGCAGTAAGCCGCACACCTGCGACAGCAATTACCGTTAAGCGGATTGTATTTCACGCACACTAAGCTAAAACTAAATGCGTGTTTTTACTCTGCATTCATTCCATTTCTCTCTCTCTGTCTCTCTATTTCTTTCTTTCTTTTACGTTATTGTTTTGACTAGAGCACGCTCTGTGCGCTTTTCACGCTTTTCCACGCATTTCACACTTGTAAATCAATTAATTTTACAGCTTGTTTGTCCATTTGCTGTCCCCCCCAACTGTTTGTTGTTGTTGTTGTTGTGGTTATTCCCGTTAGTCGTCACCTGCTGTTGGTCATTTAAGCTTAAGCGGCGCCCGGACTAAGCTCAAAGCGCAAGGATTGCGAAGCCCCTGCAGTGTGTGAACCACAATTTTGTTATTGTTTGCTTACAGTTGTTGCTCTTGCTGTTGTTGTTGCTGGCAAATTGTTGGTTAGTCTGTGTTGTATAGGCTTTTCTGTTGCGCTTGGCTGATTCTCGAATTGCTGGTAATGTAATTAATACTCTGGCTCAGGCTCTGCCTGCTACATAAGTGGGTCAATTGCATTGACTGTGTGTGTCTGCGTGTGTGTGTGTGTGTGCTTGAGAAATGGAATATGAAATGTTATTATTGTTCGTTAAACTTTGTTATTGGATTTCGTATCGAAAGCAAACACACATGTGCCTCCTTCCCCCTCCTCATCCGAACTCACAAATGGAGCGTGGCAAAAGTTAAGCAATTCAGGTGAAAATTGAGATTACTTGCGGTTTCTTGATTGCACCCCAAAAAACTGTTAAGGAAAACAAATTTCCATGCAGAAAAAGAGTGAGAGAGATTTGTTTTAATAAAGATTTAAATGATTTTTAAGGGAATTACTGCTTAAAAGCACCTCAAGGGGCTGCTTCCCTGCCTTTCTCGGTGGTTCGCCTGCAGCACTTGAGCTAAAAGCCTGCAGCATTTGTTTGCCTCTTAGTCAGTCTCTGCTTGAGCTGCAGCTAAATGAGTGTGCAGACGGACTAGGCAATTAGTCTGCCTTAATAAGGGGGGTACGGTGCGGCTACGTAATAGCTACAATGACTAAGTAATTGGTATATGAGGCTAGGCTAGGCAGCACGTATGCAAGTGTGTGTCTGTGTGCGTGACTACCTGACACCGACATTGTTGATGAGCCTTCATTAAAAACTCTGCTGCTGCTGCTGCTGCTGCTCCTCTCTGTAGATGACACTGCTTCCTCATCTGAACACATGTTAAGGCTTATCAAGTGCCTGTTGTCAAGCTTCTTCTGCCTGTCTGCCTGCCTGCATTGGCCAGGCAACATAACAGCAGCACGAACACATGTCTCTCATTTATCGACGCGACTCGACTGATTTACGCACTCGAAAAGCTTGTCAGCCATTAACCCAAACTGCCACATTGCGAGTACGTAATGCGAGACGTTGAACAATTAAAAAACAAAATGGCAGCAAGAACAAGCATACAGCAGCATACCGATTTTATTGCATACCCTGCGGGGCAGCGCAGTGTGTGTGATTCGTTGTGTGTGCTGCTGCTTCAGTTTGCAGTTCGTTGAGCTCTTCAACCTGACCAAATTGGCAAACATTGATGTTGTTAACAAGCTGCTCTCGTCGTCAGCACTGATGAGTTGGTTAGCGGTTTTCTGGTTAGATTTTTGACAGCCATAACGAACCAACAACAGATTTCGAAGTCGACAAGCTTTTGAGGTGAGGGAGCAAAACCAAAATAATACCACAAATACATAAATCTTAATAAGGCAAAGGCAAAGGCAGACAGATTGAAAGAGGCTTCTCTTCAAGGTGCTCTTGATTATTAGCTTGGTGTGAAGTAAAGTTGTTATAGCGCATAATTTGTAATCATTAAAAAATTGCTGGACATTTATTGCTCAAGCTTGGGGTTTCCTCGGCCCTAATCCCTTCAGCGTAGTTAAGTTCTTTGCCTGGCACTCATCACTTTAAGCAGTTCGTGACATTGTTTCATAACTAATACAACTTTAATATGCTTCTTAGCACGTGCGGAAAATTCGGCCAAGTGTGCGAGTGTGTGTGGGAGTATCTTGAAAAACAAACAAAACTAAATAAGACATTCGAAATGCGCAAGGAGGCCAGCATTATGATGTGGAGGAGGGCACAGAGTGCAGGGCATGAAAAGCACTCAGCCAGTAAATTAGGTTCATGTCTCAACTAGTTGACCCAAGTCAGCCCAAAATAAACAAACAGTTGAATGAAGAGAAAGGGAGAGCATAAGAAGAGAGGGAGGTGGCAAGTAGGGAGAGTGGTTACTTGGCCACTACGAACTGGGCACTTGTTCTGCTTGAGTTGTTGTTGTTGCCCCTGTAGTAGCTGTAGCTGTAGCTGAGCTGCTGCTTCGCTTGGATGTTGCAGCCAACAGCCCTGAACAACGAGTAAATCATAGCCATGAAATATGTGCCAGCCAAAGTAAAAACGTAGCAGCAGCCCAACAGTGGCAACAGTAATAACAACAACAATGGCAACAACTACTGCTGCTGCTGCTGCTGCTGCTACTGCTGCCATAAGCATGGCTAGTACGAGTAATAATAATGAAAATACAAAATAGCCAAAGCAGGTGCTTAAATTTTATGCTACGAAACGCAAATCGTAGCAGGCTTTTGTTGCTGCTCTCATCTCCCTTGCTCCCCCTCTCTCTCCCTCTCTCGCATTCTCGCTCGCTCAATCGTTACGTCTGTTTGCCCAAATTTACGATACACCCGCACACACACACATACCCATACACAGGTGTAGCTGTGCGTGCGTCTATACAAAAGACGTCGTTGAGTCGAAAACGTGACCAGCAAAAAAAATATATATTGTATATCGTTAGAGGAGAACAAGCATTATAAAATGCATTGCAAAGGCTTTGCTCATGCGTGCGATAAAATTTTTGATGCCCCACGCACACATTCACACACACCATACGCACAGTACCTGCCCCTGCTTGCCACATTCCCGCAATCAAAGCCATAAACTTTGCAATGACTTTGCACTATAGCTGCAGCTTACAACCTGCCTCAGCTAGTCTCCATCAGCCTCTCTGCCTGCCTTGCTCTCCCTCCTCTACCCCTCTCTCTCTCTCTCTCTCTGTCTTGGTAATGTTTTCTGCATGATTTAATGCGTAATTTTCAGAACTTTGCAAATTTTTCGGATAATTTATCATTTTTACACCAAGCAAAGAGTTCTCTCTTGCACCTGCCGTTAGCACTTTTTCAGTGTGCCCCCATTGCCTGCCCCCCGTCCCCCCCTTCTCTTTATGATTTAAGTGCAAGCCAAAAATTGTGACCTCAGTTCGCT
Organism: Zaprionus ornatus; assembly: GCA_018904035.1. Taxonomy (NCBI): domain Eukaryota; kingdom Metazoa; phylum Arthropoda; class Insecta; order Diptera; family Drosophilidae; genus Zaprionus; species Zaprionus ornatus. The sequence goes on from JAEIFZ010000200.1 coordinate 496,577, forward strand.
CATTGACATTCAGGATTTGCCTAGAGCTGCAGCAAGGTACGACGTGGAGGCATGTTGCTGACTACTGTAGCTTAATTAAAATTTTGCCTATTGAAATGAGGTTGACCAGAGAGAGAGGGAGAGTGGGAGGGAAGAAGGAGAGAGAGAGACAGCGAGTGAGAGTGCGCTGTTGAGGTGCAAAGTTTGCAGACCTCTTGTGATAAATGTGCGGCCAGTTTGGGGCCTGGTTACGTGGTAATTAATGGTTTGGAAATGTGCAGAGCAGGCAGAGACGAAGAGAGAGAGAGATAGAAAGTAAGAGGGGAGTAGTGGAGTAAAGGTAGATAGCGGAAATACAACTCGATTGCTTAGGTAATAGCACAGTGACAGTGTATTTATGAGGGGAACTGCTATCAACAGCAGTATCTCAGCTGCAGCAGGGCGGAGTTAAAAAATGAAGCACAAAAACAAAGAAATATTTTTAAGTTTTATAAGATTTTTTTACTTTCAAGTTAGCTGCTTTACGGTTAAGCTTTTAAGCAACTGCAGTTCCACTCTGCCTATAAGGTGCAGCACATATAGCGCCTTTGGGAACTTCTCCTCTCTACTTTCAGCTTCTTTTTGCGCTGTCAAACTTGCAGCTGAAACTTTACGCTAGACTTGATAATATTAATGCATAATTTATGCCATGACAAAATATTTCTGGTATTTATGAAAATATTTCCAATATTAAGGGGAAGGAGAATGCAATTTAAAGTGCAAGGCTGCTGCTCTGATATTAATTACATGAAATTCATTTACAAGCAAGTGAAGCGTAAGAAAATCTGCATACGAGTATAACCATGCAGGCTCCCTCTCTCCCTCTCTCTCTGTTGCTCTCCTGCTCCCCCTCACTGAGTACACAGTTAAACACATGTCTGGCTGTGAGAGTTTAATAATCAAGCAGCAATGTGAATCAGATTTCAAATGGATAATTTGCAGTTGCAGCGCGCCGATGTTGCAGAAGATGCATTCCAAATTTCCTAGAAATTGGCATTGTTTGGGCGTGCGCTGCAGGTGCATGCCAGAGCGGAACAGGGGGCAGAGGTTTGACTTTCATTGGAATTGATTGACTTGCATGCGGTCTACAGCTAGTGGCAGGTAAGTTCACATTGTCTGTTGTATTCCCTTGTTGTTGCCACGTGCAACCGGAGCAGGGCACAGGGCACCGGGCACTGGCAACAGGAACGGACAGCGAGCAGCGAGTAGCGAGTGCAAATTCTTGTTGCTCAGTGTTTTTCTACCATTTTGTCGACTCATCTGGCAGGGTGCAGCACTGCCTGCCTTTGCCACTGCCTGCCCCATAATTCACACACTTTGAAATGCAACACATGGCGGCGGCGGCAACTGCTGCGATTTCTTTACTCGTCTTCTTCTTTTACTACTCTTTATTTTTTGCCCTCTTCATCTCTGCCACTTCTGTTTGCACTTTCTCGTAGCATCTCTCTCTTACTCTCTCACTCTCTATGCCCCCTCTCTCCCCCTCGTTATTTGCTGCTATTTGTTACAATATCCTTTCTGGCTGCTGCAGCACTTTTTTCACTGGAAACATCTGAGCAACTTCACGGTGAGTGGCATTGCCAGTCTGTGTGTGTGCCTGTATGTGTGTGCCAGTGTGTGCCAGTGTGTGCCTGTGTGTGTCTGTGTGTGTCTGTGTGTGTTTGCCAGCTCGTCTATTTTTATCCCTGCTCTCTGGGTCTCGTTCGCATTATCACCCGGCGCACATACATCGCACTGGATTTTGTCGTAATTGCGTATGGAGAGCTCGTCGTCTCGTCGTCGTCGTCGTCGTCAGTCAGTTCTGTTCAGCTCAGTTCGCTTGGTTCAGCTCTTTAATAAAGTTTTTTTCCAGTTCTTTCTTTTTCAGTTCTTTTTCCAGTTCTTTTTCATTTCTTTTTTGCTTTGTTTTCTTTCGTTTCGTTTCGCTTTGCTGCTGCTGCTGCTGCTACCTCCACGCCGTTGAGATTTGAGAGCGGTCACCCCATGCTGCGTGGTATTCCTCCTCGAGTGAGCTACTGTCGACCCGGAGCTCGCTCGGACACGGATCCGGGATAGTCAGGCAGCTATAGCTAAAATTAGACTCCAGACAGGAGCTGATGCCAGCGACGCCCGACGCTCATTAAGCAGCACCAATGGCAAAGGCAACAGCAACGACATACGGCACAGCATTTTAATTTGTGGCATTAATGCGTAGTAAATAAGGGCAACTGCTGTGCGGCAGGGGAACATACAAGAGACCATATCACACACACACACACACGCACACAGGCAGACAGACAGACAGATACTGGCTGCATATAGGGCTTAAAATAGGCATAAAAGCACTTATGACTGAGCCCTGGGATACATTCGGACTGAGCACAAATGTATTAGCAGGTGGAAAGGGGAGAAAACACACACACACACACAGTAGCACAATATGAGTGCAAATACCGAAAGTGTTTAATACCTCAATCATAGTATTATGCTGCATAGTTGTTGTACATACCTGCAAGAGAGAGAGAGAGAGAGAAAGGAATCAGTTAAGGAGTTCTTTTTACAGCGTATAGAAGTGAATAAACTCGATAAGTTTGGTACAATTTTAGTAAAAATTGTATTAAAATTCTCTGTGCAAAACAAATTAAAAATTCGTTCAATCATTGCGTAAATTTGTTTGCTTTTGTCAGCTGAACCCAACAACTTTAATCAACAGCTGTCATGTTTTGCGGCAGTTGCAAGTTCAAATAGAGTAGTAAAATATTTTCCCCATTTATAGTTTCCCCACGGAGTTTTCCGCAACCACAACTCAATTACCATAAATTATTCAAATTTCTGCAAGCACAAAACTTGATTAATTTCAACTAAATACTAAATAAATAAATTGCTGCCCACCCATGCCCCTTCTCTTTCACTCTCCCCGTGCAATTTATGATTCTACAGCATTAGATTAAAATTATTTGAAAGCAACTTTGGTTTGCACCATCACGGGTAGCATTAGGGGAAACAATTGCAACTTTTGGTTGAAAGCGCGTTAATTTTTGCCATTCCCCCATGGTCTGACTAATTATTGCAACAGTTTATGAGATCTGCCACATGCCACACATGCAAATTATAATCGCCAGACAATACGAAATAAAGTTCTATTGAAATTGCAAATATATTTTTGTGACACGTTGAGGAATCCGCTTATATAATTCAATGGGCAAACGTATTTTGTAAAGTCAGCAATATCAGCTACAGCAGCAGCAACAATATCAATATCAGCTCACGTTAAACTATATTCAGCAAATGCCGTTGGCAGATTCATTTCATTTTCAGCGATAATAAGTACGCGCTTTAAATACAAATCAGTGGTAAAAAATTGCGGCTTAAAATTTATGCACCATGAAGCGAAAGACAAACAAAATAAAGAACAGAGAGAGAGAGAGAGAGAGAGAGAGAAGAGAGAAAAGAGAGAGAGGGGGAGAGAGCGAGGGAGAAGCGAGAAAAAACAGTCTTTTGTTTTTGGCTGATTAAAAAATGCGAATTATTTAATGTGCCAATAAAAATGGGCATAAATTGTGTCGCAAATGTTTCAATTACACAAAGCGTTGAGCAAATTGTTGACAGAGCAGATGCTGTCAGAGAGAGAGAGGGAGATAGGGCAAAGAGAGAGAGAAAGAGAGACAGTGTAAAGAGACCAGCGAATGTTCTCAGCGCGTCTGTACTTGAAAAACAAAACACATTTACTGTCTACCTCTCCCGCTCGCACTATCTGTACCTCATCCCATCTCTCTCTCTCTCTTTCTCTGTCTCTCTCCCTCTCCCTCTCTCTTGCATGCCAGCGTCTGCTGGTTTAATCAGTCTAAATTGACACTGGGGGTCAAATTCATTAAGATGGAAATATTTCGCTTGTTACGTTATTGTTTCTGCCTCCACGTCGCAATTGCCTCGTTGCGTAGCTTAGTGTCGGGGCGTTGCCTTCTTGCTTCTTGCTGCTGCTGCTCACCACAAGGCAGCAGCAATTTCAAAATCATAAATTTCAAAAATAGATAAGCTGCAGGCACTTTCATAGTCAGCCGGCCCTTGGCTCCGCATTAGCATTTCGAATGCGATACGATGCGATGCCATGTGGCATGTGCAGGCAATGTGTACCTAAGTCGAGTAATTATTGCTTTTCCCGGAAAATTCGATACCGTACAGCGAAGACAGGAAGCGCTCAAGTGGCTCCCCATTCCCTGCTTCCCCTGCCTTGTCCGTAGTTCAGTCGGCCTAGTAACGCGTATCAGAGAGAGAGTCCAAAACTGAATTAACAAAGTGCCTGAGATTACTTGGACAAAGAGCGGGAGGGAGAAAGAAACAGAGAGAGAGAGAGAGAGAGAGAGAGAGAGAGAGTGGGAGATAAAACGTTACAAGGCACGCGAAAATTTATAAATAAATTCTAAAGTAAATGAGGAAGAAGAGAGTGAGAAAGAGAGACAAGGGGGAGGGGGTAACGCACCGTCAGGATATGCGTGACTAGCATGGAAATTAAACAAAAAATGTTCAGTGTCAAACGAGGCGATTGCTGCGCGGCAACCTCGACAGGCGCCGCTGCCACCGACCGTCGACCGTTGCCTGCCAAGTGTACGCAAATACATAAATAAATGTAATGGCTTTGCAACAACAGCTCAACTACAACAACAACAGTTCCACACATTCGAGGCGGGCGCTTACACAAAAATCAGTAACATTTATTTTATTTATTTAGCGCCTTTGGCTCTGGGCGTGGCAAAAGCTGTGTATTATTTTGATTTCCAAAGCGCTGACTTAACAAAGATCTATATAGGCAGATAGAGTGAGAGAGAGAGAGAGATAGAGAGAGAGACACGTGTGTGCGTGTGTGTCTGGCCCATGTGTAGGCGTTGATGAAGAGCACATGTGCTTCGTCTCTGTGTATTTGAGCAGGCAAGTGTAATGGAAACAGATGCTTCCAGTAAGTACAAGCAGCTGCGGAAATGCTAAAACGCTTCAAATGTTGTTGATGCTGTTGATGTTCTTAGCCTGGGGAAAAACACATTCATGCTCAAGAAACAAAGTGAATATGAAACATGCAAGTGAGTACATTCAATATACACATAGCATGACATTCACAGACTGCTCTAGACTCTTTCTTCCTTCAGTTTCTTCTCCAATTGTTGCTCTTCTCTTACCTTTTACAATGCAAAACAAGTAATCGAGTGTGCCCGACTGTTTTTTACCCCAGAAAATGTACAAATGCTGATTATAATTGCTTAACATTAAAATAACGCTGAAAACTAGATTAACAGGGGCGTAACAAGGCGTGGCCGAGTTCTATAATAATCTTTATCTGCCTGCACTAGCAACGCGTATTTCCAGCAAATTTCACAACTTTAGCTTGCACAATCCCAGAGATCTAGTTGTTCATACAGACACACACACACTGATGCCTCCTTCAGCCTGTTTTGGTTGCCAGAAAATGTACAAATGCTGATTGTCATTGTTTAGCAATAAAATAACGCTAAAAACTTGATTAACGGGGGCGTAAGAAGGCGTGGCCAAGTTCTATAATAATCTTTATCTGCCTGCAATTGTAACGCGTATTTCCAACAAATTTGACAACTCTAGCTGCCACAATCCCAGAGATCTAGTTGTTCATACAGACACACACACAAATATGGTTATACTGATGCCTCCTTCTGCCTGTTTTGATTGCCACAATGATTCTTAAAATACTTGCAGCTACAATTATAAAATAAATTGTATTTATTACATGTTAATTGTCAACTCAATACGACTTTACATGCTAATTTCCAACTCATTCCGACTTTATATTAATTGAGTTATTAATTTAATTCTCGTCGGCAATTTCCAACAATTTCAAACAATTTGAGCTGAGGCAATTGAAGCTAATTTGCACTTGGCATAGATACACCCATAATTGGCATTATAAATTCCAATTGTTGTGAAGGCGGAGGAGGAGGAGAAGACGGCAGATATCACAAATTTCCTTAGGTCTCAAAAACATTATCAGACAGAGAGAATTGCCTAAATTGCCCCTTTATTAGTTTTTTCACACACACTAAAAGCAGCAAGAAGAAGCAGCACAAAGAAAATATTTTTCCACTGAAGGAAACCAACAACAACAACAACAACAACAACGACAAGAAATTGGTAGGTTTGCGTGTTAGGAGCACATTAAATAGGCTGCCAGGACACGGAACAACAACAGAAACAAACCGAAGAACAACGACAAAAACAAGAACAGGAACCAGCGGAAAGAAAGGAAGAATAAACTTGGCTACTTTTAGTTTTCGCTTTTGTTTGGCAGCACACACACACACACACATACACACACACAGGGGAATCAGTTCAGTTTTTGCTGACCAAATTATTTCTTTTTGTGTTTTGCTCTTTGCTTTAATATTACCCTCATTATAATATCTCTCTCTCTCTCTCTTTCTATCTCGCTCACACAGAATTAAGTGGACTAGCTGGATATGTGAGAATCCTGTACTGCACAGTGAGCCCTCATCAAATTGTTATTGATTGCAGCAGCAGCAACAACAACAGGAACAACAACAACAATCTGCCTCATTGAAACTGAAATTAAGTGCCCCGTTTTGGGCTATCATTAAAGCCTGTATCCTGCGGGCGCGCCTCATAAATATCGCCAGCATATTGATGGCTATCAGGCACGCAACCGATTTGCCAACAACGCCAACAACAACAAGTTACGTTCGTTACGTTTTTCTGTGGCTACAAAGATAATTTGATAAGTGTTTGGAATGCCTGCAGGATGTGGCTACTGTTTGCTCCAAGTCCCCCCCCCCACCGATGCGAGGCCTTGATTAAATCTCAGTGCCGGAGAAAATTATGAGAATAGCATAGTGTACAATATAATGCACCTTTTTCCTATCTCGATAAGAACAATTACCCCAAATTGTGCTTTGTTTTCCCAACTAAAAGAGGCAATTGAAAAGCGTTGGTAAATTCCATTTTGCAATATGAAATTCCTACAACGATCCTGACATGTTTAAAGAGCATTTCGCAATAAGCCAACCAGTTGACAGGGGTACACACACAGACAGTATGCTAGTTCCACACACGTTTGGGGCTCAACTTATCTGCCTTTCATGCACATCGCAAATTCCACACACTTCATTATATAACCAGAGAGAGAAGGAGAAAGAGACAACGCAAGCCCTGGTCAGGCGCAGCTGTCAGAACGGGCTGAAAGGGGGGGTAAACAAACGACAGAAGTGCGTGCGAGTGTGTGTGTTAGCACTGAGTGTGTGTGTGTGTGTGTCTGTCGTGTGTGTGCCGAAACACTCTCTTTCCATGCCATAAACATACGCCCCGTGGCCATTTACACCCATCTTAAACACCGCCACGCCCCACACACTCTCCCCTACCTGCCCCTACGGTAACCATGCAGCAACCCGCAATCATTTGAGTTACCATCAACGCTAGCGTCATTTGCATGCAGAGAAGCAACCGAAAACAAATGTCAAAATCATAGAATCGACTAGTCATGGCTATAGCTAGAGGGGAAAAGGGCTGAGGAGGGAGTGAAGCAACATGTACATGTGTGTGTGTGTGTGTGAGAGACACTGCTGGCTCGCTGCGTTTATTGAATACGCAAAAACATGAAAATGACAATAAAGCATAGCAAAGCAGACAAAACAGAACACACTGAACACAAACACACAAACACACATACAACACACACAACACACACACACACACACACACACTCACGCACTGACAACGACAATGGCAAAGCATAATTAACATGCAAAACATACAACGATTATTGGAATGTTTGTGCAAAAAAGATGAGCAATGAAGAGTGAAAGGCAAAGGGATGCAGGGGGGCAGTGCCAGAGGAAAACACAGAGGGTTCTTTTGGTAACGAAACGAAAACCTTGATGAAATTGTTTACAAGGGCCACATGTGGCCAAAGTACATGCAACAGCAGGGGAAGGCAATGACAGAGAGCCGAGTCTCTTCCACTTTAAGCACATCATTTTAAAGAGCAGAATCAGAGTAAAGAACAACAACCAAACTGTGCAAACTCTGCATGATTTATGTAGCTGGAATTATCACATGCAGTCCGAACTGCACTATATATAACATACTTCCCTATATAAAATACGCACAATTTCACTGCACTACATTTGCAGCATATGTATGCAGTATAAATATGGAATCGGGCCACTTCCGACTTGGCTACAATAAATAAAGAAAGCACCTTTTGCATTCCATCAAGATAGTTTGCTTGCTTGCTTCCTTTTTTTTTTAAATGAAGCGACTCCTGGTTTACCGTTAAACTCTGCACACTGCAACCATGCAGAAAGCGCAGTGAAAGGCAGAGGGAGGGGAGTACAAAAGAGTGGGGCACGTCCCGAGGCGAGGTGAGTATTTATGTGTGCTGCGTGCGGTTTTTCGCCGAGTTCGCTGCTGCTGCACACAGTGTGCAATGCCAAAAAAAAGCCAATTTAACGCTTGAATACAATTTTCAATTTAAAGTTTTGCTCTTTCTTATACCCCTCCCTCCCTCTCTCTCTCTCTTATCCCCTTACCCAGGCATAGCTCTTTCACCAGCAACTTGTTACGTTTTTAGTTGTACCCCCGCTCTGCAACGCCTCGCACCGCTGGGCAACATACAATGTCCGCTGCGAAGGCAGGATACGAGCGTGATGGAATGAAAGACGGATCTACGGAAGGAAACAAGCAACGGAGTGGGGAGAAGGGGAGGTAAGGGATGAAGTGTCTCAAAATCCATCAAAGGAAAAAAGCGCCTTAAAAAGCTCACATAAAAGTTGACTTTGATTAAAGTTCGAACTTAACGCACAAAGTACACAGCACAGACACAGGGATACAAGGAGGGATACATAAACACTTAGGGATGCGCAGAGCAGAGACGCAGCAGACAGAAGACAGCGAAAGCAGCGCCGCCAAAAGCCAAGTCAATGTAGCTGAGGCTATAACAGGCAGAAGCAGCCAAAGCTGATTGAAATGATTGAGGCGAAATGGCGCGGTATCAGCTACAAAGCGAGAGCAGCGATGGGAGAGAGAGGAAAAGTGGGGTAGGTAAGGGGCGTACTTCGATTGTCAGACAGCTAAGTGTGCGTTGTTGCTGTTGTTGTTATTGTTGTTGTTGTGTCAACAGACGCAGCAACAGCAGCAGCAGCAGTTTGTGTATTGCAACATCGACTTGATGGCAAGTGGAAATTTGTTTTAGAGAAAGTTGAAGGAGAAGGGAGCGAGGGAGCGAGGGGCAGGGAATGAGCCAAGATGAGACGCTGCTAAAAGTAGATAAAAAGTATGGAAGTATGAAAGTTCTCCACGATAAATGCTACTATGTATGTACGCTTTATCTGAAGTAAACAAACTTCCGTTTGAAGTTTTTGAGCTTGGCTTGTGATTCGATTACAGAAATGAAAATAAAAACGAAGAATATCCATTATAATAGTATCCTTTACAAGTGGCAAGCTTAGCGATCCAAAGAGCTTGGGGTTGTTCTTATTTAATACATATTTATATACAAAATTATTCAGATAATATCGTTGTACACTCGGCACCTGCTTCCGCCTAGTCTGGTATGTCTGTTGACTATTTATTCACCTCATATTCAGCTTGTAATTCTTTCCAAGTTTACTCAGTTTAGTACTAACCCCTCTCACTAGTATTTCGATTTGATTCTGCATTTACTGAATGCCTAAATCGCTTCATGGCTACTCGATACTATTGCGATATCATTCCATATCAATTATAATGATATTCTGTCATAGTTAACATGAGATATGCCCACTTTGTACTGGTATTTATTAGCAAACCTTGTTGTAAAATACAATATTACAAGTCATATGTCAGTCATGACGCATAGACTAACATTTCCCCATCAATTAGGCTCGTTAACTTAACAAAACTCCATAAAATATGCCTTTAACACGCCCACATTTCAACAATTTCAATCGCAATCAATTTCTACTTAGCACTGCATCAATCTTTTCCAGATACTCCCCCATCGTGGCTGTCGTTACGGTACATACCTGTAAATAGATGGAAGACAAATTGCAATGAGTAAAGAGAAATAGAAAATAAAAAGAACATCGATCAAAATAGTAAAAATTATGTTGTTTAATCAATTGTTTGTTATTTATAAACAAACACACGAGTAAATATACAAAACATTACTGGCAGTTTTCTACGATTTAAAGTAAAAGGAAGCGGGGGAGCAGAGGGGAAGCAAACCAAAAACAAGCCAAGCAAATGAAGCTTTACTTCTGGCTTAGGCAAGTACAATGGGCAAACAAAACTCGTTAGGCAAACTCGATGAGTTGTTAGTTTTTAATGAGCAACGAACGTTGATCATAACACTTATTATACGCGTCCATGGGGCATTATGATATTTTTTGGCCACGCACAAGCACAATATAATTAAAAGGCCGCCAAAAAACGAGTTGGTAAGTGCGGAAAATGTGCGTGGCTTGCTTTATACTATACTATACTATATATATATATATATATATAGAGAGAGAAACCTATGTAATTTCATAATCATAATAGCGCGCTTTTTTTCCTAAGTTGCCTAACTCGAACCATGGACCATGGACTAATGTGAGCTGAGAATCATCAGTGTGGCCCATTGACCAACTAAGTAGGGGGTAGGGGGAAGGTCAGTTCACTAATGCAGCTCATCTTTCAGCTCAGTTGGCTACGTTTTTATTGCAACAAAGTTGGAAGTTTCATTACAACAGTCAAGTGCGCAAGAGGCTGTGAAGAGGGGAGAGAGTTGAAGGGTAAGGGGAATTACAACATGGGGGAAATCAACGACTATTGAGTTTTTCTTTCTTTCATTTTGCAAATTGTTTTTTGCCTGCTGCCCAGTGTCCAAATGAGTTTTCAATATTGTCACGTGTGTGTGCGAGGCAATAGAGAGTAGCATGTGTCTGTGTGTGTGTGTGTAGGTGTGTGTGTGTAGGTGTTTGTTTGTGTGTGCTGCTATGCGACACGCACGACAGCAAACAAAGTTTCACAATTTTTCCACAGTTGCTGTTGTTGCCTGTCTGGATTTTTTTCTGTTCTTTCACTCCCTCGCTTTGAAGAGGCAATCAATGCTTGGTCTCAAAATTGATTCCCTTTCAAATGTGAACGATGACGACATTTCTAGAATTGTCTTTGCAAAGCTCTATGCTATCTATGTATGTAGCTCGGTATCAAGGGGGGGGAGGGGAGTAGAATTTTTAATTAAAAACTGTTTGTGCCCTCAACCTGCCTAGACAGTTGTTTACAATCAAATTAAAGTTGTCTCTAGTGTGTGCAACAGAGAGAGTGTGCAAGAGCTTGGGGTAAATACACACACACGCGCAGCAGACAAGGCACAACAATCTTCTTGTCACGTCTCTCTCACTGAAGTTTCGTTTCATTGTTGCAGTTTTTTTCATACAACACGCGACATTTTCATTTGAATTTTATGCCCCAAGTGCAGCCAGCCACGGCGGCACTAAGAGCGGGTTACAAAAGTAACGCATACGCCCCGTATACAGTATACAGAGAACCCTCACACATCTTGTTTTCATTTCCGTCAGCTACAATTGACGTTGCTCAACTTAACCTCATTCGTCCTGCTGCCGCTGCCTCTGCTGCTCCTGCTGCTGTTGTGGCATTTTCATTTGCATATTCAACAACCTTATTCTCTCTCTTTTCAGCGTTGTCCTCGCGCGCACAGTTCCCTTTTGGGGTTTTTAACTTTTGCCAGGCCAAGGCACCTTCATTTGTTCCTACCCCAGAGACGAGGAGGAGGAGCAGCAGCAGCAGGAGGCCACGCACAACTTTCTCCAGTTCGGCAAACGCACTGAAGAGTGTACACATTGCTACTGCTGTAATGTTCTGCATGTTAACCACGCCAAGACTATTGCCGCAACGAGACGGGAGCGCGCGCGTGCTCGCTCCATCTGCCGCAATGAACCCGCCACAAGTCACGAGAGTTGATACCACCTGGCAAGGTTCCTTTGCTATCGAGTTCAGATTTAAGCCAACTCATGCATTATCCCATTTAGCGGGCAGCCGACTGCGCGCATCTCAAGAGATTTGTATCGCGTGTGTTTGCTGCTGCTCGTGCTTTCTGTATATATCACGAAATTAAAAATAATATGCAACACTGGCAACAACGAGCCACAGCTGCAACCACTTCCACTTTGCTAACTGACATGATAAAGTGTTACCTTGGCTTGCTTTTTTGCCTCCTCCTATCCCACTCTGTCTATGTCTATTTCTTTGCCTCCCTCTCTCTCTCTCATTGTCTCTGTGTATCACCTCTTCTCACTCCACCTCTCTCTCTCTCTCTTTCCCTCTCTGGTTCTGTCTGCATTGTCACGTTTTGCAGTGCAGCACCCGGGACAGGCCACTTGTTTCTTATCAAATGAAAGTATATAAATTGATGCTGCCCTCCTTTTTAGCTGCCTCGCTTGGGCTTTTTCCAGCTGCTGCACAGGAGCTGTAGCGCTTTGCTAGTTGCACAAACAATTTACAGGCGGGGCAAGGGGCACAAACACATAGAGCTGCTGCTGCTGCTGTTGCTAATTGCAAAGGGAGACTTGAATTTCGAAAGTGTTTGCACGGGTTGCCGAGTCGAGTCGAGTCGAGAGTTGAGTTGAGAGAATCTGCTGGCAAGTGTGGCACACTCACACTCCCACACATACGACACATAATCAACATGCCAAGAGTGCATCTCTTTCTCTCTCTCTCTCGTGCCACTCTTTGTCCCCAGCATTGTCTTCAATGACTGTGCAACGCGCGGCTGCTTTTGTTGTGCACCTGCAAAATTTGCGACTGTTTCGTGTGCGCATAATTACGTGGCAGCACAAAAGTGTTGCCTACCAACAGGCGCACACAAAACACACACAGACAAACTGGCTGGCAACAGCTCATCAGTGTGTTGCAGTAGTTGTTGCTGTTGTTCTCCCTCCTCTGTCTGTGTCTGGCACACGCTGATGACGCATACGTCATGTTGTACCAGAGTCGCGACTTTGGCTGACGCTGCAACAACGACGAGCCGCGACTGCTGCTGCTGCTGTTGCTGGTTGCATATATTTCTTGTAATTAAAATCACATTGAAGCAGCAGAGGCAGAGGCTGCGGAGAGAAAGGGGGGAAAGAGCAAGTGCAGGGGGAGGAGCAATGAACGAACGAACGAACGAACGAACGACAGACTTTGCCTTTGAGGCGAGGCAACAAACTTGTTGACTGGTGTACGCACGTGTATGAGTGTGTGGGTGTGAGTATAGCTCTATGTGTGTGTGTGTGTGTGTGTGTGTGTGCGTGTGTTTGCTGTAATTAAACTAAATTAAGAACTCTCTTGGCATTAAAATGAGATTTACGCCTCAGCGCAAAGCAACATTGAGTGGAAAGTAGAGAAAGAGAGGTGTGGAGGGCGGGGTGCGAGCAAGAGAGAGGGCAACAAACTTGGGCAAACTGTCATTCGAAATGAAAATTTGTACAGCACGCCGCTTCAGCCATGCTTAATTAATTTCTAAAGCTCAAGTCGAGGCAGCTCGCCAAATTAAAATGCAAAAAAAAAAAAAAAAACAAAACAACAAAAAGGGAGAGAGTTGTAAGAGGTGGGGAAAGAAGAGCGCAGAATGAAAAGGGGCGTAGGAGGGCGGTAAACTGGCAATAACTTTGGCGAAAAACTTTTGCCGCCGTTGTGTGTGTGTGTGTTCCCGTCTGTGTCAATTGTGACAGGCAAATTGTATGCGAAAATTGAGTAATTCTGTAGAGCGCAGCTGAAGTTGAGATTTTCCATCGCATGCCCGGAAAAGTTTGCCAGCACATGCTGCACAAGATTAGAAAATTAATAAAAAAAAAACCTTTCTACAGTCGTTTAACATTTTCCTTTTAACTTTTCGCTCTATTCTTATGCTAAACTGACCGAATGGCCCTCGCATTTCAATTAAAACAAACCACAAAACTCGAAAAAAAAACTCTTGTCAGCTTACTTTGCTTTCAATTAAAATCCGCACACATACTCAGGCACACTCCCACACACACACACGCACGCAGGCACACTCCCACCCAATCCACACAATAAAATGATATCGCTTTTGTTGTCTGTCGAATGGAGAAGCACAAGTTTATTCGACTTTGATGGTCATGTGCAAAGTTTTTCTATACACACACACACTCCCACACACACACTGCCAACACTGCCTTGCAGGCGCCTGCGCGTATGCAATACAAAAATTTGCATAACATTTGCATATGCATAAGGCCAAAGTGTGTGTACAAAACGTTCGCTTCAAGATCTACGAATTGTAGATGTGCCACGAGTCAGGGTCACACAGGAAGAGGGGTAGAGGGAGCAGTGGGATGGGGGAGTATTTCAATGAAAGACGCAATTATGCAGAGAGCAAGTAATTAGCAAAGAAAAGGCCCAGATCCAGCAGGCCAAGGATTTCTAACCAATCGAGCCGAAATGTTGCCACTGTGCTGCCTTCTCTCTCTTTATCTCTCACTTTGCCCCCTTCTACACTCTCTGCTGTACACTCGCCTCCTTTATTTGCTTTCTCTCTCTTACTTTCTCTGTATTTTTCTGCTTTATTGCGTTTTTATGCCTTAATTTTGGAATTAAAATAAGAGCGGAAACAGCAGCTTCAACGGCGCCTTGTGACGGCTGTGGCAGCAGTAGCAGCCGCACACAAATGCGTATTTTATGCATGCCCCACAAGGTGGCAACAACCGGTACAAAGACGCAAACACACAGACATACAAACGAGGAAAGGAAACGTCGCTGTCGGAAGCTGCGCAACCACAAGCAGAGAGAGAGAGAGAGAGAGGGAGGGAGAGAGGGAGATAAAATATCTTTTTACATTTCGGCCAAGGCGCGAATTGTAACCAAACGATGATGGAAATCCCAGTTACAGTGGCTTCTAAAAAAAACACACACACACACACCAAAGAGAAAAACTTCGTCCACTTCAGGCGCTTTTCCCGGCAATTGTTTAGCGTAAAATGCGCATTTAATTCGCGTTTTTCTTCGCGCTCAATGAAATCGGGAAAATGTGGAATAACGGAACTGCCAACTGAAGTTGGGGTAATCGGTAAACGGGAAAAGGCACAGAACGGGATAAATGCAAATGCGGTGGAAGCAACTGAAAATATTATAATATGGTAAATAATAAAGCGCTCGCGACTGCGACGACGTTCAAAAACTTTTGCCAACGAAAACAAAATTTATGCATTCCAATTATGAAACGTGCCAAAATAAACGTAAAATAAAATGCAGAACGGAACGGAACGGAGCGGAGTGGAGAGTGCGGCACGACAGGAAGTTTGGGGCGCCGTTTTGGTGTGCACGGAAATGCACTCGAAAAAGTTTCATATACTTTTTTATGTATATAATGAAAATTAATTAAATGAATGTGCCATGGCAATTCTCATGCGTTGCCCCTCTCTGCTTCCCTGCTTCCCCCCGTCACTTAACACTGATTGCTCAGTCAATACAAACAAATACACACACACATACAGGCATGCGTTTGTTGCACAGTCAATCGCAGCAATAGCCTGCTGCAGCTAACCGCCTTCCCCTTGCTCTGCTCCTCCTCCCTTGCCACCTGCCAAATAGGCAAACCAAAGGTTAAACAGCAGCAGCCGCAACAGCAGCCGCAAACTCAGGATATTGCCGAAGCCAAACAAACTTTGACTGCCCCTGCCAAATTTCGTTACCCCTCTACTCCTCCCCCTACCAAAAAAAAAAAAAACGCAAACCTGCAGCATAACAGCAAAAAAGTTTTCACAGGATTTTCATTGCATTTGCTTTGGTTTTCATCGTTTTTTTTTTTTTGTGATTTACCAAGCTTGATTGAATGGCAGCAAGCAAAAACTTTTGGCTGCCACACACACACACATACACACACGCATATGCAGACATCCCTTCTCACTCTCCTCTCTCTCTGGCACAATACAAATAGCTCGACATGGCGTTTTGCTGGGGTGTCATTTGGCGCCGAAAAATATGCAATAAAATTTATTTTCACACAAAGCCAACACACACACACATACACAAGCGACACACACACACATACCCTATACACAGATACGGGACATACCCTAGCCAAGCTGCTGTGTCGCATATGTTGTGCAACATTTCCGCTTCCGTTTTACTTCATGCGAATGCAGAACTAAAGGGACAAGAAAACTGAGAGCGAACACAAGCGAAAAAAAAGAGGAAAAAGCAAAACAGCGAAAGAGAAAAACGGCTGTGACGGCGAGAAAGATGACAAAGTTTGCACTTTAACAAGAAAATAATCAAATAAATTATCATAAAATGTTGGAAAACCGTTTTGTTTTGGCCGGAAGTCACGTACTGTCTGCAGGCGCCCCAGCCACATGTGTGTGTAAGTGTGTGTGTGTCTGTGTGTGTGTTGGGGATATGACACTGTCTGCTGGGCTTTATTAACTTTGCTAAAAAAAGGGGGGGGAGAGGCAGAGGCAGCTTTAAATTATGGCCAAGTGGCTAAATTATGGCAATGTCGCGTAAACGCGCGCAAAGCAGCGCAGCAAAGCGAGGCGTGGCAGCACCCCCCTCCCTCCCCGCTGCCAACAAAATGGGCTGACAAATGACAAATGGTTTTCATGTGTAAATTATAATTGGAAAACAGACAGTGAGGCCGAAAAAGGGTAAACGGGAAGTGCAAAAAGGGCAGCACAGGAGAATAGGGAGAAAGAGAGACAGTGAGAGAGGAAGCTAAAGCTGAACTCAGCTAGAATTTAAAGTAGTAGAAATTCAGATAAGATAAGCAAAGTAAAGTTATAGAATGTGTCATTTCTAAGACCAATTTAAGCAACTTGCCATAAATAAGAGACAAAAGAGGGAAATTCAATAAGCAAGCGTTGATTATTTGCAGCAAGAGTTGCGGAAATTTAGAGCAATGAAAAGAAAACATGGCATAGCAAAGCTGAGTTCTGCCTCGGCCCGTCAACTTGCTAACAATTTAAGCTTATTCAACAGTAACTAAGGACACACACACACACACTCGCACACACCCACACACACACACAAGTTGTGCTTGGCAAGCCATCAAGCTGACAATCATAACAAGTCCTCAGGCTGCTTCAGACACAAACCAGCAATGGGGAATGAGGAATGAGAACGGGTAGAACTCTCAGCAGGCATGAAGGCAGGCCAGGCCAGGCAGGCCAGGCACAGCGACTGAGGCCAGACAATGTTATCGTGGAGCATGTGACGTCCCTGACCAGATAAGGGTGACAAAAATATGTATTAAGTGCATGGACGAGCGGACGGATGGACAAGTGAGCGGGCGAGGAAGCAAGCGAATGAGCGACTATCAAAAGGTATGAAAAGCTGAACAAACGATGCCGACAACAGCAACAGCAGCAGCAACAACAACAACAAAAGATAAAGAGGAAGCATGAAAGAAATGAAATGGAATCCTTTCACACATACAAAAACCGGACCCTATATGCGATTCATATATAGTTGTGTATGTGTCATGGGGGGTGGCGGAGGCAAACAATGGCAACAACGAATGAATGAATGAAGAGCCTGCACTGTGTTGAAGAGCGAACGGTGGACGGGGTGGAGGAGAGGTGGTGAGGAGAGCCAAAGGGCATGACAGCATGAGTGCCATAGTGGCAACAACAAAAACAACAGCTTGCGAGCTCGAGCGCAACAACAAGTTGACACTTTTATGAGGCACTTAAATGACACAACCCCAAAGCAAGTCTGACCCAACCGAACGGGCAGACCATATGAGCTCGTTCTCCCAATCTCTCTATCCCTCCCTCTCTCTCTCACCATCTCTCGCTGCTGAGGGGCTTCAAAAGGCGCTGGCAACCTGCGACCTGCGCTACAGATTGACATGCAAACAATTGTGTGCTGTTAGAGGGGAGAAGAGCGGCAACGAGGGCAGCGCAACAATTGCAATTGTCCAGCTAGCATAGGCAGGTGGGAGGAGGCTAATGCCAAAAACTACAATAGCTGCTCGAACAATTGAAGAGAGAGGGAGAGAGGCAGAGATGGAGGGGGGGAGGTGGGCGCATGCCAGGACATCGTACAAATATTTGAGTTGCATAACAAAAGGCAACTAATTTTTTGTGTGCCATTCTTGTTGTTGTTGTTGTTGCTGTAGACAACTAAATAAATAATTGAAACGGGCACTTCCGCTTCGGTTACGCGGCACAACGCGACACAACGTCAGAGCGATCCATCAATGGAGCAAAGCATCAGCAGCGCGTTCCCATTGAGTCATAGGGGGAGAGAGTGAGACAGAGAGAGGTAGAGAGAGAGAGAGGGAGGGAGGGAGAGTGAGACACCGGCAAAGCGCCTTTGTTGCCGTAAATCAGTTGCCCTGGCGCGTTGCCAAAGAATTTTATGAAAATTGAAAAGTGTAAGCTTCGAGCAGCAGCCTCCTAACAGCACCTCCACCTCCCCCCAGCTCTCCCCTACATCCCCTGTTGGGTGTAGGGAAATTGGAATATTTTCTGACACATTTTTATCGTTGAAATTGTCAAAGAGTTAAGAGCAGATGCGGGAGAAGCAGGCAAGCAACGTCTTCGCCATTTGGCTCAGCCTGCTGCATTATTGACAGTTCATATCGATATGCTACAATATTATATAAGGTATATATACTATATACCACGAATATACACACAGTATGTGCCACGACAATGAAATTTGAGCATAACTTGGGGGGGAAATTGAAAAGAATTGTCTGTCGATATGGGAAAATGGTGTCGCCCAAGCAAATTGTGGCTGTCATCGCCAGCAGGATGAGGTGAGCGGGGGAGGGGAGGGGAGACTAAGTTGAAAAAGTATTCACTTTCGTATTAGTTATACAGCATAACATATTTAAATCTATATTTCAACATCTTTTCACATGTAAAAAGATATCCCCGCAGTTAATGGAAAAGAACGAGAAATATAAAATCAATTTGCGGCTAAAAATAGCTTGAAAAGGTGTATATGAGTGGAAAATTACAAAGTGAAAAAGAAAGGGAAAAAGCACATAAACAAATTCTGTGGAAAAACAGCGCCCCAAATTGTTGGTTCTGTAATCAAATT
Source organism: Zaprionus ornatus (assembly GCA_018904035.1). NCBI lineage: Eukaryota > Metazoa > Arthropoda > Insecta > Diptera > Drosophilidae > Zaprionus > Zaprionus ornatus. The sequence continues at coordinate 515,642 of JAEIFZ010000200.1, forward strand.
CAAAATTGAAACGCAATTTTCAGTTCATTAATTGCTGTCAAAAGAAACAAAACTAAAGTGTGTTTATTATAAAGTTAATTGCCATTTGATTTAAAAAAAAAACACACACACGCACGCACTAAATGCATTTAATGTTAATTTCCCAATACGATATTTGACATGTAATTAAGCAAGCGGAAATAATTAGATAATAATAATTTGGCAAATACAATTTCTGACATGGGGCAACAGTTGCCAACTCTTTATGGGTGATATATACTGTGTGGCAAGTTCACTGATATATTTTAAATTTGCATATGTGAAACAACAACAACAACAACAGCAGCTGTGTGCTCGACACTTTTATGAGCTAAAAAACAGTTTGCTGTGCAGGCACAAACGCAACTTTTTTTCTTTTAATAAAGAGGGGGCGTGGCAACGTTGTTCGTTGTGTGGTCAGTTCGTTTGAACGCGCTGCACTCTCACAATAATCATTTTAAATCAGCGCCAGACATATGATGGGGTCGGCTTTAAAGCTTCGCTTCGCATGGTAAATGAAGGCGTCGCTGTTGCAGTGTCTCCCTCTCTCTATCTCTCCCTCTTTCCACTCTCTTTCTCTGTCTGCTTCTTCCACCTCTCATTTTTTCGACTGTACGTTTTTTGGGGTTAAAAAATTAATTAAAATATGGTGCATCCATTAAAGTTGCAACAATGCACAAGTCCGTGAAAAACGCACCCGTCATATGCTGCGTCTGCTTAATACGCTTTATTTTTTTTTTATTTTTTTGTGCCTCAGTGCAAACATTTTTGCGGCCACGCTACGTATGATTAATTTCCGTTTGCATTGAGCCCTGCAATTAATCCAGTTTTCACGAATGAATTTTCCACAGTTTCAGTTCCAGTTCCAGCCACATGCCACATGCCACGACATTGCGTTCATCGTTTGCCTTTGCCTTTGTTTGTGGCAATAGCACAAGCAATTTGCCTAATTTATTTAATTGCTTCATTATGACCACGAACAAAGTGTGTACTATATAAATATATATACTACATAGACTATTCATACTATTTATATGAAGGTATTGTAAGTATTATGCCATAAAAATGCAGCGTTAAATTTCTAAATTGTTTACATTTGCCATTAGGCAATAAATAAACACAGCCGGCAACAGCAGCAGCAACAACAATAACAATGGGCAACAACAACAACAATAGGCAACAATCAATGAGTCGGCTTATTAGCACAACACGCCCACCAAGTTGGCCGCCCACTTTGGGGGTCGCACCGCCCTGGGTGCTAAAACTAAACTACAAAATTGCTGGCTCGCGTGTCGGGGTCGCATTTTAGTGTGGCGCCTCCCGCCCTCCCGCTGCCACACTTGCCTCTGTCTCTGCTAAACGTCTACAAGCAGCTCAAGTTGCTACTACTGCTGAGACTGCATGAAAAACTTTTGCTGCGCGTTTAATCAATAAGTTTGCCAAGGGTCTAGGACGTTCCTAGGACTAGCGCCCGCAGGATAATCAGCCCAGGACAGAGCAAGCGCCGCCCTGCGATAAGCGTTTTAATAGCTCACTTGATTATGCGCACAATTTTTGATCCGAAATTATGCCAAAAGTGTGGGAGGATGGCCAAGGGCCGTGGCTAAAGTAATTTTCGCAAAAACTTTTATTGAGACAAAGGGCGACATAAAGAGAGACAGAGAGAAGGGAAGAGAGAAAGAGAGAAGCTGCCTGCTCAGCTTAATACAATGCAATTTAAACCAGCTGTCAATTAATTTGACGCGCGTCTTGCGCTCGACTTAGTGTAAAGTGCCAGCGACAAGCGAGACAGACAGAGAGAGGGAGAAAGAGAGAGGCAAGCAGCGTGCTAAATATGCGCTATAGCTAGCTATATCTATTGTCTCTGCTAGCGTGATTTTATTGCAGTTTGCCAAATTACATTTAATTGTTCTGTGCTTTGTCGTTTATAAATAAATAACTATATATATATATATATATATATAGTATATATGCTTGGTTGCTTAATTTGATTAAATTAAAATCTCGAGCAGCGAGACAGGCAACAAATGATGGGCGACCAATTAGAGAAACTTAAACGAAACAAACAATTTTTCATTTATCACACTTGCCATCGAATAAAGGACAATTGGCAAGAGAGGGGGAGAGACAGAGAGATAGCAAGAGACAGCAAGAGACAGACAGAGAGAGCCAGCTAGCTGCACAAGGTCAGGTGAAAAATGAATTTGCATTTACACTGATCGATGGCTTTCGATGGCCATTTTCACGGCCTTGTGGGGCTACAAAAATAACCAAAACAAATGATTAGGAAGTGATTTATCTGCCAGTACTATATATATATATATATATATATATATATATATATATATGCTAAGCATATGGGCAAGCTAAGCAGCCTGTGTCGAGACTCAGCTGAAATGTCTTAAGACGCATTTGTCATGCGGTTAAATTGTGCGCGAAATTTTGCAGACAGCCAACGAGAGCGAGTGAGAGAGAGAGAGAGCGAGAGAGAACCTTGAGTTATAGCAACGCAATGAGCAATTTTAGCCTGTCGTTAAGCTTATTAAATTAATGCCAGCCATTTATAAAGCAACCAACTGGTCTAAACTCAAGTAGAGGAAAGGTAGAAAGAACGTAGCAAAGTGCAAGCAAACTCAAATTGAATTTCAGCACAAATCTAATAATGAAACGTACTATTAACATTGTCTTTATCCCTGCGCACTCAGAGATAATCTTACAACTTGGCGCAAAGTATTTAAACACAAGTTCTCTTATTTGCTGAATCGATTGGCCAAACTACTAAATCATCATGGATAAACTACATATATACTCGTATATAGCTGAGTTGAGCTCAGTTTGCGCATCTTTTGCCGGTTTCCGTTTCCGTGGAACTTTCATTGCAACTTCCACATGGCTGGCTGCGGATCTGCTGCAAGTCAAGATTCATCTGCTAAATGGTTGCATGCACCACTTGGCTTGCCACACACACACACACTTAGATATAGAGAAAACTTGAAACAACACAAGCAGCCCGTATAATGCATTAGAACTCCGCAGCGCCAAAAACTATTTGTGAAATAACCATAAAAACCATTTAATCTGCAGTGCATACAGCGGGGAAACCGCAGCGCAATTTACACACACACACACAAAGACACGCACACGCGTGCGCCTTCACTTACTGCAATTCAACAATTTGAGGCGAGTAAATATTTTGGTTAAGTATACGCCATGTATTTGTCTTTTACTATACATATCTCGCTTTCGATTGCTCGTTTTCTCTATCTCTCTTACTCCCTCTCTCTCCCTCTCTCCTACTCCGTCCCTCTTACTCCCCCTCTCCCACTCTTTCTGCTACTTCTGCTCCCTTCTGCACTGTCTTATGCTGCCTCTGTCGATTCAGTTTCCACGTTTTGTTTGACATTCAATAGTTTTCATTTCTGCGGCATCCACCGCACATCAGACTCCCTCCTCTGCCTTCCCGCCCCCCTCGCTTCATCCTTTCTGCTGCTCATTTAAAATTATTTTTACATGCTGCCCCCTGTTGTGTTGTTGTATTCAGGCAGGGGGTTGCACGAGTATTTTGCGGGTATTTTTATTGCATTTCGTTTTTATGCACTTACAATGACAATTTCTCTTCTTTCTCTGCCTTCTTTTTTTTTGTTCTTCTCTGCGCTGTTGCACGCTTGCAGGGGCATGAAAAGCGAACTCTGACGATAACGCGACAACGTGCAGCAAGGGGCAGACATCCGAGATTTTATGCAACATTTTATGACTGTCAACAGTGAGCTGAGGCTGAGGCAGCAGAGGCAGCAGCATCCGTGCCGCATCGTGTGCCCGATAGATATATCTTTTATGTGGAGCTTGTGAGCTTGTCATTTGCATTATTTTCATTACATTTTATTGGACAACTTCGGTGTGAGTGTGAGTGTGTGCGTGTGTCTCTGTTAATCTCTTGCTGCACACACTTATGACTGTGTCTCTCTGTCTCTGACTCCCTTTGCCTTCCACTGTCATCCTCTGCCTTCCTCTGTCACCCTCTGTCTTCTTCTGTCTGTGAGGAGTATTAAAAATTCAAAATCTTAACTGAAAATACTTAAGACTTTTGCGCAGCACAAGTTGCCACTCCAAGTGCAAAGTTTTTGCGTCCTCAAACAAAGTTACAGCTCGACGCACGACGTTCCTAATCTTTGTTACAACCCAAAGAAGCAAATAAATAAATAAACTAAGAAAAAACTGCCAAAACATGTCACATGAAAACGTGGCAAGCACCTACCTCCCCCCCTGCCCCTCTCTACTCACTGAAAATGAACCTTTGGCTTTGAGTTGTTTTTCCACAAACGTCGCTGCGAATAATTTACACAGAACAAACTTTTGACTAAGAAAACAAAATGAGAAAAAAAAGGCACGAAAAAAAACGAGAGCAAAAGCAACAACGGCAACAACAACAACAACAAGGCAACGTTGTCTTGACCAAAAGTGAAACAGAGGCAACCGCAAAGCGCCTTGAGTGCTAAGCTGGGCGTTGAACTGGGCGTGGCTGTGGCAACGGGCAACAGCAGCAGCAGCAGCAACATTATCGGGAGAAAAAGGTAAGAAAAGTTATAAAAATTTTATGCTCAGCCAAAAGTGTATGAAATAATCCGTAGAGATTTTTATCTTGTTAAGCATGGAAATGTCCAGCGCAGACAGAGGCAGCTGCCTCTTCAAATTGCCCCGCCCCCCAGCCCTGAAAAGTACCGCACACCCCCCCATGCAGCCCCTTCTCAAGCACACCGGCAGTCCCTCTCTCTTTCGACCCGCTTATCTTTGCTGGAAATCTTTGCAGCAGCTGCTAAAAGGTTGATTTTTTCTTCTTCTTCTCCTTCTCCTTCTTGTTGTTTCCCTTCTTTTTCGTACATTTTACACAGGTAGCAAAAAAAAATCGTTTTTTTTTTCTTCTTCATTTTGACATAAAAATTGGAAACTTTGCACGTCTCTTCCTCCCCCGGGCGTCACTTGTCTAGGCCTCTTTCATCTTTGCTTTTGTCATTAATTCAATTTACTTTCTGCTTTCAGTCTCTTCCACCTGTTGTCGTCAGATTTATGCACCTGGTCGGGAGAGTTTAGCGCGAGGCGTGAAGATTTTTTGCCTAATTAAAGTTGCTTGGGTCACTCACCAGTAAACCCCCCACCCCCCCTTCCCCAAGGGAGGTGTGGGGAAAATTACTTTAGAACCCGCTGGGTTTATGAGCAGAATCGCCGCTGAGAACTTACCTGTAATGAGAAAGAACAAAGAGGGGAGAACAAGAATAAGTAATTAGCGCAAATTAGTCGAAATCTTTATGGCACTTCTGAGTGTGTGCCTTATGGGAAAGCGTGTATGAATAAGTGTGTGTGTGTGTGTTAGTCTGGTCTGCGACTTTCCCAACCTCAAAGCTGAAAAGTGCAAGGTGTAAAACATTCATGTAACTAAAACTCTAACTAACTAACCTAATGTACTAAAATGGAAACCGGTTACAAGCGCACACATGAATACCAGCTAGGCAGAAGCACTTTAAATAGTATTAATAGTCTATACTATTTTTAAAACCACTTTCTGTGGTAAAAGTTTCTTTATAATCAAGACAGGCTTTTCATAATTCACAAAGCCATAAATCACATGGGATTTTGAAGCTTTAATTCAGCGAATTCGACTGTAAAATACCCTTCTTGCAGTTATAAGTGCCTTTGCTGTATGCCTTAACCAACACTGGTTGCTATTATTGGTATAAATAGGTTAGAATAGTATGCAAATTAGAGATTCTTTGTTTATTTTCAGAAATTTTGTTCAAAATTTAATTATTTATAGCATCAAAAACTCAATATTCATACTAATTTTGAGTTTATTAATCAAGTAAAGCCAATAATATCTGGAATATATAGTTAAAAGATGTGCCTGCTAAAATGCATTCGATGCAAGATCTATCTGAATCTTCTACTACAGGCAAAACGACACTCCAAACAAGAGTCAAATGAATTTCAATAAAATTTTGAAGACACTGAAAAAGTATCTAAGTCCTATTCCCCTAAAACAAGATTTATTCTACATATTCTACATACTTTCTTAAAAGAAATACCTGTCCTTTCGCCCCTCAATTAGCAACTTCTGCAGATCCGTCTTCATTTCGAGTTTTCTTTTGCCGTGTCTTGTGTTTCATTCTTGCAAAGAAAAGACCTCCCCAAGACCATCAATAGCATCATCAACACCAGAAACATGGCCACAGAATCCTACAACAATCTCAGTACTGCTGCTGCTCTATATGGACATCAATCTCGGCTTGTCAGCGCCCAGTCAAGTTGTTTCCATTGTTGCGTCTTCTTCTTCTTCTTCTTCTTGTTTTCCCACAAAAGCCGACTTGATGACGTCTACGCTCTGTCGACACTCCCACAACACGAAACCAGTTTACCATTCCTTGGCAGAAAACAGGATTTTAGCTTCTTTTTTTTGTTCCCCTTCTCTGTATGTGTTTCGCCTTTTTGCCTTACGGCTAAATTCATTGTCAAAGTCGCAGCAGCAGCAGCAGAGGCAGCAGCGACAGCGGCAGCGCCTACAAAAACTTTTGTCATCAGACAAAAGAGTTGAAAACTTTTGGAACTGATGCAGTTGCTGTTGTTTCTAGCTTGGTTTTTTTCTCCCTCCCCTTGTCGAGTTTTTCGGGCCATCTTCCAACGCCCACAGTGACACGCCCAGCAGCAGTGAGTGCATTTATCTTTTGGGAGAGAGCACTGCGTAGTCCCTCGAGCGACTGACTGAATGACTCAATGACTCAATAGCTGCCCAACACACTCGTATCTCCCTCTCCCTCTCTCTTTCTCTTACTCTTTCTTGCGCCTCGCCTGCTTGGCTTTGATTGATGATTCGGAATTAGCGACAAGGCGGCGTACCGCACTAAGCAGGAAAAATGTACGAAAGATCTTTCGGTTCATGTTTTTTTTTTTTTTTTTGCTGTCCCCTCCTTCCTTTTTCTCTGTGTTCTTTGGGGTTAGCTACACAACAACAAAAAAATGCGTGCACATAAGTTTTCTGGCCACACAGAGCAACGACCGTGTTGTTTTTCAACTCTACTCCTAATGATGTTGGCACCCAAAACGCGCTAGATCAATAAGTTGTTGGCAGCCGAGCAGCAGAGCTTTGAACGGGATTAGTTAGTTTCAAATTGCTTGAGTTAAAACCTCAGACACGTGTAACTTTGTGCCAAAGTATTTAAAGATTCCACAATGATTCAGAACTTTAATTATGTGCGATTCAATTGATTGCAAATGATTCGATTTCTTTCAATTCCCTTTCGATTCACACTTAAAGTTCTGTTCTTCATACAATTACGTCGTTTGAGCAACAGAAAACAGCAACATCTATGAATAACTCAGTTCTCATGCCCGATACATACATACATACATTGTACACATGTCATTGAGGATTCCTTGGTTAGAACGTAATCATCGTGATGCTGTTCGCTGATCGTATCAACCGCAGCTGCCTTGGGGGGAAATATTCTCTATGTAGTATGTGTTCGTCTGTCATTACAAATTAGTTTAAGTTACGCTATTTTTATTATTATGATTTCTGTTTCCTCCTCCTCCTCCTTTCCATTTCTGCGGCTTTTGCGGCTTCTATATGTATATGAGTATGTATGCCCCATCAGGTGCCAAAAGCGTGAGGCGCTACATTTGCAATTAGCCATGTGCATAGCAATTTTGATGGCTGTTGAAATGCCCAAAGAAGAATTGGGGCCGACGGTGTAGCAACACGTACAAATGAGCTAAGCAGCTGCGCAGAATAGCTACAAATGATATGATCTATATATTGTAGAAGACTATGTTAGAGATCCACTTGAGACTGTGGCACATAAGTGAATTTCAATGTTTCTGACCATTGTTGCTTGTCTCTATCTCTGTATTTCTCTCTCGCGACTGTCTTTAACTTCTGTTCATATCTGACTGCGTTTTATTTAATTTCATATTTCATAGCTGTCAAGTGTTGCTTCCTGTTGCTGCTGACGCCTACGTTGTTGCTTCCTGTCCTACACAAAACACGTACGTTGTATCAAATGATGGCATCATTAGACAATTTAGGTGTTGCTGTCGTTATTGTTGTTGCCCCTCTTGTTGCTGCCCCTGTTGTTGTTGCGCTTGTTGTTGCCCCTGCTGTTTTTGTTGCCCCTGCTGTTGTTGTTGCCCCTGCTGTTGTTGTTGCCCCTGCTGTTGTTGTTGCCCCTCTTGTTGTTGTTGTTTTGGCTTTTCAGCTGGCGGCGTTGATTGAATAAATTATAGACACTCGCGCGCGTGCATATTCAAACAAGCGACAACTTTTCTTCATTCTTTTATTATATCTCCGCCCCTTGTCGGCTTATGTGCCTCTCCCTCTGCCTCTTTCCTCCTACTTCTATTTCCCTCCCCATCTACCTTTTCCCAGCTGCGCTTCTTCACAGCGGAAATTGCTATTTATGCGTATATTGTGCTAATGAAATTGTATTGCAATTTAAATGCGAATTATCACAGCAGCTCAAACAATATTTTGGCCAATTGCCTGGCTAGGCCTGCAAAGCACACTTTCACTCTCGTTGACCGGGTTTATTGCACTCCACGCCAATTGCAGCAGCACTAGCAGCAGCAGCAGCAGCAGCAGCAGTAGTGTGTGCGGCTTTTCCACTGGTTATTCCGGTTCTTCTAATGCCACCGCCAGCGTCAGAGCGCGCGCGCCAGTCTGTGACGAGTGCCTCGTGGCATCGGTGTCATAATCAGTCCAGACCACAGACAGACTGACTGGCAGACTGGCAGACAGACAGCAGACCATACAACCTCCTACTCCACCCTGCACTGGCCCCGCCCTATTGCCGCTGCTCTAGCGCAGACTGGTTAGCTGGGCAGCCCCTCAATGCTGACTTTATGTAAGCCAACTCAAGTGGTTTTTTGGCCGCGATGACTCGAATGCTTGATGATGACTTCACACAGTCTCCCCCCTAAAACGGCCGCGACTCAAGGACAAATCGCTTGAAGCGTGCAAAATAATTCTACGTTGTTTCTTTGATTCTTTTTTCGATGATTTTTTGATTTTTCACTTCTCATTTTTGACAGGCTTTTTAAAATCGAAGCATAACCAATGCACAGTTTACCTGCCATTAACACAAAAATACCCTGTAGTTTGAGTGAGCTACACAGTGGCATATGCTGCCTGATCATCAGTTATACCATATTATATTATATATAATCTAACTGAGATATCTCTGTGTGCAGAGCAACTTGTAGTGGCCAAATTAAGTTTGTTTCTTCTGTTGATTAATTGTTTCCTTTTGCTTTTTGTGTTCTACGTTCCGTCTCTCTCTTTTTTTGTGTGTGCTTGAAACATAATCTGCGATGATTGACTTATTACAAATTGGAAACGAAATACGCACGAAAAGGGAACGAATAGAATTATAATTAATAATCACAGCGTTTAGCCAGTGTAACTAAGATCTTTGTAGGCTCTCATTAATTGCTGTTTGTTGTTTGTCTTTATGCTTATTTCGGGTTTCGATTTCGTTTTCTCATAATCTCCGTGTCTCTCTCTCTCTCTCTCTCTCTCTCTGTTGTTGTATTTGCGTTTTAATGATGGGTTCGTTGGGTTCAACTGACAGCAGGAACTCCACACAGTTATTATTTTAATTAACCTAATGAACCACGCTCAGATTTAGCTTAGGCTCGGTTGGGTTTTAAGGTTTTCATCACGAGCAAAATACATATTTAAAGCAATTTTGCGGCTATTTGGGGAGTATTTTGTTATTAAGCAATTAGTGCAGACAAATTGGGAAAATAATGAAAACGGAGAGTTGGCATAATCAACAACAAGAGTGGGATAAACACTTGAAATCCCGTTTCAAATGATTATTTGCACAACTCTGCCTTGAAAATGTTTTCGGCCCAAAAACTGAAATCGATGATAAATTCAAATCAACAGACATTAAATTTATTCACTTGACTGTACAGTGTACAACACTCAATGTCACATACAATTGCAGTGACAAGAAACAAACACACACAAAGGTTTTTCCATATTTACCCACTGTGTGTGTGTGTGTGTGTGAGAGAGAGTGTGTGTTTGTGCCTCATCCGTTCAAGGCTTTAGCATGCATTATGACACATCAGAGACAGCCACAGAGACAGACAGACAGACAGACAGACAGACAGAGACAGAGGGGGACAGTCGTCGTATTCCCAAATGAACGACTGGCAAATTGCAGAGTTATGTACTCTGCACATCTTGCCACATAAATTATGCCCAAATGTTGTGCGGGTGTGTGTGTGTGTGTGTGTGTGTCAGAGCAACTTCTCTTGCTGAAGTGCGAATGACAACTCGATGTACTCATCGTAACTATGAATTGCATTTCAAGTGCAATTCCGTGCAGTGTTTATGCAACTGCGGACAGCTGCTAATGCCAAGCGGATGTGCCGCTGCAGCTGAATGAATAACAATTCCTCTACAGTCCCCCCCCTCCCCTCTCCTTCTCTCACTCTGTCTCTGTCTCTGTCTTGAAGATGCCGCTGCTGCTGCACAAGATGCTAGATTAGATTAGCTGCCTGCCACAGCTGTTGGCCCACATTCTGATAGGCAGATAAATGGGTAACCACAATTTGCAGTCCTAAACAAATTTACCCATTCCCCTGCACCGCGCACAGCTGCTCTCTGTCTGTCTGTCTCTATGTCTGTCTGCCCTGCAAGTTTAGCCAGTGCAATTTTGCACATTCTCGTATAATAATTATCAACCCAAACTCATCCTCAAAGACCGTCTGGATTTAATTACATCTCCATGTTCAAGCAAAATTGACACACAACAACATTTTTTCTGGTCTTTTATTAGTGCGAATTTCTTTGCTTGGGCTTTTTATTGCATATTTTCCTCGAAATCTAATAAATTTCCATGCAAAAGCCTGTCAAATCTGACCCAACCCAGGCCAGACGAGCAGCAGAATGTCTTTAATTAATATTTTATTCAGGGCGACACCCGAAAAAAGAAAGAAAAAACAGTGCAAAAACCGAACGAACAAAAACCTTTTTTCTGCCAGGGCCACGTCGCATAATTAACAACAATTTTGGGTATTTAAAATATAAATACGCCCAGGGCAGCGTGACAGCAGCTGAAGGGGGGCTGTCTGCCACACATGGTGCACACAGCGAAGGTATGGGGAAAGGGGGAGCAAAAAGTTCTTTACAATTTTCGTAACATGAAAATTGAAAACCGGATAATGAAAAGCTTTCTCTCTAAATACCAAACAATGTGGACACAATCTCTCGGCCTTGTAAGCTGCACATGCAGATGATGCTGTATTAAGTTGTCCGACTGCCTACAACATGTAGAATGTATCTCACAGATACTTTTGTGTTTTGCGCCTTGTCATGCCGCACATGGGCGCACCTTGGCCACATTCCTGTTTGGCCGCATTGATTGGCAGCCAATAAAAAGGCTAAAGGCAGACAAGCCAGAACACGCACACGCACACCACACACACCGCACCGCACACCACACACACACACCACACATACCCCCCTCATACACACACCGCAGCACTGCGAAATGAGTTTGGCAGGCAAGTGACAGTAACATACATCAAGATAGGCAACAACATTTTTGGTTTTGTGCTAAACACACACAGACACACACAGACAGACAGACAAAAAGTTACCAAACTGCGATACAAAAGGCAACAAAAACTTTTCTGATTGAAGCTTGCAAAGTCAAACTTCATGTGTGTTTGTGTGTGTGTGTGTGTCTGGGTGTGTGTGACAGCTGCCGCCATTTCATTTTGTGATATGTGCCACAGCCACGCGCGATAAAAAGGGGTTCCCACCCACTCCTCTGCCTTTCCCTCACACTCCAAGCAAATCTAATTGGTTTAGGCAGCAGCTTTAGGCGCTTATCTTATCAACAAGCTAATTGCCATTGGCTGCGGCCAACAAGCGACGATAACAACAGCAACAACAACAGCAACATTAGCAAGAACAACTGACAGTTATCGCTAAAGTTGTCGCATATTCATATAAACCATAGATATATATAAAGCATATTAAAGCCAGCCCCCTGTTCTCTAATGAGTCGACGGCAGTATGAAAACTTTTTTTTGCCACTGTCGCCGCAATTTGACGAGCTTTTAATGAACTGCGGCGGAATACGGCGAAAGTCAACCTGGATGACGACGGCCCTCTCTTTGTGGTCACCCAATGCGTTAATTAACGTTCGGTTAGCCCAAAAGCCACCGTAGAATACGTGATAAGTTGAGCTTGGTAATGGGAATGTTAAGCAGCCTGGGATATTAAATGCGATATTCCTTTAAAACAAACAAGTAAGCAAACAGGAGGCATAAATAACACATACAATTGCACCAAAATGATCTTAAATCATTAGCAAAACTGGGTTTAAGTTTAAGTTGCACACAGAATAGAACAGCATGAACAGCTTCAAAAGATGTAAAAGTATCTAAAGAATACATATATATCACAAAATAAACGTTTTCACAAGTCTGTAGATTCAAAGGTATCTAATGAATACAAGAACATCACAGGTTGTGCAAGCAGTTATTAAAAGTTTCATTTATCAGTCTTTTATCTATCTTTCCTCTTGCTCAGTTCCCACTCTGTATCACTTTAAAATCAATTTTGAAATTGATTTCAACTCGATAAATCTTCGTACTCTCAAATGTCTATTTGCTCGGCATGTTTCATAAACAACATCCCGCGCACACTGATTTATGTTCCCTGAAATATATATTGTGAAAAAAGCTTGAAAAAGTAACTTAAAAATTTGCATAAAAATCGTATCAGAGAGGGGATCAGTGCGCCGCGGCGTAAGTCTTATAAATCAATTCACGTGCCACACACATTTTGATTTGTAGATATTTAATCTCTTATAATTATTTGCAGCTTTGGTTTTTCTTTCCCACATACATATACCGTATATAGTACGTGTGCCATAATCCTCCCCCTCTCTGCCCAAGGGGTGTTTACCTTTCATTGACTGCAAGAGGCTCGATAATATTTATCTGCCATATTTATGGTATTGGGTTGAACAGTTTTCTGCACTTTCTGCACACATTGCGCCATATTTATTGCTGCTTTTTTTTTAGTCTCCCAATATATTCGATTTTTATTTGGCATTTTAATTGGCAATTTTTGGGAATGAATTGATTTTCTTGGAATAATTTCCGAATCACATTTTGGCAACTGCACACGAGAAAATTTCATATTTATTTTTTTTTTTTAGTATTTCAGAAGCCTCTTTGACTTTTCTAGCCGAGCTGTCAAGCAAATGTATTTAACTAATAATTATTTTGGAAACTTTTCCGATTGCGTGGCATAGAAATTTCAAATTTGACTTTTAAGCTGCCAATAAAATTGCACACACACACCCGGAGAAAAGTTTAAATACGCACAGAAAGTCCGAAGCCGAAGCCAAAAAGTTTTTGCTTTACACACAATCAAAATGAAAAACAAATAAAAACCGTACGGAAGTCACATTATGTGGGCGTGGCGGGGGCGAGAAAACTTCATTTGAAATTCAAAAGAAATTGTATGCAAATTGTAAATAATGTAATGCGAGGCGGTATAATTAAATTCCTTAACAAAATATTATGCAAATTATTGAGAATGTGGGCAGAAAGACCGCAGTTGTTGTTGTTGTTGTTACCGTTCGAGGAATATTTTGTTCCTCTTAGGATATATTTAATGAGCAGTAGATGCTGTTTATCTAGCGTACAATTTAGATGGGTTCGGGATATTAAGATAATGGAAGGATATACATAAAGTGAAGGACTCTCTCTTTTTAGTTGAATGGCAAGCGATGAGTATCTGTGGAGTCACCCTTTACTGATCCTATAAATCTTTATAAAAATACACTTTCGAGTTGAGTCGAGGGCGCTGCTTGATTGTAGGCATCGTTTAAATATTGATTTTTAATTATTTTAAGCAGCCAGCAGCGCCACAAAGTATGCAACACTCGACTGCGCGCCCACACACACACACACATGGAAGCACACCCACAGAGGACAACACTCGGAGAGTCGCTGAGAGGCCACACACAGAGAGTCGATTCAACGCAACTCGACTCACACCTCTTCCACTTGGCTGGCTCACCTCGAGGGTTGCTGTGTGAAAATAGCGAGTTGCAAGTGGAATGGGAGGCAGGCAGGCTAAAGGGGCGTCAGCTGGTGGGGAGGAGTGAGTGTGTGTGTGGAGGAACGAGGGCTGTGGGTTGTGCGTGTTTTGTTTTTAGCTCAACACTTTGGCTGCTGCTGCCGCTGGGACGCGGTGCTGGTGCTGCTCGTGCTGGGCTGCTGCTGTGTTATTGCTGCTGTGCTGCTGCTGTGTTATTGCTGCTGTGCTGCTGCTGCTGCTGCTGGTTCTGCTCTCGTGAGCCTCTTAAATGTCACAATGCCTGACGCGCGCTGGGGTTGGCACTTGGGTCAACCCTCGAGAATGCGCGCTGCTTCTCCCTGTGTGTGTGTGTGTGTGTGTGTGTGTGTGTGTGCGTAGTACATACATTTATATGTACACGTATTCTATGTAATATGTATGAGGTTTGCGCCATTATTTTGCACTTGCCACAACGACCCTGACCCCAAACACCCAAACGGGCACATTTGAATCCCGTTTGCCTTTGTCTGCGTATATATACATGTGTGTGCGTTCATTTCCTATGTCTTCCTGGCGGCCTCCCTTTTCATCAACTGCATATGGTTTTTTTCTTGTTTCCGAAAAGGGAAGGAGCAGAAGACGCTGGTTGTGGGCGGCGGCGGGAGGCGTTTGCTACAGAATTTGATTTGTTTTAAGCAGCGCCCATAAATGGAAATGCACACACACACACACACAAACAGTGTTGTATTTTATGGTTGTACGCATACATCTCGCTGGCACTGTACATTAAACGTTGCCAAACTTCACAACACACTGCTGCGTCGGCACAATCGATGCCGTTTTCGATTCCCCAAAAACTGTAACAGATGCTGGCCACGTGTCGGGGCGCGGCCCAAACTGAACCGCACCGGACCGTATCGTGGCCGCTGCCATAGCCGTAACAGTCTACCCGGAATCGAGCGCACGGCTGCAGTAATTGGATGATGCTCTGCGAGAGTGAGTGTGTGAGAGATGTGTAGAAAGCTAAAAACAAATAAATAGTCAAACGGCATTCGCTCTGTGAGTGAAATACAAATAACATTTAATACGAAAAGGAAATTGTCTATTCGAGGCAGTCAGTCAGAGGCAGGCAGGCAGGACGAGTCGCAATCGAGTTGGATTCGTTGAATTCGGACTTGTAATCAAAGGGAATTAGTTAGCAGACGGAAAAGAAAATGGCACACACACATACAGATACAGATACATAGACAAATACATATACAGAGTTGTGTGCGTGATTGGTATTTTCATTAGTTGCCTCAAGTGATGCCTGAAATGAGATTCGATTCGATTCGATTCGAGTATACGTTGAGGTGTTGCAAATATCGAAATTAACCCACCTTGCAGCATCGTCCACAAGTGCATTAAACTCAGCTTAAGGCTTTAATTCAATTACAAACACACACAGACAGACACAGAGGCACACACGTGTTAATTGCAATTTAATATGTGCATAAAAAGTGAAGAAGAGACGCCATCAGAGACACCCAAGTAAAGCGCAAATTGATGGCCAACTCGTGCCTGCCTTGTGCCTCCTGCTAAGTTGAAGGTCGCCTCCTCAATTGGCAGCGAGTGCATATAACACACACAAACACACACACACACACATGTACACAATGCCAAACTAAACAAATAAAAGTTTGTCGGCTCTGGCTGGCATTAAAATCAACATTAAACAATATTGGCAACGGCGCAAAAGTTTAAACAAAATGCAAAAAAACAAATGATCGGTTCAAGCATACCCTATAAAATGCATACAATATTAAATACTTATAATATTTCTTTATAAAAGTAACTTGTTATTTATGGAACTCAACCCTCAAAACAGCCTCAAGTTAGATGTCACTATGACTCTGAGACCGGTTTATGCTGCACTCTCCCTCGCCTTATAAGCCACACTTGTTCATGATATCACGTTGATAACATTGCAGCAACAACGACTGCTTCAGCAGCTGCAACTGCATTTACTTTAATGCAATTGAATGTTTTGCATTTTTTATGCAATTTTTACCCGATTTAAATTGATTTTTTTTGTTTTTGTTGCATTGCAATAATTAAATAGCCATAAAGGGAGTCGAAGGTCGCTGCCGTAAGGTCAAAGAGTCAACCAGGTAAGAGACGATGGACGCTGCTGCTGCTGATGATGATGATGTCACAGTTTTTATAAATATCCAGACACGGGCAAACAATGGTCTGGCGCCTGGCGTTGTGCTCAAGTGCTGAAGTGCTCAAGTGTGCGCGGAGCATCTTCATTTAGCTTTTAATTGCAACCCGCCTGGTTCACCTTGCCCCTTACAACATTGTTGTTGTTGCTGTTGCTGTTGCTGTTGTAGCTGCTGCCGTTTTATGCTAATTGGCAACAATCGCAATGCTAAGTAAACACACAGAATTTTCCTACAAAAGGCAACAGCATTGCACACACATATTTCCAACGAGGTAGCAATAAATTAAAATCATCGATTTATGCCGCGTGCGACTTTTATGCGCGTTTAAAAACGCGCGCGATTTCTTCTCATTCTATCATCGTTTGTGCGGTTGAAATGTTTCGCATTTTGCAAACAATTTTACAAATTTATGGCAAAAAATCGTGTTAAAATGCGCACAGGGCAACAAAATGTTGTTGCTGTTGTTGTAGTTGTTGCTGCTGTTGTCGCTTTTATTATTGTGTTTTTCGATATTTTTACAAAGTACAATTTATTGTTTCGCTTTCATTATTATTGTTGCTGTTGTTGTTGTTGTTGCTGCTGGTTGTTGCTCGGTAGTGAGCAGTAGAATTAATTGTTGTTTAATTGAATTTGCATAAATTACGCATGGATTTCAATTAAAATAGAAATTCCGCTGAGTTTTGCTCGATTGTTGAATCAATTTTTGATTTAACATTGGCGGATAAAACGCCAAATGCAACAAGCACTAAAGGTGTGGAATGTGTAATGTAATCACTTCCGGTGTAGGGCGTGAAAGGAGATTGAAAGATTCAGTGCGAAATATAGTAAAAGTAATGGATGAAGTTGTGCGATTGATGAGGCGAAAGAAATACGTATTGAAAGCTTTTTGAAAGGGGAAAATTAATTGAAAATTTGAGTATTATTGTTGTGCCTGTTACTATAAAGTTGCATCACTAACTATAATACTCAAATATATTTGTTGCTTCAATCGACAAGATGTTGACTATCTGCCTGCTTGTACTTTAATACCCTGCAAACTTAATTGCTCAATATTGTCGCCTTATGTCAAATATGCAGTCAGAATTATTAAATTTTTATTCCGAACGTCTGTCAACAAGTGCAGGTTACTCAATACGAAAATATTTTCATAAGCACAACAGGAAAAAACTGAGAAAAAAGGCGAGTAAATAAAACAAACACAAATATATACTAAATATTTAAATTCCAAGCATAGAACACAGTATTTAGTCGAAGTTCCTATACTCTTCTATCATACTAAGGTAATTTTATAAATCAGAGCTAAGTAAATAAGAACTAAGTAAACGCATCACACAATACAACTGAGATACGATGAGAAAACACATTAAAAGATAATTCTGTAGTAATAACATGATGATATCATTGATATAAACAGATGTAATAAGAGGTTAGTAAATTATAAACTGTGTTTAAATGAGGCTCTCAATAAAGCTCAAAGAGCTTCGCTGGGAAGAAGAAACATTAAAAGTGAATTCAACGTTAATATCTGTCTCTGTTATATTTCATACTTAACTCAAAATACCCTCATCAAGGGTATCCAATACTGCGTTTATGACAAGCCAATAAAATGTAAATTTAGTGGCCAACAACAACAACAGCCGACAACAGCAATAACAACAATAAAAACAACAACAATGTGCAGCAGCAGCAACTAAACCGAAATTCAAATAATCTAAAAAAAATGCCGCATAAATTAAGAAAAAAATAACAAACGCAAACCGAGGCGACACTAACGGGTAAGCTAATAAAAAAGTGTGGAGACCGCAGAGTGGAGGGGCGGGGGTGGGTAAATGGGGCGTCACATGTGTGAGAATATTGTGGAAAACATGTGGGCGTGAAATTGAGAGGGAAACGCAGCAATGAAACGAAATGGAATGAAACCAACGGTTAATGCTGCAATTACCGTCGTCTAATGTGGCTCGTAAGAGAGGCAGCAACAACAACATGCAGCAACAACAACAAGTAACCAAGAAAACCTGTTACAGTTTGCAGACGTCGACTGCGCTGCCTCGGCTGACTCAGTGCGCAGGCGTGCGGCGCTCTGCTAATTGCGAGCAGCGGCAGCGCCGTCTCGTGTGAGTGACACAAGCGATTAGCGCTGTCGCTGACGTCGACGTCGTTGCGTCGCAGTCGCCGCACAATTTGCATGCAACTTTTGCTCCAGCTTTGCTGCGGGTCGTTCACATTGCCGTAGGTTGCGGCGACGCTGATAGCATTTCGCACTTGTCCAGCATTAATATCAGCATCGAGCGAGAGATTAACGATCTTCATCTTTAGCACATGTACGAAAATTAATTTAATTGTTTTCGTTTACTGGAATGTGGTGCAATTTGCGTACGAGTTAATCGTTTCACATATTTGACGACTGTTTGTTTTTCCTTTTTATTTTGGGGTACGCCCAACAAAATTAATGTGTATTTAATTTGTGACTTTCGATTTGGAATTCAGTTTTCGATTTAGTGCCAAGTGCACGCCCAAATACGCAAAGTAAGCGGATTGGGCTCACTAATTACGAGATTGAATCGAACTTGTGGCATATCAGTCGCAGCTCAGGCAACTCTGGGCAGGGCGAGACGAGGCGACAAGCTGTGGCAAAAGTGTCGCGTCGCGCCTTCAAATTCGATTGTGCGCCATTTATCAGTATCGCGGCAGTAAATCTTTATTTGCATGGTTGCACACAAGCGCACACACATGCAGGCGATTATAGAAGGTATTTGCCTTGAGCGAGGGCAGCTTTCAAAGTACTTCTGATTATGAAAATCATTGGGGTATTCAATGCTGATAATATACTAGAGTAATAACCATTTCTGGAATCATTTTCATATACTGCACAGCAAAATTAAAACTTTAAACTTCAAAATACGCTTGCAATTTAATTTATATAGTTTTAAAGAGGGGAAGAGGGGCGTGGCTAAGCTCTAAAACAAGCTTTGTCTGCGGGCAATAATTCTAAATGTTGTCAATAAATTTGGCAACCCTAGCACTCATAGTCTCCGAGTTAGAGTTGTTCATACAGACGAAAATAGTACAAATTAACGGATATGTGTAATTCATGTGTTATTCTTCTACTACTTATAAAATACATAGATATTTGACTACTAATTGAACCGCCCTCATTGATGAAGAGATAAATTTGTATGCACTTTATTTAAATAAGCCACGAGGTTTTCTCGCTGCCGCCTCTCTTTATGTTTATTGCGTCTCTTCTTTCGCATTCATTTTCATCAATCAACGTGCGGAAAGAGAGAGAGAGAGAGTGAACGACAGAAAGAGATAAAGAAACAGGGGCGAATGAGACACAGTTTTAAATCAACTTTAATTGAAATAAATTGTCATATCATTTGCTCTGGAAAAATGGAAATATGCTATGGACTCGGCCAACAACAAACCAAAAAAAAATATGAGAAAGAAAGAAAAACATAAATATGATGAGGGTCTACGGTACTCTATCTTCTATCCCAAGACTTATCTGCGGGCGGTTCCCAAGTGCTACTTAAAAACGTCCATAAATTGAAGCTATCAATCAAGCAAATTGAAAATATATTGAAATATTTCAGCTGCATTACGAATTTCCTCCTCCCCCCCACTCCCCTTTTCCAGAGACCCCCTACCTAGGCTTGATTGAAATGTAATAAAAGCCAGACGCCTAAATGTCTAATTAAGTGAAAGTAATTTTCGCTCTTCTTCCACACCTAATGGATATTTCTCAGATACCACTTTGAACAACCTTCAGTTCGCCCGATTGCCTAGAAAACCAAATAAAACATAATTCATAAAAGTCAGTCATAAAGCCAGCAACGTCACGGAGGGAAGTATGGAGTATATCAAGCAAGATCCGTCGTTGGATTGTGAAAAATAAAAATTTACCAACTTTGCGCTTAAGTGCGCACGCACAATGAAGCCACCTTAGTGGCTGCTTATGGTGCCATCCCCTGCGCACTGACCCCCCTCTCGCGCACCCCCTCCCTTTACTGCTTTACCCCCCACAGCTACATCGTTTAGTAACAACAACAACAACGATAACAATTTACGGCCCCGCTGTTTATGCAATTTATGTGCAATTTTTCAATTGTGACTGCCGCAAAACCGGAAGATGAAGCTCATTGCGACTAGCTTAGATACCCTGCAATGTGCATATAGATAATTAGAGAGAGTATAGCTTGAAGATCTCTCAAACTGTCTCTCTTGCTTTATTAATAATTGCCTTGGCTTATACACATCAACTTAGATGTCGTCAAGTCTTAAGCGCAAACTTCAATTGAAATAAGATAGACACATCAGTGCCTACAGGGAATTAGCCATCGTTTATTACAGACAAAACTCAAGTTTAACCTTTGGCTTACAGGGTATTCCTTAATTCGTTGCTGTCTGCCTACAATAGTTTCCTTTACTAAAGTATCTTTTAACTCTTTCACTACAATTCAAGTCACATAACTTTGCAAGCGGCCCCTTTTTACCTCCCATTCCATGTTGCATGTGCCCGTTTTATGTTGCATGTGTGAAATGTGAAAATTTAGTTGTCAACGCTCTGACGTCGTCATCGTAAACTCACTAAACTTTTAATTGCAATTAATTAGAATGACATTTGGAAATGTGCAACGCAGCAAAAGCAACGCGACATTGAGTGATTAAATATGAAGCCGAGGACTCAATTATATAGCTTGAAATATGAAGTGTAATTAGCAATTGATTAAGTAGTTGCTTCTCTCTCTCTCTCTTTCCATCCTCTCTATGTGCATTTTCGATGACTAAACCAGAAATGAAGTGAAGAAAAGAGGGAGAGAAATGACAGCAAATTGAAGTAAAGTTTGTAATTAAATTCTTTTAGAAATATCTTTGATATCATGGCACATCTTAAAAGTCTTGTTAGCATTTTAATTATCTCTCGGTTTATTTCTTTATATTATCTCTCTCGTACCATCAACTTTATTAGCATAATTTTACGCCCTCCCATGTTGTCAATAAAGCGATTTATTCTCTATGTGTGTGGATTCCCTCGGACAGATAATAAAACTATACTTAAGTTTATCGCGGATATTTATCTAGGAAGAGCATCTGATTAAGTAGGCCATCATCATCATCATAGAGGCCACTCCGAGTCTAGCTGCGTCGCCCGACATCAAAGCTAACATTGTTTTATGGGGCTGACATCATACGAAACTAGACAAACCTCTGGCGTTAGACCTCTAGACCCATTTATCAACTTCGTGCGCGCGAGTGGGTTTCTTCCTTATCAATCACAAAACATTTACATTTAACCAAAACATTTGCATATCAACAATGGGCAGAAACAATAGAGAAATACACGCCAAATACATATAGAAATTATGAAATATTACGCTATATGCCTTATTTGCATAAGTATCATCAAGAAATCTATATATAATTTTTATCACCTTTTTGCGCACTTCGCATTCGTGGGAAAATTTGAAGGAGCGCGCAATGTATGAGGTATCAAATGAAATAAAGAATATGCAACATATAGTAATATGTATAATGATTATTTTCTGATTATATATCGTGATATTAATATGGAAAAAATGTGCGCAAACTCGATAAAGTATCAACAAATTAGAAGGCAGCAAGCTGACCCGCATTTCAGGCTATTAAATTACCAGACCCCTGTCTGTAGGTCTGTCTGTCTATCGCTGTCTCTGTTGCACCTCTTCAAACTCGAAACCATGTAAACAATTTACGCGAAGAAGGAAAAGTAAAGTCAACAGAAAAAGAAATATGAGGGAAACGAGAGTTTTAGGCACACGTGTGAACGCGAGTGTTTAACATATTTGTTATTGTCTATGTAAATAGGTAAACAAATCCCAAAAACTAAAGACAGCGCGGGGAACGAGGAGGGGAAACTAAACACACGCCAAAGAATTTGTCGCAAAGCGGAGCTTCTGTGTCTGCTTATTTCTTCTTTGCTTTCTTTCTAATTGAGAGTGAAAACAACGGCGAGTTGTCTGTGAAAATAGCAGTAAAAGCTGCCAAGCGCAAACAGAAAGAGAAACAAAGACAGAGACAGACAAACAAACAGTGACAGAGCAACAAAGCCAAATACGGCGAATTGAGCTGCTGCTGTTTTATCCGTTTGCGTTGTCCAAATATTTATAGTCTGCACTGTGTTGCATCTCCAGCTGACCCCTGTACACTTGTTTATACCCTGTACTTTTGTTACACCATGACATGGTCGAGTGTTTTGTGTTTGCTTACCGGATAAAACATTCCTTGCGGAGGAAGAAAATATGCCCCGGAGCCCCACAGTTTGACGGCTTTCTATGTTTACAGTTGCGTTGCAAATTATATGCACAGCTGCCCCTTTGATAATTATATGAGGTGTGCGCGTGTGTATGCGTGTGTGTCTCTTCTCCGGGTTGTCTACACACTGCTTATTAGGGATAGTCACTCTTATTGTTTCACTTTATTTATCACTCGACGTTGCATTTGTTGCATTTGTTTTGTATCATTTATAGATCTCTTTCTTTATAGTTGAGTATTTTCTCTGTACGATTTTATTTTTTGGCACAATTTATATGATTATTTTAAGTTGAGCAGCTCACGATTTTTGATTGATACTCGAACTGAATGAGAAATGAATAATACAATTTGAAATTATAAACACAAAAAAAGCGATCAAACGATTTGAAAATTCTTCAAATGCAAATCATCAGTCATATTTATGGAATAATGAAAGAGAAATTTCGAAATAATTCGCCACCATACAGAACTTAATATCAAGCAATATATGTATAGGAAAACCGGGGGTATATAAAAACAAAGAATTCCACAATTTTTACGATTTGCACAATTTTGAAACGATTTCTGCGCAGTTTGCTCTATATGTATGAGGCGGATATGTGTGTAAATTCCGATTCCAATTCCGATTTCGATTTATTTTGAGATTAATGCGATTTTGAATACGCGTAAACGTAAAATATTGTAAAACTTTCAAACTTATTGTTGTTTAAGGGTTGCTCTCGTTCTTTTAGTTTCCCTCTCTCTCTCTCGTTTTCCCTCTCTCTCTCTCACGGCCAAAGGATGTTGTTGGACAGCGGCGGCTGTGCCAAACGAAACGAAACGAAAACAGAAAATGCGCAAAAAAGACGAAATGAAAACACAGCGCAAACGCGAGACAAAAGAGACCAAAGCAAAAAGGCAGAAGAGACAACGGCAGCAGCAACAGCAATAACAACAACCATGCGCTTTCCGGACAGCAGCAGCAGCCGCGCAGTTTCCAGTTGAATGAAATGATGTGTTTATAAAAAATATATACAATGAGTATATAGCGAAAAACAACAACAAAAAGAAAAAACACTATGCCAATTGTTGTTGTTGTTGTTGTTGTTGCTGTTTCTCGATACGTCTTCGCGTTTTTGCCGCCGCGGCATCTGCCACAATCGAAGGCGTCCCACAAAGGCAACGCTTTGTCTGCGGCAAAAACGTTTTGCATTTTTGTGGCGCATCTCAGTTGTTGTTGTTATTACTGCTGTTGTTGTAGCTGGTTGCACTTTTTGGTTATGCGATGCGGCGACAACGACATATTACGCGCTCCCGTCTCTCGCTGCCCACCTCTCTCACACTCCTTCGCTCTCTATCTCTGTCTCTTCATTCTCTTACGGTACATCATCATCTGGCACACACATTTTATTTTTATTTGATTGAATGGCAAAGGCAAAGCGCAGTGCCGACAAGCAGCTGAGCGAGTATGCAAGTGTTGGTAAATGTGTGAGAGAGAGAGAGTATGTACGTGTGTGAGTTTGTTTGTGTGGATGCTGCCGCCGTCGTCGCCAGGGAGATGTGAAAAATCGAATCAGAAAAAGAGGCATGTGATTTTACTCTGCGAATGGCAGAGCAAAAAGGATCAAAGGATAAACAAGGAGACGCAGCAGCAGCAGCAGAGCCATGTGAAATGTAAACGAAGCAGCAAAAGGCAGCGAGCACAAAAATGTGCGCAAAATAAATGCCAAAGGGAGAAGAAGCAGAAGGTAAAAGGGGAAGACGGCCCAAAACATGTGGCGCATTGAATGAATTCTCATCTATATATATACGCACACACACACAAACACAGACAAATGCGTACGTATGTATTTTTTATATATGAGCAATGATGCTGCTGCCAACGGACAAGCGGACGAAAGGGGAAGACAGAACAGACAGGCACAAGAGAAATCACGTCCCTCGCGCCTGTCTGACTCTGTGTGACGTTGCCGCTGCCTCTGGCGTGGACAAACCAGGCAGAAGGAAGGGGACGCAGGCAGGGAGGCCGAGAGAGAGATGGCATATATATTTATTTTTAACTTTTCATTTCATTTTGTATCTGTACGTTGCCGATTCCGATTTGTATAAGTACGTATTATTGTAGATGAGCTCGCTTGCTCTCGTCGTTTTCGTTGTTGTTGTTGCGTTGTTGCACTGCACTTTTCTACACAAATTTGGAAACACACTTGACGTTTTGTTTTATTCGATTTTAGCTTGGATTTTTCTTTTGTTTTTCGTTTCTTATTACTTATTTGGTTTTCGATTTTCTTATTTGGCATTTGCCGCCGCACACGGTTAATGCATCATCATTCAGCACGTTGCGTAGTGAATTAATTCGATTGCTTTGCGCGTCGTCGTTCGTCCCTATTGACAAAAGGCAAAACAACAAAAATAAAACGTCCAAGTTTTTTATTTTTTGTTTTAATTCACGTCTCCAACTCCCACGACTTGTTGAGAGGTGAGCGAGAATAGTTGAAAACAACTACAATTTATTAGGGAAATACGCGCGAAACGTTTTTTAAATTTTACCGCAGCAACAATCAAAGACGTCCGCTCGCAACGAGAATTGAAATGCGAATGAGAGATGAAAAAGAGGAGCGCAACTACCAGAGGATGCCAGCATTGCTTATGAGCGAGAGAGAGCGCGAGGAATGTCTTGTGCATTGCGCAAAATGAGAGATTGAGGGTGTGAGAGAGCGTCAGTCCGTGAGAGCGTGACTATTGAAGAGTGCGTTCGTGAGAGCGCTCGCAAATACGTTTTGCAACACTAAAGCATTGTAACGCTGCTGTAACAGCGCGGCCAATTTAATTATTAATTGCATTAGAATTTTTTATAAAAGAATTAAGTTAATTAATGCAGAGTTCTCATCTATTTTTTAATTTGTGTAATATATTTATTTAATATTGACAGTCACTTAGACAACAGCTCAGAGTGCAGAAAAAGCAAGTGCAATTGGAGAGCCACATTAACAGCGCTGTTATGTTAACAGACACACCTAAACAATGCTATCGCTGCGTTTATCGATAACTGTTTTTCGCGCGCAGTTAATTTTTTTGAATTAATAAACAAATATTAAATTACTTGCAGAAATAAAAAACTAAAACAATATAGAAAATATTTTAAATTCCAGTTATATTAAAGCACACATTACTTCAACGAGTACCACAAACATTTTCTGCAATTCACATTGCCAGCAAAAAGTTTCGCTCTCAGCTTTACGCAGCCCACACAGTTACACACACATTTTTAATGCCATCAAAAAGTGAACTCTCCTACAGCACGAGCTCTGCCTCTCTGCCTCCACTTCTCTCTCTACACCTCATCTCCCCTCGACCCCTTGCCTTGTACACACACAACTCACAAATGCGGCTGGCCACGTTGTCAAGCGGCTGAACAAACAACGTCCTGTGGCTACTAACCTACCTCCTCCCCCGCTACCCCACACCCCCCCGTTTCTAGTTTTCTCATGCCATGGCCGACGACAAATCAAAAATTGCGCCACGGCGGCAGTAAAACCAAATCAAAAGTGACATGCCTCATTTTCGGCTGCCCCGCACGCCAGACGCTTGTCAAGATTGCATTAGCTTGCCCAGGCCGAGAGCTGACCGTATGTGGAAGCCAGGAAACACACAGCAGAGACAGAGAACCACAGGCAGCAGCGACTAGGCTCCTCTCCTCGCCAGGACAACAGCTGCACAGCAAAAAGCGGCATGCAAGGCTTATTAAACACCGCAGGAGAAGGAGGAGCGGCAGGGGAAGGAGTAGTAGGTGACAACGCCAACGACACCAACGACGGCAGAGAGAGATAGAGCGTTGGCAGATTTGAAATGCAAATAGCCCACGGGTTTACAGCGGGAGAGACCCCTGGACTGATCCCCCCTCATCTCCCTCTTCCTCTCTACAATCAACTGCAGCCACAGGCTCCAAAGTAGCAATTTTTGCACTTTGCGTTGAAGTGACTGCAACCAGCAAGGGGCAGCAGCGGGGGTGCAACTACCTCCCCCACTGCGTTATGGCTTGTTTTGGTTGTTTTGCTTGTACATATGAAGGGGGAAGCGAGGGAGGCAACAACGGCTTGCATAAATGCAAAAACCCGTGGAGCCGACAACTTTTTAATCCCTGTTGGCCAGCAAATTGTCGCCTCAACTGGCAGAGGGGGTGGGGCAGGGGATAGCGGGATGCTGCTAAGCTAAGCGGATTTGCAACAGCGACGGTAACGGCAACGGGAACAGCAGCCGATAAGTGCAGACTATAAGCATATAGAAATAGATTTAACGTAAATGCGACTGTAAATATTGAAGAGGGATTTGGAAAATACCTTAAATTAAATAATTGATAGTGCAGGCAGCGATTAGTAGTGATAGGCAGCAGTCACTGCCTAACAGTAGCATTAACAGCTTATGATGCAGTGTGCACGACAGCTTAACAGTCGTGCAACTTAGCAGCGGTAAGCGCAGTTTAACAGCAGCCAACAGGGCATAACAGCAGCAAGCACAACGGTTTTACACTGCTTAATTGCTGCAAACACAGCTTAAGAGCGGCAGAGCCAAGAGAGAGCGCAGTTTGAGCAGAACGTAACTGTAAGACTGCTTAACAGCATTAGGCGAAACGTGACAGTGAGCGCAGGTTAACTACAGAAGTCACAGACTTAACAGCTTCAAACACAGCTTAACAGCTCTGGGTAACAGTGGCCAGCGTAGCATACAAGAGCGTCACCCAACAGCGAAAGCCTAACAGTAGCGGAGCTACAGAGATTAACAGAAGTAAGCGCTAGTTAATAACAGTGAGCACTACATTAAGTGCAACTTACCAGCTTTTATTACAGCTGCACACTAACAGGAGCAGCTTAACAGCAACAGTCATCAGCTTAATAGAAGCATGCACGCCTAACAGAGCCACAGTCGTGAGCGCAGCTCAAAGACAATTCAACAACAGCTCTAGAACATCGGCTGCAGTTTAACAGCATCGCCCACTACAAACTTAACAGCACAAAGCTTTAAAACTAACCATTTGAGCTATGCTTCAGCGACGAAATTACAAAGATAAATAGGCCAGCAGCGGAAGGGAAAGGTCTGCGTAATAAGCTTGTTTCTACAACTATTTTTAGCCGCTGCCAAATACAATCTGTAAGCGCTGCAGGCAGCGCAGTGAACCGCGCAAACCTGAGAAAACTAACACTGCCTGCCGCTGCTTGTGTTGCCGTTGCTGATGGCCCCAAGGGGTGGGCAGAGAAAGGAAGAGAGAGAGTTGATATATGTCGCTGCCCTGTGCGGCGCAGCGCGGTGCGGCAGAGTGGCCAACAAACCGCAAACAATAACAAACGATGGCCAAGGCGAAACACAAATACAAACAAAGGCGAAACAGACGCTGCCAGCTGCCTCCGTCTACGAAATGGCTCCAAAGGAGCAGCACCAAATGACGAGAGAGACAGAGAAAAAGAGAGGGGCAGGCAGAGTAGTAGTGGGAGTGGCGCTGGGCGTGGCGTGCCATTTGGAAGGAAAAAGGATTTATGATGCTTGTTATCGCGCAGCCAGAACGACGCGATGCGACGCAAGGCGAAGGCAAACGATGACAAAAGGTGACCGGTAAAGGGAAACACACGCACAACAAGCAGAGTGAGTGTGTGTATGTGTGCGTGTGTGGGAGGGAGAAGGGAAAGGAACAACAGCAGCAGCTGCGGCAATGGCGCGTAACGCAGATAAAATCTGCGCTAACAAAAAGCATTTCGGCTGGCGCTGAAACTCGTAAAACGCATGGGAAACATGTGTTCATTCATTTGTAGCTAAATTGTTGCTGTTGTTGTTGCTCCTTGCTGTTGCTGTTACTGTTACTTTTACTGTTACTACTAATGTTGTTGCCTTTTTCTTATTGCTAATCGCAAGTTTATGGCACAGGTGAAACTGCCACGTCTCCTTCGTTTCCCTTTCTAATGATGCGTGTTGGGAGGCATAAAATTTACATTAATTAAATTTCATAATAGGCTGCCGATAGCGCAAACGTGGAAGGGATGGGGAAGGGGGCTGCCCCTAATTAAAAAGCAACTCTGCAAATAAACCAAAAACCGAAAGCGAAAAGCCCAAAAGCAAAAGTTGGCGCCATTAAGGATGCCTAAAAGTATCTATTAGGCCAGGCTAGGCGAGGCGAACACGGCTAAATTAGTCAATAAATTAAAGCAAGCTGAATGGGCAGCAGCAGCAGCAGCAGCAGCAGCAGAAGGAGTGGGGAGGGCGGGGCAGTCACAAGTAGCCACACAAGACTTCTTGCGTCTGGCCAATTGGGCTCCTTCTCGGCCCAGGCAGCAGCATAACGAGCCAAAAACATTGCATTAAAAAATCCATTCATTAAAATGGCAAAACGTGGCACAAAATTTATGGCCCCCCAGCGAAGAAGTCGACGTGGCGAGTTGCTGCTTGCGACAAGGTGGAACGCGAGGGGTGATGAAGGGCAACGTCTCGAGTGGCAGCGCTTGGAGGAGGTTACCAACTCTGAGGGGGCTGTGCCGCATGCCGCATGAGCTGACAGGTAAGCGGCAACTTTAAGTGCTACGCCCTGCAATGGGACGAGCTGAAAGTGACAGAGATGAAGTGCGAGAAAAGCTCTTAAAGCACATTAAAGCTGCCTCAAGAGTTTTAAGCTCATTAATACTCATCATTCACAGCTGGGGCAACGTTGACGGATAGTTCAATGCGCTCGTCCAACACTTAATTGCTCGTAAAGCACATTAAAACTTTCTCAAGAGCTTTAAGCTCATTTAAACTCAATATTCACAGCAAACGTATCTCTGATTGAGAGTTGTATGTGCTTGTCTCACACTCAATTGACCTTAGAGCACATTTCAGCTGTCTCAACTGAGCTTTAAGCTCATTAAAGCTCATCAATCACTTCTGCCACATTGAGAGTCCCATGCGTTTGTCCTGCATTTAATTAATTATAAAGCACATTAAAGCTGCCACTCGATCTTTAAGCTCATTAAAGCTCATCATTCACAGCTGGGGCGTGGCTGATTGAGAGTACGCGCCGCAGTTCAATGCGCTCCTATTGCACTCAATTATAATTTGCCCAGACAGACAGACAAACAGCTCCCTCCGCACACTGTCTGACTGAGGCCTCCCCGGGGAGTGAAGCAGAGCCAAAGGGGGGGAAGGGACGCTGCGTCAAGCCATTAGCAAAGAGCAACAGCCTCATATACGGTGTGGCCTCACATAAAGATGTGTGTGAATGCGGTGGTTGCACGGGAGAGGGGAGAGCGCCGACTGCGGGGACTGCTAGGGACGCCAAAAAGTGTGCAACATTTGCAAAAGTTAAAAGCATTTGTCGGTTTATCAGACTCCGTCCCAGACCACACAAACTCTCTTCATTCACTTCCATCTCCTTTCACACAAGTTCCTTTCACTCGTTTCATTTCATTTCATTTGGTTATGAGTTTGTGATTTGGTTTTAGGCCCCAAATCCCCCTCTCTCTTTCCCCCTCTCTTTCGGTTTCTCATCTAAACGTAATAGACCCGAATCTGTGTGTGATAGTAAAGCCTGCAGAGCGTGATTATTCAACAAGCGGAAGGTGAGGGAGGTTGACAGGAAGTATTTGCCACTTTCTGAAAAGGGGATTCACTTGGCAATTCTTTTTTTTATGTGTGTGTGTGTGTGATCGAGATTAGCTTAACAACTTGGAAAGTATATGAAGAAGTTAACAGCTTTCTCTGCATTACCTTTGTGGATTGCAAAAGGTTTTATTTCTTCATTGAACTGTTGTAAACTTTTGGTAGATTGGAATTATTGTATTGCAGATATTGACGGCAGCTTATAGAGATATATTACATTAGTTTTATATGGCCATTCATTGCCAAGTACTTGCCATTGTTTGCCGTAGCTTCAACTTGCAGTTTGTTTTCTATGAAAACTTTAAAACTTTTCAAACACTTCTTCCACATTTCTATCACATAATTACCAATAAAAGCAAAGTGAACTCAAGAGTTGCCTATAGTATTTCTACTATATACATATATATATGTTTCTTGTGCGGTATCTAAAACGTGTTTTGTGTGGCCGCAATGAAAGTTATTATATTTGACTAAAATCCAAAAAAGAAATAATAAAATTCAATTGCGAACTTTGGCGTGCGGCAAATGAAAACAAAATAATGAATATACTTCGCACACACACAGATACATATACACTCACATACACACACTCACATACACACTTACCGCAAAAGACGCCAAAAAAGTTGGCAAGTTCTGCTTGCCACAGACTTTGGGGCATAAGAAAACATAACGACGACGTCGGCGAGAGTACCAAAGCGTAGCAATAGTTCCCCCTCTCCCTCTTTTTATCTATCTATATATCTCTGTCTCTCTCTCCCTCTCTCTTACTCATCAGTTCTGCCACGCTATTGCTGTCTCTTTCGTTTGGCGATGCCTGCAGCAAACACATGTCAAATGCGCTTTTTAAAAACAAGTTTTTCCTCCTAGCGTAAAGTTGCAGCACGGAAGGGAGGTAGCTGGAGAGGAGGTGGGGAAAAATAAAAGCCAAACTGCTTATCTCGACAAAAAGCCAAAATGTAAGGCGGTCTGGCGGCGAGGCAGCAGCCGGAGGGTGGGCGTGGCTGTTGCACTAATGGTGCCAAGCAACCGGAAATGCCGCCATGCATGTCTGCTTCTATTTGAACAAAATGGAGGCTGTGTATCGCTACAGACGCGCCGTGAGTACGGGTGTGTGTGTGTGTGTGTGAAGATCTTGATTGCCTTTTGCTACAAAGCGAAATTTATAAGAGCTTCTTCCTCATCCTCTGCTGCTTGCTTGGTTTGGCTTGGCTTCGCTTGTCTCGACTTGTCTTGGCCTTCGTTTTTGCTATGATAATTTCCGCAGTTTCTGTATTATATAAAACAAGTGCAGTCGCCATTTTGATTTGATGGCCGAGTTTCTTCAGCTACTTCCTCTTACTCTGCAATCAGATACGTACAGGAAGTCGGGCGAAGGAGGGAGACAGTGCAGTGAAGAGAGAGAGAGGAAGCTGGAGAACGTGATGTGTGCCGCGTGCGAAATGCGAATTGGAATTGACATTTTGGCCAATGGCCAACGAAATGCTTTAGTGAGATGATGGCACACACACTCAAACACATACTCACAGTCACAAATACACACTCATTCACACACAAACAATCTCAAACACACACACACACACATGTAAAGCTTACTAGTTATGCAAGCAGTTGAGGACTTTTGACATCTGCTACAGGCTGCGCTTTATTTATGGGCTCAACTTTTTGTTTGATTTAATTATATACAGAGAAAAAACCTTATAAGGGCTGCACATAATATACTTTATCAGCCTCTTGATTGAAATGCTCAGAATCAAAAGGCTTTTTGCTTTTTTCCACTTCTTTGCCTTTTTCTGCAAAGTGCTTGATTGAATTAAAAATGTAGCCTACTTTTCAGCGCCTGCCTTAAAAAGTCTGCATCGCAAGCACCTAAGCGCATAATCAAAACAACAGCCACGCCCACACACAACAACACACATGCAGGCTGCCAAAACTTCCCCTACTCCTTCCCTTTTCCTTTCCCCCGTCTACCTTCACTCCACCTCCCCCCCCGGCAACAACAACAATAAGAAACAAAGTGTGAAACGCTGCGCGTTAATTGAATTTCGTAACGAGAAGCGAGAGTCGAAAAGTGTTTCTAGTTAGTTGTGCAGTGTTGTTGTAATTGCTGACGATGCTGCATGTTGCTGTTGCTGTTGTTGTTGCTGGTTTTCGGTTGGTCGCTTCGCTGCTTATCCAATTTTAGTGCAATTGTTGTTGTTGTTGTTAGCATTAGCTCAAAAAGTTGCCCATTAATGGGCACACGCTGCACGATATATTTTCCTCGTATGTGGGTGTGTGTGTGTGTGTGTGGGAAGGCTGCAAGGAGAGAAGAGGAAGGGAAGTACGCCGCAGTCGCTTAGAAATGCTGCGGGAGCGCAGCTTCTGTTGTTGATTTGCAATGCGATGCAGGCAGCGCCGCCGTGTTTGTTTTTGGCCACGCCGCGCCGCAGCCACTGCCACTGTATCTCTGTTAAACCACCTCCCCCACCTCTTACCCCTCTACACAACCTTTTTCTAGCCTGCCCTGAACTGTTGTTTGATTGCGTAAATGGCAACGCTGTAGGCTACAGTTTTTGTGGCCCACACCATCGCCCGCGTCGACAGCGTCAACAGAACTTTGCACTTTAGAATGGCAATTGCAATGCCAGACTACGGCTCTCTAACTACGGCTATAGCTCTGAGCTGCGACCAACGCTCGCTCCGCTGCTGCCAACTGCGCCGGAAGTCAATAAAAGTTGGCCTATTCCGCAAACGGCGAACGCAACGAGGCAGTCAACGTGCTGCGTTCTGTGTCTGAGTGAATTGTGCACAGTTCCCTCGTTCTCTTTCTCTTTATTTTTTTTTTTGGTTGTTTTCTCTGTTGAGGCAACTGCAACGGGTCAACGGTTAACGCTAACCAAATTAGCGTTGATCAGTTTTCGCCTGGAATTTTAAAAAAGTGCCGAAAAGGTAAACTTTATAGACAGCGAACGAGAGATAAAGATTCACAACCTTTGTCCGACTTTAAATTGTTAGAAAGGAAAGAAAGGATTATGTAGACAACTTATAGAGCTCTATTGAAATAAAATATATTTTAATCTTGAGTGGGAAATTTTCAAATATTGTTCCCATTTACATATATACAAATCTGCGTATAGATTTCCCATTTAAAGCTAAGCTCTCAAATGTACTCAGCACTTTATTATTAAATAAAGAAAATATACTTTAATATTCTTTTAAGAGAGATTATAAAATATGTTCATATAATTATATATTTTACAAGTATAAGATAATAAAATGTACTAATATTTTTTATTGATATATTTTATAATCTTATAAATATAACCATTATTTAATGTTAGTTTATATTTATGCATGTATGTATATTATTTATGTGTACCTTTTCATGTTTTCTTTAAAAAAATAAATAAAAAATAAATTTAAATAAATGTATATATTTTTAAATAAGATTTTGAAAGATAATTATAATAATTTAATTTATAATCTTTCATATAAGTGTTAGTATTCAATTAAATTCCAAATTTATTTTAAACACATTCTACCTGCAAATTTCCCTTTTTGATTTCCCCATATAAAAAGTTCTAAAATGCTTTCACTTCTCCACTTTCTGCAGTTGCACACAAAGCGCCCTCTATGCCGCAAGGATCAAAAGCTCCGAGAGCTTTTAGAAAAGGTGGCGCTCTCTGCTGTTAACAACAAAGGAACCACAAGTGGCGCCACCTAGCGAAAAAGCAATACAGCAATACAAAAGATTGGCAAGCACTACCTGCAGCAGCTGAAAGCACAGGAGCTTTTAAGCGCCACAGATGCAACAGGCTGCAAAAGCAAACTAACGGAAAATGTAACAAAAGGAACACAAAAAATACAGTTATACAAAATAATGAAAAGAAATAAAAAGGTAAACAGACGCACCCAAATGTCGTTGTTTAGTTGCTGCCACTCCACATTCAACTCCTCGTTCATGTGACAACAACGATAGAATATTTTCCAATTTCCCGTAATTGATGCACGACGCGTTTCAAGATCGTGCACCTGAAAGGCCAAAGGCCAATCGTTTTCCATTTTGCCAAATTAAAAAGAGTATACACAACACAATCGCCAAGAAATTAAAACACTTGTTAAACAATAATTTAAAATAAAAAAAAAAAAATTAATTAAATTATAAAACAAAAGACGAACTTCAACTGCTTGTGACTCACTGAGAAATCAAATGATACTGAGCAGGAAACCCACCGCAGTGAGCTGAACCGACGGCGCTGCTGTATGACTGCGCGGCAAGCTAAATTCACCAAAAGGTGGTGAGTTTCTCCTAGAGACAATGTACAATGTACAATGTTTGGCAATATTTTGCGAAATTTCACCACAGCCCACATCAGCAAGCAGGTGCAGGTGCATTTGCTTGTTAATGTGTCTTTTTAACAAACAAACTGTTGAACAAGGATTAAGATTCTTCGAGAATTGATTCCCTGGCAATTTACAATCGTAATTTTAAAGATAAAACATTGATACAATAACTATTCACCTTCAAACGATGTATGAATTGGTTCAGGATTGTGTTGCAGTTACCTTTATTATTTAATAAAATTTATTTTTATTTAAATTTTTAAATCCCTAGTTACTCAAGAAATAATAATAATGCCATGAACTGTTGCTTTTTTCTTTTAATGTATATATGTTGTTTAAATGAGTTATATTATTGTAATTCACAAGCTGTATTATATACATTTTATAAACTTTTAATCTAATAAATATTTAGAAAACTCACCTGTCTCTGATGGAATTCCATGGCCGGTACATTGGCATTCAGCTCCACCGCAGACATTTGTTCAAATTTTTGTGGTTTTGTTACGGGGGTGAATAAGTGTACGTTGCAAATTGTTATTGTTTATTTTTTTTCTGCTCACTGTCACTAATACTGTTAAACACTCACGAGCCGCTTGTTATTTGACATGTCTTGTGTGGCGAATTCGCCGTTAAGTTGTACGCCTAATTGAATTCGCCCCCTCCAAGAAAACAGCGACACACCGAGAGGCTTGTTGCTTTTGTTGTGACTGTACGTACGTGTCGCCACTACCGAATAGCACGCTCGCAGCGTACACGCTCTTCTATCTCCTCTTCTTCCTCGTCTATCCACTGGTGTTAGCCTTGAGCTGCTGCTGGACCTTCCGCTGGCTTTGGGCACTGAATAAACCTTTGATTTTTAGTATCCCATTTACAGTTTCTGACTTGGCGTCATCTCCTGTCTGTGTTTATTAAGCTGAAAGCAGGGAAAACCAAAAGAAAATTGTATTATTATTGCTTTCGGATAATGCTACGTGACAGTCCCCATCAGACTTTGATCAACAATTTGCAACGTAATGTTAATACATAAGTGCGGGATACACTCGTAATACATTTACGTGAGTATGTGTGTATGTGCGTTCGTTACGTATCTCTTGTTGTACACTGAGATACAATATAAATAAAGCTATAGTACGGTAATTTATGCTGAAATCGTAGTAGTTGCAAGGGTATTCAAGCTGCGATAGGTCGTGAAACTTCTCTATTTACTATTGGATATTCGCTGTCTCTTTTCTTGCCTTTCTCTCTCTATATATATTATGTTTTTGTTTATAATGTTTGATGATAGATTAAAGTAAGATTTGAATCGGAGTAGTCAGGGGTATTTCGTTTTATATTGAGTATTTACGTCCTCGTTTCTATTTTCTTTTTTCTCTCTTTTTTATACTCCCTCATTTCTCATAATAATTTATAATATATCGAATGCATAATGTAACAGAATGCATCAGTTATTTATGCAGAAATCAAAATATTTTCAAGGATATTTAAGCTCCAATATCTATTCTTGAATATTTTATTGAGAGAGAGAATCTATTTCTCCTTCATTGTTTATGATATCTCAAGGAAACTAGCTGACAACACGTTCTCACATATTTACTGTGTCAATTCAAGTGCATAAATTCACATTTTGTTCTTCCTATATAAATAATATATATGGTATACTATTTGTACGTGTGTGTGTGTGCACTCGCACATGATATTTGCTCCGACCTATTGGCCAACTAGGGACCTGATGGCATCTAAGTGAATTTCGATTGATTTTCCTGGATTTTTTAGATTGCTCTGCCCTCGCTCGCTATGTGTACAGGTGTGTGTGATGGGGTGGAGGAAGAAAGAGGAAGGGGGGTGCAAGTATCTGCCAGGTGCGACTAGCTTGTTGGGATTTCTGTGTCGCAACGAATATTCGGAATTGCTAAAGTTAATAAGGCCAGATTGGCATGTGGATTGTTAAATGCCCAGCGATGTACAGCGATGGTATGTGGGTGTATTGGGCGTTTCCGATTGCCCGAATATTGAAATTGAAATGGAAATGGGCAAATTATGGAAAAAGGCAGCGCAGCTAAATCAATTTGTTTTGCCAAAACTAATCAGAGAATTTTTGGGAAACGGGAAATAAATTGATAAAGTGGAATGGCGAAACGAAGACGAAAGAGAAGAAGAGAAAAGATTTATTTATTAATTTATTATAGCTGTGCATTGAGTTTAGGGAAATAGAGGTATTAAAACGTAATGATACTCCAATGAATATGTACCTACAATATCTAAATGGAATATCAACTTTAACTCAAATCCCAATACTTTAAAAACGACTTTCAATTGCGGTAAATGCAGCTTGCACAAGTAGCTCAACTTATTGTTATAGAGATTGATATCTGAGCTTGTTACAATTCCCCACTCCCCACTCCTGACTCTCCACTCCCCACGCTGCCCCATCTCGTCCACACACAAGCTTAAACTATGCAAATCGCATGCACTTGTAGAAAAGAAAAACCCCTTGTAAATCTCTTGCCAATTTCAATACATGTGTAAGTGAGTGTTTGTGCGTATGTACACGTATGTGCTACCGGGCACAAATGGTGCTTGGAGTAAGTTTACCGTATTCCCCACGAACCTTATCGTACTTATCTTTAAATGTATTTGTACTATGTTGTACTGTGCTTCGCTTCACTTTGCTTCGCTGCTCGTGTGTGGAATAAATGCACAACATAACTTTGTCTTAGCCAATAGCCATTAGTAGTGCATTTCCATTTGTAATGCACACACACACAGAGGGGGAACCACTACAACTGGCTTTAATGGTCATTGCAAGAGTTTCGCTTTTGCCTGTTTCGCTTAACCAATTTCCATTGCAATGTGGAGACATCTGGCAACAAAGTTAACGCTGTTTTACCTGTGTCTCCACCTCCAAGAGGGCGGGGTGTTCCCAAAATGGCAAACGGAAAGGAAATTGTGCATATTTCACATAACTTTCACGCTGAAATGGCAAATGGCAGCCCCCACCTTCCAACTCTACCCCCTCCTCGACCAGCAACAGCAGCAGCAAAAAGGTATCAGGATACAGAACCAGTGCCAGGGCCAGGGCAGCCAGCAAATATTTGTAAAATCAAACGGTCTGATTCGCTGCCAGCCTTCCTCTACCATTCCCACTCCCTCTCCATACCTTTGCATCTCTCCCTTCTACACTTCTGCCTTCCCCTTCGTCTCGTCACGTGCCGTTGCGACCTGAGCTTATAAAACGTTAAGTGTAAATAAATTATTAGCGGGGCGTCAAGCCGTGTGTTTCCTCTGTGTTAACCCTTAGCTGGGCAAAAGCTGCGAGGGTGGTTTGATGCGTTGTGCAGTCATTTGCATAGCGCATGAGCGTAGAAGAGAGAGAGTGAGAGAGAGAATCCTCGGCTGTTTTAACCCGTTTAGCTCAGCAAATTGATTCGATTACTGTCTACAACTTATTGGACAACCCTCGTGCGGTGTAGCCCTTGCCTTGGGCCTGGCAAAAATGTGCCATGTTTGCCAACATGCAGCGAGTAACGAGACAATTACCGCTGGGAACGCCATCAGGAGCAGGACCTGCTACCGTCGATGCTGCTGCCGCTGCCTCTGCCTCTGCTGCTGGCCAAACATGCAACTTTGAACAGCTTCACACATACACAAGCGCACGTACACACACGCAGCGAGCAGCCACACATTGAGACAGCAACGATGAATGTGTGCCAACACTGAATGGCAAAACTAAAGCATACATTTCAGCGCAAAGTTGCTGCCTCTGCTACTGCTGCTGCCTTCTTTCTGTGTCCGCAGGGAGAGACAGGGAGAAAGGGCACTGTGGCCAATGTCTGCGTAGACAACGTGTTAAGCTTCAGTGGTTTGCCATTGCAAATGGGACACATTAGCAATGTTGCAAGTTGCAGCCGAAAGGGAGGACACTCAAGTGGAACAGCAGCGCAGCAGCAGCATGGGATGTGTCGAGTGGGAGTGGGTTGATGGGTGGTTGGAGATGACTGAAGGTGACTACTGGGGGTGGTGTCATCGAGAAACAAGGCAACACACGCCTGACAGCAGTAGCATTGCTTGCTTGGTTTGAGGCCTTCGCCGTGTGGCATGTGCCAAATGTGTCAGCTGCCACCACTGCCGACGTAAACTCGCTGCTTGAATTGCTTCATTTTTGGCGTCCTTCGACAAATTAGTTGACATTTCTTATCATTTTTGTCGCCATGCAAGTGCCAAATGAATGTCTAATGCTTGTGTATTTATTCAAATGAGTGTTTGCTTCACTCACACACTC
The DNA here is from genome assembly GCA_018904035.1 of Zaprionus ornatus. NCBI lineage: Eukaryota > Metazoa > Arthropoda > Insecta > Diptera > Drosophilidae > Zaprionus > Zaprionus ornatus. The sequence continues at coordinate 554,463 of JAEIFZ010000200.1, forward strand.
AAACGAAGTCAGCTGAAAGGCAAGTGAATAAAAATTCTCGACTTGCTGACTGCGAAAAAGCGCAAGAAGTGTAAAAAATGAGATTAAACTGAGAATTCATTTTTATATTTTATACTTTCTATTAAATATCGCTCGCTCTCTCTCTCTTTCTCTATCTATCTCTATTATTCTCTGTCTGTCTCCCTCCCTTCTCTGTCTCCTTTGTTCATTGTCTTTTTAATGCCGAAAACTCATTTTATATATTTCTATTGAACAACTCTTTTTTTCTGTTTTTTCTCTTTCTTTCTCTCTCCTTCTTCCCTTCTTATTCTTTCTCATCTGTTGTCTTTCCTTTTCTCTTTGTCTGTCTTCATCGTGACTTTGCTTCTCTTTCTAATGACTTCATTTGCGTCACTCGCTTCTGCTTCTTTTTTCCGACATTAGCCAACACTGCTCGCGGCGCTTCTCCTTAATTTTCAGCATTGCAGAACACTTTAAAGAGGTATCGAAACTTCGCAAGGACGCGTGTTTTGTAAGTTCTCATGAACTTTGCTGCCCACGCTGGCGTCAACAGGGACTGCGACGGCGTCGTTTGTTTGTTTTGCGCAAAAAAGTTTCATGTGCTTGTTTGTTTGTTTGTTTGCTTTGCTTTGTGCTGTTTGTTCTGCTAAAAACTCTTCAGCAGCGCCCAAGGCAGTAACTGCAGCAACAACAAATACAACAATGGCAACAACAAAAGGTTGCGCTGCCACGCGTAAAATATTTCTTAGAATTTCTACCGATGCCTTTTGCATTCAACGTGACTTTAAGCACTTACACAAGCACAGCAGCACACAAACACACACACATACAAACTCTCTAAACACCCACACTGACATTCGAACAATGATATTTCTCATTTTGGCTACAATAGCACGCAGTGAATAGCGGCAAGTTCATGTTTTGGTCTGGCTTCAATGCAATTGCTACCCTAGAGGCAGTTTCAAAAGGGGTATATTAGTTGCAAAGGGGTATAAAACTAACGATAACATTGGAATGTTACCTAAACTGATATATCTTCCAGTTCTTCTTGCAGTACTGTAAAGTGTCTTTCTATAGGGTATACAGGGTATCAGACACATCATTCGCATCTGTTTCGCATAGCTCCTGTCGTTATTGTTACGCGTTGCTTTATGATTTTTAATATGGCAACTGCAGAACTCGTAAATTTTGCGCGGCAAAATGTTGCATACTTTGCTTTCTCTTCCTCTCTCTCTCTCTCTATTGCTCTCCCTCTCTCTCTCTATCTCTCTCTGTTTGTTTGCCTGCTTAAACACACACGCATTATACAATTTCATGTTTGCACACTCCCTACGCACACACACACACAGAGCTACGCAGAGCAATTGACAACTAGCCGTGGCAAGAACAACAGCAGCAGCAGTAGCAGCAGTGGCAGCAACAACCACGCCCCACGTGCCCGCCCACCCGTTGAGCTGAGCTCAGCTCAGCTGGCAATTTCCTGGCAGCATTTTTCTACACTTTACGAGACATATATTTCTTGGTCCTGTTGCCGTTGTTGTTATTGTTTCTACTGCTTCTGCTGTTGTTGTTGCGATTTTTCTTGGTTTTATCGTCGTAGCTTTTGATGCTGAAAAATTGTTGCTTGCTTGCTTGCGACACAACAGCAACATTGTTGTTTTTGCTGCCGCTGCTACTGGATATTAAATATTTTTTATGGCCACTTTAAAAGTTTGCACAACGTTTCTGCTGCAAAATGCTTTATCAAATTGAATGGAAAGCCTAAACAGATAGTCCAAGTTTATTGGAGCTACAATTTATAGCATTTCTCAAATGTATAGCAACAACAATTCTTAAATGAATCCTTGACAAGCAAACAAAAACAACAAAACACAGAAAAGCTATTTCTTATGGCCTCCTAAAGGCAGGCAACGTTTTTCTTTGAAATTGCAACCCAATTTCGCCTGCAGTTTTCTTACTTTAATTTCACATGAAAGTTAAACAATTAATACAAAAGATTCAAAGAACAGAGAGCACGTCTACGGCAACTCGTGCAATGCTCTGTCAATCTGCTGCGTCAGCCAGCAGCTGACTCTCTCTCTCTTTCTCCCCTTTCTCTATCGACTTTGGCCATTGTTATGCTTTGGGCTTTGTCTTGATTGGGAGTATTTCGCATGGGAATTGCTCGATATAAAAGAAAAGCAAAAGGCAATTTCATTTATAAAATACGTACATATCATTTAACAGGGTATATTTCGTACATACAATATATTTATTTTTAAAAACCTACATATCCTTTTATAGGGTATATTTCGCATATACTATAGGATATTCTATAAAGATAAATTACTTTAGTATCGTTTGGCATTTCCATTCGATTTTGCTTCGTTTCGCACGTGGCATTTTCTAATTTAGCCGCAAATATTTACTATAGCCAAATACCTTTGCCAACTGCATCAACTTTGGTCATTAAACATTTGTTTGCGCATCAAATTAAACGCACGGCCAGACCAAAAGTCGTAGCGCTGCGATGCCGCTGACTCTTACACAGACACACGCAGTAGCTCTCACCCACTCTCACACTGCTGCCCCCTCTCTCTTGTTTTTACTGCCGTCACTTACTCACACTGTAAAGTCTGCGGCTGTACTGAGCAGCAGCAGCAGCAACGCCAACAGCGACAGCAGAGCAGCCTCTGCCTCAGCCCAAGCTGTATAACAGTTTGCACTCTTGTTGTTATACACGCTGAGCGCGCGCTCTCTTTGACCAACGCGGCACTTGCGCTCTTTGCTGTCTTTGCTTTGTTTACATTCAACCAGCATTGAAACGTAAAAATTCAACTTGTTTTCTCGCCTCGTTGTCCTCGTGGTGCTTCGCTTGTGGTTGCGATTTATCAATTGTTGCTTAAACCAAGCGTTTTTTATGTCAATTGCTTGACCTTCAATTAACTATTCGTTGTGTCTGACATTGAAATAACTCACGTGAATGTGTGTGTGGCAGCAGCTGACTGCGGCTTAATTGCTTTTGTTTGCCCGAGAGCTCAATTAGTGTAGTTCTAGTTGTAGTTGTTGTTGTTGTTTCGAGTTGAGTGTGTGGATGAACAGAAAGACAGCATTTTTCCGATTGACACGGTGATTTATGCACTGCACTCGAGTTGCCCTCCTTTATTGTAGCATACTTTTTAGCATGTTTGTCTAAAGCTGATGAGTTTCATTGAGTGCGCTTAGCAGTGTGTGTGTGTGTGTGGGTGGGTGGTTTGGCAAGTTTATTTAGCTTTTTAATGGCTAGTTTATTGAGCCACTTCAACAATTTTTAATTTGTTTAAAATTTAAATTGGATTTTCGCCAAGAGAATTATATGATGAGCCCTAATACTCAGCTATATTTGACCACAGCGGCTTCTCTATTGCCCGCATGCTTATCCAAAATAAGCCATTTTAAATGCAAATTTTATGTGTGTGTGTGTGTGTGTGTGTGTGTGTGTCCGAAAACTCGACCTCTTGGCCGGTCGGACGATAAGGGTCGATAAGCACTCTGTGTCTGTGTGTGTGTGTTGACAAAAGCAAATAATTTAAATATTATGGAGGGGGGGGGAAGAGAATGACGTTTTTTCTTTTTCGAAAATTACATGCGGCTAGCCGGCATATCAGAAACAACAAAAGCCTTGTGCGAGCCGACAAAAACACATGTCACATTTTTGTGTGTGAAAGTTTTCTTGAAAATCTGTAAGCTGCGCTCGGGACAGTTTTGGGACACGCACACACACACACACACACACATACAACGGAACCAAGCGATGCTATTCAAGGATTTTATTTTGCATAAACAAGGACAGTAGTGGCACTAGCAGAGGGAAGGAGTGTGGGGTAGCTGCAAAAAATATGCAAATACATTTACGTAGTGGCCCAAAGGACATAAGTGACGACAATTTGCCAGCATGAGTACAACTACACATACACTTACGGATGTGAACGTGTGTGCGTGTGTGTTTTGCTGTGCTGTGGCCTTTGCTCATTTGAATTTCACATTTGCATTCCGAATGTGAATTGCAGCTCATCGAAAAGCTGCCATCGATCATCATCATCAACATCAACATGAACATGCACGTTAACCACGAATAGGTATAACCGCAGTCGAAGTCATTAAAATCATGTAGAATGTATTTTAGAGAAGGCACCAACTGAGGCTGAGGGTCCTTGAAAAAAGCGTTTTAATTGAGCTGCTGCTGCAGCACTCGATAGTTCGATAACTTGGAAGAGAACGCAGCAGCAAAGAGGAGCCGAAAAAAGCAGCAGAAAGCAACGAATCAAGTTCCTGTGCCGAAACTTGAATACTCTCGTAGTTTAGAAAGTTATGATACTTTGATTAGAAGAAGAATTCCATAACGAATGCAGCACAAATTGAGAGATACATTGAAATAAGTAAATAAAGAGATTGCATAGTATATGTAGTACGTAACAACTGTCCCAGCCACAAGGAGAGCATATACACAGCAAATTTGCAATGCATTTTCTTTCAACTCCACCTCGATGTCGCTGCATAATGAGCCACAATCAATCCAGCGTGCATAAAATGGAAATCCCAGGGAATCTTTCAAGTTATTTGCTTGAAATTTTCGTTTAGCAAAGCAGAAATATAATTGAAGTGGTCTTGAAGAGAAGATGAAGCGACAGGGAGAGGGAAAGAGAGAGAACTGAATTATAATTAGTTTATATACAGCATTTAATTTGCTTGCTAATGTTTCTAATGTGCACAGCGCAACATTTTCAAATTGGCATAAATTAATCATATTAACGAACTGACGACTGCACAAAAGGCAACAGCAAAAGCGAAAGCGTTGCGTGTACCTTGCGGCTGTCTCAAAATATGCAAATTTTCAAATTTCATGAAATATGCTCAACGAATGCTGCTTGCTTGCTGCTTTTGGATTTAACTCCCCGACATTTTCAGTTGCGCCACAAGCTGCTGTTGCCTCTGCTGCTGCTGCTGCGAACTGCATAAATTTATTGCATACTTTTGAGGGCAACGAATTTTCTATGTATAGCAGGCACAGACTGAGTCGGAGGCTGAGTCAGGCAGGCATCCTTCAATGTCGCCCATTTTCGAGTCGAGTTCCAAGCGAAACCAAGCAGAAATTTCTCATGAAGAATAACGACAAGACGTAACAAGAGAAAGACGAGAGAGAGAGAAAGGGAGAACACATATCAAATGACAAAATGGTAGACAAAATTCTTGTCGGGCCCATCACTGAGGAACGTAAAATTATAATTGGATAATCTGTACAAAGGCGCTGGCATCGCTGTAGGTCGTTCTCAAATACAGGGTGTTTTTTTTTATTTTTATCTTGCCACATAATGAGCGAGCACAACGTGCCACAGCAGCCACGTAGCTAACAACAAGAACAATATGCAAGTGTCAAAAATGGCACAAAGCTAAAAAAAACAACAACTGTACTCCAAGGAAAATGGCCTCAGGCAATGCGCGCGCTTCTATTTACAACTGTGCGGCTAATTTTCACAGCAACAACAACAACAACAGTGAAGATGAAAATGTAATGGTGAAAAATGTTTGTAATGGAGCGTACACAAAACTTTTGCGTGCGTCACAGGGCCACGAAAAAGATGACAATGAAAAATGCAAAAGAACATGAAAAATACTAAACAGAAATGTTAGCTGAGAGTAACTATGGATGCGTACAAACTTAAGCTGGTCTGAACAATTTAATTTCCAGAGATCTTTTAACATTCTCCTACATACAGAACATTTTGTTAGATGAATTTCTTATTAATAACATATTAAAGCTTCATTATAGGCGGACTTGAAATGAGAGAAAGACAGGCATTCTTATGATTTTTAAGCAGCTTAGTTCGGAGAGTACTGTACTCCCATTATAATTTAACTAATCCAGCGGTCTGCGGAAGCTGAAGCGACATTTCTGTCTGACTTCCGTGACGGCGGTGGGTTTTCAATTATGCAAAGAGATTTGCCGACTTTGCTGGACTGCAGCGAAAAAATGTTTTGATTGCGCGAGTCGAGCGGAAAATCTGTTAATAAAATAAAGGCAATGGCAGGGAGGGAAGTAGGGGCAGCGTTTTCAGGCATATTTATTTTTAATTTTCATCATTAATTATGCATTTCTCAGGCGGCATGCGCTTGAAAACGAGGCCTGGCCTGGACAAATGTTGACTCAACAAGCAAATTATGTTTGGCCATTATAAAGTACATAAATCAAACGGCAATGGCAACGACAGGGGAAGGGGCAGAGGCAGTGGGTAGAGGCAGCAGCAACTCGAAGGCAAGGATTAGCCTCAGCTTGTTGATATTAAAAACCCGACGCAATTATGTCAATAAGCTAAATTGTTTATGGCCGCCAGGCTCAAGGAGGTAGATCGAGATGGAGCAAGAGAGAGGGAAATCTAAGAAATTTGGTATCATTAATCATTTGCATGCTTCGTGACTGGACCAGGCAACTAAGTCGTTATGGTCGACCCGGGTCTCTCTCCCACATAAACAATGGCGCCAAAACTAAACAATAAACTCAGTTTTGGGGTTCGTTTGTTAAGCAACTTATGAGAAGGCAGGCAACTTCTTTCCGCCCAAAAGCATTAAGAACTCGATAATGTTGTGAGCTCTCTCTCTCTCCCCCTCTTTCTTTCCCCACATTGAAATCAGTTAGCGAACTTGTCTGTTAGCAATACTCCAATCAGCATAAACAGCTGATGATTCGATAGTGCCGCCAGCGGCAGCAGCACCCAGTCACAACAACAACAACAAGAACAACCGTAACAATTGGCGAATCTAATTCGCAGACGTCTGCCGAAGTACTCATAAATTTCGCCTGTGGCCATCATCGAGCAAAGAAAACACACACAAATAGGGGGAGAGAGAAAGGGCAAGAGAACAGCGATGTGGAGGACTGCAACTACTACAACAACAACAACAACTGAACAACTACTACTACAACTACTGAACGCTTGCTTGAGCTTATCGCTGAAAGCGAATCGGCAGCATAAGGAAGCAAGCTACAAAGCGGAAGTTAAAGCAAGAAAAAAAGAACCACACTAAGCGACTTTTCATACACAGCAGCGAGAAAGGCATGAAAAACTTTGCAGCGGAAGTGAATGAAAATGACATGGAGAAGGGGAAGGTATCGGATGGGGACAAGGGGTACAGGGTGAGTTGCGGCTGGCTGTGGCGCAACGCAAGCGAAAGGGAAACACCGCAGCGAGCAAAACTCTAAGGGCAAGGCAAGTTTCAGACGAGGGTACGGCGCACAATATGATAAATAACAGATGAGCAAAGAGTGTCAGCAATGCCGCTGCCATGGGGTGCACACGAGAGGAAGGGGAAAGGGGGGAAGGGGAACAAGCGCTGCGAGTGGCATCGGCTTCGTTGCTTATTGAAAGTACTGAAAGTATGAAGAGGAACAAACACATGCCAGCAAGGCATCGCAGGCGCATGCAGAGCAAGGCGACAAGAAGGTCGACAAGGATAAAAAAAAAAAAAAAAGAGAGAGGGAGAAAAGAAGATTGAGTGAAAGATTTCTTAGCTATGCCTAGAAGAGGGTTTAATATAGCTAATCTGTTTATAGTTACGAGTACATACAGTTTATATACAGAGAAAACTCTCTTGGGAAGGGTCGTCCACTTAACATAGGTTTCTGCAAAGGGAGTTCGCACTGTATACATACATTTAGATACCTAAAACATTGCGTATTAGCATGCAGTACTAAAACATTCAGTTCATTCAAGTTAATCCATCAGTTAAAACTTTGAAAAAGTTTCTGCTTTTTAAAGTCATCAATCAAATCGCATTGCGGCCACTTGTCGGGTGTACCGAGTACCGCACACAGGGTGTCGTCCTCAGTTGCAGCTCCTGGCAACACTTTGAAAATACATTGACTGTGAGAATGTCATGAATATTAAATTGCGATTATTGCCTTTGGCAGCTTCGTTGTCATCGTCGTCGTTCATTCTCCATCTCATTCTGGTTTACTCCTGCTTCTTCTGCACATGATCCTTCAGTTCTACTTCTAGTCACTTGCTATTTTTTTTTACCCTCCACTCGAATGTAGTTCAACACTCGACGAGCTTAATTAAATGCGCTTTAATTAAGTCAAATATTAACCCAGTGCTTGAAAAGCGTGTCACATGCACACCCAAAGGAGAAAAGGGAAGGAAAAGAGATTGGGATAGTGGGAGTGAAACTGATGTGATTGGGAATTTTGATTTATTGGCAGCTAACGAAGTTTGGTCAGCATCAGCAGCAGCAGCAGCAGCAGCCGTGACTGATGGGCATTGATTTTGAACAAGCATCGCCTGATTTGCATATCATTTGTTATCAACTTGACTTTTACTTAGGCGTCAAATCAGTTTTTTAAAGTTTTAGTCTTAGTTTCTTCTCCAAACGATAAATAACAAAATTTTTTGATACCAATTTAAAATAAAACCTTCAAAATCTTTTTGTATTCTAAATAGCAAAATGATTCGTGTTGTTGGATGCTTAACGCCTGTTGCGGTTAATCGATTGCGTCACTCGCCGTCTGTTACGAAGAACGTTAATGTGCCTCATATGCTTTATAAGTCATGTGTTTCGGCCTTTAAAACGAAATCAGTGAAAATCAATGAAAATTCTATCCAGCGATAGTCGTGTTTGTTTTCCAGCGAGATTGAGAGAGAGAGAGAGATTGCAAGGGAGTATTTCATTTCTATGAACGAACAGAATCAATTTGGAACCATGCCCACTCCCCTCATTACATGTTGCTGATTACCATTATGATTACTTTTACATTCAAAATTCACGTCATAATACGTCTATGTGTGTAAAAGCAATGGAAATGGAAAAGAGATACCCATGGATGAGTCAAGGCCACTTGGTAACTAATCTATCAAAGAGCAAAACAAAAAAAAATGAGTATTAAAAGTTGTATTCTGCAAACTGATTATAATCCGCCCTGTGATGCGAAGTAATCCCCAAGTACTTTGGCATCACTCGGCAACCCTGTCATAGCGGCTTGTGGGCAAGGCCTGTCTTCTGTTTTTAGCAGGCCTAGGCGAAGGGGCCCCACGTGTTCTGTTATAAGCACACGCACAAAAAAAATTGTATTCCCTTTTGTATTTATTCGTATATATGTTGTTAATGTTAAATTTGATCATAAACATAATCTAAAGTCGATTTGATTTTATCTGTGTGGCTTTTGTGGCTCAGAAGGCTTTTGACTGATGGAAAAGGGGGCACGTAGGAGGAGTGCTGTGCAACCACGAGAGGCAACTGTAATTGAATTTTTCTTTGTTTACAAACAAATTGTGGTTGACTGACAAAACATTAAGGCCAACAATATGCGGACTTGGCTTATGAACCCGTTCCAAGAAATCACATTAATTATACCCGCTAGAAGGGTATGATAATTCTATGAAAACCGAATGAATGCGTAGCAAGCAAAAAGATTTATCTTCAACTTGTTCAAAGAAAGCAGCAATGATGATGATTATGGAGCCATATATAGAAATATTCGAATATCGGTCCGTATGGACACTTTTATCTCAGTCATTGACAATATATCTTACTATTGGACGCAGATGTTTGCTATAGAATTCGATCAGGTCTACCTACACTCCCGTCAATGGAATTCCAAGTGTAAATTTAATTGTGGACAGTTTATTTTTGGTAAACATAATAACTATCAACGCCCAAATGATTTCGAAAAATTTGGTTGCAATCTGATAATAAATAAAGAAGTTATTTAAGAAATCATTTAAAGAGTTACTGATTTCCAAAGCGCTTCCTAAGGCAACACAAAATACGCTAAAAATATATAATGTATGGATAGCAGGTATATCACAGTCGAGCACCATCGATTGTAGCTTTCTTACTTATTTTGCCTTTGTTCATAGAACTTTAGAAGGCTGCGACTAAAGAATACCCTTATTTAAACAAGAATTCCAAGATATCTCTATGCACCATTAAGTTTGAAGAACGAATTTCAAGAATTTGTTATGCATTATATGTATTACTCAATCCGTTTATCTCTCACGTCTAGAGTAAGAGAGAAAAGCGTTCAAGGCACTCAGCTATTTAATGTATACAGAGTCTATTTTCGAGTGTTATGGCCAGTGCATGCCCGTACAAAGCTCATAAAGAAGCCGCCAACTCATTTCGCATATTGAAAATTAAATTGCGGCCAACACGTGCCTGGAAAGAGAAACAGCACAGACCGAAACAGAAACTGAATACTTCATGAACGTCACACCATGTGGATGTAACACTGGGTCGGCGAGTGTGTGGGTGTGTGGACAGTGTATAATGGCAAAGATTGTTAATGCCACGTAAGGAAGCGAAATGCGAAAGAAAATTCAATTAAAATCGCTTGCAAATGGGTTATGTGGCATGGCTGTGGATTCAGTGTGGAAAGCTATCAAAATAACCCACAGAAATCAGTGCAGACAATTTTAATCGGATTTTTAAATTGCGAAAAAACAATTTAAACTTCAATGTCCAGTTTTTCTTTTATTTATTTTCTCATCTTTCAACTAAATTGAACTTCAAACTTGGTTGCGTTTTCAACTGTCGGCATGACTTGGGCTTTTACGCCATTTCAACTTCATCCGCTTGGCGAGAGAGCAACGCGATTACCTGATAAACACATTCTGTATATATTATTGAATTCACAGCGCACAAACACGTAGACAAACACACGCACACACACTCGTACACACACGTACAGCAGCATAACCCGGAAACGAGCTGAAAGACAACCCCAAAATGAAGTCAGTGTGCCGACGTGCACCTGATCCCTTTTGCCACAGCACGCAGCGCAAACTCACACACACACGTACACACACATGTGTACATATTGTCGTTGTCGTTTACGTTGCCGTGCGCTGTTATTTATGATAATTCAAAGTAATATCCTGCAGCAATTTCATCAACAAAGCCAACAGGCTGAGCACCAGCCCGAGTTGCCGTGAATGTCAATGTCGCCTCCCATATGCACGAGTGTGTGCGTGTTAAAGTAAATATCCTTTTCCAGTGCCAAGGACATGCCCTGGAGCTTTCGGGCGGGTGGAAAATGGCCTAAACGTGTCAAATGTGCAAATGCTTGTGTGAAAATTGCAAATTTGTTTATATAATTGGTAGGCAGCAGTGGCAGGTACTACATAAACTGGGCACTTCGACGAATTAGATCCATAAAGCATCAATAACACTTAAATGCTTACGATAATGCGATATGTGAGGGACACTCCTTTCAATTGGTTATCGACCCCATTTAAATAATAATCTTTAAGGTTATATTAGAATATATTAAATATATATTAAACGTTAAATAACATTTATCCCATGACGACCACAACACGCCACTGTTGTACAAAGAAAAAGAAAAAAAAAAAAGTATTCGATACCATACGACAGGACACGCTTAAAACAAAAATAATGATTAAAACAGGGCTCCTACATTGGCAATGTCGTCGTGGTCGTAGTCTCGTGATAAGCCCCGTTTATTTATTTTCGGGACAGGCCAGTTGATAGAGAAACTGAACCAGTGTACGAGTTGGTCGTCCAGTCATGGAGCCATTTGCAAGATACGATACTGAACCTTGCTCAGATAACATACCAGTGCCACGTATATCTATGTGGGCCCAGTCGGAACAGGGTACTAGCGTATGAAGGACAGCAGCAGCTAGACAGGCATTTGCCAATCCGCGTCCATCATTACTGATGTCATAGCCAAGTTCATCTGAGATCTGTTTTTTATAATAATCCCACAATGGCAATCGCCACATGCGATCGCCAGTTAGCGAGCCGGCGCGTTGAAATTGTTTCCAAATGTAATGTGAATTGGAGAAAATTGCCGATGCTCCATCACCCAAGGCATATTCTGTACCAAGTCCCATTGTAGCCACATCGACAATCAATCGCGGCTTTGTTGTTTGTTGTCCATAGAGCAACGGATCGGCCATTACCACAACACCGGCCTTATCTAAATCACGTATTGCCAATGATTTGCCATTGATCAGGGTACAAACATCACCAGGTTTGGTTGACATGCCCGAGGGCATATTCTCACACAGCGGTATAAGGAGTACCACATTGATGGGCAACGACAGTGCTGCGACGGCACGCATCATGCCCACACATGATGCTGCTCCAGCCATGCATGCCCGATTCGCATCCATACCTTCGCATGGACGCAAGTTGATGCCACCCGAATTAAATGTAATGCCCTTGCCCATGAATAATACAGGTTTATCCTCGGGCTCCACACCACAGTAGGTAATCTCCATGAGTACTGGTGGTTCGCACGAACCTTTAGCAATCATCAGCATCGAGTTCAATCGTTGCTGTTCAATCCAATCCATGGTGCGTACCTCCACTGTGATGCCACACGGGCACAATTCGTTCACGGTCTCCTGTGCGAACATTGTGGGTGTCATGCAATTCGCTGAAGCATCACAAAGGCGTCTTGATAAATTCTGTGCCTCTGCCTTAAAACAACCACGCACCCAAGCATCTGTATCCGATACATCGTATGGTGCTAGTCTTGATTTAATGTATTGATTCTTTTTTTCAATCAAATCCTGAAAATGCCATATGGCCAAATTAGCACCCTCGGCCGCCTGTTCGGCATAGTCCATGCTATCAACCCATATATCAGGGATGCCAAGTCTTTGCAGTGATCTAGCACCAATGCCCGCTGCAACACGAACATTCTCCATGCCCTCATCGAGCATCTCTAGCTCATTGAATCCAATGCCTTCCAAGCCCACACCGACTACAGCAATACAGGTATATTCATTATGAATATTAGTAAAAACTTTTCCACGTCCTAGTTTTCCTGATATTTTCGATTCACAGATCAATTTCGATAACATTCCCTCCGTCTGATCGTTGACCTTTTCACCAGATCGAGTTAATTTTGGCTCATCATTTCCCTCTTTCTGGTATATACCAACAACAAGACCTTTCAACGGTATCACAGGCTCGGGAGCGCATGTACGCGAACGAACTTGGGTGTGCTGTATACCATTATACCATTGTTTTGTCATGGAAACTAACAAGCGCATATGATTCATGTTGTAAAATTACTTTTAAAGAATTTAAATATATATATGCCGGATTTATTCCTAACAATGAAAAAACCGGAATTTAGAATAATACAAATTATTTTTTTTTTTTTACAAAAACAAAATAGTACAAACTACTAACTACTGCATAAAGTATACTAGGGACTGCCTGTACCAGTAAACCTGTGTCAGTTCAACTGGTTGACAAATAATTCAACGTTTGATTGATTAAACAAAGTATCTGTAGATATGAATATCAATTTACGGGATGAAAGGAGGCTTGACCGCAAAATTCTGAAAACAAATTCTAAACATTATCTGCGTGCAATAATAAGATATCACTAAATTTGGTAGCCCTAGTTCTTATAGTTTTTGAAATTTACGTGTCCACACGGACATGGCTTTATCTGTTTCAGCTGTTGACGATGGTTAGAAATAATTAAAATAAAAACGAGAATAACAGTAGTGCGCACTCTATAGTGGAATACACTTCGACCTATATTTTCGTAAAGAGTATCTTACTGATCATCAACTATTTCACCTCTTTATAGTGTATATTGTACCATAATCTCTCACACACACATACAGTGCCTGCAATAAGTTAGAGCCAACTAACTGGATAATGAGCCCAGCCACGTTGGATAATTCTGGCAGTGTGGAATGCAAATTGGTGCGAGAATTAATTGTGCTGCATTAATTAATGCAAATGAGTCGATAATTATCACGCTGATTAAGTGAACCACATTGAAATTGCAGTTGATTGGCATTATCCAACGAGTGTTCTCGCAATTAGCCCCACAGTGCTGCCAACTTAACTGAATTAACGTAAAACCAACCAAACAAACAAACAAACGTACAACTTTTCCCAGTTTGGCTTTTAATTAGTTGCAAACAAATTGTTGTCAAAGCTGATCCGGATAGTCAATTAAGTCATCCGGGGTCGGTAAGTACTGTAAAGGACAAGGTCTTGATAATGGAAGCTCCTCAATTAAATTTGATTTTCTTATTGAATTTTCTGAAATAATTTGAAAGTTTGAATGACAAAATATGCTCTAGTAAAATAGAATGCTACCTAGAATACAGGGTGTCAATCGATACGAATTGACCTCGTCACAGTTCTGTCTAGATTTATTGTAAATGCGGCAAACTTTTGCTTATTATTCGAAATTAAATTGGCCTTAAGTAGTCAACGTGCTGGCACTTTTAGCACTTGGTATTATAAGAATTAAAATTGGGGAATGAGAATCATTTAAAGTTTTTTACCACGCTGCTGCGCATGGTATTGGTTTTCTTTATCTTCTTCTTGTTCTTCCCAAAGTTTTCATCTCTTTCTAATGCCAGAGTCGTGCGCTTTCAATGAATATCCCATATCTTTTATCTAATATGGCAACCGTTCAAGCGTTCAACCGCGTTCTTATGCTCCAAATGCTTAGCCATTCATATGATTATTGCAAAACAAGTAGCCGTGTTGGGAGTGCAGACTGAAGTGGAGTGTGTCTGGGTCCGTTTATGTCTGGGGGACTCCCCTAGTTGCGTATGTGTGTGTGTGAGAAGCAAGTTGTGGCAATTTAACACAGTTTCTTGTTGTTTGGGGCGTAACACTTGAGTCGAACAACTTTTTGGCTTTGCTGGGGTCTGCAAAATCAGCAGGATGCCTGAGCTGCCTGACTGCCGGAACCATGCCATAAAATGGTGTCGGCTCTGGCGCTGACTGTCTGTCCGAGTGTGTGCGTACGTGTGTCTGTGTATGTGTGTGTGTGACTGCGAGTGTTGACAGCATTTGTTGCCAACAATTTCATTACCGCGCATTTAAAGTTTTGCCAACACACACGCAGCAAATAAGACAGCAGGATGTACACACTCATTTCTCTGCTGCATCCCCCCATACTTCACACACACATACGCACACACACGCACCCGCCCGCATAGTGAAACAACCCCCTGTGTATGCACATGGCACTGAGCTCGTTATAAATGGAAAACTTTTGCTACTTGCTCAAGTGGTTTTCTGCCTTCCTATTTGCTCTTTACTCTCTTTGCTTACTGTTTTCTATTTCTGCTTTAGCTTCTGTTTTCTGTTTCTGTTTCTGTTCTGCTGCTGCTTCTTTGGGTTTTTCGCATTTGATTTGGAAACTTTTACTTTAGCTTGTTTATTTTACTTTTTAATGAGAGCAGACATCGAGATCCCATGTCCCTGGACAGCAAACACCTGAGTTCAGCCTGCCTATGGCATATATATCTTGTATATCTGACGATTAGCCATGTGAAATGGAACGTCAAGTTGTGCAACTTTCTCGTGTGTGTGTGTGTGTGTCCACTTGGCTTTTATGCTCGGCTAGTTTTAGAACAAAGTTATAGGGGAACAATTCTCAAGCTGCATTTTAAAGTGCAAGTGCAACAGTTGAAGCTTTCTACTTGCCACCTCCTCGATGCTGGCCAAGTTTATCTGGCTCGCTGCGCAGTATTGATTTAAGTTACTGTATCTTTTTTGTTGGCGTCTGTGAAGGGGATAACACACAGTCGAGTGTTTTTAATTTGAACTTTTTGCCGCCGCCACAGTCGCATTCGCAATCGCAATCGCATTCGCATATCAATGACTCGCCGAGGCATTGAAGCGTAAGTGGCAACAGCCGCTGCCAGACTCCAGCTCCACTAGCTCTACCATCCGCAGCCACAAATAGAACAGCAGCAAATCGCCGTCGTTGTCGTTGTCGTCGTGCTGGCAGTTGGACAAGTTTTCATTCTATTGAAAACTTGGCAGAGTTTTACACTGCAGTGATTTATAAATTTTGATTAAATTTTTTGGCGACCTTTTGCATGAAATGAAATTGAACCGAACCTGCTGTCCGGTCCGGCTTATCATTGTGCTACTGTCAGGTTGGAAGGGGTTGCGCAGTCTTCTCTCTTTTTTTGACATATTTAAATAACATTATTCTGTCATTGGAGTGTGTCAATTTATCTGGCAAAAACTGGCAGGTTGATAATAAATCAACTGAATGTATATTGTGAACCATTAGGTAAAAGCGCAACCAACAAAAATGCATATCGATTTTGGAAATACATATGTATTTTGTGATCCCATATTTCTAACATATGTCTCTCTCTTTACAGGGTACCAGCTGTGCTCAGTTCGCTTCTCTGTAATTTCTCATTAAAATTCATTCAATCACGTCCAATTTATTAGTGACAAATTGTCATTCGTATAAACTCATCAATATTTATAGAATTTTATGGTGTTATTTGTGTTTACGAGAGACAACATGCTATCGCTATTATTTTACAAAATTTAATTCAACGCACAGTGTAAATTGAGTTGTCAAGTGTTAGAAAAAAAAGAGACAGAACACAGAATACATTTTGCAGAATCAATGCGTAGAGTAAAATAAATATAGATTATCTAATGTGTTTACCTTCTTTATTCAAAAGAAAAAACAATGGATGAAAAGAATTTTCCCATAATGAAAAAAAGCATTTCAAAATGTTTATAAATAATTTAGTTTGAAAATAGAGCAACCTCTGTTGTTGTAATTTACTTTCAAAAACTGTAAGCTGCAGTCTGTCAGGTACTTAATACTTTATGCATGGCATGTGTGTGTGTGTGTAAGTGAACTGTGTGTGGCGTGCATTGATGTAGCTCGCTTCGTTCGCTCATTCTCCTTGGGGGCCTGCTTTGGCTTCAACTGCAGCAGCAGCAGCAACTACAAATTGAAAAGTTAAACTCTCAAACAAATTTGCAGAAGCATCAAAAGGTTACAAACTCTCGACACACACCCAAACGTGTATATGTGTGTGTGTAACTGTTAGTCAAACTGAGCTGTAGAGCTTTCAACGTGGCAGCTGCAAATCGAACACTTCCATTGGCATCCACTCGGTTGGCCAAACGGAATGGCAATTGAAATCGTAACGTATCAGATTGCTGGGCAGCAACACAGATCAGCTCCATCATTAGGCTAATTGATACACAGCAACAACAGCAACAACAACAGCAACAGCAACAGCAACAACAACAACAGTGCCAAGCAAAACAACAACAAGAGCGTGCTGTGTACAATTAGAAAGCACCAAAAAGTATGCAACATTTATCAATTTGCTCGACCCTCGAGCATAAGCCGATTATCGCCACAGACACGCATACACACACACTCACACACACACACACGTGCAACCAGGGAGACAAGTGAAGGCACGCTCGTCTGTCTTGGCTTTCCTTTTTTCTCCTCTTTTGGTTTTATGTCGAAAAATTGCCAATGTCGCAAATCTGCTTGTCGGCAACTTATCAGCGAGACGCAGGAGCAAGAGAAGAGCGGAAAATCGCCAGAGAATCGACTCGTGGGGGGATAAAAAACACGATGCCAAATGGCAAGTGGGCGTCTTTGGGGTGTGGCATTGGTAACACAAGTGGAATTAAATACGCATTTGCGCCGTCAGTTTCAGTCGCTGCCTGAGAGAGAGAGAGAGTTACAAAGTTCACTCAAAGTGCTACAAAGAGATTTCAAGTGTAACCCTCTTCTGGCCAACCCTGTACCCCCCCCTCTCCCCCACCTTCCTTACGCTGGTTTAATACTCGGCTGAGCTCTCAACTGTGCGCTTAACGTGCCATAAAAGTTCGCCGGCGTCAGAGTTTCTGATGCAGCCAAAAGCGGCAAGAAGATAATAAAAATGCTAAGGTGCTTCAGGCATATTATGAAAATGACATTAAAGAGACGACGGCAACAACAGCAACAGCGACAGCGACGTCGACTGCGACGTCTGTCAGTCAAGTTATTAAAGCTTATGCCGACAGTTTATGGATTGCACTGACACTGTCTGCGTGTGCCGTGTGCCATGTGCCAGGGTTAAATCCGGATTTTCTGGGCTCCTCCAAGTGCGTCCATTGGCCATAAAAGCGTCCAATCATTTTAAGCTTCAAGCAGACACAAGACACGCGCAGCTCAAGTCGAATTTGCACTTGCAGTTAGCTGAAAGTACTTTAAAAATTACAATTGTGGGGCAGTTACAACGAGGCAAAGGCAGTTACTGCCAATCTTAAGATAACGAGAGAGAGAAGTAGCACAGCCACAATTAACTGGCAAGAATGGAAATGCACAGGAACTAGGCAAAGATAAACATTACCAGAAGACGGTCACTACCCGAAGAGACTACTGCACATTACTAGGCTACTGGACTCTCAAGTAACTCTCAACAGCGTTTCGAAATTAGCCTCTGCTCATAAGAAAGCCAAGCCAAGGCTACAGGTACATGTATTTTCAGGCAACTCAAAGTTCCCAAAGGCCATTTTGGTGATTATTTTTAATTAAAACATTTGCACATCCCAAACACACTCGACATTGTGCGTTGTGCGTGAGTAACTCGAGTGCCAGAATCATATAACCATAGCCTACAGGTTCGTTTAAAAGCAACATAGTTTTTAGCACCATAAAGAAGAATAAAGCAGAGCTTGGCAAGAGGGAGAGGGAGGGGCAAAACTTCTCGCGCAAGTAAATCACACGCAAAAAGTGTAAGAAAAGTTATTTTTATTGTGTTGTAGTTACCACAAAAGTTACACAAAGAACACGCACAAGCGATGGCGATGGCAACGGCGACAATGCTCAGTTTATTCATGGCAAAGCGCCCAAAAGTCTGCAATTGTTGAAGCTGTTATACGGCCAGCAGCAGAGTAGCAGAGCAGCCTTGTCGGCGCGCGCATGGTCAAAGAGCACAAGAACGTGAACTCGAAGAGAGTCGAAAAACTGTGCTACACCAAACGTAATGGATGCAGGGGACACATAGAGAAGACAAGAAGAAAACGGTTAGCAGCAGCAGCAGCAGCAGCAACAACAACAACAACAACAACGACAACAAGGGCAGCAACAGCCCCGCACTTAAGGCCAAAGACGTAACAACCGCCTGACCTTCACCATTAGCTCACTTTTTTGTTGGCCTTTTGCTTGTGCAACAACAAGAAGAACAATAACAACAGGAGCAGTAGCAGGCATCAGGCACGTAGTAAAAATAAGAAAAATGAAGTATACGCCACTTGGTACGTGTGTGTATTGGTGGGCGTGGTGCTCTTACCAACGCTGCCTTCGCATGGCCGGCTTTGCGTTGGCTTAAATGCTTTTTGCCTAATGGAGCAAGGGGGCAACAGCAATGGCAACGGCAAAAACAGCAGCAGCAGCAGCAGCAGCTACGTCAGAGCGACGCCACCATCGATAGACGGAAGTGGGCCTACTTGACGTATACTCAATATGTGCGCATAATGATGACGGCGGCGGCGGCGGCAAACGCTTAATGAGTTTGTTAACCCATATTCGAAACGAAGAGCCATAAAAAATGACTGCAGATATGCCAGATAATATGCGGAGATGTGCCTGCGTAATATTTCAACATCGACAGGGAAACCTTAATCAGCTGATAACATAAGGGAAACCTTTTCCCTAAGTATTTCTCATAGCTTTATTTACTAGCTAAAGGAATTTTGCATAGCTCAACTGAAGCAACGGTTCATTGGCTTCTTTTTGCGCTGCTGCTGCTGAAATATGTGTGCGGCATGATTGATGAGCCAAGTGATTGAAATGTGATAAATTGTTGTCGTGCTGCCAGAGACAGCAACAATAAGAAAGACAGAGAGGGAGAGAGTGAGAGCGATAAATATGACGTGAAAAAATGCAAGCCACGACAACAACAACAACAACAACTGCTTGTCATATGAATATATGTATGTTTATATGGAAAATGCTGCGATGTCGCAGTGGTTTTTCCTTGTGCAGTCACAGCGCATTTTTTCGTGTTCTACACTCGAGTCTAAGAGGATTTCCGCCAAGGCAAAGTAGCTGCCAGTCTGCTGGGCTAACTGGGAGACTGAGACTGAGTGCTTGGCATAAGTTGAAGTCCCGAAATTGCCTTCCCAGTGTGCCGTTTCCTTTGTAGTATGCTAATGCACAAAGTGAGTGAGGAGTGAAGCATTTAATCAACTTTATGTGAAGTAAATTGCATGTTCTCTCAACAGGGGCTTAGAAATGCCATTAGGTTTATTAAAAACGAGTCCAGCGGATTAAGAACCAAGAACTAAGCACTAAAGAAAGGAATCACATGGTAAATAAAATACTTTAAGATCTACAACCTTTTTTGGTTGTGCTTTAAACTTCATTGTTAATGGCCACAGCTCAGTTAAGTCGTTCTTCTTTATTGCCATTGATATCCTAAGAATTTTAATACGATAAACATATTTCAATTTCAATTTGTTGAGGAAAATTCGTTGAAGCTTTAGAAATCAATGCAATTGGTATCTATATTTATTGGGAAATGGTAAAAGCAAGCAACACAATGCAAATATTTATTGCATTTTTGTGCAAATATTTTCACAGGATTCCCATGGATTCTACGACAATTTGACTGCTAACAAAGGAGCGCCACTCACACACACACACATATGTATGCATACTCAACGTGTCTGCGCTATATAAATAACTGCAAATGGAGCTGAAATATGGTTTACCATAAACTTTTCGCTCTGCTAAACAACTCAAGGTTCGAAGTTTAAAGTAATTGCTGTTTATGCCACAATATTGTGATAGTTATGCGGGTGTATTGTGTGTATGTGTCTTTGTGTGTGCGTGTCTGCATTATATGTACATATGTACATACGCCCTGCTGATTTATGGCGCACACTTTTTAAAGCTCGTTGTCAAAATAAAACTTTTTCCCAAGCTTGACAAAAACCGAAAAAAAACTTTTCTTTTTCTACATATATTACCTTTATTTGTTGTTTTCGGTTTTTTTTTTGTATTTTCCTTTTTTATTACTGTTCATTTAAAACATGAAATTCCATTATGCTCGTTGACAGTTTTATTTGCAGCAAATAAATTTGCGCGTCGAAAATAAGAAATACGGAACTTTCATTCCATTTCATTTAATTTCATTTCGTTACGCTTTATGTTGTTGCTTTTGCTTTTGTTTAAAGTTTTGACAAGCAATTACAGAGAGCGCAGATCTTTTGGGGAAGAGATTATGTTTTAGCATAGTGCGTTCGCCCACTTGTTGGCTTGATTAAAAGCCATCAACGAGCCACTTGAATAACTTGCCACAGGCATAAATAATAAAATGGAATTTTTATGCACACAAAGCGGCACAAAGACTGAGTAGGACTGACAGACAGACAGACTGACTGACGAACAGAACAAACATGCAACTGCCAGCAGTGCACTTAAAGTACTCAGAGAGAGAGAGAGCCACACACTCAAACTCAGTCAGTTTCTGTTCAGTATCGTGCCGTGTGTTGATGGCGGAAGTCTCACAGTGACAGACAATTTTTGCGTTCAACAACAACAGTTGCAACTTTAGCTAGTTTTTTTTTTTTTTTTTGTTTGCCACATGTGCACGAATGTTTATCTCTATGTAAGGCAGTGCCTTTGACAATGGTTGTTCTAGTCGCAGCCTCAGCTACTCCAGCTCCATTTCAGTCTACCCCTTTCCCTTGCCTACCCCTCTTACTCATCTGCCGATAGTCAGCATAATGAATTACAACGGCACACGCGCGCCAGAAGTCGACGCTCGTGGCTGGCAATCCTTTTGCTTTCATCAAGCTGCAGTCGACAGTCATCAGGAGGCAGCAGCAACAACAAGAACCCTCCTCGCCTCACCCGCCCCTCCGTTCGTGCCTCGTGCCACGCTTTGTTGGCTGCCGCAATTTTACAATTGACTGTTTCTCTATGGTGTATGTCGAGGGGAGAAGTTGGGTATGCTGGGCGTAACGCGGGCAACCGTAAAACGCTCGACTTGTTTTACGCATTATTTACTTAGTTGCGATGCTGCTGCTGCTCTACGCACAGTGTGCGGCGTACTGCGGGTACGGGGGGCGTGGCCAAATGAACTAGCATTACGGTAAGTTGTGGCAAGTAGCAAAACGTTGGACTACAATTAATTTGAAAGTCTGTGCACGGCAATGGAAATGGCTCCCAGTTGCCAGCTACGTGAGGGTGTGAGGGAGGAGTGTATATATAGCTGTGTGTGTGTGTGTACTTTTACTACCCTCTGTGTGTGTGTGCTTGTAATTGTATATGTTTGTGTTTGTAATTTCACTAAGCTTCCTTCATGATGCTCAGCTTCCTCTCTGATGTGCTGGCAATTTGTGCATATTGAGCAAGATTTGCAGGATAATATAACATGTACTACATATACACACACACACATACACATACATACCACACATAAACAGACCTTAAATGTCTCCATTCAGGTTTCCATTAAAAAATTAACAAACAGCCCGCAATGAAATGACAAAAATTCCAAAACAAGCTTTGATATCTGTTTTCTTTTTCCATGTGAAACACCCAACAAAGAGAAAGTTAACCCGGAAACCATAAAAATGTAAACAGGGCATTAAGCGCTACCTTTTTGCTTATCTACTTATAAGCCCCAAGGAATTTGCCGTAGGAAAAAAGGTAAAATGGATTAAAATTATAGCAAATTTTTTAATTGTACCCAAACGAAATGAAGGTAATAAAATGTCAGGTTGGTCCCCAACTCCCCAAATGTTATCTGACCACAACTTACATAGTATATTGTTTGCCTGATCCCGCAAAGAGCAGCGTATCGAGTGTTCGTTGTCAATTTGGATTTGTGTCACAGCTAATTCGTATCGTGCTCGAGTATGAGACGCGGACTTATGCAACTTTTATTTGATATTGTATTAAATATTTAGCACACAACACGATAAAACACTTTCGGCTCATTAATCTTACGCACGCACAGGCACAGGCACAGGCACACGCACTAATGCACACACACCGCACACCACACACACACAAACACAGAGAAACATACAGTGGGATCGACGTTGCCTTGGGATGCTGCTGCTGCTGCTGCTGCTGCTAATGAAGCCAACCGAAACTTAGCGTTATTTTTGTTGTGAGCCCAAAATAATTCTTGGCTGATTAATGTGAATACTGAGGTTGCTTTGCCTTCGTTTCGTTTCGTTTACTGTTGTTGTTTGTTGTTGGGTGTTTGGGTGTATTCGAAACACTTTACGCGAACTCAAACTGAATTCAAACAGACGGCGGGCAAAAGTTTTCGTTGTGGACGAGAGCGCTGGCAAAGGGAGACTGACTGACATCTATGTAAGTATGCAGCAGGACAGCAGGACTAAGCTAGGCGTGCGTATAACAGTATAACAGTGCATGACAGAGAGAGAGAGCGAGTAACGAGCGCGCTCTTTGGAGGCTGTAACTCAAGCAGAGTGGGGCGGGTGTAGAGAGTGAGGCGGAGGGTGGTTAGTTGGTTGGTTATGCTGGCACTGCGATAACACCTGCCCGAAATAAAAGAGGAAATTACCATTTGACCATAACACGCTGCCACGACCTTCATGGCTGGCACACACACACACACAGGCGTGTCTAAAACTACCGCCGTTTAACACTATTTGGCCATATGTGTGTTGGCTAAAAATGCCCCAAAAAATCACTTCCAGCAAATTAGCAATCAAATACGTTATACGATATATGCGCTCGATTTGTTTTTATTGGCAGCCCAAGCTGATTTGGCCCACACAACTCGTGGCAGCGTGCAAAAATTATGATTATGATTATTTGTGCCAATCCGAGTTGAGTTACATAAACATGCCATTAAAATTAAGTGGCTCGGTTTGGATTTCAGATTTCAGCACTCAGAGATCTCAGATAACACATAGAGAAAGAGGGAGAGAGAGGGAGCTGTGAGAACTTCTATCATTTGGAATTTCCGGCACACGCAACTTGAGGCGCTTTTGTTTGTCGAATTCAATTGGAGCGAGCTTCTATTCAAATGTCAAACAAATTGCGAAATGCCACTCAGCTCAGTAGACAACAAAGTTGATGCCTGAAATCTTTGTGCGCGTCTCCTCTCTCTCCATCTCTGCCCAGACCTACCAGTTCCCAACCCAGCTCAGCCAATAGCCAATTTGAAATGGCCATAAGAAAGGCGCATGCCAGACAAGTTCGCAACGAAACGTAATTGAATTTTTATTGACATTGCAGCTGAACATTGGCATTGCCCGGTTGGTTCACTCTCTGCCTCGATGGATGGTTAGGTAGGTAGAAAGTAGGCGCTTCTTTGCTTCTGGGCTAGCAACTATTTTGTGAAAGTGGCCCAGCGGGCAAAAGAAAAAGTAAATGCGGCCAAATGACGCAAACATACACAAATAGGCAACGTAGTAGGTGGAAATGGTAGATGGAAATTCTTGAAATTAATTTATATTTTAAGAAATATTGAAGGAAGCACAAGCAACATTCCTGTCCCAAGGGGGAAAGTAATTCCTGGAACGTTTTTACGAGCTGAAAAAGGGTTGCAGAGTTGCTGCCATAAAAGCAGCTATTTTACGTTCATAATACCCTGTTGACACAAAGTGGAAAGCGGGGGAAAAATTGCTGGGAAAACCAGAGAGAAAAAAGCTATGTTATTTTGCATTTTTTCTTAGGCAGCGCTCTTGAAACCTTATCTTGAAGCGAACTGCACAACTATCAAGAGTAGCTTTTTTTTAATGCTTTGCACGCTAATTGATAGCCCCGTCGGTCAAGCTCACACACACTCTCACACATAATGTGCCACAATTATCATTTACAGTTGCCATCGTTTTACTAATTATAACTGAATGTCCCTCATTGCACTCACTGCGCACAGGCCAGAGGGCAGTTGCTGTTGCAGCAGCCACTTTATCTCTGGACGCTTGTTGCATGCTCGGCCATTAAATTATTTTATATGGCACATTAAAATAAACTACGCAAATGGATAAAGGAGGGAACGTGCAGTGCAGTCGTTGCCAGCTGGCGATGCCAACACAAGTAGTAGGCACCACGACAAGCCATCAAGTCTGGCAGCATCTCCGCCTGCCTGCCTCACGTGGTGTTATTATTGTTATTACTGTGCCGCATGTTGCGCGACTTCTAAGCAATTACTTAAGCGCTTCGCTGCCTCGCAATTTGACCCACATTTGCATGCTACACCACAACTCCGGACTACGGAGTCCGGAGTGCTGTCCAGCAGCAGCACGCCGGGATTGTGCTTGGGCAGCTCCAATCCGCTGGGGCTTGGCATAAATCTGTACTGGCCGCGTTGCTCATACGCCGCGTGCGACTGTCGCAAGTGCGTGAGAGAGTGCGTGTGTGTGTGTGTGCGTGTAAGCCTGGCCAGCAGTTTACACACCTCAGTGCGTGCGAATGCCGTTGATTGCCTGCCATTGTCAGTGCTGCTGTACTGCTGCTGCTGCTGCTGTGTATTGCAGCGTGCTGCTTTCATATTTATTTACAATTTAAATGCAGCGCTTCCATTGTCTTCCATTTAAGCCTTTCATTCGATTGGGCCAACAAGCGTTTTATCGCTTAACTGATTAAACCGATATTGCATTATTCATTGGACTTGTTTATTGCTCCCCCCACCTTCTTATGGCTCGTGCAATGAGGCAACTTAGTTCCGCAGTTTCTTCGGAATTTGCGCCGGTAACGCTAATGGATTTTATAGACATCACTGGAGGTAATATTGTTGCAGTGCTTACATCCTGCGGCGTGGCAAATAAGTTGCTATCCACTTGATGCAACAGCTGAAGCTGTGCAAGCTTCCTTCTTAGAGCATACATCACGTGCTGTCTGCCCTGGCAATCGAGTTCTAGCATTGAGCTACTTTCGATTTTCAGCACATCATCGATGTGCACATAGGGTGACTGGATTGTCTTCGACTTAACCAACTGCTGCACCAGCAACCGCAGTATCGCCTCAGCGTCTGCCGTCAAGATCATAAGATTTGTCGAGCGTGACAGACACTCCACAAACGGACGCAAATTGCCTTGCTGCACGTCCATCAGATTGTGGCACTCTACGATAACACTTGGTTTCTCTTCTAACTGGCTATTGATGAAGCCAATGGCTGCCAGAGATTTGAGCAGCATGAATAGCAGGTGCATAGTTACTTCATTAGTTGCAGAGCACTGATAAGAACTTCTACATAGGTCAACGTTGCAGCAAGTCTATCAAGTGTTGGAACTAATGAGAATGGTTCCAGATGATGGTAATTAAACATGGGGTAACTTAACTAATTGAGTTGATTGCCCTACACTGTAACGTGCTGAGTATTGTTTGCCAAGAGATTAAAGTAGTGCAGTGGTTTCAAACGAAGCACAATAGAGTTCGTCTAATCGGTTAAAGACAAAAATAACAGCTCTGAAGCGCACAAGACAGTATAGACTGGTTCTATTGTTCGATTTAATGAATAGAGATACAAAATTGGTGATAAAATGTTTCATTCATGAATAAAATGTTGATGGCAAATTAATTAAGAGTCGAAACCATGAATAAACTGACCTTCCCAACAAAAGTCCAATTAATTTCAACAAAATAATGAGTGTAAGAAGTCCCGAGCCCTTCTACTTATAAACAGTTAGTTAATTTGCTCCAGCAGCACTTTAATGTATGGGCACACACATCTACTCTCTCAATTACAAGCCGCTTAAGTGCTTATCCAATGTTTTTGTTTCGAGAACCCTTTCAGTTCAGCTCGACTCTTAAAGTTCCGCACGGCAAACTTTGCCCATCCACTCAGCTGCGCTCTTCCAGCTGATTTTTGTGGCTTCACTTTGGTGTCCTCTTAAATCTTGTGGCTCATCTGCCCATTGCGGGCACATTTTCCATAAATAAGCCTCACAAATTAAGGCAGCATACTGAAACTGAGCAGTCAGCAGGGGGATGTGTAACGAGGGGAATTGATGTTAGTGCTCTTTCCCTGTGCCCTGTATACACACATACACACTTTCAACTTATGCCATCGAATGTATAACAGTTTAATCAGCACAAGCGTTGCGTGGTTGTCCGAAAAAGGCTGCCAGCAATATAAATAAAAAAATAAAAATGTACAAAAATATATATGTATATGAATGTATGTGTGTGTACATATAAAAAACCATACATCCTGTAACCTCTCTGGACCATTGCCATCCCGCCAGCACCTTTTGCCATCCGCTTGAAGCTTGAATCGCATAGCAACGCGTTCGACTCGGTTGCCCACGAGTTGCCCTGGGACCAATTTCTTCTTGTTTGGCCCACGCTAAATTTATTGTTTGCGGAAGTTGTCTTTAATGGCAACGCCCAGCTGCCACTGCCACTAGCAACTACCCAAAAACCGACTAAACCCACCCCCCTCCGATTCTCCTCCTCCCCTTGACACCTACACCATTAGCCATTTTAGTTGTTGACCTTCAGCTGCAAATAATTTCAACTCATTGAGTTTAATGTGCTGCCAGCTGTTTCTTATGGGCCCATTGCGGGCTGTGAAACAGTGGGCGTGGCAAGCATTTGCCTACTTACTGGAACATATTATTCGCATTTTGTTTATTTCTCTGGGCACGTGTTGTGGCCAATAGTCAGTTGATTTATGATCCACTCTGGTCGCAGCAAATATTATTCAACTCACATGTATTTTTATATATATTTTTTGTTTTTGTTTTCATAATATTTTATATTTATTTTTACAGCATCCTTTTTCCATGTTTGTCGTTGAACTTGCAAATTGTATTTTGATGTGGGTGCACAGTACGTAAGTCGGGAATCTTGGTTGCCCTTCCCAACGGGCACTAATGCGTTTATAAAGTGTTAACATGGCGTATGCGTAATATTGTCAGAGTCCACTTCATTTTAATGGCAGCTTGTGGCAAGCGTCGCTTGTAGTTTAGGTTTGAGCCTCTGTTTAGGTTTCCCAGTGCCTTGATTTATGCTTATGAAATATGCCACGCCTCATTTTTATGGCATCTTTAAGTGCTCGTAAAATTGCTGAAGCAGATTCAAGAGTTTCGCTGGGCAAACTGTGAGCCAAGGTCGTAAATTTAATTGCAGCGATTATTGCCGGGAATTAGCTTTAATCCCAAATAATGGTCGAGTTTAATGTGTGCGTGTGTTGAGGACTTAGAGGGGCCGACAGAGACAGCGAATAGGGAAGAGGAATAGAGATAGAATGGGTGTACAGAGATGCCATCAAACGTGTGTACAACAAATTCCAGTTCGTGCGATAGCTAAATTATTTATGGACGTAATCAGATAAGCAGTAATTTATAGGTTTATTGCTAGCCTAAATATGTGACACACACACACACAAACACACACTAATAAACACAAATAATATAAGCGTTAAATACTTATTGAGATATGGCATTGCAATGCATAATTTATCATAGAGTATTTAGTCAGATCAGCAAATTTTTCTTCTTAAAATATACATAAATTTAGTATTTTCTATACTAGAAAAGCAGGAGAGGATATTGACTTACCCACATAGACACCAAATATGCAGCACTCCCTCACACAGACACACACACTGATACACCCACAAACCGAGCCGTCAAATGCCGAATTAAAGCACTCACAAATAATTCAGGCAATTGAACGTAAGCTGTAGACTAATTGCTTGTGGGAAATACGAAATGGAAAACGTCGCCAGTTGCCAGTTGCCATTTTCCCATTTGCATTTTCAGTTAAATTTCTGTTTTGTTTTTCAAGTGGCAACATAAAATGTGTCGAATAGCGCTGAAATAAAGTGGGGCAATAAAAAGAGAGAGAAACCTATTTCGCTGAATGTAAAATAAATATCATTTAGTCCGACATCTTTTATTTAAAGCAGAGTCCGTCAACTAAACAGAATGCGGATTTAAGCAAGCGAAAAAGGAATGTAAAATGCGTCTCATTAAAGATACTGTACATATTTTTTCTCATTCTTTCGATTATTATGCTTAAATTAGCGTCACAACATAACGGTGAATGCGATAGTGGAGTCTTTAATCTGGATAGATGACATGTATAAATGTTTACAACGAATTCATTAACAGAAATATTAACTTAATACAATTTTTAATGACTATCATATATTGAAATTAAACAATTGAACGCAAATCAAGCACTATTCTAAATAACACTGATTTTCCAATTTGCTTTAAACGTTTAACAATTCACATTTTAAAATTAGTTTACACTTTCGCACTGCACATATAAACACAACACCAAAAAGAAATACAAAAAAAGGATTACGCCCGTAAAGTTTAATTTAATTTATATGCACTATAATAAAAAAAAAAAGAGTGAAATTACAGAAATCGAATTTATGCGATCGAGCCCGCTGCAGATAAATTGCGCACTAATTCAGTTTATTTTTCCCGTGGTATAGGATATAAAAGGTTACATTGCGGAATGAGTCTTGCATTTGTGTGTTGAGTGACGTACAAAATGATCGTGAAACGCAACCTCTCAATCGCTTTATATTTGTACTTTGCCACTTATGGCAAACAAGTTGATGTTGAGACTGTTGTCCCTTTCACGCTAGCAGGATCCAAGGCCACATGCAGTGATCTTGGAAACTCACCTAGCGGAGAGTTTTAGCAATCAAAATTTAAACTACAGTGCTCGGTAATGCAAGACACATTCGTTGAGAGAAGAGAAAGAGCGAGGAAGATAGAAAGAAAAACAATGCGAAAAATTGCAAAAGAATGTGTTTAACTTGCAAGAATTTTGAGCTAAAAGTAAAATAATGTAACTCTTGCACTTATTTATTATTGCATGTTTGTATGTACTTTATGTGCCAAGCATACTTCTGTTTGCATATACCCATTTTGAGCAATTTTACTTGGCCGCAGGGTATAAACAGCGGAAGAACGCAGAAAGAGCACAGCAAAAGCAAGTCAAGCGCACGCATTTAGCCTTGCATCCACTGTTTATCTGCTTGGCTGTGTATGTGTGTGTATGTCTCTGCCTTATTATTATGCTCAACACTTTGTTGGTAATAGTTCTACGACGTCATCAGGGGCGGGTTGGAGCGGTAGAACGAGCGACCTTCACACACGTCAGCCGAATGCAAACAACAAACGTGCGCCCCAAGCAGACTAAGCGTTTTGTCTGTCGCTTGTTCATTTTACTGTCGGGCCAGTTGCTTAAGCACTCGTGCAGCATCCAGCACCTTTTTCACGCAGTCACTCAGTGGGTTCATTCGTCCCTCCGACTGTCAGTCAGTTGCCGGGGGCATGTTCTGAATTACTAAACTTGGTCAAGGCGTCGGGCCGAAATTCATGCAGCAGTTTTTTCCGGGACGCACGTTCTGTGCTTAGCAATCTGTATTTGCATACTTATTTGGCCCTGATTCGGTTTTAATTTCATTAGCATTATGTGACAACATCTAATTGGTTATGCTTGTTGAAGCGAGATAAACCAACAAGCAGAAAATTAGGAATGGTACCCAAAATAATAATAATACTGTATGCATGTGTAGTACATGTACACATATATGTGCTATATATGTAGTACGATGCTTGCAAATTGCCACTCACCACGAACGAACTGTATGGACTTAAAGATTGTTGTTCCTTTTTAACTTGCAGTATGCACAGCAGTGATTTAGCATGACGCACCTAGCTGAGATTTTTATCAACAAGAATTTAAACTACAGTGTTAAGCAACAAATGCAGTTAAGCTCAGAGCTGCAAGATGAAAATAAACAACACTTTATGCGTTGAATTTGAATAAACTGGTCAACAGACAAGCTAATAACAATTAAGATATCATTTAAATATGCCAGTTTTAAATCTCAAATCTCTTAAATGGTTGCAACTTCATTTGCATAAAGTATAACTGAAATTATGTTTTTTGTTTTAAGGACCAATAACTGGTTCACTCCACATCGCATTAGCATAAGTCTGGGCGTCAGTGCATTATATAACTGGCAAACTGGCAACTGGTAGCAGCACAGCTGGGCGGAGGGGGTGTGGTCTGCCAAACACTTCCTCAGTCAAGGTTCTTGCTCTGCACACACACACACACAAATTGAGTTGCATAATTTGTGTCGAGGTGACTCTTAACCCATTCAAATGCAAATTCCTCTTCCCCCCCAACCCACAAACAAAGCGAACTAACAACAGAAATGTCAGACACAGGCAACAGGAACAAAAGACTTAGATAGAGAGAAGGAAGAGAGACTGAGATGGGAAGAGAAAGAGCATGGAAGATTGATGTGCACCTCTTGTTGCTCAATAATTAACACGATTCCTGTCCAAGCAAGTCGAAACTAGTTTCGCATTAGTTCTAGACAGCTCTACAGCTTCTCGAGTGCTTCCGCAAATTGTCCCAGAAAATTAATAAAAAAGGAATAAACAAACTGAGTACCCATTCCACAAGTACATCTAAGGGACAAGCGCCTTAACGCCCATCATTTCATTTACATTTTGTTGAGGAAATAAAAGGAAATGAACGAAAGGAGCCAAGAGAGAAAGAGTGCAAGTTCTGGTTAGGTTACTGTTTGTTTAGGACTCGTTTCGTAGAGCAAACTTTGTCGGGGAGGTGTGCGAGGGAGAGTTGGCATAATTTAAGGCGACTTAAAGCGACAGCCTGTGTTTGTGTGTGTGTGTGGGTGCGTGCGTAGCACGTGTACTTGCTGCAGTGGCAGCTACAAAGTCATGAATTTTTGGCAAGCATTGAGACGAGCACGGCGACACTGCCGGAGACTTATAATGAGCCTCTGCCAAGCACGTGCTGGTAGGGACAGAGAAGGGGCAGTTCTTATGAAGAGGGAAGGGAGCACTGCAACCGCTGCACAATGCAAGCCAGCGACTTCCTGCCACAGACTTTGCATGCTGCTCTCTCTCCCCCACTCTATCTTCCCCTCTCTCTTTCTCTAACTCTCTCCATGCCTGTCTGACTTTTGGTCCAGCCATTTGTACTACGTGGCTTGGAGTTTCATACATAAATTAATGCAGCTGAAATACGAGTACAATACACACACATGCACACATGAGGGAACACTCAAGCAGACACACACACAAATAGAGACATTCACACACAGTCAGAAATACTGCAGTGTAATTTCTCTTGCCGTTATTAAATAGAAATTTCTCTCGACCGAAGCTGTAAAAATGGACTCCGTTTTTGGCAAATGTATGCTGCCTCTGTATGTGTGCGTGCGTCTGTGTGTGTGCTCTGCAGACTTTTTGCTTATCTACTAGTGAAAACATAATGCGAATTTTGTGTCTTGTCCTTTTTTCGCAAATGTTTGTCTGGAAAAACTCTTAGCAAACTTTGCCTTAAAGAGTTTTCCTCATTTTCAGATCATGCGAGGAGGAGTTTTCGACATATTTAAGCATCAGATCAAGCGTTTTCTTTATCATTTACAAGCTAAATACTTCTGAGCATGCCTAAACATGATTAATCTTGAAATATCTTGCATATTTTCGTATATTGCCCCCAAGTTTGGGCATAAAATGTAAATGTTATCGCTGCTTTTATTTCTCAATACTTCCACTCAGAGACAGTTGCCCGCCCCAGAGCAGACTTCACTTTTCCATTTGGGCAAATAAAATCAATTTTAATTTCTTTTGCCCAAAAAAAAAAAAAGAAAGAGATAGATGGAAAAGAAAAAGTTGGCGTCGCAAACGTTTCGAGCGTGGCACTTTCGGCAGACGCCACCGCCGTCGCTGCTGCCAATGTTGGAGCAATAAAATTATACACAAGCGATGCCAAGAAGTGTGGACATTAAAGACACCATGAGCGTATAACAGTTACAGCTCTGACTCTCTCACTCTCTATCATTCTCTTTCTCTTGCGCTCTTTGTGACGCTCTCTTAGAGTTCTAGAATAAATATTACCGGAAATTAATTAAACACGAGCTGCGAACTAATTAGGCTGATTTATTGATAAACTTTACAGCGCGCTCATTGAATCTGTTATACTCCAAGGTAAATGCTTGGGGAATTAGTGATACAAACGAATTTTAGATGCCCTACAAGGTGTCAAGATAAGACCGAGTGAGTTTAAGCTGCTACAAGAGTAAAGAGATCTTACCTGTGCCCGCCTAAGGTGTCACTCCGCTAGCAAATGCCCTTAAGCCTTTGCGTACCTGGCTCAAATTGCTGACAGCTACGAACTCACAATGCTGGCAACATAATTCGATTGGATTTCCGGCCAAGTTTTGCGGCTCAGTTAAAACTGTGCGCTTTT
This sequence comes from Zaprionus ornatus, assembly GCA_018904035.1. NCBI lineage: Eukaryota > Metazoa > Arthropoda > Insecta > Diptera > Drosophilidae > Zaprionus > Zaprionus ornatus. Next base: position 587,464 of record JAEIFZ010000200.1, read on the forward strand.
TCTGGCCTTTTCTTTTGTCGGGGGTCATACATACATTTATTTTGGGCCATTTTTTGCGGGCATTTTTCTTTATGAAGGCCGCTTATTGAGTTGTTTTGGCTCAACTTGTCACTGTCCAGGCAGCCCAGCAAATTTGAGCAGGGTCCAAGCGCTGATATCGAGCTTGGCATGAACCTACATGCGGGGCCATAAATCAGCAGATCGAATTTTTAATACACTCACCATATTTGCCCCAGTAGCCCCAGCTATTACAGTCTCAGAGATCTAGGCTTTCATACGGAAAGTTATAATACCCTTCTCCATTATAGTTAGCGGGTATGAAAACCTTGCAAAGGATACGCATCCCAAGATCCCACTGACCATTAATATGACATGTAAACAGCGTAAAATGAAATAACTGTCAATTTATTAGTCCATTTGAGTCCTTTAGAGCTGGTGCGCCCTTTTGACAGTTTCTGGCGAAACGGAACAAAAATTCAATTATATCAATTTCGTAATTCGGAAATATCAATTTGCATATGCAAAAGCGGTACCAGGCAAATTGTACAAATGAGGCAACATTATCGTGGCGCAGTTGCAATTAAAAATTACAATAACGAGGGAACATAGAACAGAATATAGATTGCAACAACAGCAACTATTTGCGGCATTTCTATGCCACATAAATCAAGCCGAAAATGCAGCGACTAAATAAAATGGCGTACAGAATGTTCGATTTAATGAGAATGTGGCATGCAGCGGGCTTAGTGCGGTATATACTCTCATCTATATATATAGAACATACAAATGTACTTTATGCATGTATTTAATTCGTGGTGCATAATTGCGATTTAATTGCTACAGCGCCAGCAAAAAGGGACAGCGGCACATGCGGCGTATGCGTAATATTTGAGCGCACGTGTGCCCCGAGCTTTGCACGTCGTCTGTGCATGAAAAATCACGTCTAATTCCAATTTTCTATGCGCAAAGCAAGCAAAAAAAAGAAAGAGCAGCGGCAACTACATGATGTACATGATGTTTGCGCCAAGCTGCTGTAAGCTGCTTTTCTCCTCGCACTTTCCCCGCTCTCCACTCCCCTCCCCTCCCCCACTCGTGCCCTTTCTCTCTTTTTTTTTCTCTGCTTTAAGCTTCAATTTGTTGCATGAAAAATGCTTTATTGTTGCCCGGGCAACTGCCTCAGCTAACCTGGTTGCATTTAACAAGCTTTGATTACACTCCCCGTGCCCCCCTTTGCTACCTCTTGCCATTCTTCTCGCGTTGTTCTTATTGCCCATTGTTGCCTTGGCTTTTGGCCGTCGCGTTTTCTGTTTTCCATTTACGTCTTCGAATTGAATCAAGTTGCCGCGTTTCCGGTGTGCGCTGTGTTTTTGTTGCAACGGCAGTCAAGTTTTTTCCGCCGGAAAACGCAGCTTCCGTTACGCTATTTTTTCGCTATCTCTCTCTCGCTTGCTATCTCTGTCTGCCTTTAGCAAATTCTCAATTGCGCACAATGCCGAGCAGAAAGGAAAAAATCATTGAGCACAAAAAATGTCATTCAACGAAAAAAAATAGCTCAGCAATTTTGACGCTTTTTCCGCCCGTTGTCATGCAGTAGTTTTCTGTGTCAAGGATCACCGCAGACGTCAGCAGCAGCAACAGCAGGAGCGGCAACTGTGGACCCTCTGTCCCGCTCCCGTTACCGCTCTAACGCCAACAGGTGCGACACGTGGACGCTTGGCTGCCATTTTAAGTGGATTCGCTGTGACAACTATGTGTCAGACGGTTGGCAACGCAGCCGAAAAGTATGCTATGAATCCAAATATGTCTATGCAAGCCGGGGTACCCTGTGAAGCAAGGCAAGGTGTGGGGCATGTAGGCTTCAAGTCTGTCAATTAATATAAACTGATGTCAGGAAGATGTTTCTCTCTTCTTCATCGTCTTTCTGCATATTTCCTGCTTCTCCTTTTTCTACTCCGCCAGCATCTTCTCCTTTTAGTTCTCCTGCTTCTCCGCCTCTTATTACTCCTGGTCCTCGTTCTATTCTTCCTCTTGTAACTCTTATTTCTCCTTTTCCACCTTCAACATACTCCACAGTTCAATTTCACTAAGAGGTAGCTCTGAGTCGTTCAACATTTGTGGATCTTGTCAAGGAATAAACTGACATATGCTAGTTGCATTTGGGTTTTTCTTTCTTTTTTTTGGCCAGCACAGAATGCGAAATGAATGAATGAATTTCAATATGAAAGGCAGCTTAGCCAGGCATACGCAAAAAGGATTCCGATAGATACATTTATGAATTTAACTGCATTTCCACATGAAGTATATACGAAAGATATAAAGAGATTGCAGAAAAAGATGGAGGGGGTAGTTAGACAGAGAGAGAGAGAGCGAGAGAGAGAGTAAAGCAAGTACATACATCTTAAAACGATGTGTTGAGGTAGATAAAGAATAGTATGTTATGAATGTAAACGTGAGTTGATACCTGGCAGAATCATGACATGAAGATAACGATATGTTACAATTCTTACAACGAATCTCAAGTTTAAGTTCTCTTATACACTATCATATAAAATAGTTTACTACTTCTTTACAGGATATCTTCTTTTAAAGCTGTGTGTACGTACTATAGTAAAATCCTTTCCGGTACGTCGTTCTACGAGTATGTAAAACATGCCGCACATTTTCCAGGACAACAACAACAACAAAAACAACAACGTTGGCAACCATGACATGTGTTATACAAGTATTTTTACCCAGCGTCATCATGATGTGCAGCATACATTCTATATAGTATATCTTTCAACTCATCTCGCATACTCATTCCATACAATGTCGTTCAGTCGCTTTCTCTCCTTCCTCTGTCTCCCTCTGTGCTTTCAATTTTAATTAAATTGTTAGCTGGATCACCACTTGCCCCTATTTGCAGTCTGTGTGAGCGTGTGTGTTTGTGTGTGTGCATCACTCGTCAAAGGTTAACTGAATGGAAATTGCTAAATAAACAAAAACCGCAACGCACAGCAAGGGCCGGACAAATGAGGTCCCTCTGAACATCACCTGCGTCTGTCACTGCTGGAAAAAGGAAAACCAGAAAAAATGTTAGAAAGAAAAAACTGTTCGTCGAGTGAAGAAATGCCTAAGTAATGAGATAGTTACCCTGGAATTTGAGCAAAATATTCTTACGAGTTCGATAAATATCACATATGCCAAGCCTTGCCGTACTTTACTTAATTTAGTGCATACAAGCAAAAATATCGTTTAATTAATACCGTTTAAATGTTGGTATTTTTATAATCGATGAAGCCGATAAAAAGAAGCTGCTGTGCAACACTAGAACGAAGAGTATCACATTTCGTAAAGTTCCGCACGCGGTAATATACTTTGAAAATTATTTTCTCCTTTTTTCTTAAGTTCCTTATATTATAATTTAGTTTAATATTTGTTTGATAAAAAATAAGTTTACAGGAAGATAAGTATTCTATTTTTGTATTGCGAAGGCGTGTTTTAATGTGTGCTAGAACAAGTATAGTCATTACATACTTAATCATTCTTATAATATTGTTTCCCAACAGCTAATATACCCCATTTCAAACAAGTTCAACCTTTTTAGGGGCTCTGCATGCTTTAGCGACGCTTTTGAAAAACTGCAGCTGCCAATAAATTTGCCGCTCAACATAACTCAAAGAGGTCTCAGCGTTTTACTCACCCAACTCTTTACCGCCCTGCTCCCCCTTCTCCAGCACCTTTTGATTCATTTGCCGGACAGCGGCTAAAAAGAGAGTGAAATATTCTTTTATTTTTCGTTTCGCATTTAACGCTTCTTTTTGCGCATAATTCGCGCTTGTTTTCATAGTTGGCACGCGCGAGGCGGTGTTAGTGTGTGTGCAAGTGTCTGTGTGGGTGTGTGTATGGTGCTTCGAGTCTGAATGAATTTTGGAGCACAAATTTATGCGCCATGAATATGCCGAGGCATTAATTAAAAGCGACTCAGTCGCTTGGCCATTTTGTGGTCATGTTTAGTGGCGAGCTTTGAGTGTGTGAGGGTGTGCAAGTGCGTGTGTGTAAGTGTGTGTGGGTGTGTGTGGGACTGCAGTGTAAGCCTAACATTTATGGGCATCGCAACATGACGACAAGTGCGCCTAATATGCGCTACGAACTGTACCAAACTGCTGCAAATTGAGCTGCAATCTGGCATTTCATTTGTATTCCAAATCGGAACATAATGCCAGATGGGCTCAGCGTGGGCACGCATGTGTGTAACTGTAAAATAGATAACACCAATCGATATAATGCCATAATGAAAAGCTTTTAGCTGGCATACTGCGTTGCAATATGCAACTGAAATGGATTTTATGCACTCACTGTGATGCTGACACAAGGAGGGATCAGAGAAGCAGGGTTATGTGTTTCTATGAAGTGTATAACTATCGTTTTGTTTTAGAATACCATATGGTATGTCTTAATATGTATGTTTATATGTTCTGTATGTATGTATATAGTGAAAGTACGTCTTACTCAATCAAAACTTCACTAACTCGTCCTTTAAGTTGCGCATTTCTGACTTTCCTATTCAACTTGTCGCTTTCTGGGATGCAAGCGGTAGGAAGCTTATGCGCTCGTATTAAGTATATTGTATATATATATGTCTAAGTATTATATATTATAATACTATAAGGTATTCCTTACATACTATTTACCTATACATATAAACATCTCTTTGCCCCTGAAAACTTCCTTAAGTTGCTCTTTACCTCGGCCATTCCCCGCTATTTTGCCATTCAACTTGTCGTCCGCAACGATTGCAATAGAATTGCCCCATTTCGTGGCGCGTGGCCTGTGCAATTTCCAGTTGCAACCCATACGGGGCATGGCATCCTGCCGATTTGTCAGTGCTGTCCAACTTTGCAACAGCCACCGCTTCCTGTCCGCAACCACAGCCTAAACGCAGAAATCGCCATCGTGCAACCTCCTCTATTGCAGACAGTGAAATTGCTGCGGCTGCACATGGCGGCATGCTGCCGCGTTGTTGCACCAACAGTACGTGACAAGCTATTGCCACGTCATGTCACATCATGCATGCACATGCATGAAGGTTTCCCATTGCCCTTGGCCGGGCATAAGTAACAATTGAGATCATATCGATTCGTGGTTCGCGTCTCAATATCTGAAGCAAGATAAATGGAACTTCCGCTGACATTTGCTGTCCTGTTCTAACGCGACAAGGCAGGCCATTAAAATATAAGCCGAAAACACTTTGCCACGCATTTTTCATATAGTTTTGAAGTCAAACTGCGAAACTAAAAGTTGGCATTACCTTTTATGGCCTCACTCTGCCCCCGTTCCCTCCGCCTGTTTTCAGCTTCGCTGCTGCTGTCAGCAATTTTACGGGGGATGGTAGAGAGAGGGGCTGTGCCCAGGTAGGCGGGATTAAAACGCAACACTTTATCATTAAAAAAGTTGACAGGCAAACGGCATAAAAGTTTCCCCGTCAGCAGCAGTTGCCACTTGGACAAGGACGAGCTCGAGGTTGTGGAGGTTGTGGCTAAGTGCCACAGTGGCAGCTTAATGCGTGTGTGTATGTGTGTGCGGGGAAGAGAAAGGGAGTAAGAGTGGTCGTGGGCGTGGCAGCAGTCGGTTTGATATTAATTTAAATTGCAAAGTCTTCAAAAACGTGACACGAATTATGCGTTGCGTATAAAACAATTATGAAAATCAATGCAAGGCAAGTGTTCTGTCTCTTTCCATCTAGCCCCCTCTCTCTTCCTCTTTTCGCAGTGAATTCAATTTAATTTACTGCAGTTTCACAAGTGTCAGGCAAATCCGCTTTAAACTTTTTAGCCAAGTTTGCCATTTACTTAATTAGAATTTATTTCTGCAGAGCGCCAAATTATGAAGATTATGATAAATGAGTTACTATTGTTACTCTCTCTTTCTCCTTCCTGGAGTAATAATTTGCACTCTATCAATCAAAATCTGTATTTATATGACTGTTTCTCTTTATCTCTATTTCAGTTTCTCTCTCTCGCTCTGTTTCTCTTTCTATTTCATTCAACTTGCTTGTCTTTCTATTTCCATGGCAACTTTTATCTCACTTTCTTACTCTTCCCTGTCTAACTCGTTTCTTCTATTCCATTTTCCCTTTGCACTATCTCTGTTGCTATCTTTACCATTTCCTTTTGCTTCTTTTGTTTCGTTCACTCACTCCAATTCTAATAATTTATACCTCATTATTTCTGTCTCTTTCCCCAATCATCATTTATAGCCCAGTTAGGCGCATAACTTTTCATCTTCTGTTACAAATTTTTGATAAATTAACTAAGCGATTAAAGCAAATCAATTATCTCTTGACAGCTGTTTGGACTATCAAACTTTATACTCTACGGACGGCTGGGGCTTTCAGCCTTTGCCTGTGAACTTTAGGCCGATACGTGACTGGGTATTAGTCCAACGTGTCATAAACTTTGCCCAAACAGCGCCCATATACTACAGCAGAGACTTCAATTCAGTGGAAACATCACTCGACTCGGAAGTGCAGCTACGCCCACCACTTCCCCTGCTCCGTTTAGCCGTGGGTGACAGCTTGTGATGAGCACAATTGCCATTGTCAATGCACTACGGACGCCTGCGGCTTATTAGCCGAGAGCTATCTACGTCCAATCGAGGCACTTGCACAGTTTCCCTTTATGCACAACATCAGCTGGAACACGCTCAGTGCGATGGGGCTGTGGGCAATGTTTGTTTTCGGCCTCCACAGGCCGGTGGAGAAAAGCCTTAATGCACTTTAATATGCAATGACAATGCCAGAAAAGACAAGTTGGATAAAGCTGATAAGACTGTGGAACATACGGAATATATTCTTGAATTCTCTTATGGTACACCTTTCTATGGCGATCCTATCGGTCTTACGAGAGAGTCTCTCGTTCAGTTGAACATTTCACTTATTAGTAATATTAATAATAATAATATTGACTCTCCTCATCTTATTTGGCTTTTCTGGTTTATTCCACAGTCCTTTGCTAGAAATTTTGGTATTTTACCAGATTAATATAAAATAAATATTCATAGTGCATTCTTGAAATATTTGTATTTTGTGTTGACTAGCTTTATTTTACATTAAATAAATAATTTGGGTGATTCCCGATTTGCGGTTAAATTGAGACTCTTCTCGATGAACAATGTCTATAACAATTAATGTTGCCACATCGTTAAGTTTGATCTAAATCTAACAATGTTACCAGCTAATTATAAGATCTGAAAATAATGTGTACGTAGAGTTATAGTTACTGTTACTACAGATCTGTTAAATAAAAAAGATCTATGTAACGGAAAATGAACTAAGGCCTCAATTCGATCTGCTGTGTCGGTCGTATATTTCTTGCTTGTCTTATTTTCCGGGTATACCCAATTGATTCTTCTCAACACTCCCATAGAATGCCACCAAAGTACATTATCATAAAAATCAACTGCTTATTAAAGCTCATTTTTGTGTAAATGCTTTCCCACCAATTGAAAGGACTGTTTAAATTTATGTTGTTAATTAAATACACGTTAAAACAACTTGCTTTATTACCTTTTAAAAGTGTTGTCGATTCTCGCAAATTTTTGTTTAACAATGAAATTTTGTTACACGTTCCTATGATAAAACAGTATTTCTTAAACAGTTCTAATACTTACAAGGTGAAATACTGATATTTGTATGTGTGAGTTGGTATTCGCGTCTGTTTTAACTTGTTGACACTCACACACACTCACACTAGCAGGTTGCAGTGTGTTGTGCCGAATTTTAGCTTGAGTCTTTCAAATCAACTCTTAAAATAGAAATCTAAACATTCTTAAATACAATTACTTGGGTTCCGGACAGGCCATTTGGTAAAGGAACTGGACCAGTGTTCGGGTCGGACGTCCCGTCATTCTACCCGGTGCCAGATATGGTACTAGTCCAAATTTCGACAGTAGTCCCGAACCAAAGGTATCCAAATGCGCCCAATCACTGCATGGTACTAGCTCGTGGAGTACGGCTGCTGCCAAGCACGATGAGGCATGGCCATCACCATCGTTGGCCAAATCAAAACTGAAGTTATTTGCAACACGATCCTTGTAGAACCTCCACAATGGGAAACGCCATAAGCGATCACCAGTTAGGGAACCAGCACGTTGGAATTGTTTCCAAATATAGTGTGAATTCGACCAAATACCAGTGGCTCCACCACCAACAGCTTTCTTAATGCCAATGCACATGGAACCGATATCGACAACGAGACGTGGCTTATAAGTCATCTGGCCATAGAGCATGGGATCTGCAATAACTACCACTCCAGTCCGACTTACATTACGAACAGCCATCGATTTAGCATTCAGTAGGGTCACTACATCGCCGGGCTTGCAAGACATGCCGGAAGGTAGATTCTCGCATAGCGGCAGGATTGCCGTAATATTAATGGGCAGCGAGAGTGCGGCAGCGGCCCTCATTCCAGCCATAATAACAGCGGCACCAGTGAGATCTCCACGACACTCATCCATTCCATCGCAGGCACGCAGATTGATGCCACCAGAATTGAACGTAATACCTTGGCCCACCAGGAGGATGGGTTTATCCTCTGGCGCAGTGCCACAATAGGCAATCTCCAATAGCACTGGCGGCTCACATGATCCCTTGGCAATCATAAGGAATGAATTGAGACGTTGCTGTTCAATCCATTCCATGGTGCGCACCTCAACGGTGATGCCACACGGACAAAGCGCATCCACTGTAGCCTGAGCGAACATCGTTGGGGTCATACAATTTGCAGGCGCATCGGCCAAACGTCTGGCCAAATTCTGCGCTTCCGCCTTGAATAGTCCCCGGGTCCAGGAATCGATGTCAGGGGATCCATGCAGCTCCAATTTCGGCATAACACTGCGATATTTTTTATTAAGATTCTCTTCGAATTTCCACACGGCCAATGCTGCTCCCTCGGCTGCCTGTTCCGCATAATCCATATGATCCACATGCAGTTCAATGCATTTGAGCGCTTGTAAGGAGCGTGCACCAATACCAGCAGCAACGCGTACATTCTCCATGCCCTCGTCAATCATTTCCAGCTCATTGAATCCAATACCCTCGAGGCCGACGCCCACAATGCATATAGAACGGAATTCGGCATCTACATTATTAAAGATTTTCCCACGGCCCAATCGGCCCGTGATTTTGGTTTCGCAGATCAGTTCTGTTAATTTTCCCTGCACACGATCATCGAATTTCTCGCCGGCTGGCGTCAGTCTTGGTCCCTTTCCATTCTCCTTCTCGTACAGGCCAAGTATGAGACCTTTGCCGCCACCTGCCTTGCCAGAATCGCAGGCTGCATGGCGGGTGAAGCACCAGAGGATCGACTGGTTAGGATTGTTAAAGCGGAAGCCGCGTTTGCTAAAACGGCTCCATTGACTACGAATACACATCTCAATTTTGTTAAAGTGTCTGGGTTCTCGTTAAATGTTTATGTAAACGATATTGGCAAACCGTAATTTATTTAATGAGCGACAGGAATTTTATTTTCGGACTATGTAAACGGGACGATTCCTTGACTCACACGAAATAATAGACAAGCTAAGCTTTGTTGAAAATTTAACAAGTTTTTTTTGCCGATTCTGTAAAAATAAAATATGAAATTAATTTCCGATATGTATATAACTAAACAAGAGTCGACACGATGAATACTGTAATGAGGAAAATAAACTATACAGGTTCTATACATGGATGTTTGAAAATATCAAAGCCTGCTATGAATACACATTTTTGTACATCATATTTACAAAAATTTGTGTTTGAAAAGCATATAAATATTATATTATATTCAAAGACATCAAGGGATGGAAAGTGTGAACCTATGCAAGTATCTTATGCTGTGATTAAACGAAAAATATTCGCTTTGTGATGGAGATGAAAGAAATCAAAGGGCAAGGCAACCAAACAGATTAGGCGGAAAGTCGGAGGGGTGTATACCCTATTTGTGTCGATAGACGATATGGAATAACCTATTGAACCTAATACAATCTTTTCACAACAATTGCTAAACGCTTTTTACTTTGTCTTTGTATTAAAATCATCCCAAAAAAATAGAAGAACAACTACAGCCATGGATAGATATATCTTTGTGTATAAATATTGGACACAGCAAAAACATATAGTTCGAATTTTAGCGATCTGAGAGGTGGAATGAGGCGTGGCCAGAAACTAAACAAACTAAGCCACTGCAATAAATATGTAACAAGTGTTGTTTTAAATTCAGTAACTCTGATTCTTATAGTCTCCAAGATCCAAATGCTCATACAGACGGACGGACGGGACAGAGATTTATCGAGTCGATTGTTGATGCTGATTAAGAATATATATAGGTATATTCTTATGGAGTCTATTTCTGCTTATGACGCACATTCGGACACAATATACCGTGATATTTGTTATCATGGATGGCCTAAACAATCGGACTAAAGAACTTTCTATCCACTACAATGTTGCCCTGTCAATAAAACTAATATTATCCATTACAATTGTGAGTTTTTAGCAATATTATTATAAAAACTTACCAATTAACACACAACAACAACTCTGAACAGTCCTGTTCTGGTACGACAAATGTGTGGGTAAGCTAAAGAATGAAAATTCCAACAACAGTTCGTAGTACAATATTATTTGGGTTTTCTTAATTATTGTGTGAGAATTTTTTGAATATTTATGATAAAGTATGAGTTAAATTTGAATTGTGATTGGCGTGTTGCTTGCTATGTCGAAAAAGGGTTTGTAGAAAAAAAGACTACCTTCGGCACGCCGAAGGCACTATACCCTTTCAGGTTTTTACATCCTTCGATCGTGCTTATAAAAGTGATATATAATAGTGGACAATAAAATGGTATTGTTTATATTCATTATTATATAAAACTTTGATTGGAACTGATACATATAAAAACCTTAATTTCGACTCTTCTGATTCAGAATATATACACTTTATTTGGACAGAGATATCTGCTAAGGTGCGTTGCTAACCCTTTGTAAGGGTATATTAATTCATATACCCACATGCAAGGAGATACATATCATTTACCATATGGTATACAAATAAATACCATATATATACATGCATGTATACTAAGACTAACCACATATCGACTGCGTGTGCTGATGACGATGAAGACAAATTCCACAAATTGTACAAATTGAGATGCCCTTTTTTTGTAGTTGTGCCAACAGGCTGCTGCTGGGAAACTTTCTACGTTGTGGCCGATGTGGAAAAATTGCATATTTCCCACGTGAGCGGAAAAGTTTCAGCGCCAACAAAAAAAGTAAAGTTCGCTGCAAAAATAGTTTTCTACTATTTGTAGAGTTCGTTTCATTTTTTATTAAAATGAACAGAGAAAGTATTTAATATTAACCATGGCCAAAAAGAAAATGATAACAGTAATATAATAGATCAATGCCAATTATTCAATACATTCCAATTTAAGCTTATATCGTCTCCTGTTCCGAACTAAATAAGTCACTTTCATAGCTAATGAAATTCGAGCTCTGTGTCACCATCGCACCAAGGGCACCATTGAATTTCGAAAGGAAGGGTGCCAAACCGTCGGAGAAGATATTCTGTAAATACAGTAGCTGGAGGCGAGCGTATAGACCCATTACATCCATGGGTGTGGTGCAAAAATGTCCCATGATTATATTCAGATTTCTGAAATTCAAAAATCCATTTCCTATATAGGTACACATCCAGGGCAGTGTGTACCAGAAGAAATCGCGCATCGAGAAAAATTTCCAGCTGGACGGAAGTTTTCCCTGCCTAAGTAGCCAATTCAGTTTGACTTCTGCAGCCGCAGAGATTTTATTGTCGGCACCACGCTGCGCGTCTTTTGTCTTCTTCGCCGCCGCTTTTTCGCAACGCCAAACGCCATAGACGAGCAAAGTTGAGTTGATCAGCGATTGAAAGAGCATGGAATGATTATACTTGTATCCCACATTCATAAAAAGCTTGCGAATAATTTCTGAGTCAGCAGTTTGGATGTGCGCGTTGGCTTCGACTACGGGTATCAGATGGGAACATATGTGGAGGGTTGTTAAAAACATGTGTATAATTCCATATGCGAATTTTGGCATCATTCTGGAGGAATACGTAAAAGAAATTTAATAAAATATTTCAAATATCAGAATTTATTAATTTCGAAATTGTATAGGTGACAATTTTGTTTTAAACACATGTTGCTTCTGACAGTATTTTTAAAATTTCTCCTGCAACATCATTGACCAATGTATCCCGATTGGATTTGGTTACCTGATAAACCTGAGCATTACATGAACTTCGTAGACGCTCGACCAATGCAATGGGCTGTCGGGATTGTGAGGGAATGGTGGCCAACAGTGGATACTGTTGATTCAACAATGCATCCACCGCAGCAGCGAAACTCTTGCTGAACAATTCCATTTTTCCAATCTCATCGATAACTATTAGCTTTGTCGGCGAGTTGGCATCTGTTTTCAGCAGCGGCAATGTTAGTTGCTCAAAATCTTCTACAAAAACTGAGTATTTTCCAACTTTGGGACGACGTACTCTGTCTGTGGGCTGCTCACGAGCCAAAATACCACGCGTGCCCAATGTGGTAACCACGTCGAAGCCAATCCGTTGACTATTAGATCTTACCTCGTCCGTAAAGAAGCCTCTCAGTTTAATATCATCGTTTAGCTTAGCACAAATCTTGCGTACGAGTGTCGTTTTGCCTACTCCTATTGGGGTTTAGGTTAAATAAGACTTCATCATCAAATTCAATGCTTACCTGGCTGCCCAGTTAAGAGAAAAGCCGTTATTTTGTGTTTCTCCATTGCAAAACGAACTGAAACAGCATTCAACTCCTACAAATTAAAGGTCTTGTTATTAGATAAACCAATAAATAAGTTACAACAGGTATCGAAAAAGCGACTTACTCTTTTAAACGGATTCGATATATCCAGCTGTATATATTTAAAATTGATTTAGGATATAGCTTGCAAGAGTATTCACTGTGCGCCTTAGAGTTGCCAAACTTCTTGTGCTGAGAAATCGGTGACACCTCGATATATTATTTTTTTATGTTGATTAAATTTTCTTTTACATTTAAAAAACATATTACCTTAAAAATAAGTTTTGTTAATTACACGAACTTATTTAAACTCAATAAAATGCAAATTGTATACAACGCAAACGAAACACAGCCCTGGCAAGATTACACAACACTGGTCATTATCGAAAAGCAACCCCGCGTTGTGGCGGCGAACCGATAACAGAAATCATATGTTTGGCAAGCAAAGCTATGCTTGGCGGCACTTTATCAACGTGAATTGGATTTTTATGTTGTAAACGAATTGAAATAATAAAATTAAATATGGAGAGCGCAATTGCGCATGTTATAGCAGAAGGAGAGCAGCGCACCAGTGATGTGGCTGCAGGCTCTATCTCATTCGAAGAGTTGCACTTGCGTGGTGATGTTTTAAAAGGTCTGCGGTCGCACAGATTCCTAACGCCGACAAAAATTCAAGCAGCAGCTATTCCTATGGTCTTGGCTGGAATGGGTAAGAGAGATTTCATGTTAATTATATCAAAAATATGTTAATATGTTATATTTTACAGATTTGCTGGTGCAGTCTAAAAGTGGAACGGGTAAAACTTTGATTTATGTACTGGCTGCGCTGCAGATGATCCAAAAAACAGTGGCCAAACCACAAGTATTAATCATTGTTCCGACACGTGAACTCGCCATACAGGTAGAGGACACAGCCAATGGACTGTCACATAATATGCACAACAGAAACAACTATTTGAGTATTAGCTACATTGGTGGCACAGATGTAACGAAAGATCGTGCTCGCATGGCTAAGACCCGTATTGCGGTCGGCACGCCGGGCAGGTTAATGCATCTCATACAGAACAAAGTCTTTAATACATCGGCCATTAAGCTGGTTGTGCTGGACGAAGTAGATCAATTGTATGCAACTGAATCGCTCAAGAGGGATGTGCAGACCCTGGTAGAAATACTACCCAAATGCCAGATTATTACCTGTAGCGCCACATATCCCGATGGGTTGGACGAGCGTCTGGCCAAACTGATGTATAAGCCTATTCTTGTCTCCAACAGCGAGCGAGCGACAGTTTTGTTGGGCATACGGCAATTCGTATACGAGTTGCCAGATCAAGTAAATAGTATGCAGGAAATGATGGCCAAGTTGGCTGCACTACACAAGATTTTCGGGCTATTGTCATACGAACAGACCATACTGTTTGCCAGCTCACAGAGCCGTGCCGACTCCTTTTGCAACTATCTGCAACGTGACGGCGTCAAATGTGATCTAATGTCTGGTGCCATGAAGCAAAGTGATCGCATTGAGACCTTTCAAGTATTTTCAATTTCGTTATCTATAATTTAACATAGGTCCTGACTATCTTTTTCTCTTCTAGGCCTATCGAAATTTCAATTTGCGCACACTGGTGGCTACAGATTTGATGGCACGCGGCGTTGACTCATCCCATGCCAATTTGATTATTAATTTGGATATTCCAAAGGATCTGGTTACCTACTTACATCGCATTGGTCGTGCCGGTCGATTTGGTTCCAAGGGCATAGCCATTACCTTTTTATCTTCGCCAGAACAGAGCCAAAAATTCCGACGTCTAATCGCCGAAGCTGGCACCGGTATGTCGGTGTTTCAATTTCCGACAGAAAAGATCGAAAGCTTCAACTTTTGGGACTACGATTCATATGACTTTCCCTACTTCGAAAAAGCAGAGAGTCATGAACAAAAGGAGTGCGAACTAAAGCGTATAAAGCAGCGTTGGAAGGGACCTCCAAAACAAATATCCGAACAAGTTGAGAAACCGCAAAGATCGGAGACATATGTTCCTTCGGATGATACACCACAGAAAACAGTTGAGCAATTAGAGCAACCTAAACATTCTAAAGTGGCTGATGAATCAAAACAAAAACTAGTGGAAGAAATGAATCAAAATGAGGTGGAAATAGTTAGTCAGCAGCCAGCAAAAGATGACGCAAAGCAGCAGGAGAATGATGAGCAACCAATGAATAGTTTAATTGAACACCAAACTATACCAACAGTCGTGGGCAGCCAAGAAATTCACATTGTTCCATTAGAACAGAAAGAGAATAAATCTGGAAAACTACCGCGGGAAAAAACAGAACGGAACCAGCCTCTGGAGCTGCAAGAGTCGCCCATGGAAACAATTGAACTGACACCTTCCATTGAGGACTTACCAGCAGCTGCACCAAACTCGATTAATACAAAAACTTACTGTCTTATGCCGCCCACAGAGCGCAGTTCAACAACTCTGCTACCCCAGGGCATATCCAATACTGTAGATGATGCCAGCAGCATTATATCTGACAGCATGGACAATGATTATGATAGTGATACTTCGTACAACAGTTACTATTCCCTAAGCGATGCTCATCTCATCTGGCATCGTGCATTGGCGCAGAGGAAACTGCTAAAGAGGCGTAAAGGGAGTCCCACACGTCGCATATTCATCTATAATCGGCGATGTTGTAATATTATCAGTAGGACTGAAGGAAGCCAGGTGAAGGGGACTAGGACTCCGAAGTACATTAGCGGATTACATATTGAAGATTTCTCCGATATGTCAACATTGGAAGTAAGCTGATGTTATATATTATAATACTTGTCTCCATATCTAATCTATTTGCTTATTCATTTAGGGCGAAAACGAGTTTGCAGGAGAGCTAAAATCGAAAACAGACGTAAGTAAGTCGACTTATTAAGAGTGAATCCTTTTCTTATCTTGCTTTATGTTTCCAGAATGAAATTCCTTTGATTTGCAAAAGATTCGATCGTTTGCGCCTGCTCAAAAAGTTTGAAAACATGCTGGAAATACAAAATGCTCTTAACAACTATATAAAAAGAGCCCGATGGACTCCGGAGGAAATTGATGAATGGCTAGACCAACTGTACGATGCAATGCAGCATTTGTATTATGATCATAATAATGGGAAGTCAAAGAAAAATCATGTCTTGCCAGCGAAGGGCACTCTCGATTTATACAATCAATTTGTAAGTTACTTAAACTGCGGTTCGGCGGAAAACCCCCATGCAGATTCGGAGTTAGAGCAACATAAGAATAATGCGCTCAACAGACTGAGTGTCCATGTGAATCATCAGCTGAATATAGCGCCCGTTAATTTAGCAGCCGAGGATACTGAGAGTGCATCGGACTCGGGCTCTCTTGAGCCACGCGATGCAGATGACGAAGTGAGCAGTGAGCACGATAGTGCAGCCTCTGACAGTTCGGCGCCGTATTCATCGAGCGGTTTTGTGGAGTCTACTGAGAGCGCCTCCTCGGGCATTGAGACTTCACAGTATGATACTAATTCGTCGGTGGATGCTCTCTCGGATGATTATGAGGAAGAGGAAGAGTATGAAGACACGAGCGAGGACGATGATGACAACGAGGATGTTGATGAGAATGCGAGCACTGATAGTGAGGTGAACAACAGTTCCGTGAGCACACTTATTGCCGAAACAGATGAGGATGGAGATGGAGAGGAGGAAGAGGGAAATGAAGAGCATACTATTCATGCAGCTGCATCTGAGCTGGCATTGGCCCAGGCACGCTGGCAAAGCCAATTTCAAATGCAATATCAATTTATTGCCAACTATGTGCAGAACTATATGCTCACCTTTAGACGCCAATACTAAATAACATTTAATCTTACATATTATGAAGTTCAAGGAGCTGAAAAAGCCTCTATTCCTAGTCTCGATAGTCTGACAACTTATAAAACTCAGGCAACATAAAACATATATGCCCCTTTTTGAAACGAAATGGAACTGGTTCCCCCAAAACACAGCTGCATTAGCTAGAAAACTAAGTTAGTTAAGCGAGAGAGAATAAATGCTCTGAAATTTCAGGTACAAACAGAAGAAATCATATTCAAAATGGATTAAACGAGATATTTTTGTTACAAACAAGAGTTGTAAACGTTACTTAACACAAATACTGTTGCACATGGATTGCAATGTAGTTTCCATTTAATAAACTTGAAGATCAAAGAAGATACATTTGAGTGAGACACAGGGGAGGGGATTCAACAATGTTTGTGGCACGCTGCAGTTGCTTCAATTTTGATTTATCTACGCAATGTGCAACTTATTTGATAGAGCAACAGCGGCAGGAACTAACAAATTGCGGCGCCAGCGCAATTGGACATCATAAATCACATGTAGCCGCATCAGCTGAAACATTGTTGCAGCTCCAGCTCCAACTCGACCCGTGACTGGGGTCTGCCTGCTTGCAACTGCAACTGCTACGGCGACTGCGGGTTGGCCGCATGCCAAGGCGGCTGCGTCGGTGGTGGCAAAGTCAAAACGTTCGGCCCGCGGTTATTGTGCACGCAAAGCGGCAGCGCTGATCTCTGCTCCGCTCTCTGCTCCCTGCGCTCGCGTGCACTTGCGTTCCAAATCCAATAAGGAGCGTGAGAAACTGACGGCATGAATGCAAAGTGAGCTGGAAGCGGCCGGCAACAGCAACGACAACAACGACAAAACTTTATAGATGCGAGAGCGTTGCATACATTGCTGTTGTTATTGCCGCTGCTGCTGCAGGCCAAACAGAGTTCGATTAGCGATAAACCCAAGATGCGAAACTATGTCTGTGTGTGTGCAGGTATGCTGCTGCTGCTGTTGTTGTTGTTGTTGTTGTTGCTGGTCAGCTGCAGGTGTTAAGCTTTATAATGATGTTAACATTTTTATGGCCCACAACAAAATAAACTACAAAATTTGTTCAGCGCAATCATTTTTTGCGGTTAGCCTCCGTTCAAGCACACACCAGGGGCGTAGTGACGGTCTCAGGGGCCTAGTACAAAACATCTCGGGCGCCCCTAGTGTACTTGCCTTGCTCATAAAACAATTCACAAAATGCATGAAGCCCATAGTAATTTATTTAAGAGAAATCATCTAAAGTTTTTGAAATACCTATACTTCGGGCTATCTCGATTTTAATTGACAATTCAATAATTTTTCCTCATTGCTGTGTAATTTATATACCCATAACCCATATGGTATCAGGAAAATATATTTTACTAGCATAAAGATGCTTGCCCGACTTCCATGTGGGGGCCCTTGTTCACCGCACACGCCTAACTACGGACCTGACACACACACACACATGCACACATGCATGCATGCACGTACTGTGCTTTTATGGAACTAAGCGATTTAGAGCAGGGGACTGGGGGGAGGCACTTGAGCTAACAATCATATTTGTAAAAATAATTAAAATGCCTGAAATTAAATAAGTATTAAAACTTCATATGGAGGTGGCGAGCTCTGGGGAAAGTGTGTAAGCTGCAGAGACTGGCACACCCTATAAGGCCAGCAATGATGATGATCTCTCTGCAGCATTAACCAAATTTGATGATGATCACAAAGCTTTACACACTTCTCTACTCTACTCTGCTCCCACCCCTCGAATTTATCTGGCACAGGCATAAATAAAAGTCATCATTAATTAAATTTAGTACAAACCACACCAAGGCATGCCCCGCCGGCACATTATTCACTCAATCGGGTTCGGGTACTCAGAGTCTCGGGGTGACGAAAACGCAAACGAATAGCAAAAATCGCCAGCAAAACGCACGCGATGCCAATGGGGACCGCGACAAAAAACGCTCGTGAACGGGCGAGCAAAAAGCGCGTTGACAAAAATGATCTGTGGGCAATTATAATGAATTATTTTGACACTTAGGGCACAACTAAAAAGGCATAAACTGAATTTATGCGCTGCTCGACGACATGAAACGCATTTTATTGCATTTTAAATATGATAAATAAACAGACCGAAATATATAGTGAAAAGTCAAGCATTATAGAGTACTATATGTACATAAATTGTGGCCTACACCACGATCTTCGGTTGGGGCCAAGCGCAAACGTAAATTACATTTTTCACTTAACAACAACAACAACGATGACAACAACAGCAACAAGAACTACTGCAATTTGCCTGGGAGCGGCCTCTGGGTCGACACGGCGCAGGCATAAAGAATTGCAGGGAGAATCCGTTTTTAATTGGTGAAAAATAGCTGAAATTTTCTACGCTGATTTTTGCACTCCGTGGCTCCGTGTGGTTTGCCCCAAAGGGTATTGCAAGTAGCCACGCTCTGACCATGTTTAACTAGCAACCACAACAACAACAGAAAAGGGGCAAACGGCAAACAATAAAAGCCGCTCGCAACCTGTGCGCGATTAACATCGCCCCAAAGATTTGTAATGCTAATAAATTGTACACAGTATACAGTAGAGCGAGAAGGGAAGAGGGGCAGTGAGTAAGAGGGAGGGAGAAGGAGAGTGAGTGGGGGAAACAGTGAGATCAGGGACCCGGGTTACAGGTTACATAAGACAAAACCACCAGTTGCATGCGTAATTTCATACACTGTAAACAAATTAGAAATCTGTCATACATATTTGTAAAATTGTTTATCAATATGTAATACTTTTACTCTAATAATTAATTTTATTCACTATTCACTTACACTAAATGTAGTTGGCATATAAATGCACCGATTAATTCTTGAGTAAAATAATCAATTGATGAACAAACGTGTATCGATTTTAGAGTGTTGGCTAATCCCCAAAGATGAATAAAATGCAAAACAGCCTCTGCAATGTTTTGATCTTGCTTAAATTGCAAATTGAGACTACACTGGGAAAAAATAGCTTAAGAAATTGAAAATTAAAAGTACACTGTAAGTAATTTACTAAAGAAATAGATTTTAAACTTAAATTAGAGCTAAGAGATAAATAAACACTAGATAATGAAGCGGAAAATGATTAGTTTCAGAGATCAGAAAGATCTTAAAATAGTTCAAAAGTACTTACTGGTAATGATTAGTCAGCCATGAGTCAGTACTGCACTGTATAAACCCCACTATATCTACTCATCTCCTTCCCTTCTAGCTGCACATCTCTTGCCGCCAGTGTAGGCCACAATCGAATTGCCGCATGACTTTCAGAACGTCAAAGCCAGCGAGTGCAGCTGCAGGAGGAGGAGGCCATCGGGCGATGGTGGAGGGGGAGGCAACTCGCGAGCTGCAAGTGCGGCTTTTGTGGTTCCCAGGCGAGTTGGAGCGAAAAACATGCGAGTCGCTTTAATTGTTGCCGCTGCTGCCAAGTGATTTTTCTAATGCAATTTTCCGACGGCTTACGCAACGGCAACGACAGCAACAGTCACCGCAGCAACAGTGACTGCTGCAACAACAATGGCAAAATGTTGCAATGGGGAAACCTACCGCCGCCTTGAACGTGTTGCGCGCATAATTAGCCACAGCAGAGGCCTTTTAATCCCAGCTAAGTCGGAACGTTCTCTTGAGTATCCACTCTCGCTCGTACCCTCACCCCCCCGCCAGTCCCTCCCTTGCCCTGCTCTTCTCTTCTCAGCAGTAATCATTCCACGCATACGCGCATATTTTGCATTTTTAAATTGTTGCATTTTGCGCATTTTTATGACAAGCAAAACTTTTGCACTGACATTCGCCACCAACGAACCCCAAACCATTCACCTACCACTGTTCCCCCCGTGTTGGAAATCTCCTCTGATGCTTGGCATGCAGCTGAGCATGGAGGCCTGACCAGCTGTCCGTTTGTCGCACTTACACAGCAAGAGAGAGAGAGAGAGAGAGAGGGACCCCTCTGATCATAATTAAAATACATATTGTGCATATTTCGTATATGAAAGGAAAACAGGAGGTCCCGAGTGCAGCCAGCTGAGTATGTGAAAGTACATTTTGATGACTATAAAATGCACTTACAGCGGGTAGTGTGATTAAGCTATGGACACAGGCCTGTTAGATATATATAAATATAGAAACATACAATAGAATGCATATATTTTAATCAACATAAATGTGAAAAAGCTCTCTTGGTTACAGAGGGAAACTTAATATACTTCTATACTTCTTGATGTTTTATGAATTTCTGTAGATATTGAGACATAAAGAAACAATAGTATATCTAAGAGAAACAAAGTAAGTTAATATTAATACATACTCTCTTAGCGTTTAAGGTATGAAAGGAGCTCAATATATACATATTCTTGAATAGCAAGATTCTCGCCGGAAACCTGCAGTAAATTCATTGATGTTTAATAAGTATTATGCATCTCAGAGTTCTATAATTTATAACTATATCTACTATATCTTGACCGATTTAATTCATTGTAAATAGCATGGAAATATATAGTTTTCAATGTGCAAACTATGATCTTGCGTGGTCATATTCTTTATGATAAAGAGCATACTTTAGTCTACATAAGATTCCTTTGTCTGGCTCGCTTACAGTTAATCCTCTAGTTGTTAAGTTGTGATAAGCATCGAGCATAGTTGAAATACTCTAATGATTAAATTGAAATTCCCTTGCCTGTTCATCGCTTAAATTATAAACTGTTGAGCAATTAAACTTAGAGTGAATTAATACCAACAATGTATGCAGTGCAGCATAACTAATAACTGTTAATACAATAGTTATAATGGTGCTAGAGCCGATATTCAGCATAGAGTGTGCTTAGTGCTTCCTAGTGCCTGATACCGCCCACCTGAACTCGAAGCGTTTTTTTAATGATTCGCGCGATTGCGTCAATTATGGCCCAAAGGCAGAATTCAATTGCCATTGTAATACTTCAAATGTAAATTGGAGTTTAATGCATGTTTTTACGAAAACTACGTCAATTATATAATTTAAGCGTGAATTAGCAGGCAGTACCAGCACCAGCACCAGCAACAGCAACAACAATAACTAAAACAACAACATCAGTAATAGCCTTAGCTAGTTGTGCTTAGAAAAAGGCGAATTACAGTGCGAGCACAAGAAAACAAGAAAACATGTTAAGTGCAAGCGCATTATGTTGCAAAATGTCACTTTTAATTGGGCAACCTTGAAACATCAATGCGAAAAACGAGCGAAAGAACCGCAACGGCAACAGCAACAACAACAGCAACAGCGGCAACATGTTGCTGAAGGCCACCGCAAGCAACGGCAACGGGCAACAATGACAAACGGTTAACGAGTCGAGCGGCAGATTTAGATACGAGCACAAACAGACACATCAAAAGGCCAAGCGTGGGGCGGGAAAGGGACTGACAGACAGACAGATGGACGGACAGACTACGGGGAGGGGAAAGAGGGCAGACTGGGGGTCAGACTGACGCACTGACGCGACTGTCGCGTTTGTCGTTTGCCGTTATGTGTTACAATTAGCAAATTGCACATTTATGCTCACATGGCGTTGAGACACGCCTCTCGGCTGCCGCCCCCCTGGCTAACTGACAATATAAATCAATCATACACGCGCGTGTGTGTCTCTATGTGTACGAGTGTGTGTGTGTGTGTTGGCGAGTTCTTATTGGAAAGTTATGGCAACAACCTTGAGAACAGCCGCAAAACCGCCGCTTTGATTGGCAACAAGCACTGCAGCTTGCGGCTAAAATGCAGGAGGCGGAGTGCGGTGAGGGCCTGGAGGGGTAAGGTGGGGGTTAGCATAAGATATGGCACATCATTTATAATTTCCGGCGCACACGTTGCATAATTCAATTAATGGGCATTTCCCGTGCATTGGCAATTTCCTAAGACTTGCCAGCAGGAAATCTCCACGAAAATCGCCACAGGCTTGTTGCATAAACGCAAATGTTGCACGTTGTACACACAGACACACACACACTTATGTGCATATTTTAAATGTTATGTTTTATTTGTTTATTTATAATATATGAGGCAATCTATTGCATATTTACTCGTACAGGCATCGGTTTTCAAGTGTTACTATGAATGATACGCCCGGCTGTCCTCTTTTTGCGATTGCTGCACGTTTCTATACCCTGTAAGCGAAGTGTGGGAGGGTATTACAGACTAGTACAACGGGTAATCATGTCTTTTATATGATAGGAAGCTAGCAAAGTAGTAAAAAGAGGTAACAATTTTGATAATTATAAAGTCGTTCGCATAAGATCTTCAATAAACTTACTTCTCAGATGTATATTCGATTTTTCACTCAAGCTAGAGTCCTTAAATTTCATAGCCAAGTAGACAAACACTTTATCAATCAGTTTTAATTTCAAAACTCACCAGAATTCTCTAAAATATGTAAAAGATTTCATGTTTCTACTAGGCACATTTCACAGTTAGCTACTGAGTAACTTCCTAGTCGATTGCGCACGCCTGCTGCCTTTATTGCACGCTTAAATTATGCACACCCCGTACAAATACTATATGTATATATGCATTTGTATCGTATATAGCTATGGCTCATGAAAAATGCATTCCAGCATAATAAACATGATAGGTTTCATTGCGTTTTTCGAGAGAATTAATTGCAGAGTTTCACGGATTTTCAAGTGCGCCCGGTAGCTGGTACGACTTCTCTCTGTGTATGTGTGATTGTGTGTGTGTATTAGTTGGCATACTACCAATGATATATGTATCTCTGACTGGCGTCTTTGGCATCTCATGTTCGCAGTCAATTCGAAAGAGCTGCGCGGCTCGTTTCACGCTGTGTCCGATTCTCATGTCTAATTGATCTTTAGCGTGTTATTTGTTTTTGCACAACACCTTCCCAACCAAGCAGTACCAGCATCAGCACCGTCTCGCCTTAGTTCTGTGGGTGGCAACGTGGTAGAAAAAAAATTAAAAGCCCCAGGCTAAAATTGCTGGCTAATTAATGCCAAATGGCCGACGAGCCCGGGGGGGCAGTCAGGGAGTAGACGAGCAGGGAGGCAAGGGAGGCAGGCAGGTGGGGTGGGGAGCCTAAAGATTTTGTGGGCGCAACGGCAACTTTTAACTATATTATTATTATTATTATTGGCTCTGGCTGCGGTGGCATTTGCATGTGACATAAAAGTGATTGGGAGTAATTGATAATTGTGCAGAGACACGAAACCAAATGGCCAATTACAGGCGGACAGGCAGCGAGACGGACGGACAGACAGACAGACGGGCGGACGGACGGACATGGTGTGAACGAAAAGGTGGCGACAACTACCGCGTTCGGTTCCTAAGTCTTTTGTTCAATATTTGGAATGCAAACTTGGCCAAAAAAATGTGGGAGGCTATTAATATTAATCGAGCTGAAGTACAGATATTTAAAATATATAACTATATATATATATACTATGTGTACTATTCATGCTATCGGTTGAGAAATGCAGGCAACGAATTGAAAAATGTTTGTACAATTGCGAATTGCGAATTGTTGTTGCTGCTTTTGGCCAATCTCTTGCCATAAATCAAGCCGCACAATATGACCGCAGGCGCCTTGTAAGCGAGTCCCAGTCACCGAGTCCGAGCTCTGACTTGCCTGGTGACTGTGACTGACAGCCGTACGAGAGCCAAGATCTTGACCAGCAAACAGGCAACAACAACAACAACAACAGCAGCAGCAACAACAACGGGTACCAGCTGAGAGACAGATAGACCCACGTTAGCTTTAACTTTAGCAAATCAAATACAAATTCAAATCTAGCTAATTTCAAGCCGAAACTCATTTAACTGGACGACTGTTTGGCCCACTCCCCAGCCCCTTCCTTGCGGCGCACAAATAGAGCAACAAATCCAAGCCGCAAAGTTAATTTCATTTTCCACCTACTGGCAAAATCAATTTGCTTCGTGTGGCACGTGCGCCAAATAGAATAAAAATTGGCCAGAACTAAGCGTGCAGCGCAGGAGAGGCAGGGGAGTGGGAAGAGGGGGGGACAGGGAAGGTATACCGCCCCCATAGACGTAAGCACGGTCCGATCAGTCAGTCTGTCTGTCACTCAGTCCGCCTGTCGTCGACTCAGTTGTCCAGTCCAGTTGGTTTCGATTCGTGTGCGTCACTCCAGACGAGATGGAGATCAGGCCAGACCGGCGATTGTCATTTCAGCGTGGCCCCGATCGGGGCATAACGGTAGCCCACAGTCGAGACTGTTGTTGTTTTTGTTGTTGTTCTCTCTTTTCTGGGCGCCTTTTAAAAGCACATTTCGTTGTTGTGGCAACAATTGTAATTACGATTGTTAAAAAACAAAATCGCTTCAAGCGTTTGCAGCTCTTGATTCCAAATTATCGGCGGGGGAGCAACAAAAATAATTAAGCCAGACATGTTGCGCAGCCAGATACCCTGTAAAAAGAATGTACAAAATAAAAGTTACTCAATATAAATATATGTTTGAACTAAATATTTTTAGTATATTTAAAGAATTTAAGAAACTCATAAAAATGATTCTTTATGTTATTTTGCTGTCAAAGAAACCTTGCCGCGCAAAAGTAACTTGCAACACACACATAACAAATGCGTATTTAATGTGTCGAGAAGGGGCAAGAGGTGGCGGGGGCAGCTGTTCAACGCGTTTACCCGATTTCCATTTAACGCCTTGAGTAGATTTTGCGCTTTGCTTTGGTTTATGGGTGGTCAGCGTTGAGGCCGCCAGCCCTCGGGGGCCTCTGCATTTTAATTTGTTTTTAATAAACGGCAGCAGTAACGCCAGCATTTTTGATATATGCAACAAGATTATATAGACGAGCGTTGGCCAAGGCGGCAGCTTGGCGAGTTTGCCTCGTGTAATTTGGAATTCAACACCCCAAAAGAGTTGGTTATTAGTTGGCGCACTCGGACAGACTTAATCGCGGGTTGTCACTGCTCTCTGCTGCCACAGCCAGCTGCTGCCAGTGCTGCCACTGACAGGCATCATAAGAAATTGCAGCGAATTGTGGCCAATTTCAATGGGAAGGGGTGCCGCCGCTTAAACGGATAGTTAGAGAGCAGCAATTGAAGGCGCTCTGCGCTGCGCACTGATAACATACTCAGGCTGTATGCAAATTTAGTCCTTAAGAGTGAAGCGTTTAAAAATGGGGCGTGCCACACTCTGAAGCTCTATAATAGGCATAGTTTAAATGGCTATGTCTCTATACCAGATCTTGATAAAGCGATAGCAAGATGGAAAAGTATTTATATGATATTTTTACTAGACATTTTAATAATTATTGTAATCATTTAAATGATATTCTTAGTAGACATTTTAATAATTATTATAATCATTATTTCGCATTTCATTACTATCCCTCACTGTGTTTATCAACATAATTATGATTGTCTTTCTCACACACATCACTCACTCAGAGACAGATCACAAGCGAACCGAATCGAACTGAACCGCGCCGATCTCAACTCAACTTTGTGTCCTTGTCAGACAACTTTTTTATAAATAGCCCAGAAACTGACAACGGCAATTAACGGGCCTGAGAATTTCGTACGGTACGAACCGAACTGCATTGCCCCATGTCAGTCCAGTTGAACTCAGTTCCCCCCCGCTCCCTCCTCTAGCATCGACTGTGCGAAATGGAACTGTTCCAATTTGACGGAGATCTCAGTCTCTCAGCCCCCTAGGAAATTCCTTTGATCGCTGCTATAATCGAACCGGATTTCCATGAAGTTTTCGCTTTTGTCGCTATATATTTTTGGTCAGAATTAATAATCGTCGCGTCCGACTCGCTTAAGTGGCCGTCGAAAAGCGGCAACAACAACAACAACAGCAGCAACAAATAAAATAAATTACCAAAAAGAAACTGTAGGAAAAAGCCAAAGTTTTCAAAAATCTGTGAGTTTCCGAGCTTTATTTTGTGTCTTGCACCTGGCGACAGGTCAGCTCCCTCTCTCCCCAACCCACTGGGAACCCCTTCTGCCTACCGTAAAATATCCGAACGCGGCATATTGCACAAAAGTTGCCGTCAGTTGTGAAAAATTAACTACAAGTACTCGTTGTTGTTGCTGATGTTGTTGTTGCAGCTTTGTCTCTGCAACAGCTGCAAGTGTCTGGCACTTGTATGCCGCATGCTGCACATTTTTCTCCTTTCAACTTTACTTGGCGATTTTGTGGATTTTGTTTTTGTTTTTTTTTTTTGCCAAACAAGACTTAAAATTTATATGAAAATTTATGATACATTTGCCTGCACTTGGTTGTCAACCGGAGCCGGATCGGTGCTGGGATCGGAACGTGGTGCAGGTACACAACAGCTGCCGCCAGGTGGGAGCCAACAGGGCTGCCTAATGGCTATGGCAGCGGCAACTCTGTTTTGCAATCTGTGCCCAGCAACAACTATTGGGTTAATTGGCTTTGGCCCACTAGCCCAGCGACGAATGGCATCGACAAACAGCTGTCTCTGGCAATTTATTTGGCGGCTCGATCTCTGGGAGACATTTGTGCGGGCCACACGAATCTCGGATGCATTGTGTAATGCCAGTCCAGCTTGCTAATTTGGATATTAGAGACTAGGTGCACTCTTTTGCAATTTACAATAATATTATTAAATCAGTAATTCAATTTATCTAATAGTTTGCAATATTCTTACTTGCTTTTCCTTTTTCTTTCTTTCTATCTCATTCACAATATACGAACGATGGCACAATAGAAGCCTTGCATTGTTGTTGGGGCAGACTGCTCGCAGTTCCTCTGCAGTGTTGTAAAATATCTGCATAAATTTGAGTGCAGGGCTGCTGCATTTTTTTAATTGTTGCTTGTGAGTTTCGATAACTGTCCCGGTTTTTTTGATTCAATCAATCAAAATGCAAAATATTTAATTTCGTTGTTTTTTTTTCGTGTTACCTCGACACGTCGCCGTTACAGCTGCCAAGCCTCACCTCCCACAGCTCCCAACACACACCCAGAGCAACCCAGAAACCCACATGTGCCAAAGCAGCAGCAGCAGTAACCATGGCAGGCAGCGCTGCTGTTGCAGCTTTACCTCCCGCTGCCACTTTGCATAACAAACGACTTTATTAATTTTCAAATTACTGAAAGTCAGAGGCCGGCTGAGCATTTTGGCTGCATTTCGGCTACATTTTGTTGGCCTTTATGTAGCACTTGGAAATGAGTTTGGGCTCCAAGTTGGTTTTTCGGGGCTTGGGCTGCTGTTGTGGTGGGCGTTGTGAGAAAATCGCGGCAAATGCCAAGCTCGACTTGTGCAGCAGATCGCAATAGAGTCGGATCCGCCGGCCGTTTGTCTGTGGAACGTGTGGGCAGCAGCTGCAGCAGCAGCAGCCGCGGGGCAAATAGCGCGCACAAAATATCTTATGCTAATATTTGTTAAAAGCAAAATGTCGCTTCGTGCCAACTTGGCTAATAAATCAGCAAATTATAAATGCCCAAAGATTGATGAGCAAGCGAAGCGTGTGACAAGCCAACTACTTAGTAGAGGGGCTGATCCAACAGGTACTATAAAGTATATACGTTGGTAAGTATGTATGTTTGTGTGTCTATCTATAATGCTAATTTCTCAATTAAGCTACGTCGGCATTAGCATTAGTTAGGCTAAGGCGAATGTTTTGTGCAATGTGCGCGGAAAAAGGCACATTGGCCATAAATCATACAATTAAAAACTAATCAAGCAATGACACAAGACATCACAGCAACTGCAGCAACAACAATCGGCTCTTTGCAGCGACAACAACAACAACAGCGGCAGCTGCAACGACAGCAGCAGCAACAAGTACCAGCAACAACAACAATGATTTTCTCGCCAAGTTGTCGTCGGCCTTTTGGGCCCACTTCAAAGACAAATTTATGTATTGTCAGGCCAACGAAATAAGTAAAGTAAAATACAACAAAAATACTCGAAAAAAAACCTTACAACTGCATAATTCAAAAATTATGAGACCCATTAGAGTAACAGAGAACTGACAAAAGCGTTGAGGTTGCAGCGCTGCAGGCAGCAGGCAGTACCTGAGGCATTTTCAAAGATCCGGCCAATGTATTGCTGCCTGCAACTGCCGCACAGGAGGTGA
The DNA here is from genome assembly GCA_018904035.1 of Zaprionus ornatus. NCBI lineage: Eukaryota > Metazoa > Arthropoda > Insecta > Diptera > Drosophilidae > Zaprionus > Zaprionus ornatus. Next base: position 616,263 of record JAEIFZ010000200.1, read on the forward strand.
CGGAATCGGGGGGCGAGGCGGGGGACTAGGGTACAAAAAGCCACACGCCGCAGCCGTAAAAACTTCAACTTGCACACAAATGGCTAGAAAATTATTTTAAGTTATTTGTTGATTGTTTTCAAAATTGTTGCCATGTAATGCGATGCCAATGTTTGCCGCCGCAGACGCGTCTCGACAGAGAAGAGACAAGAGTGAGCACAGCAGAGGCAGAGAGGGAGAGGGGTAGAGGGACTGAGCCAGTGCGTCAGACAATGCAAGTGCGGCTCAAGCTTTTGAACAGACGAGACAGTTTGGCTTTGACTTGACGCTGATGCGTGCTGCGTCTGAATGAGTGTGTGTGTGTGAGTGTGTGGCATTTGCAGAGGTTATATTGCTGCAGCAGTTGTTGTTGTTGTTGTGGATGTTGCTGCCATGTGGCGCTGTGTGCTGCAGGTGTCGGAGTGTCTGACAGCAACAAAATGTGCACAGAGCCAGCCTTGAATGTGCGGTAAATGCCTCGAAGTGAATCAGATTCGAAACTAATATTATTTTGGAATGTTAAAGCCAGCGAAACCGATTGGAAGTGGGCGATTAAAGTTCAACCGAAACTGTATTTTATTAATTACGAAAATTGTGGGAAAATACACGTGCCTGCAAACATTAACGACAGTTCTAGCTGGAGATCTTAAGTACAATAGTATATTGAATAGCTATAAAAATATATGTATTATAAATTTTAAAATTGTTTGCTGAACACATCAAGAATATTGTTCGAACGAGCTATTACTTTATTTTATAATCTATATTAATTCAATATCTTATGTTGATCAGCTCTTTAATCTTAAGTTTAGAAAATTGGTTTGTTATTTAATTAAATAATGTAAATTAACGTGTGTGTTTTATAAGCAGCTGGACCGTTGGTTATACTGTATAAAATATATTTCAATATAAATAATATGATAGAGGTAACACCAACAATAACTCCTAACATGTCAATTTCAATATTTTTAAATTTTCAATTAAGATTTGACATGAATTATGTTTACAATTTTTAAAATACGAGTATTACAAGAAAAACGTTGGAATGCTCAAAAATGATTGTTATTGCTTTGAATGTCAGTTGAATCTGTAAATTCTGAAAATTAATATTTTTAATGTCTGTCATAATTTGTTGTTCGGCCAAATGACTGCGTTTAACTACGCAACAGATATTTTCGATTATTTTTCCATTAACTTTTAAATGCCAAAGCAACTGCTAAACAGCTGAAGCTGATTGCATAAAGCGGGGCCACAGCGAGTAGTCTATAGCTTGTCCTGGATATATGTATGTATGTGAGTACTATATACGAGTTTGGACTGTGTGCTGTGTGTGTGTGTGTGTGGAACCCGATATCTGCCTGATGAACGGGCAACTTTGGACTGTGGCAGCGCCAAAACACTTTGCAATCAAAAATGTCACCATTTAATTACGCACACAAAACAGTTTAAGCAACTTGCAGCCGTCAGCTGACAGCGACAACAACAGCGTCTCGGCAAGAGTAACAGCAACAACAAAAGCAACAGCAACAACGAAAACAGCAGCTAAAAGCGTTGCACAAATCTCGTCAGAAATTAACATAAATCCAATCACACAAAGCCCGCACGTAGCTGTTGCCAACTTGGCCAACTTGGAAGCCGTAGGACGGCGGTCGTTTAAGCGATCGACCGTTCTCTCTCCGCTTCCCGGTCCTCCCTGTGCCCCTTTCCGTACTGCATCTGAATCTGAATCTTTGTTGGCCGTCATGTTGCGCCTGCGCCCACGCGACTAATCGCGCAACTGTGCAACGCCAACTGCAGTTACGTTGTCAGAGATTTTTGCGTTTCTGATTGGTTTTTTTTTCTCTCTTGCTCTGTCTCTCTCCCTTGCTCTTGCTTCTGTCCCGCTGTTGTTGCTGTTGTCTTTTGGCTGGCTGCCTACGGCGCCCTCACATGACAGCCAGCAGTCTCTGTCTTGGATGTTGAATAACTGCTCAACGTTGTATCCCCGAATTCCGCAGCAGCAGCAACCGCAGCAGGCAGACCCAACCATGTCTCCGTCCGGCCCGGACACAGGACAGCAGGACAGCTGGGATTGCGGACAGACCCACTTGCATTTTTATTACGTTTTCGAATTGTCATTTGGACAGCAGCAGCGACTTGCTGCGGTCTCATGAGTGTCCGCATAAATGTTGTTCGCCCGTTTGCCGGGCAACAATTCAATTATCCGCAAAAAATATGCAAATCCCCAATGCGGGCGCCTTAAGTGTTTACCTAAAGACTTTCCGCGCAGGCAGAGAAGGGTGGGGCAGGGGGGACAGGGGAAGTGGGTACTCTTCCTGAGATGGTTTGAGAATTGCACTCGTGACATATTTCACGGTATCTTGATTTCATTTTTCAATTTTCACGAAGAGGAAGAGACGCGCAAATTATGCAGCCATGTTGCAACATGTTGCCAAGGCGTGCCAGCACCAGCAGCAGCAGCTGCACAGCACAGGGCACAGCAACGAGACGTTGCACGTAGCAGCATTTCCGTTTCACAATTAACGTTCTACGTGACAAGTGACACCAATTTTACCACCTTTGCTATGTGTTTTATGCTGTTGTTGCATGTTGCCCCGTTGCCTGTTGTTGGTTGCTCCACGTTGCCACGTTGCTAGCGCAAGCGCTTTTTGCTGTGGACCACCATCAGGGCAGAGCAATATATTCATAGCTGCAGCGCAGAGTCAAAGCTGTGGTACCTCTCGCCCTCTCTCTCCCCTCGCAGTCGCTATGCTCTTCGCTCGCATTGGCGTGCCACAGATGCACGTTCCGCGATTGTATGCGCAGTTTTGTTTAGGTTAATGGAGATGATTTGTTGCCCTATTCTAATGCAACGTATCGCAACGACAACAACAACGGCTGTGGCTGCAAGTGCCAGGCAACATGTTGCACCAACTATGTGTAATAAAAGTGACCCGCATCCGTAATGGAACAGCAGCAGCTGCCTGAGGGGTAGACGGAGGAGTGGAAGGAGGAGGAGTGGCTTTTGACTTTCACATGTGACTCCACTGTGCTGGCCTTCGACTTGGCCTCCATTGAGCAGTGGCAGCGTCAGCCGTGGCAGCTTCGCTTTTTCTAAGTATTCCTCTCAGTTTTTATGGACAGCAGTGTCTCGTGTGGGGCCGCCTGGAGTTCGACTGTTAGTTGCAGTTGTTAGTTTTTGTGGGGGATGGGATGAGGGGAATTCTTGCCGCATGCCGCTGGAATTATGAAATTGACAAATTGCCGCAACCGCTGCATGACCTCTGAGTGCTCTAGGCTGACCCTGAATGACGCCTGACCAACCACCGAGACAAGCAACATGTGGCACGGACAACATGTGGCAGACGCAATATCTGTGCGCGCGGCGGGGTCACTGTGTGGGTCGGCGCGACTCTGACAATGAGCTAAGTTATTGCCGCTCAGATGGAAATTGTTTTTTCCAGTTGCATGTGGAATGTGCGATGTCAGGTGAATGTTGTTAGTAGTAGAAGCAGTTGTTTTTGTAGTTAATGCCTCATCATAAGGAAGTTGCCAAGGTTAGCGAAAACAACTTAATACGCTTTAGGCAAGTTTTTTCCAATTCCTTGCAGTGTATATAGATTTCTGTATATATTTTTCGCAGCTACTTAAATCAATATTAATTGCAGCAAATTAACCTAAATTCAAGCCTGCACACATTTATTGCACTTATCGCACTTGTTGATATCTTTTCCTTAGCAAACAAATCGATATCGTTCTCCTCAATGCGTTCTAAAATCAACTTGATTGCCAAGCTCCATTTGCAATCGGTTTACCGCCGCAATTTATCAGCGTCAAGTACACAAATGCTCAATGCTATGGCATTTGCAATAACAACAACCACAACAACAAATCGAGAGCAGGCAGGAAAAATCAGTTAGCGATAATCACAAAATGTGCTGCGAAAATTACTCAATGTGATCGAAGGCGACAGATAATCGTGGCAAATTCACACGTTCAGTGCGGTGCAAACTGAACAAGGAGGAGGAGGAGAAGAAGGTAAAGTGTTGAGGGTAAACGGATGAGATGCAATCGCTGACCGGGAAGGTGTCAAATCAGCACAAGTTGCCTGCCGATGCTTGTCAAACTTTTTGCCCCTGCCTTGCAGCAGCAACAACAACAGCTGTTGGTTAATTTATGCTGCGACATTTGCATAGCGTTGATTACAAAAATGCCAAGCGATTCGCCACCATCCTGCTCGCTCACTCTGCTTCTTTCCTTCTTCCTCACTCTGCCTCTTTCTCTCTTGCTCTCTTCCTCTCTTTGGCGTTCCCTCACGTGTTCGCAGCGCAACTTGCAACATTTTGCATTTGTTGCCTGCTGGCAACTTTTGACGCCGCTGTTGTTGCCGTTGCTGTTGCTTGGCAACTTTGAGGCTGTGCAAAAGTGTTGAAAAGATTTTTGACAAGCTGAATTTTTGCTTTGGCTTGTGAAGTTGCTGTTGTTGTTGCTGGCAGTTTGCCAGTTGCCCGTCGCCAGTCGCTTGTTGCCTGTTGCCAATTCAATCATGCGAAAGAGCATGGCAGGTCAAATGCCACTAATGAGTTGCCCCACACGCAGCTCAACAGCAACAGCCGTGGCAACAACAGCAACAACAGCAACATCGGCAACAACAACACTCAAGGCTATTTTATCAATGTGATAGCTGCAATGTTGCGATGGTCTGCGTCTACTCGTGCGGTAATTGCAGCATCATCTTGAAACTTATTACATGTCAAGACAGCCGGGCCCCGAGACGAACAACAACAGCAACAAAAACAACAACAATGATAAAGCCGTTGCTGATGACAATCGCATAGTAGTCTGGGGGCCTGACTCTCTCGGCCAGGCCAGGCCAGGCCTTTTGGAGCTGCCCGCGCTGCGTCGCGCCGATGAGTTGAAAAGTGCAGCTGCTTTTAGATTTATTGGCCTTAAGTAGCAGCGAAATGCGTCTTTTGTCGTGCTCAAAGTTATTGGCCACATTATGCGACGTTGCAACGCGTTGCAGCAACAGCAACAACAGCGACAGCAGCAGCAAAAAGTTCTGCCAGCATCAGCAACTGTTGCTGCCGGCTTACTGCTGAGTTGTGCAGATAAACATCATTCATTTAGCTACGAGTTTATTTATGCCAACGACGACGACATGAGCGTTTATTACAATGCATTAAATAACAGATTATCGGCAATTATGCTATATATAAAACCCGACAGACAGACAGACTGATAGATCAAATGAGTTAGGGCGTTTGGTAGGCAGATTTCTGGCCGTTAATCAGTTTGGCATCTAATTAATTTCGCACTGAAATGTCAACTGATCAGATCTCAAATCTTCATTAATCTCTAAGAAAACTACGGAAATTTTCCATAACTGATTAAGTTTCAATTCAGGTCATCATAAAAACGTCGTGACGCGTCCAAAACAGAAAAAACGTAACAAGAAAAACAAAAAACATGCAAAAATAAATAGGAAAATCGAATCAAAAATCTGAATAAAAATCAACTGCGGCAGCTGTTGACCTTTTACAGTGAATGCATTAAATAAACATTCATAATTTATGCATGGCATAAAAAAATGTTTGTTTTATATTTTTATTCGCGCATAAAACGAAGCGAAACTCTGTAAAAAGTGCAAACGGCAAAGCTGCTCTCGTTACTCTTCGTTGTTGTTGTTGTTGCTGTTGTCGTTGTCATGGGCAATCAACATGAACTGAGGCAATGTGTTGGGAATGGCCCCTCACTGTGCTCCTTGACTATTTCTGGCCAGCAACAGTGTTGGACAGTTGCAGCGAAAAATTTACAGTTGATAGAAGTTCCATAGGTCGAAAGTCGATAGCCCGAGATAACGCTATGTAAACAAATAATGTGGTGGTAAGTCGATTTTTAAAAGAAATCAATTCTTTATTGAATTAAATTATTTTGAAATAGGAAAAATTTCTATATAGTAGATTACGAGTTATTTATACGCTAGATGGAAAAATGGTTGACAGATCTGTCTGGAAAAAAGCTAAGCTGACAGCACTGGCCCAGCACAGAAGCCAAGCGAATGACAAGCTGCCGCCGCTGTGGCCCACCGTTTTTGGCGGTTTCTCCACGGCAATCGTCAACTCATTGAGATATTGATCTCTCGCTAAAGCTTGACTCACTGCCGCTTCCACTCCACCAATCCTCCTCCCCCTGTAGCTCTACCTCTTCCTCTCTCTTATCCCTTCGCTTCAAAAGTTGCTTTCGGATTTGCGGCTTAGCGCAAGATCTTCCAGCGTGGCCGGAGCCGATTGTGAACTATTGTTATTTCACGAACTGTGACACGTTGCCTTCTTTTTTTCCAGCTACTCCACTTGATGTTGTTGCTGTTGCTGTTGTTGTAGTTTTGCTATTATTTATTTCTTTATTGTACAATGAGTAAATAAATTTTTTGCCCGCTACTGGGCTGCTTATTGTTATTGTTGTTTCTGCTGCTGCTGCTGTTGTTGTTGTTGTCGGTATCCACCCTCGACCTTTTGTGGCAGCCGTAACCCGGCTAAATGTTTAGCTGCGATTTATCATTATCGTGACTTGTGATCTCGTCGTCGTTTGATTTTTTCTTGTCGTTGTTGCTGTTTTGCTCTCCTTACGGCTGCAGCTCGCTTTTAGCCTTTTTCGGCCAGCTTGGCTTGGCATTGCCATTGTTGTTGCTGTTGCTGTTGTTTGTTTTTTGGGAGTATTTAAAGTTTTGTTGTTTCGTAAATTAACATGTTTTTTGCTCTGAGTGACATTTGTAGGTGTATAAAGTGGCACAAATGAAGTGAAGTGTGCAACAAATATGGCCAGTAGATCGGATAGCGCCGTTGCAGTTGCAGTTGCAGCTGCCAAAAAGGCCACAAGGGGAGCGCCAAGTTGCCGAGAGAGAGAAAGAGACAGAGAGGGAGATAGAGGGATTCCTATGGAATAATTGAACAGGATTTGCTTTACTTTGTTGCACTTGTTGCTACTGTGCAGACGCTCCCCTTCTCTATCTCCCTCCCTCTCTCTCTCACTCTCTCTGTGCCCCTCTCTCTGTGCATTGCAATTTCCGCAAATTAAAGAGCAATCTCAATCATTCTCCATATCACGTTGACTACTTTTCAATCATTAAACACTGCAATTACCTCAAGGATACTCTCGGATCGGCCTGCATATCACACCCGTGGAATGCAGTGCAGAATATTTGCAGCATGCCTGGCAGCGGCCAAAGAAAGCCCACATGCATGGAGAGCGACAGGGAGAGGGGGCAAGAAGACTGCCTGAAAGATGCCATACAATTAAGTAAGCACGAAGAGGTAATGCGCGTCTAACTAGAAATAAATAAACAAGGCGCCCAGGTAGTAGCCCATCCAGCTCTCGCTCCTCAAGGCAACCAGCGACTACTGTTTGTGTGTGTGGGGGGGTAGGGGGATAGGGAAAAGGGGCAGTGGCAGCTTGGGCTTGGAAATTGTGGCCTTTAATGATAGGTCCAGGCACAGGCTGTGGCGTTAGCCTGCCCCGCACTTGCCGCACTTACTCAATTACCTTTGACTAAATTACGGCCAATTGTTGCGGCGAACATGTGTTGCATAATTACGGGCTGTGTGGCAGCCGCAACAGAAGCGCGCCAGTGCGAGCGCGAGCGCGACGTTCGACTAGCTGCGAGCACAAATTTGATTACTGCTTATAGATTAGATTTTGATTCAGCTACGGCTTCTGCTGCTGCTGCTGTTGCTGCTGCTGCTGCTGCCTTGAGGCCCTAACTAAATGTGTTGCAAACTTGGCCACGTTGACAGCTTAATGAGTGTGTGTGTGTGTGTGCGAGTGTGTGCCAGTGTCTGTTGTCGTTTTGGGCTAAGTTGTGGTTTAGGGCGTTAACACCAGACGAACCAAATCAATTGGCAGACAAGATTGTCTAGAAAGCGCGTGTTGCTGCTGCCCACACAGCGGGCAACAAGCAGGTTGTTGTTGTTGTTGTTGTTGCTTTTGTTGTTGCTGTGCTATTGTTGTTCTTGTGGTTGTTACTATTGTTGTTGCTGTGTTTTGTGTTGTGTTGTGTTGTTTGCCGGGCAATTAGCGTCGCAACATTTACGAGTGCCAGACAAATTACCGCGCAACATGTTGCAATTAAAATAACGGCACGCCAACTTTCGCCGCAGCATTGCCAGGCACACAAAAATGTTGCGCGCGTGCGCAGCAGCTCGTGTTGCCGATGCGGCTCTAACTGTTGTTGTTGCTGCTGTTGTTGCTGTTGCTGCTATTGCTGTTGTTGCTGCTGTAGCTGTTGTTACTGTTACTGTTGCTGTTGTTGTCGTTGTTGCTGTTGTTATTGGCTTTTACTGGCCAAATTAAGTGTGCGACTTTATGGCGCAAAACACTTAGACAAACCTTCTGCACACACGCACACTGGCACACACAACAAGACGCAAACACACACACACACACACTCTCGCACACACATGCTCAATTTGTTTGCATTTTAATTGTCGTTTGTCGCCGGTGCTAAAAAGAAAAATTGCTAACAACTCGTCGTCAGTTGTCGCAGCAGCAGCAACAGCAACAACAACAACAACAGCAGTAACAGCAACAACAACAGCAACAACAACAGCAACAACAACAATTTTTATGGCTTTATCCTACGCATTTTACGCTGTTAACAGCTTTGTCGGAGGGTGTGTTAAATATATTTTTATGGTTTAGTTTGCGTGCCTCGCACAGCTTTTTTTCAGCTCACTTTTTCAGTTTTCATTTAGCCTTTTTTTGTTTGTTGTCTCTTTGGCTGCAAGACGAGAGTTGCATTGACTGTTTATGGTTATTAACACGCCGTGCACCGCATTTGGTCTATTAACCATTGTTGCTGTTGTTGTCGTAGGCAGCGGCAACTTGCCGCTTGCGGCGTAGGCGCATTTAACAAAATGCCTTGACGATAATTACACGTTAAAAGTCAAGTGGCAAAGCGCTTAAGATAAGCTGATATTCAGGGGCACGACCAGGCTCAACAGGAAGTGGAACAACGCATTTTCTGCTGCTACGAGCCAATAAAATAAATGGCTAAAACTGGCGGCTAACTGAGCCGATTCTTGCTGCAAAATCAATTAGTCGAAGTAATTATTTTATTTAAATTACCAGCAAGTTATTAAAACTGAAAGCTTGTTCAGGCTTAAATTAATTGCAAACATGGGCCGACAACAGCAACAGCAACACTTGTCAATTGTCGGCAATCAATCAGCAATTGCTGTTGCTGTCCATAAACATAAATGTGAAAAATATATCGAAAATGTATTCGAAATGCTACAAACCAAAAAATGTCAGTTGCCAGGTTGCTGCCGCACATGTTGCACTTGTTGCACGGCATCACATGTTACCAACGATATTTGCATCTGCCAATCGATTGGCAACAAGTGCAATCAGTTGATGTACTGAATTTGATTTGCCAGCTTGTTGCCTGTTGCCTGTTGCTGTTTGCGGCTGATGATGTTGATGTTGCTGCTGTGGCTGGGACTGTTACTGTTGCTGTTGGCTGTTGTGATTGCTGTTGCTGCCGCCTGTTGCTGTTGCTATTGCTGTTGTGCAAGCGGCAAAATGTCAGCCACTTGGCAACATGCTTGGCTCGCCAATGAATGTCAAACATATTGGACCGTTGCAAATGTCAGCGATTGACAGGCAAAACACACACACTAAAACACACACATATACCACACACACACAGCAACACACTCACACACACAGCAACACACATTAGACTACACTCATCTGGCTCATTTCGCCGCTGTTGCACTTGTTTTTTTGGTTATGTTGCCGGCAACATGTTGCTGCCATCGGCCTGATTGGCCTGGCAAGCGACAAATTAGGCGAACAATCGCGCTTGACTTTTACCTCAGCAATGTTTATGGCCCATTAGCTGGCCAGACTATTGCACAGAGTTCAGCGCTGGCCGAGAGCCAACGCCTTCGACAAAAACAACAACAACAACACACACAATATATACTCTGCGAACCCATTCGCCTGTACTCTCTGATTAAGCAATTTTTTTTGTACAATTTTGCTCAGCAGCCACATTTTTTATGATATCCAATTAATTTTAATGCATACGCTTGTCTATGCCCAGACATCGGCATTGCGATACAGGCGATACTACGATACTACTACGCCCCATTCGCTCAAGGGTCAGCAATTTTTTGATTAACCCCGGTCACGCTAATAACTTGAGCCGATGAAACCATTATCATCATCACCGCACACCATGTCTGCATAACGTTAGATCCTGCCTGACCAAAGTGACCCGATAACTTTCTCGCAAGCAATTGCAAATCTTTCGCTTGCAGTTTTGACCCATTTAGACAAATCCCTGACATTAGTCATGGGAGTGTGAGGGAGTTGAAGAGTGAGAGAGACAGAGTGATGCGAAAATTATAATGGAAAACAACTGTCCAAGGTGCACTCCCTCAATCGATCTATCGATCGTTTGTCTGAATTATTGTCTTTGGCACCGTCTGATGGTTGTTGGGGGCCATATAATTTATGTTGCCCCGAAAAGTCAATTGATATGGCCAGCGCGATAACAGAAATTTAAGTGTTTTCCTATGCCACAGTCAGCGTCGTCATAGTCTCAGCAACTTAGCTTAGTCGTTGCTGGCAGCTATGAGCTTTGGCTCAACTCACTGATTGACCGATGGCAGATGGAGCTCAGTCCGATCTCTTGGCATTTGGCATGACGCGACTTGGCGAATGTTTGTTGCCCCACAGACAGTCTCTGTCTCATTCTCTCTCTGTCTCTGTTTCTGTCTATATCTATCTGTCTATGACTAAGTGAGCGAGCGCACTGTGTGTGTGATAAAGCTGTAGACGTTTTGGCAAATTGATTTTACGGCTACAGTTTCAACTCTGACTGCGAAATAACTCAAGTGTTGCTCTAGGGCATACTTAGACTTTAAACAGATCGTTGGGCTTGCGATTTGCGTTGGGTACTCGAGGAGTGCCAGCAGGGTGTGGGGGGGGGAGGGAGCTGTCTCTGTCTCTATGATGTAGCGATAAGTAACTGGTAGATGATTGTTATTTTAATGTTATGGCCAGCGGTTGTTGCCCACAAAAGTGGGTGTCGAATTGTGTGGGCGTTACTAACGGATTGACAAGAACCTAGCAGGGGGGCGTGGCAACAAGAGGCACAGCAAAGAAGTGAAAGAGAAATGAACCTTTCTCAATGATTTAATGCTAACTGGAGCAACAGTTGGAGTTGTAGTCGAAGGCCTTTATACATATCTAAACATAGTTTGATTAAGTGTTATCTGTAAACATTTCCCAGTCTCGCTTCTCCCACAGCTGCACAGCATTCATATCTGACTGCTTCATTCATTGCATTCCGCAGTTCTCTGATATATCACAGCAATTGCTCTTCCCACACAAGCTCAACTTGACCCAACCCCAGTGCAGCCCACAGCTGCGTTTGAATCTTTAATCTGTTAACCTTGCGCCGATTTCTCAACAACGACAGCAACAACAACAGCAACAACAACAACAACTACAATTGCATAGACATTTGAGTGCATTATTGGCAGCAGAAAAATTATAAATTAAGTTCTAATTATATGAGATGCAACAACAATAAAATCAACTGAGCCCAAGTAAATCAAACGAAGCCGCCTGCAACAGCACGAAATAAAATGGAGGCAAAAAACAAAAGCAAAAGCAAAAGCAACAGCAAAAAAAAAGAGAAACAAAAACACTTTGCGAGAGAACGTGTGGCCACGCCCACTTAATGCTAACTGCGTGGGCGTTACGCTAATGAACAGAACTTTTGCATATTGCAATGCTTGGATGGAAGGTTTGATTATTGTCGCTGTTGTATTTGTTGTTGTATTCATTGCAATTGTTGCTGCGGCTGTTGCAGTTGCAGTTTGCTGTTGCTGCTGCTGCAGTTGCTGTTGCGTCTTGAATGGGTGATAAATTATTTCCCGCCATTTGCATAAATGCTTCGAATGCATTAATTAAAGTCCAAAGGCACACACAAGTTTGCAACGCCCTCGACACGCCTCCCCCCACACCCGTTTGCTGTTGCAGTTGCTGCTGCTGTTGCTGCTGCTGCCATTGCGTGCTGTTGCTGTTGTCGATCTAATCAATTGCAGTTTATTGTTGGCCAGGCCCATACAGAACCCAATAGAGCGGGCGGCCCATTAACCATGTGTGCCGCTGCTGCTGCCGCTGCTGCACTTGCATCCCATATAAGAACGCGCAAGTATCTATCTGTAACTTGCAGTTGTATCTATGTATCTGTATCTGTATGTATCTATGTATCGTATCGGCATCTGTATCTGCATATCTGTTTCTCAATATATTCGCCTCTTTAAGTGGCTGCCGCCTAATTGTTCATAAAAGTCAACAGTCAATAGCTCTTTATGTTTGCCTTTGAAATTTATATTTATTTATCGCAGTTCTCAAATACAATGGATATCGCCATTAGCTGCTGCTGTTGCTGCTTGCTGTTGCTGCTTGCTATTGCTGTTGCTGTTGTCGCTGACTTTTATTTTAGATTTGTGTAGCTTCATAATTTTGCAAGACATTTGCTTGGCAGTAGCCAATGCATTGGCTCACTGAGCCGTTGATTTCGATTCAAGGTCTGCCATTCTTTACAATTAGTGACAGAATTTATGAGCGATTTTAATTTTAAATTGTTGGCACTTGGCTGTTGTTGTTGTTGCTGTCGGCATAGTTCTTGTTCTTATTGCCGCTGTGGGTTAACGAGTCTAAGCTCGGCAGCATGAGCTTAGCAGAAAGTAGCTAATCAAATTTGAACATATCAAATTTGATGCGATGTAAGTTAAGAATCTCTATAATATTAAATACTATTTATAATTCTAATTAAAGTTGACAATTTTCCGTTTAAAATGTGATTTAAAAATAGCCCCAATTGCTCCACTTGTGACCCGGAAATGGTTTTGTGATCTTGATCAATGTTTGTTTTAGATGTACGATAAGTCAGGTTCACTCAGCTGGCAAGCACGGCAGAAGCTTGTAAACATTTACAGTGATTTTAATAACACATTTATCGTACAATATTCCATGTGAACTAAGCGTTAAATTAGATAACGATCTAGGAAAAGGATTAAAACTCAACTTTGTTGCCACGTGCTGTTGCAGTATTCCTTTGGCGTTCAACGTGGCTGGATTCTTGTCAACTTCGTTCCAAAATAATGTAAATTTGTTGGCGTCTAACAAAAAATATTTAACATCGAAACAGAGTTACCATTAAACATGAATACAAGTACCTCATAACATACATAAAATACTCCAAGCGCCCAGTTTTCCTGAAGGTGGTCACAAGTCATTTGGAAGATGACAGATAAGACCCAGTAAAGTAGGAATACGGAAAACTTTAGCTGGAGGAAACCATTGACATACATAATTACACTTTATTATGTACAGCTAATAGTTAAATAGATAAAGATCAGCTGGAATTAATAAAACCGACTTATTGCCTTACGAAAAGACACAGTGTTCTTTGAAAACGTATTGAGCATAGACAAGTATAAAAACCATACAAAGATTCGATAAGATTAACTTCATAGGGCTCTCAAAATGCCTGGCATATATATATGGTTACTATTCCTGATACAATTCAATGGAACTCCACAAGTACTCGCCCAAAGATCATCAGTAAATGAATTAACACGCGTTATACAACAGCTAAACGAAGCTTACAATATAAATCTGAATATATTTATTAACTGGGATAACCGTGAAGAGAGTTTTGTGGATTTGAAACAACTCGATACGTGCATACTTCAGCTTAACCTATTCAGCAAGACTTTTGATAATTTCCACATGCTCGGAAAATTCACAGAAAATACTTTAATCATAGTGTATATAAACAACCCTCCACTTGATACTACAGTGGCCGACTTTTTACCATATCTACTGTGGAAGGTTCACGAAATTCAAATAATTTTTGTAACAAATAATAAACCAGACTTTTGGCAAGAAGATCTCTTCATCTACAGTTTTCGTGAGGGCTTTATCAATGTGTTGCTTGTACACCAACAAAACCGTACGATGTCCCTTTATAGCTACAATCCATATCCAGTGATTCGGGTTCTTAGATTGTCTCAGCTTGACGATTACTTCATTAGAAGATTTCAACTACGGAACTTTCAACATTTCCAAATTCGCACAGTCTTCCTTAAAGGAGAGCCGCGCATTATTCAGTATGTGAATCGGAGAGGTCAGCTTGTCACTGCAGGATATATGTATAATGCTATGAATGAGTTCATAAAACACTATAACGGTACTGTGAAGATACTTGAGGAACCCAAATCTTTTGCGGTTGGCATTGTCATGATGGAAAAAAAGATAATGGATTTTGCAGCTTATCCCAAAGAAATTGAATGGAATTTATCAAGCACAGCGCCTTTGTACCTCTTGAAAGAATATTTTGCAGTTCCCTATTCGCGACCTATCGCAAGCTATTTGTACTTCTCACGTCCATTCAAGTCTACCCTTTGGTTGGCAGTAATGGGCACAGTAGTCTACTGTACGATAGCCCTGTATATCATCTTTAAAAACGATAGAACTGAAATTAGTATGGAGTTTTTGTGTAGCTGGTGTTACGTATTGTTCCTGTCACAGCCAGTTTTGAGAATCCTCAAATGGCAACAGTTCGCCATACATTGCCTCATGCTGCTCTGGGGCTTTGTGCTGACAAACCTATATTTGACGATGTTATCGAGTATGTTAACGTCGGGATTATTCGAACCACAGCTCAACACTGTAGAGGACTTAATTAATTCCAACTATCACCTACTTGCCGATGACTTTATCGCTGATTATTTTCGAAAATTGGATGTTATACCTTCTGAAATTTTAGACCGCATCATTGTCGTCCCGGGGTACACATTGGATAAAGCTCGGAATGGTTTAAACACCAGTTTCATATATATAAGCTATGAGGATCGATTGGATGGAATCTTATATCAACAGCACTTACTGAAAATACCACGTTTTAAGAAGATATCAAAAAGTTTCATGGATGGCATCATGGCCATCACACTTGCACATGGCTTGCCATATCTTAGAATGCTGAACACCTATTTGAGGAGGATTTTCGAATGCGGCGTCTTAAATAAGATGAAGAGCGACGCTTGGATGGATACAATTGAAAGTGGAATTTACACACTCCTTAGGAGTGAAGGATCAGAACAGAAGCCCTACGATTTGGAATTCTATTTTTATGCCTTTGCGTTTTGGTGTGCTGGCTTAGTAGTTGCCATACTGTGTTTTTTTCTGGAGTTCTTTAAATGGCGCGTAATGGCATACTGAACTACTTGATCTGCACCCGCAGCTACCCAAGCTCATCTCATCAACTTTTGTACAGATCATATATTCTAAATGTAAATTGTTGTAAATTTTTATACTCTTGCAGAGGAGTTTTGAGTTTGTAACGCACCTTACCATAGAAGACATCTTTTAAAATATATATACATATATGTATATAGGATATATATTCTTAATCAGTGTCACCAGGGTTGGTGATTTAGCAATGTTTGCCCCTCTGTGTTAGCTTGATTTTAATCTTGATAAAACTAGGTTTAGAGACATTTGGCGTCATTATATATAGCTAGTATTGCAAAAATCGTAGGAGATAAGAACCTGCAAGGGTATAAAACCTTCGGCATGTCAAAAGTAGCATTTCTTTAACGTTATTAAATTATTTTATGAATTCCCACATATCCTACATTTGTTTTGAAAGTAATTTTGTTAAGATAATTGAACGTAGGAGCAAAATATGTACATAGTTACATAAAGGGTCCAGTTTTTACTCGAGTTGTGGCCGCAAGGCACTTGGAAAATATGTGATAAGACCCAATTAAGTTGGAATAGGAGCTGTGGGAAAAATAACAATTACTTGAAGGTAAACATTGACACAAATAATTAAATTCTATTATGTATCTCAGCTTAAACTTATACTTAAACTGATACTGATCAATTGGAGTCAATAAAACTGACTTGTCGGCTTCCAAAAAGTTTAGTGTTCGTAAAAAATGTGTTGAGGACAGACCAGCGGATCAACCTTAAGAATTTGTTTATCAAGTATAACTTAAAGTCATTAGTTAAGTTAGAAATGGGATAAGCAGGATACAATTCAAAATGCAAATCGTAATTTGGTTGTTACTTCTAATTCAATTCAGTGGAATTTCCAAAGCCTTATCCAATAGATCATCAGTGTCTGAATTAACACGGATTATTCAACAGCTCAACGAAGCTTATAATATAAATCTTAATATTTTTATTAACTGGAATGAACGTGAAGAGAATTATGTGGATTTGATACGTCTTAAAACGTGCATAATTCAGCTGAACCTATCCGCAAACACATTTAATAATTTTAACTTGCTCGGAAAATTCACAGAAAATACTTTAATTGTAGTTCACATAGACGAACCTCCAGTGGATTCTGCAGTAGCTAACTTTTTGCCACATCTACTGTGGAAAGTACACGAAACTCAAATAATTTTTGTGACAAATGATGAACCAGATGCTTGGCAGGAAGATCTCTTTAGCTACAGTTTTCGAGAGGGCTTCATTAATGTGCTTCTCATACACCAACATGAAAACACATTGTTCCTCTATAGCTACAATCCATATCCAGTAATTCATGTTCAACGTCTATCTCAGCTTGATGATTACCTCATTCGAAGATTTAAACTCCTGAACTTTCATCATTTCCCGACTCGAACAATCTTAATCAAAGTTGAATCGCGTATGATTCAGTATGTGAATCGGAAAGGACAGCTTGTGATTGGGGGATATTTGTATAACGCTATGAATGAGTTCATAAAATACTATAATGGTACACTGAAGATACTTGAGGAGCCCAATTCTTTTGCAGACGCCATTCACATGATGCAAAACAATGAAATGGATTTTGCAGCTTATCCCAAAGAAATTGGATGGAATATGTCAAGTACAGTGCCTTTGTATCTCTTGAAAGGATATTTTGCAGTTCCCTATTCGCGACCCATCGCCAGCTATTTGTACTTCTCACGTCCATTCAAGTCGACACTTTGGTGGGCAGTAACGGGAACAGTGGTCTATGGTACAATAGCCCTCTACATCATCTATAAAAACGATGGAACTGAAATCAGTATGGAGTTTCTGTGTAGCTGGTGCCATGTCTTCTTCCTATCTCAGCCATATTTCCGTATATCCAACTGGCAACAATTCATGGTACATTGGCTAATGCTGATCTGTGGCTTTGTATTGACGAATCTGTACTTGACAATGTTGTCGAGTATGCTAACCTCGGGATTGTTTGAACCACAACTCAACACTATAGAGGATTTGATCCATTCACCCTATCCCTTGCTCGCCGACCCATTCATTGCTGATCATTATACAAAATCAGAAATTTTTCCTACTGAAATTATAAATCGCATGATAGTTGTTTCGGGGCATGCTATGGATAAAGCTCGAATCGCTTTAAACACAAGTTATATGTACGTTGCCTATGATGACCGCTTGGATGCAATTTTATATCAACAACACTTGCTTAAAATTCCACGTTTTAAAAAGATACCACTAAGTTTTAGGGACGGCATCATGGCCCTGCCAGTTGCCCATGGCTTACCATATCTCAGTGTGTTGAACACCTATTTGAGGAGGATTTTCGAATGTGGTATCTTAAATAAGATGCGGACTAATGCCTGGATGGATATCATAGAAAGTGGTATTTACACACTCTTCAGAAGTGAGGGAGTGGAGCAAAAGCCCTACGACTTGGAATTCTATTTCTATGCCTTTGCGTTTTGGGGTGTTGGCTTAGCTATTGCCATAGTAAGTTTTCTCCTGGAACTGTTCAGATGGCGCATTACCTCACACTGAAGTCTATATTATATTAAATCGAAATGTCCTTCTTCAAATATAAATGTCTTAAAGAAAACGAAATTGGTTTTAGTTATTTGCTTCAATGGTCACCCTAAAAAAGCGCTTTATTTTCATAATACGCACCTGTCGAGCTATGAATGTGCGTCCATTTGATGAGTTAATGATAGGTCCAACTACTGATGTGTCTATAAAAGAGGCCTGTTCAACGTTGGTTGCCTCATACGTTTCAAATGGATTTACTCTGCCTGAACACGCTACACAATCTAACACTAGCACGGGCTGTCTTTGTAGCCTCATGCATAAATGAGCTCAATGGATTGTATAACATGGAACTGAATGTTTATCTGGAGTTTGGGCAAAGCTCCTTGCTGCCAGTTATGGAGACAGTGCTTCCAACTCTCCAGGTAAGCGATGCAAGGCAGCAGCATGTACTGATGGGCAACTTCAGTGAGCGCACACTGACCATTGTCCATATGGAGGACACCTATGAGAGTAGTGTCTATAGCTACCTTACGAACTGGTTGTGGCGTGCTCAGCACCTGCAGGTGCTCATCATTTACCCAGAGACGACAACGAGTAAATTGCTTAGGCTCTTCTCGCACTGCTGGCAACAAGGTATGGTTCACATTCTGGTACTGGTGCCACAGACTGGGCAGCTCTATAGCTATATGCCCTATCCGAAACTTCGACTTCTGGTCATGCAAAACACACTGGAGTATTTCCATCGCACACGAGGATTGCTATGGGACTTTCATGGCTTTGAGATTACGTGTGGCATTCTACCAAGCGGAGCACCGCGTGCCTTTCTCTTCAGAGATCAACGGGATCGTTTGATTTATGCTGGTTATATGCTACGTATGGTGCTGGACTTTATTGGGCACTACAAAGGTACCATAAGGACGCTAACCGTGGACAATTTGCGAGAGGCTAACGAGGCACTGAGCACTCGTCTCGTTGATTTCTTGCCGTATCTTTTGCCCGAGACGTCCAACTTTACGGGCAGCGTTGTGCTGTGGCATGAGAACAGTTTCCTGATGGCACCATCGCCCAGGCTGTTGCCGAAGTACATGTACTTGCTGAAGGCATTCTCGTGGACTACCTGGTTGGCCTGCCTTGGCACCTTGCTGTACTCCAGTGGAGCGTTGTTTTTTCTCGCCCAGGGAAGACTCAATTTGAGTGGCGCATTCTTACATGTTCTGTGTCTCTGGCTCTTCATGCCGCCTGGCCAGGATCAGGTCTCTCCGCCTAACCCGCGTCGCCTGCTGCTCTTTATGATAATGACTGTAGCCGGGCTAATGCTAACCAATCTCTACTTAGCACAGCTTTCCAGCAATTTGGCGGCAGGTCTATACGACAAGCGGCTTAATACCTTCGATGACTTAGAAGGCACGGATTACAAGCTTCCACAAGAGGAACTTGAGCTGAGTTACTTACGCCAATTACCCGATCTGCATCCTCAGCTGGAAAAGCGTCTGGAACTCACACCGGAACAGTTAGTGTATAAGTATCGCCGTGATCTGAACACGAGCTCGCTGCACATTGCCTTGGAGGACAGCATTGAGTTTACATTATATCAGCAAAAGTTTCTACACATTCCACTGTTTCACAAGCTGCCGAAGATCATCTACCAGCAACCCTTTTTCATGCCCGCAGCCTACGGGCGACCCTATCTGAAAATCTTCAATTGGTATGTGCGACGCATGTTCGAAGCAGGCATTCTACTGAAGATGAAGAGTGAAGGATTCAGTCATGGCATACAGAGCGGCAGACTGCAGTTTGTGTATCGCTCTAGGTATCAGGAGGTTAATTCTAATGATCTGGAGTACTACTTGGTGGCCATTGGTGTCTGGCTAGCTGGCATGCTGTTGGCCACCCTGTGCTTTGTTTGCGAGCGCTGGAGGGGCTCGAAATAAGGGAAATATATGATTAATGAGCAGAGAAGATCTTCTGCTGAATAGACACTCTAATCAATTACAAATACATATATATATATATATATTGATTCGTGGTATATAACTTTGGGTCTGGTAGCTCTCTCAGAGTCTACAAAGGTCTCATTTGCATGACCGGCGGGTGCACTTGTCCAGCACGGCGACCTGGCGAGCAGCCAGTAGATTGCCAACAGGCAATTGGCAACAGGTAACTGCCAATTGTGCTGCCTCTGAAGGTGTCTTCGATTATTGGCAAACATTAATTATTTGCTCGCGCGCGCTCAACCGAGTGCCACCTTCTGTGCCACAGATTGTTTTGTTGTTTTTTAGTTATTTGCTGTTGCTAGTGTTGCTGGTGTTGCTGCTGCTGCTGCTGCTGTTGCTGTGTTACACTGTTGCTGCTGCCGCTTTGTGAAAGGCTCGGGCAAGTAGTTCAAATGTTTATTTTTTGGTGTATCTTTGATTGCAGACTGGCTGCACAGGCAGGCAAAGGCAGCTGAGAAGGCTGGCAGGCAGACCACAAAATTTGCGCAACGAATGTGCCCTGGCTCGGTCAGGCTGCTGTCGGGTCTCTTCGAGCCTTGACTATTTATTTTTGGCCAAAATTGCACATTTTCCCATGCTGCTGTCGTTGCTATTGCTGCTGCTGCTGCAGTTGTTGCTATTGCTGTTGTTGTTGTCGTTACAGGTCGCGTCTAATCAAGGAGCGGAGTCGTTGCTGCAGCTGCCGCTGCTAGCTGCTGCTGCCTCCTCCTCAGCCTCAGCCTCATCCGCGATCCGCCAAACCATCAACCGCGCCAGCTCTCTGTCTATGTGTTAGCCTGGCCGGGCCGTGCCGGGGCCGCCCGTTGCCATTTAGACCCCGAGGCAGCCGAAAACGATGAATATTGATTTAATTGAAAGTCATTGAGGCGCACGTACTCATAGACACATATACCAAGCGCGACGGACACAGGCGGCGGCACGGCGTGGTGTGCGTTTTCTTTTTTTTTTCCATTTGGCGTGGCTCCAAAAACTCCAAAAGGCAGCGCGCTTCAGCTTCAGCCAGAGCTTTGACTGCAACGCCGACTGCCCTCCCACATGCCACATGCGGCGTCATCTGCACTCTCACACTCACACACAGAGACACACACACACACACGCGCTACGCCCCAACATTTGTAGCTGGCACATTGACACAGTTTCTATGCAGCGGCAGATGTGCTGCATTAGCTGCCCCTCCCTCGCACACCCTTGCCCCGCCCCGTGGCAGCATGTTGGAATTTTGTCGACTTGTTTTTCTTTCGCTTGGCGACGCTGCTGCCAAATGTCAAGAGGTTAATACGTGAATTAACAGCAAATTTCTTTGACTTGTGTGTGCCTGCATGCCTGCTGTTTGTTGCTGTTGTTGTTGCTAGTGTTGCTGTTGCTAGTGTTGCTGTTGCTGTTGTAGCAGCTGATGTTGCTCTTCGTGCAGCTGCTGCTGGCGCTTTCATCGGAATGCGGGCGTTGCTAGCCTCTTTTCTTCTTCCTCTTCCTCTGCTCGTTGTTGTTTTTATAGCCATCGATGTCGGGGAAGTGCATTAGGCAGACCCAACCGAAACAGCATGTGGTCGCTGTTGTTGTTGTGGTTGTTGTTAGTGATTCGACTATGCGCTTAAGATATTACATTAAAATTGTTTGAGCTTTTAGTATGCCTTAATAGCGGCCAATAAATCAAACAGAATTTCACTTTATCGCATGCCTGGCATATCTGGGCAGCAGAACTAAGATTTCTAAATAAAATAAATTGAAAATCGTAGAGGAAAACAGAAGCTATAACTATATTATATATATGTGGTTGTAAATTTGAATATTTGAAGAATTATAATTATATATTTTATTCCAAAAAGCTTTCCACATAGTATAGACTGATTATCATACAACTGTTATACACTTACAATCCCTGCATGTCCTTGCTTTTAGCCAAGTCAAAAACCCTCGCATCCTTTCACGCAGTTTGCCTTCGCTGACGTCAGATGGCGCCACACTGTGCGCGCTCGATTTGAAAATGAAATTTTAAAATAAAAATGCAATTTCAATTACAAATTCCGCAACGCACGCTCGCTCGTTTGTTCCTCTCTGGCCGTACAGTCGTTAGGCATATCTAACCCACATAGATGACCAAGCCGCGATTAAACAATTACACACACACACACACACACACTCGGACACACTCGTACGCAGGCCGGGCGCGACAGACAGAGCGAAAATAGAGTCGTACGTCTATGCAAATTTTTCGCAAGGCAAGTGCATAATAATTTTTATGAAAATTGTTGCTATTTTTGCAGCTCAATGTGGCGCTTGCTGGACCGACCACGCCAAATGTGACAATCTTGAAGAGATCAAAAAAGCGCAAAGCCTACAGAGCAACAGCGGCTACCCACTGGTTGCCCAGTTGGGAACTGGAACTGCAACTGCAACTGGAACAGAAACCGGCACCAGCAGTGCCACTGCCAGCAACACCAACAGCAGCGACAGCAACAGCTCTGGGTCTGGGGTCTGTTTGGGTCGGTTCGGGTCCGTTTGTCTGGCGATAGCGCAAATATTCAATTCAATTCATTAACAGGCACACAGCAAGCGATTAAATCGCTCCACATCTATATTTATATTATGTATACGCGCAGACATATATATTTATTTATTATTTTATGTCGTACTGCAGTCAGTGTACCCTTTCCGAGAGGGTAACATGATTTTGTGGGGGAATATGTGACGTTGAAATTGAACTATAAGTTGATTGGAGTATGCCTAGTAATGAGTCTTAATACGAGAAGGTCTTACATTTTCATTGCATATCGGTCAATGTATATTAATATATATTTATTATCAGCTATATGTATATGAAATACACGCTGTAGGGTATGTTAGCTTTGTCTTTTTAATCCATAGATGATTGTTTTCAATATTTATACCCGTTACTCAAGGGGTACAAGGCAAAATGAGGCTTCTCTGACCATAAAAAGTATGAAGAGTTACCATATTCTTGTTTATCTTAAACAGCCAAGTCGATCTAGCCATGTCTGTCTGTATGAACACCTATATCTCAGGCATTATAAGAGCAAGAACTACTATACTTGGTAACCATGTGTCTTAGAGTGTTTACAATATATATCACAAACAAAATCACTTTGCTGGCATTACACATTTGACTAGCGGGTATATAACAGTCGAGCACACTCGACTGTAGCTTTCTTGTACTTGTTTTCTTAGTTTTTGCGGTTATTGGAGCACCCAAGTGGTGGCTAGTGCACAAGGCATAATCTCCTGACAATTTATTGGCATTTTCATGTAAATTATGTTATATTGCGAGTGAAATAAAAATACGTTTTTCTTTTATTGCCAACACTTTAGCGACTTTATCTTGTGTGAAAAGTGGTTCAATCGCGATAACTTCATCTCAGCGGGGCCATAACAATAACAACAACTGAGCAGCAACAGCAGCAACAACAACAACTGAGCAACAACAACCTGCATTTTGATAGATTTTTGCATTTTAATTGATTCTTAATGGAAAACTGTTCTTATCACGATTGCGCGAATTTATGAAATGTTAATTATAAGTCACCGTATTTGCTTTTTCGATTCGATTTTGTGGTGCAAGTGCAAGACGGTAATTTGAGTCGTTATTTTCGAAAGTTGTCAAAAATCGTTGAGTTATTACCCCGCCCGATATCGGTCACTAATTGAACAGTTTGGCCAGCGGCCTGAGTCGATCGAAGATAGCCAGCCCCAGAGAGAGAGAGAGAGAGAGAGAGAGAGAGATCACTTAACTCCGGCAATTGCAATTACGATGCGAGTGGATTGTGCCGACTAGTCAGCTTAGTCGTAATATATGCGGGGATCTATCGATAGAGCTGTTAGGCTAATAGACTAATCCAATGCAATTGACGTATACAAATTGCATTGCCAAGATTTGTGGAGTATTTTAAGATGCCGATAGTGCATCGATACTTATACTCCCCCTTCCCCCTTCCTCCATCAAATTTATAGCTGCCTTTTGTTTTGCATTTTATGGGGAAGAATTTGTTCATTAGTGTCCGCCAAAGTCGTATACTTAATGCGGAATATGCCCATTTAAACATTGCCATGTGCCTCTGGGCTCCCACTTGACTAAATTAAATATCATAATTTCATTTTACAACATTTTAATGCACTTTGGCTGAAATAGTTTTTTCTATTTCATTAATGTGACGCCGCCGACGCTGCCGACGCTGCCGACACTGTGCTGCTGTGGCTGCCACATGCTGCAGTTAGTCCATATGTTGTCGTCGTCGTTGTTTTTGTGCGCTGCGCTGACGCCATTGTTGCACGGCCCCAGCGACGACGACAAAATGAATTTTCATATTTTCTTATTGCAAGGAAAAAAACCGGAGAAATACAGAAAAAAAGAAGATTCTTTTTTATTTGTGTTTGTAATGCCGCCAGGCAGCGAGACGTGGCGACTTCATTTAATACACTCCACAGCCTGCCTCTCTCTCTTGAGGCCCTAGGCGGGGGTAGTGGGAGTGGGGGGATGGTACTGGGGGACAGTCGCAATTGCAGACCATGCCCGAAAGCAACGTCGTCGCATCCTTTTGGTCTGTGAAATCCTTTTTGTCTGTTGCGCGTCGCATCTCGTTTTCGGGCGTTCATAATAAAAATGCATGCAAAAATGCAAACGTGGCAAGTGGGAGTTGAAGTGCAGCAGGTGGGCAGGCGGGAGAAAGAGTCTAAAGAGGCAGAAGAAGGGGCGGGGGGGGGGGCAGACTGTAGGCGCATTGGGTGGTTTTCTTTTTTGGTTGAACGCCACAAGAAATTATGATACGTTTAATTACCAAGCAAGCGACTGACGTGCAGCACGTGACTTGCAGCCAGCGTTTACCTGCAGCACACACACACACTCTACCATTCCCTCCCCCTGCTGGCTAACCGTGCCACATTTCAGCTCGTTCATTAACAGCTGTCAGCTTTTGGCAGCACTTGGCTGCGCGTCGTGGTTCGCGGCATTCCCGACGCGCCGCTCGGCGCGTTTTACAATTTGCACCTTTTTAATTAACGTGATTGCAGCGGGACTCACGAGAGCACACACACACACACACACTCGCACACACACAGTCATGTTGATCTATGCATTACGTGCTGAATGCAACTTTCAACATGGTTTGGGCTGGGTGGCTTAGTTACCTGTGTGAGTCGTCTCCGTGTCTCAAGTGAGCACTTGCAGCAGCCTCAACAGCACCAGCAGCAGCTCCCAAAAAACCCGCCTGACACCCGAACGAAACAGAAGCCGCAGCTGAATTGGGATTAAGCAGGAGTCAGGCTGTAGTTGGATCTGGCAGCTGGAGGCGTTCTGCCTTTGTCTTCGGCATAAAGCGAAAGTCGTCGTCGTCGTTGTCCTCCTCACGGGTTTTTGGCGCTTTGGCGCGTCATCTTCCAGCTCAATGATGTCACACAATGTCACGTGCTGATTTGACAGCTGCTCCAGAGGTTGACTTAGACGTAGGTGGTTGCAGGCGAGCACTGAGGGTTGGGGGGAAGCTGCTGTAGGTGTAGCTGTGTGCTGTGGAGGACACACTCTCGATGGGGCATGTGCCGGCTCCTGCTCCTGCTCCAACTCCTGTGTACTCAACATTTACGCACTTCAGCGCGTTTCGTGCACAAAGAGCTGGAGTTGCGCCTTGGCAGGGGTAGGCGTGGGTGGCGGAGGGGGGCAGGGAAAACATCTTGAAATGTCAACGTGGCTGACAGGTTTAAAGTTCTTCTCGCAGTTTAGATTTATCAAAAGTTATGGCATTTATTATACAAGACACGAGTTCACGATGTGTTGCAATTCGTGATATGTGAATTACGTAGAAAACTATGAAAATCTTTTAAGATAAACTGAAAAGACTGTAGGTAAGATATGCGCTGATTCTTTCCGGTTTTGTAAGCTGTATAATTGGATTAATTGAATTGTTTTTTTATTGCAGATTGAATGAATGTTTTGTGAATAGTTTTATAAGTCTGCAGGGAGAAAGATTGTTTTATAGATAGTTCTAAATTGAGTGAATGGTTATATATTTGTTAACTATAGTTGGAGAGTTATATATACTTGATATACTGGATACACTCGTATACTTATACATATACTTATACTTATACAATATTGTTTGATCAATCCTTCTATAAACCATACAGAGTGTTCAAATTCTAGATATATAAAGGTTAATAAAGCACATTTGAAAAAGCCTGAGAATATTCTAAGTAATTTGCAAATTAATGAAGATTCTTTGTTATTGTACAATAATATTGTTTATTATCATAAAAAGATAGTCAAATTTATCATATTTTGTTTTATATTTGATAGAAGCATATTATATAATACTATATACACTCAGCGACAACAAAAAAGCCGTACTTCGATAAATTATTAAATAATAAATTATTTCCAATCATGTTACTTGTCTACCAAAATATTTGCAATGCATTTATGTTCAAAAATATACTAACTACCTCCAAAAATTGAATTAGACTATGGTAAAAGAAACAGTTTTGAAAGAACTCTAAGAACGAAAAGTACAAAGTGCGTGAAAAATTTCAGTGCGGCTTTTTTAATGTCGCTGAGTGTATATATATATATTTATATATATATACAATATATTGTATATATATATTATAATATTATACATTATTTAGATATATCGTTCTTCTTTTGTTCTTCATATATGGTTTTATATTTGATAGAAGGATATTATATAATACTATATACGAGTATATGTATATATTATATATTATAATATTATACATAATTTAGGTATATCGTTCTTCTTTTGTTCTATGTTTGTTCTATATACTAAAATTCTGAATTATGTAGATATTTTTCAATATAGAAAATAGATAAACACAGAATTAAAATTTATATCAGATTTTCTAGATAGATATAAAGATAGTTCCATGTATTAATGATGCTTCTACATTAAATAAATCGTTAAAGTATTCACAGATAATTCTCTATCTTTAATATATCTCAGAAAGAGTTTCATATTTCATAATAAGTATTCTAATATTCTCGCAGTTTGCAAACCTTTTGAGAGCCCCATTCATTTATTATCATATTATTATATTCAATCTTAATTGACTGTCACTAACTCAACACCCGAAGAGTTAAGAGTATTTATGCTAAATCGCCTGACTGGGCAATGTTTTGGCTTTGCTTTTTTGGCAATATTCGTGCTTGAACCCCGCGCTGAACCCTTTCACACCTGAGCAAAACCGCAAAAGCGATCGACGCTGGGTACAGTCACAACTCTTTCGCTCCTCTCTCTCTCTCTCTCTCTGGTTCACTATCTATCTCTTTCTAGTATTTTGGGGTTGCAGTCGAAACAATTTATAATTTCAACGCCTTGAGATAACAAATAGCCCGACGGAGTGCACGATTCGACAATTAATCATCGCGTCGCGTTTTCGTCGTTTGCCGTTTGGCGTTTTGCCGTTTGCTGCCTCGCGTTACTTTTTCGGGCATAATTACGACAAATGCAGCACGCCGCAGTAGGTGCCCTGCTAGGGTACTTAGTTCAGGCCGCAAGAGACAGTTAAAAATGACGAGAGCAAAGCGAACCGAAATGACACAAAGCCAACTCAGAGTCAGAGACAGAGTCAGGCGATGCCGAATGCAATAAATGCCCCCAAAAAGCATGGCCCAGATGATCGATTAGTCCAATCCAATTCACAAATGTGCAGTGCTGCAAGCCAAGTTGAGGGAAAACAATTGTGGCCACAAATATTGGGACAGCGAAATATTGGGCAGGCTTTTGCATTGGCATAATTTGGCAATTGAATTGATTTCTTGGCTTTTTCACTCCACTCCACTCTACTCTGTCTGTCTGTCTCTCTCTATCTGTCTGACTGGTCTAACGGTTCGCCTGCCTATCTGTCCCCCCCTATCGGCCTGTCTTGGCCTCTCTGGCCAAGCCCTAGAGCAAATTTG
Source organism: Zaprionus ornatus (assembly GCA_018904035.1). NCBI lineage: Eukaryota > Metazoa > Arthropoda > Insecta > Diptera > Drosophilidae > Zaprionus > Zaprionus ornatus. Next base: position 644,028 of record JAEIFZ010000200.1, read on the forward strand.
GTTACGCTCACGTTTGTGCAGGAAATCGAAATCGTTAGCCTAAACTTTATGTTCATGGAAAAGGGTTTGGCTGTGTGATATTTCATGTTTGCCGCCAACGCCATCGACAAAATCGCTGCCGCTGTCGCTGTCGCAGCCGCTGCCGTCGCTGATTGATTGAGCGTCGGCGTTGGCTGCGGCGCCTGCAGCACAGCCCCTTGGACGACACGTACTGCCTGCCCGCCCACCCCCACTCCTGCTCTGCCTGCCCCTTGAAGACGTTGCAGTTCAAAGGTGCCACCGTTTTCTCCCATAATGAACGATCATTTGATATGCCGACATCGTAGATATAGATACGATTTATGACCAGTCGATTGCTGTTGTTGTTGCTGTTGCTGCCATTGTTGTTGCTGTAAGTAGTTGCTGCTGTTATTGTTATTGTTGTTTAATGTGCATTTTCCCAAAACAGTTGACGAATTTTGCGTCGTCCAAAACTTAAAGCGACAACGCACACACAACATTTTGTGGCCCGTTCCATTGTGTTGTGTTGTTGCCCGTGTCGCCCATTGTTGTGTGCGCGCCCAGCTGCTGTCGTTGCTGCCACTGCTGCCTCTGCTGCCTGTGGGCCCCTCCCCCAACTTCGCTCATATTTGTTCCATGTGCAATTTTTGCATACTTCAGCAAACGCGTCATATTTTCGAGTGGTTTCGCTAACATGCAAAGGACACTTGAGAGCCCAGGCACACAAGTGGATCCTTAAAGAGCATTTCTTCAGGCCAGGGGCTGCTTGAGTGTAGCTACATTCTGAATGGGCACACAGTGCCGTTGCGATGAGGATGACGGCGATGTTGCTGTAGAGAGATGATGATGATGATGCTGATGATGATGAAGGCGAGGGCAACTGGCATGATGGCATCTCTCTAGCGATGCTGCATTGTGTGTGTTATATAAGAATATATCTGTGCATGTGTGTGTGTGCATCAATCAATAGCATAACTTGCTGCTGCAGCTGAATCAAAACACGTCAACAAGCAAAACACATTAGATTGGTCATTAAACATGCAGCGACAAGAAGCACTTGCAGGCAAACACAGAACACTGAGCACAAAGGACGCAGCTTCAGCGTGCGTGTAGCTCTGCTTGCCATTTCCGTTTCCTGTTTCATGCACACACACACACGCACACACACACGTACACACGCACACATAATGTGCATATCATTTACGGTGTCAATCAGCGCGCGGTTGCACTGCGAATGCGGCCACAAAAATCAACAGGAATACGCCACGTTGCACACACAACCACACACGCACACACACACTTCAAACAGCATTGTGTGTGCAATATCCTGTCTGTGTTTGCCTTTGTGTTTGTGGCATATCCCGGTGCCGTTGCCAGTCGACCATAAAATGTATTGCGGTCATTTTAATATAAAATAATTAATTTCAACGTAAATATTTATAGCAGCAAAAATATGCCGCATAATTGATTCGTTGGCAGCTATCAATGGGCTCAGATGTGTCAGGCAGGAGTGGAGGCAGACGGGAAGGAGAAGACAGGGAATCAGTGCTGGCCAGTGTATATTTTTGTCTGTCTGTCTGCCTGTCTGTCCATCATTGGCATTCAATTCAATCATTGCAAACGAAATAAGCATAATGAAATACAATATAAATACATTAAATGCCCCGGCAATGGCCTGAAATATTGATTCAAATTCTCTGCGTTTCCCAATTTTCAACAATTTTTCCGCAATTTTCACATGACGAACTCGACTCGTTTGGCTTGCAACATTTTTTTTTTTTTTTTTTTTTTTTTTTTTTTGGCGCGCAGCCCTTTTGCCATTTTGCAATTAAAAGCTTTACACTTTGCAATCAATATATGAAATAATTAAATAAAATGACGCTTAATTAAATTGTCACGACCTTTTGCACAAATACAACGAGCACAACAACAACAACAGCAGCAGCAGCAGCAACAACAACAACAGCACTAGAAATTGTCGCCGTGCTGATGATGCAAATGATAAGCGGCACAGTCGGCAGCAAAGGCTTCTCTATGACAGTAGAAAAAAACCGAGGAATGCGCTTAATTTGTCTGATGAGCTAGTTGCGAATGCACTCACTTTTCTGGGGTATATGCGACGGGTTAGGGCAGTGGAAGTATTGTAGATTAGGGAATCCATATAAATATAGGCATGGGCTGCAGTATATCGTACTTTACTGCAGCTTGGCTTGAATATGTTTCCACGGAGATCAGAGTTGGAAGTATTTATAAGCTAATTCACTGAAGATTGTTTGAATAGACTTGAGTAAAATACTTTATCTATGCAGTACAGTGAATATGAGACACACGAACTGAAGAAAAGGTTGGTGCGTATATGTCAAAAAGTGTCAGATAAAACAGAAAAGCTGTGACGAACAAAATTCGTGCTAATGGTGCTATTATTTTAACCGCAGCTGTAAATAAGCCGATAAATAGATAGATGGAGGCTTATATAGACTATATATAGGTATAGATAGACACACAATTAGATAAGCATACAAGTAGAGAGACAGGCTATCTATTCTATCTATTATAGGAGAGTATTTATTTATATAGATGCATTCATATAGATGCATTCATTATAATCTATCATGAACTACAATAAATTCATAGAGAGATATACTATCTTTTTTATCTATTATAGGATAGTATTTATTCAAAGACTTACAAAAAGACTCATGTAAATATTATAAATTCAATTAATATAGATCCATTCATTATATTCTATCATTCTTTATAATTATAATTATATCATAAACTAAATTCAAAGAGAGATGGATAGAAAAAGGTTGTTAACTAAGCACATTACTTAGTTTTTATACCCTTGAAAATGGTCAAAAAAGGGTATACTAACTTTGTTTCCCACTCACTTAGGGTATTTCCTATTCAGTTTATGTTAACTGTTGGTTTAGCTCTACACTTAGTTTATTCCCTCACTTAGTAAGGGTATTTCCTATTTAGCTTTCCCTAATAGAAAGCCTGAGTTCTTCACTTACTCAGTTAGGGTATTCCCTATTCAACTTGAGCTCTTCACTTACTCATATACCCTCACTCAGTTAGGGTATTCCCTATTCAACTTTCCTTAATATAAAACTTGAGCTCTTCACTTACTCATATTCCCCCACTCAGTTAGGGTATTCCCTAGTCACCTTGTTTAGCAAGCGTTAGTTTCGAATTGAGTTTCTTGGCGAGCACATCACAAAAATGTGACAGCTAGTTAATGTGTGTGCGCCCCCCTCCCCTTGTAACCTCACCACCATGCCACCCCCTGCTAACCGCAGCCCCTGCAGCGAGCTGCCACTGTGCTGTGCCACTGATCGCCACGGAACGAGCACTTACTCAGCTGGCTGCGGCTGTGGCTTCAGCACGGCGACCGCCTTCAATTAAATTCAATTGGGTTTTGTGCTGCTTAAAACGCCTGCGCGCGTGCTTCAATTTAGTTAGAGTTTGCAGAAGATGGACAAGAGCAAGAAGAAGAACATGAAGAACAAGCAGAAGTAGAAGAAGAAGGAGGAGCAGGCAGCAGGCACCAGGCGGCAGATCGGCAGCCAGCACCGTTGCAAGCTAACAAAATACACTTTGCTCAGCCCGCGATAGGCAAATGAGTTTGCGCATTAGAGGACGGGATTAAGAGGGCAGGTGCTGGGGCCGGGGGCAGGCGGTAAGGTGGCACGCTGGCACGCTGTGCGCCGGCTGTCAGCATATCAACGCAATTTGTGCACTCGCCAATAGACGGCGGCAAATTATGGCCAGCGAAGCTCGGCGACCGCGCAAAGTGCCTCATAAATTCACGTCGCTGATGAAGTGATAGTGCAACAGACACGGAGACAAAGAGAGCGGGGTAAGAGAGAAAGAGAGAGGGAGTGTGGGAAGGGGTACAGGCACATCTAAGTAGTGCCAGTGGCAGCGCCAGCGCCAGCGTCAGATCCAGATTCAGTGGCAGCAACAACTGCCGCGTCTCACGGCAGCTCGTGTCTGGGGCAGATTGTTTATGGCAGCGGCGAAATTTGCTCAATGGCTCAACTAATGTGCCGCAGATAGGCACGACAAGTGGCAGCAACCACAGCAGCAGCAACAGCAGCAGCAGCCACAACAGGCTGCAGGCAATTAGAAAGTACCTACAAATTGCCGTAACTTAAAGTATTTCATATTATCTTTATCAATTATTAAATGCATCCCGTACGCTATTGACACAGATACCTTGCTGGTACCGTCCGGGCTTAAGACACTTCCGTCTGACCTTCGTCTGGGCCGCGGCGCCAAGGACAATGCGGTAGCGTGGTGTAATTGAGGCAACGCGACAAAGTCGTAAAGCAAATTTAACAAGTACACGAGATGGAGGAGGAGGATGCGAAAAAATGCCATAATAAAAATAGCTAAAGCTGGGGCAAGAAAATCCGCCAAGCTGCTGCTGCTGCCCTGCCTGGCATAAGCTAAAGAACAAACTGTAGATAAAAATTTCAATAAGCTGCGCCAGCAGGCAAACCCCCAGAGAGAGAGAGAGAGAGAGAGAGAGGGAGAGAGAGAGGGGGGCAGGGCAGCCTGGCTGGCAGGACACGAACTGTGACCGCAGAGTGGCTGTGGCTGCGACGCCAACTGCGACGGCGACTGCAGAGTGCGGCCAATAAATAAAATTAATAGAAACTCACTTGAACAGCTTGACCAGGCTGTGGAGGGCAGAGCAGAGCAGAGCAGGGAAGGGGGAGGGAGGGTTGAGGCTTTGCACGGGATTTTCATTTTATTATGCTGTTGACTTGTTGAATGTGGCATGAGTGGCGGCAACTGTTGCGTCGAGGGCTTGGCTTAAAGCAGTGGCATTTTCGGGCAGAGTTTCTAGCGGTTTTTTTTTTTAGCTATTTATAAGCGGTAAATTCCTACCTGCAGCCCATAAAAAGTCAGTTTCAATCGTCCATTTGATTGCCAGGTATTTCCAATCAATTAGACGTTCCCACCGTTCGATCCACATATACTCGTATATATATTTTACAGGGAGTGTGTTGCATCTGCCACGTCGCTGACCTCTCATTGAACTGCCATAAGAAATCACTCGTCGTCAGCCAGGCCAATTGACTGCTTGGGCACGGGATGAGGGGGGTAGTTGGGTGTTGCAACGCCCACTTTCAACACCTGCCTGCAACAATGGCGCGCAAATATTTGCCAGGGACGGACAGGAGATCAATGAGCGACTGTCTAACCGGCGAACAGCCTCCTGCCCCGGCCTGGCCCAGGCCTGGCAACGACTTCAATTTGAAATCCAATAAAATTTAATTGGAAACTTCATCACTGGTGTGAGAATTCACACTTGGCCAGGCCAAGGCAGGCAGGCAGCAGTCACGGGCACGATTTGGCTGCCGTTTGCCGTAAATCTCGTGCACCTGGCGGCGACTGGTGCAACTGCAACTCGAAGCCGATGCAGCGCATCGCGATAAGGAAATATTTTTCATATGAAAAGCGCTGCGCATGCCTGGCCCGTTCGCAATGTTCCGTTTCGTTTCGTTTCGTTCCGTTATTGGCCACGGCGTGGAGTCGTCTATGGCTTATTTATGCTTTTCCTCTGGCCATGCCATATCTTGTGGCATTGTCGACAGTAATCGCTGTGCTGTGCCAAAAAGTATAACATGAAATTGGATTGATTTATGTTATAATTACAAATACGAGTTGATAGATGCCCCCCTTTCCCCCACCAGTCTCTTGTTGAACTCGATCAAGACAATAGAAAGTGTTGGCTGAAAAACCCATTAGAGTGGCAAAGTGGCAAAGTGGCAAAGAGATTACTCGGGTATCGGTTGTGCCTGAGGCGCGAAATAAAACAGCAGTTAGTTACTATTGTATTATATAGTATAACTGTAGAATTTTGTTAGCTCTGGCAGCAGTTTCGACATTACCTGACCAGAGAGCAAGCCAAAAGCTTTGTGTGCCTCTTTAATAGCTCATTAAACCGAAAAGCAATAAAATATAAAGTCTTCAGAGAAATGCTGGATCTTCTATTCGCAACGTGTCCAATCGTAGGCCAATCGAATAGATCTTTCGATCAAGCCAACGATCGATCGATCGAATGCCCGAAAGAAACAATCGATCGATCGATTGACTTATCGATTGCGTTTCGTTCCTTGCGGCTGCTATGGCATTCTTCAGATTTGGTTCGTCTTATTATTATTTAGATTTCTTTGTTTGGTCCTTTGGTTCTTCTTCTTCCTCGTGTGTGTGTGATCGTTCTCTCTCCCATTTTCTTTCTCTCTCTCTCTCTCTCTCGCTCGTTACTCTATGAATTCCCACCAATCCTTCTCGTAACCTTCGCGCACATGACACAACAGGACAGTACGACGTTTGCGGCAATAATGCGATAGATCGAGCACCTTCTGCTTCACCTCGTACAGATTCTGTACGGTTATCTCACGTTCCAGGCACTCGGAGATCTTCTCGGTGGCCATCTCCATGTCGCGTTGATTGTCCTCGAAAATGATTTTCTGATTATTGTTGCGCAAATAGAAGGCGAACACGTAGCTGTACATGAGTGTGGCCCGGCACTGGCAGAGCACATCGACGGCCTCTTTGAGGAACTGCACCTCAATCCAGCTCATATTCTCCTGCATGTCATTCATCTTGGCCTGCACATTGGCGTACAGCTTGTGCTCCATGCGCATGCTCATCATGTGGTTCATATATCGATTGTAGTAGTGCAAATAACGGGCCATCGATGATCGATAACGTTCCTGTGCCTGCCGCGCCTGTTTGCCCTCCTCCTCGTCGAAGCGATTGCAACTGTACCACGACGAGCCGTGCGGCTCCCACGACCCCAGGCAGACCCAACAGAAATCATAGCGACACGATGGATTCTTGCAGACCATGTGATTGCAACCGCCATCCTTTTCAATGGTCACATTGCACTTGGGACACTCCTTCGTGTGCTGCGCTATCCAATTGGATGTCTCCGAGTCCTCGTTGTTCTTCTTGAGCCAACGCTTTAGCCACGCACAGCTCACGGGCTCATGCCAGTTCTCTCCGCAGCCAAAGCAGAACTCATGTCCGCAGGCACAACGCACTGCTCGCGGTTCACTGTAGCTGGCCTTGATGGCGTGCGTGCAACTTGGGGCGGGACACCAACGCATCAGGCTGTTGCATTCGACAAAGGTGTTCGTGATCAGTTGCTGATAGCGTGCGATTACTTCGGGATTGTCGGCCAACTTGCAGAAGGAGACATCGTCGACAAGAATGTCACAATCGGTGGCTGGGCAGGTGATGCTGTGGGCCAATCCCTCGCTGCATGTCTTATTGGCCAAATACTGTTTCCAGCAGGCGGCACAGAAGGCATGGCCACAGGCCAAACCCTTTAGCTCATCGCAGGGACAATAGCAAATGCCGCAGACCTTTTCGCCGCCACTGGCCAGACTGGGCGCCGATTTGATGGTGTGCTTCGAGGGCGTCGCAAAGGGATTCACGACATGGGCACGCTGGAAAAACTCCTGTGGACTCGTCTCGAAATACCGCTCGAACAGCGTCTCCTTGTCCCATTTGTAATGATTGAGTATGATGCGGGTGACCTGCGGTGATAGATGCAGCACATTATTGACCTCATCGATAATGTTCCGCTGATGCTGAACGATTTGATCCGATGTCAGCACCGTGTACACGAACTCATCGACCTCAACATTGCGCCTGGGACGCTCGGGTAGATCGATTTCCGTGCAGGTGTCTTCATCGCTGTCCACACACGTCATGAACGCGGATGGGCCGGTTAGGGAACGATGCGAATCGCCGTGATCTTCATCCGAGTATTCGTCGTCAGAGTTCATATTCGAATTGAAATATGGAAAATTCAAATACTCATATAGCTGACGCGGACTACTTTGATACAGTACAAGGGGGGGAGGGTAAAAAACAAACCACTTCGCTGCCTTCTCCTTCGTCCTCACCAGCTTCGTCTGCGTCCTGTCCACTCGGAGTGCGTTGGCCGGACCTGTGCAACTGTGCAACTCTATTGGCAACCTCGCAACCTGGCAACCTGGCAACTATCTTCAGAACCGTATTTCTAACAACTAAAGATGTCTAAGCTAATCTAAAATGTTGTGAGTTCTTCGTAAATCTACTGAAGACTAAACCAACTGCTGTCAGTTGAGCATTTTAGAAATCAATCGAATTGATTAGATTATCTAAGCGTATTTCCCATAAAATTAAAATCGAAATCAATCACAAAAACATTTTAATTAATAAACAACAATCGAATTAAGGTCAAAACAGAAAATTATTTAAACAATTTTGATGTGAAATTTGCATTTGAATTTTGATCTGCAACTAAAAAAAATATTTCAATTTCAATTTCAATGAATTCTAATTGATTTCACTTTTGATTAGATTTGCTGTGCAAAGTTTAAACGAAATTTTTTTTGTCGATGATTCTTTTTCTTTTTACTTTAGTTTTCATTACACTCATCCAACGTGGCTTATGTCTCTTAGCATGTTTTAGTTGTGCTAACGTGTTTTCCATTTTTCCTGCTCTTGAATAAACATTGCAATATTCATGATGTACAAGAGAGTTAGGGGAGGAGGAGTGGCAAGGGGGAAGAGTGCTTTGCATTTGAAGTTTGGTTGGGGCTACGAGAATGCATTCGGTTTGCACTCAGAATACAAAAATGAAGCTGTAAAACAAAAAACAGTGAAAACAACAACAACAACAACAACAACGAGTAGAGCAACAACAACAAACGAATGCAGCGCCTAAAAGCTTTTGCTGTATACCAATGCTATAGACATAACCCCTTCATTCTAGAGCAGACCAGAGCAGAGCCGAACGGGACAGCATGCAACATGGAATGAAGCAGAACAAAGCAATGTCTCAAGTGGCAAGGGTAAGGCACAAAAATTGCGATAACAACAACAACAACAGCAGCAGCAGCAGGAGGAGTAGCGAACGATATAAAAGTACAGTGCGGCACACACAATCTACACACAACGAGGCGAATGAGTATGCGAAATGAAAGTGAACGAGCGCACAAGGATAATGGCGAATGGCGGTGCGGGTAATGAGTGTGCATAATGCATATGCAGCAGCAGTAGCAGCAGCAGCAGTGGCAGCTTGAGGGGAGGTGGAGAGGGGGGCAGCCACAGCAGCCATCGCATTGAACGTGGCGAGTGCCACGAATGGATTCAATCTGCCGTGTGCAGCACACACAAATACAGATACAAATACAAATGCAACCACAAATACGAATGCGAATGCGAATAGGAATACGTAATACGTATACAAATACGGGCACAAGCATGTCTGTACATGCATATGCATGTTTTTATGAGCACTCCTCCTTCCTTTTTTAAAACAAAAGCTGCCTGCGCTAACCCGCCAAAACCAGCAGAAGCAGCAGCAGTAGCAGCAGTGGCAGCAGCAGCAGCAGCAGTGGCAGCAGCAGCAAAAAGCATTACAAATAAAAATGCAAAGTCGCCAAAAAGCAGCAGCGACGTCGACAGCGACGCTGGCAGCAGCCGCAAATCCCTTTCATCGTCGTCGTCTGACTGAGAACCCTTTCCAGCTGCTTTTCAAGTCTCAGCCAAATTACAAGAAATCCTTTCGTGCGCGTGAATGCTTTGGAAAAATACAAAAAAAAAAAAATGTGAAAAAAATGGAAAAAAAAGTGTAAAAAAAATAGAACGAAAAGCGAAGCAAAAGCCGAGCAAAGAAATACGGAAAAGGAAATAATTTGACCATTTGCAGCAAATGCACAAAAACAGCCCGGCAAATGACAACAAAAGGCAGTCAGCCACATTGCCACAGGGATAGCAGGCAGCAGCAGGGGGTGGGGTGTGGGAAGTGAAAGGGGGCAGGAGTAGGTAAGCCTAAGGTGGAGCCGGGCCGGGCGTCATGTCATGTGTGGGCGGTTTTGGGTCGTTTGAGCATTACAAGAATTTCTACGCTGCCAATGCAAATGAGGACGCGCCACTTGTTGGCCACGACTTTTTATCATTGACAATCGGGCCGAGGCAGCAGCAGCAACAGTAACAGCAGCGGCAGAAGAGGCTCTACTGCTGCTGCTGGCCACGTCCGGCATTTGCTGATGGTCAGCAACGATGGCCAAGTTCATGGCCCTGACGTGACCACGCCACGCCATGCCCCATGCCAGTGCCCAGCTGCCTCCTGCTAGTTGCCTACTTGATGATCATAATGATGATGGTGATGGCCATAATGATGATGATCATGATGATGATGATGATGGGGATGGCAATGATGCCACTTGGCTGATAGGCCAACTCAGGCAACGTCGTCGCATTTTTCTGCGCCTACTTTGGCACACAACTATTTGCGGTAAATTTTCTTGAGAAACATTTTCTTCTCGCTCGCTCTCTCTCTCTCTCGCTCTCTCTGTCTATGTCTCTTTCTCTCTTCGGTCTGCCGGTTCGACGCACACACAGCTCTGGCCAGTCTATTAGGTACAGTTCGTTGTGAGCATGAGTCAGCAGGCCCCTCGTTCTAAGGATGTGTATGTAAATTAGCTAGCTAATTACCCAGGCCTTTGCACACTCCACTCACAACCGAATCGCATCGCATCACATTGCCACCGCATCACATCGAACGGATGTGTATGTGTCTATGTATGTGTGTGTGTTGCCTGATCGCGACGATAAATGCGCCACATCGTATTATAATTACTGTCCATTGTGGTGTGTAGTCGAAATTAGCTGGAAATCAGCGAGCATGAAGCGCCACACACACACACGCACACCCAGTCACACACACACTCGACTGACTGTAAGAAAATCAACGCTTGGAACTAATTTGATTTTGATGCGACGCTTAAAATGATATAGAAATAAGCATGACTTAGTTTTAAGCTGTGAATCTGTGAGATGAGTTATTACACTAACGGTTCCTACATTATACGATAGACAGAACAACAACAGCATGTGTGTGTGTGTGGGTTCTCTCATCATCATCGTTGACCTTGAGATTCGGTTTAGCGGGTTTTGAGGTTCCGGTAGCGGTTTGCTTAGGCGCCGTTTCATATAATTAAAAAATTAATTTCGGTTTTTAGCATTCTGGCAGAGATTTATTATGCTACCTCGTTGTTTTTTTTTTTTTGTTTAGTCTAGACTTAAAGTGCAATTAAATGTGAAGCGATCATTTATCAAATCTCTCAGATACCTGAAAAAGGTAGCTCAGTGTTGGCTATAAAAATACTTGGAATATTTATAGCTACCAGAGCTGTTAAAGCTATTCTAATTTCTATTTGTATATAGCTAGATATATCTATTTATTCTAATTACAAGTGTTGTCTGTTTAGATTCCTTAGGTGTATGTTAATTTGTACAGGTATTAAGCTTTAGTTTTCAATTTCTTCTTTCCTCATTCTATTCTACTTTCCACAGTTCTTTATTTTCCCAGTCTGTATTTTAATTCTCAGAGTTATTTAGCTTTAATTTTCAATTCCTTCCTCTATCAACTTCTATCTGTTTAGCTCACTTGAATCTAGTCTAATTTCCAGTTGTATTTAGCTTTATTTCTCTTTAATCTATTCTAATTTTAAGCCTTGTATAGCGTCTTTGTACCCTATCCAATTGCTAGCGGCTTTAGCTCGATTGTCATCGCATTTGTCGTTTTATTTGGCTGCTTTTTGAAGTCGAAGTCAAACCTTTGTCAAATTTTCTTTGATACACTGTCACTGAGGGGCTGCTGCTAACCCTTGGGCAATGAGACAGTTCCCCTCCCTCACTCCCCATGCACAGCAGTTCCAATCAAATGGCAACAAGAATAAAAAAAAAGAGAAAAAGAAAATGAGGAGAGAAAATCAATGCGACACAAGCAAACAAACAAAAAGTTTTGGTGCGAAGAAAAGTGAAAGTGCTGCCCCCATGCGTGGAAAAGCAACCCCCGAAAACGAGAAAAAAATGCTACACACTCATGTACACACACACACATCCCCCAACACACATGTGATATGCAAGTCTAGCTTGCTGTCTCCCTTCCTCTCTCTCTCATTCGCTCTGCCAGGCTAAGCGTGTGTGTCTGCTGCGCGGCTTTTCGCCTTTGATATTTAAGCATTTCCGCCATCTTGAAGATAGCAGAAGGTGAGGGATGGATTGGCAGTGGGGGAGGAGGGTAGAGCGGGGCTTCTGTTACCCTGCTGGTGCATAAGAAAGTGCGTTAAGAGGCGACAAACTACGCCACTTCAAACGCGAACAGTTTTTCATATGAAATGGCAAATCGCTTTTGGCCGTGGCTCACACACACACTGGCACACACATACTGGAACACACACACACATGCAGTTAGTTTCGGTTTCGGTCTTCAGACTTCAAAGCGGGTTTTGCATTTCGCCAATATTCTCTCGCGCTTTTGCGGCTTCTTTTGACTTCTTCTCTGGCACACACAGGGACATTGACTTTGGCGTCACTTGGACGCACACACACAAACGCACACACACAGGGAGAGACACACACCACATGCCACAGTACAGAGCACACCACATGCCACACGCGGCATTAAGCTGTATTTTCAGTTACGACTTTGGTTAGTGAAAGTTTCTTCTTCTACACTGGAATTTCGCGTGTTTAGTTGACATTTAGCCGGCTTGACATGTTCACACTCGTACATAAGGGCGGCTACCTTTTTATGTGCCCTGTAATTATGGGCAAGGAGCTTATTAAAGGGGGCTATTTGCACTGGCCGAGGGTGCGGCAGTGGCATAGAGAGAGAGGGAGGAAGAGTAAGAGACAGAGAGAGAGCGAGTAATGATTAACTGCAGATGCGAAGAAGTCAAACAGAGTTCCCAAGAAGTTAACAATATCTGAAACTATATAGAGACGTCTATATAATCTGTTTAATTCCGCTGATTATAGGGAATTTATCGCACTGTTTATTCTATTTCATTAATTCCCTCTTGTCGGCCTTTAATTGTTTGTCGTTTTGTGTTTTCTTTTGCTTTCCTCTGTTTGGACTTCGACTGTCGTCTGGCACGTCTCAACTGCCTCTCCCACTGTGCGTGTGTGTGTGCGTGCCGTGTCTGTGCGTCTGTGTGTGTGTGTTTCTAATGCATGTCACGTGACAAAATTGTATAATTTCCAAACGGGCAACGGGCCGCACGTCGCCCATTGTGACATTTCCGGTTAATTTGGCGCCAGCTCAGCCGGGGCCAGGCACAGGCCGGGGAATGGATCTCGCTGTGCCACACATTTTTGACACTTGGCCAGGCAAATCACAAGAAAAATGTGCCACAAACAACTTCAGCTACCTTTCCCTTTTTACTCCTGCGCGCTGCAAAATGCAATTACCTTTCCCTCTGTAGAGAGGGGGGGAGGCCGGTAAAGTAACTTGACAAAGTCGTAACTTACTTTTCCTTTCATTTTGTGCCCACAAGCGAGCTGCGGCTGCGGCATAGACGAGACGCAAAGATCAATGCCAGAGAGACAGAGAGAAGGAGTGCGAGAGAGAGATAGAGAGAGAGAGGGAGGGAGGGAGAGGGAGACATAGTCAGAAATTAGTAAGTGCAACTAAGCAACCAGGGCGCCCACTCACAAGCCACTCACTCACTCACTCAGTCAGTCACTCCGCCCGCCTCCCCTCAATCGGAGTCGGGCAGAGCAGAGCAGAGCAGCAGCTATGCCATGAGTAACTGACATTAATTCAAATTGTTAATTCATACCTGTCACGCTTTGGTACAGCGGTGTCCCCACAACATTTCCTATAGAGACCCAGAGAGACGGCGGTGCTGCGGTTCGGTTCGGTTTGCATTGCCTTGCTTTGCTTTGGGTTTGTGCCTGTGCTCGCTGGCTCTGTGTGTGGTGATTGTGTTGACGGCAACAGCTTGTTGTTGTTACTGTCGTTGTTGCTGTCGCTGTTGCTGTTGCTCGTGTTGTTCTTGTTGCTGTTGTTGCTGTTGTTGCTGTTGTTGTTACTAATCCAGATCAGTGACCAGTTCCACTTATTAGGTACCATGCCAAGGGGCTGCCGGCCCCCAAGGCAATAAGAAGTTAATTTAATTATGCGACTTCAGGCTTAATTACAAGCATGCCTCGCTTTCCCGGTTTCCTTTTTTCCCTTATTTACCCATTGTTCCCCCTTTTTTCTTTTGTTCTTCCTCAGCTCAGTCTCAATTGGGAAAATTGCACACATTCTTTGGGTTTCGACTATCGATATCGAGACGCTCGGTGCTGCTATCGGTATCGACATTGGTATTGCCAATGGTTTTGTGAAATGAAAGTTGTTTTTAGAAGTTGTTTCTGGTTTTTTAATTCTTACAACAACAGCAACAACAATCCGAGTTGCAAGTGCTGTGCTGCGTTTTGTTGCTGTTGTTGTTGTTGTTGTAACGCAGCATTTGCTCTTGTGGTATTTTGGCAGCTGCTTTTGTTGTAGTTGTTGTTGCTGTTATGGCACTCAATTGACGTCATACACCAGCTTCAGACTCGCTCTCTCCCTCTCTCACTCACTCACTCTCTATATATATAGTATATATTGTATATACGTATTTATTTATTTATCGATTGCTATTTGCAGCCAGGCAATTTATGTGCACGGCTCGATTTTTTAATAACATTTTAAATGCCAATGGCATTTATTACCATATTTCGTTAGTCATGTTTTTCGCTTTTTTATAACTTTATAAACGATAAATATGCACACACACATACGACTGCATATATGTGTGTGTGTACACACTTGTATCTTTTTACATGTGCACACACTGGCGCAGAGATAACTGTGTCAATGCAGAGATTTTATAATTGCAACGTTTAAGTACAATAAAAAACGCGCTACGTGTCAAATGACTCAATTCTGCTGTATTATTTATTGATTGCATTTTATTATTGATAATCGATAGACGGTCGCAGAGCTTATCGAAACGGTTGCACCATTAACGATAACTCAATAGAACTATATGATAAAGTGCAGAAGTCGAAGAAGATAAACTCAAATGAGCTTAAAGCTTTAATACCGCTCTCACATGCCGTTAACTTGTCAGGCTCCTCTCTGACTTTAATATCGAATTATTATTATCGATATGGTTGCATCATTACCGATAAGTCAGTAAAACTATATGCTTAAGTGCAGAAGGCTCAATAAGAAGTTAAAACATCTCTAAGCTTTATTAGCTTATTAATTAAAATGCAATTAAGTTCATAGCTTATTCATGTGCTTTCCCCTATCGTTAACTTGTCTGGCTCCTCTCTGACTTTAATATCGAATTATTATTATCGATATGGTTGCACCATAAACGATAACTCAGTAAAACTACATGATAAAGTGCAGAAGTCGAAGAAGATAAACTTAAATGAGCTTAAAGCTTTATTACCATAAAATGCAGTTAAGTTCAGAGCTTTTTTATTTGCATTCTTCTATCGTTAACTTGTCTGGCTCCTCTGTGGCTTTAATATGCCATCTTTGGGGTATATTCAACCCTGTACACAATCTCAGCTCGGTTTTCGCTTTGCCCTTTTTGCTAATTAGCAAGCTCTCGAGCCCAGCCACCTCCTGCCGCCCTGCGCGCCTCATCCAAGCAGCCTCATCACTGCAATCAGTCAAGAAACTGCACGCTACTTGATAATGAGCATAGGTGAAGACGACGACAACGATGAGAAGGAGGTGGAAAGCACTCTGCCTTGCCAGCATGTGGGGGGGGGGGGAACAGAGAAGGGCCCCAAGAAAAACACTTCAACCAATAAATGCAACGCTGCGCGCTGTATGCAGCAAGCCAAATGAAGTGTAGGCTCGAGAAAAAAGACAAAAAAAATATTGAAAAAATAAAAAAAGAGTGCATATTCAACCCAAACCAAAGTGCAAAAATTGTGCTCGCACACACAAAAAGGATAACCAGGCTGAGACTGAGACTGAGTTGAGTTCTCGATTCTCCTACCGTCGCCGTCGGCGTCGACGTCGCTCGCAGCTTCTGCCTGAGCACGAGAGGCAGCACTTGAAAATGAATTTATGCTTCATGCATGATACATCGTCATCATCATCATCATCATTTTGGTAATGGAATTGTATGGGCAAGGCGCTTGAATGGCTGCCAGCAAGCACGCATGACGCCAGCGCAGCTACCTCTCTCTCTCTCTCTCTCAGTCTATCTCTCTGTCTGTCAGTCTGTCTCGCTTGCACTGCTGCTCATATGCTGATGCTGCCTGGGCCGCTCTATTGTCATCACGAGTGTTGTGATATCCCAGGCACAGAGGCACAGTCACAGTCACAGGGCTCTGGCCCTGGCTGGGATGATTGTGGCTGCAGATGAGGTCGTGGGTCGTGGGTCGTGGGTCGGAGGCAGGGCGCACTTGCAGCATGTAATGCTGCTGGGCCACATAAGTGTTGCTACGTGCTCAAAAGCGTTTCATATTAATACGTCAGACAGCGATTGTTGATGGCATATTCCATGTCTGCCGATGTTCTATGGCGACTGTGCAAGCAATCAAGTCATGTGATCCCTCTATTTGGCCGAGGGTAGAAAGTGACTTTGGCGTTAGCCCGAAATAACAAACACTCGCACTCTCGCACACACACACCCTGCCTGCCTACACACTTACACCCGAGACAACATCTTGGCACTGCATTCATATTCATTGCATATTCATATGACAGCTAGGCTCCCATTCACACCCTGTCCCCCCTTCTCTCTCTCTCTCTACTTCTCTCTCTCGCTTTCAGCGCATTGCTCGCCAAGTTTGTTGACTTTTCATTTTGTTTGGCTGGCTGGAAAATTCATTGCGCCTTGTTTACTTTCAGCGCTTGGCGTGCTCGAAACAAAACGCTTTTCACTCGCTCGTTCGCTCGCTCGGCATCCACGGCGTATGAATAATTTAGTGAGTCATTAAAAGCGAGCGAGGCATCCTCACAGCTGTGATTGTTATGACACTTTTCATTTCGCTCACTCAATGGCCCCGAAGACCGCATTAATATCGCACTCTGTGAGAACTCTGCTGCATTTTCCTCTGCGCACATTTTCATTACACACTGCTTCAGTGAGGCTTTTCATGCGTTTTCCTTCGACACGCCCACTCTAATAATTTCACTAATTGCAGTTGCCCCTTACCATGTTTTGACTTAGAGGGTGTTTTCGCCGTTTAGCGGGTATTTTTTAGCTCTTTTTTTTGGCAGTTTTATTTGCAACTGAGTTGCCGCCTTGCAAGGAATAAATAGGAATAGTTTTGAGCTACTTTTGGCAGGGCTTATTAATTTGAGAGTACAGTTTGTTGAGGTCTGAGGTAAGATCATTATGTTATATAGTAAATTTACTATATTAAGAAACAAAAAAAAAATTAAATAGAAAAATAACCACTGATTTGTTTAAACGCTTAAAATGTTTTTACTCTAAATAACCAAAATAGGTCACTTTAACCTATTCATTTTTTCAGATTCGCTTACATTTTATTATAGTTACTAATGAAAACTTACTAGTTTCTCATAATTTCTACTACACTTCTTCCATTCCATTCACATTTCTCCTTTCATCGCCTATTTTGGCTTTTTATCAACTCAATATAGCATGATTTGCAGCTGTTTTATGATAGAATTTTGGACAACTTTATGGGTTGGCATAAAACTCATTTCACAGCCACAGAGACTAGTCTAGTCCATGTTATTCGGCACAACATCCATGCAATAAGTCTTCTACAATCTCCCCACCCCCTTCTCTACCCCCTTCCTCTGCCACACATTCTATTCAGCCGTGTCTCAGTCTGCACAAATTGCCGCCTGTGTCAGACTGCGATGAAGCGGTTGAAGCCAAGCAAAGGTGTTGCTTTGTTGGAAAATTTCATTATTTTAGCTTAAGCCGCACACACACACAAACACATACACACATAGACACACTAGCTAGCTATGTGCACACATGCCATTTATAGCCAGGGATTAAAAGTCAAATCCTTTTGTTTAAGTGCCAAAATTAATTTGCATTTGACATGCAATGGGCCAGAGCCAAAAACATGTTGCCAGACATGGTCGGAGACGTTTCCCTCTCCCGCTTCTGATCTTTAAAGAAAAGTAGAGAAGGTAAGAGGAGGGGAGGTTCACTTCTTGGGAGGCACTGTGGGTTAAATGCTAAAGTGGCCAAGTTTCGAAAATATTTGGTTAGCCGCATAATGCAATTGAATGCAAAAATCTCACTAATCCGTTGATTGCGCTTAATTGAGTTGGCCATAAACGGTCAGGTGGAACGCGGCAATGTGCAACGTGCAACGTGCGCCGCCACGCTCAACGAGAGCCAAATATAATCAAATACCAATTTAAATTAACTCAACAGCAATTTAAGCCAACAGCAGCCGCAGCAACAACAACAACAACAACTGCGACCAATACTCGTCGATTGGCAGAAAAAATTAAATTAGTGCAAAAATGTAAACATGTTGTATGCCGCATGTTGCCTGTGTTGCATGTGTTGCATGTATATGTATGCGTACAACGAGGAAGGCGACTCGCCGGACATGTAAATGACGCCCAGCCCGGCCTGGTTTGGGGCCAAAAAACTTGTTGACTGCATGTTAAGTGGCTGCAATGTGACGCGAGCAATGCAACGCATCGGTCGCCATTAGCCATTGACATAGGTGCCCTGGTCCTCTCCGATCCAGACTAATCGCTAGACAATTTCACTCGACCCTGGCCAGAGGAATCGTCTCCAGCCTGGCGGCTTATTAATTTTTTGTTTATACACAAAGCGCATGCACTCGACTGACTGCCCTCCTACTGCCCCCCTCGTGCTGTCCCCTCTTGCTACCCTCTGATGCTGCCACAGTTCGTATAGGTTCCACTCGTCTCTCCTTGCTGCCTTTCGCTGCCATTTGGGGGCTCGTCTCGGGGTTCTTCGAGGAGCCTTTCTGTTGAAAATATCGCATTACAATCGAGTCAGCTTGTTGTGCCTAAAATTCATGTTAGTTCCATGGAATTATGATATTTTCTGCGTAATTCGAAACGCTTTTAATTGGCGCCTATGCCGCCCACTTTACTCGGCAACCAGTTGATCTCTCTCGCTCGCTCTCAGTCTGTCCATCTCTGTGCTTGACATGCACGTAATTTGATGCTAAGTGAATTTGAAATTTTATACAAAATTGTGCGCCTTGAAAGCAGGCAGTACACACATTTTTCGGCGAGAGTAGGAGAAGTCGTGCCGCAGGAAAAAAAAAGCCAGAACAACAACAACAACAACAAGTTGGCAGACAGGAAACTAAAGTTTTTTGTTACCTACACTAAACTGACTGGTGATATGGCCAGACCGACGAGGCCAAGACTAACGGCATAACATATTTCTGTGTTTACCCTTCGAACCGCATGGATTAGCTACGAGACCGACGCCCCTGCTTCCCCTGCGCCCCTTTCGATTGAGGGGGAGCAGCGTAGGCGCCGCATTCTTATCGCGACAAATTAATCAGCTTAATCCGTCAAAAACTTGCCAAGTTTTGCATGGGTGGAGCAGCAGCAGGAGGAGCTGCAGCTCTGCCCTCCGTTTATCCCGCTCCACACTTGAAGAAGTCGACTGGCTTCAGAGATAAGCGAAATGTTTGCAAGTTATTGTTGTTTGAACATTGCCTGCTGTGTTTGTTGTTGCTGCTACTGCTGTGTGCAACATGCAACGTTTCACATGTCCGGGGTAATAACGGTCTTGGGGCCTTGTTCTTGTGCCCCTATTCCGAAAAGGTTAGCGTGTTCCACCGGATTAATGCGCACTGCTTGAGGGTGTACACTATAATGCATATAATCTAATAAGCTGCTGAAATTGCTAATGCACCTGACTGAGGCACCTGATCTGGGTGGGGGGGTATGGGATCAAGGGTTGCACTGTAATGGGCAAAGTTTAAAATTGCATTAGAAGGCTGCATAAATAACTGGAAAATAACAAGCCAGATTCCATGGGGATGAGAGCATTTTTATTGAATGCCCAGCTAGAAAACTAACTAGATCTGCGCTGCAAGATTGTGAAATGTAAACAGAGCTGGGGATTACCTAGCACAAGAAACCTCAAGATTTGCAGTACTGTAGCTTACTGGAATTGAAGTGAGGTTATAGCCAAAGAGTAACCCATGAAATATTAATGAAAATTATTCAATTATTGCTGAAAATCTGAAAGAATTGTCAATTAATAATTATATTAATGAGCATCTGCGCTTGTTTTGTACCTTTTGTGACCAATTGAATGTTCTTTAGTTTTATAATAATTCCCTCTCAGTGTGATGACTATGTATTATAGTAATTATCCATGTAAAAGGCACGCAGGTTTGGGAAAGATTTTCACTACTTGCTTGTCAATTTAAAGTAAACTCAAAT
The DNA here is from genome assembly GCA_018904035.1 of Zaprionus ornatus. NCBI lineage: Eukaryota > Metazoa > Arthropoda > Insecta > Diptera > Drosophilidae > Zaprionus > Zaprionus ornatus. The sequence goes on from JAEIFZ010000200.1 coordinate 664,279, forward strand.
CAAAGGTGAAACCTATAATATTCTTGTATCCATTGCAGAAATCCTTATGCAAAGCTGTGCTATTATGCTACCTCTTTTATTTCCACTGTAATTAATTGAATATCCTCCACTTTTATAACAATTTCCCCTTCTGTTATTGTAGCCTCATTCTCTTTCGATTCGTGCCACTTTAAAACCTTTGTTTGCCAGCAAATTTTCATATGAAAATTTTGACCAAAAAGTTCCCCTTGTTGTTGAAAGAAAACCGCGCACAGTTCCTGTTTTCCATACATCTCTCTCTCTCTGCTTTGCCCCCTCTGGCATTATTGGCATTAAAATGCATTTGGGTTTGACAAACGCAATTGAACGAAATAAGAGCGAGTTGGCCAGTTGGGAGTGGGTCGCGAGCAACGGCAGCCAGGGCCATTCATGGTCTGTGTCCAGTTTGGGCCCAGCATACCCAGACCAATCAGGCGTACACACACACACACACACACAAACAGGCAGACCACATCGACTGGTGGTCAGACCCTGGCCTGGGCATGGGGCATACGTATTTGTGAAACTACTCAACATAATGGCCATGGAGTGCCATTCAGACGCACCAAACACGAGGCAACGTGGCGTGGTGTAGTGGAGAGAGGGGCAGGAAGGGCGGAACGCAGCGGTGGCCATGACTAACAATAAACAAAACATTAAACTAATAGCGGAAGATTGGCATGGGTAGCCCGAAGAGGAGGGCTCGCTACAGTGGGCACAGCGCGACAGTGGATTTCATTACGGGAAGGGAGAGTGGGGAGACTTTTTATGCACACTTGTTGTTGTTGTTGCTGTTGCTGTTGTAATATTTTAAACAACTAACGGTTACTGAGAGAGATACTCAGCCGCAGCGACAACCACCGAGTGGCAACAACACACACACACACACACACACACACACAGACACAGGCACAGAACTGGGCAGTGGACAGCATGAGGCAGCACGTCAACGGGCCGAGGCTCATCAATGGAGGCAAATAAATAATGCAAACGGCAATTTGAGCCAGCAGTGTGCATTGTGTGGGTAAAACGAAGGGGGGATGAGGGCAAAGGGGAAGGCAGGGAGCTCTGCAAGGCTGCTCGCACATTTGCCTGCATCTTTTGAGTCAAAGGAATGTGATTCATGAATTTTAAATTGCATACCAAATTGCAAAAAGATTGATATCCAATCTCACGCAAGGCGGCGAACCTGCCAGCCATGCCATGCCGGGCCGGGCAGGCCAGCCACAGACAGGTTGCTATTCCAACTGGGCAACGGACAGTGCCTGCTGCTGCTGCTGTGGCAGGTGGGCGGCACAGGGAGGCGCCCATGTGGACGAGCATCGCATCCCAGAGTCAGAGAGTCAGAGTCGCTGTCTGGCCCCAGAGCCATAGCCAGAGTCAGTGCCACATTCACTTGGCGACAACAAACATGCGACAACGCGTTCGCGTTTGACCCCCTCTCCCCTTCCCCCAGGCGACCCTCTTGTGGCACATTCACGTCTGGCCGGCCACTTTGACCACCAAACGAAGCCAGATGCGAGGCAGGTTCGCATTGATTGGCATTGGCTCGATAGCTCGCCAGTCGGCGGCTATCCGCGGGCTATTTGCTGCTGCCTCCATCTGCCATCCCTGTGCAGGTCTTCCGTGCTCACACACACACAATCACGCACACACACACACGCACTCATTGAAATGTATGCCTTCCGTTTGCTCATTTCAAGCGTCGGAAAATTGTGATTTGTGACTTAATGTATTTATATAAGTCAACGTGGCAGGCAGCCCCGATAGGCAAGCCAAATGCCAATTGCAGCTCCAAGCTGGCCCCCATCCCCCTCTCCATGCAGGCTGTCCACTTGTCCTGCTGCCTGCTGCTGGCTGCTGTTGCAGTTGTACAAACTAATTTCATATGTAAGTGGTGTAAATATAATTTTCTGGACGTGTCTGTCCCACACTCTGCCCCCTTCTCCTTCTCTTTCTCTTTTTCTGTCTCTCTGTCTCCCTCTTCCTGATTGTAATTTGTAAAGGTTTTTTTTCTGTGCCACGACTAAGGCCTTTGAAATGGACGATTGCCAATATGTTGGCGTTGATGTGATGAGTGTGGGAAAGCGTACGACATGGATGAGGCATGAGTTATTGGTGGCAGATAGAGAGTTGTCCCATTGAGTGACATGTGGCGCAATTAAAATGGGTTTGCATTTTAAATTGAAACTAAATGCTAACAGAACTGGCAGTATTACAAACAGTAGTACATACTGTAGTAAATACAGTAGTATATACAGTAGTACATACAGAAGTAAATACAGTAGTAAATACAGTAGTACATACAGTAGTATATACAGTAAGAAGTATATGCAGTAGATACCATATGTAGGTACAGTAATTACTGTCTTTACAACTGCTGAGAACAGTATGAAACAATGAATATGCATGACGTAGGGTATTTTAGCGTCTATTTAGTCGAATTTCAATTATGCTTTTTTCAAAGTTGACGCGTGCGTTCTTGTATTCCGTCTCGTATTTCGTATTTTATCTATGATGCTTTTACAGGTTCAATGTGATTCCTATTGATTGTTGCCATTTTGTTTTGCTCTTAATATTTTGCAAAGCAGAGATCATTAGCCCTAGTAAACTGAATTGTGTTGGAGTGGGATGCCCATACATGTACATGTATGCATATCAGCCTGTGTGTATGGCCGTCCCACTCCCACATACATCATTCTACGCATGCATGTGTACGAAGGAAGGACAAGAAGAGATATTCATAAAAGTGATTCTTAGCTATTGCTCATCTCCTTTTTCTAAACAAACTGCCGCTAGTTGGCGTTTGCCTATCTTCCTATTCTGCACAAACTGCCGTTACCTTTGCGGACGCAATTCTTCGCATTGCCGCTTTGCTTATTTTCAATTGTCGAATATGCACTTCGGAACACTTGTTCGACTGCTCTAATTATACTACGTATAACAAACTTCAAAAATCATTGTTTAAAATTATGTATAAAAAATAAATAAATGGCAATATATAAAACCAATATATTATATATCTATATTCAAGTTTATAATTATTCTAAGAAATTCAAGTTCAACCCTTACACCTTCAAGATAAATACACAATCAGCATAGACAGAATTCTTTTAAGACTTCTCAACTAATGTTAGCTATCTTTCTAGCCTTTTTCTTGACTTGTCTCCATGTATTCGCATAGACATTATCTCTTTTATAGTGAAAATCAATTAACTATGCGAACAACGCGTTGATAAGATCGCACAATAATTTCGTATTCATCGAGCATATTGAATTTCACGCTTATAAAGCGACTTTGTCCTTATCAAGAGCTGCCAATTAATGATGTGATAGCTGGCCATAAAAGCCAACTTACACTACACTACTGTGCTTAGGCCAGCATTCCTTAACGGCGAGAAAAACCTTTGCAGCTCAATATGCATAATTGTGTCTGCCAGGCATTACTAATTGATGTCCCGTTCTGGTCATGTCCAAACGGCAAACAAAGCGCAAATCAATCAGCTAACAAGCCAAAGTAGTCAAAGCAACAAACAAACAGCAACAACAACACAGAAACAACAACAACGACGACGACGACTCAAGCGACAACAACCTCAAGCCAAAAGTAAACATTATCGCGAAAATGAATCTCGCAGTGCGACATGGACTTGGACTCTTGCAGGCGGTGGGAGTGCGAGAGAGATGGAGGGAGAGGGGGAGAAGGAGGAGGGGGGAGGGACAACATGTATGGGCCATCATATTAATTATGTTTATAATTTGCACAACGGTTAACACGCTCTATTAATTCCGGCTGTCGGCTTGCTTGGTTTGTTGGCCTCAACTGGGCCTTGGGGCAGCCAGCAACGTCCTCGATAGGCCGCGTCGAGTCGGGGCGATAAGCACAAGCCGCAATTTACTCACTTTATTAACGTATTAACGCATCAGGCACAAAAGTTAACAGCAATCGTTGTTGTTGTTGTTGCTGCCTCTGCTGCTGCTGCTGCTGCTGCTGTTTATGTTGTTTGTGCTGTTAGCCAAGTTTTAAAAAGTTAAACCCACCACCGACCGGATGTGCAATGCACAAGTTGAGCTTGCCTCGAGGGGCAGGTAGCTGAGGGGGTGGGGGGTAGCTGGAGTGGGCATTGGATTGCAACGCACGCTTAAATGCACTTCACTTCCTTTTATTGTAATTGCATTGTAATTGCAAAATAACGGAACAGCATGCGCAAATAGCCAAACCTCCCCCTTGCTAGTCCTTCCTCCTTCCTCTTTGCTCCTTTCTACTGTCTCCTGCTGCTGCTGCTGCTCGCACAATTTGCTCAGGCGCCGTGTAATATACACATTTGCTTTATAATATATTATAATCATGATTATATATGCATTGCATGCGATCTGCCGCGCCATAAATCGCACCCGCGCCAGAGTCAAAGGCAGAGCAAGCAACTCCCCCACTCACACACATACACACATTATCCGATTATACCAACGTCCAACTATCGCACCAATCCGAACAGCCAATCTCGGCATGCATAATTCATTGCAGATCAATAGGAAAGCCGAGCCGAGCTGAGTCGAGCTGAGCTAAGCCGCGTCTGGCCACACAAAATGCTTGGCAAATATGTTCGGAGCTGGGGGCCAAACTGTTTCCAACTGGCTACCAAGTTTGGCAGGACAGGCTCGACGATCGGAAACAAAAACGTGCCAAGAACTATGCAAAAACAAGTAGGAAAGCCACAGTCGGTAGTGCACGACTGTCATATACCCGATAGTCAAAAAAAAAAAAAAAAATAAGAAAATAAATACTAAGAAATAGTAATAACTTATTGAAAGTGTAAGCTAAAGTACAGTTTATAATCTCAGGAATCTTAAGAATATTTACTTATTTTACTTACTTTAAAATTTCGAGGTTTCTGCAATGACGGAAGTCCTTAAAGCAAAGAAAATGTATCTTGCCATATTAAGACATGTTGTCACCAAGTTTTAAAGAATTAGCTCTCATAATCTTAGAGATTTAGCTGTTCATACGGACAGACAGACGAGCAAGGATTTATAGATTACCTCAGCTGTTAATGGTCATCAAGAATATGTTAACTATACATACTGTATCAGCTAAGGGCCATAACTTTAGAAATAATATCTGTAAAAAATATCAATATACTCTGCATATACATATGTCTGCATGTACTCTGTAAACATTAACATTACCAATAACATACTCTGTTAAGTTAGAATAAAAAGAAGAACAATAAATCAGTGTATTTTCGGCAACGAGACAAACGAGACCTACAAGACGTTGAACTATAGATCCTTCAGTTTCTCAAGATTGCCACAAACCTATAACACTCTTCTACTTTATGCATAGCGGGTATACGAAATGATGCCTCATAGCGCACTTGAAATCGAGGCGAGCGAGAGGATGCTCTCTGCTTGTTCCTCTCCTGCAATGGGGGCACGGCATTTAGCCACACTAAAGAGGTTTCAATTACGGCTAGCACGGCTATCGGGCTACTGGCTACCGCCTGCCAAAGGCCCCACAGCCGTTACAAAGAGCGTCGGCCCCGGCTCCGGTCTCGGCTCTGGCCCGGCCTGGCCTGGCCGGGTCTGAATGGCCATCAAAGTGCTGCAGCAGAAATTACTGTAATTCACATCACTTAGAGCGCATATTAATGGCCATCGAATGGCCGTCGAATGCTGCAACGCGCTGTGGCAACTTTGCTTTTTTGCATATGCTGCTAGAGCCGCACCAGAGCCAGGCCAGACGCGCCCTGCGGCCCAATTGAATCGACTTGCAAGTTCAGCTGTGCGGCTAGAGATGCTCACGTGATTGCAGGCGTGCGGGCGGAGGGTTGTGCGATTTATCAGATAGAGAGTTGGAGGCAAGAGATCAAAGTGTTTGCTTTCCACAGAACTTGCCACATGTTGCACTCGTATGTGGCACGTGTGAAAACTGTCGCAATTTGACAGATCGGGTTAAGTGCAGCAGGTTAAATGATTGAGAATTCGTATATTTCTCAGCAAGAGAACAATTTTAATCAATGCTCCGCTGAATGTTTTACATTTTAGCATGTTGACATGCCACGGCTGTCAACAGCTGACAGGCAACAGTCGCGTTGCCGCGACTCTCCACTCATTATGGCCCGCTGACGACGATGACCAACTTGGGCAAACGGAATGAGCTGCATAGTCAATGCGGGCACAGACCTGCCGATGGTCTCCAGACTCGCAACTAAGAGCAAGACGCAGATGGAGTTGCAGTTGCAAGTTGGGCTGGTCAACAGCGAACTCCATTGGCAATACAAAGCGCGTTTCGATCGTTTGCTGCTTGCCAGTGCTGTGCGCTCTGCTCTGCTGTGCTGTGCTGTGCCTTCGAAATTCCTAGAAAATGTGCACATTTCATCATCATTTCGAGACATGTGCTCCATGTGCTCCATGTGCTCCATTTAGCCGTTGCTGCTGCGGCTGAGCTGCCTTAACTGACTGACATAACTAAGTGAAGATGAATGCGCGTTGCCTGCAGCGCACAGATATCAATCATATTTGAGATACAGTAGCTCCAGCTCGCTGTGCTGCTCCGATGCCTGCCTCTGCCTCTGTGGACCAGTTACTGGCCATGGCCGTGCCATACCGTCTGCCATGGAGCTGCGCACCGGACCATAATTATATTATGTGGCATGAATTATTAGACCATATTGGAGCGGGGCTAATGCGTTTCTGGGAAATGCTGCGCTGCGGCCATACTGGGAGAGACAGAGACAGCAAGAGAGAGAAAGAGAGAGGGAGAGAGAGAGAGACGTAGCAAGGCCTGAAAATGATATTGCCTTAATGATGGTAATGACTGCATTGGTGGCAGCCAGCAACGATCCCTCCTCTACATCCTCCTCTTGCCTCTCTCTCTCTCTCTCTCTGCACGCTTCTCTTGCGCCTCTCTCTTTCTTTGGCCGTTTTTGTATGGCAGCTTGCGCCCGAAATTGGTCAATGTAACGTTAATTAAATCAAAGTGAAGCTACAAAGGAGTGGAGTGGGTAAGTTGAGGGGGCAGGCGGGGGGTGTAGGCAGGGGACAGCGGCATGACAAATAGATACAAATGGCTATTGGCACGTACGTGTCGTTTGCCATTAGCCAGTGCGTCTGTTATGCGCAACACTTGACCAAAGAGAGAGAGAGAGAGAGAGAGAGAGAGAGAGTGAGAGGGAGAGAGAGAGAGAGGAAGGCAGGCAGAGCAGTAGTATTCCATCAGCTGGCGGCTAGGCAAACAGCACGACGGGTGGGCGTGTCTGTCGCGCAACGCCCACAAATTACTTGAGCACATGAGGAAGAAGAAGTCACTTGGCGGGGTCCACGCAGTGCAATATTTGCATGCAGCGTGATAATGACAAGAGCTTCCCTTGCCACCGCCTTCGCCAATCTCTGCCAACTTTACCTGCAACTTCTCTTGCAACTTCTCCCGCAACTTCTCTTGCAACTTCTCTTACAACTTCTCTTGCAACTTCGCCAACTTCATCTCCAACTGCGCTGTGCATAATTAGATGCGTGCTGCATGTGCGTTTAATGGGCGTGGCACTCCGGGCTGCGAATGATTATGTGATTAAGTGTGAGTGCCAGTGCAAGTATTCATATTCGCACAGCCAGCAAATAGGCTTATAATTACAAGGGAAACCCGCAATTGGAGTGCAACAAGAGAGAAAAAAGAGCACGAGGTTTGTGTGAAGTCTGCCCCGCGCAACGGAACTATAGTTATGACATCACTGGGCGAGGGATTTTCTTAAGGACTCCCTGCGCATGACACTGCAGTTTCTAGCCGCATATGCAGGTGTGTGTGTATGTGTGTGCGAGTGCTCTTTAAGTATGTGTGATCTCACTTGGCTCAGCTGCACTGCATTGGCCAGTTAAGACACCTGGGCAGCAGCGGCAGTTTCACCTGTCAAGTGGCAGCCAGTGTGTTCTTTTCTAGGTTTTTTTCGCAGTGACCTCTTCGCTCCCCCCCCTCTCTGCCCCTCCCTCTCTGGCAGTCGTCTCCCTCTGCTGCTGCAGCCGGCAATCAACGGCAGCGAATGTGGCATGGCAGCATGGAAAATATTTATAAAATCCAACAATGCATTATCAAGCGGAAGTGCAATTATTCAACGTGCAACATTTTGCGGCAAGCGGGCAAGCAGTTGTTGCCAGCAACTACTGCTGCGTATAAAACCAGCAATTTCTAGCGTCAGCAGCAGCAGCAACAGCAACAACAACAGGCCAAGGCTCTAATTAGTTTTGCAATTTCCACGCGTTCGCTGCAATCGCGAGAGAGAGAGAGGGAAAGAGAGAGAGGGGGAGAGGGAGAGAGGCAGGCAGAGGCCGCTCCAAACTTGAGCCCAGGCGACTGTTGCTACTTAGCAGCAACAGTTGCACGGAACCCTCCCTGCGACCCTAGACAAATATGCAATTAACAGTAGCTCGACGTGGCCTCCCTCTGCCGCTGCCCCTGCCCCTGCCCCTGCCACTGCCACTGCCACAGTTGTTGTTGAGGAAATCGAGGATTGAACTGCCACAGTAGCCAATCTGACAATCATGGAAAATGGAGCAACAATCTGCCACTTGGCCACGCTGATTGCGAGCTGCCAAAAGTGGCGGGCAAATATTTAGACATATAATTTGTGGGCGTGGCAAGCAGCTTTGGCAATACTTTGCTTACTTTGCTGACTGGAAGTCATTGTACGCGGGGCACAACCCTCGGCTAAAGAATAGTCCAACTGCCAATTGCTATGTAAACTACTCGAATGTGACTGACAGCAGCAGCAGCAACAACAGCAGCAACAGCAACTGCAACAACAGCAACTTCGTCGTCGACGGCGGGGCATAAAAAGGTGCGTTTGCATTTCTAATGAACATGCTACGCACTTCCGCTTGCCGCCAGTCCGCCATGACTGATGGCAGTCTCAGGCACAGGCAAAGGCACAGACCCGGGCTCAGGCCCAGCCCTGGTGCATAAGCATAAGCAGACCCTCCTTGTTCCCGTCTCGGGCTTTGACTCGCCTTTTGTGTCATATTTTGCAATACCATAATTTCTACTCTGCGCCGGTTATGCGTGGCTGGAGCTGTTCCCTCTTCACGGAGAGAGAGTATGTGGAGGGAGAGGGGTCAACTCTAGCCTTAAGTACATGCTGCCAGCACAAGTTGGTGGCATAAATCTTTCAGTGTAATTGCCCAAAATGGCACCACCTCACACCCCAAAACTCTATCGGGGCAGCCTCCACAGTCAGCTGGCCTTAATCAATTATCAGCCTAATTAAGGAGAGACAGAAGTCGCGACGACGACGACGACGACGTCTCTGTGCGTGCCACCCTCATACACAAATTAATAAGCAGCAAAGCATATTGCGATTACAGCAACAATTTACAAATTAGTGCCACATGAGGCACAGACAACGACAACAACAACATGAAGAACAACGCGCAACGCGCAACGCGAGCCCGGCCCAGCAATTAGGCGCCACTCAGTTTCATTGGTCTCTATCTACGCTTCATTCCCCGCCACGCCTGCACTGCCAGCCCCTCACTCTCCCTCCCTCTGCCCCTTACACTCTCCCTCTCTCACTCTTTCTCCCACTTTGTGTGGGGCACTGGGCAACTCGCTGACCCCCCAAACAGTCGGCAGCCGCGCATAAATAAGGCGTCAGCATTAGCGCCGACAGCGACGCTTAGCTGACCCCTTTAAATGCTCTACCACTGAGTGATTTGGGGTCCATTAGCTACGCAAGTGAGCAGGCAACATGTGTGAAAGACTGGAGAATAGTTGAATATGTGGATAGAGTAATTATTTCGAGTAGATCTTTGAATTGTCTGGCACATTTTGTATGGTAAATTAAGAAATTAATTATACTAAATTATTGAGGCAAGCAGGAACTACAATACCTAGTATGCTATAAATACTGTATTGGGTATTAATTAAGAGTACTAATTCTTCTAAATTAATTTAATAGTTATTGAAGTCTTATCTAAATAATGAATTTAATGAAATTATATAGTTTTGTGCTGTTCCAGGATGTGTTTGACCTTGCAGGCTAGATCTTCACCAGATTGACTCAGTTTCAGTTAGTTAGCTCCTTTTAATATATAATAAATACCATATGCAGTATAAACAAAGATCAGATTAGGTTAATAAAGTTGCAAATGCCTCAATATATTAGTCTATTTACAACTTTCCCCAGCTGCACTCCAACCTTAAGCTGATCTGCAGATAGTTCAATAAGATTTATAAGCTACGATCTTCTTCCATATATCTTACGACACTTTTATAGCGCATTCGTGTATCGCCAACGTATTTGTCGTATTCGTAAACGTATTCATCGTATTGTTGTCGAAGTCGTAAAACTGAATTTACCATTTTAACGATGACACACCAATCAAAATTTAAATTGCCAACTGAAGCTGATAACATAAAGACTTGCTGGGCTCTCTCACTCTGTAAAGGCTTTCAACACTTTCATAAAAAGACACACAGATCTACACTCTCAGTGCGTGTGTGTGTGTATTTTACACATGTCATTGACATTGCTTGGCAGCGATGCGCATTACAATAATTTTTAATAGCCCCATAAAATGTCATTGTCTAAAATTGACAAGAGCAGCAGCAGCAACAGCAACAGCAGCAACAAAATGCTGCATTTGTCAGCAATTAGGCAGAAAATCAACAAAATGAAAATGAAATAATGTAATTTGTAGAATTTCATTAGTCAGCAGGGATTGTCGCCCGCATCATCTTGTTCTTTGAGTATTTTCGGGGCGATGTTGTAGGCGTGCGCGTCGCATTTAATTGCAGGTTCAGTAACCTTTTGCAGCTCAAGTTGTAGGCCCAGTTGCTGGCCCAACGAGCTGAGGCAACGAGCTGAGGCACTGAGCCTAGGGTCGTACGGTCAACCCTCATCATGGCTGGCAGGCAGCCCAGCAGGCAACATGCGAAATCCCAACCAAGGGGCCCAAGGCCTCAGCCCGCGTTCATGTCATGCCCAATGCCAGGCAGGGGGAAGGGGGAGGAGGAGAAGCGGGGCACTGCTGACCAGCGGGCCGCGTCTAATGCGGAATGTCAAATGTCAAAATATATGGTGAAAATGTGTCAACTTTCTTATCTGATTTGGTCACGCTGCTACTTTATAACGCCAAATGTGCGATTGTGTGTCAGTGTGGTTGCTGTTGCTGCCGCTGTTGCTGCCGCTGTGCGTGCTTCAGCGCACAATGAGCGATGTTGCAGCAAAGCGGCAGGCATGGTGGAAGGGGGAAACGGGGGGGGGGAGAGCTGGCGTTGGCGGGTGAGACCTGTTTAGAATTCAATTTTCATACAAACTAAACAGCCCCGTTATACGCTGCCCGCTCCAATACAACCCTGCGCTGTCCCCTGCCACTGCCCACTGCCTCTGTCGCTGCCTTGCCCCTACCCGTGCCCCTTTACACTAGCTTAGCCCACCTCCGTTCCCTCCATTCCCTCCGTTCCTTGTGGCAAGTCGAATGTGAGTACTTTGGCCTCGGACACAGACGCGCTTCGAGCAACTAACACAAAAGGCCATGCAGCAGTAGGAGGAGTAGCTATAAGTGAAGTGAGGCAAGGAAGGGAGGGAGAATGAGAGGCAGAGAAAGAGCATAGAATGTAGTTTGTATACTCTATATGAATATATAGAAATCAACCTTACATACATATATATGACACTAAGCTAAAGAGTTTGCAAAAGAAGCAACTCAATATATCAAACTAGAGAGTGCTTTCTTTCGCTACACTTAAGAATATATACCTATATATACTACATTATTAACATACACACTTAAACTAATATACTCTTTCTGAATTTATATTAATCAACCTAACCTATATAAATGACACTAAGCCAAAGTGTTTGCAAGAGAAACTACTCAATATATCAAGTAATAAAGGTGCTTTCTTTGGCTCCCCTTAAGCTAATATACCCCACAAGTACTGCATTATCAACATACACACCTAAACTAATATACCCCATAGGTAGTGCGTTATTAAACATACACTTCTTCCCCACACGAGTCGCTTGCTCGACTGCAAATTAGAATATCGTTAAATTTATGTACGAAAGTGTTTTCCATTAACCCAAGTGGGATCTCTCGGCGGTGCAGCGCTTTGATCTTAGCTGGTGCCACACAACAACAGGTACTCAATGATAATTAGTTGACCATAAAGTGAAAGAAGGGGAAGCAGGAAGAGAGAGAGAGAGAGAGTGAGAGACGGGGGGGGGCCTAATTATATGCAGCAATTGCAATTGAATTAGACAGCGATTCTTTGTTTAGAGTCTGCAGCAAGTTAGGGCCATCTCAGCCCTGGCAGATCAACGGGGCACAACTATCTAAATATCTGCCTATCTGGCATCTTGTTAGGTCGTCTCTCGGCGTTGCCAATCACTCACTTTGGGCCAAGACTGGCTGCCTGCTGCCAAATTATGTAGTACCCCCAGCGAGAGCTACTTACCCAGTGTGCCTGACAAGCGCCTGGGCCACAGTTCAAGCTGCAGTTGCCAGTTGCAGTTGCCAGTTGCCGGTTGCCAGTTGCCGGTTGCCAGTTGCAGTTTGCCAGTCGGGATATATGCGCAACACGCGCCGCATCGGTAGAGGGGGCAGGCAACGTCGACATCGACCCAAATGAACTTTGCTTTAACCCCAAAACGTTTGACAAACAAACAAAGATCTGTTGCATCTAAAGCTGACAATCTGTTGGACTAAGCTTGAGTTGCAGAGTTGCAGTTGCAGTGTTGCAGTGTTGCAGTTGCGGAGTCTGTGCGAGATACTTTGTAAAATGATGTGAACCAGTTAAAGTGGTTGCTATCTCTGTGGCATAGAGAAACCGCTACGCTGAGACAGACAACAGTCGAAACGACCATTTAAAGTATATTTTATCATTCATTCAGCTGCATCTGACTTCGTCGACTTGGTCGAGAGCAGCGCTGCTGCTGCTGCTGCTGCTGCTCATTATCATACAATGACATTTCGCTGCGGCAACTGTAAAAAACCAAACGCGACGCGAACTAACTGCAGACTTGCCACAGCTAACCGTTTACTGTTGTTGTTGATGTTGCTGCCGCAGTTACTTGCAACTAAATTCCTTGGCTAGCTTCTGCTGCCGCTGCTGCTGCTGCTGCCATTTCCTAGTTGGGTTGTGTTTTGACTGTTTTTAAGTATCTGCAAAAATTTCGTATGCATCTGATGGACAGCAACAGCGACTGGCAACAGTGCAACAGTGCAACAGTGCAACAGGCAACAGTGCAACAGGCAACAGTGCAACAGTGCAAACGGGGCCAGTCGAAAGATCAGAGCGGTCCGTTTCTCTATAGTTTTGTCTGTCTGTCTTGTTTCAGTATCTCTGCTTCTGCTTCTTCTTCTTCTACGTTTCGTCTATAGATCTCTAATGTATGTGCGAGTGTGTGTGTGTGCGAGTTGGAGTCGTACAAGAGTCGTACAAGCATTTGAAGCCCTTTTGAACCCTTGCATTGGCACGTAAGTAGCCGCAACAATCGCATACAGAGCAGCACAAATCGATTGTCATGTTGCTGGCGTCGCAGGCAGGCATTAAGATACCCTACAACTGAGTGGGGTATATTGACAGAGTGATTTGGCTATGACTCAATCAAAAATATGTTGCATTATCTTGAACTTTTGTAGTCAATAGTTATCGATAGTCATTTGAATATATCGCATGACAGACTCAAGTCGTTTTCATGCATACAACTTATTCCTGCTTGACTTAAATTCTATAATCTTTCATATTTAAAGTTAGTGTATATATATATAAAAACTTAGCTTGCTTTCTTTAAAATAATAATCGATAGTAATTTTAATAAATCGCAAGACTGAGTCAAGAGTTCCATAAGCATAAAACTAATTCCTGCTTGAATTTAATTCTATAATCTTTCATATTTAAAGCCAGTATATATATATAAACTTAGCTTGCTCTATTAAAAATAGTAATCGATAGTAATTTGAATATATCGGATGACATAGTTTAAACTTTAATACGCATAAGACTAATTCCCGTTTGACTTAAGCTCTTAAATCGTTCGTACATAAAGCCAATACATATATATAATCGCAGCTTGCACTGTCAAAAATAGTAATCGATAGTAACCTGTATCTATCGCAATGCACTTCAAGGGTTCTAATAGTCTAAATCTTCTCTTTTTTCGAACTGAACTTTATAATTTCTTCTTGGTTTTTTGCCTATACTCCCTCTGCAGCTTAAGCGCTTTCAGTGCGCTCTGTTGCAAATAGTAATCGATAGTAATTTCTCCATATATCGCAACGCATAGCAGAACAAACTGAACAAGCGATTCGAGCAGCCAAATATAGGTTTGTGTTTGGCTCGTTTGGCTGTTGCAACGACATATCTGTCGTATAACGCTTTACAAATGATCAACACAGATACTGGCTGACTGGACGGCAGCTACTGCAACGGCAACTGTTGCTGTTGTTGCCGCAGGCTGCAGCAGCTGAGGCTTTGTACGTGTGCAATATGCGCACTGCAGTTGCAGTTGCTGTTGCAGTTGCAGTTGCAGTTACTGCTGCTGTTGCTGTTGCTGTTGTTGTGTGTTGCACTCGCTTTCCCAGCGTCGCGTCGCTTCTTTCTGCAATGCGCGCGCGGATCTTAAGTAGTTCGTGAGTTGAATAACTTTCAATTGAATTGTAAAGTAAACATTGTGTTGGTCGGACACACCCCAACAACAGGGCAGTCTTTTGTTTTGTCCCAGAAAGAGGGGAAGGAGGCAGGGGGGCAACCTGGCGCATCGTGCTATGGCAAACAATTTAAGGATTGACCTATGCCTGTCCCCGACAAACTATTCCATGCCACTGTCCCACTGTGCGTCCATCCCACTCTCTCTCTCTCTCTCTCTCTCTCTCTCTCTCTGTCTCTCTGTCCCAGTGTCCGTTTAATTGTCATGCATTTGGTACAGTTCACCGTTTTGCCCGCATGCAACCTGCCTGAAACTTAATATGGCCTCAGCAATTTTGATAAGCATAAAATGCGAAAAACCTGCTGCATAAATATCGAATTTCAAGAGCCGTCGCGATGTCGTTCCGCCGCGTCGACGATTGTCAATTGAACGCAACCAGTTGCATAAACATGGCAAAGAAATTGTCATGATCAAAATGTGATATTAAACCCGTAGGCCCCATGGACAACCCCAACAACACAAGCAAGTTGTAGCTCCCTTCCTGCTTCGCTCCCCCCTCTTTCCTTCTGCCTCTCTCTCCCTCTCTCTTTCCTGCATTCGTATTTGATTTTATTTGCCTAGAAATTATCGTTGAGGCGGTTCGGTTTTGTCGGTTTCTGCTTTGGCGAATTGTCTATCTATCTATCTGCAAGTCTGTCTATATGTCTGTCTGTCCGTCTGTCTGTCTGCCTGTCTGTCTGTCTGTTGGTCTCCCCGTCTGTCTGTCGCATAAATAGCAATTTTCTGGCATTTCATTTGACATTTAATTGAGATCGTAAAACTTTGTAAAGCTCTTTGTTGGACATTAACTGTCCCTGGCTAATGTAAGATCTTTTGCTGCTTATCAATGCACTCGACTCTGACTCGAACAAATTTGTTTTCTGCCCCGCTGCCCCTCCTCTACTACCACCCTGTGCTGGACCGGTCCTTGAGCCAGTTCTGCATGCAGCCAGTCTGGGCCCTTGCCATATTAAAAGACTGACAGTTTCTCTCTTGCAGCCAAAGAGTAAGTGGCTCACAGTAGCAACCACGCATCTGCGTGGACAGGCACAGCAACAACATTGGCTACAGCAGCAGCAGCAGCAACAACAACAAGCCTGAACAATCTGAAATAATGTTGATGTGGTGTTCAGTGTTCCACAGTTGCCACAGCGCGGCCCACACATCCGTCGAGAGCGCCACAAGGCATAAACGTTTTGTTGTTTTTAATAGAGCCAAGCGATTACAGGCAGCAGCAGCAGCAGCAGCAACATCGAGACAGCAGCAGCAGCAACAACAATTGCCTTGGCTGGAACGCGACGAGCGCGCGTAATCAATAAATCTAAAAATAATTCTACCAATACATGTCAAAGCCGTAATAGGGAAACCATAAATTCTTTGTTGTGTCCAGCTAAAAATGTCCAAGGCACGACAGTAGCAGCCTGTTGCATGTTGCTGCTGCTGCTGTTGCTGCTGCACGGCTGCAACTGCTATTAACAACTGTTGTTGCTGGCAACATGGCATCGTATTGGCAATAAGTAACGCTGATTTGGCAGTTAAATGCCGCCGTTCTTATTGTTGCTGCTGCAGCGGATATGCAGCGGCAACATGTTGCTGCCAGCCAAAACTGTTAAATGTGACACTAATATCCGGCTAGCTCTGCCATTAGATAGCCGAGTTTACCTCGCGAATACCCTGTAAACTGCAGCCAATACACAGTTAATGAGTCCCTCGTTGCTGCTGCTACTCATTATGAGCAACTGTTGCTGGCGTGGCCTATAACTTAAATCAATTCACTTATCATCCCATCAGATCTTTAGTGTTGTTGTTTAATCAGTGCTGCAACCTTGGCTCAGCTGCAGCTAGAACAATATCGGGTCAGCTATCTACGCAGCAGCAGCAGCAACAGCATCCTGCAGCCTGCCACATGTTGCCCGTAAGCGGCAATCATTTGTCCCTTTGTTTGTCCTTAACAACTGCTCCACATAGTTGCTGTTGTTGTTGCTGTTGTTGTTGTGCGAGCATGGCAGTTGCAATTGCAACACAATGACATTATTGGCAACTCCTACAGGCTGTTGCTGCTGTTGCTGCTGCTGCTGGTCAGCTTGGGCTGCTGCTGCAGCATGCAAAGCGCCACACGGCGCTTGTTTTTCATGCCACGGCTGCCACTCGAACAGCCACAACAACAACAACAGCTACTAGAGCAACTGGTAACCAGCAGCAGCAGCAGCAGCAGCAGCAGCAGTGAACAACATGCACATCCGAGAGTCGCCTGCTTCGTTGCCTGATCTTGATACTGTGTCATGATTTATTTTTAATAGTTTGCGCTTAATATGCGCCAGCATCCGCCAGAGACGCAGACCGAAAGCCTGCCTACTACTACGTCGTCGTCGTCGTCGTCTAGTTGTAAACAACTGGCGGCAGCAGCAACATGGGCAACATTGCTTTTTGTCTTCATCTGCGAGGGAGCAGGCAGTGGCAGCCAGTGCAGCCAGTCAGCCAGCCGTGTGCAAAGTAATTGTTGGTAACACCTGCTTCTTCGCGTCGGCGTTGGTGGCTAGGCCAAGAGCTGAGCCAGAGTCGGAGACAGAGTCAGAGTCGGAGTTGGAGTCAGAGTCGGAGTCGGAGTCAGAGCCAGAGAGTCGTTGCCATAGCCCGGCAGCAACCTTGGCACAGACAGGATGCATGTTTAATGCGCCGTCTGTAGTAGTTTTTTTCCTTTTTCAACTCTTTTTTTTTCTGTTGTTGTTGTTGTTGTTGCCTACTGCTGCTAACTGCCGCTTTGGTGAACGATGCGGCGCAGCGTGGTAGTTACATTGATTCGTTGTCAGCATGGCATTGTTTTTATGAAAGGTTGCAGTTGCCTCAGTTTGCCGCAACTGTAGCTGTAGCTGTAGCTGTAGCTGTAGTTGTTGTGTGTAATTCGTTGCAATCATTTTGAAACGTCAAAGCGGCAGCAGCAGCAGCAGCAGCAGCAGTACCAGCAATTGCAATCAGCGTCATCAATAGCTTTGAGTTCTGGGACTTTAAGACAGAGATAGAGAGAGAAGGAGAGGAAGGCAGAGGGATAGAGAGGGATAAAGAGAAGCTATGCCATTATTTTGCTATTATATTGACATCATTTCGTTGCTGTTGTTGCCAGAGTTGCTGCTGTGGCTGCTGCTGCTGCTGCTGCTAGTGCATTTCGTTAATTGTTTCATAGACGTTAAGTTATGTTTAGTAGCTCAAGAACTGACGCTGTTATTTTTACTGCTGCTGCAGCCTCTGCTGGTAATTTCAATAATAAAACTACAAAACGAAAAGCAGACAGCAGCAACAACAGCAGCAACAACAACAGCAACAACAATCGCAACGACAATTGCCTTGCATGGAGTGAAAGGCTTCAATCAAAGCGAGCAACACAATCAGACAGAGACGTACACGGAGCGATTGCTGCTGCTATTGCTGCTGCTGCTGTTGTTGCTGTTGCTGAAAGCGGACGACGCTGCTTGTGCCGCTTTTATACATTTATTTTTCTGCTGCTTTTTCGGCAGACAATGGCAATCAGCAATAGCAACTAGAACGGCCAGCACAACAACAACAGTCGCAGCAAACGGGCAATTGCACATAATAATGCCCAAGCGGGCAACAGCAACAACAACAACAACGACGCGGTCGCGTCATGTCATAGTCACGTCAAGTCTGTTGCCGTTTGCTGCTGCTGCTGCTGTTGTTGTTGTTGCTGGCTAAAGCCAAAGCTGAGGCCGCGATTTGAGGCTGTGCAGGAAATCACAGCATGAATCATTCGCACAGCGCGAGCCCAGCGCAGTCAGAGAGAGAGAGAGAAGCACAACAAAAACTAAGGAAAAATATAAAAAAATAAATATAAAATAAGAAAAATGAGAAAAATAAAAGCAAAATAATCACACGATACTCGCTCGCTCACGGGAGTGTGTGTGCACAACAAAAAACAAGCGAAAACCCAAAGCCAAAGCCAAAAGGGGGCGAACCAAGCTTTGATGACTGACTCCGCGGGAGTGTGTACTGTGTGTGCTTGGTGTGTGTGTCTTGTGTGTGTACTGTGTGTGCTTGCTGTGTGTACTGTGTGTGTGCACTTTGTGTGTGTGTGTAGTTGGTGTGTGTGGTTGCTTTCGATTTTTATTTTGGCGGCGCGCGTCGAGTGCAAAAGTCAGGCGCATGTCACGCGTATTTAAATCAATTTTTTTGCCTTGGCGAAACAATGCCAAAAGCTCTGGCTCAAGAACCAAGCCAAAATTGTAGGAGTCCATGCTGTCGCTTACATATATATTTTATTATACACGTACGGGTAATTGTGCCATTTGGATTAGAATGGAAAAATACAACACAATTCCATGTGCTGTTCAGTTGATTTTATTTCTCTCTTTTTTCATGCCATAAGCACACATTTTACAATCTAACTAAGTTATTATTATGGGAAGTCGTAGCTGGGTGAAGTGCTTAGAACAGCTTAAAGTGTTGCAAATCTATAAGGAGCTCAAGTGTGAAACATAAGCCGAAGATTAGAGCAATAATCCGCAGATCGTGCAAATGTATAAGGAGAATATCCAACAATGAAATGAATACAATTCTATAAAGTGACTGGCAAAACAAACAAATATGTGCCAGACATTATATGGAGTTGTTATATTAAGATCTTTGAAAGTCAACGCATGCTTTGATATGGTGACGAAATTGAGGCAATAATTATTGAGATTTATATATTGAATTTATGTACAATGATTGAAGTTATATTACATATAAGGAATATATTATCAAGTAACGTATAATGTGCTAATTGACTGTGTGTTTCGATGGTATAAGTATGATCACTAAGAAGAACATATGAAGAATACGAATAACTGCAAATGAACAGCAATGATTACTGTAGTTTAGTTTGATAGTCCAACTAACTATCGGTTGCCTGAGAATAACTGAACTGCATAGGCAGCTTTCAACAACAGAAACAACAATAGTGTACAGTATACAGTACAGTACAGTAAAGTACAGTACAGTACAGTAAAGTACAGTACAGTACAGTAAAGTACAGTACAGTACATCTCAGCTTTGGTCTTGGAAAGTTCTATGCTAGAGTAGAGAATTAATAAAAAAAAAAGGGTACTCGAGGAATATACGACCAGCAAGTACCCTGGCGACTTTTACTGAGACACTTAGTTCAGGAAAGGATGGGGAGCGAGTCCGCTGCTGGCTTAGCTCTTTGGCGTGGAGTGAATTTAAGAAGTATTCCCTTAACACAGCTTCATAATCTTTCATCGAGAAAGATTCCCAAAGAAATCATCTGCTTGCTACCGTAAATTTTCTGATTTATCTTGGATACTGTGAGTAATGAATGTTAAGCAGTATCATTCATATAATAAAGCTACAGTCTAGTCTCGTCTCTGCTGCTTAAAGAATGAATCAGAAGTAGAAAAACAGACTGCAAAACATAAAAGATAATTTCATTTCGAAGTTATTCGCAATATTCCTCAACTTTCAAACGAGCAACTTCGCCAATA
The DNA here is from genome assembly GCA_018904035.1 of Zaprionus ornatus. Classification (NCBI taxonomy): domain Eukaryota; kingdom Metazoa; phylum Arthropoda; class Insecta; order Diptera; family Drosophilidae; genus Zaprionus; species Zaprionus ornatus. The sequence goes on from JAEIFZ010000200.1 coordinate 684,470, forward strand.
AGGCAGACTCGATAAATTGAGTTCTTCATGCAGCTATAAACCTGTTAAAATCATTATAAATATAACTTTCAAATCTGCAATCATCTGAAAACACAATACTAAAGCGTATTAAAAGTCAATTTACAGAAAATCGCATAAGCAATTTGATACTCCATCGATATCGAGGTGTTTTGTCTGTGGTAACAATTAGTACGAGGAGTATGAACAAAAATACATGTTGTTGTTGTTGTTGTTGCAGTTGCTTGGCGCAGAATTGATTATTATTTCACTCCTTTTTTTGTTGTTGTTACGTGCGCCGCACATTGCCGCGTAGGTGTTTTCTTGCATTAATCAACTTTATGCGATTTTAAACGCTGTTGCTTTGCCTTCATCGATAACAACAACAACAACAACAACAACAGCAACAACAGCAACAGCAACAACGACAACTGTTGGCAAAATTAAAACAGCAATTAAATGGCCAAAAGCCAAACCCCTTCCACGCCTGCTTCCTCGGCCTGGTGGCGTTGGCGCTGACGTCGACATCGACATCGACGCCGGCGTCAGCGTCGGCCTGTGCATGGCAAATGAGTTGCAACTGAAATTCAATTAGCTAACAAAATTCCATTTCGGACCACAACATGGACACACACACAACCACAGCCACAGCAGCCACAACACAGCAGCAACACCAACAACAGCAGCAACAACAACAAGAACAACAACAACAACAATGGGCAAAAACTTATAAACACTTTGGTCTAGAGCAAACCGAGCAAACTCTTCTCTCGCCAAGCAGCAGCAACCCCTTCCGGGCAGCGCATCAACGCAGTTTGGTCAACAGAATTTTGGGTTTTGAAAATTGAATTAGATGCAGCAGACCGTGTTGCAGACAGACAGAAGGACGGACGGACGGACGGACAGACGGACAGACAACAGCAAAACCAAGATACAGAGAGAGAGAGAGAGAGAGGGAGAGAGAGTCGGTCGTCGCCGCCATTTCATCAACCTTGTCAAACTTGCCAGCTCCCACGCAGCATTATTCTGCCCGCCCTCTGCCTATGCCTGCTGCTGCCCTTGCTCCGCCCCTACCCCTCCCCTGCCACTGCTAGCTGCCGTCAATATTAACTGCATTATTGAGCATTGCGGCCTGCCACAAACATGTAATTGAATTGCACCCTTCCGTCCGTGGGTCCAGCCCGTCCCATTGTCCAATTGTCCGTTAGACAGTCATCGCCTCTGTTGTTTTTGGGGTTAACCCTGTCCGCACGCGGGCAGGGGCTGACTGTGTGGGGTAGTGCGGGGGATGGGGGGCTGTGCTACTTCAGCCGAGGGCTGCTTGATTTGTGCTGCTGCGTTTTTGGATTGTGCCACTCAAATGCGCTGCCAACAATTGCCCACCCCCACCAGCTGCTCCCTCTCTTCCACTCTCTCTCTCTCACTCCCTCGTTCTCTCCCTTTCCCTCTGCCTGTGCACGCAAAATTTAATTGCTCATCGCAAAATTGTGCGGTTATAACGCTAAATTTAGAAATATTTTCGTTGGAATTGCACATGCCAGCAGAAACTGGAAGCCAGTTTGCAATTGAGTTGGAGAACGCTTAGTTAGTGTGGGACAGTGCAGAGATATTTCTGTTAGAAGAACCTTGCTGGACTTTAAAAGGTCATCTCTAGTCTGTAGCTGAATAAATGCTGTATAGCTTTAAGCACTGATACAAATTCTTAGAGTTTATTCAAAAGGTTTTGTTTAGAGCAGTGTAAATTATTAATCAATTATATTCTCCATCATAGCTTAAGTCTCATTTGAAGCTGCTCAAAGGCAGACTTCGAAATATGCCAACTATATACATGGTATAGGAATACTCAACTGAACTTTAGCTTGAGGCAAGTTCATTATGAACTAATCCCTATTTTCTTGTCTCTAATTTGCAAATTAAATTTCTGCACAAACTTTTGCTAGGCAGTGTACATTGTATGCCATAAATATTTCATTCAGCAAGTCTATGCAAATTTTTGCTCCCGTGTGTATGTGTGTGTGTGTTTGTGTGTTTGTACTCTGCTGCCGCCACAAAATATCATATCGTATATGACGCAAAATTAAGCCAATTGTATTTGATGCATTTACCGAAAACAAATTTTCATTGTTGATTTATTGTTGACTTGTTTATTTGGCTTCGTTGCGTTGCGTTTCGTATCGTTTCGATTTGTTTTGTGTTTTGTTTTGTTTTGTTAGGATGCTCAGTGGTGCCTGCTTTTGGGGGGAGCCCTAATGGGGGCATTGCCTGCTCTCCCCGAAGTATTCGCCACTTTGGCCAATGAAAATGTTTGCGCCATTCAATTATTACAGTCATTGTTGTTGTTGTTATTGTAGTTGTTGTTGTTGGTTCAATTACAAAATGCGCTTATCAGAGTGCGGTGCGATAGGACGAGGCTACTCCCTGTGGTTGCCCTCGCTGCTGTTGTTGTTGCTGTTGCTGTTGCTGTAATGCCTCATTGTTAGTTGTGTTTAATGATTGCAATTGTGACAACAATGAAATCATTTCAGTTTGCCATTAAGTCATCAATTTAAATAAATAGAAATTAAAATGAATAAATATTGCGCTTAAATGTGTCGCCTCTCCCTCCCTCTCTCTCTCTCCCTCCCTCCCCGTCTCTCCCACACACTCGGGCAATTGTCAAATGTGTCGCGAACAATGCGAACCGCAATATTGATAAGCACGTGTTAGGGTTCATGTTCTGGGGTCAATAAGGAAACGTACTCGTCGGCACGCCTCTCTCTGTTTTTTAACGGCAACCAGATGTAGTAAAATTCAAAGATCGATTAAACATGTTGCCCAGATAAGACTGTAGCTAGAGTCATAATCTCCGTTGTATTTGCAGGGCGACTTAACTTATGCAATGAGCTGACATGCAATTCTCATTCTCATTGAAACTCTTTATACTACAATACAGAAGTAAATACTTCATACCATTGAAATACAGCGTAATTTTTTAGACAAATATATCCCTTTTGATGCGGATATGCACATAGATCCCATATCTTAGTCAATCTGGAATTTAGCTCCCTTCTTAAAGATCACTGGGTGCACTAGCGAACAGACGCACAAATTCGGGCTGACAATTCTGTAAATCAAAACATATATACGATATAGGTATAAAGATGGCTGATAGTTTGTTTGACTTACATTACGCATTGGCAGCTTGGCCAGCACAGCGATCATTCCCTTACCCAAACCCTCCCAACGTTTCGGCTCTCGTGTCCAATTCTTCAGTTCCGTCGAACAAAAGTTAGTTACCTCATTACGTATTCGAAATATCCACATGGTTACCATATAAGATTTAGAGTTTATCGTTTTTTCAGCAAGTATTACTCACGTGTAGCTACAAAAATAAATAGCCTTTAAATATATGAGTACTTTTGAAAAAACAAACAAATGTGTAGAGAGCAGTCTAACTTGAATGTAATGCTGAAGCCAAAGAATGATGCTCATGCTAACATACAATGTCGATCAATAACTGACAGCCTGCTCGATCGAGTTTCAGTATACACCCCACCCCCCCCCCCCACCACAGTTGTAATTAAGCATATGTCTATATATAGCCTCGACTTACTTTTCATTTACAACGGCAAATAATCAATTTGTGCACTGTTTGTGCAAAGTCTGCAGATGTCCCTGGCCATGCTCCCTATCCCTATCCCCCTCTCTCTCTCTCTCTCTCTCTGTCTGGGGTAGCTGTGTCCACAGCACAACACACCCGACTCCAACTGACACGGCTTTGGCTTTTTATCAACACTGGCTGGACAGCAAAAGAAAAAAAAAAGAGAGCTGAACATACAACAAATGTTACTCAAGTAAAATGTTTGCTTTGACATTCGTTCTAAGTGCAGAGCACAGTCACAATTACCACAGCGAATGAAAGTGAGTGCGGGCAGGGGTATGCATGTGAATACACACACTCACCACTCACACTCACCACTCAGTCATGGAGCCAACTGTACGCAACTGATAGCGTAGGCTCATCGATAACAACAATCGCCCATTGGACCATTGGGGTCCATTGCACTGCTGAGGCTGCGATTGACACAGCAAAAGGGGCAACAAGAGGAGAGAAGGATGGGCGAGGGGAGTGCTGGCCTGTGGGCATGTTGGGCATGTAACTGTGGCACAAGCCGCTGTCGTTCCACTGATAACATTTGGCAAACGCAAATGCAAACGCGTATTAAAAATGCCCAAAGAGACATCAACGATTCGCACTGAATGCCGGGTGCAATGCCCGCCGGCCGTTGACTGACCAGCTGGGAGCAGGCAGCAGGGGGGAGTACAGCAGCAGCAGCAGCAGCACTGGGTGCAACAGCAGCCTTCGTTCTCGGCCATTCATTTGGCCCGGCAAACATTTGCATTGGCCATTCTCGGTCAATATAGACAGATTTCCATGCAAATTTAATACGCAAACATTCGGGGCGGCCCTAGCCAAATTGAAAATCTCATCTGTGCAAAGTGGCCGACGAGAGAGAGAGAGAGAGAGAGCGGGGGGCGAGGAGGGCGATTGGTTTGCCTCACCTGCTGTCGTTGCTGGTACCACTTTTCCAGCTGCCCAACCCGCTCCTCTCTCAACTGCTTGCGCATTTTGAGCAGCTGCCTAACGGTAAGGCAATCAATTATTGGCCCGTAAGCGCGATGTGTGTGTGTGTGTGCACATCCGCGTATGCATCTCTTTCGCTGCTCTGGCGGATGTGCTAAGCGCGCTGCCAATTTAAAATACAAACAACACGGTCCAGCGAGACGCGTCCATAGTGGGAATCGGCTTCTCGACTGACTGCATCCGTTTCCGCCAAAAGGCGCTGCTGCTAGTCTGCTGGATTGGCCCGTGGGCGTGTAGATGGGGACCAAGTGATTGGCATTGCCCTTGGGCTAATGCAACATTCAACACTTTTCTAGCCCAAGGCAACGAGTTGCAGCAGCAGCAGCAGCAGCACTAGTTGCAGTTGCACTTGAAACAGCAACTGAGATGAGCTCGTAATTGCGTGGCAAACAGAGAGCTTCGACAAACAGAAATGGCTAATGCAGTTGCAGAGACTAGAAGTGCGTAGACTAGTTTTAATTTACAGCACACTGAGACCCCCTTTCTTACTCTCCCCCCCCCTCTCTCTCTTTGTCACTCTTTACTGCTACTTAGTCTTTACTATTAGCCAACTGTTTGCACCCCCGAGGCGTCTACCCCAAAAATACAACCTAAAAATCAATTAACGCATTTCATTGCCGATACTTTAACCCGTTCTCTCTCTCTCTATCTCTCTCTCTCTCTCTCTCTCTCTCTCTCTCCCTCTCTCTCTCTCTCTCTGGCTGCCTACTCAAGCGAAATGCATTTAAATATGTTTCGTGTGAACAGCAAAACGGTTACAGGACCAGCCCCTACTTGACACCAGACGCTGACGCGATCCACGCGGGACCACGACAGGACGACAGGACGACGCGACCAACCGCACTCGACAGCGACAACGACGGCGACAGCAGCGGCAACTTCCGGCGACTTCCTCGTTTCCTCTTCCCCTTCTCCTCTCTTCTCCTCCTCTGCTCGGCGTCTTTTCGCTCGCGTACTCTGCAAATTAAATGCAATGACAAATGCACTCCGTCAAATTGAAAAGGGATTTCTCTTATTAATTATGACGCCGCCACAGCCGGGACACCAGAGTGAGAGAGCGAGAGAGAGAGGGAGCGAGCGATAAAGGGTTGCTGGCGATGACAACATGTCGTATGAGGGACAAGGACAAGTCGAAGGGGTTAGGGGCACTGGGAATACCCAGTGAAACCAACTGTCGATTTTTCCTACCGGCATCTGTGTGTTCATTTCTGTCTCTATGTGTGTGTTGGTGTGTGTGTGTGTTGGTGTGTGTGTGTGTGTAATGCACATTTAAATAATAACTCTGCGGTTTGCCGCAGCATGGCCGCCTTTTGTTTTTGCTGCCGCTTTTATGCATTTTTTACTATTGTATTATTTCTCCCTCCTCCCCAGACCCCGCTCGTCTCTGTCATCAGCTGTAAGCGCCTGCGCAAATTGCTCTCGCTTGTAGTTAATCCTTTATGAGCAGTTGGAAAGGGGTCACTACTCATACAAACACTCACACACGCACTCGTTTATATTCATTTGCCAAATCAGTTTAATTCACATTGACATTGGCTAGCGCAGGCATTTAGCTTACGCTTCGCATCATTTTACAACACTGAAAACGCAAGAAGAAGCACGAGCAGTTGGCAGACGACGCGCCTTGTTTGTTCGTGGGAATGATTGTGCTGTAATACTTCAGAGTTGTTGTTGAAAAACGCTTTTGAATGCCACTTGAGCATTGCTACATCATTACTGCTGCATTCCCCCCTCCCCCGCCACCTCCTTAGCGACCTCCTCTACGTACCGCTCTCCTTTTAGCTGTCATGTCGCTTGTAATCAAGCGATTAAAATTATATTCGAATTTCTCGCTTTTCTTTCCCCCTGGTGAAAGATGAAAGTCTCTTTAAGGCCCCAGTGACAGCATAATTAAACCTGCTGCTGCTGCAGTTGTTGTTGTTGTTGCTGTTGCATTTGTAGCTGTAGCTGTCGTTTGGTACATTTTCTATTTAAAGCGATGAAAATGCTTTTAACAAATTTCTTCATCAAATTATGCAGATGAGAAAAAGTGGTCGATGCTGTTTGGAGACCCGAACAGATGTCTTCAATAATTACAGCCGAAAAGAGTTCGAGGGTTCAGCCAGAGGTGAGATCAGAAATGTACCTGATCCATCATTATAATTAGTTGCCTTTTGTCTCACTTCCAGCAAGTCTCAAGTTTCAAATGCTTTTTTGCTCTGGCGATAAGCAACGCGATTCTGTACTACAATAAATTTATTACACTCATCTAGAAGTCCGCAACAAAAAGTCGGGAAGCTCGAACACTGTTGATAATATAAACACTTTTATAGTGTTTCCTAGAATCTTTCCTTGAGGAATTCCCCTTAAGTCAGACGACAGAACTAATGAGATGAAAACAAAATAATCAAATACCAATAATCAAATCAGAAAGATTGCATGACTTGTTGTGGGAATAGAAATCAATGTTTCTATATATTTTCAAGGAATAATAGAAATGAATGTTTCTATATCATTTCAAGGAATTGGAACTATCACAGGGTTTTGTATATTTTGTTTATATCTTCCACAAAAGAGGGCACTTTGTAGTCGTGCATTGTTTGGTAATGCTCAAGCCCCTTACACAGTGTAGACATAATGACTATATTTGCTTAGACTTCCCTAGCCCCGTTGAGTTTACTCCCTGTACTCAACCTAATCTTGCTACCCAGTCCCTCCCCCCCAAGAGCATAAACTTGCCTAATCCCCCCACGTTGCTGTCGCTGCTGCTGTTGCTGTTGCTGCGGTAGTCAACACGACGACAACTTAGCTGTTGTTGTTGCTGGCCCGATGTCGTGATCGGGCAGGCAGTTGTGAGTACACTCATAGTCATTCACTCGCCGACTCGAGTCAGCGGCCAACGAACGACACATTGTTTGGGTGTCAAATTGATAATCGCGTGAGTTGTTATCACAACAACGTCTCACACACACACAGACACACACACACACCTCTACACAGGTGTTGTGCATGTTGTGAAAAATGCATTAGCTCGACGTCGCCACATTTTAATGCAATTTACAAGTCGCAGGGGTTGCCTGCGTTGTTGGCCAAATTGCGTGTGAATGTGCGAGTGTGTGTGTGTGTGTGCGAGTGTGTGCGAGTGTGTGTTGGCCTTTGTTGTAACCCAAATATTGCATTATTTGTTGAAAAACATAACGAAAATGTACCGTTTGTTCGCATAATTTGCTATCGCTGCCAGCAAATCGCTGAACAAGTCGAAGCCCATCGAAGCGCAGGCTCGACCGGCACAAAAAAATACTCGACTGTCACTTTGGGCACTGCCAGTTACCAGTTACAGCGTACCGGTTACTCACTACTAAGTACTGCCTGGTAACTCGCTAACTGGTCAGTCTTTTTTTGTTTTTGTTTTTGTTTTATTTTTGGGTAAAAAGGGGTTGGCTAAGGGCGAAGCGCGTTTGGGTTTGCCTTCGCGCCGTTGTTTGCTCACATGTTCCGGATGGAAAGGTGCAGATAAAGCGCAATTACATGCGATTATCACGGAATATGTAGCGAAAATTATGAAATGTATAATTTACAGTTACAGAGCTGCTCCTGCTCCTGCTACTGCTTGGTGTCCGAGCTGTTTGCCTGCCTGTCTGTCTGTCTGTTTGTCTCTCTGTCTGCTGCAGTCGCCTGCCGATGCATTTTTCCCAAAGCATTGACGAGTTTGTTGTTGTCTTTTGGCTTAGGGTGTGTGCCAAACCATAAAAATGTTGTTAAACTTGCACACACAGACACACAGAAACACACACGCACACACACACTCACACAGAGTGACGCCGATGTTGCAGTTGGGGAGAAAAGTGGCCGTGCGTGTGTCGCAGTTGCTGTTGCTGCATAAAAAGTAAACAAAATTGATTTGAAAATTGCGCGAACAGTGAACTTAAACCACAAGAGCCATGGGCGAAACGGGGCATGACAAGAGCAGGCAACAACAGCAACAGTAATGCACACATTATGATGACGACAGCAGGCAACAACAACAGCAACAACGTCAACACTACTAAACACAACAACTCAAATACAAACACAAACATAAACACACGAAGAGCAACACTAACACAAATACAAATACAAACACAAACACAACGACAACAACAACAACAAGTACAACAACTGCAACAACAACAACAAGTACAACTAAAAATATGAAACATGCGCGAAAATGACTATGTAGTTGCAAATTTCTTTGCTCGATCGCCCGACATTGCCCACAGCTCTGCAACTGCTCCACAGTGCCAACTGCAACTCCAACTCCAACTCCAGCTGCCAAGTTCCAGTTCCAATTGCAGTTCCACCTAGACGAGCATGTACGGTGGCCATGCCAGACTACGTGTCCATGTCGTTCTCTCTTTTCTACTGCCTTTTTTATGACGCTCGACATGTTTATTTTGGCTTAAATGTTTTGGGTGTTGTTAAAACGAAAAGTAATGTGCAAATAACGGTGCCCGTGCCCTCAGCCAGCAATCTATCAAGTGTTAATAAGCGCGCTTCACTTACCCACTGAACATGGACTGTGTGTGTGCGAGTGTGTACGAGTGTGTGTGTGTGTGTGTAGCATGAAATGCAACCGGTTCTACGTATTTTGCACTTGAAAGTGCTTTGGAAATTTGCAAGAACTTTTAGCGGGGCCAATAAAATATTAAGGCAGAGTCTTGACTTGTGCATGGGAACCATAAGCAGAGCTAATAACTCATATATCTAGTAAATACTTTCCACTTGTTGGCCTCAGTCTGGTAGAGAATAGAGTGGGGGTTTCTAGGAAGCGTCATTATAAAGAAAATATGACGAAAGTTCTGTAAAAGCAAGACATATTTATTCCTAATAGAGTTCACTTGTCATAAGATTAGTGTTGTAATAGTGGAGGTTCTAAGATCAAATCGAATCAAAACACATTATCGATAACATTTGCCTTAGCTAGCTGTGTTAGTTGTAGGAACCTTGCAGCTAAGATACTTCAGTTGCTCAGTATCCCAGCGTTATAGCACCTATATCATATCACATCCTATACCAATAAGCTACGCTTACAAAATTAATATTCATAACGCGATATAGTCTATAAGAGCTTAACGCAAACTGGTTCACAGAGTAAGCTCCTGTTTTATCATGATACACGTACATATATACGATGCATAATCACCTCGTTTATTAGATGATATGTTATAATGGCAGCACTTGTTGTTCTTGTTGTTGTTGTTGTTCACCTCTCGAGTCCATCGTGAGCTTGTGCATCAGTTGTACGCTTCGTTAATCCGCATCGCGCGACCGCAATTAGCTGCAGTTTGCAACAATGTTGCGATTCTATTTTCAGTGCCCCCTTCCCTTCCCGTGCCTTCCCTCGCCGTTCTCGGGTTTATTGATATAGGATAACATTCAGTCAGTAGTCGTCAGGCACTTTGAGAGGGCCTGTCATGCATGCAAGTATTCACTTCATCGGCTCACTTTGTATTGAGCATTGGAATTTGCCCCTGTCTCTGCGCTAATCAGCTTAGGGCGGGCAATACGATGCGCGATTTTGGTGGCGATGGCGATGGCGATATCGATGCGAATACCAAATAGGGCAGCTTTCTTGGCCGATTGCTAAATGGATTTGGTCGTTTTAATTAGCAAGAAAATGCGGCAAATGCGAAAAGAGTCATGTGGATTGGAATTCTTTCCCGTTGTGGCAGGTGCTGAGCTGTAGTTGTTCTTGTTGTTTCCCCTCTTTTTTCTTCTCTTAGTTTTGCTTTTTTTATGCATTCCTCCATTTGGCACACAGTCATCGCGTATAAATCAACTTTTTGTCTTTGGCGAATTCGCTAAATAAAATACGACAGTGCGAATTTCGAAACATTTATGAATGCCACAGCAATGACCTCTGGCTCGTAAATCACTTTGATTATTATTACTATTTAAACCTAAACCAAAGCAAACAAAATGAATAATTTCGTTGCTTATCAGCAACAGCAACAGAAGCAGCAACAGCAACAGCAACGGCAGCAGTGGCAGTGGCAACAGTCGCAGCACGAAATCTCTTTTAATTTGTTCGTTTTTTATGAAATTTTTTTTTATGAATTTAGCAAAATACAATATTATAAATATCATAAATACATGTGAACAGAAGCAAACAGCTGCAGGTTTGTGCGCTCGGGAATTATTCTTTTTGAGAAATTGCCGTGCAGCTCTTGACCAGGCGACATGTTCAATAAAGAGTGCCATAAAAGAAATCGCTCTGGATTATTAAACAAATTTAGAAGAGCGAGGTATGCGGTAATATTTTTGAAAATTTATCACGCTTTTCCCAGGGGTAAAATCGTATTTTTGGGCGGGCAGACAGTTTCCGGCAAATGTATCATATGTTAAATTGTGTCTACCAAGTGACCATATCAAACATCTAGTATAATACACAATTCATACTTATCAATTTGTTGCCGTTTCGTTTCTACTTGTGTCTCTATCTCTTTTTCGCAATTTTTTTCCGGTTATGTCAAGCAATTTGCACTTGACCTTCGCGATTTCATTTGTCTCATTTGTCGCCAGCTTGTGAAATCGGTCTATTAAATATACATTATAAAGCTATATATGCCAATGTACTCTTTGATGCGCGGGGGCTGTGACAAAAGTTTGCCAAACTTGGCAAACGGCAGCCGAGAGATGCCAAGGCAAACGCCTTGAGCGAACCACCAAAAACTCAGCAAAATTACTAATTTTTTATGATTGATGTGCACATTTTTTTCAGTTGTTTTTTCAGTTTTCTATAGCGTTGATTCAGTGTGGTTAGTGTGCAATAAAAGTCAAACTCACACATTGAAGATATGGCAATCTTAATTTAAGCATTGGTCAGTTAGAAATAAACATGTGCGCTAATTTGAGGAATTAAATTTCGCAAAGTTATAGGCTATGTACGCTATAGAGTATATAAAGTATATAGTATATATCTATCGTCACACACACAACCAACCATAAATCATAAATGTATGAATCCTAAACACTTGTCAGTCAGCTGGCAGCGTCATAATTTATAATCAGTTTGCTTTTTAAAGCTGATTCTCATTCTCATTCTTTATTTAAGCTGAAGGCAGGAACAACAACAAAAGCAACAGCTCCCTTGTCAGCTTGTCCAGCTGTCCGCTGCATATGTGTGAATAATATTATTTCTTTTTTTCTTTTTTTTATTATTTTATTTTATATAATTCAAACATATTTTTCCGCAGTTTTTATAGACGTTTAAATGAATAATGTTTTCGTTTGTTTCGCTGTCGTTTTTTATAATTTCGATTTTTTTTCTTTTTTTCTTTGCTTTATTTTTCTTTTGCTTTATTTCTTGTCTTCGAAATTTTGTTGAAGTGCTCATTTTGTTGTCATGTTGTTTCTATGCGCCGCGTCGAGGTGATTTAGTGCGTTCTGCTGCCAAATCTTCCGCCTTCTCAGTCATTTACTTCGCGACCAGAGAGAAAAGACGAAGAGAAAGAGGCGAAGCAGCAATGAAGAAGGTGAAGAAGAAGAAAAAGAACTGAAGAAGACCTGCTAATTGAGATTATACGAAGAGAGAGAGAGCGAGAGAGAGAGAGAAGCCCTCAAGCAAGGTCTCTGTTGCGGATATATACTATAAACCTATAAAGCAAAATGCAAGATGATACTATATCGTATATCTTTCCCCGACTCTTTCAGTTATATACGGAAAGGTGGAGTGCAATAAATTTCAGTGGCCGATCGAAAAGACAACGGTATCTGTGGCAACGATGATGATCTCTATTAATGCCGTACGTTATCGGTTTCTTCAACTAGTCACCTTTTATAAAAATTCTCAGCGTATTCGAAATACTACTAGTGGTGTATCTTTAATCTCTTAAAATTTATTGCCGAAATCTTTTCACATTCGAATCAAGATTCAGCTTCCTTCCTCTCTCGACTGTTCCCATGCCAGAGACCCCAAACGGATCACCAAATTAGCCAAGCTCATTTTGTTTAGCACAACGCCAGCCATAAATAAAATTAATTAACAGTCACAAAAATAAAAAACCAATAAAAAAAAAGAAGAAAGATCAGAGCAAAAAATGAAGAAAACAACGAATCATGCTTGCAGTTTTTGTTTCACTTGAAATTTATTTTATTTAAATATCAATTTTTTAAATGTCTTCATTGTAAAATGTTATCTGATTGAACAATTAATTAGTATGGCTTTGTGTGCCTGTGTACGGCATATACCACATGCATGACGTGTGTATCGCATCGTGTATATCGTATATGGTATATGTCATGTGGCATATATCGTATATAGCGTCGCGAAACTGAACAAAAGCAAGACACATAGCTATTTTATTGCCACCCCATGTGAATCTGCATAGATTGTGATCAGAAGCTGACGAAACAAAATTAATTAAACATTAAAAACAAAATTGTGAGCATCTTTTATGACAAGCGCGATGATGTCGACAGGCGGCACTACATCATGTCAAAAGAAGATAACCCTCTCACGTCATATACCTCAAATACATACCCTGTACACACTTGAGAAAACTCTCTCTCTCTCTCTCTCTCTCTGTATCTCGATTTATCAAGAGCCGTTTCTAAATTCGATTTAGGCGCCGACACGTGCAGGAACCCGCGCAAAACTGGAACCATTAAGAACCGTTCATCGTATTGAACCTGGCTATGGCTACTATATATGCCTGTGACTGCGACTGTGTGTGTGACTGTGTGTGTGTGAGCGAGTCGTCGCTCTAAGTGGTTCAGCAAGTTGACAATTTGATATGAAATTCAATAAAATCAAATTAAATACGCGACAAAAATGCTAATTACAGCGCCGATGGGAGCGCTAGCTGCCACATAAATTGCGGCACGATGCGGCCGCCCTAGAGCCGCAGAAAAACTAACTAAAGATATGAAAAACGAAAAACGAAAAGAGATACAACAATAACAGCAACAACAACAGCAACAACAACACGACAAAGTTGGTAGTAGGCGCAAAATATAAAAAAGACTATACAAAATTGTAGTTAGGTGTGGCATTTCAAATGGTTCGACGCCTCGCAAGTGACGCGGGTCTCTAATGTTATAGTAGTTGTTGCTGTTGCTGTTGTTGTTGTTGGGGTTGTTGTTTGGTGTTTCGCGCTGGTTGCTTGCCCGCAGTAGTCCCGCTTCAGAGGGAGTGAGTGTGTGCGAGCGGGACAGAGCAAGAGACTTCAACTTAAGGAAAGACTTGGATTATGAACGACTGAAATATGCAAATTTATCTACAAGTCTCACATATGAACTTATAAATATATGTATGTGTGTGTGTGTGCACACTTCACATATGTATAAATTTATACAGCTTCGTGTTGCTGTTGCTGTTGTTGTTGTTGCTGTTCTTATTGTTGTTCTTGTGTATATTTTTCACTCGTATTTTTTCTAAATTGCTTGAAAGCCGCATTTGCATAAAAAGGGTTGAGTAACTGAAGATTAACTGGCAGCAGCAACAACAACAGCAGCTCAACAACAGCAACAACAGCAACAACAACTACCACTGCCAGCAGCAGCAGCAGCCAGTTTCGGGCGGGGCTTCTTTCGGACAAGGTGGGGCCACCTCACACGCCCCTGGGCGCTAGCCTAGCCCAGGCCCAGGCAGGCAAAAGTCCCTCAGGTGCCCTCCCCCTTCCCCCTTAAACTAAATTCGTTTGGGCAATCAACGAAATAAAAAGCACGAATTGATTAATAAATAAGTTCTTTAATTTATTACTATATCAGTATGCAGTAAGAATGAAAAAAATAGAAAGAAAGACAAGACTCAGATAAGTATTCAAAATACTTCTTTCATGGCTTACGCGCGACTCTTGGCATTATCGAGAGTCATAAATATCTCTGCTCTGCGAGCGCAGCTAACCAGATTCGAAAATATTTATGCACATTTAATATTAACTTTAGTATGCAGATAGTATGTGGGTAATCTCAATATTTATAGTGTAACTAGTACGATGCCAGACGATGTGGGCTGCAGCAGATGCATAAATATTGCCGAGGCTGCTAATGAAATCGTCTCCGTCTATTGATAAGAAAGCCAGCAGCGACACCTGTTGCTAGGCAGCAGCAACAGCAGTGTGAGGAACACTTTGCTTCCTGGTTGAAGGAATGCGCCTTGTTGCGAGTTCATTGGCATTTTGGCAGAATCGAGAGAGCATTGAGAGAGTCATGCGGTGACAGCAGGCGTCCTGTCCAGCCTGGGCCAGCTTGGACTGTCATCTGTTGTTCGCTTAGCCTGGCTAAGAACAAAGAACGTTGTCAAAAGGTTGATGACACGAGCACAGCTCGGCGAGCGTTTGGCCAATTGCGTTTACAGTTGCTTGAACTAGTTCCCTTCTCCAGGCTATGCCAGGCCAGGCCAGAGACGGAGCGAGCGACGGCACGTGGCCAAAAGGGGCGCAAACTTGGCTGATTGCATAAGACTGGCAGCTGGCCAAGCAGTTTTTGTTATTTTCGTGTTGGTTGCTGCTGCCACCTCTGCTGCCAGCGCTGTCTCTGCTGCCTCTGCTGCTGTTGCTGTTGCTGCTGCCGCCTTGGCAAATCATAAAAATATTTATGTAAATTAATCATTTAACCCAAATGGGCCGACAACTATTCGAAGCCTGCTTGGAAATGCGCAACACGCGCTCAGTCGCGCTAAGAAAAATACAAAAAAAAAACAAAATAAACTTTAAAAACTCTTTGAACAGAAATCTCTTCAGCCAGACCTCTGGCAGCAGTACAAAAAACGAAAAATGAAAAAAGTATAAAAATACAACAAATTATGGCGCACGGATTAGCATAAATTGTGAACAGGCCGCACAGTCTAGGCTCAGTCTCAGTCTCAGTCACAGTGTCAGTCCCAAGCCCAGGCCCAGTGCTTGTGTGTGTGTTTTTTGACCTGCCAAGTGGTCGTCAGTCTTCGTCGTGGCTGCCAATCCAATCCACGATCGATCTCTGGCTCATTTTGGGCTACGACGCTGCCTGATAAGCTCCTCGTGCAACAAACTTGGCAGCACGAAATTCCAGCTCATATTTATGTCAAAATCCATCAAAGCTTATGTCACCGACGTTGATGCAGACCGTTAGGCATATAACATATGTATATATGTAGATACCTTTTGCGAGATCTGCGCTTTGTTGTTACTCTCGTGTGGCTGTCGGGCAGGTAATATATTTCGCCTGATATAGTTCTCGTATCTGGTTCTCAAAATCGGCTTAGGTCGCTGGCGATGCCAAACAATGCAGAGCTTTGGCTTTGGCTTTGGCTTTTGCGGACGGCAGTGGACAAATCCGACAGTGAAATAGTAGTACGAATAGATACAGATACAAGATACTCGTACAACACACATCGTATGCGCTACAATGTTGCCAGCTTTCAGTATTAATTCATTTTAATGAATTACAAATGACTTAAATGATTTGTTTGGCCCACATGTAGGCGGTCTCCTTCCCCCTCTCTGTCTCTCTCTCTCTCTCTTTCGCCCTCTCTCTCTCTCTTTGTTTGATATAGATTTCGCAACGTATCTAACACTGTTCCGACATTATTCTATGCCGTGTGCGGGCATCGTCGTCCGTCGTCGTTGCCACAGAGCGCTGAGTCAACTTCCGACGTGACAACCGGCAAGTTGCCCCCGGGGGATATCTCGCTTAAAGTACATACGTATTTATATACTATATACTTCCATTTAGCTGTAGCTGCTACAGCAGAATTTAATCGATTGAAAATTGATTCTTGCAGTAGTACAATATATAATTGCCGTGGCTGACGTCAGCGTTAATTACATAAAGAGAAATATCTCCGTGTGCCCCTGCACGACTTTGACTTGGAAGTCACTATCGAAATTGGTATCGTAATCGGAATCGGGTTCGGGTTCGGTATCGAACTGAATCACTGAATCACTCGATATTCACGTGGCTGATTTATGGGGAATTTACGAGTTCTATAAACTTCAAATACTCTCGCTATGTCCGAGTATGTTCGGGTGTCGACTTTCCAACAGCCTTGACCGTCGACCGTACCGTACCCAACTAACTGGGCTCCCCACCCCTCCCCACCCCACAGACACACACACACACCAAGAGTAATTAGCATATTTTGTGCTGATATGGGTCAGCATTTGTGCTGAAACTGGGCGTGGCTGGTGCTCGGAACTGGGAACGACTTTTCAATTCAACAGAACCGTACCGAAGTGAACTGCGAAGAGTTGAGTCGAGTGCGGAATGCGGCTATGTGGGATGCTCTTTATTGGATTGTCTTTAACAGCTTGCCATACTCGTAATAGGCTTGTTTTCTAGCCACATTAAACTGGCAGGAGAACACAAGTTTGCAATAACCATAAAAAAGTGAACAAGACAAATTTCAGTTAGTTTTGAAATTGTTTCCCAATTCTCTAAAGACTTAACTGGCTGCATGCCCGCCCCATTCAATGCTGCCTGTAGGGCATTCAGCAATTGCCGCTTGCCAGCATGCTTAGCATATAGTATACCTATAGTATACCTATCTGGCTATAAGTACATATTAAGTATATTTGCCTCAGTTTGTTTACTTTATAGAAGTTTGCCGACAGACGGAACGGTCATCGTCATCGTCATCGGCCCGTCCGAGTCACCACAAACAGTACCAGCAGCAGCAGCAGCAGCAGCCTCAGCACTTACCGCGTCCGTTTCCAAGTGCCCAACTCAAGTTGGACTTAGTCAGCATTTCGGTCGTGTCAACGATTAACATTTAACGACTTACAAGCATCGAGTTTGAATTATGCTTTGAGTCTCCATCTCCATCTCCCTCTCAGTTTCAGTCTTAGTCGAAGTCTCAGTCTGAGTTAGAGTTTAAGTTCTCATTGTGATTGCGCGCCCCATTGTGCATTGTAGGGTTAACATTTTGGCATCAGAACACACCCAGTAAATATTTCTGTGTGTGTGTGTGTGTTAGTGTGCTGGCCCAGCTATCTATCCAGTAGTTGTCATTTAGTTTACTATTTACTGTCACGCTCTCAAGTGCGCTTCAAGCGTCAAGCTTCGGGCTTCGGGCAACGGCTGCGGGCTTGGGTGATGGCGATGGGCATAAATAGCTGGGCAGGGCTGGGCCGAGAGCCACATGTGGGCTGGGCCAGGGACCCAGATCAATTACGTGTAGCTGCTTTCTGTTGCCACGCAATTAGTATGGGGCGAGAGAGAGGGTTCCATTCATTGCAATCGCTTGCTTTGACAGCTGATGGGGTGATCAGTGAGAGTGGGGGAGGCAGAACGAAAGAGAAGGAAGATAGATAAACAGAGAACATAGACATGGAGATAGAGAGACAGTAAAGGTAGCTGCATTTCTCTGGTTTGCTCTGCTAATCCGAGATTACAAATTGTATCTGCATCTACATAAAATGTATCTACATATTCAAAAGCTAGATTTATGCACTTTCAGTTTTCTCTTTCACTTTATTTATCTTTCAATAAATTACAATTTCAATTCTTAACATTTTGATAAGCTTTCAGTTTGTCAGTTTTTCGTTTTTTAGCCGCTTGAAAGTCCACAGTGTGCTCCAAAAAGCAGCTGCCTGCAATTTGTATGCTGCCAGCTGACCAAGTTAAGCTGCCTTCGTTGTTGTTGTTGTTTCTGTTGTTGCTGTTGTTGTTGCCATTGTTTGTCAAACGTCAAGCGGCTGTAAAGTTGACTAAGTTAACAGCTTCAGCCCCCAGTGGCATTTCCAGTTGCAGTTCCAGTTCGCTTTCAGCCTCAGCTTCAGTTCCGGCTGACTGTCTTCAGTGCCTCCGTCTCTTCCCCTCCCTCTACAACTAAAAATGAAAATGAGAAAAAAAAAACAACACAAAATGTGCGACCGAAAAATTGTCTCTCTGGCCGCGTTTGTGAGGCTGGCGACAAAAACGTCGCGTCAAAAACAAACATTTTGCGCGGCATAGTTTTGATTTATGAGCTGAAATTAAATTAACTGCTGCAGCAACAACAACAACAACAGAGTGTAACGACAGTGCGACAACCACAAGAATTTAAAGCGTTGAAATGGACAACAAACTGCAGCAACAGCAACAGCAGCAGCAACAGCAACAGCAACAGCAACAGCAACAGCAGCAGCAGCAACAGCAGCGCTGCCCCAAGTCCAAGTTGGTTGTCCAGTTCGCCAGTTGGGGCTGACAGCGAAAAAGCGAGCAAAGAAAATAAAAATCAAGTAAAAAACTGCAAAATGAAAATGAAAAGGAAAAGAAACCAACTGAAATTGTTATTATTTTTGCTCTGCTGCTGCTGTTGCTGCTGACGAGGCTGCGAAAATTGCAAGCGGCAACATTTTCAGAGTCACAAGGAAACCAATTCCAATTGCCGTTGCCATTCGCATTCCCATTTCGTACGATAAAGTAAATATACATAGTTAATTCTTGGGCGCGATGTGTTTTTTTTTTTTTTCTTTTTCGTTCAAGTATTTTTACCACTCTGATAAAAGTGCGGCGATTGCGCGCTCTGTGTGTGTGTGTGTGTGTGTGTGCGTGAGTATCTGTGTGTGCTGCTGCTGCTGGGCCTGCTACTTATATATTTGAATCCCTGCCTTATCGGCATAGCACACAAATAAACTTGTATGCATTTTGCTTGCTTGCTATCAGTTCGGGCCGCAGCAACAGCAGCAGCAGCTGCCTCCGCTCGCTGGCGGCGTATCTATAAAATGCATATCTTTTGCTTATGTTTTTCGACTGGCAGTGGCACATGTGCGATATACTATATACAGCAGTACATCTACATGTGTGTGTGTGTCTGTGTGTGTGCCTCGTCGCGTCGTCTCGGCGCAGTATCGCAGTATCCTATCGCATCGCACTTTAAACCCAAAAGCTGCAAAAAAAATGTGCGTGTGCAATTGGCGAGAGGCACTTGATGATGATGTTGCTGCTGTTGCCGAGACTGTTGCTGCTGATGCTGCCCTGTGGTTGCGCCTCCAGTTTTGCGCTCTTTTATTGTTGGCCCATTAACTCGAACCCGAACTCGAACTGCGTCTGGGCTTTGACGCGCTCGTTGCACTTTTCGAAAGTCAACTGCAACAGCAACATCAACTTCAGCAACTGCAACACTAACTTCAGCAGCAGCAACAACAGCAGCAATTTTTGCTGCATTTTTCTTATATGCTACAATTTATTTTTCCTCTCGGTTCTCTCTCCCTCCCTCTCTCTATCTCTCTCTCTCTCTACCATTTTTGTCATGCTTGCGGCAACGTTTTGCCAAAAGGTTTTTGACATTGCAACAGTCGAAGGTCTTTTTGGAATGGTACAAAAATCAGAAAAACAAAAATCATGAGAACGTCGAGAATTCGTTGAGGTAACTGGGGAATTGTGCTGGGTAGGACTATTTGAATCTTAAGTATGCACTTCAGCTCTTAAAAGTTTAAACTCTGCAGTGGGTAAGGGGTTAATATAATGCTTGGAATTATAAAGATTTCCGTAGAAGATTCAAGTTGCCTGCCACGAATAGTTCAACTCATGCAGATACTTTATCTTTTCCAGTACAACTCCCAAGTAATTTAGTTAGTATATCTAACACTCCGATCAACCCAATTACATTTATCAAATTTATAGCATGAAAAAAAAAACTCGTTACATAAATTTCTCATTAGGTTGCAGCTTGCTTGTTCTTTGCTTGGAATGTGCCCGCTGAGTGTAATTATACAATTCTCTCTCTCTCACTCACTCATACTCCCTCTCCCTTTCTCTGTCTATCTCGATAACTCTTTCTCTGTCTCGTGTTAATCAAGATTTTCCATTAACTGTTGCCGTAACTGCAGGCCGAGGGCTTACGAGAGTTATATTTAAACAAGTTCCCTGCGGTTGGCGATAGATGATAATGTAATCCATCAATTTAAATGAAAATTATACCCGAATGAATATATGAATAGCGAGGAAGGGTCGCAAGTAAAGTTATTTCACCTTTTTCACTTAGGAACCAGTTAAATCTAAGTTTTCTAATTGAGTAATTGAAGTAATTTTAAACTCAGCTCATTGAGTACTTACAGATTAGAAAACATAGTGAACTTTTGTTCAGTTCTCTAGTAATATTGGGTATAGCACATGTATATTTCAAAATTGTAGGGTAGGTTTGCCTTACAGTTCATGATTTTCAATATAATCACTAGTTTAATGCTATTTTCGTAAGTTCTTTATTTCTTTAAAGTTTCCCAACAATCTGGGTACTGCACTTGCACTGCAAGACTCAAATCCCTTTCGAATCGTGCAATACATATAGAAATTAAAGACTGTCTTTATCTTTTACGGAATTTCTCACGGATAGGACATTTTGCGCGTTTCTCGGAGTGTTTGTCATGGTCGGTTTGGCACTTGTTTTGCTGGCTCTCAAGGCACGTAATATTCTGATTGCCAGCTCGATTCTTTAGTTTCTTATAGCGCACGTAGTTGGCGATGTTAAAACAGCATGCATGCGCAAAAGTCGCTAGCGTTTTTCGTTTGCGGTTTTAGACGCTCACATTTTGTTATTTCTTTTATTTTTTTTTTATTTTCTCCGGCGTCAGTGCGACGTCGTGTTCGGTGTTTTTTGGTCTTCCAAGAGCACGGTATGAAGTTCCTACGAGTATTTAAATTGAACGTAGGAACTCTATACCTCGCTGATGGCAAAAACCAGGTAGCATATTTTGAAATTCTTCGTTCTTCTCGCAGCATTTCCTCTTTTTCCCCATCAAGAATACCACAACACAACAACAACAACAACAAGTCACATATCAGCTTCGCAAAAAACTCGAGGTTTCTTTCAGCTTTTTATGCTTTTGCTTCTTTTTTTTTTTTGGTCTGTGGGATTTGTGTGTGTAAAGTGGGGAATTTTAGTCGTTTCTTTTTTTCTCCGTTCTTACTTTGGGAACTTCGTGTAGTCTTCAGTTTGCTGGTTTAATTTCAATACAATTTTTTGGTTTTTTCTCAAAAAGTTGGTTAAGTTATGCAAAAAGCGTAAAAACTCTTACGGAAAGTTTTTATAATTCGTTTTTGATTGTTTCTTTTTTATGGCATTATTTAAAATTTCGGTTCGATTGATTGGTCAGTTTTTATGGGTTATTTTATGCAAATTAATTGCAGTTTATGGCAGAAACATTTAAGGCTCAATTTGAGATATAGTTTCTTCCGTTTTATGGAAAAGTTCCGTCGAGTACCGTTAGGTTTCAGTTATTTTCCATAGATTTTTCGGAATTTATTTCATTTGGTTTTCTTTTCAGAGTGTATTTTCACTTAGTTTTGTTTTATTTTAGATTAATTGAAGCACTGCGAAATGGTTACGAATATTTTTATTTTTATTTGATTTTTCAATTTAATTTTGCGATGTTTTTTCGAAATGGAAACGCGGAAAAATTGTCGTTGCGTCGACAACGGGAACGCGGAGCGATTTGTTAGCGTTTAGTGGAAGCTCCAAAAGCGAACTGAGAAAAACGCAACAAAGTCTCGCAGAAAACAACTCGGAATCGGGCAGAGCACACAGTGTGCACGGCGTCGACTGCGGCTGCGCGGCAGCGTCTCAGTCGCAGTCGCTGTTTGGCAGCCGCGGATCGGCGAAGCGCGCGAGAGTGTGTGTGTGTGGTTAGTGTATTTTTTTGGTATTACTACTGCTGCAGCCGAGACGTTGCTTATCTGCTGCGACGGCCGCTGCTGCTGTTGCTGCTGCTCTTACTATCAATCGATAATCGTCAGATTAGAAAACGTTGACGTTCACTTGGGCACGTAAGCAGCAGAGGCGGCGACTGCGACGGCAGCGGCATCGGCAGCTCTAACGGGCCCCCATTCGCAGTCAACGGCAGCAGCAGCGCTACAAGTGCAACTCACACACAGGCGCAAGCGCATGCACACACTCACACGCACACACACACACACACAGACACCCACACGAACGAACGAACGAACGAGCGATCAAGAAATTCCAGTTAAACAACAACAACAAGAGGGCAGGCAACAACAGCGACGGCGACAGCAAACGCTTTACCGTTAACACAACTGAACACGTTCGCTGTCAATAAGCGACTGAGGCCACAAAGCGACAAAACCCGAAGCCGAAGCAGCTTGTCGGTTTGTCGCTGCCGCTGGTTGGTTGTTTGACGCTGCCGCTGCGCTGCCACTGCCTCTGTCAGCGTCACTGCTGCTGCTGCTGACGTTGAGTCGCTGCTTGCGTTACTCTGGCTGTGAGTGCTGACGCTGCTGCTGCGCTGCTGCTGTAGCTGTGCTGCCTCAGTCACTGCTCAGTCGCTGCTGCTGCTCTGCTGCTGCTATTGCCGTTTTGTGGTGGTTGTTGCCCTCTGCGTGCCGATGCAGCGGCGACTGTTCGTGTGTGTTTTTGTAGCTTTGTCGCGCACGCAAACGCAAATATGACGCAAGCGAAGGCAGCAAACGGTGAAAGCTGTTTTTTTGGTTGTCGCGTCGCATTTAAGTTGCGGCTGCAGTCACTGCTGCTGCCTGCGCTGCTGTCGACGTTTGTTTCTTGCGTGGGCGTCGCACGCGTTGCCAACTCAATTAATAACTGAGAGAAAGAAAAAGCTGCTTTTAATTAACAAAAATTAAATAGTGACCAAATATACCAAAAAGCGCACACACACACACAGCACACACACACGCACAGCACTCACAATTCAAGGCCAACGGCAGCAGCATTCGCTTTGGCACAACAACAACCCCTTTAACAACAACAGCAACAACAATAACAACAACAACAGCAACTCTGTTGGCTTTGCAAAGGGAGTTCGATGATCTGTTTACGATTGTTGTTGTGTACTTGGTCGTTGCCTTTGCCGCCGCAGCAGCACACGACGACGTGCTCCTCGTAGGCCTATTGGACGCCAGCAGCGCAGTCAGCGTATGCCGGTAGCAGTGCGTAGTATACACAGAGAAAGAGAGAGAGAGAGAGAGAGGAGAGGGAGAGAGAGAAGGCAGACAAACAGACAGTAGCACGCCTCAAGTGTATTTTCACAGAGATACACACACGCACACACACACACACACACGTGTGTATACACACTCTGATATTTATCTAGATACGCGCGCGCGTTTTTCTGTTATTTACCGTAAGACGCACACTCAGCAACAGCAACAACAACAGTGCTACGCACACGACTTTTGGAGTGCCAACAACAACAACAACAACAACAACAACAACAACAACAACAACAACTGGCAGATACAACATCCATTTATGATTAGAATTTGGCGCGACGAGTCTAAAAATTTGTTGACGCCTTTTTTCAGCTCTGCTCAGGCGCTGCTGCCTCTGCCCAGCTCGGCATGCGTGCGCGGCTGGCGTCGATTAACACCTCAAAGCCGTTGCTTTTTTTGGGCCTCATTCATTAGCGAATTTGGCACGTGTTCGCTGCAGTTGTTGCCCCGACAATAAAGATAAAGTCAAACATGTGCGGGACCTGTATACAGTATAATATATGATATATGTATACTAAATACTATATAGCGCTGTTAGCCCAAGACGATCCACAGTGCGGAAGCACGGACCTTTGCCTTAGTCATGGCTTAGTCATTGCGGTTTGCTGGATGGGGGCAGATAATGTTAAGCGGGCATGACATCACACACATGTTGCATGAGATTGTGGACGGAGATTGCACAGAAGTAATCGAAAATGATTTCAATGTAAAGTGCAATAAAAATCGGGTATCATTTGATTATTTATTTCATTTTTTTTTTGAGGTACTTTTGCGCGCCAATTTTGGTTGCTTTTTGGCACTGAAAAAAAAAGCATAATGAAATAAATGTTAACAATAATACAGAAACTCACAGAGCAACAACAACAAGGGAAACAACAACCTGTTTCCAAGCGCACATCTACACATGCAAACTACAGATACAGATACATTTATAGTACTGCTACAGATACAGATACATTTAGTATGTATGTTTGACTGTGTTGGGTTTGATTTTCGCTTGGTTGAGTCGCTTTGTTGTTATTGTAATTGTTGTTGTTTGATTTCTGTGCGTTTTTGAAGGTCAACTTTTATTTTGTGTATTTCTTTTTTTTCAGTTTTTTTTTGTATCTTTTCAACTTTTTTGTTTGTGAGGTTTAATGAGCCATTTGCGTGGATAGGTGGGTTGATTGTGTGAGAATTGGTCTCTTTGATGACTCGATGCTTGTTAGTTATAGTTGCTTATGTAACTGTAACGAGTCGTGCCTAGTAACAGACTAAAAGAGACAGTCAAAAGCTTCACTTTTTTTCCCACACTTGAAGCTCTTCTCTTTTTGCGGCAAATCAAAAGCACATTAAAGACAGCTTTAAGTTGGTGTTCTTTTGGGGACTTCCCCACGATATGTGCGTAGGGAAACTCGGAAATATTTCAAAGCGAAATGATAAAGACAAATGCGGCATGTCAACTCGTACAAGACCAACGATTAGCGTCAATTCTGCCAAGTCACACAGCCAAGGCAGAGTGTGTGTGTGTAGGGGGTCAAGAGACCCCCCAGACGAGGCAACGTTTCCGAATCCAAAGAAATTAACGCCATAAGCGGGCCAATGTGTCAGCCCGTAAATGACGTAACTGTCTTGACAGCATTTAATTGAAATTAGAAAAAATAAATAAAAGCCAAAATTGAGAAACTGAAAAACGAATAAAGCTCTCTTCCTACTTCTGTATATAGCGAGCATTTTCTTTGTGCTTTGACTTTGAACGAAGAGATGAACATAAATTTGAAATTTATTGCTGACACTTCAGCGCACACCTTGACGGGGGCCCCTAACTAGATTTATGATTATACCCACTGTAGTACCGAATCGCAACAACGTTTCATACTTCAACAGTTCCTTTCATAATCTATGGACAGGTTTCCATTTACTATTATTAATAATATTATGTGTGTATGTTGCTGTTTCTGTTTCTTTTTGTTCCTCCTCTTCTCGCTATATTTCTCTACATATTTAATATGCTTGTGTTGTTGTCAAACTCCACAAAATATAAATAAATTATAATTTGTTTTATATGCCAAAGTGTAGGGCGTCATTATGTGTGTGTGTGTGTGTGTGGATGTGTTTCTCCCATATATATAAATCTTGGGCAACGCGTAGGTGCAGCCAAAGCCAAAGCCAAAACCAAAAGCAAAAGCCACAACGGCCACACATTCTCATTGCTGGAAGCACGCCCCGTTTCGGAAGGTCTGTATACCCTAGCTGTGTAGACTGCAAGCGGGTAGCTTCAGCTGTACATAGACAACTGAGAGTATCTTAATACATTATCTAGATCTTCAATGTTTCATTCTAAAGCGAAGTCTAACGAGTGCAAGATCTTTGAAAATGAAATATAAAAAGTTGACTTCATTTCATTCCTTCCGTATGGCTTCCTACTTATAGGGTATCTTGTGGCTTGTCTACGCTT
The DNA here is from genome assembly GCA_018904035.1 of Zaprionus ornatus. NCBI lineage: Eukaryota > Metazoa > Arthropoda > Insecta > Diptera > Drosophilidae > Zaprionus > Zaprionus ornatus. Next base: position 710,413 of record JAEIFZ010000200.1, read on the forward strand.
CTTTTTCCCTGCTAAGTTCATTAAATTTTTCCTGGTTTTTCGTAAATTTGTTTTTGGAAACTCTCGCTTGGCCATTATGTTTTCATTCCGTACATAATTCTTGTTGATCACTCATGAATTTCAATGGAACTTACGACATAAATCAGCTGCAGAGAATCCTACGCAGCGACAAGCTAATGACTTGTATATGCAGATAAGTCGTATCCCCCCCCCACTCCACTCCTCGCAGCCCTTTTCTTTTGTTGTCGTCTCGCTGTGGGTTTCTTGTCGTCTGGTATTATCAGGCTGTACAGCTAACTGTAACTGAGTGTGAGCGTATCCGTATCAGTCGTTGCCGCCTGTCGTTAAAATGATGTCAAATTTCGCAACGATCGCTTATTGCTCATCGGGGGAGATTAAATGCGTTGTGCGCGATAAGATTAACACTTGCTCTCTCTCTTCCCCTCTCTCTTTCACACACTCTCCCTCTCCTTTGCCGGGTCTAAAAATACGTACGGAGGTACGATGACTACGATAACCTATGGCGCTATATATAACTGTGTTTGCACCGCAAACTGAAAGCCTGCGCCGTTGTGTCTCAGTTCAGCCAAGTTCTTTGCCAAGTTTTTGACACACTTTTCGTGTGTGTGTGTGTGTGTGCGGGTGGGAGCGAGACAATTGCAGGGCGACGCCTACAATTGTGTGTGCGAGTGTGAGTACGTACGTGGTGTGTGCCAACACAAATATGGCAGTCAAACTCGAAGTTCCTTCGCTCTGGGCCAAGAAACCACCACAAACAGCCACGAGGAAAAGTCACAAAAGTTATGAACTACCCAGGAAAGTATACACACACACACACACACACACATGAAGAGAGAAAGAGAGACGTGTGTGCCAGTGTGTATCCTGTGGGGGTGGCTATCACACATGGTACACACACACACACAAACACACTGAATGAGTTCCTTTTTTCCCTGTCTGACAGTTGGTTCAGTATTCCATTTCAGCTCTCTATGGCCTATTGATTACGCTGTTCCATTAGCTTGTCATTTTCCACACACACACGCACACACATACGCACATGTTGGAGTGAGCAGAGTAGTTGCCTTGACCTTATCGTTATCCTTTTCTCGCCATGTCTTGTTTATGGATTTTCCAACAAGTTTTTTATTCGATTTCTGCGTTGCGTGACTGTTTAATATTCAGTTGCTGTTGCTGTTGTTGTAGTTACTGCTGCTGTTGTTGTTGTTGTTGTTCTAGGGAAATGTCTCATAAAAATGATTTATGCCTAATTGCGTGTTTGGGCCGGTAAATAGCTGCGAGCCCTGCTTCACAAGTGTTGCCTCAACTATTGCCCTATGCTCTGCGTCGTGCCCCAATGACACCAGCTGAAATCAAGTAAGAGTCGAGAATGTATTGGGACTGGTGCTGAGACTTAAGTTTGTGCTGTTCACGGACATACCCTGTAGTGCTGTGCATGTTCTTAATGAACAACATTTAAAAGATAAAGGTTTAAATTCTTCTTCATTTTCAGATTTCGAAATTCTTTTTGATGACTTTTTATACTGATTATGGTTTGCTTAATCAATTTAGCGTATAAACTAGCTACATATTTAAAAGCTTGATAAATTTAGAGCAAATTTAGAGTATAAACTAGCTATTTAAAAGCCTGATAAGTATTGAAATTGAAAAATAAAAAGTTGTCATCAAATTTTAATTTGCTCAAGTTGATTAAATGTTGCAAATAAATTGATTTTTTATGTGCTATCAAAAAAATGACTTTCCAAATGCAAATCAATTGATTGTGAACCAAGTTACGTATATCTTTAATCGAAAACCTTGTTTGCAAAACTGTTCTACGTTTGGTTGCTCTTCAAAATAGGTTACTTATTGTATTATAGGTTAATTAATAGGTCAACAATATTTCCTACAATTTTACTTAGCAACTCTTTTATAATGGATGTTTTTACTATTCTGGTGACTCAAACAACTACAATCAATAAGGTATGTCATTCAAAACAAAAATCGTATGATTTTTGACCTATTTAAGTATGCTAAAAATCAAAAAATGTACATAATGTGCTACACACGGAACATACCATATAAGCAACTCAACTCATTTACTGCTCACCCGAGTTTCAACTGCATTATCAGCTGTTTCCTTGTTTTCATTGGCACTTTGCCAACAACAAGAGTTCTCAAGCTAAATCGCACTTGATTTGCGGCTAAGGCCAACGCACACACTCATAGACACCTCTTTGTCCGGCCTTTGCATTGTTGAGATAAGGATAAGCGTGTGTGCACACTTCAGAGCAGAGCTGAATCTACACATAGCGCGCTGCCAAGTGCAATATTAACAAATTTGAATGCGCAAATCGTTTTTCGAATTATATTGAACCAAAAAAACATTGCAAAATAAACACTTCCACTCCCCCCACACACACACAGATTGAGAGCACACACACAGAGATCGATTGATCGGGAAACATGAGCATGTCAATCAAATGCTATATATATATGCAAGCACTTGGAAATCAACATATCATATCATATACTCAGCAACAACAACAGCAAAAACAACAACAGCGAAGGCAACTCGAAAATTTGAAATAAATTCAGCTGCGTTTTTTTCGCTTTTGTCTTTTTCTTGTTTTGTTTCGGACTGTTTTGTGTGTTGTGTTTGTTTTGCAATTGAAAGTCAATTGAGCGACGTACAAACGGGTACAGCAACAGGCAGAGAGGGGAACGAGGGAGGGAGGGGGGTATGGGGAGAGGCTGCATTGAACTTCTTGCTTCCATTAAGCGAGTTCGAGTTCGGGTTTGGGTCGCCTTCACTGCGCCATGTAAATGCAAATTCACGCAGAGCTGGCGGGCAAAAAGCCTTTTGAACTGTGCCTGGCTGCTGTAGGAGAAAGGTGCAGTGCGAGGGAGACAAAGAGAGAGAGAGAGGTAGCCCGAGCAGCTGCCTGCGTTCTGTTGCTGTCATGCGTTTTAGCAATTTGCAAATTTACAAGTTCTACATACGCAGCGCATGTTTAATATCTAATTATGAAACAGTAGCTTCGCCAGCTGCTGACCCCGCGCTCCCCCCCACCCCCTTTACCTTCCTCTGTTGGCGTCTTCAACTTCTGCTGCTGCTTCTTCTTCTCCTTCTTCTTGCTCTTGTGTGCCTTCCTCCAGTGATTGCGATTGCAGTTTCTAGTGCCACACGGCAACATTTGTATGCAAATTGCCTGGACGAGTGCGCGACGAGTGCAACATGTTGCCGCAGTTGTTGTTGTTGTTGCTGTTGCTGTTGCTGCTCTCGACTCTGGCTGCGGTCGCCTGCAAATAAAGAACGCATTGAGTTTTTATTAGTTTTTGATGATGCCCATAAAACGACGCGACGCGATGATAAAAATCTGTTTGCTTAAGTAAAGTGAGCTCTCTTTGCCGATGAGGAAGGCAGGCACAGCAAACGGCAAACAGCGCCAGACCAGACCAGACCAGGCACATTCACATTCCCCACTGTCGGAATCAGAATCAGAGTCGAAGTCAGTCTTCAATTGAATGTGCGCACAGGGAGAGGGAGTGGGGCGGGGGGGCAATAGAGGGGTCTTTACTGTGCTTCTTTGATTGTAAAATGCAACTAACTGTTGCTAAATGTAATAAAACGAGGCAAGTGTTGAGTTCTTTTTGAGTGCTCGACTTTTACAGCCAATGCCTGTCTTCGTCTGTCTCTCCCTCTCTCTCTCACTCAGTTTGTGTATCAGCAACATGTGTGTATGTCTGCCTGCGTGGGCAGTCAAAGAGTTATGCGACTTCTCTATCAGCGATTGTGAGCGGCAGTTTAAGAGCGTGTTGAACTGTCGGTAAATCTTGTGATTTACTTCTGCATAATTGCAGTCTAATTAAAATCGCCATCCGGTTGACAGCTAATCAAGGCAGGCTTTCTCTCTCTCTCTAACTATCCCTCTCTATCTCTATACTCCTCTGTTGCTGTATCTCTTCTTTCTCTCTCTCTCTCTCTCTCTGAAATCAATTGCAACTGCAGCAGGACTTTGTAATGATGATGAGCCTCCTGCTGCGTGTCACACATCATAATAATAACGGCTAGAAGTGCTTAAAAAAGGCAGTAGACAGAGAGGCAGGAAAAGAGAGAGAGAGAAGGGGAGAGAGAGAGGTAGAGGGACAGCGAATACTTCTAAACAATTACGTTAATAGAGGCAGCCCCCTTGCAGTAAGAACCGCAATATTAAATGGACTTTTAGTTGAATTAACAAAACCCACATGTGCGATAGGAGAGATAGTGCAGTAGATTATAGATAGAGTCACAGGCAGGGAAAGAGAGAGCGACAGAGAGAGAGAGAGAGAGATAGAGGGTGTTAGGCAGAGGGAGACTAGCCTAATCGACGAGCTCAGGCAGACGTGCCCCTTTGCATGCGCTATCGCTCTGTCTGTCTCCGTCTCTGTCTCTGTCTCTCTTCTTCTCCCTCTCCCCTTCTCTCTCTTCTTCCCCCTCACACTCTCAGGGTGTTCCATCTGCGTCTGTTTGCTTGTTTCGCTCGTCTAATGACACAACATTTCATTAAAAATAATTTCACTAAACATTTGACGTATTACGTTCAATTGGCATTTCTAATAACAAACTCGCACACACTCACACTCACACACACTCACACACACACACACACTTACACAGATATAAATAGACTGCATAGAAGTGGAAATAAAAGCACATAATGGTACTAATCGTCAAATATGTATTTAGCTCTGTTGTCGCGCTTGTTACACACATGTTTCTGCTGCCTTTGTTGTTGTTGCTCTTTTTGTTAGTTTTTGGGCTTTGTGTTGTTAGTGCTGTTGCTGTTGTTGTTGTTGTGTTTTTTGAGCAGGGTGGGGGTTTGGTTTGTTCGAGTTCTTATCAGTTTGTATCGCTGTTAAAACGTTTTTAATTTCCTATCGCCTGGCAACGATCATTTAATTATAGTGCTTGAAAATGTGTTTAGTTAGCTGCAGTCGAGCAGTGGCGCAGGCGAAGGGGGTGCCAAACCGGGGAGAGAGAGTTGTATATACATAGCAGGGTCCCCTATGTGTCCCCCCTCTTTCAGACTACGCCCCTGCCTGCTGTTGCTTCTAGCCTTATTCCAATTCGGCTTCCACTTCTATTGCTTTCTCTCTCTCTTTCTCTCTCTCTCTCTCTCTGCTTGTTGACAGCCCCTGCTGCCATGCGATGTGTGATCCAAAATTGATTTTTACTGTAGATCACAATCTGAATGTGAGCTCATGTTTTCCCACTGATTAAATTGGGCCAAGCCGAAAGCATTGCAAACCAGTTAAGACCATTGCCATTGCTAGTTGTTGTTGTTGTTGTTGTTGCTATTGTTGTTGTGCAGCTGCGACAGCAATCCATGTTGTTTACACAGATCCCAGATCAGATCTCACATGGAAATACATTCATCCAGCGTGGATCCATTAGGCCAGACAGAGAGTTTATTAAATGTCAATGGAAGAGAGAGAGAGGGGGGGAGGGGAAAAGGAACTGTTACACGCTTAGCAACTGTTGCAGGCAGCAAAAGCTATCCCGGTTGGGGCAGACAGACTTGCAGACCATATAGATACTGAAATTATACTATTTGCTGTCAATCAATGTCAGTGCAAAAGCCGAGCCATAAACAATATCGGATTTCTGGCCACAGAATACTAATTAAATTACGCAAAAAAGGCAAAGGCAGCAACAGCAACAGCAGCAGCAGCAGCAGCAGCAACAACGGCAGCTAAAAGTGAAGTGGAAAGCAAATTGTGAGATTTCCAATGTGCAGATAAGCGCGCAGAAAGGAAACGCAGCGAATGTATCTGCCAGATACAGCTACAGGCAGCAGCTACAGTTGTTGCTGTTGTTGTTGTTGCTGTTGTAATGCGCATGCTGCTAATAATAACAATAATAATAATGATGTTGCTGCTGGTGCTGCAGTTAACAGCGGCAGTTGCTAATTTTAAATGGCAACAGCGACGACTCTGCAGCCTGAAGTTGCTCTGCCTTGCACTTGCTGTTGTTGCTACAGTTGTTGTTGTTGTTGCTGCTTGTAATATATTTTAATTTATGCTCGGTTGGCAATACTTTTGGCCAGCAGCAGCAACGCTACATTTCAGACACGCTGTAAAATTGCGCGTAAATAAACATTAATTTTAATTTAATGAATTAAACACACACAGAACAACACACACACAATCACACTCGTACACTTACATGCACACTTATACACTCACTAACTCACTCACACACTCACATCTAAACACTCATACGCATTCGCTCTCGCTGCACTTGCTGACCAGCGTGGACATGTTGGTATAAAGACATCAGCAGCGGAATTCAGCCCCTCTACTACTGTCCCCCCTGCCCCCTCTTTCCCTTCTCTTGCTGCTGCCAAGTGCTGAGTCACTTCGAGTGAGTGCTGCCTGTGCTCGTCGCCTTGGCACAATAAATACATATGTATGCAGTTGCTGCTCCTCTTTTTGCTGCCTCTGCTGCTGTTGCTCTTTTTTATTTTGGTCGATTATGCGCATAATGCAAGTGTTTGCCATACATTGTTCACGAATATATATGTACTTCATTTCATATACATAAGTATGTGTGTGTGTGTGTGTGTGTGTGTGTGCGTGTTATGCTTGAGAGTGTTTCGTGTGTGGGATTCGTCATTCATAGAATCGCAGGCAACTCATTGAGCAGCGCGTGAAACTAGAAAGTGATATGCTAATGTGCTATATAGAGTGTACAACTGGGCCAGATGGCAAATCTATAGATATACATATATATATAAGTGCTGGCATTTGCATTGCAGAAAGAGTGCTCTTGGGAACTGTGACTATCAATGTACTTTAATCTTAAGTATTTGAAGGTAAAGAATTATATATTCTTGATATTTCTTTAGTTTAAGAAATAATGTAAAAAATTGTGTTTTATTTTATAGAAAACTACTATTTTTTAATGGTTAGAAGACTATATTTTGTATAAGCTATTTAGAATTTAAAGTAAACAAAGGAAACCTAATATATATCTTTGATATATTCCAATAATCTATGATAACTGAAAAGTTATTCTAAGCATCTTTGAAAAATCTTATAATTTTGATAATATTAAGCTAAATTTGTAAGAAAAAACTTTAAGCAAGCTATATTATTCCCAGATTCTAAAGAAAAACTACCACATCACTATGATATATGACATAATATCTTTGATATATTCCAACAATTTATGGTAACTGGAGAGTTATTTCAAGCATCTTTGAAAAATCGTATAATTTTGATTATATTAAGCGAATTATTAAGGAAAATCTTTTAATGAACTATAGTACTTCCAGAATCTAAAGAAAAACTACCATATACAATTGATATAGTACAAAAATGCACAATAACTGAAGATTTACTGTAACAATAATATAATTCGTAGATGTTGATGTTAACCAGAAAATCATTAAGAAACATTGTATGTACGAGGGTCGTTTGTTAAGTCCGTGACTTTTTGAATAAAATATATTTTTTTCGTCAAAGAAGCGTTTTATTTCTCAACATAATCTCCTTTTAGCTCTATACATTTAGTCCAGCGTTTTTCCAATTTTTTTATTCCTTCCAAATAATAGGTTTTCTCAAGGCCCTCAAAATAGTCGTTTGTTTCTGTGATGACCTCTTCATTTGACCCGAATCTCTTACCGCCGAGCCATTTCTTCATGTTTGGAAACAAAAAATAGTCACAGGGGGCTAAATCTGGAGAATATGCTGGATGGGGTAGCAGTTCGTAGCCCAATTTATGAAATTTTGCCATGCTGACTACACACGTGTGCACCCGTGCATTGTCCTGATGGAACAGCACTTTTTTTTTCGCCAAATGCGGTCGTTTCTGCTTCAAATCAATATCGAATCTGTCCAAAAGCTCTGAATAATATTCGCCGGTGATCGTTTTACCCTTTTCAAGGTAATCGATGTGAATGATACCTTGTGCATCCCAAAAAACTGTGGCCATGACCTTGTTGGCCGACAGACCCACCTTGGCCTTCTTTGGTGCACGTTCACCCGGAGAAACCCACTGTCTTGATTGTTCTTTGGTCTCTGGTGTGGTGTGGTGGATCCATGTTTCGTCTACGGTAACGAAACGGCGCAAAAATTCGTTTGGATTGCGGTTGAACATCGCCAAACACTCCTTTGAAATGGTCACACGGTTGCGCTTATGGTCGTGTGTGAGCAATCGCGGCACCCATCGCGCGGAAAGCTTTTTCATGTCCAAATATTCATGTAAAATGTGATGTACCCGTTCAGTTGAGATGCCTACAGCCTCAGCTACCTCACGCACTTTCATTCTCCGATCATCCAATATCATTCCATGGATTTTGTCGACGATTTCTGGCATGACGACCTCTTTTGGGCGACCTGAACGTTCGGCATCACTTGTACTGGTACGACCACAACGGAACTCAGTAAACCATTTCTTAACCATTGAAATTGATGGTGCAGAGTCCCCATAATATTTATCAAGTCTTTCCTTGGTTTCGGTGATGGATTTTTTACGCAAAAAATAATGCTTAATTAGCACACGAAATTCACTTTTTTCCATTTTCGTTAAAATTCACGAGATCGTCTGCTTTCAATGCCTATAAAACGCAAACTAAGAAACGCAGCTTTCTCAAAATTTTACAGTCAGCTGTTAATCGATAACTGCTGACAGGAGCAGTGTTGTATTTAGAGCAGGTGCGCGGCAAATACAAAAAGTCACGGACTTATCAAACGACCCTCGTATGTATAGAGCATCATAAGAACTTAAGAATAATGTAAGAATATATAATGAAATTCTGTACTTCTCCACATCGTATATAGAATTCAAAAATATACACAAAATTCTCAGATTTAGCTCTAACAAGCGAGTCATTCACAAGACTTTTCCCTCCTCCAATATGCCTTTTAGAATCTATAGCAAACATACGCATACGCAGATATACAAACACAAGAGTATATAACTCCTTGAAGTACTGTTACTTTGCAAAGTAATAACAGTAATTGCTCACTTTACAGTTATGTAAACTAGTGCACAGATTACAGTACTAAACTAACAGAGCAATAAAGATATTATCCTCGAAAACTTGCCTAATGCAAAGCAAACAGCGCCAAGTACAGTCATCGGGCAGCAACATGAGCAACAGGCTGCTTATTAGCCACGATATGCACCCCAGCAACAGCAACAGCAGCAGCAACAACAGCAATAACAATAACAATGAACGGTTAGTCAGTTAGTCAGTGTGCTTATAGCATAATTAAGTATGCAACCAAAAACTATGTACGATTCAATTAGCCCGAGCAACAGCAGCAGCAGCAGCAGCAGTAGCAGTAGCAGTTGTAGTTGCAGTTGCAGTTGGCAGTGGCTTTTGCTGCTGCTGTTGTTGCTGTTGCTGTTGTTGGTCGGGGGCTTTATCTTTATCAGCCATGCATCGCCAGGTTGGCAGGTTGGCCCGTTTGCCTGTCGGTTGCTTGCAGCTATTTCCTGTCAGATTTTGCATAAATAATTTTTGATAATCAGAGCTGTTGCTGTTGCTGTTGCGACGGGGCACATAAATTTAATTAGCAGCATATGCTGCATTTAATTAGCAGTAAGCTCATGACTCCGAGTGCGTCTAACTGTTGCAACACACACACAAACACACACACAGCTACTGTTACTCTCCGACTCTGTCAGTTGCAGTTGCCGGTGCTGCTGTTGCTATTGCCGTTGCCGTTGCAAGTTTAATTGAAATTCACACGATGCGAATGCTGCCGCTCATTGGGTAGGCCAACTGCGTGCTCTGCTGCCGCTTGTTTGTATTTTTCATTATTTTGTTGATGCATTATTATTATAATTCCTTTCTATTTTTTTCGCATTGCATAAGCCGCAGCCAACTGCAGCAGCAGCAGCAACAGCAGCAACGGCAGCAGCAACGGCAGCAGCAGCCTGTTGCCATTTCTAATGCAAAAGCAGACAAGTGCGAGTGCGAAAGAGACGGAGGATGAGCGCTTGGCTCGCTGCCTCCGCATATGTGGCATGCATAATTAGCAGGCCCAGAGCGCTGAGTTGATTTGAGTTGAGTTGAGTCTCACTCGAGTGGCGAGATATAAAGAATTTTCATTTTCATTTTTATTCATATTACCAACAATAAATTTGTAATCAAAACACACTGTGCGTGTGTGTGTACGAGTGTGTGTGTGAGTGTGTGTGTGTGCCCCACTTGCGAGCTGCCGTTGCTGCGTTTTTATTTTTTGTTTTAATGAGCCATTAAGCTTTAGATTTCTGTGTTTAGATACGCCCGAAGTTCGTCTATCTCGAGCTCTCTCGGCAAAAGGAAATGCCAGTGATATTCAATGCGTTTCCACGAAACGAATTAAGTTATTAGATACGCCTGAGTTGGAAAACTCTGTGCCGGCCCATAGAATCAATTTGTGAGATTATGCATATGCTATATCTTATATGCATGCGTATTAAGTTCTTCCAAATGATAGATGATCTGGCAAGAATGAGAAGAAAGAGGGAGAGTGAGGGGAGACTCAACTGCAGCTCGAGTTCGATTCAAGTGGCCAAGCAGGTGAAACAGTTGACTCAACCTAGCTTGCTTCTTCAATCTGTCTGTCTGTCTGTCTGTCTGTCTCTCTGTACTATTGCCTGTCTGTCTGCCTGTGCGATTGTCTGTCTGTCTGCCTGTGCGATTTTCTGTCTGTCTGTCATAAGGCAGCTTTGCAATGTCAACAACAAATGACTGTCATTTGGTTGGGCAAAGCGGCCATGCAACAGACAGTTGAAAACTTCATTAAAATTTTGCCCACAATTAGTGTGGCCAAAGGGACGGACAGACAGACAGACAGAGAGACAGACAGACAGTTGGATCGGCAGACCTAGAGTAACAGTAACAATAACAGTAACAACATTAGAAGCAACATAGAGAGAGAGCCCCGGCTTGATTTCCAACTGTCAAAGTTTGTTTATTTGCATTTGCTAACTTTGTACGAGCTGCCTCCCTCTCCCCCTCCCTCTCTATCTCTCTTACATGTTGATTTAGGCTAATTCTAGATATGGAAACAGAGCAAACCTCACTTAGAAAGCGCCAGAGAGAGAGAGAGAGAGAGAGAGAGAGAGAGAGAGCGTGGCCTGAGCTCAACATTGCATGTGAAAATTTGTTCAAACAATGATAGAAATATTAATAAAAAATAATCAACAGCACAAATACAACAACGCTTCGTATTACAAAAGCAGTTAGGCAAACAAACAAACAGGCAGATAGTGAGAAAGACACAGAGAGAGTGTGAGAGAGAGAGAGGGGGAGAGTGAGATAGGTAGCTAGATTGGACGAGGCAAGGCAGACGGCCTGACGACAACTGACACTGAATTGCGGAGCCGTGTAGCAAAGTCATGCGAACTAACTGACAGGCGGACAGGCAGACAGAGAGACAGACAGACATATAGACCAGCAGACTGGCAGACAGGCAGAGAGACAGAGACAGAGAAAGAGAGAGAGAGAGAGGGCCAAGCTAGAGCCAGACAAACAAATAATAATAAAATAATAATTGTTTGTCAACATTCGTTTAGCATGTGCGTTGCATATAGACAAACACAGCGACATGTGAATGCAACACACTCACACACACATATAGTTAGCTATCTGTATGGTAGATAGAACAGACTTTTACTCGCACTCAAGTGCTGCAAAAAGGGGTGTTTGAGCGTCGTGTTGTTGCTGCTGTTGCTCGTCTACATTTTGGCATGAAATGTCACATAAATGTGCATGTGTATAGATGGATAGATGGATGGATGGCTACATGTGCATGTGCAGCGAGCAGGCTGCCGTTTAAACTGCGTTTTGCGGTTTGCCCCGACTGCGACTGCGACTGAGGTGAATGTGCCACACGGCAACAGCAACAGCAGAAAGAAAGAAAGAAAGGAACCATTTCAACTGGCATTCAGCACGTCATTTGCTTATTCAATTTCATGACACGATGTCGCCTCACACACACTCATACACACACACACACACCTTACTAACACTCTGCTCTAGTCTCGCGTGCGTCACATAGCAGAGTACAAACATTTCTCAGCCAAACAACACTGCGATAATTGATGATAAATGTTGTATAATTTGAAGGAAAACGAACAGAAGAAAAAAACCCAAAACTCACCAGCTGAAGAACAGAACAAGGGGGGGGGAGTAGAAAGCAAGTGGCACCCGCAATTATCGCTAGAAAGCATTTCCAAATAATTACAACACATTTCCAGCATGATAATAGTCGCAGTAGAAGGAGTCTTGTATGCTATACTGCACTTTTGAAAATGTTATATACCCAAGAAGGAATATTTAGTGGGGCGTGTCTGCGTAATTATGGGCAATATGAGTGCAGTGTGAATATGATATGAGTGCCTGTATGAGTGTGTGTGTGAGTGTGTGTGTCACTCTACTGGGGGTGGCTAGTTAATTAGGCGACAGTTGGGTTTATTTATTATGTAAAATGCTTGAATATCTTGTGACATTTATCAAATTAGATGCACGAGGAGGTAACCTCTGAGAAATTGCGTATACGTCATGTTGAATCAAGAGAGCGAGCCAAGAAATTGTGAGATGAGCGCAGAATACAGTATATACACTCACACACACTTGCACACACTCACACACAGCGAGTGTCGATGAGTAATTGCCTCATAAAAATTATGTGGAAATTAATTTTCAGTGTTTTCAGTGCACGCTGTGCCTATCGTCACCATCGGCTCGCTCGAGTAGCGCGCTAGCTATAAATAGCTAAAGGCAGCAGCAGCAGCAGCAACAAACGAGAAACAAAATATTGAAATATGAATGCAGTTGCAAAGGGGGCTGCCTGCCCCGTCTTGGGGCACTTGTCGTTGTTCCACCTGCCAAAAATTCAAAAATACACACGCACACGCTACGTCGTCGCTTGACACTTTTGCCATGCACACCAGTCTCCTCCTCCGCCTCAATCGTCAATCCCTCGCACAGCCTCCTTCTGCCGCTGCCCCCTTGCTGCATTCGGGTGTTGCGGCTTGCTTTCTCGTTCATTTCACTTGCCGGCTATTTTCGGATGCGATGCGCCTTCAAAACCCCGCGTGTTACGTATTAAAATTAGTATGCAATATTTTTGTAGCACCAACAACAACAACAACAGTGGCAACAGCACTGCGAGAGAGAGAGAGAGAGAGAGAGGGAGAAATTCATGTTGCGTTTTTGTGCTTCTTTTTTACACATTTCACTCTTGTGTTTATTTCTGAAGCGTTGAAAATAAACCGTAAATAATCGCCTTGGACGGGGTAGGGCAGCTTTACAATCAATTCACTTGCACACACACACACACACACGCATACTATAAATATATGTTTGCATGTGTATGTGTGGTATATGCCGATCTGTGGTTATATTTATAACGAGTTGCCCGCTTGCACTCGTCGCAACAAATTTCAAAATTATTGATAATAAAAATCCACCTTCCTCTCGGCCTGCTCGCATTATGCATCATAAAATCTTGATATTTAATTTAGTATGATTTCTACGTATGCCTGGGTGTGTGTGCGTGTGTGTGTGGCGTTTGTGGGATTTTAAATATTTAAAAATGAATTATATAAATATGCATAAGTTTAGTTTTAAGTGGGCACAGCTGACATTTAGCTCTGCCTGCTGTCGTCGTCGTTGTTGTTCTGTTTCTCTACTTCTCGTTTATGTATTTATTGTTCACTCTTTATTATTATTTTTATATTTTTATACACTTTTGTTGCTCATCTTGTGACGCATACGGAACTTCGTTGCGCACTCACAGCGTGAGGTCGCCGTTAGAGAGACCACACACACACACACGACTGTGTGTCAGTGTGCCCAAAGAAGGCTTTTATATTCCCGTAATTAGGCTCTCATTAAGCTACTCAAGTGTTGCAGCAGTTAAGAGACTTAATGGCCGATCGCATTAGACATATTTCAATATATATAGATACCGTATCCACATACTGCATATGCAGATGGGCAATAAAAATTGGTATCCAAATCTGTTTGGAATCTCTCTCGTGGGATCTGCTTGGTTGGGCGGATACTTTAGTTCTGCTCGTAAAACGGGCTTTTCAGTAATCAGTAATCCCCATTTAATGGCGCAACGAACTTGAAACTCAATTCGGGAAATTCACTGGAAATTCCTAAATGAAAATCTCCCCTCATGACACACGATAAGTATAAATTTAATTCGCTTCCCACACTACGTGTGGAAGTTTTATTAATTTAAAACATGAAAACGCATTTCGTAGCATGTTATTTCCTTTTCTCCACTGCATGCAGTATTATCTGTACACGTATGTGTATTTTATTCAGTATTTTTTTGATGACAAATTGTCACGAGTGCATTGATGCAAAAAACTTAAATGAAGCGACATGCTGTTGAAATGTCTGCAACGCCCTAATTCAAAATGCCCTGCGAGTCTCCCTCTCTCTCTGCCTCTCTCTGTCTCTGTCCAGTCAGCGGTTAGCCCTTGCCCTGTTGTTTTGGGATTGCATGTATCTGGAAGATACAAAACGAAGTACATTGCGTGCACTTGCAGATACTTGAGCGTCAACGTTCATTGTCAATTTTTCGGGCTCGTCTTTTCGCAGTCTGCACTGTTTGTGCCTGTCAGACTGATGTTGCTTTTGTTGCTGTTGCTGTTGCTGTTGCTGTTGCTGCTGCTGCTGTGTGCTGTTCGTGTTCGGTAATGAACAACAATGCGAATGTGAAGACTTGAAAACTAATATGCCGTGCCGGGGCAGCAGCAGCGAGTGACTAAGCCCGCACAATTCCAGCCCCAACAATGCTTCGCTTATCTGGCTACCTCTTTAAATTGTTGTTGTTGTTGTTGCTGTGGCTGCTCTCGGATTACGTCCCGAAAAAAGAAAAGAAGGAACAACATGTGAGCAGCACTGCTGCTGTTGTTGCTGCTGCTGCTGCTGTTGTTGTTGCAATTGAAAACTGAGCTTGACATTTATTTTAGTCTTGCTCTTTTTCTGTTTTTTGGATTGCCCGAAAAATTGAACTTCGACTGGTTCGTCGGCTCTCTGGTTCGAGCAGGCTTTAGCTGGTTACCGTTAGAACACGTACGTACAAGTCTGTCTCCCTCTCTTTCTCTCTCTTCCTGTCTCTCTCTGTCTGTCTGAGGCATTTTTAGGTCTTCCTGGAAGCGTAAGCAATATGTCGCTGCGGGTGCGGAATCGGTACGTTCTAAATTTCAGATCAGAGCGAGAGCGAGAGCGAGGAAGAGAGAGAGATGGGCAGAGAAGTGCCAATTAAACGAACTTGAACAACAAAACAAGACAAAACGAAACGAGTCAGAGTAGAACAGCGAACAGCAAAACTGAAAACTGAAAACCGAAAACCGAAAACTGAAAAACGGGAAAAAGCGAAATGAAGGCAAACGAAGCGAGTGCATGGCAGCAATAATTCAATTAGCACTGTTTCGTTTCATAAAAGTATTAGTTGATTTTTTTTAATTAATGTGCAGTTATCATGCAATCCGATTAAGAGACGACTGCACTCCTCCTCCTCCTGCTCTACTCCTCTCCTTCTTCTTCCACTTTACCATCTCCTGACTCGAGTCAAGTCTCACTTGGTTGTACTCGTAATTGCAACGTGTTTGTTATTTGTAGTCCAGCCAGGCAACGAACCGTTGTTGCTGCTGCTGCTGCTGCTGCTGCTGTTGTTGTTATCTGCCAAGAATGCTAATTATAAGATTAGTGCGGGGAATGGCGAACTATAGTTCGTCGCAGAGCAGGAGAGTCGCCTCAAGTGGCGTCGATATCGCGCTGCATCGCAGGCGGCGGCGGCTCGCCTGATAGCGCACACGCACGGCACAAAGAGGCGGCAAACTGTTGACAACATTGTCGAGTGCGACTTGGCTGGCTGGTCAGGCACACACACACACACACACACAGAGATGCAGCTACAGATACAGCTAGAGATGAATGTCGATCGTTTTTCGCTATCATGCAATATTTATTTCGATTCTGAAGTGTATTTCGCACTCGCATACAGCTGATACCCTATGGCTAAAGAAAGAAGGGTGTTTTGGTGTACATGTAAGAGGTAGAATTGATGCATTATTAGGTAAGAGAAACGCCTAAAATACTCTGTGATTCTTTCTTACCAACATCGCATACTGTAAACATCTCTACTGGGTATCTGCCCGTCGAGTGCCTTGTGAATTGCTGCCTTCGCGCTTGGTTATGCATGAAAATTGCAGAAGGCAAATACAGTCATTCGCTCACAGCGTTAGATAATACTTTCTGTTTGGTCATACGTATACCTTATAAATAGGAAAGATTTATAGATACTTTTGTGGGGTATATTGTCATAAAAGGCACAGAACGTGTGAGAGATTTATGTGTGGGTCTCTTGTCTCAATACAGTTCTCTGTCTCTCTCTCTCTTTCCTTCTCTCTCTCTCTCGCTCTCTCTTCTGCTCTACTCTTTCTCTCTCTCTCTCTCTCTTCCCCTTTCTTTGTTTATATTAATATTTTCCACTACTATTTTTGCATTTGCCTTCTTTGTTTGCAGCTTGTTTGTCTCCCAGCAAACGCAATTCAAGTTGAAATATTTTTATGCACTTTTTGTTGTTGTGGCTGCAACAACAACAACAGCAACAACAACATCAGCAACAAGGCCTCACATCAGCATCATTATCAGCCACCAAAAGCCACAGCAACCGCAGCAGCAACAACAACTTGTAGTACGTCACCCATTGCAGCATGTGTGTGTGAGTGTGTGTGTGTGAGTGTGAGTGTGCTCCCCTTCTCTCCCTGCCTGCCTGCCCTGCTGCGCCACGCCTCTTGATGCTATGCTACATCATCATACGAGGCAAACGAGCAGATACTTTTTCAGTTTCTCAGCTCCCTCTCTCTGTCTCTTTCTTTCTTTCTTGCTCGCTCTCTTCTCTCGTATCTGTCGTGTGCATCTCTTGAACTATCAATTTAAATGTCAGTTTAAATTGTAGAATTTTTCATTTCGTGGACTTCGTGCATGAAAACTATAAAATGGTTTTATTGTTTTACGTTTTTGGTCTTTTTGGTCGTTTTGGTCTTTGTTTTGGTTTCATTTCAAGAACTTTGCTTAGAGCAGGCCAGGCCAGCCAGGCCATCATCATCGTGTACGTGTCTGTATGTCAGTGTGTGTGTGCCGTATAGAGATGTTCGCTGATATGCGACGTGTGGAGGGACTTTGGGGCACTTTAGGCCATGGTCATAGCCCTGTCTATATGCCTGACTTCGACTTCGACTTCGACTCCGAGTCGGAGACTGACTCTGACTTGTTTTAGATTTCTGTACGGTTCTGGGCATGTTGTATGTTGTATGTTGTATGTGGGGACTGGCTGGCTTTCAACATTTGACAGCAGCTGTCAAAAAAACTTGAAAGAGTTTCGCCGAGACGTCGAAAAGACTTTGCCGAGACTCTTGGCCCAAAAGCCCCCAAGAGTCAAGTAAAAGTTGGCGATGTGTTTGTTCTCTTTGTTATTGCCACTTGGGGCGTTTGCCCCTTCTCATATTATATAGTTTTTTTTTTTATTTTTTTTTTCACTTCTTACCTTTTGGGTTAGCAGGCGCAGGGCGTTGCTGCCAGGTGGAGTCAGCTGAAAGCAAGAAGAGATTTTATTGTTAGAAATTTGTTATAGAACATCAAGTAGTACAGCAAGAAATCTCCCGAAAAACCAACACATTCGACATTACACCTCAGAGATGTCGGTCTATGCGTCAGTCTGTTCATCCATCTGGCTATCTATCTATCACGGTTTGAGGTTATCTTCCATAGCAAACGAAAAAACACAAGACAAACACCACAAACAGCAGAAGAGAGAAGAGGAAAAAAATAACAAACTATGAAATGTTAGACAAATCGATTTCATTTGCCAACAAGACGTGGGCTATTAATTTGTCTGTTGTGTTAAAGTTTCGGAACCACTCTAACAGCCTCTGTCCCCCGTTCAAGTCGTAACCCCTTCCCCCCACAGCAACAACAACAGTAACAGTAACATAAAGTGAAGTCTCAATACACGAGGCCAGTTGCGGCTTGGGAAGCTTCTTTGAAAAACGAAATTTTTGTTGGATTACGGTTGAGATATAGTACAAGTAACAGAGCACAGTTCTAGCAGTATATATGGAGAGTATTTTCAGTATTTTTGCAGTATTTATTCAATATTTTTCCGCATGACGAAATAATTATAAACAATTTATGGTGTGATTTGTGCTTCGAATCCGGTTTTTTTTTTTGTTTGTCTTATGCAGCGACTTGTATCGCTTTTTAAATGCATTGTTTTTTGTGTTTATTCTTTTGTTTTTCTTCTACTATAATTTCTACATATCTTTTGTTGTGGCAATTAAACGTCTGACACTAATTGCTGCCACCGTGCAGACAATCGAGAGACGGCAAAACCTTTTTGGCGACCGTTTTGACCGTCAACAAGTTATCGAATTTGGCATTGATTGGAATTAGTTTTGACTGGCGAACACACAGAGATACACACACGAATACACAATGAATTTAATTAACTTGTTGTTGTGTGCAATTAAAACGTCATTAAGCTATTATCGGCCTGGCATTATGAGAGGTTTGTTGTCATCGTCGTTCTTGTTGTTGGCAAAATGCAGTGCGCCCTTGACATGAACCGATACTTTTCGCACAACTGCAGCAGTGAGGGGAGAATTGGCAAGGAGCAAGGGAGGGAGAGTGAGAAACGTGCCAAAAGAGTCAACGAGTCAAAAGTTACCCCGGGAGAAGGGAAAAGAGACAAGAGGGAGACACACGCCGCGCCTTTGTCTGCTTTGTCTGTAGTGTAGTTGTTGTTGTTGCCATTTCAAATTGCCAATTATCGATGAATTTGCAAAAATACAAACAGACAGACAGGGGCAGGGACAGGGACAGGGACAAAGGCAAAGGGCGAGGGGTGCGGTCTGCAGTTCAGCTTAAGCGGCTCACAGTGCTCGGCGAGTAGGTCCTGCCCAGAAATCGCTTGACTTGTCCTGCCCCATGGCTGTCAATATTCAGCTAGATTGGTGCCTGGGCAGGGCACAAGCGACTGCACGTTAGGGTTAGCTACCCATGCTCCTAGCCTGGCCAGAATTATGCAAATCAAATGGCACATATCGATGTCAGTTGCAATATTATTGCTGCAATTCAGCAGTTTGCCAAGCGAAGCAATCAATTGAAACGGGGAAGGGGAACGGGGAAGGGGGCAGGGGAACGGGCTGCGTTCGCTTAACAGACTTTGGGCGTTGTCGACTTGTGGATAATCCTTCAAAGGACACGCAGACACACACACATACACACACACACACACACACATGCACACAGGCAAATGGATTCTCTGGCGAAACCTTATAAATTTCAAACATTTCGAGGGATATTTGTGCAAGTGCCTGCGAGTTTCTTTAAAAGAAATTCCCAGAAATCATGAGGAATCTTTAGTGAACTACAAAAAATAGTCCGTTACATTCGCTGGAAACCTCTGGAATTGTTGGAAATTATTAATTGAAATCCGAGCCCTGGCCTAGACAGGCAGCAGCAGCAGCTGCTCGTCTGCCCTTTCGCCATGCCACACCCTTTTTCTCAGCCTTTCTCAAGCCATGCCATATTTACATATGACTGCGTCTGTCAAAAACTTTTAAGAAAACACCCAAAAAAGAAAAAATAAGAAAACGATTTTGCTTTTAATAGAGAAACCTAAGCAAACAGCTCAGCGGAGAATGGACTCGGCATCGATCGCAGAACGAGATGAAAGAAAATGAAAATAAAAGCTGAAATTAATTCAGCAGTAAATACAATTTACGCAGGCATTAACGAGAGACGGCTGCTGCCACGACTCCTGACGCGGCTATTTAAAATTCAAATTACAAATCCTTTTGGTATTTTTTTTTTTCTTTCACGTTTTCAGGTCTTTTATTTCGGGTCGCTGACGAACCCCTTTCGCTAAGCCCTTTGCTCGTTGACTTCATGCGCTCGAGCTGAACCCTGCGCGCTCCCTCTCTCTCTTTAGTGATGTCATTGTCCTGGCACAGGAATTGGAATATGCTGGGATAGGCCGGGATAGGCTGGGATAGTCTGGGATAGTCTGGCATAGTCTGGCATGTTGCGGCTGCCGCTTCCTTTTGTATCTTCGTGCGTGAGAAAATAGTCAGTTTTATTGATTCGATAATTATCGAGAGTTATGCGCATATTTAATTGATGTCTCTCCCGTTTGTCTGTCTGCATTTGCATTAAGTTGAAGTGCAAATACAGCAAATGCCGCAGAACGAGGCAAATATTTGCACAGCACCCAAAAACTGATTGACAGCCAGAGACTGCAAAGAGCAATTGCAATCTGAATCGGAATCTGAATCGAAATAGAGAAAATGAGGCAACAATAACTGCAACTAGAATTGAAATTGGAATTTCTGTGGCACATTCAAGTGCTGCTCGTGCCGCACAGCTGCTGCTGCTGCTGCTGCTGCTGCTGCTCGTACTGGCCTCATTTACATGCCGCGCAAGCAGCTGACCCTTGTCCTCTGGGGTCGGAGAGGTCACTGCTGATTAGCCCGAAATAGAGGCGTAATTAGGCGACTGCCGACCATACAAAAAGGTCGTCAGAGGCGGCAACGGCAACGCACAAAGGATCAAATGGTTTTTATGGCTACTTTTGAGCTCTCTACTATCTAATTTCAGCTTGCCGCCTTTTATATGCTCCCCCTACCTGCGGCTCCCCTATCGCTCACTCTCTCACTCTCTCTCTGCATTCCCTCTCCCTCCATGGCTGACTGGACTGAGCTGGACTGGCCTGGGTTGGACTGAGCTATCCCGCTGTGCATTTGCCAGCGAGTCTTGTTTTGCATGTGGAGGGCAACGTTGATGAATGCCCTGCGCTGTGGCAAGTACAACGCACTTCCTCCCAAAGTCAAATCCAATGCCAGAGCCACAACCTGAAACAGAACCAAAGCCAAAAAGCCAAAAAGCCAAAAAAGCCAAACCCAACAGCCAAACACCCTAGCTAAAATTCCTGACTAACTCAAAGTTGTTGTTGTTGCTGCTGTTGTTGTTGTTGTTGTTGCATGTGGCATGTTTGCTTGTTGGCTCTTTGGCTGTGGCATTAATCAGTTGGCGTAGCTGGCACTGGGATGGGGTTGACTGGGCCCTGCCTGCCTTGTCTGGCTGCCAAACTATGCGCCAGGGCACTGCACATGAGGAGCTGCTGCTGCTGCTGCTGTTAGACTCGCTGCGCCATCTATCTCTCTCGTTGCTGCCTTATTATTCCACTGTAATTAATAAAGATTAAGCGTTGTGACACAGCAGCAGTTTCAGACGAGGCAGAGATGGAGGCAGTGGCAGTTGCAGTGGCAGAGACAAGTCTAAGCAGACAAGCAGCAAAGTTTTCCCTGCCTGTTTTAAATGCTTGCAACATTTTTAGTTGCCCTGTAATTTTGGGTTTGCTGTGGCAGACAGTGGGGAGGCTGATTATGCACTTGACAGTTTCAATATTTAAAGCGTAACAAGACGGAAAAGCCGAGAAAATTAATGAAACAATGTTTCGAGAAGCGCAGACAGTTTGGCTACAAATTAACATAGCTTAGCTTGAATGTGTTCATTGTTGAGTTGAGCCATAGACAGATCGATAAGACAATAGATTATGGATCGATATTACAATGAACTATCGATTAATATCCCACAAGATAGATCACAATAGATCCCCAAACGGATCAGTCTCCAGTCTGCGTTTTCTCCCTGCTCACTCGGAGTGCACTTTCAAATGCATCTTGAATGCAAACTCCTAAATCATATCGAGGGGGAACTTTAAAAACTTAATACTTGATCGTAAAAGCGCCATCAAATGGTATATGGCTGGCATAAATCGTATACGGGTGGGCACAGGGAGCGCATCGTGCCTAATTCCCGATATAATAAGGCGATCGCATTGCACATTTTGCATAAAAACTCGATACCCACACACACACGCACGCAGACAGACACAGGGCCATAACACATGGTCGTAAACATAAACTAAGATTAATGCATTCATATATCACTCAATATACAATGAAATGAACCATTAAGAAGCGAAAACTCTGACAAACTTAACGAGTGATCTAAAAACAAAATTTCGCCTTAATAACTGCGAGAAACTTTTGAAAAAAGCAACAACAACAACAGAAAAACAAATTCAAATTGGGTCACAAAGTGCAGCAAATGAGAATGTGTGTGTGTGTGTGAGTGTTGCTGTTTGACTTGACTCTATGGAAACGAAATCGACGCGTTGCTCCCTCTGCACTGAGTGTGAGGGAGTGTGTGTGTGTGAGTGTGTGTTGGTGTTGTTGTACTTATAGTTAATTGCACTGGTAATTAATAATGTTATTTATTAGACACAGTATGATAGAGTCAGATAGAGAGAGAGAGAGAGGGCGACAGTTGCCTTTATAGAGCCACGATGACCTCACCCAAATGTGCGCGAGACTCGTGCCCATCTTTGAGATACATTTCTGCTGTGCTGGGCTCTGCTTGTTGTTGTTGCTTGGCTATGTGTGTCATTAAGTAAATTAAGTAAATAAACATATGCCAGCAGCAGCCACTGGGCCAGCACTGAGTCGAAGCTATGACCATAATTAATTGCCAGTCAGCCGGTGCCGCCGACTTACCCCCAGGAAAGCTGTCGCTGCCCGCAGTTCGTCGTCCCTCTGCCTACCCCTGCACCTACGGCAGACAGCTGCCCATGCTGCTGCTGCTGCCTCATCTGCAACTGAAGCGCGTTAGTTTTTGCGCCCTTTAAGCAGGCAAACGCTTCTTGGCCGAGCCAAGTCAAGCGCATTTCAACGCCTTCATTTGCATGCGTGTTATGGCTTAATAGGAAGAGAGAGGGAGGGAGAGAGAGAGACAGAGAGAGACAGGGGAGAGCTGCTTATCTGTTCAACATTTTGTGCCAATAGATTCTTTGATAAGCAGCAGCAGCAACAACAAGCTGAGCATTTACATTTCATTGACGCCCCAAAAAAAGGGTCCAAGCTGCCCCTCGAGGCTGATAAAATACCCAAAAAAAAGAAGGTATTTTTTTCTTGTTTTTCATTTTCGTTGTTCGTTTTGCATTTTTCATTTACTTTTTTTTGGGTCTTTCTACGTAATTGCTTGAGGAGTGAAGAGCTGAGCAGTGGTAGCTGCTTTTGGCCACGTTTGCGCACTTAACTCACGCATATTGCGGCACCTCATCGGCAAATTGAGACACAACTTGAAGAGCGAAGAGCGAAGACAGAAGCCAGACACGGCCAGGCCAGACTGGGGAAGAGCGGGGCAGAGCGGCAACCCAAAGCGTTCAATTTACTTTTATTGTATTCGCACGATTTATTGGAAATTGTTCATCGATTGCTGTCGGTGCGCCTTGATATCGCCAGAGAGGGAATACCCTGCATACGCAAGTAGGAAATCTCCAACTCAGTCTCGATTTACGATCTTTATAAAGTCTAGACAGTCTCTCTCTCACTCTCTTCAATCACAAAATTAATGAAAAGTTCTTGCCGAAAACTGGTCCATCATAAACAATATATTGACAAGGTATAGAGTATCTGTCTGTCTGTCTGTTTTTTTTTATAGCTGCTGCTTACCAGTTTGTATTTTGAATTGAATACAAAGATCTTGCGCGACTAAATCAATAGACTGAGCTTCGCATATAACTCTGACAGTAATGGAAGAAATTTCGTTTGGATTTTTATTTATTTTCTGCTGAGGTTGAAGCCTTTTGTCAAGCTCGGATACGATAATAATACTTATTTACGATTGTTTATTGTGGCAATTTATTGGCATCTTTATAGTTTGAATCGCTGTAAAAAATTAATGTTCTCTGCATACGATTTATATTTCCAGATCGTCGCAGATTGTCGAACCTGATTTCCAAAATCGGGAGGGGCAACCAAAGGGGGGGCGGCAACTGCAAGAGTGTATAGTAACCTTTAGTTTGGGTTTTGCATTTGGCATTTGGTAGTCAGTCAGCCAATTATGCAAATCTTCAATTGATGCTTCTATTTCTGCTACTAAATTAGCCATAAGTACGTATGTGTGTGTGAGTGTGTGTGTGTTGCCCCTGGGCCAAGTGTCGAGTCTGCCATTTAGTCAGGCACGTCAGCACATTTGTCAGCCAAATGTCGTCGCTCGTGCCGTTGCCACATAAAGGTGTAGATCGAATGTATCTGTATCTTTTGCTGTTTGTGTATCTGTATCTGCGATCGATCTGCATGCATTCTCGCCAGGCTGTTTGTAATCTGAACTATTTAGCTGCAGCATTTGCATATTTATAAGCATTCAGACTTCACTATTGCCAACACTGTCCCAGTCCGAGTCAGCGCTCGAGTCTTATGTTAATTGCATTGCAGCTATGAAATTAATACTTTTTATCGCCTGCTCAATCGCGGCGAACTTGTAGCTCACATGTTAGCTGTAAATTAAGTTGACAACTCGACTGGCTGCCAACCAAAACGACCGATCAGCTGCTCAACCTGATCCAGTTTAGCAGATACAGTCTGCAAGTTGGCCTAAATCCACTTCGATCTCCAGTTGGCAAAGGGCTCAAAGAGTCATGACGTTGCCAACTTGTCTGTCTGTCTGCCTATCTCTCTGTCTGTCTGTCTGTTCGTCCGTTAGGTACACTTTGCTGCGCAAATAGAAGCCACTGTCCGGCAGCACTGCCATTAGCCCCCATCGGCCATGGGGCAACTTGATGTTTGTCTACGCTTCGCTGGCTACGCGCCAAGCCTTTTGACACTGGTTCGACTCCGATTGTACTGTGTCTTCTCTATTATTTAGCAAATATTTAGAATATTTGAGTAACAGCAACAGCAACAGCGACAGCAACAGCGACAGCGGCTCCACTTGGCTACCGCGCGCGCTTGGCCAAACAAATCATGTGCGGAAAGCCGAAGGGGGAAAGAGGGAGGGGCAGGGGAACTGCACGCTAAAGTTTTCTTTATTTATTGTTTAAATATTTAAGAGCGCGAGCTTTTGTTTAATTTTGACCAGCAACTGCGTGCGTGTGTGTGTGTGTGTGCGTGTGTGCGTGTGTGTGCATAGTGCACGCCTTCGGGCCGTAAAACTTTCTATAAATATGCTTACGAACCTGAAAGCCACCTGCTGTTGGCCCCAGCTACCTGGTCTACCCGGTCTACCTGGTGTGTGCTGGCGTGGAGCCGTGCCTGGTTCGTCGCTGCAGTGGCCTTTAACCTCTTTGGACTGGTCAGGCGCAGGCTTGAAGTGACTACGTAAGTTTTCGGTATCTGCATCTGCATATTGGCCCAGACAACGCAGACGACGACGACGTTGTTAACAAGCTTGTTAATAAATTACCAACAAAATGGCCATAAAAAGTGCCAGGCATAAATCAATTCCGCCTCCTGCTACTCCTTCCCTTCCCCCCCCTCCACTTACTACTCCTCTTCTTGGGCAGCTTTTGCTTATGACTTGACGTCGTAGGTTGCAGCGCTCAGTTGCGGCTCAGCTGGCAACAACGCTCGAGGACTGGGGCTGCATAAATAAATAAATAATACAAGTGTGGACACAAAACAGACAACAACGGACAGCGGACAGTGGACAGCGGACAGCGAACAGCGGACGCAACTTATAATGTGCCATCATGGAAATTGATAGAGCAAAAAACGAAAATTATGCTAGACCTGGCAACCAATATCGAAACTAAATAAATTCAAATTAATCAAATCGAAGTGAGAAGGAAGAGGAGAGGGAGGTCGAAAGGGGGTCTGAATACTTCATTAAAATGCGCGACATGCATAAATCAATTCAATTAGTTGGCATTATATAGTGGTCTTTATCTATATCTCCATACGAGATTTCTTTTGCAGAAACGTTTCGTGTTGACTTCGCCAAAGGTTCGAAGTTCAAACAGAAGCTGGGAGTGGTTGCAAAAGCAGGAAATCTTTGCCAAACCAGCTGATAACACACACGAACTCCGAGAGTTTAATTATTATATCATTTTAATGAGTTTATTATATAATAATTTCAAGACAATTAACTGCTGAGATGTTTAGTTTATGTACTGTAAATGAGAAACTGTTATTCGTAACAGCAGCTTAGCATAAGCTCCACACCTGTTGGCCAACTTGAAAGGGGTATGCAGGCATGCTATGGGAAAATAGTTTCCACTGTATTCACATTTCTCTTTGTGAGTGAACTCAAATCAGTTTGCAGAACTCGAACAAGCCAGAGGGCAGAGAAGCATCGTTATATTGCTCACTCGACTCAATTTTATGGGCCCCTGCTCATTTCGTGTCATAAAAAAACATTTTCAACACATTTTTTTAACGACAAGTGACTATAAAAGTGCCTGGCAGCAGCGGCAGCAGCAGCAGCAGCAACAACTCGAACAACATGAAGACAGCAACAATAATGAAAACTTACCCAGCATTTGCAGCTTGTTGCCCCAAGGCGTTGGCGGTTCTGCGATGGCGACTGCAATAAAACAAGAGAGAGAGAGAGAGAGAGAGGGGAAGAGAGTGAGTAAGAGATGTAGATAATACATTGTACAAATTATAATAATGATATGTATGTGTGTGTGTGTGTGTGTGTGCTCGTTCGATCTTATATGTCCAACTCATTTGTATATTAGTTCGTCGTATTAAATTAGCCAAAATTACGTTGGATTTTTAAAGCAGACGCCAGGCATGTCATGTCAGATCATTAAGAAAATATGGTCAAAAATGTTTCAATTAAAAAACCAAACTAGACGAAGGCATTAAAACACGCACACACACACACTCGCACACACACACAGGCAGCACACACGAAAATGAATGAAAACTGATTGTAGGCGGACAAGTTTGCCATAAATTGTGTAGGCTACTTTACTGTCAAGTCATCAACAGCAACAACAACAATAGCAAGAACAGCGTGGCAAGTGAATCATTAGCAACAAAAGGCAACCAAGTGTTTCTTTTTTTTTCTCTCTGTGTATCTTTCGGTATTCTCTGTTCTCCGTTTTATCTATCCGCCTTCTCATGTGCATAGATTTTATACCTTTTTATATTTTGTTGCATTCTGGTAGCTCTTAGAAGTCTCTTTCGGCGTGTTTTTTACAGCGATTTTTAATATTTTTTCATATTTTTTACGACTTTGTCATATTAATTATTGCATAAATTTGGCATTTTCAACAATGTTTGACATTTGTTCTCCAGACTAAAGGTGACGATTTGTTCGATCTGTGATTTCGGCCGTGCAGTTTGCGACACGTGCTCGAACAGTTTATGCAAATCATTTGATGGTCCATAACATTTTGTAGCGCATTTGAATTAAAAAGTGGTTTTTATATCTTTCAGCTAGTCATAAAACAACGCTCAGCAAACACACTCACACCCATACACACACACTCGGCTTAGTTTGCGCGCACCTTTTGGGCGGCTTTTTTATGGCAGGTGCAATAAACTGTTGCGGATTTGTTGTGGAACTTCTCAATTTCTCAGTCTGTCAGCTGGTGTTAGTCAATTTTATGCATTGAACACAGGCCGAGACACGTTGATTTTAATAGATACCAACAACAGCAACAGCTAAAACGCGCGTCAACATTTGCTGCGGCTTAAAACGCATTCGAAACGCGCACAGAACGCGCTCTCAATTAACGTGGCGAATTGAAATGCGCAAAATGAGCATTTTCGTATTGTACAATGCACAAATCTTGTGATATATATTGTAATAAATATATCATATGTTGTATTTTACACTTATAATGCTTGAGCTGTGCGGAGAGGCTGTAAAAATGCGTAGAACGCAAGTAAGACGCGACAGGTGATTGCAGTTGCTGTGCTGCTTGCAAAGGAAACTTTTCTGAATTTATTGATTGCATAATGAATTACAAACATCATCGACGCCTCCCTCTAGCCTTTAACCTACCTCTCTTTTCGGTTTCTGTTAATTTTAATGGTGCAAGGCGATAAAAAACGCGCGTTGATCGCTCTAAAAACGCCTGACTGCGGTGGCAACTGTTTTGCTCCTTATAGAAAAACTCTTATCGTTAAATACATTCGAAATTGATTTAGAAATCTCAGTTAATGTATCTTATAATCTCTAGCTTACTCTCCCAGCTGTTTCCCATAGATTTCTCAGATTCTTTCGTGCTTTTCTTCACAGTCTTCTCTCTGCACATTGAAGAATCATTATTGCTAGCCGGAAAGTCAAAAGCCAAAAACTTTGTTCGTCTGTATTTGCTTTTGTTGTTGTAGGTGTTGTTGGTTTTGTTATGTGTTGTTTTTGTTCTGTTTTTTTTTTGTGCACGTCATGGCCCAATGGCTTGTGTCAAGGCACAGACACCCACAATGATGCCGATGTCGGCACACTAAAATGAAAAAATAAATCTTCAGCAACAGCAACAAAGGTAGAACTGCCTGGGCAAGAGCAACAACAACAACAATAACACTGACAACGAAAAGTTAAAAGCCATGTAGCTAACAAAGTTTTTGAAAAAGGCGTTAGATTCGTTGCGGGCTCGCGCGTCGCTCGCGCGCGTTTTTCAGTTGCGCACATCAAAGCGTCAAAAGCCGCTAAACAAAATGCCCACACTTGGCAAGAGCACGCCGTGTGTGTGTGTGTGTGCAATACAACAAATGCCTAATTGTCTTGGCGGCACTCGTAAAACCTACAAAATTATTACGGCTGCAAAGAAAAAGAGACAAAAAAGAGACGAGAAGACAACAACAACAAAAAACGCGCCACTTCACATGTTTGAGATCGTTTGGATCGAGTTCGCAACGAGTGCGAGGGGAGGGGAAGGGAGGGGAGGGTAGAGAGCGGGGCGACAATAGTGCCAAAGGGTAAACTAATGACAGTTTAATTTACTCCCATTGCGATGAAGTGTAACGACTCTCAAAACTCAATTAGAGCCGCCAGGTAGCCTGTGCTCGATGGCCTGAATCGCGCCCGCTCTTGGCCAAATGCGGCTCTAATGCGGCAGTGTCTACGGGCTGCTGCTGCTCGTGTTGCAGGTGCAACATGCGACTTAAAAATGCATAATTTTTCGGCTTTATGAGCCGTTGTCAAGGCGGGGAGGGGGAGGTGCGCAGACCCGTGAGGGAGCAGGGATCAGGCATCGCTTTGTGGCTGCGCCAACTCAATTAATTCGCCTAGTTTATGTGTATATGCCACGCCGGGGCAGGGCCATAAGTTCGGATAAGGCAGTCTTTTACATAATGAACTTGCACGCATTGCGTATCTCATAGATACAAAACTGCATGGCAGCGCAAAAGGTTATACCCCGGTATAGCTGTCTCTATCTGTCGGAAATTTATGTTATTAGCCTCGTAATTTTCTACAATATTATTGCATTCATGTTTCGTAGGCGATGCGCCTAATGAGTTTTTCAGTTCGTCTCCTTTGTGGATCGAAAATTTATGCATCGCCATTGTTTATACGAGCCCAGGCCGGGCCAAACGGTGGGCGGTTGTATTACCACTCTCTGTCAGGTTGCCAGTTGCCGCTTGCCAGTTGCCAGTTGCCAGTTGCCAGTTAACTGGTTGTGTTTTGAGGCCATTAAATTGCGCGATGTTTTCTCAAACATTTTTTTTAACATTTTTATAGCAACATGTTGTGGTTGCCTTCGTTGTTGTTTGTTAATTTGTTGTTATTGTTGTTGCAACGCCCATGCGCGGTCGCTTAGCTTTAGCTCTGTGTGTGTGGGCGTCCCTCCTCGCGGATCCTGCACTAACGACAAAGACATCAGGCCAAAGCTAATTGGCGCGCAGTTGCAGCCAAGTGCTGTTATACGCCAACTTTATGGGTACTTACGGGTACCTGGCTAAGTGCACTAAGCCAACTAAGATCAGCTCAGAGAGAGAGAGAGAGAGATAGAGAGAGAGAGAGACGGATCAGTTGGGAGAGACGCCATCAAAGCAGCCTCGATCTCTGACCTGCTGCAGCTGCAGAGCACTCGCTCGTTCTGATCGTATCTCCAGGCCTGTCAGCTGAGCCTCTTTCACTTTTCAGTACCCCCCACCCTCCCTCTGCTCCTTCCTCCCCTCTCTTGTATATCGCTTGCCATCAAAGTCAACCACAGAGCAACACCAATCCATCAAAATAAAAGGAACCCAAAATCGATCGTCGGTCGCGTCGTGCTCCAATTTTGAATGCTTTTCAGTGGCTGCTTAGCGAGTTACTGCTGCTGCCTATCGATAACGCTGCAGGTTGCCAGCACAGCTTGCCGCGTGGCCTTTCACGATGTGGCAGCGTCGCGCGCTGTCGTGGCAAGTAAATTCAATTAGAAAAAAATACAAAAGCAGTAAAAGAGAGGAAAAAAACCTGTCAGACACGCGAAGTGAGCCGCAAAAGGCGGAGGTAAAGGTATTCTAACTAAATAGCATTCACCTGTTCAACAGAATAAATTCACACACACACATACACACACACTGCTGTACAGCTGTCAATATGTTGGCGCCAAACAAGCATATTTCCAGTCAAAGATCCATGGTCATCCATTAAATGCCTACCGTCAAATCATAATTCATTTTTTGGTCTTTCTCTTCCTCTCCCATCTCCCTCTCTCTTTCCCTCGCTCTGCCTGCCACTATTCTTTATGCCAGTGCCATTAGGCAGGGCCACTCCTAGGCACGCAGGCCCATAAACCGGGCCAGGCCAGGCCAGGCTCGCGCAGGCATGCAGCTGTGGACCGCATCGGGGTCCAGGTAGGGCGCACAATCTATGCAACGAAGCTGGACACCTTGCGCAACGACAAACGATCCTCACTTATTCGGTTGCATCGCCCGCGGCGCTGCGCAAGGTTCATTGATACGAGCCAGCAGCAACGGCAGCAGCATCGGCAGCAGCAGCGACGGCAGCTCAGGTGCTCAATCAATGGCAATTAATGGGTAATCGGAATTTCATAAAGAACCAGAGGCAAATATTAAATTGAAGATGCAGATGCAGATGCAGATGCTCGATCGGCTGGAAACGGCCAGACAGGCAGGAAATTCCCCCTCGAGGCTGATTTTTTTCTTCCTTCTGCTATTGAAATGTCAGCATACACCTGTGTGTTTGTGTGTGTGTGTATGTGATTGCCTTGGCTAATTTGCTAGTTGGCAACACACAAGTGCAACGTGGCCAACTTTGTTGTCGCACAGTTACACGATACAAAATAGCAAAAATCGCCAAATAGCCAAATGCCAAAAACCCAGAAAAGCCAAAATCAAAAACCAGCAAGTACGAAAACTAAAGTTGGGTATGATCGACTGTTATATACCTAGTACACACCTGTTTGGTCAATAAAATAATGTTAAAAAATAACTTTTATGTTTATAATCCTATTGGAAATCATTCATCAGTTGTTATTTAGTGCACACATCAAAAACTAATGTTCTAGATAAAAAACTGCGCTTGTAATTTGTTTTTTTTTTCAATTTATAGAGGCTAAAGAAGGCGTGGCCAAATTATAAATACTCTAAAGTCTTTGTGCAATCAAATTAAACATTATCACCAAATTTAATAGACCTAGCTTTAATGATCTCTGAGATCTACGCGTTCATACAAACAGAAATAAACAAAACTTTGCCTATTTAAATATCTGTTGGCGCTGTTGAAGAATATGTACTTTATAGCACTGCCTGCATACATTTACTGTTGCCACAAACCTATAATACCCTTCTGCCGTATGTGTAGCGGGTATATAAACCAAAAACCAAAAACCAAAAAGCAAAAAGGCGACACGAAACTTTATTAGCCCGTTGACGCAAATTAACGGTGACCGCTTCCATTTCGCATTTCAAAGCGTCAAACGGCAAGCGGCAGCCCGCATAGTTTGCCCCTCCACGTCCTTCTTGTTGCTGCTGCTGCTGCTGCCTCCTTGCCACATGCCCCAGATCGCAAGTCGCTAGCGGACACCCCACTGGCTGCTGCCAGCAAAATAATTTGTAAATGTCAGTGCATTTTGACAGTTTGCGGTGATGTTTTTCAAATTACAATTTACAACTGCAGCAACAGCAACAGCAATAACAACGCTAAAAGAAAAGCAGAAAAGCAGAAAAACTGAAAAACTCAAATATAAATGAAAACAATTTTCATCTGTGCAGGCAGTGTGACAACGAGAGGGGGGTAAAAAAATGCAAAACACAATTTTTAATTTCAGTTTTTATTAATACTCTCGCTATTTTTGGCATATTGCGGGCTTCGAGATTTTCCCGATTAAAAAACATCTATCAAAATGGCTGAGCATTTACATTGTAAATGGAATCGAAAGATTCGAATTGACGTGTGACAAGTGAGCTTGTCTGACTGCGAATACCCGTATGAATACACTCACAGACACTCGCACAGTTCAACAAACTCAGAGAGAGGGAGAAACATATATAATACACATTTGTGGAGTGTTTCTTCCTCTGATATTGCCACATATAATTACGTTAATAAATAGGTTTTTTTTTTTCAATTTTCTAACGAGACTCGCATTATCAGCATGCCCGTCATTATAGTCGGACTCCTCGGTGTTATGCTAACTGTAAGATAATGGCTGCATTATATTAATGCGCCCGGAACATGCCAAGTTGGCGTTACGACGACCCTCTCCATATGGCAATTATGCGATTATTAATGCAATCTCTAAGTACGTATTATGCAATTATTAATGCGATCTTTCCTTCATAGAATGAAGGGAGAAATAGTTAGATGATATATACAATATATAAAGAATACAGTTTCTCGAGGCGTCTAGTAATTCTCACCTCGTATTTTCCAACTGATTGTTTCCATTTTCAATTAATTTTAATTATTTATTTCTGCCATAACTTTTATTGCTTTTGTTTTTCGGCTCCTATTTCTATTGCACTGCGGTCTTTACGATCTGAAGTGGTTCCAGGGGGGAAATATAAATGGAAATCGCTTTGTGAAAGGCCACAAAATTGGGAATAGAATTGGAATTGGGATCGGACTGGGATGCTGCCACTTTCACCAGGCGCAACCTGACTTGGCTTAATTTAATTAGGTAACAAGAGCCGAGATTGGCTAATAAAATAACAGACGAGATGTGAGTTAAAAGAGAGAACAATTAAACGTGTAAATAAACTTTTGGGTGTGGTGAAGAGGGCAGACAAAGAGAGAGAGATAGAAACAGAACGTAGACAGATGTAGCATAGAAATGCCAAACAAATGCGATAATAGTTGGCCAAGTCAATGGCTAGACAGTTAAACCCACAACAACAACAACAATAACAGAAGCAGCAAGAAAGAAACAACAAACAACAACAGAGACAGAAACAACAGCAACAACAACAACAGCAAGTTTGAAATTGAAGAAAATTACACTAAATTGGCTTCAATTATTGTATTAATTTGGGTTCCGTGTTGCTTTCCGGCTTATCCCTTTTTTTACCACGTTGTTTCTCCATCTCGTTGGTTAGTTTTATTTTCTTTGGCGTGGTCGCAACTGGTCTGGGCTGGAACTGAGACTGGTACTGGGACTGGGACTGCAATCATTTTGTTTTCTAACTTGGTTTTGGCATTTCTCGATGGGCCACTTGGCCCAGAGCAGGGCAGAGCAGAGCAGAGCAGAGAGGCCGGCAGTCTGCAGCTTCCTCTGCTTAGTTGAGTTATTTCAAAATTATATTAGACAGCAGGCAGTAGGCAGACAGAGAGGAGAAGGGAAGAGAGAGGAAGAGAAGGAGAAGAGAGAAGGAGGAGGAGGAGAGAGGGAAGCTGCCAACTGCAACTTGGACAGTTGCAATGCGCTCTGGCATAAGTTATTATTGTTGTTGTCGCTGTTATTGTTGTTGTCGCTGTTGTTGTTGTTGTTGCTGTTGTCTACCTTGTTGCTGCCTCTGCTGCTGTTGTTTACCTTGTTGTTGTTGCTGTTGCTGCTGCTGTGTCGTGCAGGAAGCAGCGCCATGGCGCTGGCCAAAAGGAAGCTGGCGATTATGGCTCAGCATAAGCGATGCATGTGTGTGATTACTCTGTGCATGTGTGTGTGTGTGTAGACCGCCTGGCTGCCCAGGGTCGGGGTCGTGGACGAGGTCTGCTGCTGCTGTTGCCGCACACTGTTGCTGCTGTTGCTGCTGCTGCCCAAGTCCACGTTCAAGTCCAAGTCCGTGCACAGAGCCGGAAGAACTTGGCCGCTTGACATTTGTCTTGCAACTGATTGTTAGACAGCTGCTGAGGCAGTCAACAACAACGTCGCTGCTGATTTGTGGTCAACAGCGGTTGCCTAAACGAATCTCACAAGTCTCGGCTTAAAATGTTCAAATGTTTTTGATTTATGTCCTCTGCAAATTGAATATTTATGGAATTCTCAAGTGAAACTCTCAATAGAAATTCTCACAGCCCGAAATTGTGCATTAAAATCACTCAGAAAGTTTTCTTTACGTAAATTACACTTTAAACAGATTATTTTGACAGTTTAATTTGTACTCCTAGGCTCAGAGAAAGAGTGAAAAAAATACTGCTCAGGTGTAAGGTAAATTTATGTGGGAAACTAAATACGCTGACTTTCCTATAGCGTTGCTTTATTTATGAGCGGATTTGGGACAGCAATAGAGCGAGAAGGTGATAGAGATATAAATATTTTCATATTTTCTAAATTTAGTTATAAGATTTGGAAACTTGGCAGAGATGATCCAATAATAAAGTTGAGAAATTATAATGTTATAAGGCAAATACACATGAATTGCCATGGATTATATGGTTGAAGGGAAAGAAATGGAATGCTATGATTATAAAAAGTATTTTGGTTTAGAAAACTTATGGGAAGATTGAAGAGAAATAGCTAAAAATCATTATAATTTTATTGTTAATTTATAGTTATGATATTTTGTTTTTTATTATGTTTTTATTGCTCTAAGAAATCTGGGAAAGCTTCTAAAAATCATTATAATTTTATTGTTTATTTCTAGTAATGATATTTTTTATTTTATTATGTTGCACATTGCACAAACTAATCTAGAAACCCTTCTAAAATTGTATTGTTTATTTTTAGTAATTATATTTTTTATTTTGTTATGTTTTATAGCACAAACTAACCGAAAAACCCTTCTAAAAAGCATTATAAGTTTGTTCTGAATTAACAGTCTTATATATGATATATATTCCTATTCCTCTTCTTACAAATTGTACTGTACTTGCCAAAATAAACACTTCATTACTTAGAACTCACCAATGGACAATTATATTTGCCGGCAGTGGATAAACAAAACCGACAAAAATCCAGCAAATATGCGAAGAATGCAAAGTGCAAAGTGCAAAATGCAATTTCCTTTGGAAATGTTTCCGCCAAAAAGGTCACAAAACTTTTGCCGTCGCCAATTGGCAAACTGCGCGATTACAACAACAATTGCGAGTGTTTCTCTAGTTTAGTTTTCGGTTCTCAGTTTTCGCTTGGATCACACACACACACACACACACACACAGTCGGCACACACAGTGGATAAGGCACGTAGTAAGTAATATAGATTGTATTTTGGAACCGGCTAGGATACGATTTGGGGAACGCAGCGCGTGCAAAAACGTTTCTTTCTCGCTCTCTCATTCTTTCTTTCTTTCTGTTTCTGTTTTCTGTTTGTGTTTCTGTTGAATTTTTGCTGTTGGTTTTTGGCTGCCGCGCGGCACGAAAGCCGAAAAGCGAATGCGGCAACGGCAACTGGGTTGCTAAAAAAGCAACTCGGACTCGCACTGGCAATCGCAATCGACAGCAACAGCAGCAGCAACAGCAGCAGCAACAGCAGCGGCGGCGGCAGCAACAGCAGCTTATAGGCCGGGCGGCAATTTTTGCAGTCGCTGCCGCTGCCGCTGTTGGCGTCGTGTAGCGAGTCGAGACCAAGCTGCACAGTGTGTGTGTGTCGATGTTTGTTTATCTGTGTGTGTGTGAAATTGCAATTTTGCCAGCAACAGCAACAGCAAGAGCAGCTGCAGCGGCAGCAACTGCAACATGTTGCCCGAGTTGTGTTGCCGTGCAGCTTTGTCGCTGTTGTGCGAACTCACCACACACTGCACGTTGCACGTTGCACGTGTTTGTCGGGCTCAGGATTAGCCCTAGTAGAACAGCAGTTGTTGCTGTTGTTGCTGTTGCTGTTGTTGCTGCTGTTGCGACTGCAGCTTGTTGTGGGCTTGTCGCCTGACTGACATTTCCTTTCGACTTGGATGCGCCTACATGTGGCAGCCCGCAACGGGGCGGGCAGGTTTCACTCGAAGCCGATCGAAGGCGACAAAGCTCAGCGAGAGAGAGAGAGTGAGAGAGAGAGAGAGCAAGAGAGAGCGCCTCGCACTGCGCATGACTGAGGGGAAACCAAACGAGTGTTGAGTGTGAATGCGAGTGAGTGCGAGTGAGTGAGTGAGTGAATCTCGTCGTCGCTGCTCATCACAACAGTTTGCCAATTGGCAAGCAACACCCACCAGGGTTTGCCTCGTCGATTTGCATGCAATAAGCGCGGAATTCAGATTGAAGATTGATGATTGATGCGCGTTGGCCGCTTAATTAAATGCCAAAAGTTGCATTCAACCAATCGTTGTTCTCTTCATCATATCATAATATAAAACTGCATTGATCTTCGCATTCAATTAGCGAACTTACAGTTCGTTCATTGCGCGCTCACTGAACGAGTTTTTCAAGCCCCCATAGCAGTCATCAATCAACTGCGAGAGGCCAGTCAATCACGTTCGGCAGCGCGGCAACAAAAACAACTTCACATTTGTCAGCTGCACATCTGCTAAAGGCAATGCCTGAAAACTGTGGCAGACAACACGGCGTATGCGTTACCCTCCCCCCCCCAATCCTGCCCCGCCCCGACTGAGGAGTGGGAAAAAAGTTTTCTGTCTGCTTGTCACAATTTGTGTGGTAATTTGTTTGCACTTTTTTGGTTTGTTTGGCTGCAGTTGTAAGCCAAAACGATGAGGGGTAACAAGCGGGGGGAGGGGGCAGGTGGGAGCGTGTTGTTGTAGGTGAAAGCAATAGCAACAATTTTGTGGTCTACTTTTGCTGCACACACACACACAGAAAGTTTTGCCAGTTTGCTGTAAAACCATTAGAATTCATGGCAGACACCGATTTTGAGCAAGGACCAAAAAAGGTTTCACCACAGCCACAGAGAAGATGCAGGGGAAGGGGATGAGGGGGGAAGATACTACTAGAAGGTGCCCTAAATGCCACTTTGAACTGAAAGTGAATGAAAAACATAACTCAGCAACGCTTACCACATTTCCTCGGCTAATTACGCAGCTCGCGCAACACTTGTGAGGCAACTCCTGACAGTGCCACTGTCCCTGCCCCTGTTCCTGTCCCTACACCTGCCCCTGGGAGCAGCTCTTCCTGCTTTATCTGGCTTACATAATCTGCTGGCATAGCTGACCACAAAATAGACAAAGACGAGCGCGTTGTTTGCTCGCTAATCAACAGATTCTCAACGAGTATTTATGGCACTTCCCTGCCAGGCTGCCACAACACATGTTCCCATTTTCACATGACACACACAACACGTACACGTACGTACACGGGGACACGCACACAGGAGACGCACACAAAGGGTCGCATATTTATTACATCATAAGAAGGCACAACGGAAGCAGAAGCAGAAGCAGCAGCAGAAGACGACGAGGCAATCTCAGACACTGTCTGAGCAGCGCGAACCCACGCTCTGTCGTCGTCGTCGTTGAAAACCGAAAGTGCCACGGTAGCCTATAGACCTACTTACCATGCAGAGAGACCTACAACAGCAGTTGGCTACAGCAGCAGCAGCAGCAAAGAGACTTGATTCCATTGTTTCGCTGACTGGGTTTGCCTTGGCAGCGGCAAGGGGCAGCGACAATAAATCAAAGACACACACAGAAGAAGAGTTGAATGCACCATCCAGGAACGGATGCAAAAGTCGTCGCTCGTCGCTCCTCGCTTGAGCTGGGAACCTGAAGTCGCGCCTGAGCTGAACCCTTGCCCTACCTCAATGTGTGTCCAAATCTTGCAAGGCAAATCTCGCTACGGAGCAGGGGGAAGGCAACAACGGATGAGAAACGTCAGCTGAGCGACGGCCACAGAAAGGGTTCATTCAGACAGAGCAGCTCAAGAGGGGGACGGGGCAGGGCAGGGGGGGAGGCGACACTCGTCAGCCAACAAGATGAAATGATGATAATCCCCCTTTAATTTGTTTGTCTCGACGGCTGCGACAAGGACGAAAGGGTTCCTGCTGCTGCTGCCTCTGCCTCTGCAGTTGAAGTTGAGTTTGAATTGGACACGGCAAATGCCGCGTGATGCTGCTGCTACTGCTGATGCTGCTTTGCATGCTGAGATAAATTCGTGCCGAGCAGCAGGAAAAGCATTTGCTCGATTAAAACCAAAAACTTCGTTTGTGCTGTCCGAGAAAAGGGGTGTTTGTCTCACAAAAAAAAAAAGAAATGGCATAATTTGCTTAAGAAAGTTTTCCAATTTATAAATGACAAACAAAACGACAAAAAGAACTCGGCATAATGAGCGCAACTTGGCAAAGACTTGGGGTAAAAGAACTTGGAAATTAACGGCACTTTTGCCCCACCCCTCCCCCGTTATTCTTTCCCTCTGCTGAAAAAGGAGTTTTTCTAATTAAAGTGCCCAAGCGATTTGCATAAGACGCAGACGAGAAAGGAAAATGCACAAAAAGCTGAGCAGCAACAACCGTTTAAGCATTAATCAAAAAATCAGCTGAAAATTAAAAGCAAAAAGGAAAAGTTGCTGATGATGTTGAAGGAGCAG
Organism: Zaprionus ornatus; assembly: GCA_018904035.1. Taxonomy (NCBI): domain Eukaryota; kingdom Metazoa; phylum Arthropoda; class Insecta; order Diptera; family Drosophilidae; genus Zaprionus; species Zaprionus ornatus. The sequence goes on from JAEIFZ010000200.1 coordinate 749,071, forward strand.
GCAACAAAGAAAAGGCAGAGAGAGAGAAAAAGGATTATTGACTGACTGAATGGGGAGAGAAGGGAGAACTGAGACAGAGAAAGATAAAGAAAAGGGGTCTGCGATTGATTGATAAAGCCTTCGCCAAGTGCTGATGGAATGAAGGCATTCAAAAGACGCTATGAATAAGTGAATATATATGAATACATATTATTTATGTATGTGCGATAAGCAGCTGAACAGGCAGCAAAGAAATGTCTTTTAATAGCAGAGATATGCGAGAAATACTAAATGAGATTAGGGATTGACAGAGAGTAAAGAATATATGGAAGTTCTTTTATAGAGTATTGTATAATATAATATGTATAATGTGCAAATTGAAGTCAAGTTCTTTACTATAGCTCTTCTCTATATTAAGTATAACTTTGTATACCTAGTTATCTCTTAGTTCAGTGACATATGCCAGAAGATTTCAGTTTGAAAGAACTCAGCAGTAAGTACTCTTGAAGTACTTTAATACCCAGTGAATTTAACTGCAATTCTTTTATTGTACAACACTCCTTCTACGCCATTTATTTCGCTTATTTTTTACTCAGTTCCTTTAGCATATTCCATTCGGGGCGAATCCCATCACAATTTATGGGGAACAATGCGGAAAAAGCATTGCGGGGCGGCTTCATCAAATTTTAAATGGGTCAGCGTCACCTGATGCACGCAATAAATTAATGCGCACACACACAGCTGCACACACACACTCATTCACACACACACACTCATACATATTCACACAGACAGTAGATGACACACCTTTATTTACGCAGTTAACCAGCGAAAACCAGCATCGTCAGCGGTCTCTGCAGGCCTCTGCCACCGCCTCCGTCCACTTCCACTTGGAGCTTCACATTCACATTCAGGTTCACAAATATATGTACACTCGATATTATTTTAACTCGCTTTTGTTTATATACGAATATCGTATGCACATTTCTCTCTCTCTCTCTGTCTCTCTATCTCTCTCTCTCTCATTCTCTTTCACATTGGAACGTTTCATTACCCTCGACTGGTTGATGCTCCTCGACATGAGCCCTGCCCAGCCCAGCCCTGCCCATTGCCCAAATAATGTTGCTGTCAGTCCAGTTCTGTAGTACCCCCCTTCAGCACTGAAATTGCAGGGTCAGTCAGCAGCAACACCCAAAAATAACTGCAAGAAATCTCACTGCACAAGTCACTTGTGGCCGGGGCTGGCATGGGTTAAGATCGGGATTGGTATGGGGCAGCTGGACCGCCTTTTAAGTGCTTCATGATAAGCGGCTGGGACGAACGTAATGCGAACGTTGACGCCGTAAAGCGCTTTACTGTTCCTTGTTTTCGTATCCCTCTCCTCCCTCCCCTTCTTCACTACTTCTTGCCACCGCACTCTGATGGAATATAAATATTGAGGCGCAAACCGCAGAGGCAAGAAGAAAAACCAATTTAATTCGATAGCCGGGAATTGGCGTTCCAGGAAAAGCGAACTCTGTCATTTCCATTAGGCAAATGAAAGCGAGGTGAGAGCAGCAGGTGGAGAAGGGTTTCAGTTTTAAGTAATTAATAAATTAAAGTGTAATTAACAAGTTTGAAATTTAATTCAAATGGAACTTTTAAAATACTTTAAATCACATTTATTCAATTAAAATATGATGAAATAAAGTACTCTATATATACGTATAATACTACCATATAATACTATACATATAATATAATGTAATATATATACTTTTATAATTATACATACATAATTCTGCTATTAAAGAATTCATTAAACTTTCCAAACTGAGTAATTTAATAATTAATGAACATGCATAAATCTCATTTGAAAAAAGTTATAGCACAACAAAGTCCAATTAGTTTTGCCTAATTGAACATATAAATATTACGAAACACAAAAAAAGAAGAACAAAAGGCAAATTAATATTTATTATAATTTGAATATATATTTAATTAAATTCACAAGTTGATTTAATTGAAATGTCACAAACGGCAAACTTTTTTGCATTTTCTGTGAGTTCCTAATTAATTATACAGTTATGCTATATGGTATACGATATATGGTACAGGTGTAGCGGGACTTACTTGTTGTTCCTTCCACAGAGACTGACTGTGTGTGTGTGCGTGTGTGTGAGTGCGGGAGTGTCTGTGTGTGTGTGTGTGTGTCTGTCTGTGTTTTGTTTTGCTTTTTTGAATTTCAACGAAAGTTGTCACTTGTTTCTCTTGAAATTTATGATTTTTCATCGCAATGTTCGCGCCATAACGATTTGAGCTGGAGCTGCACTGTCCCTCTTAACTCTGTCAATGTCACAGCAGCAACATCAACAACAGCCTCACATGGATACGCGCACAGTTCACCAACACAAAGAAAGAGATAGAGACACTTTTTACAGTTACAGTTAGTGGCTAACAAGTTGAAGCTGACCAGAGACAGAGGCAGACAGCAGACTGTAGACAGTGGACAGTGGACAGCCACACACACACTCGCACACACTGGCACACTCGCAGGCACACACTCGGGCTGCAGACAATAGAATTTGCGCCATAAATCAATTTCAAGTTGCAAACTCGTCGCTCGTCGCTCGTTGTTGGCTGCTGCAAGTGTCAGTTGGCCTGGTCTGCTCTGGTCTGGCTTACTGAGAGCTTACTGTGCCTGCCTGCCTGCCTGACTGACTGCCTGCCTGTCTGACTGACTGGCCAGTCTGCTGTTTTCAGTCTGACTAAGATTTATTTGTCGCGCTCTGCGGCGACACTGGGAACTGGCAACAGCGGCTGCTGTTGTCAAACTGCACAAGGCCAAACGGCAGGATAAACCACGGAGCCTGCTGCCCTGTCGAGCTTTGTAGCCGGCGCACGATCCCACAGCGGCGACGGCGACGTCGACCGCGCTAGACTAGCGTCCGCAGGGGGTGGCATTGGCCGTGGCCCTGGTGCGTCGCTTGCTGTTGTTGGTGGTTGCGCAAACCGCCAAAAATAAGAGGCACAAAAAATGGGGGAAAAAAACTGCAAACACACAGGCATCACACACACACACACACGGGCATCACACACACTCTTGTCCACTCCAACACCCTCCCGCATATGCAAATTAACGGCAGTTTGTCGGTGTCGAGAAAATAAAAATGGAGCAGCCGCTGTCGGCAGCGCAGCAGCAGCGACGCTAACCGCAGGACACGACGGCAGCGCAGTCGATTTTTTCTAATTTTTGAGTTTCGCTCAAAGCTCTCGAAGCGGGGAAAAAAGCTACAAGTGAAGGCGCAAAAACAAAAGCAACCCCAGGCGAAGGAGCTGAAAGGGAAGGAAGGGAAAGGAAGGTGAACAGAGCGAACTAGTGAGCCAAAAGATACATCAATACACAGCAGACACACACAGGGACACAGCAAACATACACAGCCACACATACAGACATTCACGCACACACACTCCCACACACACACACACACACAGACAGCGCCGTCTAAGCAGCAAGTGAATCAAAGCCGCAAATGAAGGCGTCACGCGAATAAAAATACATAGAAATTCTTCTCTCTTTGAGTGTATGTGTGTGTGTGTCTCAGTTCACCTAGCAACAGTGAGGCACACACACACACACACACACTGGCACACTCTCACCAATACCAAGCAGCGGCTCAGCCATCAATACACGTGCCCGCACGCTATATACAAAATTTATGTGCAGGCGCCATGAATACAAGAAAAAAAAACGACAACAACAAAATAAGGGAAAAAACGCCACCCTGCCACACGGTGTGGCACACACAACGAGGGTGCGACTCCATGCAACGCAACCACCCACAGAAACCACCGGCATTTGAGTCACAAAAAAAAAATACACAACAACAACAACAACAACAACGTGTACTAAAATCCAATATGGCTACAATTTGCCAAAGCGCCCGAGAGCAGCGAGAGAACCCGCACAGCAACAACAACACTAACAGCAACAACAACAACAACTGAACATTGGGAAAAAATTGTACATGGAACTTTTATTTGCCGTGGCAGAAGGGCGCGCAATCTGTGCATGGTGCGAGCGAGCGGGCGGAGGGTGGGGGGCCTGGGTGGGCGTCAAGTGGCGCGCAGAATTTATATCTAAAAAGAAAAAAAACTCCGCCCCCTTTTCAAGACAAGCGTCTGCGCGAAGGTAGCCTACGTTGGCAGCGTTGGCGCAACGCCAGCAGCAGCGGCAGCAGCGACAGCAGGCGACTGCGGCAGCGACAGCGTCAGCGACAGAGAGTGTCATCGTTCACTCTCTCTCTCTCTCTTTCGCTCGCTCGCTCGCTCTGAGTAATTAAATGCTTATTAACGGTTCGCTGAGTCTCTGCGCCATCTAAAAACTCGTTAGCCTCGATATAATTAAGCTCAGTTGCTTCGCACTCGACGCGCTCTCTCTCTCTCTCCCACTCTTTCTCTCTCCCTCTCTGTCTTTCGCTCGCTGCATGCTGAGTGCGCTGCGAGAGTGCAGCAGCAGCGACGGCAGCGACAGAGCAGGGTGGAATGAGTTCCGGGGGTTGCTGCTGCTGCAGCCGGCAACCCCTCGACTGCATGCAGCGCCTGCTCTTGTTGTTGGTGTTGTTGTTGTTGCTGTATTTCTTTCTTTTTGCGGCTTCGCAATTCTTTTTTCGTGTATTGCACTTTTGACGCCATTTTGAAAATGTAATTGTGTGCATTTTAGCAAGTGATTGCCGCAGGCAGCTACGGCTAAGCTACGACAGCAACTCGCAGCAAAACAACAACAGCCCCAGGCAACACTCTCTCTCGCTCTTACACATGTGTGTGCTAGACAGAGAGAGGTAGAGAGAGTGAGGGAGGGACAGCAAGCCTGTTTGCCTGATTAATAGTCTTAAACGTTTGTTATTATTCTATTAGCCAAGTTTAAACAATTTACAGGGATTCCTCTCTCTGCTCTGCTGCCTGTTTTGGTCATCATTAATCTCGCACTTTGTGGCACATTTTAATTGCCGTTTTAATCCAGTTTCACTAAATACGGTTTGGCTATAAACTTTTCCCCTTCCTTGTCCCCTTCCTGCCTTTGTAATAATTCCAGGCCAGGCCCAAAAATAGTTTTCGCATTCGGCATTCAGCATTCAGCGCGGACAATTAAAATAAACTAATATCGCATGATGAATTTACAGCAATCTATCGCGCCAAACACACACACAAAAACACATACATATATACATATATGTATACACATATGTATTTATACATACATTTTTAATTAAATTAATTAATTTAAGTCCAAATCAACGCTCATTTTGCGGCTCATTAAAATGTCATTAAAAACGACAATCGTTTTCGATAGTTTTGTTATTGTTGTTGTTGTTGGGCAAGTTATCAACATTTTAAGAGGTTTTTTGTATAATTTGATATCATATTATAGTTTATTATAATGTACGCTTGATTATATAATTAAATAGAATAATTTAAAACGTTTGCAAATGGCAAGTTTTAAATTAATAAAATGAATGTGAAAAAATTAAATGAAATTTGAGTTGAAATAAAATAGAAAAATAATTATAAATATTCCATAATAATTTCAATAAATATACAGAAAATATTTACCGTTGGTATAGCTCTGAATTCACATGATATGTACCATATTTTCTTGATCCTGTTTGCATTTAAAATTTAAATATTCTTTTTATTTTTTCATTTTCGAAAACTTTATTGATGCCACGTCTTTGATAATTTTCCTAGTCACACACACATATGCACACACACATAAACAGAGAGATCACAGGTCAAGCGTTCTTAACCCTTTGGCGACACGCACTCGGACACCCGCTAAAAACCGGACACGGCATTTGATCCGTGTGTTGCCGGACTCTTTTGGGGTTTCTCTCTGTTCGACGCGAGCGACGCCGGCAAACTGTCGGCGCTGAAAGTTGTTGCCGCCGTCGCGGAAAAACGCATCAATTTGACCGGCACTTGAGAAAAGAAGACAAAAGCAAAAGCTGCGTGCCCATTGTTGTTGTTGTTGTTGTTGTTCGCCCTGTTGTCGTGTTGTTGTTGTTTGTGCCACGCTCAAAACTTGTTCGATTTTGGGCACATGCGAAAGGGTTGAGCGCGTTATACGCAGTTAGCCAACATTAGGGGTTGGGTGCGAAGGGGGCTAAAGGGGGTTGGGGGTTAAAAACAACACAAACAAACGACGCACGCACTAAAAACAACTCACAAATGCGGGGCACGGAACGGAACGGGTTACCCGGCACTGTCTGTCTGTCCGCTTGGCATATCTTCCTTGCCATGGAGATTCCTCTCCCGCTCTCTGAAGCATGTGGAATGTGTGGTCAGCACAAAAGTGTCAACGTTTAAGGGTTAACCCAAAGGGTTGGGAATTAGACACGCAGAGGGGCAGAGGAAGAGAGAGAGGAAGAGGGAGTAAGGCTCACCACGTTGAGCAACGCACACGCTCAACTTGCGCCGAGTCACTCAAAACAAAGACACAGCGTGGAGGGGCAACGCTTGCGGTCGTTTCACTCGTCGGCGATGTTCGGCGATGTTTTCTGTTTGGCTCGCTCAGCTGTCGTCGCTGCTGCTGCGCTGCTCACTCGCGTGTGTCATGCGCTCCGCCTACTTTTCGTATTGTTTGCGTGTTGCTCTCGCATTGAGTGAGTCGACGGCGCTCTTGAGTGAAATCGCCGTACACATCGCAGGGGTGTTTGGCTATGATTTGCACGCGATGTTTTCTATGCTGTGACAACGAAACTGTTCCCAGGTCCTTAGAAAACGTAGGCTGTGATTTGTTGGTTCGTGTCTTGGCTAAATCAAGCGACAAATGCCTTGAGTGAGTTTCCCATTCGATGTTTCTATTCTATTTACCTCCTCGAGTGGGTTTTCTGCCTGATAAATGGCGTAAAACACACTCAATTCTCGTCTTTAATCCATAGTGTGACACTGCGGCAATATCATCATTTATCTTTATTATCAACGAACGGATTCCGTTTCATTAGCTGATCCATAAAAGTGTCGCGGCGATGTCTTTAAAGCCACGTACGAGTATAAGCAAAAACTGCTTGTAATTGCTGCGACAAATTAACATAATTGATGTGCAAGCCAGACAGGGGCTGGGGCTGGCAGAGATTAGTGTCACAGGCACAGCAGCAACATAGATGCTTCTCTACGTGGTACCTCCCTCTTCCCCCTCTCGCACTCTCTCTCTTACTGTCTCTTTTGCACTTGGGGAGCACAAAGGCGCAGCAGGTGGCCGGCAGCCCCATCGATTTCGATTTCCCATTTTCATTGAACGTCTACGCAATTGCTGTCAAAGCTCAGACCCACTCTCTGTTCCCATTCCATTCCCCCTTCTCTCTCTCTCTCCCATTCGTTTCTTTCTGCGTTTGTTTTGCTTGCCAAATCCAATAAATGCTGGCGATTTTCATTACAAAAACAACAAAGCAAACGCTACAAATTTGCAACATCATTGCAAGTTAATTGATTTCTATGTGCAGCGTGTTTTCCTTTTTCCGTTGTCTGAAATTGCCAACACGTTGTGGCAGCAGCAGCAGGAGGAGGCAGAGATAGAAAGAGAGTGAGTGAGTGATGGAAGAGAGAGTGAGGAGCGCAAAGTGGAAAATGATTGAATTGCCGCCCCGCAGTGATTTATTGTGCCGCCATCTGGTGGCAGAAGTGCGAAGCGTTGCGCCTTCGTGTCCTGGCGGGCACTTTCCAAAATCGTTTGAAGCGCATTAGAAAAGTGGTGTGAAACCTCTCTAAGATTTCATCTGGAGTCGGATTCGAGTGGATTCTTATTGGATGATTCTATTTGGAATTTGAAGCCGAATTCTTTTTGATTTCCACTTTGAATAACTTTGGAAATATAGCTCCTAATCATAACTGTCTCTTTAGGCATTCAAAGTAACTCAAATGAAAACAATTTCGAAGTTTTTTTATGGGAATTGTTCTTTATTTATCACATATGATATTTGTATATTTGAGATATCTTATTTTATATAAAATTCTGTCTCTTATATTACACACATGTATATTTAAAATTATATCTCTTATATTACACATGTATATTTCTAACAGCTCAATCAGTTAAGGCATTCATTTTCCGGGGCCTGGCTTAGTGGGTCATCTATCGGCTTCCCCTGGATGAATATTCATAAATTAACGCTTCACTGGCGCCAAACTCATCGAACGGCACCTTTTGTTTTCCGCTATTCGTGAAACAAACCCTCTCTTGGCTTACTTTACCGTTAATCAAGTTGATATGCAACGCAAATCCGCAATGTCGGCCAAATGAACCGTTATCAATTACGCAACGGGGCTGCACATACACGTATATGAGGAGCGCATCCTTCGGTTCTCGCAATTAAACGCAGCAATGCAAATGCCGTTAGATAAAGTGCTTGCGATAGGAATCCTCGGATCCGCATCATGTAGGGTGTGAAGGGGTTGAAGTTGAGGCCCTCTGCGAACTGCTGCCCCTAGGCCAAGGGTTCTTCTAAGAAGTACACGGCAAAGGTTGTTGAACTCCCCAAGAAAGTTGTGCATCAATTTGTCTTCTGTTTCCATGCGGCTCTGACCTTCGGAATAGTCAAAGAAATCAAATGAAAACCCTACTCAATATTATGTACGTGTCAGTAATAAAAAATACGATACTACGTGATGTTGTGACAAAACGGAAATCGGATATTTTAGCTATAGCTGAAATAGAAGGGTTATATCCATTTACATACGAGGGGCGAAAGTAGAAGATGATGGACGTACTATATGCATATTGTGGGAAAGAAGTATAAAGTGAAGTGAGTTTACTTGAAGTGTATTGAGATTTGTTTGAGATGTATATACTGTGTTATTACAGGTATAATTGAGATATACAAATGTGAATAAAAATATCTTTATTTTCTACAAACTGTTTCCAAAACTAGTGAAAAGTAGATTGTACAACAACTGAAAATATTATTTATTGAATAATTTTAATAAAATAATAATATAATATATAAAAAACAAATAAAAAATAAAATTGTAAAAAATAAAATTGTAATAAAACATAATAATATCTCAATTTAAATGAGAAACTATTAATAAAATAAACGATGTCAACGAAAATTGGATGATATCCAAGAATGTTCTAAGGTTTTAAGGTTTATATGCTAATGGTATATGGAATAATAAAGACGGTAGTCTAGACATGACTAACAATTTTATTTGGAATCATTTTGGTAATAGGTTGTATAGCTACAAATATTGTAATATTAAACTCCTTATTGAGTTTAGTCTACAATCATCAATTATTTAATACAAATTTAAGTTTTTACAAGGAACAAATAAAATATAAATTAATTATAATTATAATTATAATTATATATTAATTATAATTTTTTAAATTCTTTTTTCTTTATTAAATTATAATACTTTGATGGCAAATCCAACTGGAACTCAACCTACGCCTCTTTAAAACCTCATCAAATGCAAACTAAATGATCTCAAACTAAGCTATGACTCTTCCAAGTCCAAGCTTTGTCCAATCTCAACTAAGACAACATTAACCACACAAATCCCTTTCAGATACACTTGCACTTTCCACATTTAAGTAAGTATTTATAGAGTTATCATTTGCTGGTCGACAGCCCTCCAAGAGCACGGTATTAAGTTCCTACGAATATTGCGATTCGCACGTAGGAACTCTATACCTCGCTGATGGTAAATAGGCTTCGGTATCTTGAGATATCTCTTGTGATTCAGTCTGATTTCATTTCACTTGTCGCCTCACTTGTTGTTCACAATGCACAACTCACATGTCTACTTACCTGCGAGTGCCAGTGCCAGTGCGAGTGCGAGTGCGTAAGCCTCTCCCACTTAACTGTTTGACTTGTCAATTTTAAGCTGCAATTAAAGCCATAAACGGATTATAGACAACGTTTGCCCCGCTCTCTCCCCTTTGTATCTGTGATTTTTTGCCAGCTTAACAACGAAATTCATTCAAGTCGCCCGTCTGTCTGGGTTGCTCCAAATAGGCAAAACCAAAGTCGCCCCGCTGTCTAATAGATACAGATACAGATACAGATACTTTGCGTACATTGCCAGAGTGTGTGGATATTTTGGGTCTGCTCTTAAAATTTTATATATGCACATTAGCCGCACAGGCGACCGGAAAGAGGGAGACGGAGATGGAGATTGAGACTGCGACTGCGACTGCCACTGAGCACATTAGCTATAAAAAGATGTAAAGATGTAAAGCAAAAGATACACAGTTACTTTTAAGCTGCGCGCAAGTAAAAAACTTATATGTATCCCAAATAGCAAATCGAATTGCCGCAGTTCACTTTGCTAAATTGGCAAATCGCTGCACACACACACACACACATGAAATTAAAACAATTCCGATTAGTAACCTTGAATTATCTGTATAATTTTCCACCCGCTTGACAGTCTGAGATACAAATGCAGCTCTATAGCTCTCGATAGAGCTATTGCCAGAGGGTCTTGTGGAGCGCAAGTCACACCCGCCAGAGCCGGGCCTCGCTAATTACCTGGTGCAACACAAAAAACTAATCAACTTGATTGATTTATCTGACAGAGCTGCACAAGTTGACATTTTGAAAAGGCAGCAGCAACAACTACAACAACTACAGCAACTACAACAACAATGACGGCTCTTTAACGCCCACGGCAGCAACAACAATTCGCGGCAAAAACACTTGGCCGCGCACACAAATTATCATTTCAATTATATGCAAAATAAATGCATTTGATTGCCAAGTGAGTTTGTGTATCTGTTAGATACATTCGCCACGAAAGTGTTAACCAGTCTGCGCAGATTTGCATTTAGTTGGGCCTGCTGTAAATCAATTCCAAATCTGTTTTTCCTGCTACTCCAAAACGGTAGCGCCGCCCGCTGCTCAAGTGACTGACTTGCTGACTGACTGACTGACTGACTGACGGATTTCTCAATATGTGTGTACGACAAAGTTGCTGAGGCTGAAGCTTCTGCAGCTGCATCAGCGTCATATAATGGCGCCATAACTTTCGGGGCAGGCTGAAGTACATAAAACTGGCGGACAGCAGAGGCTGATTAGCATCGGGCCTGACCGGGGCAAGACTGACTGCCTTTGATTGACAGTTTGCATACAAAGCAAAGTCGGGAAGAGGCACAGCAAAGCAAAACAAACAAAACAAACGAAATTCGCACATAAATCGCCTGCTCGCCCGAATGTATCTGCAAGATACACGCCGCGTATATCCGCAGGCTTACGACAATTTCAGCGCACAGCTGTTGCCATTGAGTGACTGACTGACTGAGTGACTGACTGACTGGTTGGTTGACTGAGCTGAGCTGCCGCTGTTGCTTTTATCGCTGGCTGTAATGTGTTGACGTTTGGCCTGCCTAATGGGCAGCCTGATTAGGTGGCTTCTTTATGGGCCCTGGGCCGTTAGCTACACCTGGTAGCGAGCGAGTGCAGCGAGTGCTTCAGTGCTGCCAGGACCGCAAGATACATCAAAGCCTGCAGCAGTGGCCACTATGCAGTGGATGCTTTCCAATGCGCCACTCACATTTCACAATCGCCAAGCTGACAAGCAGCAACCCATTTAACTTTTGACAGACTAACCGAGTGGCAGACGAACAGACAGAGAGACAGGCGGACAGTAAGAGAGACGGAGAGAAAGACAGACAAACAGATAGTAAAAGAGACAGATAGAAAGACAGACAGACAGATAGACAGCAATACAGTAAATGAGACAGAGGAGCAGACATACAGACGGAGACTGAGAGAAGACTGAAAGAGAGTCAGAGAGACAAAAAGGCAGTAAGAGACACAGAGGAACAGGCAGGCCCAAAGACAGACAGACAAGCAAAAAGACAGAGAGACAGACATACAGTAATAGAGACAGAGAGACATACAGGGAGGCAGACAAGGAGACAGACAGGGAGACAGACGGGGAGACAGACAGGGAGACAGACAGGGAGACAGACAAGGGGACAGACGGGTAGACAGACGGGGAGACAGACAAGGGGACAGACAGACAGTAAAAGAGACGGAGAGACAGATAAGAAGACAGACAGTAAGAGAGACTGAGAGACAGATAGGGAGAGAGACAAGAAGTCAGACAGACAGTAAGAGAGACGGAGAGATACACAGACATACAGATAGGCAGATAGACATACAGACAGAAAGAGAGAGAGAGCCATAGACAGACATAGAGAGAGAGAGAGACATACAGACGTACAGACATACGAAAGACAGACAGACAGACAGACAGACAGACAGACAGACATACAGACAAACAGACATACAGACATACAGACATACAGACATACAGACATACAGACATACAGACATACAGACATACAGACATACAGACATACAGACATACAGACATACAGACATACAGACATACAGACATACAGACATACAGACATACAGACATACAGACATACAGACATACAGACAGACAGACAGACATACATACATACACACATATAGACATACAGACAAACTGACATACATACATACAGAGAGACAGTAAGAGAGACAGCCAGACAGAATGACAGACAGTAGGAGAGGCAGAAAGACTTCAAGAGAGACTGGAACACAAACTAACAAAGAAACAGAAACACAAAGAGACAGACAGCTATAGAGACGGACATACAGACAGACTGACAGTCAGACAGACAGCACTGGCCTGGCATGCAATCTTTCACTTAGAAAGAATTAATTAAAACGCCAAATTGCTAAGCAGAAAGCAAACTGGCAAACTGGCAAAAAGCATGAGCAACTGAGAGGCTTCTGCTGCTGAAAAAAAATTAATTAAGCCGAGTAAATTAAAATGTATCAAGTTTTGCTACGCTATACGCCTGCTGCACAGCCACGCCCCAAGCGCGGCAAATGTGCAACGCCTCCAAACGGTACAACGTGCTGTGCAATTTTGATGAAGTTCACTGATGCCTGGGAATGAAAGCAAGAACAAAGGGAGAGACAGAGAGGGAGAGAGAGAAGAGAGAGAGAGAGAGCCAGATAATGTTTATATTATTTAATTGTTATTGCTTTTCCACGTTGGGTCTCTCGTGCTGCTGGCTCTGCTGTCCTGTTTGTATCTGTATCTGACATCTGCTGGCCGAACTCGTTTGTCGCTCGTTTGTTGCCTTTGCAATTCCGATGAGATGCGCTAAAGACAGTGGGGAAGAGAGAGAGAGAGAGAGAGAGGGGAAAGATATAAACATGAATACAATGTAGTGCTGGCTGTTGAAAGCTTTGATCCCTCAGCTTTTTAATACGTTGACTCCTTGGCACATGAAAAGTGTTAGATACGTTGAATGCCGTCAGAGGCGCCAGAGACGCCAAGCCGACGCTTGTCATATCCAAGCAAAAGTGAAGGTCTGACCATGGCAAGTGCCCCTCCACACCACACCTGTGTCTCTGTGTGTGTGTGTGCTCACCTGCTGTGCTGGCGGAGAGACCAGTGCTATTAGTGTAAACGTGCAGTTTTATGTTATGGCAAATTGCCGTTGACAGCGAGCGCAGACAGCATGTGAGATACGTTTCTTGGCCAGGCAATCGAATCTGCATCTGCACCAGCACCAGCACCAGCATCTGCGAGATACTTTCGCAGAGACATGTTCTTGGCAACAGTCAGCTAAGCTGCTGGGGATTGTGTTTAATTGGATTGCAAATGCACATGAAGTACATCCTCACTGCTTGAGATACATTTGTGTATCTCTCTGAGATGAATGCACATCGCACATCTCACATGCTGGTCACCGGCAGACAGACCGCAAATATTGCATCTATCAGATACAATTGCCACGTTAGCCAGGTATTTTGCGGCCTTTCATTTGGCCTTTCATTTAACGCAGCCGCAAATTCAACACTTTACGGCAGCTGCATCTCCAGCATCTTCAACTCTATCTCTATCTGTATCTGTATCTGTATCTATAGCTGCATCTGTTGCTGTTGCTGTTTGTATCTGCAACTAGTCTGCACCTTCTCTGCGTACGTTTTCATTATGTGGTCATTATTCGTTATTATTATTATGCTGAATTTTATTGCTTTATAAGCGCATTTTAATTTTTGCCTTTCGCCGGCAAATACTTATGTAGCTCACACACAGTTTCCCTCACAGCACAGACGGCAGCGTCCCCGGGGCTCGTAAAAAATGCATGGCACATAGCACGGCACGATGCGATGATCAACGGGCTGCCAACTGTCGGACAAAGACGACGACGACGCTGACGCTGACGTCGCTGTGGCGACAACAAAGCTGTCCGCGTTTCCATGTGCGCCCCATGTCCGCTGTCCGCTGTCCGCTGTCCGCATGTCCACATGTCCGTTGTCAACATTGTCCGTCTGCAGCACGTCAAATGTGTCTTTTGTGAAAGGCAACCAAATTACGAGCGCAGACACGTTTAGATACAGTGCGTATCTGGCAGATACAGCTTCGATTAATTTGGCAGAACAATCGAGACTGCTGACTGCAGCTCACTAGTGTCAGCTTTCGTTGAGAAAGGCTTGCTCAGGCACTATAAACTCATCGTAGAACTGGATAATTATTATTTTTTTCCTACCTGGGCGACAATTTAGACTGTCTTTGACGCTGATTGATTGCGTCTGTAACTAATCTGTACATTTATTGAGTTATCTGCCTGGCATTCATAATGTGAGCTGAGCCAGAGAAGGAGGCAGTGAAGGAGACAGAGACAGAGACAGGCAGGGGCAGAGACAGAGGCAGAGAGGCAGTGCCAGTGGCAGAGGCAGAGGCAGAGGCACTGCCAGCTGTGCGCCAAAGAGTTGATCAATTAAAAGCAAACGGTTTCTGCAACGCAATTAAACGGCATTTAACAGCAACGGCGACGGCGACGGCAACGGCAACGGCGACGGCAATGGCGATGGCGACGGCCAAAAGCGGCACATGCAAAATCGCTTCCTCATTGGCAGGCAACACACATTAAAATTCCAGCAGACCAACATAAATTTTCGCACTGATTTCGAGTGAGTGTGCCACAGAGTGTGTGTGTGCCAGAGTGTGTGTGTGCCACAGAGTGTGTGTGCCAGTGTGTGTGCCACAGAGTGTGTGTGCCAGTGTGTGTTACCTGTTTGAGAACATGTTGTGCCAGCATTTGGACACTGAACATGGCCACGCAGCACGCAGCTTATCAATCGTGCCACTGCATTCAGATGCAGATGCAGATGCAGATGCCAGTGCCCAGTGCAGGGTATCGAGTACCAAGAGAGGGGCGTGCAGCGAGTACCTCGATAGCTCGATAACTCGCTGGACCCTCCCAACAGGTTAGAGGCAGCTTCAGCTACAAGTTTGCTATTAATTTGCCCACGCTTCAGTTGCTTCTCCTGCTGCCCGCATCTGGCTGTGGCTCAGGCAGTTTTCAGCAGCTGCCTTGTTGAGTTGTCAGCTGGCAGCAGCTTCAACGGCAACAGCGACGTCAACTGCAACGGCAACGGCGACTGAGACTGAGACGGCGACTGAGACGGCGACGGCGACTGCAGCTTGGCGCGTGGTTATTAATGAAGTCAATCAGCAGTTTTGACAGAAATTTATCTATAAGCGTCGGCATTCTGCCAGGCAACATGTTGCACAGTCACACGCACACACACACACACACATACTCGCACAGCACTCTCGGCTACAAGTTGCTAATTTTGCGCGGCGTTGAAACATGTTTACAGGCAAGTTGGCAACCTGGCAGGCACCTTGGCAACTCGAGCAACTGCAGGCCAAACTAACAGCCTGCCCACCCCCCTCTCTCTCTCCTACTCCCCTCTCTGCTTGTACTTTTATTTATTTAATTTTATTTTATGTTAATTTGAAACCTGTTTAATTACCAAGTGGCTTTTGTGGTAACTGCTGCATTTCCATTTGCAGCCAACTTCGATTTGGCATGACAAGAAATTAGCCACGATTGCGGATGCAGGCGATGTTGGCAGCGGCTGCATAATTACCACGCTTGTTATCAATATATTAGCCCATATATTTACTATTATTGGGGAGGCCCCCCCCTTCACCTGCTGCCCCCTCTCATAATTGCAAACTGCTGCCAAGGCGAGTGCAAACTTTTGCTTAGTTTTATTTCATTTTTGCCGCTAACGGCAAATTTAATCATCGTCATTTGTTGCATTTGCAAATGTTTGCACTCCTCGCCTTCCCCTCTCCCCCCTGCCCCTGCTGCCTAATGGCCTTAATCAATTTACGTTTTATGCAACGAGTTTTGGCCAGTTGGAATAATTATAAAGCCACAAAGTTGCAAAGTTGTTCGAGCCAATTAGCTGCAAAGAAAAAGAAGAGACAGAGAATCAAATTAATTGAGAGAGTGCGGACTGAATGCCAGTCAACATTGATTAAAGATCTTAACTGATTATAATAATAAATATATCAACTAATGTTAGTAAATGTGCTGCTTGCTCTACTCATCAATTAACTTCAGCTAATCAGGCTGCAAAGCGCCGCAGACTGTGCCCAACTGGAGATCAGGCAACAGGTTGAAAGCCACGCTATGTTGCCTCCCCCTGTCACTCATCCCTCTCCCACTTCTGCCTCTATGTTATCTCCCTCTATTAATGCCTCTCTTCTGCATTTGTTTTGCTCATCTCGTTCGTCTATTCATTTGCTTACCTAATTTAGCCGGCAATTTTCTTATACTTTTCCGTTCCTTTTCTTTTCTTTCCTCTTTTTTTTTGCCTCCCTTTTTCAGCCATTGCCTGCCGCATTTTAATTTCACTTTTCGCAGCAAATTTTCCCTCTGCTTTTCACGTTTTTCTTTTATTTTACTCGACGAGCAGCAGCCCGATGATGATGATGATGATGATGATGAGGCAGACGAAGATGAAGCTGGCAAACTTTTTAATGTCGCGCGGCTGCTGCTGCAGCTAATTTAGCCGGCGGGTGGGTGCAAGCTGAGGCGGTAGGGGAGGGGGTGGAGCGTGCCTCGACTTGGCGCACAGACTGTGGCAGGCAGTGTCTTTCTCTTGACTTGGTTTTGGCTTCATTTGCGCGCCCAGCTTGCCTGGCATTCTCTTGCTCCTCCACTTCCTCCTCCACTTCCACTTCCAGTTCGTCTTCATCTTCGTCCTTGGCTGCTTCGTTCATTTTCTTGCAATGAAATTAAAAACAGCAAGCAGTCGCTGCACACACACACACAGGCAGACGTACAATGACACTGCTTGCCAGACGCCACGACGCCGCCTGCAGCTTCCAAGTTTGTTTGCCTCCTGCTCCTTCCCAGGACTAAATGAAAATGAGTAAAGTTTGCGTTTTTCGCACCCACAGGGAAGCAGAAGGAGGGCAGAGAGCGGGGAAGAGGAAGAAGAGGAGTAGGAGCAGCAGCAGCTGCCACCGTAGGAGGCAGCCTTGAGAGGCAGCGTTGCCTCTTGTTGATTATGCACTTTGCGCCGGCACAACTTCATCATCATCTTTGTCCTTGCCTTGCTTATTAACCCAGTTTCAGTTTCAGTTTGAGTCTGTCTCCCTCTCTCTCCCTCTCTCTCCCTCTCTCTTCCTCTCTCTCTCTTCCTGCTTGCTCGCTCATTTCTGTCTGTTTCTGTGCCTGTGTGTGGGTTGTGGTGTTTATTTTTTGTGTCCTTGTTTTAATTTTAATTTTTGTTTGGTCTACGGTTCCTTTTTTTCTTCTTTCTTGTTGGCAATTTGGTGACGTCGTTGCTGCTTCTGCTTCTTCTTCTTCTGTTGCTGCTGTCTGGCTGTGTCGTCATCAAGTCTGTCTGCCTCTATGCCTGCCTGCCTGCCTGCCTGCCTTTGTTTCTAGGTCAAGAACTTGTGCCGGCTTTTTGACTTGTTTAGTGGAGGCACTCTCTTGCAGTCAGTGCAGACGTTGCGTATACTTAATATCTTAAAGTGAAGCGGGCTCCAAGGGGAATACTTGAGCTGTCGCTGCCCCTCCCCGCGCAATTTGTCCAGCTGCCTCCCCAGATAAATAGACGACGCATGAATAATTTGCACCGTCTTGATGGGCAACTGTCATGCAAATGACATCACGCACTATAGTCATCAATTCTTCTCTCCATAGCCAAATCCCCCGAAAACCCAAAGCAGTAGAAGAAGAAGAAGAAGAGGGAGAAGAAAAACGAATGAGAATAAAATGGAAACCTTCCACTTAAAGCTTAAGCAGAGCGAGACTTTGACAGGGTGTGCTCGAGTTGGAAATATTCGCAATTGCGAATCCTGTCGTATTTGTCACAAGGAGAGAGGGAGAGGAGAGGGGGGGGCATGTATATACACTCGTATTTGGATTGTAGACTCTGCCACGCAAGACATTATTATGATGGAATCCTATTTGTAACAAGGCAAATGGCAAAACGAACGTAGCGCTGCCAGTGCCAATGACAGGCAGCAGACGAGGCAGGAGATGAGGGAGGGAGAGGAGGCCAGGGGTAGCTGTATGTCATGGTAAATGCCAGGATTGTGTGTGTGTACGTGTGGGAGGGAGATGAGCAAGTTGCGATGCGCGTCGAGTAAATTATGCTAATGTCTAAATAATGCATATTCGATGATGTGGGGAGCGATAAACTTCAGCTACATATGTAAAGCAGATATGTACAGAACATGATATGTACACCTATATATACACATACATATACACACACATATACAGCAAAGTATGTATACATATTTGTGTAGAAAGTTGGCGCTTCTTCAGATTGATTTCGGTTGCCACACAAAAGACTGTGTGTAAATCATATTTATGCGTGGCTTCAAGTGCCGCAACTAATGATGGAAATAAATTCACGACCAGGACAGGACGGGACAATGCTGACTTTCAGCTGCCAACTGCCAAGAGCAGTGCACAAAAAAATATTGTAAGCAACTTGTAGTTGGGTGTAGCAGGGCGCACTGGGGGGAGGCGACTCACTCGACGGCGGCGCACAACATTTTTGGCTGCTTTTGACGCCAGGCCAATATGCAGTAAATCTGCCAGAATGTGCCTCTAGATTTGGCAACGCAGCAGACGACGTAGCCAGGAACAGAAGCAGGACCAGGACCAGCAGCAGCAGCAGCATCATGGCAGCTCGCTTGCCTTGGCTCCTTGAAATGGGTTACATATTTTATGCTTAATATTTTGCATTTTATTCCGCTGATGCGCGTGGAGTACGAGCCAGAAGAGCGGGGGCGGGGGGGAGAACGAGGCCTTTATGGCGCAAAGAGAACTCTTAACTGTTAACTGTACTGAGGGAAATTGAAAATTTATCCAGACTAACAAGAAAGCAAAGCAGTCGCAAAGAAATGAGCTTGATTTTGGTTTACAGCAGAGTTCCAATCCGGCAGATCTATTCCAATTTAGTCTATAACATTGTAGAGTGCAAATTGCTGCAGCTTTCTTTGCAACACGCAAAGTTCTCTTACTCACGCGGCACAAAAATCGATAACAAGAATTTTTGCAAAAAACACAATTTGCTTGTCAACCCTCAACCTCAACCCTGCTCGGAGCTCAACCCTGCCCGGGCCCGGGGTCTGTGCACATTGAATGGCACGCAAAACGCAACTTCAACTTAATTTGCATATTTTCCAACACTCACACACACACGCACATTGGGCAAAACTAATAAAAAATGCTGTACGTAGGTGACAGTAAAAACTCTCTCTCTTTCTCTCTGTCTCTCTGTCTCTCTGGCAACTCTGACAACTGACGTTTGCGAAAAATTTATGTAAATTTTGTGCGATCCCGAATCCGTTGTAGATCGCAGTGACTCTCGGGTTTGTTATTGATTTGCAGAGGAGGAAGGGGGGGAAAGTGTATTCGCTGTTGATTTGCATAATCGCCAGGACGAAGGATTGCGCAGCGACAGTGCCTTGTTAAAGGATTTGCGAAAATAAAACTCTACTTTCTCCCTACGTTCGCTTCTAATAAGCAAATTGATTGCATTGTTGACTCGCTCTCTCTCTCTGTCTGTTTGCCTGTCAGTCTGTCAGTCTGTCTGTCTGTGTGTGCGAGTGTGTGTTGGGTTGTGTGTACATTCGGTTAGGCAAATATTTTGCCAATGAGTAGCCTGACAGCATCTGACAGCTTCGCCTGCTCAGCTCAGCTCAGCTTGGAATACCTAAGTGAAAATATTTGAAAATTGGTTTTGGCGGCGCACCTGACAAAGGAAAACAGCATAGAAACTGCAGCAAATACAGACAGTAATGGAGATTGAGTTGCACGACGTGGGCATACCCTGTACTGATTTGCCTGCAAGTCATAACTAAGCAAAGCGAGCCAAGCAATTCATGTATGCACAGATATAAATTCAATTCCCTGCAAGACGACGTGGCAAGACGACAGCTACAGAAAGAGATGGAGGAGAAGGGGAGGGGGAAAGGAGGGAGGAGGGACTGCTTGGCAATCCTGTCAGACATTTTCTACATTTTGATATGTATTCGTATTTTTCGTTTGCCTGCTAAAAAGGATTACGCTAACACAAAGCAGTCGCGCAGAAAGAGAAGGCAAACGGCAAAAGCAGTCGACAAAGTCAGACAAGAAGACATAGAGAGAGTGGGAGAAAGGGGGGGCAGAGAGAGGGAGACAGACTGATAGAATATTTGGATTTTTGCACATGCCAATATGAGAAGCGCAGAGAAGCGCAAACCAAACCACCCCCACCCCGCCCAGTTAGAAGACCGAAGCAGTCTCGCATTTTCCATGTGTGTGTCCCACGCTTTTGTCGCATTCTCCTCGTTTTCCCTTTTCCACTCCTCTTTTTTTATGCCATCGTTGTCGCTGTCGCTTTATGCTTTGTTCGCCAAAGCAATCACCCCCGCACAGCGGTTGTCTCTGTGACTGTGTGCACGGCATGTGTGCGTGTGTGCGTGTGTGGTTGTTGTTTGTATTTGTACAGCAACCATCAAACATTTGCTCATGTGTCTTGTACAAGAACAACGTTCAAATGTGTGCGTGTGTGTGCGTGTGTGTGGGCAACAAATTTGCAAAAGCCAAAAGAAAATGGTCGGTCTGCTCTGCTCGGGGCGAGGGTTGCGCTGTCAAGGCGTGCTGTGGGTGGCAATTTCCACTTTAGTTAGCGGGTGGAAAGCGTTTTAGATTGAACTATGGCTGTCATAAATGGCTTTGCTGCGCATATCTAAAACGGCTTAAGTGCAGATTGATGGCAACGCACAAAGAGGCATTGAGTACACAAGCAGAAGTTGGAGTCGAATTAGTGCAGAAGCGAGTCGAGTGCAAAGGCAACTGATAAAGCTGATATCAGTTATCGGTTTTCTTGTGGAGAGAGACAGGAGTTTAAAGTCGGTGATAATATTTTAAACATAACTGAAGAATGTGGAGGTTTATTATATGTGATTTCACTTTAGGAATACTCAATAAAAATAATATAATAATAATAATCATAATCAATCAATAATATAATAATAATACATAATAATAATACAAACATTATTTTTCTTCAGAATGAAAAAATAAAACAAAAATTTTGGGAAGTTACTCTAATATATTAGAAACTTATAATTTGTAAGAGTTTCTCAAATTTTCCCTGATTAAATTGTGTTAATAATTCTCCAAGTTTCTTGAAGAATCTCAATTCAATATCAAACTCTAACAACCTATTCTAGTAACCTATTCTATCAACCTATTTAAACATCCTATTCACATAGCAACCTATTCTAACAACCTATTCTAGCAATCTCTGTTAGCAACCTATTCTGGCAACCTATTCTAACAAACTCTGTTATTCTGGCAACCTATTCTAACTACCTATTTTAACAACCTATTCTAACAACCTATTCTAACAACCTATTCTAGCAACCTATTCTAGCAACCTATTCTAGCAACCTATTTTAATAACCTATTCTAACAACCTATTCTATCGACCTATTCCAACAACCTATTTAAAAAACCTATTTTAGCAACTTAGTCTAACAACCTATTCTAGCACCCTCTGTTAGCAACCTATTCTGACAACCTTTGTTAGCAACCTATTCTGGCAACCTATTCTGGTAACCTATTCTAACTACCTTATCTAACTACTTATTCTAACAACCTATTCTTTCAACCTATTCTACCAACCTATTTTAGCAACCTATTCTACCAACCTATTCTAGCAACCTATTCTAGCAACCTATTCTAACAACCTATTCTAGCAACCTATTCGAGCAATCTATTCCAGCAACCTATTCTATCAACCTCTGTTAACAACCTATTCTGGCAACCTATTCTGGCAACCTATTCTGGCAACCTATTCTAACAACCTATTCTAGCAACCTATTCTACCAACCTATTTTAGCAACCTATTCTAACAACCTATTCTACCCTCTGCTTTCGCCAACTGAAACCTTCAGCTTGTTAACTACTAAGCTCATAATAGCCAGCATATCCGGCGTACTTATTCCGCTTGCAAACGTCGCCGTGCTCGACAAGCCTTCAAGCACTCTCATTGTGCCCAAAAACAGCGCGAATGCCAATCAATAATTGACAGCAGAGTCGCGCGTCGAACATGATTTGCAAATAATGCACTTGAATTTGCATAAGGCTTGCAAAAAAATAGAGAAGAATGCGAAACAATTTATGCAAATTAGCTTGCAACGCGTTGCAATTAAATCTGCTCAGTGGTAAAGAGAGGGAGAGCAGCTGCAGCACAAACTAGAATTCGAATCGGATACGACTCAGGTAGACAAAAAGCTCATTTGCATAAAGAAGCGGGATAAAAAACGAGAGTGAGTCGTGAAAAGTGAAAGGGGTTGAGCCGAGGGGTAAGCTTACCCCCTGAACTCTGACCCGACGGCAGCTCATTAGCATAAAATTAAAAAAAATCACAGGAAATTCTGATGCTGGCCGGGACTGCGTGCCTGCTTGTCTGCCTGTGCCGGCAGCTGGCAGCCAAGTTCAACGAACTGCGCCAAGTTGTCTCACTAACCCAAATTAAAATTATGTTAATGAACGAGCGAAGAGCGAGAGAGACGGAGACAGAGAGGGAGATTGTCTGCCGGCACAGCCAAATCACGGCCAAGGACGACGGCAACGTCCTTTTCGTCCTGTGCTTTTCATTTTGCCTAATGAGCGCGCGACTGCGACGCGGCGGCAACGCGAATCCTGGCCGTGACTCTGCCTCGCTGCTGCCTCTGCCACGGCCTGGTACGCGGCCTGTGCTGTGGCCTCTGCTGCTCCTGTTACTCCAACGACGCCTCTCATTAATTTCGCAGTCGCGTTTTTCGCATATTTCTGCTTTGCCTTCCATTTCCGCAACACAAAATTTCTCCTCTCCCTGTTTAATTTTCGTGTTTCATTTTTCACTTTGTACCGCGCTCATTTGGTGACGTCACAACGCCGGCCTCTCGTTCACACGTCTCTCTCTCTCCCTGTCTCGCTCTATTTCAGAGGCTCGACCTATGCCTCTCTGCGTTCTCTGTCGCTGTCTCTGTCGACGTCGTCGTCGGCGCTGTCGCTGTCTCTGCCGCCGGCAGCGAGTGCCTTCGCATAATTAAGATTTTAATTTATGCAATTATTTTGCCGGCTGTGTGCGAGAGTCCCTTTTACGGCCGTATATAGGCCAGACGACCACGAAGGATTCTTGTTGCCTTGTTTTGGTTTCTCTCATGTAGAGTTATTTCCCCGGCTCGGTTCGTTGGGTGCGGTTGTGTTTTTGTTTAGCTCGAAACTGATTTAATTGCCGCAACAGAAACATTTCACTTTATACTGTATGAATTACTGTAAGTGTGTGAGTAACTCCTAAACTTGTGGTTTTTATGAGATCAGCGAAGATATACGAGAAGCAACTTAACGATTCTTAATTTGAAATTTATTACGTTGTGCCAGAACTATAAAATTGTTCGCAATTAAATTTTTTATAGTGTTTGTTAAATTTTATAAATAAATATTTAGTTAAACACGTTGTTAAATAGAAGAGCAACTCAAAATAGAAAGGAGAAGAATTATAAGAATTATTTAAAACTTCTTGCACAGCATTAAATATCAAATTGATATTTTGAAAATATCATTTGAAAAATAATATAATAATAATACAAAATAATAAGCACTTTAATTCAATATTTAATTTATGAATAATAACTATATTTATTCAATATTTTTTTTTTAACCAATAATAATAAATCCGTATTTTTTTAAGTAACTTTATTACTTCAGTTTCGAATATTCCACTTTCATCTATTAAACTTCTTTCGATTTAAAATATTTTATTTCTTTAAAAACTCAAGATTAAAAAAACTTTGCATTTTTTAACGACACTTACCTGCTTTATAAATTTAAAATAATTTGTATATTTTTTTTTTAATTTGTACATTAGTCATGAGTAATTATTTCCGAAATCCACTTTTAATTAAAAATATATTTCATCTTCCAAAGTTTATTATATCGCACAGTATATTCTATAATGTTCACTTAAAAAATCCCAGTAGAGTAGTCAGTATTATCCTTGGGATATGTTAGCTTGTGCTGTGGTGATAGAGCACAAGGAACAACCGAACCGATACACGTTCCGTTAAGAAATGATTTCGACTTTGACTCCAAAAATACTTTGGCGCTCAGTTCAGTTGGCGGCGTTTCGCGTTTCTCGGTTTCTTATCACACGCACACGGATTGGAATTGGAGTAATCACGCAAGATGAAGGCGGCGAGAGTTCGCGACGTCGTCGTCGTTGTCGTTAGCAGCGACGTCGCTGCCAAAGATGAATTTCGAAATGTCGTCAAGTGGCAGGCCTAGAGCAGCAGGCCCAAGACCAAGACCAAGGACAGGACAGTTCAGGACAGGACAAGACAGGACAGGCCACGACAGGACAGGACAGGACGCACCAGTCGGGCGCAAGGCCCAACTGCTACTGCCCACTGAGTTGTCGGCTGCGTTTGTTTTCGCGCTGTGGCGGCGGCACTGAAAGCACTCGAGCAGCCGCAGCCGCAGCCGTCGCACGTCGATTTGCCACCCCCGAATTGCCGTCAAGTGCGAGGCTGCGCTGCAGTCGCCGCCGGCAGCGTCGGCCATGAAGTTCAAGTTCTGCGCATGCGCACTTGACGCTCTCAGCAGGAGCAGCAGCAGCAGCAGAAGCGGCAGTCGCCTTACCCCCTCAGGTGGAAATTTCCCCTTAGAAGAAAAAAAAACTGCAGCACGCTTCCAGGCGTCGCTGTCGTCGTTGACGTCGACGTCGTCGTGGAAAGCGCAGTGCGTGGTGCGTGCTGCGTGGGGTGCGTTGCCCCTGCGACGCGGGCCATTGGGCAAATCCACCACAGTTTTGAACTGCCTTTAAGCAGAAGCCCAGCGGAGTCGCGTCGAGTTGAGCCGAGCCGAGTCGAACTGTGCCTTGTCTTGCCTTGCTCCATCAATAGTTGGAAGAGCTACTGCTGCTGCTGCTGGTGGTGGTGCTGCTGCTGCTGCTGCTGCTGGCGCCTTATCAGGCCGCTGCCAGGCCACGCATTTTGTCATTTTTTGGTTTTGCGCACGCAACAAAGGCAAACAGAGGCGCCACAGCGAGGCGGCAGCAGGCAGTGGGTGGCGAGGCAGCGAGGCGACGGCGCTAAACTGAGCAGCTGAAGTAGAAATGCTTATACGCTGGGGATTTGAGCTTTACAAGCGTAACAAAATATGTAAAAAGAAATAAAGAAAAGCCCCGGCATGAGAGCACACACAAATGCACACACACACACACACAGTTGGTTATATCTCTCTCTGTGTATGTGTGTGTGTGCTGGCGTATCTATGAAGTTCCTTCCGTTTGCCGCAGACATTTGCGCCAAGTGTTCGCTTGCCGTTGATGAATGATAGATGGATTATGATTTTGTTTGGCGCAAATTGAATTTTGCATATTTCTTACGCTTTACAAGCAGCCACCCCCCCCTCCCTTTCCCTGCCTCCCTCTCGCTGTAAACCTGCCAAATATTTAGACAGTGCAAATAATAAAGAGAGAAAGAAAAATCTGCTCAACTGCAATTTAAAGTTGAGTCTGAAGTGTTGAGGCCTTTTCAGCCTTTTCAGCCGCTTCAAGCTGTCAACTTTTTCGATGGCTGCATTCGTTTGGCAGCGGAAATCAAGTTAACGAAGTAAAAATGCAAAATGCAACAGCAGAAGAGCAACAACAACAACAAGCACAGTAGCCAACATGCCAAAAGCAGCAGTAGAGGAGAGGAGGCAGCGGCATAAGGGAAGTGCCTCAAATCGATGCAGAACCAAAAATAAAACAGCTACAAGCAGCACAGGCCCAAGAGTTGCTCGGCTTTAATAAAATGATTGCAGTGAAAATGGCAAAGGAATTTAAGTGAAGAATATTTGTAGAAATTGCAGGAAATATACAAACATTATGAGTTTAAAAGATTTTTGTGATATTTGAGGCTTTATTTGCAACTTCATATGACTTAGTTGCAGCTTAAGAACTTCAGCTTATTGAAAAGGAATTTGCACATATTTTAAAAATAATTTTAGGGCAACTTAAATGCAGTTGAAATAAAATCAAACTACAGTTAAATGTTCTGAGTCTGTTTCTTGTATATCTTGTAAATTTGTAGCAGGCAGAAGAAGGCGTGGCTGACACCACAGACTATATACTATACATTCTTGATCAAGATCACTTGCCGAGTCTATTGAGTCAGGTCCATCTGTCCAGTTTCCAACTGTTATTAGAGCTAGTTTTAAATTAAACTCATGCTAAATTGTCTTAATAGTACGCATTCTTCACTTAATAATAAAAAAATATATATATATAATTTCAAATATACCTACAACTTTTTAATCACTAACTTAAGTTTCAACCTCGCTTTGACCTTGATTTTCAGCTTGAATTGTTAGCCTTTTTTCAGCTGCTATCGCTTGTTTAATTGACTTAAGAACGCTGCCTTTCTGCGGTTGTCAATGCAAGAGTAACTCGACAATATATTCGCTTTGGCTGCTACCACGCCTCCTCCTGCCCCTCCTCCTGCTACTTTTGCCTCTGCTTGCTCTTGCTGCATTCGTTAGTTGCGCTGGCTGCTGCCACATTTTGTTGTATGCGCCACGTTTTATGGCGTACTCTGGCAACGGGGCTGGTAAGTAGCTGCACTCGAGCAATGCTTTTGTAGTTGTTGCTGCTGCTGCTGCTGCTGCTGTGATGCATGCAACATACTTTTATGGATCAGCTGCAACTTCAGCAATGGAAAACAAGCAACAACAATGCGAGGAACTGCCATGCCGAGGGGTAGGTTTAACTTTCAGTTGTGATTTGCCCAGCCAAGGCAAAGCCAAAGCCAAAGCTTTTGTTGTGAACACGCACACACACACACACACACACACACACACAGATAGATATTTTATAACTATATAAAACATACTGTGCAGTTGTCGACTTTTATAAGCAGCAAATTTTTATTTCCCTCTCATACTTTTGCTCAGCATTCGCATGCGTCATAACTCAATAAGCAGCAGCAAAGGCAGCCATCAAAAGCTGCTGCCACTGCCACTGCTGCCACTGGAGCTGAGGCAACTGTAAGCTAACTGTAATCCTAATGAAACTACAACACATATTATGCATATTGCTCTGAGCCTGTTTCCCTGGCAACATTTGCATGCAACAATTTGGCCAAATATAAAAAAAGAAACACGAACGGAGCCAAAAGGAAGTTGTATAGGAAAAACTATGTGCTGCAAACTTGAGCAAAACTGGAAAACTCCTGGCTTCGTTCATCATCAGAACTCGCTTCTACACACATATGAAAATACGAATACGAATACGAGCAGAGCAGCAGCAACAGCATCCACTCATCGTCGTCATCTTGTTGCCCGTAGTGGAATTTATTATAAGATCCTTTTCTTCTCTTTCAACTGAATGCGGAAAAACTCGTTGTTGTTGTTGTTGTTGCTGTTGTTGCTTTAGCTTGCATGAATATTTTCTACAGCATTAAAAAGGCATTTCGAGTTATTTGGCTCACAAAATATTTTATTATAATTTCTGTATAGTTAGCCAGGCATGTGTGGAGAGGAGGGGAAGGGAGGGAATGCTGTCCAAGTAGTTGGCGATTTTGTGTGCTCAACTTTGGCATCCAATAAGCAAAATTCCTGAGCAGCGACTAATGACCGTAAAGCCGCTGGCAAAAGCCAATCAGCAGAGGGGTAAGCAGTGTGTGTGTGTGTGTGTGTGTGTGTGAGTGTGTGTGTGTGTGATGTAGCAGGCAAATTGCGTTTTTAGTATCATTAATCTGCCACACTCGAGGCAAACGTCAGCGTCAGGCATCGAATTGGGCGAATCGGGCGACGACTCAGTCCACAAAAGGGAACATTAATTTCCTCTGCTCAGACCCAGACATTACCTAGGCAGCGATTTGCTCGATCCGATAGCTTTAGCTGATTGCACAAATGAATCTGCAGCAGCAGAAGGCGTGGCTGCCTCCCACTCTCTGAATGAACTCAAACCCAAATTCAGTCAAAGTATTTGGGCCAAGAGTTTAAAGCGCTCAAATGCGATTATGAAGCGGGGGCATCCTTTAGGCAGGCGCAGGCAGGAGCAGAGGCGGGGCAGGCAGGATGATGGCAGGAAGCAGGCGTAGCGCAAGCAGCTCGTAAAGAGCCGGCAGCGACTGTGGCAAGTGTGTGCCAAGTTGTGTCTACACCACATTACGCATACGCAGCGTGTCGCGTTATGCCTGTTTGATGTTTAAGCCGCTCGGCGCATGTGTGTGTGTGTGTGAGTGTGTATGAGTGTGTACATGCGTGTGTGCGTTGTTCTTTATGATGACATGCCAAACATTTATGCAAAATGCTAATTTAAAGCCAAAGTCTTAGACATTTTAAGCGCCGCAGACGACGCTACAAGAGGTGGCAACTTGTGCCTCCCCCTGTTGTTGTTGTTGTTGTTGTTCTTGTGCGGTTGAGAGGGCACAGGCACAGTGGAACAGGGTGGAGTAAGAGGTGCATGTAGTTGCAAGTATATTAAGATGTGCTGTGGGGGGTGAAAGAAAGCGCAGAATAGGTTTGACCAAATTTGAAGCAATTTAAAAGAGATTAATAAATAAAAGACAATTAAAAGCAAATACTAAACAGTTATATATATACTTATACTTCTCAATGCTTTAGCTAATTCTGCTTCTCTATTTCCATTACTTAATTAGGCTACTTGGCCCACTGTAGCGCCTAGGTAAACGCCTTCTCATCAGCATAACTCGTCATGCATAACTCTGCAGCTCGAGCGCATGTTCTACAAATGTCCCATAGGCTGCTTGCCTCACTGACTGCCAGACTGCCAGACTGACTGCCAGACTGACTGAGTGACTGACTGAGTGACTGACTAGTAGCGTGCTTGGTAGTGGCAACTGAAACTGGAAACTGGGCTGTCATTTGCTTGGCACGCCTTTCGATGCCTTTAATGCATGTCGCTGCCATTTTGCCGAGCACTCAACTTGATTATGCGAAATATTGAAAATGGCTTAACAGGAAATTAAGCAAAAACAGCAGGCAGAACAGGAGGATGAACAGCAGCAGCAGAGGAAGAGCGAAGGGGCAGGGGGGGTGGCGAGCTGATCTCAATCTGGGAATGCGAATTTGATATCGAACTGGTGCAAATCTTAAAGGGAAATTAGCTGCGAAAATGCTTAACGAATGCCAAATCGAATGCCCGCTTGACATAAAGCTCTCCCCCCCTGCCCCCTCTCCATATATGTGTGTGTTTGTGTGTGTGTGTCTTTGTTGTTGCAAAATGTTTATTGTAATTCGGCAAGTATTTGTGGAATATGAATTGCGAGTATTTGCATAAATGAAATGTGTATGTAAATGGCAACTCGTAATGCCAATCAATCACCCCAAAAAGAGCGGGCACACACACTCACACACACACACACACATACGCAAGACTCCTCCCACAGTCACACACAAAACCAATAAACTAAATTCGCATGGAAAAAATGTGTTGGAAAATGAAAAAAGAATACGAAACGTAGCAGAAATCGTCAACAACAACAAAATACACACACACACACACGCAGAACATGTGAAGGAATATGTAAGAGAGTGTGAGTGTGTGTGTGAGTGAGTGAATGAGTATGGGGTGTATTCCAACCCTTATCCTTGGCAGGATATTACATGCTTCAACAATGTTGTAGCATTCCCAATAACAACAACAACAGCAACAGCAACAACAATAAGAGCTACAGCAGCAGCAGAAGCAGCGCTTGAGCATTCCTGCCGAAAATGAAATTCTGTTTTGCATTTTATGTCGACGACTCCGAAGCCAAAAGCATAAAGAAGCACAAGATGAGAGGAGGCAGCGGGCAGCAGCACGAGGCTGAGTACAAGAGCCAAACCAGCCAAAAACATGACGAGCAAAGGAGAAGCAGCAACAGCAGCAGAAGCAGCAGCAGCAGCAGAAGAAAAAAATGAAATCTAAACAAAATGCGTTCGAGCGTGTGTGTTCAATTACAATGTGTGTGATTGCTGCGACTCGCTGCGGGGGCAGGAGCTGCCGAAAACCGCCCACACACCAGCACACACACACACCAGCACACACACAGTCGCTGACATAAAAATTTACAATGCGAAATAAGCGAGCGAAACGCTTTTTGTTTGCCCGGCAAGCGAGCGGCAGCAGTATCAAGCATGCGGACCCGCACCCGGTCCCAGAGCCCGAGCCGAGCGGAGCAGAGCAGAGCAGAGCGACCATCCTTATGCAAATAACAGCGAGGGCACATAAAAATAAAATAATAACAATACAATATTTTTTGATGACAGCCGACAACAAAACGTCGTTGGACAGCCCCCGTTACGGACCCCTCCCAGTCCCTCCCAGCCCACTCTCCCGCTGGCAGCCATTGCCCCATTTCGGTTTCGAGGCGCACTCGAAAAAGACAGCGCATAAAAGAAAGGTTTAATCGACGCGCATTTCACGAGCAGCAGCAGAGGAGAGAGCAGGAGAGAGAGGGGGCGTGGCCTGTGCGGTGGCAGAGGGGGGTCGGCGGTCGCAACACTTTAAATGTGTTTTAGTGGAAATTGTGAAATTTTCTTATGGCACCATCATGATGCGTCATCAATTTGGATTTTATGTCGAAGCTGTACGAATTTTCCAACGGGGCCTCATAAACAGCTGCGGAACGTGTTGGCAGACGGGGCAAATCTCCCCCACCCCACTGAACACCCTTGTCCCCCTTTGTCCAATGACAAAATTCGAGAGCAGATATAAATCTGTGACAATGACAGAGATTCCCTTTAAAGGCACTCGGAAGCAGATAAGCTGTTTGCAAGAGAAACTCTGTTATTGCTAAGGATCTTGAGATTGAAAGTAAGAGAGCTTAAAGGGGAATTATAAACATCACTATGATATGGTGAAGTAGGTTTGCTAACATTATTTAATTGTTTCACAATGAGATAAATAATATTTTATATCATCTGTTTGTTCTTTTTGCAGTTACTCAAAGATATTCAATAAATATTTTCTATTCCACTTCAAATAGGAAAAAACATTATGAAGTTTTACTGAAACAATTAGAAACTTGTCTATGATATACTCAACTAATGTATAAAATATTATTCAGTAATTTTAATATCATCAGAAGTAATTTAATATATGAAATATATATTCTTTTTGCAGTTACTCAAAGGTCTTCTAAGAATTCGTTCTACTTAGAGCAGAACAAACAAAGCAGTTGATATTCAATATCATATATTTGTTCTTTGCTCAGTTACTTCTCAGTAACTCAAAGATATTCCATAAATACTTTCAAATGCATATAGAACCCTTAGAAACAAATCTATGATATAGTCAACTGAGTTTCCGTAACTTGATTAACTAATTTAATTATCACTTAAGTAATTTCGCTTATCAACTCTAAATTCACTGCTCAATTACTCGTAGGTATTCTTAGAATTTGTTCTATTTAATGCAGTACAAACAGAACATTAGCAAATTCTTGTGCCACGCCCTCTCGTAGGGTCAAAGGCCCCACACACATAACGCCTGGCTGGGCGCACATGCAACTCAAACCCAAGAACTGAGCTCACAAATCAAACTCCTCGCATGGCGAATGCAACAATCTAAATAATTATTTTTGCATACAAAATGTTAAGCAAACAAGCAAAAAGAGGAGAGAGGAAAGGGGCAAGGGGTTGCGAGGAGCAGGGACAAAAAGAAACTGAACAGTGAAATCACATTTGAATAACAATCATGCCGCATGCAAGTTATTTTGTCGATTCGAGGGGAACGGAAGCGTTGAAGAGATATTGAAAATATGAAAAGAAATACAGAACGACAGAACGACAGAACGAGAACGCAAAGAGAAGCGAGTGGAGAAGAGAAGTGAAGCGAGGGAGAGAGAAAAATAATATAAAACACGCGAAATCACAAAGAATTCATAATAAGCGTCATTGTCATGCGAGAAATGAATAAAAATCAAACGACAACAACGAGCCGAGCTTGTTGAAAAGGTAGAAAGGGGTACGACAAGGGGCGAACAAGAGAGGAGTGTAGGGGGAGAGGGAGAGGGAGCTCGCATAGGGAATGTTGAATGTTGAATTGAATGTGTCGCACAGGATGCGTGTGCTCGTTTATGTGTGTGAGAGTATTTCCAAGGATCGTCAACAAACATCATCTGCATATGTGAAAGGAGCAAGGAGCAAGCGACTGCCTGCCTGCCTCACTGCCTCTGCCTGCGTGGGCTGCATGAATTTTAAATGCCTTTGCCAAGGAGCAGCTGAAGTAGAAGCTGAAGCCGTTGCCATTGTGCGCCAGTGGCAAGCGGAACGCGCCACTTCATGCAGGATGTGCCCGGTCTGAACCCATCGATACACAGTTCGGGGCGCACGTCCTCAACCTCAACCTCACCTCCAGTCCACTCATTTCATGCTCATGCTGACGCACCTGAAGCACAGCGAAGCAATCGCCTTGGCCAACATTGACAAATTGTCGCCCGTCGCTTGTGGCATTTAATTTCCACGAGATGCGGCGGCAACAGTTGCTGTCATAAGTGATTTCATTAAACGTGCCACCAGAGAGTAAGAGAGAGAGGGAGAGTGCGAGGCAGCAGCAACAAGTGGCAAGCGCAAACTTTCAGCTGAAAGTAAAAACAAATTAAGCTGCAAATAAATGAGGCGACGCTGGTGACGACGACAGCAGCAGCAGCAGAAATAATTGAGGGAATTCCCACGAACGCGCCAGACAGCTTAAAAGGACGAAGCTGCAGATGAAGAAGAGAAGGCGCGGGGATGGGAGAAGGGACGACGAAGTAGCAGGCAGCGCCAGACACTTTGACATAATTTCCCAAGCAGACGAGGACGTCGCTGCCGCTGCCAACGTCAACGACGACGACGACGGCGCCCGCACAAGGACACGACCATAACCAGCCCCAACAAAGTTTTAATTAATTGCGCTGAACACACACAGGCAACACTCACACACACACACCCACACGCAGCGACACCAAATGAAAATGAGGCAAAGCACAAAAAGTTAAGGGCAAATTTTCATTTTCATTTTCACGTACACAAAAACACTGAAAATTCGCCCGAGCACGGGGGGGTGAGCTGCGAGGTTGCCGAGCTGCCTGGGTGGGTGGTTTGGTTGTGGGTGCCAGCAGAGACACAAGAAGGGAGTTGAGACATTGACTGAGGCAGCAAGGCAGCCTTAATTTCATTTGCTACTTGAAGCAGCGCCTTATGCTTTTCTCTTCTGCCACAATCTACGCTGGGCTTAGGCTTGGCATAGATACTAATTGCTGTGAACTTATTAGACCTATTTCCTGCTCTTAAATTAAGATATTTGTTAACTAACAAATGATATAGGCAGCAACTTGAAATTAAAGAGATAGCCTTAGCTATCAGTTCAGCAATAGTATCTGTATTCATAAGATATACAGAATTGATAAAGAAACTCTAAGCAACACTAGGAAAGCGTCGACTTGACAAGAAAGAGCAAAAAATCTTAGAATTCCTTACTAGCAATAGAGCTTAGCAGGGGTACAGTGGATAGTACTGTCTTGCTACAGATCTACTGATGTTTTACTAAGGTCTCCGTACAGAACTCAGTACCAATTAATCAATATAACTAACATCTATTGGACATGCCAAGGTTACACTCCTTCTTTCACTCTCTCTCCCTTCCTGTCTCTCTCTCTTCCTCTCTCTCTCCCTCTCTTTTCCTCTCTCTCTATTTATTTTTCCATCTCTTTCTCTCTCTCCCTCCTTCCCTACACTGCACTGCCTGCCTAACTTATCATTAACAGCAAGTTCTGAGAGGTTTATCGTCCCTTGGAGTTTGCCTTGTCAAGTGCAAAAGTTTTCAGCCTCCGCAAACCCTCACTCCCCTCGCCGCACACTTTCACTTTCGAAATTTTTGCGTAAACACACAAAAAAGGAAGAAAGAAGAAATGCTGGGCAGACTTTATTTGCCACAGTTCGATAGCGGTTCAAGCGCCATAAAGAAAGCTGCATCAAATTATTAAAAGTAAAGCATAAAATCCTCAATCAAATTCATGAAGCGTGAAGGCAAAGACAATGCCAGCGATTCAGGTAGCTGGAGATGATATAGGGGCAGCTATGCAGATGCAGTCGGATGTTCCCTGGGCCATATGCAGATCCCACATCAGCAATTTGAGCATGAAATCTAGTCGGATACATCGCGTGTATTTGCTGTTTATGAAACTCTAATTATATCGAAACCGCACAGACACTCGAAACGGAGTTACAACTGTGCTCCGGAACAGGGTCTCTCTGTCTGTGCGTAGCGAGCGATGGAAAGTCAGGTACCCCCCACTCCACACGGTCTGTCTGCATTTGCAGTGTTACCCTCTGGCAAACTGGTACGACAGCAAAACCAACAAACATACACACACACACACGCAGAGATAAAGAGCGAGAGGATGCTCTCGAAACCCTTTTGTTCTGTCTATTGTCTGGCGTGCCATGCGAAGGCGATTTATTGCCGATTTGCGCCGAAAATCGAAAGTGGTTTGTGCGCATTTATCGATAGATAGGCTCGCCGAAGGGTTGTGCCAGGGGTGGGGGGTGCGGTTGTGCATGGCATTATTGTAAATTTGCCTTTTAATTTACGTTACGCCGATTTTAAACAATGCTCGCATCGCGAAATCAAACTATGAATATTCATAATACCCCCCGATGCCAACTGACAATTGTTAATGGGCGAGCATATGTTAAGCTCAGGGCGCAGGAAGAGGGAGGGGCCGACGGGAAACGGGCACTGTTATCTCTATGAAACAACAAAATTGTTGATTTATGTGCCCCGTTTTGAATTTTACGCCGATTTTTCTCTTTATGTGCTGCGCGAATTAACATGCTGCTTGTTTTTTAGGTCATATTTTATGATATCACCGATTTTACAGGATGCTCTCAAAGGGTTCAGTTTGGTTTGTGTTGTTTTTGAAATAGGTTTACACTAGTTTGCAAATAGGTTACTTTGTTGGTTTTTGAAGTGGTAAGTATAAGAAACCTTTCATTTTGTACTGCAAATGAAATCCCTGGGTCTTATGTTTTTTAGGTCATATTTTATGATATCACCGATTTTACAGGATGCTCTCAAAGGGTTCAGTTTGGTTTGTGTTGTATTTGAAATTGGTTAACACAAGTTTGCAATAGGTCACTTCTTTGATTATTGAAGTGGTATGTAAGAAGTGTTATATAAGAAACCTTCTATTCTGTACTCCAAATGAAATACACTTGAGCTTATAAAGTGTTTGTTATCTTGTTTATATTCTATACGTATGATATCTTAGGCTTTTTTCGGATTCCTAAGGGTGTTAGTCTTGTTATGGAAGAATTTTTGCAAATAGAAAAGAATTCTTTGTAGGAAATTAAGCAATAGGAACTTTCTTTTCGAAGATCTCAAATGAAATCCCTAGAACTTACAACCTCCATGATTTAAGTGCTATATTTTACGTTACTATAGACCCTTCATGGGTTTCTAAAAGGGTTTCAGCATATTTTAACTGAGCTTCGACTAGTTTGATAACAGATATAATTTCAAAATTAAAAATTTAGCAATAGAAACTACTTTGCCCGACTTCTTCGTTACATTACATGATATCTAAAACACCTCATAGGTTGCTAAAGAGTTTCAGCTTGCCAAACAACCTATTTCCACTGGGACAAGTTTGCAAATGGCATCTTTGCTTGCGCAATTGCCAAGTAGCTGAAACAAACTTCCTTTTCGTAGATCCCATAATGCAAATGAAATCCTGAGGACTTAAGCAGCGGGAAGACCCGCTCATCAATCAAATGTCAGCGACTTAGGCCGGAACGCACGGAAATTTGTCAGCTGATAAGCCCGCGCCATGCAGGAGGAACCTCCTCGACTAGGCCTACGTAACGACGACGACGACGATTGATGTGGGCATTACGTGACCTGCCGCAGGCGGCGGCATTGCGACTAGTTGAAGCTGCCCCTGACAGAAAGGGGTTTCTCTGTTTTGGCATACGTATTTGCCTCGTTATTTATGCGCCTGCGTAAACGCCTCGCAAGAGACACGCCACGGCGGCACACACACGGAAGCTGCAAGCGATGCGCCTACCTGGGCAACCCCTTGGCTCGGATGAGCTCGCAGCGGGCTGCATAAATTACAATTTATGGCGATTTGCATGAGTGAAACACGCTGGGATGAGCCCAGGCCCAGGCCCAGGCACAGGCACAGGCACAGTCCCAGCTGCCACATGCCCCGCTCAACTGCAACGCTGCGTTCAGTTTGTGCGTGAAGTTCGCGAGGAGAGGAGTTGCGCGTGAGGAGGCCAGCGATGCGTCGTTCTCGTAAATTAACAGAAGTTCTCGCAATGGAAACGTAATGAAAACGTTAGCTGCAGGCGCCACGCATGCGTTCATTTTACGGTCAAGTAGCAACGCTTCCCTCTCTGCCTCCTCGCTCCCTCTACAGACACTTGTGAATGGCGGCCCTTTGATGCCACACACTCGCTCTCATGTGTGAGCTCGTCGCACTCGAGTCAAGTTAATAATACGAAAGAAATCACTTTGTGCATTGTTAAAAGTTCTTAAGCCGCGCCTCAAACAGACTCGCAGACGGCGCTGCATATGAGTAACTAGTGTGTGATATAGAGAGAGTGGTGGGGAGGAGGGGGGCAAACAAAGTTGTTTGTGCTAGCGCTTTTGTGGTTCCTCCTGCCCATAAGGTAGTCATGGTCGTCGTCGTCGTCGTCTTCAGCTATGGCTCCTCTCCAGTTGGGCGCCAGCAAACTTTGCTGTTTGCAAAGTTTTCCTTTTTTTCGCTGGCAGTTTTTTGCGCCATTTCTTTGTCGAGCTTTTGCCGAGCTGCGTAAAACTTTTCACTTTGACTCGACTTTATTGTATTTCTAATACTTTGCCTTTCTACCAGCACCAGCAGCAGCAGCAGCAGCGGCAGCAGTGGCAGCATGTGAACAATGTAAGCAGCCCAACACGTTGCCAGCACA
This sequence comes from Zaprionus ornatus, assembly GCA_018904035.1. Lineage (NCBI taxonomy): Eukaryota > Metazoa > Arthropoda > Insecta > Diptera > Drosophilidae > Zaprionus > Zaprionus ornatus. The sequence goes on from JAEIFZ010000200.1 coordinate 786,341, forward strand.
CTGTGCAAGCAGCTATGAAAATGTGCTGCTGCCCATCGCAGTCCCCGCTCCCCTCTGCCGGCCTGCTCTCCACACAAATTGTAGACAATTGAAAATTTTACATTTTATGACGCTGCGCAATTTGTGGCTGAAGTTGCAACTGCCCCTTGTGCTCCTGCTTCCCCTCTTTGCGCAACTTTTCAGCAGCGGCGACTTAAGCAAATTGTAGCTGGAGTTGGAGCTGAAGTTGGAGCTGGAGCTGGAGATGGACATAAAGCTGGAGCATGGTCAGGTAGCTGGAACGTGATAGGGCAACTACTATAACTGCGACGGCACATGTCGAGCAGCGGTTCCACTGGACACTCTCGAGATCAATTAGTGCGATATGCCTTGAGTTTGATGTGGCAACAATGGGCAGATAAGTTGAAGCTGCCTGCTGCAGGTGAGATATGACGGTGCTAAGTTGCTTAAAGAGTAGATAAGGCACAACTTAAGAGTTGAGAGTTTTCAATAATAACTGCAATTTGGAATTACATTGTGTAGATTGTGTAGATCTTTATCTTTTATTAGCGTTAAAGTGGCTGCGGTTAATTGCGAAAGTTTTCGAAAATGAAGTATAGAGGGAAAGGTATAATAGAGAGAATGAGGTTACTTTAGTGTCTGGTGGCAGGGGAAAATATGTAGATAAAATGAATAGAATAGAATACGTTGAATAACTATGCCTTATTTCTCAATTCAATTCAAATCAGTTCATTCATTTTGTTGCTATGAAGAACTTGTCTTAAAAGGATGTCACAAGTGTAAAGAAATTAATGTTTATTCTCTAGAATTTGATAAATTGCTTTCTGTATTTTCTTTTTATATTTTTGTTTCTACATTTAGATGTAGATATGATCAGTGAATATTCTTAATTGCTCTTTTTATTTGAAACCATTTTAACAAGTATAAAATGACTCTATCTTTAAGAGTTTTTTGTTTTTCTTTATAATACCAAATAACTAATCACAACTTTCTCTTTCATATCCCAACTAACTCTTTCATAGATTTCAAGTTGCAACAAAGTACTCTTAAAGCTCTTTCATTAATTAAGATATACTAAAGTCTCAAATAAGTCTCATGTTTAACCATTGACAATGTCTCTAACTTTTTTGTCTAGATATGAAACTGCAATTTCCTCTCTTTAATTACATTTTTAAATCATAAATTCCTCTGCTAAACTCTTTCACCCAGCAAACTCTTACAAGATTAAGTTAGCATTGTTTGAAATGGATTTTGCAATTGACTGCAGAAAATTGAATTGTTTACCTCGTCCAATAAAATTAACTTCAATTAGAGCGCGACTCTCCACTCGCGTCACACGAGAACTTTCGTCACAAGAACCCATTAAAAACTGCCAACCCACTGCCAATTTGGCCAGAAAGGCGAATTGGAAACACATTCGCAGTGCGAACAGAGAACGAAACAGGACAGAAGGAGAGAGTGGGGTAGTGGGAGAGAGAGGTAGCTAGAGGGTACGCTGCTCGTTTGGACTCTTTGACTGTTTGACTCGACTCGTCGAGTCAAATGAAATGTGATGAATTGTGTAATTTGGACTGAGAAATGGCATTTGCATGCGAGGCATCCCAAAGTGAGCGAAATTTGTTTGGTCTGCACTAAAAACGCAAAGAGGCGAAAAGAACCGAACCGAACCGAACTGAGCAAAAACGTGGCAAACTGGCAACTGGCGAGAACTGGCAACTGGCAACTGACAGTTGGCGCTGCCAAAAGCTGCGGCACTCACATCTCATTAATTTGTGATTGATACGCTCTGCCATCGTTGCCTGCTCCCCCTTCTCCTGCTTCTCTGTCTGTCCCTCTGTCTGTCTGTCTGTCTGTGTGTTTGTGCGTAAAGCGTCACAAATGAAATTGAAGTGTGTTTGTGATCCCATTACAAATAAGCGAACGCACTGAGCCAAGTTCTTAGCCCGGTTCGCTGGGGTTCGTCCCCCTCCTCCTCCTCCTTCTCCGTCCTCCTTCCTCCTTGACGCATTTGATGGATTTGCACGCGTTGTGACACAAGTCACTAAAATATCTTATTACACACACGCACACACACTCGCACGTATGGCTGCTTGGCAGCCATTTTAATTTTAGCACACACGCGCGTTCGTATAGGCCGCATAAACAAACAGGCAACAGGACACGGCAACAGGACTCGCGAACCCCGTGCAACATCCTCAGTTGTCTTCCATTTATTTTTCAACTTCGATTTTCACTTCGCTCCTCGCAGTTTTTTGCAAATTGACACCCTCACACACACACACACACACACACACACACCGCGAGCTTGTTAGTGTGTCCTGACTGTCGTTGTTGTTGTTGTTGTTGCGTCTATCTGGCTGTCAAGCTGCGGCAGCTTCATCAATGTTGCTCGCATGCCGGAAGCGTGAAAATCTACAGCGTTCAGCGCAAAGGGAAAAGTTCACAAATGGAAAATTACGGGTGCACACGTGCAGCATACACACACACATACGCACACCCACCCTGGCAGCAGCACTCACCCCCAGCCCTTGATCCGTCCCTGTTCGTTCGTTTGTCATTTCAGGTTGTTTTATTCAATTTCGTCGCAAGCGAAATTCGCAAAAAACTCTTTGAAAATACAACGCGCAAAATGTCATGCGATATGTCACACATGTAGCTGTAGCTGCCACACCCCCCCGACTCTGCACCCCGCACGCACAGGCCTGCCTTATCGGCTGCCATATTAATGTACTGGAAATTTGCCATTTTCTTTTGGCGAAGGTGGAGAGAAGCTTTTCATTGAGCTCGCGCTCGTCGCTCTTTAATCTCATTTACCATAAAGAGCAAAGGCAAATAAAAAGCATTAGGCATAAATATCAGTTGGCATAAACCAAGCATACATACATATATCACCCACGACCAAGAAGATATCGCATCTATAGCTTACTGCCAGTTGCTGTCAGTGATGCGTGTCGCTCGATTCTTCCGATTCTAATCAAGCAAACATGGCCAGGCACGAAGAAGAAACTCAACCAGGCAGCAAAAGGCAAAATGAATCGAAGTGGGTGAAGTCAGGGGGGAGTGAGCAGAGGTGGGGGGTTGCAGAGGTCAGCATGGGTCCTTTGCCTTTTGGCCTGCGACTGTCAATTGCGTTTTGCTGCGACGCTTTTGTGCGAACGCTCTCCCGCTCTGCCCCTATCTTCCTCTCTCTGTCTCGCTTTGATTTCCCTTTGAATCGCTGGAGAAATGAATTTTTGCTCAGCCGCACAAAAGAGTTGTCGTTGTTGGGCAGAGCAAGTCCTCACTGGATTGCAGATTCATTGTGGTATGTGGAGATTGAATCTGGTTAGGATTGTCCGGTTTGGTCAGCTTGCCAGCAAAGACTGACAATTGGCTGAGATGGTGCATAGATTGAGTATGGATTAAGATCTGACCAAGTGAGGGAATGGACAGACAGATAGAGCTTATGTAGATAGAGCTTATGGGGAAGCTGTTAGCTAAAAATGTATATGATGCTCTCTGAATAGAGAAGGATATTGCACAGATATAGTTTAGGCTTATAGTGACAGTATTAACTACGAAGAGAGATGTTTGCGTTTAGGTACTTTATAAAGGTCTCTAATGAATAAAATGGAGTTTTACTTAGGACAGACAACAGACAAAACTAGTTAAAAAACGGATAATAAGGAAATTTGCTTTGGTCTGCTAACATTATTTATGATTCTCTCGAAGTATTTTATAAAAGTTTCGAATATACACGTGTATATATTAGATATATTGTAGTTAGGATCTATATATAACTAGTTTAAGATAACAAAATTAGTTTGAATATTAAATGGATAACAAAGGAATCTAATTTGGTTTGCTCGGTTGCTCTTAATATTTCTGATCATCTCAGCAATAGTTTTAATATATATTCCTTATCTACATCTACATCAGCCTTATTTCCTTGCTAATAAAAAGCTAAGATAGTAAATAGTTTGTGTGTGTTTCTTAAGAGAAGTTTGAGTGGAAAGATTCTGAGATACATAGTGCAGACAGAGCTAGGGTTTGTAGGGAAGTCATACAATTGTCATACAATTGGTATATTTTATATACGAGTAAAGAATACATTTAGCTCGGGTTTATAAAGGAAAACAAACGCATCAAACTAATTCTAAGTCCAATTAAGACTATTTCTATTTGTATTACAAGACAGATCAGCAATGTTTACTATATTCTACACATCTTCTTTATTTGTATAATATATACTCTTGCTCTATTCATTTGCAAATCAGTCTGTCATCATTACTTTCCTTAGTAACCTCAGTCACATTTGCTAAAGTATACTCGTATTGCATACTGTAAATCCATTTCCGGCTGCTTCCCGGGGGTATCCCTGGGGTATCGATAATTGAAATTCGTTTGTAATTTGCATATGCCCAGATTGACACACATGCTCAACTGCAGTTGCCTCTCCTCACTCCTCCTCCCTCCCACACTCCCCCTGCCTATCCTTCTCTCTCATTAATTTACTTTGCCATTTTAATTTCGCTTTCGTTCTCATATTTCGACTGCAAGGCCAACTTGCAGTGAGTGTCAGTGAGGCAGCAGATAGTGCGGGGGCAGGGGGCAGGCAGGCGGAAATGAGTGCGCCAAAAAACTGTTGCATTAAAACGGGGGCGCAACAAGCAACGACAACGATGGCGACGACAACGACGTCATCGCTGGGGCTGTGTGTGAAAATGAGCCAAGTTCGTAGTTAGTCAGGGAGCATCGATCGACGTCGACGTCGTTGCAGCGTCTGCTGCACGGGCTGCTGCTGTTGCTGCTGCGCTCCGCTTGTTTCATTTCATTTATTTCAGACTGTTGGCGTGCCCCCCCTCCCACTCTGCCCCTCCCACAGCACCCACCTGGCAGCTGGTTGCGTTATAATTTCGTTGGCCCATTAAAAATGTACCTTGGATGGCAACCCACTCTCGCCTGGCTGCGCTGCCGTCGCCTCGGGTTCGCCTCGTTCGCGTCCTGTTCCACTTGCTCTCCCTCTTGCTGGTTGCTCCTCCTCCTTGTCCTGCGCTGCTCCATTCGTTAGTTTGTTTTGGCGCAAGCCGCAAGAGAGCGCGAGTCTGCGACGCTGCCGCCAAATGAATGGGAATGAATGAAACGAAAATGAATAAATGATAATGAGAGCATTCGCAGCTGATGAGGCGACTGCGCTGCCAGCGCCAGGACCGAGGGTGGCTGCCGTCGCAGCGCTGCCTGCGCTCATTTTCATTTTCGTTGATGAGATAATGGCCGTGTCTCTGTGTTTTTACTTTGCCTCGCCGACAACGACGACGATGAGGACGACGATGATGATGATGATGATGAGGAAGCTGCTGCTGCTGCCGCCGCTGCCTGCGCTAACGAGTGAATTATTTTAAATGTGGGTTTCAAGGTCAAGGTGATGCCACAGCCGCTGCCATAGCCGCCACTTGGCAGTTATTGTTTTGCATTCTGCTTTCTGCTTGGCATTCATTAAGGGCGCCAGCGTTGGCAGCGACGCCCGCCTGATTAGGCAGCGCACGCGGGGCAGGAGGCAAGGATAATGAAGCGAGGTGAATAACCTAACGGGCGAACTGTTTGCTGCAACTGGTGGTTCTCTAATTAATTCTGCCAGTGCGCACAGTGGGCGAAATTGGGCATTTTGTGGCGGCTTTAAATCTTTGTCGACAGTTTGATGAAATTTATAAAATGCGAAAATTGCAGACAGACAGAGAGTAAAGGCAGCACTGCCAGACGGTTAGGCAGTTAGACAGTCTGTCTCTCTCTCTCTCCCCCCCTCTCTCTCTTTCCTTCTTTATCTGCCTCTCTGTTTGTCGCTTGGTTCGTCGAACGACAACGACGCACATCAAAATATGCAAATTGGAATTTCAAAAATACAGCAATATTGTTGAAGCGCCTGGCGCCTCACTCTGCAAGCCAGCCCCCCTCCTCCCCCTAGGCCCCCTTCGCTTGCCAGTGGCAGGCAATACGCCTCAGTCTCTGCTCTCTGGCTATGTACACACACACACACACTCGCGCACACTCGCACACACGTAGTTAACCCGATTTTGGGCGCATGCAAATTTCGTGTACAGCCCCTGCGGCTGCCAGCGTCGCTGCCGCTGCCTCTGCTGCAGTCGACGCCACGCTCGAGGGCAGCAACAATAACAGTAACGGTACCCAGCCACCATTATTCGCCTTTAGTGCTGCACACGCTGCTTCGTAGCCGGCAAACAGGGGAAACAGAGCGAAGGCGAAGGCGAAGGCGGAGGTGGTGGCAGCAGCGACTACAGCAGAGGCAGGCAGCAGCAGCAGCGACAGTGGCAGCGTCCAGTGCGCATGCGTTCTGCCTCTGCTGTTGCTCTCCCGCTCACTCAGCCAGCGCAGGCAATGCAGCGCTCTCGCTTGCACAGCTGGCACAGTGTGAGCGGCAGAGCCACCACCGGCAGCAGCGGCAGCCACTTCTGTGCGTGTTCCATTGCCAGTTTGTGCCGCATAATTGCTGCAGGGAACGTTGTGGCATGTGGCACGAGCAAATTAACACTACGCCCCGAACGTGTATGAATGAAAATGAAAATGAGAAACAAAGACTACCGAAAATTACCCAAAATGAAGTTTTCCAGCAGCGCAGCGCAGCGACGTCGACAGAGGTTGAGGCAGAGGCTGAGGCTGCCGTTGGCTGCGCAGGAAACAAAAATTTAATGACGTAACCTGGCGACGTCGGCGTCGCTGTCAGCAATTAAGCAACAGTTAAATTAAACGGGTTTCTAGTTCAAGGACACCAGTCAGCTGCAACAACAACAACAACAACAACACATAGCAGTAACAACAAAAACAGCGACGACGACGTGCCGACGCAGCAGAGGCCGCTGTTGCTGCCTTGTTGTGGGTGCCCTGCGTCATTGCCATTTTTGTTGTTGCTCCTTTTAATTGTGACTCAGTTGAAGCGAGAAAAGAGAGAGAAAAAGAGAGAGAGAAAGGGAGAGAGGGAGTGAGAGACAGAGAGAGAGATGGTATTGGAGTTCAATGATGAGTCTGGTTGCGTGTTGAGTTTGGGAATGGGGCAAGTATCGAATTTATTTGGATATCACGTATGAGTAAGCCGAGCACTTAGTAGAGTAAATAGGGGGCAGGGGGGGACAGTTGACAAATGTATGCATAGGTAAATGTGGAGAGGATATAAACACAAGCTATAAGTAAACAGACAGAGATACATATACAGGCACTGTACTAATGTAAGAGATACATATAAAAGATACATACATTAATCATAATTTAATCTGAAGTACTTTGTTTCATAACAACTGACTGAACAGCTAAAATATCAGAAATATCTGAATATTATAATAAATAATATAACAATAATAATAAAAATATTATAACATAACAATAGTAATAAAAATATTATAATATAATTTTATTAATAATCACATAAAACTAATGTTGAAATTTAATAAAATATTATACAAAAGAAAAACTGTTTTAATTTATGTTGTATTACTGTACGAAATATTGTATAAAAATGTGAAGCTTTAATGGAGAATATATAGCTACTTTAGATTCACTTAAGAAAAATAAATTATTCATATATCAAATTCAAAATAATTTGTCTAATAGAAACTTTTAAGAAATATTAGTTATACACATGTTTAAGTAAATTTCAGCTTGTCTCTTATAAGAAGTGATTCATAAAATAATAAAAAAAAGTCAAAAATAAAGAAATTTATATAAATAATAAGAAAAACTGTATTTTTATTCACTAAATTACTGTATTGAGGCTGTTCTTAATATAAAATTAAACATTAAATTCATCAAATTAAATTCTTTATATAAAAGTAAAAATTGAATTCATTTAATTAAATTCCTTATATAAAATTAAAAATTAAATTCATTATAGTGCTCTTTATTACTCAATCCCAATATATCTATGGCAGCTATCAACTTATACTGCTATAACAGTTTCCCTCGTACAACATTCTCTTGTAACATAAACAAGTGCATTCACCCAGCATCAAACACAATTAGTTTTGTCCGGCTTCTGCCATCTCTAAGCACGCTGCCTCTACCTCTCTCTCTCTCTCTCCCTCGCTCTCTCTCTCACTCACGTTCTCTCACTTGCCTTGCGAACCGGCAACACGTGCTTTAGCGCTCATTTTCATTTGCGCGCTTTTCATTTTCATTCATCTCACCCACACTGCCGCCGACAACTCTCCCTCAGCCTCCCCCTGCGCTGCGCACTAATGACGACAGCAGCAAAAGCAGCAGCAGCAGAGGGAGTAGCAGCAACAGCAACAGCTGATGACGTCGTCGTTCATTCATTTTCTTCTTTTAATTTTCTGCTGCGTCTTGTTTTGCGCGCTTTCTTTATTTTTATCGCCAGCTTCGCCGCGCAGCTGTTCTCATTAGAGAGCAACAGCAGCAGCGTCAAATTAAACGCGGCGAAAAAGAGTTGCGCGGCAAAGTAGGCAATGGAAATGGTAAGAGCAAGAGAGTTCCTTGAGCTGCTTGTGATTTAGGACATGGCGTGTCTAATCCACGCCTTGTTCCACGTCCGACTTAATTGAGCGCATAAGAAATATCGATTGTTGGCCACGAAAAACAACCGAGCAGCGCAGCGCAGCGCGGCGAGGACACCCAAAGGACAATGCCAAGAGAATCGCAACATAAAAAGATATATGTAAGGAATGTGCTGCTGTTGTTGTTGCTGTTGTTGCTGTTGCTGTTGGCACGGCCTCGTTGCGCATTGAGGGTACAGTGTACAGTGTGCTACATGCTACAAACATATATTTTTATGAGATAAAATAGAAAATTTTGTTATCAGCCAGCAACGGCGAAAGGATATAAAGAAGCAGCACACAAACACACACACACACACACACATGTGTGTGCTTTTGTGCTCTGTGTGCGTGTATGTGTGTGCGGCACTTGAACTGGCAATGGCAGCTACCCTCAACATGCTTGCAAGCTTCTCTTACCGCACCCCCCTTCCCTTGTAGATGCTGCTCTCGGTTGGCGTTGCCGCTGCCAACGGAAGATGTCTTCGGGTTGAGTGCTTTTCCGGAGAAAATGTAATTTTCTCATGGCAGTCAGGCTCGCTCGTTCCTTGTTGTCGTCGTCGTCGTCGACGTCGTCGAACGTCGCACGATTGAAGTGTCGGTCGCACTGGCTGCCAGCCAGGCGGAGAAGGTACCTAGGCGAAAAGGAAACTTAAAGGATGCGCCCTGCTGCCTGCTGCCTGCCCTGCCTCGCTCCTTGGCAGTTTCCTGTTGCCCTTTTTCACCAGCGCCTTGCAAATTGCTCACGCTTGTCTCTCGCATGTGTGTGTGTGTCTTCCTCTCTCACTCTCTCTATCTCTCTCTCTCTGTGTGTGTGTGCCGCATTGTCGTGGCTGGAGCTGTCTTTGTCATTATCCTTTTGGGGGTATTGCGACGTGTCAAAGCAACAACGCCACGCTTGGCTGTCTCCGGTCGCCGTTCCTCACTCTCCCTTCTCCCCTCTCCCCTCTCCCCACCATTCCTCCTCTGCTGCTTCGTGTGCAGCAGTAGCATCCATCAATTTGATGGATAAATATATGCAAATTGTGTATTAGCTGTCCTTGTTGTTGTTATCCTTTAGCAAACAGACACACGCACAGCAGCAGCTCACACACACACACACACACACAGACACGCACAGACATCAATAGTCGCCCACCTTGAGAGGAGGGTGGGGGGGGGGAATGAATTTGGCACACGTGTAGTTGAGCACTTTTTGGATCAGGTGGGCTGCGCGGGGCGAGGCTGGCACATTCGATAAATCATGTTAACAGTCAGTCAGAGCAGCAGCAGCAGCAGAAACAGTTGCAAGTGCAAAACTTTTGATAAATCATAATCCAAGCAGCATTCCGACAGTGCTTGCCAAGCATTATCGCACACATTCAAGGCACGCTAATTGAATCAACTTCGGTTTCACACGCTGCAGTTCCTTCGTTTTCCACGTGTGAACATCACAGCAACCCTTTTTTTTTACCTTTGCTGCGCTGCCTTGGCATGCAAATTCCTTGACGGGGTTGCAATGCTTTAAAAAGAAAAATGATTTATATGCAAAATGCTGCGTAGAAGAAGAAAACACTCTGACAATGCCGACGGCAGCGGGGCAAAGGATCGCAGTAGCCTACGAGAGCTGAGGCCGTAAAAAAACGATCAAATGTCGCCGCTGTTGTTGTCATTGTTGCCTCATTTGCATTTGCATTTGAATGCGTAGAAGGGAGGAGGGAGGAGAGAGGGCAGCGCCTCACACTGTGAAAATTAATATTTTTGCTCGTTTTGGTTATTCGCAAAACTTATGCAAATTTTTCACTGCATGACACAAAGGAAGTTGTAACAGTTTTTTTCGCAAAACTGAATTGAATAAGGTGTGAAAGGGTTCGCCTTTGTTTAATTAGTAGACAAAGGAGCTAGGGCTAGAGCTGCCTACACTGAGAGAAATTTTGAAGTTCTAAAGTGCAGATTGCTGCAATACAGTTTGTGGATATCTTTTGAGTTTACTTTTAAAAATAATAGAACAGTTGTACACATTATTTTTATTTAAATATTAATAGAACTGTTATATATATTTACTATAATAAAAACTCCAAGTAGGACTTAAAAAATAAATAAAATACTGTAAAATATGTAGTTACGTGTTTGTTAATTAATTTTCTAAAAGGTTATACTAATAAATTTAAAATATTTCCTATTGAAAACTCTTTCAGAAAGAAGAAACTTCAAGCAAACTCTCAGAGCAATGTGCAAAGCAAGCACATACAAACATGATAATAACAACTCAAATTATGGCATATAAAAAATGTAAAAGTGCATTAAAATATAAAGTTAATTCTTAATTAAATCATAAACTAGTTATTCTAATAATAACAAGCTGTTTTCCACTCCAAAACTTTTTCAGAGACTACAAAAAACCCCAGTAAACCTCGAAGCAACCCTCACCAAGCCAAGCGAAATCACAGCATCCGCAGCTGGCGCCATCTGTGGCACAACCTTGGAAGCATAGAAGCGGCGCTAGCCGAGCAAGCAGTGCAAGCAAGGATGCTGCACGCCAGCAAGCAGTGCAAGACGTGCAAATTGAAATTCCAATAAATTATGTTTTTTTCTTTCGTTTTCCTCGTTTTTTATCCCATTTATTCATTTAGTTTTTGCAGCTGGGAGATGAGTTAAATAAAAATTCCCGCATAAATATCAGAGAGAAAACTTGTAGCAATAAATTATGGGGCATTTCTCGTATGGGGATGCGGAAATATGTAAAACTTGATAATGCAAAAATTAATTTCAATAATTTCGTACAAGATGCCCGGCATGACGCGCGGGCTGGTCATGTAAAATGCGAAATTGTTTTGCAGACTGCAATTATTAAAAAGCAATTAATAAAGCCGCCGAGATGGCAACAAGTTGCCCAAATGCCTATTCATAATTATGGGGCAGCAGCACAGCGCGTGAGAGGGAGAGAGAGAGAGAGAGGGCCGGCTAAGCGGTTCGCTGGACGAATGAATTATGTTGTAAATGCCGCGCATACTAAGCAAGAGACTCCACGAACAGGGCCTGTTGTCTCTCTGTCTGTCTGTCGGTCTGTCGTCTGGGCCAGGCCTGTTGCCGGCTGGCCAGTCGATGCCGTTGTAATTTCAATGGTTAATGAGAATACCGCAAGTTGCACATTGGCTGTGGCAAGTTGCACTGATGCAGCTGCTGCTGCTGCTGCTGCTACTGCAGTTGCGCATTGCTCGAGCTCGTCAAGCCGCGCATTAATTTCAAAATAAACGCTGTCAATGGAAGAAGAGGGAGGAGAAGGAGCAGGAGGAGCAGGAGGGAAGTGGGAATGAGAATGGAGAACGTGCCCAGGAACGGGTACCAGATCGAGATACTTCGATTTGATGATTGCTCGTTAATTTGCGTTAACGATCGGAGCCAGAGCAGCACGAGAGAGAAGAAAGGCTGGAGAAGGAAAGAAAACAAACAAGGAGAAAGACAACTCGATACTCGTCTTTGGGTCTTTGTCTGGTTAAGCCGTTAAGCAAGCGAAGCTCGCAGGATCGGTGTTCAATCGATCAGTTTTGGCCAGCAAATTATCTCCTCTTTTTATGCCTGTTCCGGGGTGCAAACGGGGATAATCGCCAGTGTAAACATGCAGCACTTTGCGTGCCGATGCCACAAGACATGAAACCCTTCAATCAGCCACGATCCCAGGGCCAGGGCACTCAGTCCCTCGTTGCTGGTCAGCTGTGGCCGGCGTTAGGATTCGCACACAGTTAAGCAAACAAAGCCAAGCGAGGGGCCAACAGATTGCCGAGAGAGAGAGAGAGAGAGAGAGAGAGAGAGAGGAGTGAGGGTGAGGGGTGCGCAGGCATTTCACAAAATGCTGTTCGTTGCATTCTGCAGCGCGCTTCACATTCATTCGCATTGAATTAAGTATAATTATCCGTTGAGCTTCTCGCTCCAAAATGCGATACATCCATCAGGAGGAGGAGGGCGAAAAGTAAAAGTTGCAAGGGCCCAAAAACGAGTTTCGACTTGATGAGGTTCTTCTTGGGAAAGATGCCGCAAATGCGTTGATTGTGCTCCATGTGAGATATGTCCAAGTAGGTTAAGGGCGGCGAAAGGCAGTCGGAATATACTGAAGAAGAAACTTCTGCAACCAGTTCAAGTTGGTTGCAGCATGAAGTTTGGTTTTGTGGCAGGTAGAAAGCTCCTTGGGGACTTGTCATGTCAAGGGGAAATTACCAGAAGCGCCAAAAAATTAACATGAAAAGCGCATAATTCCGTTTTGCATGGCACATCGATGTTGCGATGCATTCTAATTACAGTTGCGCAGCTCCTCATGCGGCACGCAACCTCAACCAAACCGAGTCCAGTTGTCGCGCAAGTCGTTATGTCTTCATAAAGATGGCAATCGGGCGGGCAGGCCCAGGCAAACTGGGGCAAACTGGACGACACGTGAGCATTAACTACTGCTAATAATGATAGGCTAGACAACAATGTTTGCGACACACTGTGCGTACCGTGGTACCTGGTAATCGTCGCGTCTGCCGTTAATTCATGTTATTATAATTATTTTTAAATATATCGCACACTTTGTATGATTTTCTGCTCGAAAGCTTCATTAAGTTGCACGCCAGAGAGGCCTAGAGGGGGAGAGACAGGGGGAGAGCTGCCATTTCAATGGCACTCGAGAGTGCATACAGACGACAACGCTGGGCAAACGATCTGTTAATAAACACCTTCCTACCTCACTGACTGTTTGTCTCTCTCTCTCTCTCTCTCTTGCACTCGCTCTCCCTCTGCTCTGCTCTTGTGGCTCTTGAGCACCTCCTGCCAGTCGCTGTCTGTGTCTGTGCATCCTGCAACCCCGACTGCCCACATACTTCACATATGCATGCATTATTTTAATGACAGGGCAGCGCACGCTGCTTGTGACGCACGCCTCAGACATTAAGTGCGACAACGAGGAGCACAACGAGGAGGAGGAGGACGTCGACGCTGCCCCAACTGCTGCAACTGCAACAGCAACTGCATCAAGCAGCGCCTGAATATGCGAAGGACAACGAGACGCGGCAGTTCTGGGAACGGGAACATCGTCGCTGGGCACTTGTGTTAATTGCAAGGCGACATTCGCCGCCAAGTGGGATGAGTTGGGTAACGGCAACCGGCAGTGGCAACTTGGAATTGGGTAAAGGTAACTGCAAATTGCAAATTGCGCTTACACAACTCGGCACTTGCTACTTGCAGGCTGTGTCACTGATCGAAAGCTCCAGGCCTGCTTCGATGCGTGATGGATCGATGCGCAGGCTAAGAGAGGCAGCACAGAGGCACAGGGAACAAGCAGAGGCAGAGGTACTGGGCTGAAGCAGAGGCAGAAGCATAAAAGGAGAAGCAAGAAGAGTCATAAGAAAATATGAGAAGAGGCACAAGAGCAGACACAGACAGAGGCAGAGGCACCGAGCTGAGGCAGCTCTGCCCGGAACTGGCAAATTATAATGCACACAGTTTGCCCAGTTGCAGTTGTTTATTTTGCATTAATGACTTTGTAGTTGAGTGTAATGACGGAGGCTGCAGTGCAGTGCAGTGCAGTCGGGTAGTCATTGCCCTACATAAGTGTACACGTGAGTCCAAATTACCGAAAGGTTAACCGAGCCAAAGGCGGTGCCTACAGTTTCACAGGCACTGCCTGTGCCTGCCTGCCAAGCTACTCAGCGCTAGGCGGCGCTGCAGTGCAACACTTATGGCATATCGATTTAGGGGTTGCTCTCTCTTGATTGGGAGATCAATAGTGATTGGAAATGTAGAGTGAGTAGACGAGCGAATGGGAACAGGGAGAGGGGAATGCAAGATATTCCAATTGAAATCTCATAGAAGAATACTAAGCTAATAAGAGACTCTACAAATAGTTAATATAGATTAAGTTTCGCTCTACTTTACCATGCAAGCTGACAATATTATGGCTGAGTGAACTCACTGCATTATCCTACTACCTCAACGCCCTGCCCTTCCTGTTCAGCTCTCTCCCCATCCTGCCTGCCCCCAGGCCAAGTCAGAATCCTCACCAGCCAAAGCAAACAAACAAACTAAACGTGTCTCCGCTTCGCTCTCCCCTTTGCCCTACCCTCCCCGCTTGGCACTGTGACCTAGGGCACAAGGACTACGACGGGCCAGACAACCCTTTCTTTGCACAGTGCCCGTATCGAGGTCGTGGCATCAGTGTTCAGTGTTTAGTGTGTGTGTGTGCGTGTGTTTTTTTCTGTCAAATCGTCATGATTTAATGAAAAAATCAAGAGAAAAAAACTTATTTGCATAGGGATATAATTTAGCATTAAACGAGCCAACGACAGGCAGAAAAAAAAGGATTTTATAGCGAGATTTCCTTTTTTTTCTCCTTCGTTTCTCTCGTTTTGTGTGATGGGAAATGGGTCGAAATGGTTCGCTATCTGTGTTTGTTTGAGATTAATATGCCGTGCATCTGTCGGTTTGTGTCCGTCTGTCTGTCCTGGGCCTGTCTATCTGGGGGATTGTTCCATAGTTCCGACTGTCAGCTGGCTTGAAATTAGCAGGGATACGATTTCACTTTTATAATCAGCGATGTGAGTGAAACAGATATCATTGAAAGCGACAGTGCACGGCGGGAAATCAGTGAGCAAGAAGAAGAACCATTAAACCATCGACGAGTCCAAGTTAATTCGGTTAGGGGATTTAATTATAGACTTAAGTCAGAGCTAGATCGATTGCAATTACAAATTCGAATTTGAATCCCAAGAGGAATCTCTTCTCGTCCGTAATCCTTAGTTACAAAGTCAGCAGTCCAAAGATAAGGTATCTGCAAGTCAAACTCACGCGCTCTATGAGACTCGCTCGACTTAAGCTGCCAGTGAAATATTTATTATAACTTAAATTACCTTCTAATTACAGTGAACGCCTTCAAATTAGCATTTGCACAAGGTTTACCTGTTCGACTAGGTACACCCCCACTCCCACTCTCAGTGAACACGCCCAATTTGGCGCCCCGCCGCTTGCGTGCGCCCTGCGGAAAGAACAACATGCAACGCGGCATTTACATAAGAAATTAGCTTGTAAAATTAATCCGCAATAAGCTCGCCTCGAACAGCAGCCGAGCAGCCAAAATTACCGTATTAAAAAGCAATTAGCATTTAAATATTGGGGCAAGATAAGAGGCGTGGCCGGGTAGAAGGCGGGGCAGAGTCTCAAGGTAGCAGCAGGCAGTGCCAGGCAGCGGCAGGCAACGCAGAGCTGCGGCATATGGGCAGCATTAAGTGGAGCTCACTTGGTCTTCCTGCTCTCTCTCTCTCTCTCTCTCTTTCTCCTTCTCTCTCTCTCTGTATCTGCTTTCCTCTCTCAGCCTTGATCTGTTCTTTGCTCTGGGCCATTGCTCATCCTCACAGCCCCATCACGCTGAGCCGCACTGAGCCGCGAGCTGCGCGCTGTGCCTCAAGTTGCTGCCTCAAAAGTTGCTTGGAAATTAAATTTCCGTTTAGTTGGGCGAGGCGTCGACGATGGTATTAAAATTAAATTTGCGCTGGGCGCTTGCGAAAATCAAATATGGCCAAATCAGCAACCGTTGCCGATAAACAAACGCGTTCGGAAGCCATTAAAAATTATCATTTGCGCATATTGATTAGGACTGTGTGGCATCAACGGCAGCAGGGGGTGGTGCTGCCGTGCTGCCTGAGTGGGTGGCCAGGAGGAGAAGGGAGGTATGTGTGTGTGCTGTACAGCACGGTAAACATCGTCAGGCTGGCAGACCCTGAGACGTGCACGAGGCGCATTAGATTAGGCCGACGTCTGTTGGCAGCCCTCGATGCCTGTTATGGAAAACAAATATCGATTCCATCCCTTAAGTTTTCCACCCACAGCGCGCAGCGTTGCGTTACCCTCAATGGCTGCCAAACAAAGGAAATGGAAAAGTAAAAAAAAAAAAATACAGTGAGTAGGAAAAAAAACGCACCACCCACCCACAGACGCGGGGTCGCACCCCCTGACAACGCCAGACGACGACAGCGACGGCGACTTAAACTGCGAAATGGGAACTGAGAACTACGAGTTGGCAAGTGGGCACTGGGACGGGGAAAGAGGTGGGGGAGTGGGAACTCTTCAGCGCCTGCTCAGCGGTGCGAGGCAGCGCAAGGCAGCAACCATTAAAATTTCGAAAATCCATCATTGGAAAAATGGTCGAAAAAGAAGAGAAGAACACGAAACGAAACGAAACGAAGCGAACTCTCTGTGCACCACTTCCGTGGCCATGTTGTTTTCTCTTTTTGCTTTTTGGCAAGTCTGTGAAGAGGAGGAGGGAGGGGGAGTTTTTGCACTGCAAACATTTCTATTTAATTTTTCAATATTCATAAATTTTCTTGCATAAACGTTGCAGAGCAAGTGGGCAACTGATTTGATTTTCTAATTTCGCCGCAGCGGCCAAAAAATTCAAAACGAATTTGAATTTGAATATTCACTGTGACTCCCTCTGCGTGTGTGTGTGTGAGTGTGGGTGTGTCTGTGTCTGAGCAGGCAGCCATGTAAACACAAATCCAATCAAATAAACGAAATTAAGTGCACGTTGATTGGAGGCAAATCTGTTTTTCAGCCTGAATGATGACAATCAGTCCGAAGAGTCGAGTCAGAGCCACAGCCACAGCCAGAGCAGCGACAGAGCAGCAGCAGAGCGGCGGCAGAGCGAGTGCTGAAACTCAAATCGAATCAGCATCAGACGGCGCCGTCGACAGAACGGGGCAAAAAATTGATTTCTGCAAGCGTAGGCACAAAACACAAATGGCAGGCAGGCAACAACAAAAACATTACGAATTATTTTTATATTTAAATTTTGTTGTAGAAAAAAAAGCCAACCACAAAATATGCCACACAAATTTGCATTAGGTACCTGTAATTTCTGCAGAACTCGGCAACGGCAACGGCGACGGCAATTTCCAGGCCAACAGCTACGCTTATCCTGCGGCCCGAGATTACGTTGAGGCTGCCAGGGCAATGCCAGGATATTTTGATTGTTATTTGTGGGGACAGTAAAAGCCAAAACGCTTGGCCCACAGCGAGGCGCCTCCAACCCCCGCCTGCCCCCAGAGCAGCAGCAGACAGGACACCAGATACGGCAGGCAGCACAAGGGCAGCAGGACATGGGGCCAGCCAGTGGCAGTGGCAGTGGCTTTTATTATAATGTGCGTCCATAACTTGCAGCAAGGTGGAAACCACGCTCGGCCTACGCAGTCTCTGAGGGGCAGTGGCAGTGGCAGCGGCAGGGGGCACAAGTAAGCGAAAGATTGAAATGTGGAATATTTTTAAAAACCAATTTCGCTGAGCTGCCGCTGCCACTGCCGCTGCCGCCGCCGCCGGGCGGACGTGGGCGGGGCACAAAAATGCCCATAAAAGAAATTGTTTTGTGCTGAATTTTTATGAATTTTATTGAAGATGCAAAGGACAAAGACAAAAGACGGCAAACAAATGTTAGGGCAAATGTTTGTTTTCTCTCCAGAGTTGCCAGGCTTTCCCTTTCTACCTTCTCCAATAATAATAATAATCCCCGTATTGTTTACTAATTGAAATCCCGAGCTGGCTGACTGTCATAACTGTCACTTCATAATTAGCACACCCAGCGAAATTGGCACACTTTTCTCCCTCTCCCTCTCTCTCAACCCCCGTCACGGTTGAGGGGAACAAAAGAAAGCGATTTGCGGTGAAAGTGAAATTGCGAAAATAGGCAGCGAACACACAACAAAGGGAATTAGCAAACATGACAATGTAAATGACATAAAAAGACAAACAGAGTCGTCGACAGGAGGGGACTGAGTTACCCCTTAATTGATTTGACATTTGACTCTGTCGATTTGGCAAAACTGCAAGAGATCGATACCCGATTGGCAAACAATCGCAAGAGCGGAGGGTTGTAAATGGAGATAGAGAAAGGGAGAGGGAATGCGAAGGGGAAGGGGGGTAAACTATCAATGGGTATTTAGGGATTAGCACGGCATTTGGCAAATTGCCAGGGAATGGCAAACCTGTTGAGCTGCCTGGCTAATTCGATTATTGGCAATGATATCGATAAACAGGCGTGCATCGAGCAGCTGCAGCCGACTTCACGTCTGCATATTAATTATTGTCCTGTGAGTTTCTCACGCGTCTTTTGCCTCACTTGCATAATGCATGAGACTGACAAGGAGCTGGTAGGGGGAACCTATTCTTCCAGGAGACTGTTCTAGTCTCTCTTCCTCTTTCTCTCTCTCTCTCTCTCGGAGGCGAACGTGCTCTGACTCAGAGTCTCATCGTCGGTCCTTTGAATGCCTGCAGCCCGCAGGCTGCGTGACAGGAAGCCCATGTCCTGTTGTGTCACTCATATGCAAATTGGCAGGCTGCCAGGCTTCTTATTAATTAGAATAATAATTAATAAAGCAACTTCTCAAGAACGTTGCACGTGCAACGGCAGCAGAAGTTAAAACTCGCCAACCCTTTTCTCTGATGTCTCTGCATAAATTAGTTGCCTCATTGCCTGAATGGCAAAGGGAATTGGGAAGGGGATTGGGATTGAGAACGGGATTGGGGCAGGTAACCTGCCAAAAGCCAAACCAATTAAATTACAACAAACAGCAAATGATGCGTACTTAAACACGTCCACGTGATGAGAAAAAGGTTTGAACAGACTCCTGCCAGAGTTCTGTAACCAAATATGATGCCACGACTCAGCTCAGCTCTGTTCAGATGGACTGGCACTTTTAGGGTTAATCGAAAACTCAATTTGAATTTGCATATGATTTCTATTTAATTTCCGAGGAAAAAAAAACAACACAACACCCATTTCGAGGGGACGACCAGGCTGAGGTCGAAGTTTTCCCCGGGGCAGATGTCGAATGACTGGCAAAGTTTAGCGGCATTTTGTAGCCATTTCTTTGACGCTGTTTTCACTGAATTTCTACAACACTTCCTGCATAGACAGCAGCAGCAACAACAACAAGAACAGGAACAACAACAAAAGTACCGCATCCGCATCCTGTTCGCCGTTCAGCTGCTCCTGCTGCTGCGTATGCAAATTTAGCTGGCAACAATTTTCGTTGCGTCTGCAACCTTTTTACGAGGTTTTTTTTTGGGTGCTTGTTTTCCCATTTGATAGAAAGTGAAGCATTTTGTTGTCCCGACAATATGTAACTGACACTTGAAGGGGTGTCAGGGCAGCACGGCACAACACAGCATTTGATGCTGTTGTGATAACCGAACCAGTCACCCATCCTGGCGCTGGCAGCAATCTCTAATGTAAGAAGTCCATTAGCAGCATTAGCAATAAACAGGCTGACGGTCGCTCTCGAAGTTGTCGCGTGTTGCTGATGATTTACTGAAATATAAGCCTGATTTATGATGTTCCAAATTCACTGGCAGGCCGCAAAAACAACAACTCGCCAGGCCCAGCAAACTGGCCTGGAAGACTCTTCAGAAAGTGCGGATAAAAAGACCCAAAAATGAAAAAGTAAACAAGCAAGAAAAGCTTGAGGCGCCAGCGCATTCGACCACCAAATACCCTAAGGAAAGTATGCAGAGAAATTTATAAATGTTTATGGCAGAGTTGTTTATAAAGTTTTAGCATTTATTAAAGTATATAACTATTATTAGCTTGACATAAGGATGGACTTATTACAAGGTAAAATCAACTTAGCATATGCTTCTCACTCAGTTTACAGGGTATCAAACACATCAGTAGCAGCACGCATCTGAGCCAAATTGATATGAGCCATTAGGGTGGCTGAGTTTTCTTTTTGGTTGATTTGACTGCGGCTTTGCCATCAAGATATACGTGTGCCTTCCAAGATATTAAACAAATCTACAGAAATTTGTGGGATTACAGCGAAATCTGAATGTACTACGTTAGTTAAGATAAACCTGAATATTGTAGGGAACAAAATTAATATACCTGAAAATTAAACATATTTCAAGTCATATTTTGAAGTAAAATAATGAAAAATACCTGGCATAAAATAAAATTAATTTTACATTTTCTAAATGGGAAGTATGTAAGGAATTTCTAGAATTCTTACCACAAACAGAGAAACCTCAGAAGATCTTAGAGATGATATTCAGCCAGTTCCAAGCAAATTCGACATTCCAAACTTTTAGCCACAAAATCAGCCGCAGAGCAAACAAATATGGCGGCGGCTTTCGCACACACACACACACACACACACACACACATACGTACACGTCTGCAGCTCTGGGGGTCGTCTCATGCAGAAGCAATGATGAATAACGGTGCTTAGGCGCCGGACACTTGATTAAAGATGCGTTCACCGCCAAAGTGCGGGGCAGCTTGCGCGCGCGCACACAATTTTCAACGCCATTTTTTGTGGCTAAATATAAAAAACGAACAGTGCCGCGCACACTATTTCTCACAATTTCCAGTGGGGTTTTTTTTTATGCCGGGGCATAACTTTATTTTATTAGCACTACGTGGCAATCTGCTGGATTTTCGTGGCATTAAAAGACAATTTTTACAACTTACCAGAGATGATTTTTCCTCTACTTGTTCCGTTTTTTTTTTATTCTCGCTTGTTTTTTACTATTTTTCACTGGGAACAACGCAGACGTTGGCCATTTTTTGTGGCCCATAAAGCGGACAGTGTGATGTTTATTAAATTCCTGCGGGCAAGTTCATTAGACAAAAAGCTAAAATTAATCAGCCGAACAGGAGCAGACCGCCCATTTGCCATTCCCCTTCCTGTTTGGGGTCACTAATCCTCATTTCTCAGCAGCAGTAGCATCTGCAGAGTGTGGACTGCGTTGGCCAGATGGCCAAGTGTGAGAAAGAATGAGGGAACATGATGCAGGAGGGAAGGCTAGGGGATTGGAGAGTGCGCTGAGGTTGAGATCACAGCAATTGCAATTAGAGTAAGTAGATGAGTTGACAATATTCAGATGCTCAGTCTGGGGTGGTCAAGTAATAATAATTATAATAGATACTAGGGGAACAATTGATAGTGTAAAGATTAGTATTGAAAGTTCTTTAGAGAGTTGAACGATTAAAAGTTGAAGAATAAGAAGACTTTTAATTTATATACATTTTAAGCTGTATAACCCAATAAAAAGAGAAGTATTACTAAGTAAGAAACTATATATTCCTTAACTTATCTTGTCTTTACTTAATAATGAGCAACTTATACTATGTACTTCTACAGACAATATATACTGCTGGTCTCTCTCCCTCACAAACTCCTCAAGGGTTCAACTTAATTGAAAGAAAAGACATTGTTGACTTAAGCAACTCAAACAGACAATTAGTTTAGTAATAATTACATCAGTTGCTACAGGTTAAATTGCTTCAAAATGGCCGAGAAGCGAATCAAATGCCACTCACACTGCTGCCGCTGCTGGCCATAATGTGATTTACCATCTACCATTTGATGTGCCCCTGCCCCACACGCCTTATGCATGAGCACATTCAACACCCCAATGGAAAGCTGCACGCAATTGATTTAATACACAATTTTTTAATAAAATCTGCTGTCGAAAAAAAAATGTAAACCAAAAGAAAAGGACAGAAAAAATAACAGGAATGTATATTAAAAGGGAAACTTGACTAAGTAGAAGACTGTGTGCTCTAGAATGATAGAGAATAATATGGAATAAATTGAATAAATAATAGAATAAGAATTTAAAATAAAATGTGTAAAAAAAATCAATTAATTAAATAATTATTAAAACAAATAAAAGATATTTATGAATCTTAATGTATTTAAATATATATTCAATTATACTCTTCACTCTATATGTATTTATTGCTCATTACAAGCTGCTTAAACTACTTTTATAATTGTTGAAGACATTTTCTGCATTTTCACTGCAAACTAATTTACATAACTTCTTTATAAATTGGTTAATATATTTACAACACAACAAACATGGCAAACCTTCTGTCAAATCGTTATACCCTCTGCTGCAGTACACAAGCCTATTTGCACAACGCACACGGTCTCACTGCGAATCCTGCGAGTTCCTCACGTTCTCCAAGTGCCCCATTCTCTGCCCCTGCCCAACTCGCAGCTCTAGCAGGAAGTGCAAAAGAAAATGTAATGCGCCTAAGCTTTGGCCCAACAACTAATAAAGGCTATCAACAACAGTTCAAACAGCAGCGCCAGCAACAACAACAACAACAACAACAGCAGCAACAAGCCTAACGACGTGCAATGGACAATGAAAAACTGGCGAAGGAAAACAAACAACAGCAGGAACAGCAACAACAACAACAATAAGAAGAACTGTGAGCTGAGGCAACGCGATGCTGGCCGCGCAACTGAAAATGTTTCTTCATACGCACTCAAGTGTATATTTTCTCATTTTCTTGCATTTAACTTAAATTTGCTTTGAAGTTTTGACATTTCATAAAGCAGATTTCGTTTCCCACCCAACCAAGCGACCTCGCCGCCATGTAGATTTTTATTTATATATATAAAAAACAGCGTAGGCAACAAAAAGAAAAAAACAGAAGAAAAATTCTTCTCTTTTGCTATCGAAAATCCCAAGTAAACAAAAGTAAAAGCGACGTCGTCAGCGGCGCATGTAGAAAATTTCAGTTTCAGTCACCCCTGCGGAAGGTGTGGCCTCGCAGAGCAGAGCAGAGCTGAGGCAGCAGCAAAAAACGACCCTCACGTGCTGTGGGCTGAGCTAACTCCCCGTCCAAATCCCTCCTTCCTGACAAGTCTTACCCTGCTGTGCTCTCTCTGCTCTGCTCTCATGCTCATGTGAGCCCAATGCGGCGTATACTTAATGCAAAAGAGGCGATGACGACGCTGGCTTAAAGTAGCCAAGGCAACGTTGAGGCACAAGTTGAGCGTAGGCCTTTGAGGCAGCATTAGCTGCCTCACAAAATTACTGCCTCGTTAGTTGCCAGGTAGCAGCGCAGTCGACAGCGGCAGCAGCAGCGATAGCGAGTTGCTGCCTCTCTCTCTCACTCTCACGCAATGTGCTGCCTCGCTCGCACACGCAGTGCTGGTGGTGGTTGCGGAGCAGGGGTAGTCGTGTGGCAGGCTCAGGAGACGTTCGCTTCCAGGCACACAATTCCATTGGAAAGTGCGTGCGTCGCAGTTGTGACTGCCTCTGCCTTCGCTGCCCCTGGCCCACAGGGGGCGCCAATGTCTATGGCCTTAGCCAGAGCTGAGCTCTGCTAATTGCCAGCGCTTGTTGCGGACTTCTTTCGACTTGTTCCCCACTTGTTTCGGCTTGTTTATCTCTAATTATATTTTAATTTGCACAATCTTTGTGTTTATTTTTCTTTTTCGCTCGCCTGCCTGCCTGCCAGCCTGCCTGGCTTGGTGGCGCCCCAAAGTGTTTGCACTTCACGCGCACATTTTAATTGCAATTATGACAGGACGCGCCGCCTTCAGGCTGCCTCTTCAGGGTTTGTCCTTGCCGCAGGACACTGTGCTTGGCACGTAGTCAGCATCAATGGGCCACTAATTATTCCGGCCGGACCTGTCCGTCGCTGTCCGACGGTTTGCCAAATCTCTTCGAGCTGGCGAGGTAATTACTTTGTGGACTCAAGGAAATTGAGCGAGTGCACAAATTTGGAATTTTAAACAGCACAACTTAAAGGCGCATAACCGACTGGCCCCGCCCACTTTTAACCCACTGCCGGGCATGCAATTTCTTAGGAAATGTTGCCGAAACTTTGCACCAAACAATCAGACAACCAAATATTTTCGAAGAGAAAGAGAGAGAGAGGGGGAGAGGGAGAGCGAGAGAGGAAGGCTTTGCCGAAACCAGTCACGTACGGGGCAGCTCATTTCCTGGCCACGGGGCACAAAGGTGTCAAACGGATGTAGAGACGTGCCGCGTATGCTCAATGTCCTGTCAGCAGTGCTGTGGATGCCGCACGGCAATCAAAGAAACCCGAGAAAGCCGCGCCCCAAAAAATTCAAGTTGAAGCCAACTTTAAACGTTTCTTAATTGTTAAACTGCCGCAGGACAGAGCAAACAGGACGAGCAGGACGAGCAGTGCACACAATTAAGCAGAGCAGCAGAAAAACCGCCAAAAGACAAGAAAATGAAAAAGAAAATATTCAGTCAGGCTGCAGGCGAACGCGCGCCATGTTAATTAATTTGCCAGGACATCCGTGACGAACGAACGAGCGGGCAGCAGGAGCTGGTGGAGGGGGGTGGGGGGAGCAGGAAGCGGAGCGTAGCTGCGTGTTTATTTTATGCCGTCGCGCTTAAGTGGTAAGCCCCATTAACAACTGCCTGTCGTTTGGCAGCGGAATAATGGCGTTAGATCATCGTCGCCTTGGCCAGGGACAGGGACAGGGCCAGGCAGGAGGCAGCAGGCAGCAGGCAGACGCCGGACGAACGCCTCGTGCTGTGCGTCATTTGAGCGCTGAAAGCTTTCAGCGTAAATTGTTGAAAATTAAGAAATGTTTTCTACCCACAGAGCAACGCCCAACTACTCGGACCGCCCATCTGAGGTCCCACCTCGGTTTAGCTGATGTTCCCCTCTACCCCAGGACGGATCCCCTCGCATGCGGGTTCCATCATTGTCATATTTCATGGCGATTCCGGGTTCTCCCTGCTCTGTTGTTTTATGAGCGCCATTTCGAGTTGTTGTTGCTGTTGTTGTGGCTGTGTAGTTGCCATTGTTAATGTCCTGACAACCACAAATGGCGAGCAATCTGCGTCTGTGGCACCTTTAGCTGTTTGGTTTGTCTTTTGCGGCTTCCTTGTGTATTTCTTTTTCTCCCCATCATCATTCTCTGGTCTCCATCTTTGCCATGTTTTCCTTTAATTTAGTCCCCGAGCAAGTGGCTTCCTTGTGGGCACGCTAACAATAATTAGATGTAACGGATATTGTAATTGGTGTTAAATTGCGTCAGAGGCCGTGTTAATGTTCTTTATGTTGTTCTTTGTGCGGCTGCAGAGGCAGGCGTGGGCGTGGCAACAACTTTCTCTGCAGGCGACAAAGACGTTTGTGTGATTAAAGCGCTCGCAGATGAAATTGGAATCGTTAGGTTGTTTATTAGTGTTATTAGTCAGCTTTAGATGCACTCATTTTGATATATATTATATATGTATATCTGTCTAATATTATGTATAATTTCTTTTTACTCTCGCGTGGAACCTCACGGCAGGACATTAAAGACAGAACTAAAGAAACACAAAGCGTTGATGCGGCGACAATCCTACCTGACTGCCGGAAACTCTCACACTCGATCTTCTCAGCCGCGATCTTCTCATGGCCAGGGCAATTAGCATGACAATGTCTGGGCACAAGTTCAGGATGCGAAGGAACAATGGTCTGCGAAAGGGGTAAAGCACAAACAAGTTTCGAAGGCCAGACAAAGAAGAAGGCTCGAGTCTTATGACAGGCATTTGATTGAGTTGGAATTGAAATTTCTAAAAATGAATATGAAAACCTAACGGCGACGGCACAAAAGCGCAACGCGTGTGAAACCGGCTACGAAAATCTTAAATTCAATTTACAGCAACTCCTCCTTCTGCCTCTCTCTCTGTTTCCCCCTTCTTTATCATGCTCTCTAGCTATCCCCGAGGAGCAAACTTTGCAGGCAAACAGGCAGCCAGGCAGGCAGGCCAGGCAGCTGGGCAGGCCAGACATAAATCACAACGCAGAATTTGCATAAGTTGGCAGTCCACAACGAACTAAATTGGCGCCAGCAAATTTTTACGCTGCTTTGGCAGTTTCTACCCCCTTCCCAGAGGAGCACAGAGGTTGCAACTTCTCTAATCAAATTAGCAACAGTTAACCGGAAGTGTGCGACTTTCACTTTCACCTTCACGGCGTGTGTTCTGTTTGTCTCTGCATTGTCTCCCTCTCTCTCTCTCTCTCTGTTGCATTTTATTTTGATTTGATTGTTCGCAGATCAGCGGGTAACCTCTGACTGAGTGTGCCCGCCTCCGGCTGCTTCTGCTGCTGAATGACCCGCCCGAAATCGCATTGGTTGCAAATTTTTGCAATTTGCATTTCGCATTTGGCATTTGCGATTTGCATTTGAATGTGACTCGCGTGCGAGCTATGAATCATTCATTCACTCAATGCTGTTGTTGCTATTGCTGCTGCTGCTGTTGCTGCTGATGATGATTCAAGTATCGATTTGCATTGATTTGCATTTCAATTGCACTTTTTCGACACTTTACAATGGATTATTTTGCAGTTGCATCCACTCAATGCGATGCGATGCGGCGCGTTGCGATTCAATGTGATGTGATTTATTTATGGCTGCATCACATTTCAAGTGCATTTGTTGTTGTTGTTGTGGTTGCTGTTGGTGTTGCAAATAATGAGGCCTTTGTTTGTAATTGTTTGCATCTAATGATAGCCCTTGAATTATGACAGACAGTCAGATTGTAGAGCACATACATATACACACCAGTGCCGGGATGATGCCATGCCAATTGGGCCTTGAAGCTGTCCGACTGACAAACGCCAGTTGGACACTCGATTCGTATTCGTATTCGTATTCATGCATACACATTCATAGACTACACTTCCTACTCGACTACATTTTTCATATTTTCAGATTTTCACATTTTTCACAGCCGCAATATTTCATTGCAATAAATCAGAGAGAAATTATAAAACAATATGCAGGCTGAAACTCATTCACAGTGCACTCGCAACGCAGTCACAATTGCTGCTGCTTCTTCTGCGGGTTGCCAGCGTTCCCAATGGATTTGAATGCCCTCACGCGCGGGGCATGACAGTTAGCTGGGCTAGTTGGTACTTGCTGGAAACTGAATGGATATGTAGTGTACAGCATAGTCGCCAGCCCGATTGAAAATACTGTTGTTTTTTCTGGTATTTTTTGTGGCGTATTTTACCAAACATATTGCCAGAGGTTCAACTAAAAAAAAAGGAAACAAGTAACAAAAATATAGGCACATAGGGGATCATAAGGGAAGGTAACCCAACGTATTCGTGTCGAATATTGGGTATGCAAATTAATTTTTTTTATACTCCGTATACCCCTTGCAATCTGCACCCTCCTCGAGGAGTTTTTTGTGTCCATTGCCAGACAGGAGTTTTTGTTTCCGATCAGCGATGTGATGTACTTGCCTAATGTGCAGGAAATACGTTTCGAAACGAGTTATCTTTAAAATATTAAACATATCGTAGTTCTTGATAGTTTAAACTTGCATCAGCAATGAAGTCACGCGGTTTCGATAACATTGACAGTGTCAAGTGGCAACTTCGATTTGATATTGAAGTAAGGCACATCTCTAGCACTGACAGCATTATTGGCTGAAAAGTTCGAAGCGAAAGCCTGAAGTTAAAAATGAAGACTCGCAAGACATCAAGAAAGAAATCTTTAAAACGACCAATTCAAGTATCTGACGAATCGGAGATTGATAGGGTTGGCAATGAAGATGAATTGGAAACTAATGAAAATGTAAGTAAAGCATATAAACTATATATAATATATACATACATATGTATATACTACTACTGATACGAGGGTCGTTTGATAAGTCCGTGACTTTTTGAATAAAATATATTTTTTTCGTCAAAGAAGCGTTTTATTTCTCAACATAATCTCCTTTTAGCTCTATACATTTAGTCCAGCGTTTTTCCAATTTTTTTATTCCTTCCAAATAATAGGTTTTCTCAAGGCCCTCAAAATAGTCGTTTGTTTCTGTGATGACCTCTTCATTTGACCCGAATCTCTTACCGCCGAGCCATTTCTTCATGTTTGGAAACAAAAAATAGTCACAGGGGGCTAAATCTGGAGAATATGCTGGATGGGGTAGCAGTTCGTAGCCCAATTTATGAAATTTTGCCATGCTGACTACACACGTGTGCACCCGTGCATTGTCCTGATGGAACAGCACTTTTTTTTTCGCCAAATGCGGTCGTTTCTGCTTCAAATCAATATCGAATCTGTCCAAAAGCTCTGAATAATATTCGCCGGTGATCGTTTTACCCTTTTAAAGGTAATCGATGTGAATGATACCTTGTGCATCCCAAAAAACTGTGGCCATGACCTTGTTGGCCGACAGACCCACCTTGGCCTTCTTTGGTGCACGTTCACCCGGAGAAACCCACTGTCTTGATTGTTCTTTGGTCTCTGGTGTGGTGTGGTGGATCCATGTTTCGTCTACGGTAACGAAACGGCGCAAAAATTCGTTTGGATTGCGGTTGAACATCGCCAAACACTCCTTTGAAATGGTCACACGGTTGCGCTTATGGTCGTGTGTGAGCAATCGCGGCACCCATCGCGCGGAAAGCTTTTTCATGTCCAAATATTCATGTAAAATGTGATGTACCCGTTCAGTTGAGATGCCTACAGCCTCAGCTACCTCACGCACTTTCATTCTCCGATCATCCAATATCATTCCATGGATTTTGTCGACGATTTCTGGCATGACGACCTCTTTTGGGCGACCTGAACGTTCGGCATCACTTGTACTGGTACGACCACAACGGAACTCAGTAAACCATTTCTTAACCATTGAAATTGATGGTGCAGAGTCCCCATAATATTTATCAAGTCTTTCCTTGGTTTCGGTGATGGATTTTTTACGCAAAAAATAATGCTTAATTAGCACACGAAATTCACTTTTTTCCATTTTCGTTAAAATTCACGAGATCGTCTGCTTTCAATGCCTATAAAACGCAAACTAAGAAACGCAGCTTTCTCAAAATTTTACAGTCAGCTGTTAATCGATAACTGCTGACAGGAGCAGTGTTGTATTTAGAGCAGGTGCGCGGCAAATACAAAAAGTCACGGACTTATCAAACGACCCTCGTATCTACCAACTCATGCTGACAGCAGTCGCCTAATGGTGCTGCAAGTTCAACTTCTCTGAAACAGGAGGCCCTCTCACAGAGCCTGGGCACAAAAGCTAAACGCAGAAAAGTTCCTGATAGGAATTCTGATGATTCTTCTAATGATTCATCCTCGCCAGAGACAAAAGCAAACTCTCCAGAACATGACAGTAACATAACAAATGCGGAAATTACAGATAAGGATCCTATAAGCCCAGTTAAAATTGTTCGATCTCCAAGTATTGAAGTACTACAGACAAATTTTGAGAAAATCGAATTGACCAAATCAGATTCAACAGATCATAATGATACTCGTTCAGATCTTTCTGTTGATAAGCAAACAGAACTTTCTAATCCAGAAGCAACAGTAGAAAACCTTTGCCAAAATGATGAACATACAAACGCATCTCAGGTGGAAACAGCAGCGTTTTTTGGATTTCCAGAACTCTCTTTAGATTTTGAAGAAACTGATGAACAGTTAGAGATTCCCGAGTTTGTAGAGGATAGAATGCTCAAGACTCCAGAAATACCTGAAAACTATGAAGAACATTTTCAATTTTCGGAAGCTGCTGAAGAATCTAAAATGCAAAATCAATCAACAAGCGAAGAATGGGAAGAGAGGTATTTAAATCAAAGTAACACTATACAATATAGTGAAGACTTAGCAGAAGAATATGAATCTACTAGAGAAGACTATGGGCAATCCGTTTCCCAATATGATGAAGAAAATCAAGTAGGATACGAACATGCACAATATGAAGGCGGTTATGAACTTGCATATGGAGCCAATGAAAACATGAAGGAATATGAATCTACCAGAGAAGAATCTGAGGTACCTATGCCCCAATATGAGGGTCAGTACCAAGAAGGAGAAGAGCTTGCACAAGATAATGAAAACTTTGATCAATATGAATCGACAAGAGGAGACTATGAGGCACAGCAATATACACACTGTGAAGGGGCTACCAAAATGGGATGTGAAGATAATGAAAACGTAGATAAATATGATACTAGAAGAGATAACTATGAGGCCGTCACATCACAATCTGAGAAAGAAGTTGATAAAACACAATCTGAAGATGATGATGCAACTATATCTGAAGCTAATGAGAAAGCCGCGACACAATCTGATGAGGAAGAAGAATCAATCGACAGCGAAAAAGATTCTGAAACAGAGTCGGAGTCACAGGAAGAAAGTGAAGACGATGAGTCTGAATCGACATCAGAATCTGAAGAAGAGGCAAATAAATCGGTAATGCAGGATGTTCAAAATATTGACAATAACGATCAATTACAAATGGAAATCTCAAAAGAACTTGACGGAGAAAAAATAGAAACTAAAGAAAATGAGAAAGAAACTCCAATGGAAGAATCAACAACAGCGCACACTGAATATATAAAAGAGAGTAATGAACCAATGTCAACTAGCATGGAAGTATTATTTGAAGAATCATCTGAGACATTATGTAGTAAGGAATCTCAAAAAAAGTCGCCAAATAACTCAGATAATCAAGATGATGAACTAATACGTAAACTACATACTGTGCTCTCCGGAGAATCTGAAGCAGCTGAAGCAATCAAGCATGTAGATAACTTACAGAGTATGACTTCAGATAAAGCATTATCAGTGGAAGATAAAACGGAGTTAAATGAAAGTTTATTGGCTAAGTCGATAGATATGAGTCCTGATTCAAAGAAAGATTCAAATTCTGACCAAGAATCGGATTCATTTTCATCCATTTCTTTTGGCCACTCCGAAGACAATATGTCAAGTCATTCCCCAACCATGAAAGTTGAGGGTAAGTGCAGATAATCTAATACCATAAGCATACATTATATAATAACTTGACTCTTCTAGGTCTTGATATAGATCTTAACTCACTAATAAACAGTCCTACGAAGAAACCGATTGATAATATTCCAACAGAAGATTATCAAGATGAGCCAGTGGCTACGCAAAGTAATGAGAAACCTTCGGTCTCAGAAGGGTGAGCGGGAACTAATAAATATAGTGTTTTAGCCTTTTTTATACTAATCAAATTCCCTCACACTATAGCCAAGTAAGAGAACCGCTCTCCTTTATAGCTGAGGCAATGCAAATGATAACTCAAGATGCAGATAAATCTAATAACTCTGGAACTGAAGAGAATGTAGATGCCTTACCTTCTACAGCTATCGAAAAGAAGAATAGTTTTGAAAATGACATGATGAATTTCCTTACAACAATGCCACAAAAGCCAACAGAGAAGGAACAAAAGCCCACAACGGCTGCAGATATAGTTTTCCCAACTGGTTTGGTCAAGGAATCGGACAGCGATGATTCGAATTGGCAACGCAAGTCGAAGGCACTGAAGAGTGAGGCAAATAGTGGCAAAGACTTCTTTGAGGATGATAGTACCTACGAGGAGGAGAAGAACAATACGGACGACGAAGAGGAAGAAATAAGACCCAATTCAGAGTCTACATTCGTGGTTGTGCTCAACGATTACGAGGTGATGTTCCACGAGATACGCAAGCTGGTCGAAAAGGTTCCCAATCGCTATAAGTACGAGTTGCACAATCTGCTCTTTCCCATTATGGCAATTGGTTATCTGCGTATGATCTTCAATGGAAAGTATCGCAAGGGCAAGGCGTTTGTAGAGAACTCACAGCGCTACTTGGACTACTCCTATGTGGCGCGCATAGAGAAGCTCATCGGGCTGCAATCCGGTGCAAGCTTGCCGAAGAAGGCCAGAAGTTTGCTTGGCGATGAGAACGAACAGTTGGGGATACCGATGTATGCCGATACCTATCGAGTGCTGGTGCTGCACATGAAGTCATGGACTCGTTCCTTGCAGCAGACATTTGTGAGGCACTTTGATCTGCTGGCCGACAACAACATTACGGAGCCTCGACAGCATGCCATAATTGGAGCTGCAACGCCGGAGAAGATCTTCTGGGCTAATCCCGAATCCCTCAAGGAGAAGAAGGAGAACAGTCCTCCCTCACGCCGTAAGCGCTTCAAGAACTTCAAACCTTCGCCGACAAGAAATGCCAACCTGCCCACTTGCACTCGCCTTTATACACCGACTCCGAAGCGTTGGGACTTGGAACAGATCAAGGAGGACGAAGAGCGCCGTGTTCCACTGAACCGAGAGAATCTACCATCGGCCTATCTCTACACGGCCATTGAGCATGTGGAGACGGTGATCTGTGCCTCGTTCTCCAACAATTTAACCATGCTCAGCATTGGCACCAACTGCTCCACCATACACGTGTATTCGCTGACCTCGTCCAAGCTGGTGCACATCAAGCCTGCTGATTACCTAAAGCATCTGGACACCGGTATGTCAGGAATAGATGAGAGCATGCTGGATGCCAGCAAGAAGAAAATGAGACGCACTCTGGTTGGCCACCAGGGCCCCGTCTATGGCTGCACCTTTGCACCCCACGATCGTTTCCTGCTCAGCTGTGCCCATGACCGCACTGTGCGCTGCTGGTGTCTACTCTCCTGGAGCTGTGTGGTCATCTATCCTGGCCACGCCTCGGCCGTCTACGGCGTCTGCTATGCCCCGCTTGGCTACTACTTTGCCACCGTCTCGGACGATCGCACTGCTCGGGTCTGGGTACAGGACAACAAGAAGTCATTGTGCATACTAGTTGGGCATTTGGCCGAGGTGATCTGCTGTGTATTCCATCCGAACCGACACTACTTAGCCACCGGCTCGGGAGACTGCACGGTGCGCATGTGGGACATTGTCAAGGCAGTCCAGGTGCGCGTCTTCAGCGGGCACAGGGAACCCGTCAACACGCTGGCCTACTCTATCTGCGGACGTTACCTGGTCTCTGGTGCCGATGACAAATATATTGTAGTTTGGGACACCGAGCGGGAGCAGCTGGTGCGAGCGCTCTCGCATCACACAGAGGCCATAAACTGCGTACAATTTGCAATGGACAACAAACTGTTCGTGGCCGGCGGGCAGGATTGTCAGCTAAGCATTTGGGACTTTGAGCGCATTGTTCAAGAATATGATGCGGAGAGGATGAAACCCACGAATAGTTCAAGTAAAACAGAGAAGCCGCAGACCAAGCCACCCAAGCAGAGTGTCAAGGAGCGGTCGAG
The DNA here is from genome assembly GCA_018904035.1 of Zaprionus ornatus. Lineage (NCBI taxonomy): Eukaryota > Metazoa > Arthropoda > Insecta > Diptera > Drosophilidae > Zaprionus > Zaprionus ornatus. The sequence goes on from JAEIFZ010000200.1 coordinate 819,711, forward strand.
TGAAGTGCTAGTTCAGTCCTATCCAAGCAAGGGAACTCCCTTCTACATGCTGCACATCACACGACGCAACTTGCTGCTTGGCTTCTGTGTGCAACGCTTAGAGGATCTCGATAAGGAGTCGGGTAAGCAGTCGTGTCTATCGGAGTCAAAGTATAGGGAATGGCGAGAGTTTCTCGACATTCTGAAGCTGAAGGCGTGCTTTGCAAATGGGGAGCAACAGCAGCGAGCTGGAACGATGCAGGACGTGAAAGAAGAGGAAGGGTCGTCCAGTGATCAAGAGTTGGAAACCAATGTCAAGCTAGAGGACTGACAAATTGAGGCAACCTAAACCTAAACCGATTTTGGACTGTAAAATATGCAGTTTGTATTATGAAAACGAGCAGAATAAAAGACATTAATAACTCCTATGGCAATACGCGTTGCTCGTGTACTACCCCCAAAGGAGCTGCGGCAGTAACAATTTGACAGTTTAAAAAAAACTGGCCACGCCACGTGCAACGCCCACAGGCCGCCCAGTGCCTGGCGCCCCTTGCCCTGGCGCACGGCCACAAAAGGCGTGCAAAATTTATAGACGCACGCATTAAAAGCCGTCGGGCACGCTCGACTAACTGTCTCGTCCGCGGCAACCTCCACATCCAGGGCTGGATAGTGTCCTGCATACCCCACAGCGAACCCACCCCCTCTATCCCTCCTCTTACCCAGTCCAAATAGCGACAGGACAATATATTTACGCAACTTCTTATGCTTTTTGTGGTGGTTGTAGCTGGACCCAGGCAGAAATAGAAGGAGCTCAAGTGCCCTGGCTCCTGTTGTCATTGTTCCTCTTGTTGTTGTTATTGCTGTTGTTGTTGTTGTTGCTGTTGCTGCTGGCAGCATCTTGTGCCTCGTTTGTAGCAGTTATCTTTGGGTCCTGCTGAGCTGGCCGCGCGAAATGAAATTGTTTACTCCACTGTCATGTGCACGTGAGACGGCGACACAGCCGTGTCCCGGCTACTCCTTACGGCACTGTCCCCACCCCGCCATGCCCTGCCCTGCACTCTCCCTGGTCCGCTATCAAAAAAACGAGATTTCTTTTTTCCACTGCGCGCAAGAAAAGCAGAAAAAAGACGAAGAAAATTCAACGTAATAATTCTTTTCCGCTCGGATAAGGTGCGAGCGGTTTGAGCGGGGAGTCCCAGTTGAGTGGAGATCGTGGGGGGGAAGCGGGAGTTTGTCAGGGCTCTTGCCCTGTAATCGCGCGCAATTTCTGCGGCGTTTTTGCTGCCCACAGTTGGAACATCTTTTGCTCAGCATTTTTTCTTCAGTTTTCTTTAGCTTTGTATTTCCCTTCATTCATTTTTCGTCTGTGTACGCTGACTGGCATTTTTCTCTGCCACTCTCTCTCTCTCGCTGTCCCCCTCTCCCTTCCTCTTTCTTTCTCTTTCTCTGCTGATGCTGTCTGTGGCCAATTGTGTGCCGTTATGCATCGCCATTTTCCTCTACACACACATGTGCTTCAGCCTCACCCACACACATGGCAGGGCAACTGTTGCAGTCGTCCCTTGCCTGCCCCCTTTCCACTGCTGCCCCGCTAAGCCGCGGCCATTATTCATGAGGCTTATTAGGGAGCAGCGCGTAAAACTGTCGCAGCATGCCGAGCAAACAGCACAGTCCATTTAACCGATTTCGAGCAGAGCAGAAAAGCAGAGCATAAAACAAATATTTATAATGAAAACAATGTCCTGTCGTGCCACGAGTCCGGGCGTGAGTCCCGGCCCGAGTTGTTGTTTCTACTGCTGATGATGAGCAAACAACTTGAAGCGCGAGCATTTTAATTTACAATTGTCGCAGTCGTAGTCTGTACTTGGGCTTCAAGCAGCCTGCCCAGTCCCATTTCCAGTCCAACTGTCCATGCTCTGACGGGCGACTCCTGTGGCGCATTCGCCTGCACTTGACAGCCAGTCAGAGACTTGGGCAAGCGCTACCTCTCTTTCTCCCTCTCTCTCTGTCATTCTCGCTTTCTTTGCGCCCCTTTCCAGTAGCCCGTCGCTGCAGCATTTGGGCAACTGCGTGGCTCACATTAAACTTAAACCGCATATTAGCAGGCCATAAATACAGGATGTGTTTTCGGACTCGGTACTTAAATATGATAAATGCGCGTATTGTATTTCATTTGGATTTAGGGCAACCTCAAAGACAATAAATTTTACTCGAACACACACACACACACATGGATAATTGCACACATGCTGCGCCTGCGCTTGACCATTGCAACCGCCTAAACTGACCCAGAACTGATCAAGATAAACCCAAAGTGAAGATACTACGTAGCACAGAGAGATACGAGAACAGATAGCACAGGCTTTGTAGAAGGATATATAAATGATTTAATAAAATTTTTAATATTACTTGTAATATTTTCTATATAATTTAGAGAATTAAAGACAAAAAATTAAATTAAAATATTTTTAAAATTATTTACAAACTTTTTAAAGAACTCTTCTTGCACTTTCGTTACTTTTCATGTGTAATTTACTATATTGTTGTACTCTCTCTGTGCACCAGGGTATGCACATGCAACCCGTAATTATGGTACCGCGGCCACATGCAATCCTCCTCCCAGTCGGCCTGGTGTTTGCCAAATTTACACAAATTCCAATTGCCCGCAGACGGACAAGGGACATGGGACATGGGACTACTGACTGCGGAGTTGGACTACTGGAGTTGGCTGCTTTATGAAGATTGGCCCGAAACTCGTTTTAGCTTGCAGCCAATAACGAGAGCTGGCCACCGGGCAACTTGCAACTTCCCAAAACTTCCACTTCGGCCGGGCCGGGTCGATTATTATGGGCAGCGGTGCGCTGCAATTATGTCGTCCAATTAATATCAACACAGCGGGAGGCGGCAGTGGTACATGTGGTGGGCAGTAGTGAGCAGAAAGAGCGGCCAAGGGGGGGCTCCCCATGTGCAGCGTTTGCATATGCGCCTTATGCAGAGGCCATTTATGCAATTTATTGTCTTTGATGGCATTCAATGTGGCAAGCCAAGCCGAGGCAAGCCAAGCCGAGGCAAGTTGGACCACCCGTTGTCCATTGGCCGTTTGGGAGATCGCTGAAACTTATGCAAAAACTGTTCGATCGATTTGCGATTAGGCGTAAAAATGCTAAACAGACGTCGGGATCAGACAGCCAGGCCGTGCATCAATCAAGCTGTCAATATGCCAATATATATGTATACACATGTGTGCATGTGTGCATCTGTGTGTGTGTATGGTCAGTGCAAGGTGTCTGCATAATTGCGGTGCCCAAATTCGAAATTTATTATAATTTCCACACTTCGGTCACGCGCTGCCGACACATAAGTATATATACTATATACATATATATGCACATCTCTACTTTGTGGCGATCATTTCTCGTGTAAGTCAGTGTCATTACTTTGATAGACATGACTCGCGTGGCAGCTGCTGCCTGCGCGACGTGACAAGCCGCAGGCAGAGACAGCAGTAGGCAGCAGGACTGTGCCTGCACAGAAACCGAAACCTCGATAGCTCACTTCAGCACCCTTTACACAAGGACTCAGCAGCTACACTGCAAAGAAAACTGCGCAGGTCACTTGACTACAAAACATACAGTGTACTCTGTAAAGAAACCTGCAGTGCCTGCAGACACTCTCTACACTTCCATTTCTCTCAGTGCATTGCAAGCTGCCCTTTAATTAACGATTATTTCGCAGCTTTACATTTTACAAAGTTGCTGCTTAATCCTGTCGCCTGTCGCCTGTTGCCTGTCGCCTGCACTAGTCCTTATTGAATTACGCACGCAGCTCGTTTGTATCAAGTGAATGGCCCCAAACCCCCATTCAGCTGCAGCTGCCTGCCTGCCTGCCTGTCCTAACCGCAGAAGATCCGACGACAATGATATGGGTGCAGCAGCAGCAGCGGCGGCTTATCTAGCTTGGACAGTGACTTTGTCCTGGCACTTATCGCCGAAACCGGCTTTAATTGAATTTGCGCTCAATACTCATCGCACGTTGCAGTTTTGCATGTGCCATTTTATTAACATGTTAAGGGCCTGGCGGTAATTTATGTCCCCATCCCCGGCACTGTTGCACCGTTGTGAAAAGTACACAGAGAGAACAGCCGGAGGGTTGGCCAAGTGATGCGCTGATGGATTACAGGCAAATTGCTGGCAACTCTGCCATAAATTTTGATGCAATTTTAATGAAATTAATGACCCGACACACAGCGCGAAGGTTAAGCCAGATAAACGAAGGTAAAAAAAAAAAACAAGTTCGATGAAAGCGCATCACATTTTCGAAGGTGATGAAAGTGAGTCGAAAACCCGATAATATTGTACTCTTCCCCGAAATTGCAGCTAATAAACGAGTGTTTTCCGCTGCCTTCCAGCTCCCTCTCTTTCTGCTTTCTTCTCTTAATACGCAGTTAAGAAACGCCTCGGGGTGTGCTTATCGTTATCCCGGCAGCAAAATGATATTGTGCCCCAGCACGGGGCACTTATGCGTTTCCTTACGTTATTGCCGAATTAAAATTCTAAACATGGTTCGCCCCATGCGATAACAAGGCTTCCACATACACAGTTTGAAAATGCATTTTACATTAACTTAATTATTTACAGAGACATGAGAATGGCACTGCGAATGGCACTGCGAAACTGCGGGAGAACCATTGTTTATGGGCCTGGCACACGCAGTACTCTAGCCCAGAGGTAGATGCAGGTAGAGATAGTCACCATAGATAGTAGTTCTATCTGGGCCCTGGGGTAGTGTCTCTCCATAAAAAGTGCATACAAAGTTGCATGCATGCAACCAGGTGCGGGCAAGGGGGGCAGGGGGGCAGAGGGGGATAATGCCTAATTATGGGGCGGCAGTTATCGCCCGCAAATCGGCCATCAAATATGCAGAGCCGGTGCCAGGCCGAAAGCATAAATTGACCAAGATATACGAGCTGCAATCATGAAAGGCAACGTCGCAAATCCTCCGGCAATTAACACATTTCTCTCTCAGCTCGATAAATTGAATATGTTTGCCGTATGACACTCGTGGACAACTCAACACGTGGTGAGTAGTGCAACCAACGAACGAACGAACGGTTCTCTCACCTGTTTTAGTATCTCACTCAGACAAACTATCTCCCTCTCGCTCTCGTCCTCTCTCTCTGTCTCCCTCTCACACACTCGTGCAACTACAAAATCGATATGCCTTGCATGCCAGGCCCAGTCCCAGTTGCTGCTCCTGGCACGGCCTCTGATAGCATGACGACATGGCAGGGCGCACAGGAAGCTGAAGCTGAAGCCGAAGCTGAGCGTGGGGCAAGCGACAAGCGACGCAACATGCGCCCGGCATTATAATGCCAGACGCGACACAGACCGACCCCCCACACACACACGCACACACACAGATAGACAGGGGCAGTGGGAGGCTGGGAAGGAGGAAGAGGAGAAGGAGGAGGAGCAACTGCTGAAACGAACTGCTGACTGGCAACGTTAAAACCGGTAAATCTTCATAGAGTTTGCTGCGTACATTGCTCTGCCCAGCTGGAAATACACTAACTGTGGGCGGGTACCTTACTTGCTTGCACTTATCAGGGAGGAAGGTGCTTTCTGAAGTACTAAGTACAGTAAGTAATACTAAATAAAGTATATGCTTTAGTATTTCTTACAAATAAGCAGAGTATCACTGTCTTTCTCTGACGAGTTCTTAGACATATCTGTGAAGGTGTTAAGTCTCTTTTGGATGAGAAGGTTCTTCTTTAGATGAGAAGGTTCTTCTTCAGATGAGAAGGTTCTTCTAGAAACATATGCATTTGATTGTTATAGACTTGAATATTAACTGTGCATGATATATAAGGAAGAACAACATCATTTTCTCTTTCTTGCAGTTTCTTTTTAATATCAGCTAAACACCCTTTTGATAGATATGCTTAGTACACTAGGTTTTTGTGTGCCTATCAACTTTAAACTTTAAAATATGAGTAATAACCGTGTTAATCCCTTTCTCCAGCAAGTTCTCTTCCATATCTGCTATACACTTCAATCTCCATCAATCTACTCGTACATAGTGCATTTCATCTTCGTCTTATTTCAGAGCTTCCCTTCATCCTGGCTCGCACTGCAGACAACGTAGCTGTAGCTCCCGTTGACGATGAGGGTTTATTTCATGCTTACTTTGGCTTTCTTGCCGGCACCGTAAGCAGCCCCCAATCCAGCTACCTTCCCACCCAGCTACCCACCACTCACTCTTCACTCCACTCTTCTCTCCATTCGGCTTGCTACTTTTGCACATTCTTTTCAATTTCAGCTCTGGTTCGTTTGGGTTGGCTGACTGCCTGACTGCCTGACTGGCTGAGGCATTTTCTTCTGCGAAACTTTTGCAATTTTCTATTAAAGCAATACACATGCACACATGGGTGGTTCCCTCCACCTTCCTGCCTGCCCGCCTGGCGCCGTGTGTGTTTGTATTTGTTTTTCATATAAAATGGGAATTTTCTTTATGTGTTGGCGCATGGCTTTTGTTAGTTTTTGGTCCGTTGGAGCAGGCCCGTTTGGGTCTGGTCTGCTCGGGTCTGGTCTGCTCGGGTCTGGTCTGCTCTGGTCTGTTCTAGTCTGGTCTAGTCTGGCCATATCTCATTTCTGTCTCTCGGAGTTATTCAGCAAATGTATTTACAAGCAGCACCGCCATGTTTGTTCGCACATAACCTCAAAACTTTATACGCATTTTGGCAAATTGCGTGCGCTTTCTTCTCAACTAAAGAAACCGCCACAGAGAACTTTTTGCCTTTGACTTTCGCCAGTGAAGCGTTGCATAGTTCTTAGCGTTTTGTGTGGCTTTTGCTTTTAGCCAAATTTGCCAAATTTGCCAGCTGCGGCTAAAGTAGACAGTCAGCGGCAGGTTCTTAAAGCCTTAAAGCCTGGCGGGAGCAGACCCATTGGGTCGTGCCTAATCAGTCAGTGTGTTCGAAGCTCGTTCATGCCTCAATGATGAAATGAGTTAACACTTGAGCGCCACACGCAGGACAATACACACACATGTGTGTGTGTGTGTGTGTGTGTGTGTGGCTGTGCTTGACCAACAATCGGTCAGCCCTAAAGGGCCTGCAAATAACATCAAAGACCCAGTTACAGTCATGGGCACGAAGCACGAAGCATGAATGTGGGAGGGAAACCAAAAACTTAATACAGACTTCAATTTGTATCTTTATAGGTACTGCACCCTAGCTGGCACTAACTTGACTGCAACTGGGGAGTAAACTGCGTAAAAAGTTTTATTCAAATGGCAGCTGAACCTTCATATTAGACGAGACACTTTGCCCGTGGCCACACTCACCTGAGTCCAATGATATTTTATCGGCTGCGTGTGTAAAAAGTGCCATCAACATTTGGGCCAGTCAGCCAGTCAGCCAGGTAGTCATCGACATGGTCACTGCTCCCAGTTTCGTAGCAGGCCCTTGGCTACTGCTCCGTCCTGCCTCTGCCCCTGCCGCTGCCCCTGGCCTGTGGCTTGTGGCTGCAGTCTAATGTGCTGTGTGTGCCAGGCGTTCAAAGCCATTTTCTATTTTTATGTGCGCACAAACTGTAAAAAAATTGCAAAGAGAGAGGCAGGGGGGAGTGGGAAAAAGGGAGTGCGAGCGCAGCTGAGTGTAGACGTTATAAAAAGGCAGTTTCGCAACGGTGGCCATAACAACACGCCCAGCATGGGAACCTTTACCTTACCCGGTCTCCGGCAGCTCCCGATGGCACGGTCGGCTGTCCCAACGACCAAGTTAACTGCATTTTAACGCGCATTTCAATTTGGAACGGATATAATTTATAGACGACTGACTGGCGCTCGCTCTGCTTCACTCCCCCCCTCCACGCCTCTGCGCTCTTCTTGCCTCACTTATGTGTCCACGAACAGAACAGAATGTTTGTTGCCTCAAAATTGAACCGTGCGCTTCACTGCATCCGCCTGCTGCTCCCACTACACGCCTCACTTCCCTCTCTCTCTCCCTCCCTCCCTCTCTCTCTCTCTCTCTTGCTGCTATCTGGCTGGCATGTTTATCTAGATTCTGCCCGCTAATGTGCAAAATTTAATAATAAAGTATTACGAGGCAGTTAAAGAGTTGCATGTTGTTGTTCAATGTTGCCGTAGTCGTGTTCTTCTTCTTCTTGTTGCTGCTGCTGATGCGGCAAATGCAATTTCGCGTAATATGCAGCAGCAGCAACGACGTCCGCACGCCTTAAAGTATGCTTCAAAGTATTCACTCGCCAAATTCGTCGTTTCACCGGACTGCAAGTGACTGCCCGGGACCGTGTCCAGCCCCAGTCCCAGGCCCAGTCCCAGTCCAACAACAAGTTCTGCGAATCTGCTGTTGTCCTTCTTACTTAGTTTTTCTTCATTCTTGTGTGCACCCTGTAAAATTGAGATTGACTGCAAAGGGGTATGACGGAGTCTGCTTTTTAGTTAATAATGTATTAAATTTAATTTAATTCAATTCAAATGAGTTATACCTTATTATATTTCAACTAGACATTTACTATACACATACTTCCGCTTTCCTTTATCATCTTCTTACTTTACAGCTCATCTGCCAGTCGTTTACTTCCTCTGCCTTTGCCTTCTTTTTCAACGTCGAGCACTTTTCCACTTTTCCAAATGTCTGCGTGTTCAAATTGAACAATAACCCTAAGTTGTTGTCGTCGAAATAATATTTTCTGTGCCCTCCAATCCTGATTTTTCATACAAATAAAATGTGCGTCACTCCCTCTCCCTCTCTCTCTCTCCCTCTCTCTCTGTCTCTGTCTCGCGCGCTTTGTCTCGCTACAACAGCGAAAATCGCAAAGCAATCAAATAAAATTTGAATAAAAGATTTTTGTCTGTCGTTGATTTGCAAAAAGCTCAGCAACAGCAGCAACAACAACAACAACAATTGTGAAAATAAGAACACGATGGGCGTCAACTTGTGCGCACTTTGCATGGGGTTGTGCCAAGAAGACACACACATACATCCCCACACACACATATACACTCCAGTAACTGCCTCAAGGTAAGCTGTAAGTACAGTTTTCGGCAAAGTTTTGGCTGCATATGGCAGCAGCAGCGCTGATAAGTTGCCAGACAGTTGAGAAACGTGCAAAATTAAAGGAAACACAAAGTTAGTATACCCTTTTTTGACCATTTTCAATGGTCCAAGAGTATAAATATGTTGATAAGCACAAAGTAGCAGCAGCAAAGGTATAAATAACAAACTAAACTGTAAATAAATTGCTCCATTCGTAACTGATTAAGTTCCTTCCTTAAATTCTCCTTCGCACTGACCTTCACCCGCTCTCTGTCCCCACACTCTCTTCGCACCTGACACTCAATTGACCCTGAACGTGAATTTATGTCGCCCTCTTCGCTGGCCTTGACCGAGATGCGTCGTCCCAAAATGCAAATTAGCCCAGAGCCGCAAATAAAAACAAAAGCAACAACAACAGCAAAACTCATTACCAACTGCGCTGCTGCCTCAGCCTAATTTCATTTCATACCAAATTACACACAGCGACGCGACCCACAACGATGACGTCACGGCCGCCAAAACCTAATTAGCCAAGCAGCGCCGTGACCCACAGCGTCGTTTGTGCCGCCCCAAGGATGACCCCGGCCCGGCTCGAGTGGGCCGCATTAAATTACCGACGTGGTCGCCAAGGCAAAAAAAAGTTATTAACGCGCCAAAAAAGGAGGCAAAAAGGAGGCAACAAGGAAGGAAAGCAGGAAAAGTTGCCGGCAAAGGCGACAACAAAAACAAGCAGGAAAAGTGCGTAAGAGGGGGGAGAGATGGATAAGGGAGCAGGGGAGCAGGGGAGGGGAGCAGCTAGTTGGAGAGGGGTAGAGGGGCTGCTGTCGCCCCTTGCTAAGCTGGCAGCCTGACCTTATTGCGAAAGTGTTGACCGCAAAACGTGCAGCAGGCGCAGACAGCACTGGAGGCGGCAGCAGCCCAAGGGGGGAGGCGGAGGCGTGGCAGCATTTGAGTCAATTTTGCGACTAATGTAATTAACGCCAGCTCGCTCTCGCTCTCTCTCTCTGTGAGTGCTCTCTGGCACTCGACTCTCTGCCTTGCTGTGGCCATCTCGCTCACTCACTGGCATCTACTGCACGTCTCTCTCTTGCTCTCTTTCGCTCTCGCCGGCAAGCAGCGCAATTGGCTGTCACTTGTAGCAGGCGCACAGCATCAGCAGAGCGAAAGTTTTTAATTAACTTTTGGCGCCAGTTTGTGCTCACTCTCTCTCTCTCTCTCTCACTCTCTCCCCTTTACTCTCTCCCACTTCTGCTCCCTTTTCTACTCGCTCTGCTGTGTCCCTCTTCTAGTTCTCTTTCTCTGCTCCCCTGTAAATAATTGTGGCTTCGTTGTTGCTTCTGCTGCACGTGCCACAAACTTTGTGTGCCCTGCCCAAGCTGTGTGTGTGTGTGTGTGTGTGTGTGTGTGTGTGTGTGTGTGTGTGTGTGTGTGTGTGTGTGTGTGTGAATAATGTCCTTGTCCCAGTGCGCCACAAGTTGTAGGTGTGAATTGGCATCGAGTCTGGAGCCAAAAAGCCACTGGGCGAACAGCAAATTGTGAATGACATTCGGGACTGTGCGAATAATTGTGAATGGAAGCGGGCAGAAATAGAAAGAGGAAAGTGCAGGGAAGAGGGAAGGAGAGGGAGAGAGAGAGAGTGAGAGAGGGAAGGGAGAGGGGGAGCATGAACAGCGCTGCAGTTGACAGCTTTGGCATTGTAATGATGATTAAGCTGCGTGTGCATGCATTTCACTTGGCAGTCTGTTTATATGGTACCATATAATACGCTTTACTTAGCAATTTTTAAGCTGTAAACAACAGAGAAAATAGCAGAAAATAGCTAAAAGTTGCTTAAAACAAAGAGAGTATTAATTATTCTAGCTGCTTTATCTGTTTAACCCTCAAGGAAGCTATTTATATTGCATAAATAGTGTAATTATCATTTACGCTCTTCCCCCTCTCTCTTCCCTTGTTCCTCTCCCCTCCTCCTCACCCTCTCTCCCCTCACTCAAGTGTCAATTGCATGAGACAATCGAAATCAACCCTGGCAACAATTGAGGCAACACAGACAATGCAAATTATCGCTTATGCCACTGATTATTGCCAATTCCCAATCAATTTCTGACGCTGCCAGTTGCCAGAGTTGCCAAAAGGGGCGTACACAGCAAATATCAATTGCCAAATGCCACAACAACAGAAGGGAAGGGGGCACACTACATTCTTTTGTTGCTGGCAGGCACTGAAAAGGCGCTCAGTAAAACAAACAGAGATGCCTGCTGCCTGCTGCATGCTGCCTGCTGCCTGATGTTGCCTCACAGTGTGTGCTGGCTGCACTTGACTTGCAGTCGAACAAAGCACACATGAGGCTGACAAAGAGGCATGTTGCATGCAACATAGTGCAATTAAGGCAACAGCAGCCAGAGCAGCTACCCCTATTGGAACTCTATCGGCATCCTGGCAGACAGAGGAGAGGATCTCTCTCTCTCTCTCTCTGCTGCTGCTGCTTCCCTTGCTGCGTGCATTTGCATAATTTGCATATAATTCTCTGTCAAACATTTTAGAGATACAAGAGAAATACATAAATATGAGGAGTGCATACGAACAAAGAGAAACCGCTGAGCCCAAATGCAAATTTCGCTTAGCTCAGCGTGTGAACATTCCATGCCGCTGTCGAAGTCAAGACAGCTGCGAGCTGCGCCTACTGCCCGTCTACAGTCTCTACAATCTGCAGTCTATAAATATGCAGGCATTGCATTGACAGTGCGTGGCAAAAGTTTACCGATGAAGTTTTTAACGCTGCGACAGCTTAAAACAATAAAAACTACCACGCCCCGGCCTGGTCAAGCGACGGAGATCTTCGACCAAACTTGCTTATAACTTGTGCGAGCAACCAAAGTTAGCGCAATGTAACGCTGATTTGCAGGACAGGAAAGAGAAAAAGGGGAGACGAGGGAGAAGAGAGGAGAGAAGAGGAAAGAAGAGGAATTAAGAGGAAAGGAGAGAGGAAGGGAGAGAGCGGAGTTGGGGTATAGGGTAGTCCACAGAGTCCTGGCAACTTGGCAGCGTTAAACTTTTCGCCACAAAATGAACTGCGTGACGGAAAGTGGAAGAGGAATGCAGTGAAGTGGGGCAAGTGCAACAGTTTATGGTTTTATAAATCGGATTGTGTTGAAGGCTGCAAGAGAAGAAGAGGGAGAGCAACAGAGAAAGGCGCAAGATATGATTTCTAGCGGACTTTAATTATATTATAGTAGAAGAAGTAAGTCTTATACATATGCATAGTTCCCTGTTGAAGCACTTCATATCAGTCCTATCCCCAAAGTGATTGTTGTTATATATGAAAGCATAAGATAACATATAAGGCATAGTACCAGAATAATGCACAGTTCCTTTTCTTATGAGTACTTGAAGGTTCTTTCTGACTATCTTATATAGTCCTTCTATTCATTCGTTTATTTATTTTTTATTCCTTGTTATTCTTCTGTCAGCAATATATGCAAAAAGGTATAATAGATAAATGATAAATTGTCTTAGGCATAATGATAGATCTCTCTAGACATATGTCTCTCTAGCTAAAAAATACTATACATTACATAAATATTTGTAATATAAACAGATCTATTAAAGTTCTCTGGACACAGACTGCTTTATAACTATAACTATATAATCAAATCTGTTTAAGGTCTCATCCCTTCCAGAGCTCTTTCAATGTATTTCTTTCTCAACTCCTTTCGACTATACATGTTAAGTAATATCGTAAGATATAAGTAAAAGCCTAATATAGCCATAAATACTTCCCCTGCTGAAGTTCTAGACTCTAATCATAGCCACTGCAAGTGCACTTCACATTCCTTTCATAATCAAGATTTCTCTGCCATTTAGAATCTCATTCATTGTGAGCGCCATAAAAAAGCTGCTCGCAAGAGGCCTAAAAAACAAAAAAAAAAAAAACTATCGGGCATGGCAATTAACACGCCGTAAAAGCCGCTGAAGTGAGCGAGCGAGTGCAGCAGTAACTGGCAACGGTAGCGCCTCGCAATTAGCCTGCTCAATTAAGGCTCGCACATAAACAAAGCCCTAAAACCGACGGTGCATAATGACTGAGAATTTGCATAATTAAAAGAGAGAGAGCAGGCAGAGAGAGAGGGAGAGAGAGGGAGAGAGAGAGGGAAAGAGAGAGAGAGGGAGAAAAAGAGAGAGAGAGAACAGAGACAGAGATAGAGAAGGAGAGAACAGAGAGCGACCGGCTCTTGGCAGCAGCTCCTGGCTAGGCAATTGCCCCTCTCCTGCGCCGCCACCTGCTCCTCCCCTTGGGGAGTTGCAGTTGAACTGCAGTTTTAGTAAGTTCAATTTATATGCAACCATTGGGCAAGGCAATTCTGACCAACCCCCCACCTCCCTCTACGCCACTGCCTTTGGGCCATGCATGGCCATAAATTTGCCCAGTCGGCCATGTCCGTAGCAAATGGCGAACTGACCCACGTCGCAGCCACAAACTTAATTTCGTATTTGTTGCCAAAACAAAGGCAGCCCCCGAAGCAAAAAGGCCACGTCATGCGAGCCTGCCCCCGCCCCTGCCACATTCTCCTACATGCAGTTGGCAGCAGGCAGGAGGCAGGCAATCGTCTCGGTTTAGGGCCAGCCCATTGGCCATTTGGCCATTTGGCCAGACATTTGTCTGCCACAGACAGCGGGGCGTGCATTTTGTTTACATTTTGCCAAAAAACGCAGCAAGTTCTCTGTGCTCTGCTCTGGTAGCAAGTTTATTAGGGCGTATGATTAATAGCCCCTCTAGCAGGCAGGCGCCGTGCAGCCCCAGCCCCAGCCCCAGCCCCAGGCTCAGCCTCAGCTTGAGGGCAGCCCCAGCAAGGACTCTGTTGTTAATAAAGAATATACGCAAATGATATCGGGCAGGGGCAGTGCTGCCTTGGCTTGGTAATTAAAATTGATGTGACGAATTCACGAAGCAGAGTGTGCAGACTAAACGAAGGTAATTAAGTCAAATGACATGACAGCAGCAGGCCAAGATAGCAACAATTTGGAGGGTCCCGAAATGAAGTTAACAATTTGTTATGTGCAGACAACGCAACAAATAATTCTAATTGGCAGCAGATAATAGCTCGCTCTTCCCTCTCCCCCTCTCTCTTCTACTCTCTCTACTCCTCTCTCTCTTTCCCCTTATACCTCCCTCTCTCTTCTACCTCCCTCCTACCTCGCTCATCATCATCTCTCAATGGGTTTACTAATTTTTTGCAATTGTATCTTTTGCTTTGATTGCAATCAATCTATGAAATCCACAGCTACTTGTAACTGCCCGTGTATCTGTTAATGTATCTATAACTGCAACTGTATCCGTATGTGCAACTGCAACTGTATCTGTCGCTTTGTGCCGCTGCGAGAGCATTTCAATCGAAACCGCACTAATGAAGCCCATTGAAAATGCAATGCTTAAGCAGCAGCTTCCGATTGGAGCCTATCCACCTTGCTGCCGCTCTTCCTCCCTCTCCCCCTCTCTCCCTGCCTCTTTTCCCCCAGCGTAACCGCAGTTGAAAGCGCAGGCAGGCAGGCTTCAATTCCCGCGGCGCCTGCAGCTTTCCGCTCGGCGTCAGTTTTAATGGGCTCGCAATATTAATGACATTTTCAATTCCATTGCATTATAAGTATCTCTATACCTATACCTATCTCTATACCTATCTCTATCTCTCTCTCTAGCTGTGGCTACATCTCTATCCGTATCTATATCTCAATCTGCAGTTGTATCTGTATCTTTTGTGTGCAACTTGTCAGCATAATTACGAGTCTCAGTCTGCCTCCCTCTCCCCCCCCTCTCTCGCTCTCTCCCTCTCCCTGCTGCCTTCTGATTTGTTGTTTTTTATTTATTCATTCATTTTCATATGCATGAAAATTCGCGCAGACCCCGCCAGCCCAGTGGGCGTGGCAGCCAGGTAAAATTTTGTACTGCTGCTGCTGCTGCTGTTGTTGCACGCTCCAACGCATTTCCACTTGCCATGCAAGCAGAGGACGCACCACAACGGGGCAAGCCACACCACAAGCAACCACTGGCAAAATAGAGTTGTTGTTGCTGCTGCCTCTGGTGCTGCCACTGCCTGTGCCACATGCCTCTGCCTCCAGGTAGCTTCAAGTATTATTTTTCCACATTTCTTTATTTCCATGTTGCCATAATTGCGTCGTCGTCGTCGTCGTCGTCGTCGTCGTTGGCGGCTGCAATTCTTTCATCCAAGTGCGCCTCATCAGCGTCGAGCAACAACGTGAAGGGGCCGCTTCAGTACTTGCTGCCCCCTTCTTACTCCCCCCCTGAGCTTGTGCACTGTCTCACTCACTCCAACAGGCAGTCAGTGCCTTGCAGTCGCTCCCAATCTCCCACTCCCTCTCTCTGCCTCTCTCTGCCTCTCTCACTCGCGCCCGCGGTAATTAAAGGCAAACTGCTGCAGAAAAAAATATTTCGGCGCTTTTCAGCGCTGTAATTAAAAATTGCAAAAGTATTTTCTGCTTTTTTTCTCTGTTTATTTTCTTTTCTTTCTTTTTTTCTCTTTTTTTCTCGTTTTCTCTTTCGCGCTGCAGAACAAAAACCGAAATGCTGAAAAGCTGTGTGGGAAAACCGCGTCAAAAGCAACAGAAATGCATTGGGCAGCAGCCCTTTAGCACTGGCAAGTTCCTTCCCCCTTCTGCTCTGCCTGCCCCCTTCTGCTCTGCCTGCTCCTTGCTGTCCCTGCTCTGCCTCAGCTTGCCGCCCTTGGCTGCCTGACTGCCTCCCTCTGCTCTCTGCTCTGCCTGCCTCTCTCTGCCTACCTCTCTCTGCCTGCCACATCCTCCCACGCCCTGCTGCACCTTTTGTTTCTGGCATTAATATGGCAGTGGGCGTGGCAGCCGCCCGCTTAAAGCCTTGCCAGCTTAAAGCAGCTGAGCATCTGCACTTGGTGCGTGCCTCAGTTGTCACTGGGATTTGACAAACCTCCCGCAACTCTCACTCCAAATTGGCAACCGAAAAGCGGCCACCAATCAGGGAAAAACTGTCAACTAACCATAAATACAGCAACGAGGCAGAAATGCACAAATTAAATTAGGCAGGCAGAGCAGGTGGCAAGGGGGAGGGGGGTGCAGACAAAAGGCGGTCTGCAATTTACAGAAAACTGCCAACAAATCAAATTGCGACTGCAGCCACACGAGGCGATGAACGATCGCTGACCAATTCCCGCGTGGACAATTGCAGCAAGGCAGGAGGGGGCAGAGAGGGGACAGAGAGGGAGGGAGGGAGACGAGGCAGGGGCAGCTGAGTAAATAATTTTGTCTTGCCATAAAAGTGCAGACTGGCAGGCGAGGGTGGGCAGTGCAGGAGGAGTGACCAAGAGGCTGGCCACGTCTCTCTGTCTGTCTGTCTGCTTGACTGGCTCGCTGGCAGCATCTGTCAATTGCTTGGAGATTGATGCCCCTGGATAATAGCGACGCGAACAATTTGCAGACGACAACACGCCACAGCGACAGCGACAGAGACGGAGATGAAGCTGGAGCTGGAGACGGAGCTGGAGTCCAAGTTGGAGCGGGCTGCAGCGTCGGCACCGTCGGTGGTCGCATGTCGCGAGACAAAGCTGAAAAACTGAATGACAACTCTTTAGCCTCGTTGGCTTGGCTCGGCTTGTTGGCTTGGCTAACGGGATTTTAAAGCAAGTTATTTGCCCAAAAATGGTGGCGACAGGCGGCGGCGGCGGCGACGGCGGCGAAGGCGACGGCAAAGTGTCGCAGCCGGCGACAAGTGACAACGGCGCGCATGCGTGACTTGCCAAGACTGAAGGCGATTGGCAATTGGAAGACACTCATTGTTGTTGCCAGCATGGATGGATATGGTAAACGCAATGCCCCATGCAGCAGGCAGCCTGCCACATGCCCCATGCCCCATGCCGAATGCTGACTGACTGACACTTTGTCAGCATACGCAACCTGGACAAATTTGCCTTGTTTCCCAGCAGTAGCAGCAGCAGCAGCAGCTGCCTCTGTCTGTGGCAGGGACGTGGGGCAAGCTAAGCCGGCAGCGGCATGCCTAGACATGCCTAGACAAAGGCAGCAGCAGCAGCAGCAGGATGCAATAAAACGCAGTCACAGGTGCATCAAATGTTGCTGCAAGTTGCTGCACGCTGCACATTGCACGTTGCAAGCAGTTGCAGGCGGCCAACATGTTGCCAAGTCATTAACTTGAGCCTGTTCTGGCTTTTGTTACATGTTTGTGATTACAGGCAACTCCTGGGGCGGAGGGTGTGTGCGAGTGTGTGTGTGTGTGTGTGTGCAACAATAGCGCCAGGACATGGACACGGATGCGGACACGGACATGGACACGGACATGGCCTGTTGTTGTCGGCTGCCGGTTGTGCCTGGTGCCTGGTGCCTTGTCGCTTGTCGCTGGATAATTGCAGAAAACAAAACTTGAGGGGCAGCTGGCGATGGCGATGGCGATGGCGCTGTAGATGGCGTTGCAAGCGCCTTGAGCGTTTAGGCCATTTGAAAATTGCAGCATTGCCGGGGCAGGCACAGGCACAGGAGCAGGGGCAGTGCCGTTGCCAGGGGTGCAGGCACAGCTCGCTGGAGTCGCAACCACTTTGGGCAAAACCAACAACTGCTGCTGCTGCTGCTCCTCCTCCTGCTGCTGCTGCTGCTGTTGTTGTCGCGGCTGCAACTCGCCATTGTCTCGTGGCTGTGCGAGTGTGTGAGAGTGTGTTTGTCTGTCTATGTGTGTGTGTATGCCTGTATGCGTGTGTGTGTTTGTGTTTTTCGCTCATGTGCGAATTTTTATGGCCAAGGAAAACAACCCTCAAGTGGCAGAGACACACACACGTGCGCACTTCAACAATACACGTGTATGCGAATGTGTGTGTGTGAGTGTGAGTGTGTGCATGTGTTTGGCAATGTCAACTGGGGCGGCTACAAGCTGCTAAGTGCACTTGCCCAGCATTTCTTTGCCTTTCATTGCTTTTCCTTTGGCATTTCTTTCCCTCCGCCTCACTCACTCTCTCTCTCCCTCTGCCACTGTCTTTTCCTCTCTGTCTCTACCCCGTGTGTGTTTGTGTGCAAGTGTGCGTATGTGTTTGGCACAGCCTCTGCCTATGCCACACCCCCTCACTGCCTGCCACCCACTGCCTCAGCTGGCATCTCTGTTTTATATTTTTTTTTATCTACTCTCATGAATACATAATGCACTGCACTTGAGGCGCAGCTCCTGTCCCACTCTCCCACCTCCCTCTCTTTCACTTCGCCCCTCTCCCTCCCTCCTCCCCTCGTCACAGTGACAAAAGCAAGCGGCTAATTTAAATGAAGGCTCAGGGCTCAGTCGCAGCCTGCTGTCGCTGCGTTTGTCCGTCGTCAGATAACTGCATTCTTCAAATGTTGCAAAAGGATGCAAACTTCCTTTGCCTCCTACCCTCACACCCTACCCCACCTACCCTCTCGCCTGCACGCTTTGTTTGTCTCGCTTTGGCACTGCCAGTCGGCCGGAAAGTAATTAAAATCTGCGCTTAAGTGCAGGTCCTTAAAAAAATGCATAAAGACAGGCAAACAGGAGGGGGCAGCAAGCTAAGGGGGCGTGGCAGGTACACAAAAAAGTGTTGAAAGAGCCACTGAAACATGCAAAATATTTAATAGGCCTCGCTAAACAAAACGCCGCCATGAGACCTTTGAGAAATGCGTTAAGATTGAGAGAATTCTCTGCAGTGACGCCATCTATGAAAATCTCGGCAGAATTAGAAAGGAATCTCAATGAAATCCTTGCTAACATCGCGCATAGAACTCATTAGCATAGCGCCATCTAGCGCAAACCGGCTGCAGCAACTGGGAACAGTTGCCAACATCGCAGTGAGAACAGTCAGGCAGGCAGGCATCTCGTTACCCCTGCAGGGGCTGCGTAAACATCGCTGCGATGAGTTTCACTCAAGCAGGATGCACTCAAAATGTGACTCACACTCAATTTACCCCTCTGCAGGAGAGAATGAGTGAGTGAGTGAGAGAGAGAGTCGGCATTGAGTGCGAGGCGTAGTGAGTAGGAAAGGAGAGTGAGTAGGAGCGTGAGAGAGTGTGAGAGTTAGAGAGGCAAACCTTCCTGGCGCTGTGCTAATTAATCGAAACTTGCATTGAAATATTGACAGCAGCAGCGGCGAAGGCAGAGGCAGAGACAGCAGCAGAGGCAGAGGCAGCAGCAGTGGCAGCGGCAGACTCTGCCCGGACCCGGTTCTGTCCGCCTTTAATAATTCGCTCCACGTTGACAGCGCTCGGCCTGCCCATCTCGCATTGAATTATTCACATAGCTAAAGTTTTTCCGACACACACGACCCGCCGAAAACTGTTGCCAAAGAATGCCAGAATGCCCGATACGTTCCCCTCCCCCTCCTCCACTGCCCTGCCGCGCCTTCATGCCACAAAACATTTCTAGTAAAAGTTTTTTCTTTTGCTCCACGCAGCTGCAAGCAAAAGTTTTTTGCCAAACCAAACCGAGTAAAAGAAGAGGAGAGAGAGAGTAGAACATAGAGAAAAACAGAACCCAAAGAGTATCTCCAAATGCTGCAAATGAGCAAAAAATGTTGCAAATAGCGAGAGAGGGGCGAAGGGGGTGTAGGTGGTCGAGCATGCTGGTTTGCAAAACTGCGAAAATTGAAATGAAAATTACCCATTGTGGCAGCGGCAGCATTTCAATTTGAGCTGCCATTTTGCACGTGCCTCATGCTGCACTTTCCACAATCTCCACAAGCTGAAAAGGTTCCGCCTTTGCATTTTATTCATGTCGCACCGTTCGACTTTATTAGTTATTTTCTGCTCAATTTGTGCTGCTGCTCGGGTGGAGGAGCAGGAGGCAGGATAACAAGAAAAATTATTTTCATTTCATTCAACTTGAACACATTTAGCATAATGCAAAAGAAAACGAACAAACGAACGAATCCATTCATTGGCACTCGAGCGCACCAAGCCCCAATTTGACGGGGAGTTCTTCATAATTCTCCCCTTCTCTCTCTCCCTCTCTCTCCCTCTCTCTCTCTCTGGCCTTGCAGTCCGGGCACGTACTAGACCTGGTTTCTAGCCATCAGCCGCCAGCTGCAACGTGAGATTGGGCGTGTTATAACGTCGCTGTGCTTTGCTTTGTCATTCACACTTATTCATGAATCGATTCACAGTGCTCGCATGCATATTGAATCATTCTGCCATGCACTCTTTGCCCATTTCAATTGACCCAATGAGCACTGCAATTAGGGAGAGAAGGAATGAGTGCTCAGGGGACATTTTTATATATTTAGAGACATTTTTATATATTTTTATACCCTTGGACCATTGAAAACGGTCAAAAAAGGGTATACTAACTTTGTGCGAATGTTTTTAGTATGTTTTACTTCGAGTCTTTCTTGGGAATGTTTTTATATCCTTGGTTTATTGAGCCTTCTTTGAAATTATTATTATTGAAAATATAATATATAATAATCATATATATATACTGTAAATTTTTGAATATTTTACAGCCTACAAAAACGTATTTAAAATTCAATTATATATTACGTTTAGCAAAAAAAATTAATAAATCTAAATTAACAAAACTTGTACTTTTTTTAGAGATGAAGAAAGTTTAAAATATTTTTTAACAATTAAATAAATATAAAATATAATAAAATAATATATAATATAAAAAGTTAGCTAAACATTAAATTATTTATCGCCTCAATACTAAGTTCATTAAACATCATATTATGCATCTGATGGATTCTATTTTTGATTTTGTTTACCTATAAATAAATATTTAATTACCAAAAAATATTGATAATTAATATAGTTTAAAATATTTGTTAACAATTAAATTATTATAAAATTTAATAATATTTAATTTTTAAAGTTAACCATCACATTATTTATCCCTCTAATGAAAAGTTTATTAAATGTCATATTATTTATTATATAGATTTTATTTTTGATTTTGTTTACCTTTAAATAAATATTAAATTACCAAAAAATATTGATAATTAAAATACAATTCTGTATTCTGTATATTCAGTTTGTTATTATCCTTTAACTTCTTCTCTCCACCTTACCCAAAATTAAAGACAGCAAAATCTTCTATAGCATTGATTAGCTGTTGCAAGAGGAGCTGTCGCTGCAGGTCACCGCGTGTTGAGCCAATTAGCTTGTTCGGCTGCTGCCCTTTCTGCCCCGCCTTACTCGCCCACCTACTGTGGGAGCTGCACAGCTGCAAGTTGGAAAACTTCGCAGCTCTGGCGGCTAATTACATTGGCAGTCTGTAGTTTAGTGGGGAATACTTGTGGAATAAGTGAAAAGTTTACGCACAATTATCAACACTTGGCCGGGGCGTCATGATGGGGCACGAAAAGAACTTTGACAGCCACGCCTCCCTTCGATGGACTATATAAAAGTCAAGTACAAGCCACATGCAGTACAGTACAGTAGAGCTCAGTGAGGAATCGAATTTCAGTAAACTAAGGAACAAGAATGAACAAAGTCGAGGTCTTAGCTCCGAGCTCCTTTGCGGACATGATGCGGGCTCCAGTGCGTCTGTACAAGACCATTGGCGAGGATATCTACGCACATCGGTCGAGGAATCCACTGAAGTCGCTGCTGCTCAAGATCTATTTGTATGCAGGATTCATTAACTTCAATCTGTTGGTCTGTGGCGAACTAGTTTTCTTCTACAAGTCAATGCAGGAATACGAGACAGTGCGTCTGGCCATTGCGGTGGCTCCTTGCATTGGGTTCTCTCTGGTGGCGGACTTCAAGCAGATTACCATGGTGCTGCACAAGAAGATGCTGACGCAACTGCTCGATGAACTGGAGGAGATGCATCCCAAGACGTGGGAGCAGCAGCGCGCCTACAAAATGCCCGACTACGAGCGTACCATGAAACGTGTCATCGGCATCTTCACCTTCCTCTGCCTGGCTTACACGACCACCTTCAGCTTGTACCCCGCTGTCAAGGCCTCAATCAAGTTCAATTTCCTTGGCTACGAGACCTTTGACCGGAACTTTGGCTTTCTCATTTGGTTTCCCTACGATGCCACCAGTCGGAATTGGGTTTATTGGATCACCTATTGGGATATTGCCCATGGCGCCTACCTGGCTGGCATCGCCTTCCTCTGCGCTGATCTCCTCCTCGTGGTGGTCATCACACAGCTGTGCATGCACTTCAACTACATCTCGTTGCGGCTGGAGGCTCATCCCTGCCGCCAGGATAGCGACAAGGAGAACTGTCGCTTCCTGGCCTCGTTGATCAAGTACCACGACAAGTGCCTGACGTGAGTGGGAAAGAGAATTGATCAATGCCTTGGACTTCCCTTCTAACTATAGCCTTGCAGCCTCTGCGAGCATGTCAATGATATGTACAGCTTCTCTCTGCTGCTCAACTTCCTGATGGCCTCCATGCAGATCTGCTTCATCGCCTTTCAGGTTACCGAGTCCACTGTGGAAGTTATTCTCATCTACTGCATCTTCCTGATGACTTCGATGGTGCAAGTGTTTCTGGTCTGCTACTACGGGGATGCTTTGATAGCGGCAGTAAGTGGAGGAGTCTAAGGTAGTCCCTGTCCCTATATAATCTCCACTGTTCCCCCTTAGAGCCTCAACGTGGGCGACGCTGCCTACAATCAGAACTGGTTCCAGTGCAGCAGAACCTACTGCCTGATGCTGAAGCTGATGATCATGCGCAGTCAGAAGCCCGCCATGATCAGGCCGCCCACATTTCCGCCCATTTCACTGGTTACCTACATGAAGGTGAGTGCACATACAGAATACCCAGGAATAGTCTTATAGAGAGCGCTCTCTTGTGCCTTCCAGGTGATCAGCATGTCGTATCAGTTCTTCGCTCTGCTAAGAACAACCTACTTCAGGGATTAAGCCACAGTAGCTTTAAGCTTTTGCTTCATAGTCCAGTGCTTTTAAAGCTTGTAACGAGCTGAGCTCGTGCTGCCTCTCTCGGTGATTCACATAACTTTTGTTGATTTGCTGTGACGGGGCACGACACACTTTGATAGCATTTAATTAAAAATCGCATTTAAAATTAATAAGCTTAAATTGAAACCAATAGCGCCTGAACGAGCACGAAAAGCCAAAGAGAAATGCCAAGGAAAAGCAGGAAAAGCATAAAGCACAAACAAAATATAGAATAGCACACGAAGCAAACATTTTTCAAAAGGAATATAACAGCACCAATAATAAAAACTCGCACAGGAGAAGCACAAAAAAAAAGAAAAAGAAAACGAAATAAAACTCCATAATGGCTGCCACCCCCCCTCCACCCAATACTCCCCTGCTGCAGCAAGCTCCCCCAAACTGGTAATAAAAGGAACAACATAAAACGCAATCACAATCATCGACAATAATCCGGCAGCGGCAAAAAATGCTTATTATAAAATTTCACAGTTTTTCAATGAGCTGCAAAAAGAAAAGCGACAAAAAACGAAACAAAAAACGTGGAAAACGAAATAGCAAGCCAGCGATGGCTTTTCAAAATCATAATGGCAGCTAGTAACAAGAGTTTTGTGTACAAATAAGTGGAAAAAAATTGCCCCCACTGTGCCCTGCATGCCCCCTTAGCCCCCCTTGGCCACGTTGTCGTCGTCATCGTCATCGTCGTCGTCGTCCATTTCCACTGTCGGCAAATACCACGTCAGCAGCTCCAATGGCATCCAGCAGCAGCGCAGTCAGCTGCCCCCCCTCCTGCCTCTGTTCCCCCTCTCCTCACCTTTCCCTCGCCGTTCGTCGTGCACGTCACGCGCAACCACTTAAAAAACCTTGAGCCACCCAGTCCCAGACCCACAGTTAGCGCTAGAGACCCAGCCAGTTCCATTTCCCAGCCTCCCAGTCGACACTGAGAGGGGATGGGGTTGGGGGGCAGCCCATTTCCTCGTTGCATTTTCCCTTAACAGGCCGTTAGTCGTTATTATTTTGGTCCATTGACGCTGCGGGCCATGGCAGCAGCAGCAGCGGCAGCAGCAGCAGCGGCAGCAGCAGCGCTATATACACTCGCTATATGTACTAGCTCGGCCATATACACCCCCTGCCTCCAGCCCCTGCCCTGCTGCTGAGCTTAATGCGCCGTTCAGGCCAACGGCAGTGCACGGGGCAACGTTATGTACCACCACCACCACCACCACCGGCAGCAGCAGCATCACTAGCACCATCGCCATCATCATACTCATCGCACCACCAACTACCCGGCCAGTCCATCAACATCAACAGCATCTCCCCCCCCCCTTCCTTCTCCTACCATTCCCACCACCACCACCCACCATGCCTGCCACCCTCGTTGACGTTGATGTCCCGTATTGGAATCGCGTTCGTCTCGCCTCGTTCGTCCTCGTCCTCGACGTGGCTCGTTCTCGTGGCGCACTCTCGGCAGCGGCACCACCAGGAGGGCAATTTTTATAATTTTAGTCTCGTTTGCTTTGAATTTATTTTTATTTTTCTCTTTTCTTTCGCCCTCTCTCTGCCTGTGTGGCTGTGGGTGTGTGTGTTTGTGTGCTCTTTCTGCCCGCTCGACTGGGCTGACTCCTCCTTTCCGTGCCCAGTTTCCTCGTGGCCCTTTCCCCCTGGTTGAATTTCTATGCCGGCTGCTTCTTCTTCCTAACATTTCTTGTCAGCTTCGAGTTGTTTTGTTCACACACACACACACAGACAGACAGACAGACAGTGGCAGGTTTCGTTATGGTTTCGTTTGACGCTTTTTTGCATTGCACAAAATGGCGTTGCTGGTATTGATTTTTGATTTGTTGCCAGATTTCAGTGGCTTGTGTAGGCCAAAAATAAGCCAAGTAACGGCTAATCACAGCTTTTGAGTGCGAAGGCAACTGTACTTTTGAGGTTATGAGAGTGGGAGAAAACGTAATAGATTTGGGATTGAGTAAAGATTAAAAAGATTATCAATTAACTCACCATTTGGCAAAGAATAATTTGTTTTAGATTTATCCATGAACTAATTCTATTATAGTATCATCTTATACATATGATGGTGCCATAAATATGCTTTATAAATACTTTATATCTGCATTATTATATTCCTCCTACTCTCTAAGTCAATTTTATTATTTTTGCCTTATAAACAGTTTTTCTCATTCTCATTTCCCTTATATTTACCTACTAAAGTGACGCTGTCTAATCTTTCAGTTGGCCCCATCTGTTTTGCTGCTGTTTCCCCACTCTGCTCATCTTTCTCCCTCTCTCTCTTTCCTCCTCCCGCGCACATTGTCAGTCAAGAAGGCAAACATTTTGTATTGAATTGCTGCAGGACCCTGACAACGTCTACAAAGTGTGCGCAAATACGCAAAATCTTTTTATTTTGCTCGTCAGCTTTTAATTTTATGCTGTCCCCCGGGGGGAGCAGCAGAGAGGAAAAGGGAGAGAGAGGGGGGAGGGAGCACGCTTCGTGCTCTTGCTTTATGCTTTTTTCGTTTGCTGACCAGCAATGGCTGCCATTTGGACGGCACAAGAAGCCCGACCACGACCCCGTATACCTCCCCAACTCCCCCCCCCCACATTCCTCTCTAGTCAAAAGACCTCCCGCTTGCGTCCCACTTTCGTCCTGGCAACGCTAATGAGATCCCAAACGCAGCAGGCGGAGGAAGCAACTTTCCATTACGTCGACTTCTTCTTCTTCTTCTACTTCTACTGCTGCTGCTTCTTCTTCTGCTCCTCTGCACTTTTTCCTTCGCCTTTTTTCGTTGTCGTTGATGTTGTTTCATTTTCGCCCGTGTCCGTGTCCGTGTCCCGGCAAATGTCCCTCTGGCTTGTTAAGAAAATGTCGCTCTCTAATGCCCGGCAAGTTGAGCACTGCAAAAGTGACACGCCACGGGGCGGGGGTGGAAGGGGGGGTTAAGGACAAGGGTGTCCGCTGGTTGCCGCTGCTGCGTCGCGCTCTTAAATTAGAAAAATGTAAATTTATTTTAATTAAGATAAATAAGTAACAAAATGTTTTATGGAAATTACGTTAACAACGTGGGGACAAGGGGCAACGGCGGCGGCGGAGGTAATGGGCTGTGTGGCATGGTGGGGCATGCTTTCGTTTTGGCTATTACTTTCAAGAGGCGACACACTCCACGTCGACGCGACGCAGGCGACCGCAGCACGAGGCATGGCCGTGGGGGCAGGGGGCGTGGCACAAGGCTGTGGCAACTGCTTTAGCATGCAAATACACATAATCAGCAGGCAGGCAGAGCCAGCTCAGTTCAGTTCAGTTCAGTTCAGGCGCCAACTACAACAACAACAAGAGCAATAACTGCAATTGTAGTGGGTACTTTTGCCCCTCGGCTGCTCCCCACCCACACCCCCGCAAATATAATTATTTTTTCCATTTGCAAATTCTGGCAGAATTTTCTTTTTTTTATGGCTTTGTTGAAAACTTCTCCATTTGCAGCGATCGATGTGTTTCTTTTTTTTTATCATTTTGTTTTCATGTTTCACATTTTTTATGTATTTTATTTTATTTATTGTGGTGGCGTGCACAGACTTTTGCCAGCGACTGTTATCGACACTCATCGAAGCGGTTTGATGGATGTTGTTGAAACTTTTAATTGAAGCCAAGCCGAGTCCCCGCCGCCGCCGTCGCTGCTCGAAACCTTTCGCAATTAATATATTTGCACTTACATTTACCACACAATAATTCCAAAAACAAAAAACAACAACAAAAAAAAACAGAGTTCAATAAAAACAGTCATTTTTTTCTGCATTTATTGAGAGCGTACAAAAGTTGTATTTATTTTAATTAAGTCGCTTAATTTGTGTGCGTTTTATTTTTGCTGTTTTTGTCTTTAATTGCCCGTTCAGGCGTTACGATAAATGGCTCGACTGAAATTTATGAACATCAATTGAAATCGCAATGTTTTTCAATATTTACAGTAGCCCGAGAAACAGATAATACACGCTGAACTCGCTGCGTATGTAATGAGATCTTTCGATTCAATTAAATATGGGAATGAAATAATGTTACATTTCGAAATGGGAGTAGGGTTAAGGTTAATGATTTATGATTATTGCAAGATGAAAATTTCTTTAATATAATATATTAATATCAATAATACTTTAACCAGAATACTCCTTAGCAAACAACGTATTAAACTGAGAAATGAAAATTTTTTTTAATAAAATATATTAATATCTATAATACTTTAACCAGAATACTTCTTAACAAACACAGCGTTTTTAACTGAGATATATATTTAAAATATCTGTGCTAAGCAAAGTATATATTTATTATTATTTATTAATTTTATTTATATTTATTATTTATTATTATTTATTTTTTGTTATATTGATACCTTTTCAATTTTTGAAATAAATTTGTCGTAATGCATTGAAAGATTATATTATATAGATTTGTATTAAATAAATAATCTAATCGATAAAGTAAAGTAAAAACCTTCTTAGACCGTTTTATAATTATTGCAAGATTTCTTTTATTTCTACAAAAAGAAATATCATTAACAATAGTACTTTAACCACAATATTTTTAGTAGAACTTCCTAACACACACAGCGTACTTAGCTGAGATATTGCTGTTGAGATTGATATTACAATTAAATTAAAAAAATAAAAGACTTACCGTCTTCGACAGTTACCGCAGAGTGATCGAAATATACCGGAAAAGAAAATATAAACAAATAGTCTTTATTTTATTTTGACCTGGAATATATCGGAAAAGGAAATACAAACAAATTGTATTTATTTTATTTTATTTTGATCTCGAGCCAGCCACCAAGATGATAGAAAACATAGGTCGCCAAAACCCTGTAATAAAAGTTTTATATAATATTTATTATACTGATACTGCTAAATTTCCCTATTATTTAATAAATTTAAAGAATAATGAGTCCTATTTAATACATAACAAATATCGACAAACTAAAGTGGAACCTTTCAAAGACATCATCGCATTGTTGTCAGCCTCTCTATTTGCTATATTCTTTACTCTGCCTCTGCCCTCTCTGTCTTCCTCTCCTCCCTCTCCTCCCCCTCTCTGTCTCTCCTCCCTCTCTGTCTTGCTGTAGGCAGTCCACTTTTCAGGCTTAATGGTTTAAATGTTTACTCGTAATTAAAATTCAGCTTTATGCACATCACATCAAGTGCATAATCACAGCCGGGCTCAGCTCTGTGCCGGCAAGGCCATTGAGACGATCTTTGAGTGAGCCGACGCCCAGTGTGCCCAGGAGGGGGGGCTGACATTAGCCAGGGTTGCGTGGAGGAACTGCAGATTATGTCGCCTGCCCCCAAAGCAAATGAAACTTATGCAAAAATTACACAAGTCAGTTGACGGACTCCATTCCCGGACCAGTGCAGGACTCCCTGCTGCTCCTCCTCCTGCACTGGCTGTGCTGGCCAGGAGGAGGCTGCACTGCACTGACTGGTTGGGGGCTCATAATTAAAACTGGCGCTGAATGAAATCGCATAAAATGAATTAAACATTTGAGGGCTATTTAGGGGGCGCGCTTCAGGCAGGTGGCAGGAGGAGGTGGAGGAGGAGGAGGAGCAGGAGGCAACTGTAACTGTAGTTGTACTCGGGGGACAATTGCAGCGTTAAATGAAATATTAATAACGAGCTCGGTGCAGGCAGCTGTGGGGCAGCAGCTTCTCTCTAATAACGCAGCGAGGACTTTTGCGATTTGTGGGCGCCAGGCGAAAGGGGGAGTGGCAACGTGGAACGAGGCTCTTAATGATTTTCTGTTGCTGCCTCTGCTGCTGCTGTTGCTGCTGCTGCTGTTGTTCTCCACACACACACACACACGCACACACTCGAGTACATTTTTCAAGTGCATCATTATTTGTTGCGAAATGTGCTGGGGGCGTGGCAGTAAGGTGGCTGCCACCGCGTGCAAATTCAATGCGCTGCATTTTTAATTCTGACGCAAGAATTTTTTCTGTTTTGCTGCGTTTCTGTTTCTGTTTTACTGCTGCCACTGCTGCTGCTACTGCTGCTGCTGTTGTTGTTTGGCTTTCAATGCCGCAACTGAAGTGCATGCCACGCCCACTGCACTTCACATGACGACGGCGCAGCAGTCGACGTCGCTGTCGCCGTCGCTGTCGACGCCAACTGCCTTTCGCTGTGGGCACAAAGGTAGTCGGACTGCTTTTGTTATGCATCCCCCTTCGCCCTGTAACAAGGCGCAAGGGGGCGGCCAAGGGGGTGTGGCACATGTGTGGGCCGCTTGTCGAGTGCAGCGTCGGTTGCATAATGGGATGTCTGATGAAGCTCTTAGTCGGCATAATTACTTTTTTTTTGCTGCCGTTGTCGAGCAGCAACTGATACGCGCAGCTTTAGCTCAGCAAACACGAAATGAAATTATTAATTATGGCAACAACTACAGCTGCTGCTGGCCAGAAGAGAAGAGAAGAGAACAGAAGAAGAAGAAGAAGAAGAGAAGCCTCGCTAATGAGGTGAGTCAGTTCGCCAGGTAGGTAGCCAGCTCGGCAGCTCGGCAGCCCCGCAGGAGGTGGCAGCCTTTGATCGCCACCACTTGAATGCCAATTAAAAGCGTGTAAATAAATTTCCAACAATTGCCGAGCACACACAAAAGCCGTGCATACATTAACACACACACAGAGAAAGATCGTAGTTCGAACTAGACTGCATTAGCATAGAGGTATAAGGACATGGCAGAGGGATCTTGAGTGGCGCATAGCTTGACACGGGTTTGGGCAATCTTGAGACACAAATCGTGAGAAAGAAAGAAATATTCAAATTCAAATTAGGCGAATGTCACTTCACACAGGACACACAGAGGACACAGAGGACACACAACAGTAGGATAACCCGCGCTAGAGTTTTGTCAACCATAATATAACTGAATAAATGAATGGCATAGGTGAAAGGGTGATTGTTCTCCTTTCTCACAATGTGCGCCCAAAAGTGGCGATCATTTTGTTGTTGTTTCTCTGTCGGGGTCGCCCTGGCTCACACCGGATGATGCCCCTAATGCTGCGCGTCTTTTCAAGCTGTCCCGCAACCCTTTTCATTTCACTACATCGTTATTATTTTTTTTTTGCATATTTTCCAACCAATTTTAATTGAGATTTTTACCTGAAAACTTCGCTGCGCAGCTGCGTCCCACCCGGGAATATTTAAAAGGGCCAATCCTAGGGATTACTGTATGTACATTGTACAATTCTCTATTTATTGAAATGCGCCAAATATTTTCATAAAAAAATACCACAATATTTCTAATGACAAAACCGGTTGAACCGGTTGGCGATCTGTGATTTGCTTGAACCCTTTGTGGCATCTGTCATCGAGTTGATCTGTAGCAGGACCTTGAGATACTCTCGCGAGATATATCGCGCCTCTCTATTCCCAAGCATCCCATTAAGTTATGCAGAGAACTCACTGCAGCTGCAAGATCAACTGGGAAGAAAGGAAATCAAATATATCACTCAGTAAAATATCTTACAAGATTCTGTAAAGCATCAACAAATATTGTATTAAGGGAAAGTTAAGATTTTTATTCTGAATTGATATTCTAAGAACTACGTTAAATTTTATACTCATAAGTTATAACAGACAGATAAAAATCAAATCGATCTAAAAATATTAATCTAAATCCATAAAATTCTAATTTCTGTACAAAATTTTCTGTTTTTATTCAATTTTCCTCCCTTTCTTATTATCAGAAATTAGTCGTACTGCTTGGCAACGTGCGCCTGCGGTTCGCATGTCTCCAAACTTCCGGCTCCACATGGAAAACTTTGGCAATCTTCACAATCTATCACGAAACTTGAACAACGACAGCTGCGGCGATGGCGACGGCAATGGGTAGAGGGGAATTTCATTTTGCCGCCCCGTTGCTGGCAAAAGGCAACTTAATTTACGCTGAAATCCATTTGACTTTATCTGACATTCCAATCAAGCCGTCTAAAAATTTGTAACAACATAGGCACAAAAAAAAAAAAAAATAAAAAAAAAAAATTATAATAGAAAGCATAAAAAAATGCCGAAAAATGAAAAAAAAAATGGTTGCCTCGCAGTCACGTCGTACAACTTTGGCTACAAATTTTTTCAAAAGGATTTTTTTTTTGTTCGATGTGGCACCATGGCGATGATGAGAGGCACGATGATGATGACGGCGATGGCGATGGCAATGGCAATGCTGGCGATGATGATGATGATAGTGGGGTGGTGCTCTACTAATGGGCAGCGTCCCACCCCTCGCTGATTTCACGTACAAAAATAATTCAATTGTTCGTGCGACGATAGCGCGCGATGTGAAGTGAGCGAAGGACTCGGAAAATTAAAATAGTGTGGCAAAAAAAAACAACAAAAAAACAAAATAAAAGCAACAGAAAAAACTGTGCACTGACATGGCAACAATATGTGTTGCGTACTTACGGATCCGGTGGTCCCAGTCGGGCATGGACGAGCTCGTTTGGGTTTCCTTTTCTGAGGAGGATCTGCTGATGCTTCTTCTGCTGCAGCACGCACATAATTTCCGGTGCGTTTTTTTTCTGTCCTGGAAATCACATGCTGACATATTCTTCTTTAACACAAAAAAGGACCCGCGTTTCGTAAAAAAAACGGTAATTTTATAGCCAAACTGTAACAGTTTTTTGCTTCGACTTTTCATTTCGGGGTGCATTTCAGAAAAAAATATATACAAATGAAATTAAAAAAGTGCACAGTTTACGCTCTATAAATTTTAATGCAAATGGATTTTCCTGTTGTTGTTGTTCTTGTTGTTGTTGCGTTTCGCTTCGCACACGCTTGTTAGCTTAAAAGCGCATTGTTCCTGACAAGCTGTCGGCTGCGTTTAATGTTATAAATTTCGACTTGTTTTCCTGAAGAGCAGCCATAAAATGAGAAGAGATGAAAGATTAAAAAAAAACGAGAAAGAACAAATTGTGAAATACGGTGCATGAAATGCAAATGTTGGACAAGTTCCCTGCTCTGTCTGTCTGTCTGTCTGTCTGTCTGTTTCGAGAATTGGCTTTGGGCAATGAGCTTTATGGCTGAAGTAATGACTGCCATGACGAGGCAGCATAACAAGAGGATCTCCCATGATTTATTTAATATATAAACTAGTTATTGCACATTTAAATGCATGAACAAACATATGGTGTATTGTATTATATAAAATACATAGCTTTTTTAGGTCTAAAAGCTCATTAAAGCTTTGTATTTGTGCTATAATTTTTATATTATATAATCTAGTTAGTTAAAGCATTGAAGGCACAAGTAAGCTTGGCGAATGTAGAGCAAAGCTCATTAAAGCTCTCAGTTAACCAACTGATAAACCTACTCATACTTATTCACAGCTTCCAATTCATCTACTTTGTGTTAATTCCTCAGCATTGTCTAGTTGGTGACTAGTTATTTCATCTGACAAACATACATCGTACAATATAGTTAATTCGAACTTTGAAAGCACATAAAAGCTTTGCTTATGTATAGCAAAAGCTCACTAAAGCTCTTAGTTCACCAGTTAACCAGCTGATCTATCAATTATTACTTTGTATCTACGACTAGACGCCTTCAATCTACTTTCAATTCCTTCGAGCTTCCAATTAATCTCAACTTTACTTTGATTAATTGCTCTGCAGTGCCTTCGCTTTTCCACTTCAGCGATTTTGCTTGTCAACAACTTCATCAAATGCATAACAAGAGATCGCACAACTTTTCCACTAACTTAAAACCACATTAATCTCTTGGCAGCTCATCGTCGCGCCGGCTACGTGAGCACATCAATCAACAGCCAATTTGCCCGACCCAAGCCAAGCCAGCAAACAGCAACAGGCAGCCCACAACATGGCTGCAACTCAACCTCTCTCCCTCTCCTTTTCTACCTATCTCTTTCACTCTGTGCCTGCCTGTGTCGCGCCCTCTGCCATCGGATTTTTTGCAAATTTATTGACATACAAATGGGATTTTGACGGCGCCAACAAGTCAATAAAGCAAAGTCGCCGACTTCAGAGAGAAGCCAACTGACAGCGAGAATTGTCAGTTTCAAGTGCTTGGGCAAATTTTACAATGCACAACGAAACAAAAAAACATCAAAGTCGAGACTCTGCGACAACAGCAGCAACAACAATGAGACCTAAGCCTATTAACCATTTTTTTTTCATTGTGTCGACTCTGACGGGTCGCATTGGGCCAGGGTTAGTGCCAGGGGTAGTGATCACCCCTAAGCAGGCACCCCTCACGCACGTACGCACGTGAATTTCACACCGAGCGATCAATGCTCACTTTGCCGATTGTTCTCGTCACTGTTGTTGTTGTTCGTGCTATTGTTGTTGTGTCTAAGTGTCGATTTGCGATCGATTGTGCGGTCTGCATTGATTCCATTATTGATTATCGACACTTTTCCGTGCCCCGTTTGCCATTGAGCCTGTCATTAGTGCCAAAGAAAGATCCTTGGGGGGGGGGGGGAACCCTTCTCGGTTTCCGCAATTTGCTGTTCATAATTTCATTGTCTGCTCGCTGTTTCAGTTGGCAACCCCCACCCCCTACCCGTCGGGTATTTAATTATCGTAATACCTTAATTTGCCACCTGAGTTCATTGGCGAGCCTCTGCCTCCCACCTCCTTTCTCAACTTGTCTCAGACGTCTAACCAATAGCACTGCCAAATGGAAATGCCGCAGACATTTCTCGTTTTCGGCTCAAAGTGTACAGTCACCAGTCTAGCCACGCTGCATTGAAGGATGCTTAGCTTTGTGGTAAGGCTTGGCAGGTACCTTTGACTGGTAGAGCGGACAGTCTTTAGTTGCAAATTTGGGCGGTCTTAATCTGCGATATGGCTACAGGTGAAGTGAAAGAAAGAAAAGAAATGGTCTCGTTACAGCACGTTTGAATTGTCTTTCAAATTTCGCAATTATAGAGTATTAGTAATAACTGAAAGTTAAGAAAATTTGATTGATTTTCAATATACAATACTAGTCAGAAAATTTTTAGAAAACAGATTTGTATGTTATTATTGAGTAGGTGAATCGATTTGTATAATTTATTTTATTTTATTATTTTTTGTCAATGTTATGATGTCAGTATAATGATATGAACTTCCTTTTCCGTTAATTCTGAAGAAAAGCCTAAGTAACTGCTCTCTAATTATATAGTTATATAGTAATTTAGACCATTTAAACCAAATAAATCCTTTTTCGTTATTTAGTCTGATCTCTAATTACATAGTTACTATATAACTATATACTATACTTTAGACCAGTTAAACCAAATAAAACCAGATACAAATGTTTATAAATTAAGCAAAATACTCAAACTTCAAGCCAACTCAACATAAGTTAATAGAATGGCATTCCTGCAATATATGCAAGTTGAAATACCGAGTAAAAGAGGAATCTGCTAGAGCTAACTAGTCTGCATGAATACAAACTGAAAGACAGAGAAACGTAGAAAATTTGTATAAATACTGCGAGAATTTTAGCTACTGCTGCTGGCTCTGCTTACCGCATTTAATTTGAAAATTGCGCAGCTTTTTAATTTGCGAGAAAAGAGAAATGAGAAGGGAGGGGAAAAGCGGGGACAAAGGGAAATGCTGAATAGAGTCAGCGATTCACTAATATTTCTTAATTACGCGCATATTTCGCTGGTCAGTGCTTTAGCCACAAAAATATTTTGCAGTTCATAAAATTTACTCCCCCTTCACCTCCTCCTGCTTCGTCTCCTCCACCTGCCTGGCTCCAGGATTCGTAGAGCTCACCGGAATCGCTGCGGGAAAGTTCAGTGCATTTAAAAAACTATTATTTTTCACACAAAGTACAATATAAGCTCGCCGGGGCTTCCTTATTAAATTTCCAGCGCGGAGCAGGACGACAGCAACGGCGACGGCGACGACGACGACGACGGCGCGTGTAATTCCTTCAAGGGAAATCTTTTCAATTACAATTCGTGCAGATGGTTGCATTTCCCTTGCCTCACCTCGCTTTTCCGCACCTCACTTTCCCTCCTCGTGCCTTGCCTCACCTCGCCTTGCCTTGCCTTGCCCTATCTTTTGCCTTTGCCTTTCTCTGCGGGCTTTGCCCCTTTCTCTGTGCTACTCTTCACTCTCTTCTCCCTTCCCTTCTCCTACTTTGCTTTTCTTTTCTGTTTTTTCGCTGCTTTTCAAGCCCGGCAGACAGTGGCAATTTCTTTTCATTTCGTGGCGCTTCCCGCTGCCCGCAGCCTGTTGACAAACTGTTGTTGCACGCCCCACGTCTTTGGGCTTCGCTTTGGGGCTCCCTCGAGTGGCGCTGCGACATTACAAGTGTCTCTACTCGAGACCCGACTTGAAAGCTCCCTCTGCGAGGGCATCTTCTGGCCCGCAACGCGCAGTTAATTAGTGCATGTGCTGCGCCTCCCTCTAATTGCATATGACAGTCAACAGGCCAGGAGAGGAGAAGAGAGCTGAGGGCTGAGCAAGATCTACAGCTGCAGCAGGAGTTGGACCCCAAACAGAGCACCTAGCGGGTATCGGCAAAATGGCTTTGCAGTCTTTACGACTTCATAAAGCTTCCTCCTTGGCGGGCACCAACTCTTTCTTTATCACACTGCGCCTCCTGGTGGTCTGCTGCTCTGTCCAGCTCATAAGTTTCTCTAACCGATGGCCAATTGGAAAACCATTTAGTGGCTAATGGAGATCAGCCCATTGCTTGTAGCGCCAGCACATGTAAATTATTTATTGGCTTATCTCCTCCAGCAGCCAAGGCGATGGAGGAGGTGACTGCGTCGGCTTGCGCAGCTTAAATTTAGTTCGTATATTAATTTAAATAAAACTCAATTATAAACGCAAGAGTTATACATTCCCAACGAAATCGATTATGTGAATTCCATGTGAGCAGCAGGAATGATTTATAAGAGAGGTATATGGTATATTTATATTTTTGATAGATTTAAATATAAAGTTGAATTTGAATAAATACAATCATGTTTTATTTAATAACTTTTTATTATTGATACTAAAAAGGAATATTCATTATAATCATCATGATTTATATTTATTTATTTAAGCTAATTTGAATATGGTAAATGCATTCATGTTATATCTATTAACTTTTTATTAACTATTAAAAAACAATATTCATTATAATCATGATTTATATTTATTTATTTAAGCTAATGCATATATAATATACATTATTATTATTAATGTATTAATGTATGTTAAACGATAACCTAACTATGTTTTATTTCGGATTAAGACTTTATATATTTTCGAATACCTTTCTGCATCTTTTATTTTCGCAAATCAGCAATGATCTTCTCTCAGGTTTCTGAAAGGTAGAATAAAGTTTTCTTATTAAACTGGAACTCAATCTGACCTTTCTTGAAATCCTTTTTGTAAAATGATCTATTCTCTTTTAGGATCCAGGAGATGGTAGCGCTTAAAAGTCCCCAACAAGACTTGTAATAATTTTCCAACACACCTTAATCTAATTAATGAGCATCGGGTCCCTTCGTTGAAAACCCGAATGAACTTTTTAAATAAAATGATAAGAATAAAGAAAGAAATAAAGATAATTATCATGAGATTATTTTAGTTTAATATAGAAATTGTCATTCCTAACCATTACTAACGTACCTTGCTCTCTACAAGGTAGCGCAGTTGCCTGAGCAACTTGCCACATGGCACAGCTTCGCACCAATAAAATGTCTTTATGTTTGACTATGATTGAGGAGATTTCATAATGGAAGCCCCGGCGCGAAATGGGCCATCAATAGTGAAGCCAAGCTGGTGGCATTCCGAGTGCCACTTGCCACTTGCCATGGAGCTGGTTCTAAGAGCATATGTCATTTGTTGCAAGCGGCAACGCCCTCAAAATATTCAAGTTCAAGCTATTTCGATTGACCAGCGAAGCCTACTCTCTCTCTCTATATATATTTCTCTCTTTCTCTGATTCTTCCTCAACTATGCCCTGGTATGATCTGCGCACTAATTACATTTGAAATTCCACTGCAAAGTCGTTGCAACATTGTGTTGAGGCTTTTGCGACAGAGCTGACAAATTTTTGTTTTGCCACAATGAAAAATTGCTGTGTTTTATTAACAACTGAAATGGTAAAATTCTGACATAATCCGCTTAAATGTATGCAGCTTTTGTCATAAATTCCAGTGCATTGTTCCATGTCACTAAATCATATCAACAGCAATTTATGCAAACCCACACAAAGCATCGAGAATAGACCCCAGACCCAGGCGCGAGACACACAGGTCCAGTCTCCGAGTCAGTCTCAGTCTCAGTCGCAGTCTCAGTCTCAGTTTCTGCCTCTTTGTCTCTGAGGCAGTTCCAGTTCCAGTTTCAGCTTCGGTTCGCCCAATTAAAATGCAAGAATTGTTAATGCGCGACATTAAAATTCATTATTATTACATACGTTTATTACTATTACGGCTATTCGGTATGCCAATCGTTGTTGCTATTGTTGTTTCTGTTGTTGTTGTTGTTGTTCTTGCTATTACTGCAGTTGTTAATCTTGTGGTTGCTCCATGCAAATGCTCAAGTCAAACGCTTTGAGCGCTTTAAGCGGCAAATGGACGCAAGGCGGGCAAGTGCAGCGAGCAGAGGCTGCAGTTGGGAAGGGATACAAAGTGCAGTGTTGGAAAGGAACGTATTTATAAATCCATTTGCTATACAGTAAAGCGAAGTGAAGAAAACAGATATACATATATATTTCACTTGCGTTGTTCAGTTTTTTATATAAGAATATACAGTGTTGCTAAATAACGTACATATGTATTGTTTTACAACACAGAAAATAACTTTAATTTTATTTCAGTGTGAAAACTGCTTTAGTATGAGTGTAACGAACTAATAATCATTCAAAGCTTCTGTTTTGTTTAAGAACTTCAATCAAGCGTTAAGTAAAGTGTTGGTAAGTGATGTAAAAAATATAGTATTGAAACAAGACAAACCAGATAGGCAAAGTATGACATAATAACTTTTTTTAAGGTCCTAAATTAAAATATTCTATTTTAAAGATTTATACAGACTTTGGATACATATATCCTCAAAGGAAATGCAGTGTTGGGAAGCGTGTTTCATTTTGCACCTGAAAATGCTACCAATTAAATATGACTCGTGCTTTAATCTAGTTTTATGGACTACCTTTGGATTGGACGCAAAGTGCAGTGTTGGTAAAGCAATCAATTATGGCCTTTCAACATGTATGCAAGAAGGTCATAAGCCACTCACACTACTAATCAGTAGTAGTTCTCAAAGATAATTCTCAAGTTGGCTGCTTTTGTTTTACCCCCCCCTGCACTTCCAACTACCTACGCCACTGTGCTATCAGCAACTCACACGCTTTTTAACTCCTACCGTCTGTCAAACGCGTCAAATGCCGCCACCAGTCCCATTGTAATTATTGACAATAATTTCTGTTATTTCTTGTGTCAGCCAAGTTCAGTCTGTGGTGCGAGCCACGTTCTTTCTGCCTTCGGTGTGGTGTCATTAAAATTGAAAAATGTTTCAGTGTGGTTTCTATTTTTTTTTTCTTTCCATCTCTTTGCCTCGATGTTTGCTCAATCTCAGCAAACGGGCAAGTTGCCTTTTAATTTATGAGCAGCAGCTCAGCAGCAGCTTTTGCTGCGATTCAAAATTGTTCTCGAGCTGAAACTGTTGTTGTTGCTGCTTTGGCTATGCTTTGTTGTTGCTGCCAATGGACTAGTCCGACGCGCTAGTCTGTAAAAACCCCAAAAAAAACACTCAGCGAAATCGTCCATCGATCAACCCCGCCGCTGACCCTTTAGTGATAGCCCCGACTAGATAACGACAGCTGCGAACCCGTTTATACCTACGTAACATATATGACCACACACACACACGTACACACTCAGCGGATCAGAGGACCTCTGCACACAGTTGGCTGCACAACAAAAGCCTTAACCCTTTAGTAACCCGCGTCCGCGTTCGTTTTGGAAATTTCATTTAAAAACATTTTTAATATGCACGCATGCGGTGCATGTTGAGTCCTTGTTTGATTTGCAGTTCATTTCGCTCCTGCTGCCGCTGCTGGTCAGAGAGGACAGAGGCTAGACAGCTGCCCGGCTGGCTACTCAGCCCAGCAGCCCAGCAGCCGCCCCTTGTCCTCGTCCTGGTCCTCCCCTGGCCAATAATTACACGCGGCATTTGCTTTGGCTTTGTTTTCAGCGCGCATTCTTTTTTCTCTCTGCGTTATCCCGGACTAAGGACGAAGGACGCAGAACGCAGGACGTGCGCGCTTAAATAAGCAATTACCGTGTGCCAGCATCCTGCCCAAAAGTTCTGCCCAAAGTCCGCTAAAGGGTTCACAGTGCGAAGGGGTTAAAAAGGGAACGAAGCAAAGAACAGAGAGAAAGAGAGAGAGAGAGAGAAAGAACGAAGCGCAGCGCAGTTTGTAAAGCTGTCAGCTTTGATTTAAATCTTTTGGCCCTGACATATGGCCACCAGACTGCAGGCAGTGCCCTTCCCCCTCTCTCTCTCTTTCTCTCTTTCCATCACTCTCAATTTCGTTATCTCTTTCTGCTTTTGGCAAGGAAAAATCAATAAGCCCCAAGGCGCAGCTCGCAGCGCGTCTCGCCTGAGGCGCCAAGTTCAAGTTCAACACTTGATAATTAATTGCGCGCCAGCTTCAGTGGCAACCCCTTACCCCTTCCCCCCTCCGCTCCCCCTTGGCCGAGTGCGTGCCGTCTCATTAACGCGCCCCGGCGAAAAAGGGTCGCCAGCGCGGGTCATTGTGCTTTTAATTAGAAAACACTGTGGAACGGGAAAAATAATAAAACATGGAAAATAAAATAAAACTCATTAAGATTTGCCTGGCCGGGAAACCCTTTTCGCGCCGTGGCTGCCCGGCTGACCCAGTTTCAGGTCTGTCTACCCGCTCTCTCTCTCTCTCCCTTGCTGACCCCTTTGGGTCTAGGCCAGTGTTAATTAAGTAATTAGGCTAGAAACACTTTCGTTGCCTTTTTGGCCCTGTTGGAAACTGACCCAGGACAAGCTGAAGCATATTGCGAGCCCCTCTGCAAGCTCACCTGCCTCTGCGTCTGTGTGTGTGAGTGTGTGCATTTCCGGTCATTCTTTTGCGTGCTGGCAAGGCACACATGACCTCGCTGAGGTTTTTTCATGTTGTTTTGCTTTGCTTTTTTCGACCAGCTGCACTTGACGTGGCCAACAGTTGCCACACAGCCGGCCAAATGCAGTCCCCACCAGCCTCCTGTTGTTGTTGCTGTTATTGCCCTTCACATTGACACATTTGCGGAGCTGCTGTTGCAACTCTTGTTGTTGTTTTGCTGCTGTCTGCAGCAGTTCCCACACATGTGATAATGTCACTGACCCAGCGCAATGTGAGGTTTGTTTTGCCTGCGAATTTGGTGAACTTTTTAGGGAATTGCAAGTGAAACTTGTTGGTAAAAGAAGTGAAAGTCATTCAAGAAGGTTTACTGGGAGAAGATTGAAAGTTGGAGTATAATGTGAGATATTTAACATATATTATTATGAAGTCTTCTTATGGTATATCTGCAGAGAATTGCTTGGCTTCTTTAATCCAGTCAAGGCAATCTCTTACACTTTCTTAGCTAAAGTAGCCAGGAAGGCCTTCAAATTCTCTTTCCCTTCTATTCCTATATGCATATAATACATCTACATTATATCTTTAGTTAAACAATTGATACTCTTCAAGCAGGAATTCACCGCAACATCCTCAAATTCGCATTCTCTTGAAGCACGCGTCAAACTTGTGTGCACCTTCTTCCCGCTCTTCTTGTGTGCCCCCGATATCAATCCAGGAATATCGCCAAAAGAGCAGATGTTTCTGCCACTGTCTGCTCCCAACTCTGCTCCCTCCTCACCCGCTCTCACCTGTCTGTCTGTGGCAATAAAAATGCAAACAGGCAACGCGGCAACACGCTTAGCCCATCGATCAATTGGCAATGTTCGGAGCACATTAGAAGCGTGGACAATGCGAAGGATCAGGCAAGGAACTTGATTTATCGCCGGCAACTTTTGCTTTCACTAAACGGTTCTCTACACACACGCACATAAATAAGATCGAGCTGGCAATAAATTAGCAGAAGGGTTGCTCGATTAAAATTGTTAGTTGCCATGTTGAACAACCAAATGCGGCAACTAATGAGCTGCCCCAGCAAGGGAATCTTTAGACAAGATGACGAAAGCAGGCAGCAAGTGCTGCTTCTGCTCCTGTCTCTTGTTCCTTCTCATGTTCCTTCTGATATTTCTCCTTCTGCTCCTTCTCCTGTTCCTCCTTCTGGTCCTTCTCCTGTTCCTTCTCCTGCTCCTTCTCCCGCTTCTACTTCTTCTGCGGATCGAGAGCAGGAGCAGCGCCCGCATTCAGTTTGCCGGCTGTCTGATTTTTCAAGATTTCGATGCACTCAACCGGAGGCAACAGCGACGGCAAAGAGTTGAGGTCGAGGTCGTGACGGGGTCGTAGTCGAACAGGGGGAGGGGCATGAGTGGCGCATTGCTTGTGGGTAGCCAGTGGAGCTGCAGCTGGGGCTGCTTTTGTGTTCGTTGCCAACCGCAAAAATGTTCTCTGACTCGCAGCGGACGCGGTTGCAGTAGTTTTTGTGCTGCTGTTGCTAGGCAGGAGCAGGCAATGGCAACTAATTGAATGTGCTAAACTCGCACACACACACACATCCATCCCCACACACACACACAGACACACAGTCGCAATAATATCGCGTTATATGGCGCATTAAGGCGCTCATTTCAACATGATTTTTTGCTGCTGCTGCTGCCCTGACCCCCGTGCCAGGGTTCATTTCATGGCCTCCAGCGACGGAAATCCAAAGCAAAGTCGACGTGGCTCACAGGAGGCGGCGTGGGCAAGGGCTGGAGGGGTGGGCGTGGTAGGGAGCGAAGGAGGAGGGGCAGGGTTGGCCTCATGATGATGTTGGCTTTGCCGGCGCGCGCGCTGCACTTGTATTGGTAATTACGATGTCAGTGCGACTGTGTGAGTGTGAATTGCTTGTGTATGTGTGTGTGTGTGTTGCTGAGTGACGTCTGCTAGCTGTCCCTTCTGCCACGGGGTGGATTCTGTTCGCATTTTTTCTACACATTTTTTTTTAGATTTTTTTCTCTTTCCGCTCGCTCTCGCTCACACACACACACACACTCACACACACAGAGAAGGCAGGCAGCCCTGGCTGAGGGCGACTCCCTCGTCCGGCAATTTTTTCTCTGTTTGCCTGCGTCGGAAACCGCCATTTTTTATGTGCCACCCTCTCGCCTCGCACTGCTCTGCCTTGCACTCTCTCTCTCTCTCCCTCTGCCACATACACTGTTCGGTCTGCCTTCTCTCTCGCTCTAGCCTCGACCCTGGCCACACCTCGACAGCAACCCCCGCTCTCACCCTCGCTCCCTCGCACTGAATTTGCGCATTAGAAAAAATGTGGGCTGAGCCTCCGCCTTCCCATTCCCCTCTCTCTCTCTCTCTTGCCCAATCTCTCTGTGTGTGCCCTTTGCGTGTGTGTGCGTGCTAACAAATGGCGGTTTTGTTGATACAAAAAGTAGATAAAGTAATTTTTGTACATTTATTTGCCAGTCAGCTGCACAATAAATAAAAATATAACGCCGCACTAGCGCTTAAAGGGGGCAGGATCACAAACAACAAAGTGGCAGCCCCCAAGGATCAGAGATCTTCCGGACGCACGATCTTTAAAGGGGGAGGAGGAACCCACTATTGTATTTTTATATTTTTTACCACGCCCACAGCCCCCCTCTCCAGAACTTTTTGTGCAAAGCGTTTCGCTGGGAGCCATGGCGAAATCAAGCAGTGGCCAGTGGTTTACTGCTTGCATATCGCTTGTCATCCGAGACTCAAACAGGGGTCGTGGCGTAGAAAAAACCGTTTCACTGTTAACGCTTCCATTGCATACTTTCGAGATTGCAGCGCCCTCTGTATGTTAAATTCACTTGTGGCGCCCTCTATTGGCAACAACAATAACCACCCACTGCTTGCTTGCTTGAGCGATACATTGCTGATGCTGCCTATCGATAGTTAGCAACTGTAGGTATTTCACGCATTCACAACAACTGGTCACACTTGTGTGACAATCGTAGCTGAAACTCAACTGGGATACACAAATACTTGTTAATATTTGCTGCGGTCAGTTAAGGCAGAAGGTAAGATCGATATATCTTCAAGATTGG
This sequence comes from Zaprionus ornatus, assembly GCA_018904035.1. NCBI lineage: Eukaryota > Metazoa > Arthropoda > Insecta > Diptera > Drosophilidae > Zaprionus > Zaprionus ornatus. The sequence continues at coordinate 862,825 of JAEIFZ010000200.1, forward strand.
CACACCAGACTACAATACATCCCCCTCCACAGCTGCAACTTGCTGTGTGCTTCCAGGGAACGTAACTTCCGACCACCTGAACCACAAAACGCACAACAAGATGAACATGAACAATGTGAATAAAGGTGGCTATGTGCCCCCAGGATATTATCCACCGAATGCACCCCCAGCCGAGGGTGGTGCTCCGTACGGATCTCCAGGCAGTGCGCCCTATCCTCCAGCAGGTCACGGAGCAGCACCGCACCCAGGAGCACCCCAGCCAGTGAACTACGTGAGTACCCTCTGATTTTGGGGGGCGTTGCTCAGGCGAAAGTGTGAAACACACACACATATACGTAAAGTTTGCATGCGTATAATTGTGATATGTATAAATATTTATGTATGTGTATATATTCTTTAAGCTGACGTCATACAATGGCTTCTGCAGAAATTTTTAAATTTTGCAGTGCTAATTGCCTATAGTGGAGAATTGAATACTTAAGAGTAACTATTGATAGGGGGCCTACAATACTCAATGCTACCTGTTGCTAATGTACGCTTATAGAATATAGACTGTATGTATATAGCTTTTCATTATAAACAAGCTTGACTGTGCAAATCAATTGTTAATCATAAAAAGTGGTTGCGGTTTAAAAAAAAAAGAAGAGATGACTGGTTTGTTCGTTTGTCATACTGTAATTATATAAAACAGGCACAGCTAAGTGCAATTGGAGTAGAAACCTTATATTGCGTGTTTAAGGTTGTCAAACATGTCCAACTGATAGATAAAAGTCATATACGAATGCATTTCAGTAAGCTTTATCATTATTTGCTTAGTTGGGTGGGGAGACTTTGTGGTTTCCTGATGAATTAGCGTCGATTGTAGTCATATATCTCATATACTCACTATACCCACCTCTTATATTGATTAATATGTTTACATTGACCAATAGCGAGCTAATGCTCATGAAGAAACCATTAATGTAAACTATATTATATGCTGCTTATCAGACATTGATAAGTTGCAGAGCTCCCTGGGTATAACTTGGGCTTATGAAGTGCTGCGGCTGCTTATCATTATGATACTTTCTGTCGTTGCTCTTGAATGATCGCTTTGTAATAAAAGTAATTCAATTATTTATAGGGCTTTACGCCGGGTCAACCTCAAGGCGGATACGCACCAGTTCCCCAACAACCCTACAGTGAAGTTTACGGCGGCGGCGCTGGCGCACCATTTGGAGCTGGAGGAGGCGGCGGACCTGTAGTACAACCTTACGGCTATCCACCTGGACCGGCTGGACCACCACAACCATTTGGATATCCACCAGGACCGGCAGGACCACAGCAGCCCATCATCACACAGCCAGGCATGCCGCCAGCTCATCCTCATCCCGGCATGGGACCAGGCGGACCAGCAGGTGCGTCTCTCATACAGTTCGAGTGCTTGACCGCATTGCGAGTGCAGCAAACAAGAGCCTATCAGCAAACGTACAGCAGATATGGGTTCAGCAATCAGGGACCGTAAAATGCAAATGAAACAAAAGAAAGCGTTGTCCGAATCGAAGAACCGAACGAGTTCTACAAACTGATCATTGGGTGTCAATGCACTGCAATGCACTGATAATGCTGCCAGTCTACCGACGTCAGATCAAATTGCTGTTGTTGCTGCTGCCATTGAACCACTCACCACATGCTGCACTTTGCTGTGGAGGTCGGCAGAGAACAAAGTAGTTTACTATTAACACCCTTAAGAAGGCTAAATATTTACGTACTTCATCTCTGACTGTGATTCTACCATCTTTATCTAGCTGTAGATACTGTTGTTTCAATTGTTCATCTTCGTGTTTGTCTTCTTCTTCCTGTTCGTCTTTGTGTTTGTGGGTTTGTTTACATACCAAACGACGAAGACGAGCCGAAAATCAGAATCCCAAGCGCAGCGTGTTCTTATCACGACACACGTCGTGTTTGCCTTAATTGAACCAATAAAGTAATACAAAGCGCCATTTAAAACTCGTTCGGCTATGCTGATGCCTACGATGATGATTTTTCCGGCACGACGCAGCGTGTCAACTTGTCTGCCCTCTTCCAGACGAACGCTTCAGTTCAGCTCGATGCAGCATCGAGAGCAGTCACAGCAGCAGCAACAGCAGCAGCAACCTGCAAGTTTGAAAAATCGATTCGCATCTTCTACGATGTCAGTTAACGCAACAACAAAAGCCTCAGCCTCTGCCACAGCCACTGCTGCAGTTGCAGTCGCAGCTTGCAGCTCGAATTACATATCGACATTGGATCTGACCAGGAACGAGTCTGGCGATCAAAAGGAAAGCCCCAACTCGTCTGGCGGTGCCAGCAGCGGCTCAAAAGTGTTGCGCATCATTTGGCACACACTGTACAGCAAGTACAACTATTTCTGTACACAATCCCATACGCTGAAACAGTTGGTCTGCCGTGAGGCCAATAAACCTTTGCCCAAGAAGTTTCGTCACACGATGCGATTGAACAAGTCAGCAAAGCGAAAGGGCTACGAGTTCTACATGAGCGATGAGGACAAGAGGTGAGCTAAGTAGGAGAATCAAGAAGCGGTGTCCAACTAGTGTAAATCTGTCTTGATGGACGTGCCGAAGATAGCATCCATTGTGCTTTACATAATTCATTGTGATGAAATTACAAATTTGCCTAGGCCCGAGATATATTGGGACTGTCGTAAACATTATCTGCGAAGATTAGATATAAAAGAGCGACATTGAGTGGCATAAACAGCACAATAACCCGCCCTCCCGTCGCCACCGCTACCGAGAGAGGTCGGGGTCGGTCCATTGTAGTGCCCTCAATTAGGCGTGCCGAGCAATTGGCACGATGACAACGACATTGACCAATTGACACGCTTTTGTGGGCGGCTGGGTCGAGCTGTGGGTCGGTTGGTCTTGAATCTGCCAGCTGCTGCTGCAGCTGCTGCATCCCACATGCGCAGATTGTACTTTAGTTGTGTGTGCTTTAGCTTCTGATTGATGATGCATTTCTTTTCGTTAACAGGCGATTGGATGAGTATACCTTCAGGAATTCCGAACTGTCCGCGCGGATTGGAATACCTTACGAGTATCGACCAGCTTTTAGTTAAGCAAAAGGTGGAGCTGCTCGAGGCATTCACCGGCTTCGAGACCAACAACAAGTTTTCAATCAAAAATGCGCTTGGCCAGAAGGTCTACTATGCGGTGGAGGACAACGATTGTTGTACACGCAACTGTTGCGGTCCGGCACGACCCTTCGATATGAAAGTATTCGACAATTTCCAACAGGAGGTCATTCACATGTACCGCCCCCTTGCCTGCTCGGCCTGCTGCTTCCCCTGCTGCCTGCAGACCATGGAGGTATCGGCGCCGCCAGGCAATACCATTGGATCTATTGAGCAGGAGTGGAGCATTTGCTCGCCCTCGTTTCGCATAAAGAATCACGTTGGCGACACGGTGCTGCGCATCGAGGGTCCCTTCTGCACATTCTCACTGTGCGGTGATGTGGAGTTTAATGTGAGTGCTGAGATTATCCATGAACTATACACGATATTAATGTACTATTTCCTTGGCAGGTGGTCTCCCTCACCGGCGAAAAGGTGGGCAAAATCTCCAAGCAATGGTCCGGTATGGCACGTGAAATCTTCACCGATGCCGACTTCTTTGGCATCACATTTCCACTGGACTTGGATGTGCGCATGAAGGCTGTTCTTCTGGGCGCCACATTCCTCATCGTAAGCATCGTTCTAACTGTTATTCAAACTGTCATCTCACTTGATTTCTGTACTGGGAAACTCATGAGTCGTTTGCAAAGCAGATGTTGTTGGTATCGAGGTAAACGGAACCCAGAACACCTCTAATGTGAAGCCCCAACCTGCTCTGACTATGCTAGCACATTACCCATAAATTACCTTTGCTTTTTTGTTATATAAAAATACTAAAACCTTCTCCTCTTACAGGATGCCATGTTCTTCGAGAAGGCTGGAAATCGTGAGGGAGATCGTCCCGGAATGTTTTAGCCTCTGTGGGTCCTCTATTAATTTCGTTTAGTTTATTGGTCCAATTGCTAAATTTTGCCCACATCGCCAGTAAATCTTAATGTCGAAGCCCTGTGAACTATCGCATACTAGTCTCCTATGGCCAAAGCTTCCTTCAAACTGAAATAACCAAAAAAAAAAAAAAAATACGAATCTTAATTGCGCAAAAACAAGAATCGGATGCAAGCACCTTAAAATAGCTTTGATGAATTTAGTTTTTATTTACCCCAGGGAACACTTGAAATATTGTTATTTATTTACGCTTATTTTAAGCATTTGTATACAAAGAATCGCTTTAATCTATTTATGAGCGTTTCCGTGACTTTACAACGACGAATCAAAGGAATAAAACTGTACTTTAACTATCTATAGTATATATATTTTGAGTGTCTTAATATATTCAATATAATATAAACATTTACGTGCAAGCACGAACTACAAACACCAAGTAACAACAACAAGTATATATATTTTAATGTTTAGCTTGCAGAGTATTTAGAAACTTTAAATATACCTCAAATCAAACAGAATATTGCTCGTTGAAAAATAAATACCAAACTATAAATCTGTACTTGGATGTTCCTTGATGTATTTACTCTTATACTGTTGAATGATTGATGAACATCATGTGAATTACGCTGAATGTATATACGATATATGTATGCATGCAAATCGATTAAATCGATATGCAATTGAAAGGCAAACTCAAAGATAATCTTGTTAACTCAAATGGTCATTGAATGTATATTATGTATTATCATTAAAGTCAATCTATGTACACCAAAGAAATGTGTTTAAGAATTTTATTTTGGATAAAGGGTCACTAATCAGCAGTATATAATGCAATAACTGTTGATTATAATTGTATCATAAAATTTTTTGCTAACACAAAGCGCCACTTACCCTAAATATGCTGTTGTTTATGATTGTCATTAAGTTAATGACACCACGTTTGATTTAGCGTTTTCGTTTGAAAATCAGTCAAAAACTTAAAAACCCAAAAATGACGAAGAAATCCTATAAATTCTATTTGGATGTATATTAGTTTTGGCGAGAAGTTTGCAACGTACCTTCACTAGAGAGACTCCAATGGTCAATGTCAAAATTAAAGGTTTTAATGAATTGACTAAAGGTTTAATTAAAGATTTGTTAACTCGGCTTGATATAAATATGTACGTAGAAGTGTACTTACGTATGTACTCGTATGTCGTATAGTCAGAGCAGTAACGTTGCATTATTATGAAACGAGAGGACACGGCACTGCAATAATAACATGCAAAATTGAAGGAGATATTAATGTAAATTTAATAATTTTATTTAATTCAGTTAAGTAGTGCCAAGGTCAAAAAGTATTATTTTTTGTACGTCGCTTACAAGTCGAATTAAAAGAATTGGAATTTGTCCGTATGGTATACAGAAGTCCTCATGCCAAATTTGGTGTCTCTATCTTTTATGAAAACTGAGATCGGCGACGTGTATGCGACAGTTAGTGACGCTGAACAAGAATATATATACTTTGTAAGGTCTGCCACGCCTCCTTCTGTCTGTGACGTACATGTGCACAAAGTTGGTCCAGCCTTTTTGTTTCCTTTCAATTGCCAAAGGGATAAACTGGTTGTTAATACCTTATTGGCACTCTAAAAGGGTATCATATAGTCGATAATTTGACTAAAATTATACTGTGGTTCGCGAGGTTGACGCACGACTGAGATATTCCACGTTAAACCGGCTTATCATTACATAGAAAAAGCAGATCGGGACCAATAAAAAGAACCAGTTCTTTCTTCATATGCTAACAAATAAACTCACCACATTTTTTGAAGTTCAGTACCGTTCGAGATGCAGTCGCGACAGGTTCTCGTTGTACTCACCGCATTGCTTGTGGCATGCGGCAAAGTGCAGACAAAAGATCTGAAGGAATGCGAACAGACAGTGGATAATACATATATATGTCGCGAAATCGAGCAGCTCGAACAACTGGCAGAGTATATACAAGAAGATTGGCAGCATGTGAAGATTGTTAACGCACATACAGGACTGGAAATTAATGAGCAACCGCTGGAGCAGCTCGCTACACTGCCCTCGTTGGATCTCTCCGAGGCAGGTGGCTTAACGCTGGGGGACCAGGGCGGCTTTAGGGATTTCACAGGGTTGCAACGGCTCAACTTATCACACTGTCAACTGGAGGAGCTGCAGGCTAAGCATTTTGCTGACAATGCGTCTTTGGTCAACTTGGATGCCAGCCACAATGACTTGCTGTTTATTGGAAGGACGCTAATGAGGCAGCTGCCAAATCTTGTGTACGCCAACTTCTCGAATAATAATATTGCCAATGTACAGCCGGATGCCTTCAAGGACCTTGAGTACTTGCTCTTGCTGGACCTCAACACGAACGAGCAGGAGAACATAACAATCGGCTCCAATGCCAACTTGCGTTATTTGTCCATCAGCAACAACAATGTGAGAGACGTAAGTGGGTGTGAGAGAGAGAGAGAGAGAGGGGGAAAGGTAACTGAACTGTTCTTGTTTCTCATGCAGTTCAAGTGGTGCCAGCTCAGCGGTCTGCGGCAGCTGCAGGAGCTGCATTTGCATAGTAATTGGCTGGAGATACTCGACGAGGGCATCTTCTACGCGCTGCCGCAGCTGCGTGTGCTCAATGTGTCCAATAACAATATCGAGAGTGTACAGCAAAATATCTTCCTGGGTCCTGGGCACAATGTCAGTCCGCTGCTGCACTTGCTCGACTACAGCTCGAACAATGTGAGGACACTGCCCAGTGATGTCTTCCATCGGCTGCAGCATCTGGAGACACTCAACCTGTGGTTCAATCAGATCAACAAGATCTCTGCCACTGCCTTTCGTGGCCTGAGCAGACTGCGTGCTCTGCACCTGCAGGGCAACAAGATACGCGAGCTGCCCGCGGAGGTCTTTGCCAATCTGACTGCCCTGGAGCGACTGGACTTGAGCAAGAACAGCATAAGGCAGCTGGGCGCAGATGTCTTTGGCCACACATTGCTGCGGAGACTGAGCCTGCTGGATCTGAGCAACAACAACATTGATCAGTTGCACCCTCTGGCCTTTGCCTCGCTGCCTTTTCTGCAGCAGCTGCGACTGCGACGCAACAAGTTGATGGCACTGGACATTCGCATGTTTGCGCCAATGCGTCGACTGCGTGTGCTGACGCTGAGCGAGAATCACTTGAGGGATATCGAGGAGGACATCTTGGGGACTCTGGACAAGCTGAGCGAGCTGGAGATTAACAACAATCTATTAACTTTTCTGCCACATCTGCAGCAGCAGCAGCTGCAGCAATTACGCCACATCAGCATCGAGGGCAATCCCTGGCAATGTCTGTGCCTCGACGAGCTGAGCACCTGGCTACACCAGCGCCAGATAAGCTACACCAGCTCGGACAGTGCCTACTACAGTGGCCGGAAGCCCCTCTGTGTAGTCACGCCCATCGAACAATGCGTTAGGGATTTGCAGGCGGTGCGCGCGCACGGCATTGTCGAGAGCTACGAGCAGATTTAGAGATTGAGGTGGCAAACGAGCAATAAATCAATAGCACTAAATGCTGTCGGAGTTGCTTCATGCCGGCTGGGGGGAGCGGGGGAATGGGGGTGCAGGTCCTGCTGGCATGGGCTGCGTAAATCACAGACAAATGAATGACCAACATCAGGCGCTAAAGTTTCTGGACCGGCCAAAGTATTTGGCCAACTGTCGTAAAACAATAAAAGCAGCAGCAGCAGCACAACAGGCTGCAGGGGCAGGTGGAGGGAAGGTGTGGGTGGGGGGTGTGGCAGCATAGAGAACAGCACAGATTTTCAAATACTTAACACCACTTTAGCAAACAGTTGGACAATGACAAGGACAAGCAGAACAATTGTGGTAGGGCAAAAGGGGGGGGAGGAGGGAGGGGGAGAATCTGTGGCAAGAACGCAACGCAAGAATTTTTATTAAAATTTAGCCTCGCTTTGTTTGGTGCGCAGAAAGTTTGTGCCGATTCGGCCATGACTTAATGAATAAATGATTGATTCAACGAGTGTGAGTGCGAGTGCGTGAGTGAGTGCGAGTACGAGTGCGTGTGTGTGTGTGTGTGTGTGCTGCTGCTGCAAAGGAAGCTCGCTTCCGGCGTAACGGAAAACACGGCAAATTGAGCAACGGGACTTGTTAGTGAAGATTTTCAAGATTGAATGCCAGTTGAAAATGTGAATGAATGAATAATGAATAAATCATCAGGTAAATGGCGTTAAAATCGTCGAATATTTAATGATTGCAGCGCAAAAGTAATTGGATTAATTAACAATGAAACAGGCCCCCGCATAACGGCGTAAATAAATTGCCAATGCATATCGCATTAAGCGATGAATAAATGAACTGAATACACCCCTACCCCCCGCCACCCTCCCTCATTAATGATTAAATGGATAATATTTGTGGCCGTGCGACAAGTTTTTCATTCTGTGCGTTTCCGGCCAAAGCGAATAAAGTTGCGGCAGCTTCTTGTGCGCTAGTTCTGACTGTCTATCGAGGTATTTGCCTGCTGTCAATGTGTATAACTATGCACAAGTCGCACACACACACACGCACATATACACACACATACACACACGTAGTTGTTGGTAAATAAGTAGTTCAACTTCAGCGTATTCACGCAAATGCATTGAAAGGCAGCACAAGTATTTGAGGCATTCACACGCACAGGTGACAAAAGCCAACGCCGATGCGCACAGACAAAGCAGCCGAGGCAGGCGAGGCAGGTGAGGAGGCAAAGCGAGAATGAGTACAGCATCCAATGCGTGTGTGTGCACTGAATGCGGCAATTATAGGAGTGCCAAGGGGTGAGGGGAGAGCAGCAAGAGGGAGGGAGCTCTGTGCGCTCTGTGCTGGCACAAAAGGATATAGATCCGAGGAGCTGAGGCTGCCTGGCTGCCGTTGCTCGACAGCGACAATAAAAGTTCTACTTAGCCTGGCGCACAATGTAGACCAACTCACTCAGGTGGCGAAAGGCAGTAGCGGAGAGGGAGCGGGGAAGCGAAAGGTGGCACGTTTAAGGATATTCATACTGGGCGAAGGGTCGCTCCCACATCAACGTTGTGTGCGCATAAAATGTAAACTAATTTAATTACTTTTGTCCTTTTTTTCTCTCAGCACCTTCTCTCTCTCTTACTCTCTCTCCTTCTCACCTTTCGCCGAATCGTTTCGTGTTAAAGGTGAAACTTTTCCACAGGGCACAGTTCCCCTGGCTTCGTCATCGAATTTCTTATGAATTTCTGCGGTCGCAACACAAACGGGACAAAGTCCCTTCAATTAATTTAGGCACAGAAACTTTTGTTTGCACACTTTGATAACTGCGAACAGCAGGCTTTCATTTCCTCTCTCTGTCTCTGGGGGTGTGTGTGTGTGTGTGCAAAGCACTTGTTGCACGTGCAGTGTGGCAAGTATCGAACCCTCATCAAAGCAAAGATGACGTGCAGTGCTGTCAGAGGCAATGACAGACATCAATTTCAGTTGCCTTAAGTTTTATCATTGTGCAAACATGGAGATTTTCAATTTTTGGCCCACCTGGCGCATACGTAATATGCCAAAAACTCAAATCTGCATGTGACGTGCGTCAAGTGGGCACTCAAGTGACCTTTGACCTGGCCAGACCTCTATTTCCACCTCCCTCCCTCTTCTCTCTCTCTCTTTCTCTGCATTAAACTTACGCCTTTCCCCGGACTAATTGCATTGCTGTGGCTCGTAATGCACCACAGCAAAATGCGTTAACGAAAATGTTTGGCAAATATTTCTATCATTTATTGCGCAATTAGCCTGACAATTGTTTATTTTTAAACCGCATGTTCAAATATATAAATTCAAATTCACATTTACAGTTGCTAAAATTAGCACAAACTTAGCACAACTGGCGGCCGGATGTGGTGCAGACTCCACTTTACAATTTACAATTTACAATATTCCGCGGTCCTGCGGTTCTCTGAATTCGTAATTATCTCGCCACCACCGCCGCGCAGTGGCAGTTTTTCTTTTGGGGGTGGGCGTAATTGGATTAAGGGTGACATAATACCCAGGAGTCGGTGTAGCTGTTTGATTATGCAGTTGTTATTTATTTATAAAGATTGTTTAAATATAGTTTACTGTTATTTGTGGTGTTTTATTTAGGTTTGATTTACGGGGGGGAATGATCTGGCAACGCCGAGTGGGAATGTTAACAACGTAGAAGCAGAGGAAGAGTGAAGACGTGAAAGAGAAGGTCGCACGCTAAATTAACGACCAAATTAACGACCAAATTAACGACCATCAAACTAAAGATTGATGATTAAATAAACGATTTAACCCCCAATAATAAAATAATATTAAGTTAGCTCCGTTAAGATATTAGTAATCAAACCATTTAATTGAATAATAATTATAGTAACTTACGCAACAAGTTTTTTTTTTAATTTTTTTTATTTATTTTTATTTTTTTTTATTTATTTTTTCTTTTTTTTATTCTTTATCAAACGAAATTTCCAAAATAGACTAGCGTACTATTACCTTTTTTGGACAACTTTATTTAATCTGTATAAATCTAAACGATTCTTAATATCTATGTTATTTACAAAGATTACATAGTATGAGTATTAAAAAAATATTTTTATTTTTTTATTATTATTATTTGGTGAAGAATCCGTAGATCATAATATTGTATCTTAACATCACAGGGTGGAGAAATATTCTTAAGAATTACCAAACACTATAACAAAATAAGTGAAGTATTGTAGATTAAAGAAATTAATGATTAGGTAATAATATTTAGTCGCGTAGCTAGGCTATTGGGATGTGATTCCAGTCCATCATTGTACTTTTTCGCTATCTCCTGAATCCTGTCTCAAATTTTTGGCACTTTCAGATCGCGTTCAATGTCTCTGGTCCTCATGTACCAAGGAGGCGCTGTGATCGTCCTCAGAGTTTTTGCCTGAAGAACCCGAATTTTATTCAGGTGCGTTTTGGCAGTGATTCCATACACCTGTATGGCATAGAATAGACCAGGAGCTAATATGCTCTTATATATTATTGTATATTTAAGCCCAACACAACAAGTGTGCCTTGATTCTTAGTCCCCCACTACTGTTCAACTTTAAGTTATTGCCAGAGCAGCAGGAGCTGCTTCAATTGATGAGCAGTGCACATCTTGGCTCAATCTTGATACCTTTGCACACACTCAAATGCCTTACAACCCCCTGCCTCTTCCCCTTTTCAGCGTGCACAGCTCCTACAGCCCCATATCCATGTCCACGCCCTGCTGCCACTGGAATTCTTGTTTAATCTGCGCGCTGGCAGGCAAACCAGCTGCACAATTGTTCATGTCGCCAAGGAATTGTCTCTATACACAGCACGTGCAAGTGTGCCTCTGTGTGTGTGTGTGTGGCTGCATGTCATCGCCTGCCTCCCCACTGCCCCGCTGCCTGCTGCTCTGCTGCATGCTCATGTAATGAAAATGCCTTGGCTGGCGCCATAAAGTATGCAACATGCAGCATGCAGCAGCAGGCAGCTGAGGCCTCCGCTCGGGCCAACATTGCATGCCAAAAATGCTACTCCATCGGCAACTTGGGCCATCCACGGCATAAAATACCATTGCTAATGATTTTTAATGGCCAAATTGCATGGCCAGCCTTGAGTTTGACTAGCGAACCTCCTGAGGCTTAACAGAGAACAGGACGGGGAGTGGGAGAGGGAGAGGGAAGTCGTAGCTGAAGCACAGCTGCTGACCCTGCGCACATATGTTGCTGCAGCAGTACACGAGCTGTTGTATCAACTTGGCTCTCTCTGGCTTATTAAAAGGGCATTTATTGCCGCAGCTCAATAAAGCCGGAGCTGAAGCAGAGGCTCAAGCAGCAGCTCGTCCAGCAAGGCAGGACCAAAGCTGAGGCTTTTACACGTGCAAACACAATTCGATGCGAATTTGCGGTCTATAAATTATGCATGCCACCAACGCAGCAGCTTGCCACACGCCTACTGATGGTGGCAGGGGGAGCTCGGACAGCGGGCTGAAAAAACAAATTAGTGGCGCTTACTCAACAAGATTGAGCGGCATTTGTGGCATCGTCATTGTCAGTCTTGTTGCGCCGTGCGCTGCCGCAGTCAGAGGCGTCCTTCGAATGGGGTAATATGTAATTGATGGTGCCACCCCTTGCCGCGTGCAACATGTGCGTCGCCGCGCGGCAGGCGAACGGCAAACGGAGAGAGAGAACACAAAAAAAAACCAACTGAATTCGAACTTAATTAATGAAAGAGCTTCCGCCTGGCGAACTGTGGTCAGTTCCCCCCTTCCCCCCACCACCCCCTACCCGTACTCTCTTTGTGTGTGCTGTATCTATTTATAGTGGCGTAGATATTAACCAATGAATATTCATTCCAATGAGTGTGTGTGGGAGTGAGTACACTCATATGGCGCATGAAGCTGACGCGGCAAATCAACAGCTGAATATAATGTTGTTTATAAAAACGTGTAATGCTCGGTAATTTGTAGCATTGCCGTGGGAGCATGGGAGGGACATGCTGGGGAGGATGTAGGCAACTGCTGCTGGGAGCCGCGACGACTGTTGGCAATTGGCCTCCGCATCTGTTGCAAATGAAATTATGTAAATGTGACAGCGCCAGCTGCCAAGCTCTCAGTATGTGTGAGCACGCGTCTGACAGTCTGTGTGCCTGTGTGTATCTGTGTGTGTCTGTGCTTGTGTGTGTGGCAGTGTCAGAGGTTGACCCACAAATACAATGAGCATGTGGTTTGGTTGCCTGTCGTCTGCCTAAACATGGCTTAATGTTGATTAGTTGCATAAAACAAGGCACGAGCGAGGGCCAAAAACCATTGCATACTTTTGCGGGCCATTGCGAAAACAATAAACGGGCATGTGTGCGAGTGTGTATGAGTGTGTGTGTGTGCGTGCCGCACAAATTAGCGTATCATTTAAACATTTGGCCAGGCAATTGAATAAATTTAATTGCATATAAAGCCTATTAAGCGATCAACTGCAAAATGGAAATTGTTGCGGCTGCCCCCTGAAACTTGAAAAGCCAATCGATGTTGCAGCAACATGCAAATTGAAAGGACAAGTCAAGCGCCCCTCTCCCTCTCTCTCGCTCTCTCTCTCTCTGTGTGCCCGCAAGCTGTTTACGACACAAGTCGCGGCAAGGCACAAACTTTAATAGTAAATAACAACAATAACAACAATAACAAGCGCAGCAGAGGCAGCCGCGGCAAAGTCGCCCCAAAGAGTCGCCTCAGAGTCGCCCCTCTCGGTCGCCAGCTGCGCCACGTACAGCAAAAAGTTGCAGCCTTAAAACTTGTGCCCAACTTCAGTGCGCATTGTTAACCATTTTGGGTTTGCTGGCATTGGAAATGTTTTAACTGCTTTGTGGCTGCGGTTAACAAGACTCGTTTAAGGAAGTTTTCTCTGTTAAATCTACAATACAATATAAGTATTTTCTAGGGTATGCGCTAGTTGCGCACACTTCCACTTGCAGTTTACTTTTCCATTTAAAGGCAGGCCAAATCGTTATTGATTTTGCCATTGCCCGGCTCAGGCAGCAGGGCAGAGAGAGAGGGGGAGGGGGAGGGAGGGGAGCGGCTTGTCAGAAAGGGTGCGCCTCGAGTGTCACTTGGTGCCCGCTTTGACAAGTTTCTTTTTATTATTTATGCGCTGCCCTCCGCCCCGAGGGCAATAGGTTCTTAATATGTTGTTTATACGCTTTGCTGTAGCAGCTGCTTGGGCCGGAATCGTAGACGATATAGAGCAGCAGTAGCATATATAGCGAAATGTCAAATGCATTCCCGGCCAAAGGGGCCCAAATGCTCATAATGTGTTAAGTTTTTGGCATTTTCAACGTTGGCAGTTTTGAGTGCTGCCTCTGCTGCTGCTGCTGTTGCTGTTGTGCTGCTGCTGCTGCCACTCGAGTTGTTGGCAAACAGTCTGCGAGGCAACTTCGCCACTTGAAACGCCAGAAAGTTTACCCAAAAGAGGCCAGCAAACTAATTATTTAGTTTCATTTCGAGCAAAGTCAAACGCGGCACAAGGCGGAAGGCAAACGTCAGCGCGCCAGCTCCCTAGCTAAATATCAATAAAAACTCCAATCGAGATCTATTTCAATTAACTTGTATGAAAACTTTTTAATTAACGGCACTGCAGAGAGCGAAAGAAAGACATAAAGACAGAGAGAGAGAGAGGGAGAGAGAGAGAGGGAGAGAGGGAGAGAAAGGGAGCCCGCCAAAAACACAAGAAGTCGTTCTTCACTTCCGGCTTGCTTCACTTAGTCGAGCAATTTATTGCTGCGTCTAATTGGCCAAAGAAGGCGAACACTGAGAATACGCAGCGTGAAAAAAGCGAGTGTGTGTGTGTGTGTGTGATATGTAAATGTTGATAAATCAAGTGGCGACTGTGTTGTCTGTGACAAGCGAACAAGTGGACAAAGGGACAGTGGGACAGGCGGATCGCTGGACAACTTGCTTGGGAAGTCACTGTCCAAATAAATAAATAAATATTAAGCAAACGACCAGCTAACATGTTTATGTTGACCCCATTGTGTGTGTGTGTGTTGGTGTGTGTGTGGTTAGTTCAGCTATTTGTAGCATACTTTCCCGCGCGACCCTCATCAAAAGCGTGTCCACGCTTGCACTGCACACTCCAATCTCGCTGCCTCACTCCCTCTCGCTCTGCCCCTCGCTCTGCCTCTCGCTCTGTGGTGTGCCGTGACACCTTGTGATTTAAAAGGCAGGTCAAAACTAAAGTCTTGCGCCTTGACTTGCTGATTTATTGGAGCTAAGCTGATTTAGTGCCAGAAATGCTATTAGCCGCAGTTGAGCGTCAGCAGGGGTCGCTCTCTCCTCCTCCTCCTGCTCTCCTCCACTCCACAAGAAGTGGACACACGATATGCCGGCCACAATTACACCGTCTAGACTCGCTTAGAACTGTCAAACTCTGTTGGCTTTCTTTCTTTTTCCTACACTCAACTCAATGGCCCAAAGTTTATTATAGAAATGACAAACACAGCGACATCTTGAATTGAGACGAGCCACGAGAACTGCGAGCTGAACTGAACTGAGCTGAGCTGACGATGAGCTGATTTTCTATCCAGCTGCTTGATAAATCGTGCTCAGTGCCTTGCGCCGACTTGGGCTATTAATAAGATAAACGAGCGACAATAAGTGGCAGCGCTTCCTTCCGCTGCACAATGCGGCGTATGCGTAATTACCATTTCATATGCATTAAGCTGCTGCTGCCATTTGAGCAAATATTTGGATAGGCCAAAGAGCCCTCCCTACCTCCCTCCCTTCCTCTCTCGTTGGCTGGCAAATGGCAGCGCAATGTCATTAAGCGCATTTGTAAAATCATCAACAATATACCCGATACGCCGGCAAGAAGCGCCGCAGTTGTCGTTGACGTCGCTGCTGGCGGCGCCAAATGGATTTCATTGTAAGCGAGGCATAAAAAATGCACAACAAATTGAAATACGATCAATAATAATTATTGCTGGAGCACTCGCACACACTCACAGTCGCACACACTCACAGTCGCACACACTCAAAGTGAATACACAGAATAATTGCGTTTCCATGCAATTGCTCAATTCTCAATTCCACAAGGAGCTGCTTAACGCACAATGCCCACGATTATCGAAAGAAATTGATGGCGCTCAAATAGTATCGGGTGACAGACGCAGCTCTCATCCCTGTGGCAAATCGAAATGGGAATCGGAATCGTGTGTCAGCTGAAATTGTTCAGTGACCTTTGAAAGTGGCGCACATTAAGATGAATTATGCAGTTAGCCAAAGTTATCGTTATCGATAAAGTGCAATCATGCGTAGGGGAATATATAATTGCTGAATATATATTAGATATATCATGTGTATATCGATATTGAAAGCGATTAATCAGACATACGAGGAATTTAATATAGTAATATTCAGATATCACTTGAAGAAGGCACGCTTATCGATATCTGTAAGGCTTGGTCACACCTAAAAGCACCTCTCACTTGCTGGAAATCGATCAAGTGTAGAAGAATATATAATTACTGAATATATATTAAATAAATCCTATGTATATCGATATTGAAAGCGCTTTATCAGACTTACGAAAATATGATATAGTCATATTCAGATATCAATTAAAGAAGGTACGTTTAGCGATATGTATCTGGCCTGGTCACACTTTAAAGCACTCTTCACTTGTTGAATCATGCATAAGGGAATATATAATGGCAGAAAGTGTTGGACATCACATGTGAATAATGATATTTATAAAGATTAATCAGACAGAGGAGAGTAGGTTACAAAATGCTAATTTTATCGATATTTATATAGCCTGGTCACGCTTAAACTTATTGAATCATGCGTAAAGAAAAATATATATTTGCTAAATATGGTAAATATATGTGATAACTATCGATATTGTTAACGATTAATCAGATATATAAGCTTAGTTTGTAGTTATAATCAGATAACAGTTAAATATGGTAAAATAATCGATATTTTTATAGCCTGGTCACACTTAAAACCACTCTTCACTTGTTGAATTAAGCGTAAGTCAATATATATTGCTGAATCTGTTAAATATATGTGATGACTATCGATATTGATGAAGATCAATCAGATATATAAGCTTAGTTTGTAGTAATAATCTGCTAACAGTTAAATAAGGTACATTAATCGACAATTTTATAGCCTGGTCACACTTAAAATCACTCTTCACTGGCCACACATCTCTCCAATTCCAACTCGCATTTCCTTGTCGAATAAATTGTGATTTTTAACTGCAGACTTGCAACTGCGCGCCCATTGTGCAACAGCTGCCTTCGGCTGGGGCAGCATCGTTTAAAAAAACATTAGCCCGCCTGACAGTGCGGACAGAGTGGCGAGCACAACAGCACTGCCGGTTCAACTTTAAGCCATAAAGTAGTAAAAGTTTACGGCAGCCATCGGGGACCGAGTCGCAAGTCTCTGGACTGTCTCGTTTCAGAGAGAGCGCGACCGCGACGGGGGCTCGACTTGCTCACGGCCTTGTCCAGTTCGTCACAATGAAAATCCAATTTAATTTTACTGATTCTGCACTTTGGCCAAATCGAAACGAGCTGAGCTGCGGACCAAGCTGAAATCTCAATCTCACAAGGCAGCGACCTCCCTGGTGGGCGAGCTGCAACTTAAAGATGTGTGCGTGTGTGTGTGAGTGTGCGTGTGTGTGTGGGGACTAACGTATGCGGAGATCGGTTGAGGGCACATCTAATTATTGTTTACCGAGCTTAAACGCCGAAGAAAATTGAATTGAAATCAAAATAAAATGCGACGCAAATCGAATTTGCGTCCGGAAGTTGAGTTGCCGGCCAAGACAAGCACTGCGGCAGGTTGGCTGGGAACAAATCCTTAAAGATTGCCAAGCCAGGTCCATGTCCCGAGGCAATAAGAAGCAGAGAAGCGTAACCGAAAGACGCCACAGCATCAGGTGACATAAAAAGAGCAGTCAACTGAGGGGGAGGGGGAGGTGCAGGAGGCAGGAGGCCGGGGCACAACGAGGCCAACGAGGTCTGTCAAGGTTAGGCCGAGTCTTGGCCTGGTTAGCCAACCTCAACGACGACGACGACAACGACAACCAATGTGTGTTTGACATTTGATTTCGAAGGAGCAAAAACGAGCATTGCGTCCCCCCCTCCCCTCCCCACTCTCTTGCTTTCATGGCTGCTTGACAGGCAACCTGATGCGACGTGGGAAATGCAGCTGACCAGCAGCTCCTGTTTCCGTTACCTACAAACGGCATCCAATTAAGGAGAAACACCAAACTAAACAGAACCCGAAAGCTGTCAGTTTGTTCAACTTGGCCAAGCTTGTTCAGATTTGAGATACATTTGCATTTGCGAATGCAAATTAAATTCACGCTGCGTGTGAATGAGCGCGAATTTGTAAAGGAAACTTGGCAACATCAACTTAGCACGAGCTGCGAATACCCTGTAAAGCAGAGTGAGCAATAAAGTTGCTATAACAAATTGAACTGCTTGATTACGCACTGTGTACCCTGTGGCTCTGCTGCCCCAACAGGGTATCATAAATGTTTAATATGCAAATGCAAAGTGGCCGCAAAGTCTGCCTGTCATGCACGGCCTTCTTTTTCTCTTCTACTGTATCTTCTTCTGCCTCTTGTTCTTCTTGCTGTTGCTGCTGCCTACCTTCTTCTGATTTGTGTTGCTGTCCACTCGAATTTCAGGCAAATATTTGCCTTATTAACATTGCGGCGGCCACGCTAAACTGATAAGCGACGCGCCGACGTAGGCGGCTGCTCACGTAATTTTGTGCGCAGCCTGAAAGTATGCTATGGCCGCAAGTTATGCTAATGCGCCAAAGGGGGGGGCGAGGAAAGGCCGCGTGGTGTTAATTCGAATGACATTATTTAATGCACAGCACACACAGCATAACTGACTGCGTGTGCGTGCGAGTGTGTGTGTGTGTGTGTGAAAAGAAAGTGCCTTTAATTAAATGTGTTAAACGATTTGCAGAGCAGCAGAGCTTGCATAACAGGTGCGTGATAAGTGAATTTATGTCTGCTCGAAGCAGGCCTTGCGCAACGTACGATGCGACAACAATTGCCCGGGCTGGGCATCTAATAATAGATGGACACTAACGGTAATTTAATGCGTATATGGCAATTAAAAGTACATCAGCAGCAACAATATCAACAATATCAGAGCACAGGAGACGTAACACGCATACGCAGTGTTGACTGGCAAAGGCATTTGCAAGTGCATGACACAATAACCGCAACAATAAGAAGAAGAAGAAGAAGAAGCAGATACTGAAGTAACAACAATAACAACAACAAGTAGAGCAGCAAACTTTACCCAGGAAAATCCGAAAATTTTCATGTAATTTTACACGAACAAAATTTGCATATTTATTAAATTTCGTGATTGAATTTGATAAACTAGAATATGCAGGGAAATAGATAACACTGCAGGTGTGTGCAGGAGACAGAATGGGAGAGAGTGAGAGAGTAGCTGCACATATTCGCAATTGATTGACGTGGATTAGCTGGCCTTGATTTCTATTGCTGTAGATAGTGCAAAGTTCACTCTTATTTCTCTCTCTCTCTCTCTCTCTCTCTGTCTGTCTCTGCAAATTCCATAAACAAATTCTCATTGATTATGTTTGTTATTTGTGTTACCAGCTAAATGACTAAACGCGTGTTAAACCCAAGCCTGGCATGAGTCATGACAGCGTTAAACGTCACACGTTACCGGAAGCTGACACTGCCAAAACTCGCAAATGAAACAGTTTCAAATGCCGCACAATGAAAGCGAAGTGTGGTCTGAATTTGCAAATTAAATCAGTGATTCGCATATTAAATGAAACTCTATCGATTTCCGATTATTTAAGAAATAAAAGAAATTTCTTTCACATCTTTCTTTCGTTTTCTTTCTTGCTTTGCATTTAAGTTCTCTGCAGCAGCGGCAGCTTATCATTTTCCATGCCATTTCCATTGCCATTGCGGAGCTGAGCTGAGCTGACATTGATTTGAAATTTCAGCTGCTCTTTGTGCGCGGCAACAACAATAACTACTACAACAACAACAGCAGCTACAACAACCACTACAACAGCAGCAGTGGCAGCCACAGCGAGGGCTGCTCTTCTCACAGTTGTCGCTGCTGTTAGTCAAGCTGCCACTTCAATTTGACAGTTTTATGAGCATAAATGGCATTTCGTTAATGTTATAGTCACACTGCCACGCCCCATTTTGGCAGACAGAGCACTCACTGACGCCCACGCAGCCTGTGGCATTCATTTCAGTGCCTTAAAGTGTCAATTACCAAGCGGAGCGGGGGGGGCAAGTGTGGCTTGAGTAGTATCTGCCCATAATCAAATAAATGTGAGTGAGTGCAAACGTCTATAAACACGTGTCCCTGTATGTGTGTGTGTGTTGTGCTAAATTATAAATTGCTTAGAGGCTGCAACAACAACAACAGCAGCAACAACACGGCAGTAATTGGTCTATTTATTTTTTATGTTTGTCGTTGATTTGTGCTTCCCTTTTCGCTGCTGCTGATGCTGCTTCTGCTGCTGCTATCTGCTGTTATTGTTACCTGCCCCAGCAGCAGCTGCTGTTGTTGCTGCTTCTTTGTTGTAATTGCTGTTGTTGTTGTTGTTGCTGTCGCCGTTATCGGCAGTGAAAGAAAGAGAAAGTGCCTGTAGCCAGTTTTTGGTATTTCTTCTTGCCATTGCCATTGCTGTTGTATTTTTCGGTATTTACTTATTCGAATTGCCTGCAGTGTAAGTGGGGGACGGGGGGGAGATGGAGGTGGAGGCAGAGCTGACGGCGCAGGCGGTAAAGAATGTCAATTTCTGGCTGGTAATGCTCATGTAGAGGCCACTGCGGACTTTTGCTTTTCTTTGAAGCTGCGAGCGAAACAAGCCGCACATTAACTGCCACTCACACACACACACACAGACCTCATATACACACACACACACACACACATAGCTGCTGCTGCATACAGAGCAACACGTTCGGTCCGCAGCTTTCCCTTCCTGTGCGCGAGAGTCGCTTCGTGTCGCGTCGCGTTTCTTCTTCTACTTCCAGCTTGCCTCCGTCTCTGTTTCTGTCTCCGTCTCTCTCTCTGTCTCCGTCTCTTTCTTGCCTGATTTTATTTATTTATTTCTCGATAGGCTTTGTTCGGTTTACTGTTGATTGGTTATCGGCTCAGCTCAGTAAAAATGGTCATCACTTAATGACGTCGTTGACAACTTTTTCTTTTGTGGGTAGAACGATCGATTAATATGCATATCAAGGCAAGACTTCTTGCAGCTGACTTTCGCTAATTGAAAGACGAGTTCGAGTTTCGAGTTCTTTCCTCTCTCTCCCACTCACTGTCTCTCTCTCTCTCTCTCTCTCTCGCACTCTGCATATTCATTGCAATGCGACACAATTAAGTCTAGGCTAGATATAGATATGTATATTGCTGGAGATGAGGATGAACAGGCAGGTAGACATTGCCGTTGCCGTTGCCCAACCCAAAACACGCCGCGCTGTGGTTGCCGCAGCGTACAAATTTAGAAAACTTTTTGAGGGCACTTTCATTTACCTTTTTTTTCGCCGATGCGTATTGAAATTGCTTGGCTTGTCGGTTCGGTTCGGTTCGGTTTGGCTTTCGTTCGATGGATGCGGCGCACTTTGAATGCGAAATGAGCAGCGGCAGCACAGGAAGGCGGCGTTGGCACTTGCCACATGCCACTTGGTACTGTGTGGACTGAACTGACTTAACGGTCAAGAGAATTGAAGGCTACGTGAATGAATTCATCGACAGGCAGCAACAACAACAACAACAACAACAATTGGTCAGCATGAAAAATTGAATGTAATGTGCAAATGAAATTCGAAAATATCAACAACAACAACAACAACGTGTAATACAAATTCCCGAAACCCAGTCCGTTTCCGATTCGAAATCCGCAGCGACATTTGGCTGCGGCTTTGGAACAAAATGAAATTGTTTGCACGCATTTTGCATATAATCAGCAGATGACTGAGGCGAGAGACGACTAACTAAGCGAGCCGTCGATCGATTAGTTGGCATCCGCACGCACCTGCCCCCCACGCCCCCCTTGGAGTGCCCCTCCCCCCTGCTGGACTACTGCTAATTATTCTGAGCACAGAGCGACGCTTTCGTGCATAATCCCCACACACACACACACACAGACACAAACACACGTGCAGGGAGAAACATTTGCCAAGGTATTTTTATTTTCCTGCCGAAAGAAAAGCGAAACTTTTGAGACGACGACGACGACGACGACGGCTTGGCATGAGGTAAATTGTTGGTAATCAAATAATTTCTAACATTTAATTGTCAGCGTAAATGTGGTGTGTCTCTTAGCTCTCAGGGGCTGTGCTCAGGGGAATTGCAGGGGGAGGGGAGGGCAGGAGAAATTGACTGCAGACGACGATGATAATCGTGAGCGTTAAATGAGCAGCGTCGACTGTAACTGGCACTTAAATACTAATTGTACAGGAGTTTCTAACGGTACAACGACACTGACATGCAGTTGGTGAGCAGAAAAGGTCATAAAAAAGGTCACATAATGGGAAGGTATATCTTTAATTGGCATGTATCAGATAGTAATTGATATAAACTGATGATTACGATGATTGATAGTTTGCATTTATTCTTTTCATTAAAAGAATGCTTTGAAAGCATGAATTATTATTGAAATATATTCCTAGAATATCTAGGAATTGTTTTTTATATATATCAAATATTAAATATTTAAAATTTCTTAAATATAGTAAACTTATTTAATGAACACATAGTGGTATTTTATTGTAATGCAAAAGAAATAGAGGAATATATTTGATAATTATTGATTTATGATATTTATTGATATTTATTAATATCATATATACTTTGAATAGTTTTCTATTATAATTGAAGAAGTGATTCGTTTGATCAAACTCTTGATATATTTTTGTGACATATCAAATATCAATAAACTCTTACAAACTCTTGATATATTTTTATGATATAATATATAGTGTTATATTTAATAACACTATCAATTTTTATTAAATAACGTTCTGACTTCTTAAAATAATTGTAAACTTAGTAAGGGAATATATCTGATAACAAATAATATTGATTGAGCTAATTAATAGTTGAAATATAATTAATTAATTACAATTAAAAAACGTTTTCGATAAATAAGATATTACTAATAAGATATTACTAATTTCATTCCATATCTTATTACTAATTTTATTTAATATCTTATTATTATTTGTCAGTCTCCTTTTATGTGTTAAAAGTTCTCTGCCAAATATTTTAAAATTCAATTAAAAACCTGCTTTATATTAAACTCAAATTGTACCTGATAAATGTCTACTTTGACTACCGTTCATAAATCAAAACTCTGCACAGTTTTCTAGTTTTCTAAAACTTCTCTTCTCTCTGCTTTTTAATAAGTTCTTTCCACACAGATTTCCAATAGCCACTTCGGAAAAGTGGCCAATCAACTCGAACAAACCCGAAAATTAATAAACTGGAAAAACTTTTGTATTTTCTGTTGGCTCTGCTGAAACTAATCAGGCCCGAAAATGCGCATTTCCATCTTTGGCCCGTTGCAAGAAAGTTGAGCACATTAATTAGTCAAATGGAAGAACGCCTCTGCCCATGGGCGGGGAAAGGGGGGCAGACCGCAACACGCCCCGTTGATTTGTTCATGAGTCTGTGTGTGTGTGTGTGTTTATAAGGCCGAAAGAGCAAAAGACATTTTGATTAGGTGCAAATAAAGTTCAACGCGGTTGCTGCTGCTGCTGCGAGGGGCGTGTACATAAAACAACTTTGCGTCCCCTCCCCCTGCAAGTTGTACAATACGCTTGATTGTGTTTGTTTTTCGAGTTTGTTGCCACCTGAGTGACCCATCGCCTGGCGGAAAGTGTCAAAGCGTATTAAGCAATAAAAACGAAAATTTATATGATTTTTGAACCTGCCTCCCCCTTCTCTTCCCCCTCTTCACCCCAACGAAAGGCTTTAAAATAGTTCGAGTTTTGCCAAGCGAAAATTTGTTTGCCTCAAATGAAAGTTTTTTTTACTCTTCCCCGTCTTCGACTATTGTTGACGCTAGTCGAAGCTATTCTTTGTTTTTGTCATCTCTCTTTCTTTCTCTTTTCTTTCTGCAGCTGTTGCTGTTGTTGTTTTTTTCGGCACATTACATAAAATTTCGTAACATTCTGCGGCAAAAGTCTGAAAACGTCTGAAACTCAGCGACGAGGCGAGTCGCGCAGCGTTGAGCGTTAAGTTTTTTAAGTTGAGAAAACTCCACTGACCTGTTAACTGAAATGCTTTGCCAAAGACTTGCATACTTTGCCTGCTGTCTCAATAACAGCGGCAACAACAACAACAACAACAACAGCAACAACAGCAGCAGCAACAACCACAGCGAGAAGAGCAAGTTGCGAAGAAAGTTATAGACAGCCCAAGCTCTTTGGCTACAGTAAAAACAACTTTTGCCCAACTAGTACAACTCCAACAACAGCAACAACAACAACAAGCTGAGGCCGCTATAAACGAGTAGAACACGTTTTACTGTTGGAATACGCCGACTGCGCTGCCGCCGCTGCTGCCTCTGCCCCGACTGTCTGTCTGTGTGTGCGTTGTGTGGGAAAGCTTCGGCATCGGCATCGGCATCGGCATCGACTGTCGGCATCTCGCTGACCGTCCATTTTGCCCACTCTCGGCCCACTGTATCCCGGACATTGAAAATGAAATGCAAGTCAAGTTAATTACATTACAACTTGTCATAGATATGACTAACTATATTTTCTATATCTCTTTTTTTTTCGACTGTAGTCAACACTGCTCAATAGCTTGCGATTTCACTTTGATGAGCGCTGCTTGCAGTATTTGCCACAAGACCCAAGGAAATTAGCACTTCGAGCAGACGAAGCGCGAAAAAACTCATCAATAAAAGTCACACATACGCCTCGATATACTATCGAGTATCGCTTGCGTATATATTTATGAGATTTATTGAGTACGAGCTGCGACAGGCATGTCAGGAATGGGGTTAGGGTGCGTCGTGACAGCAGCAGAGGTAATCGAAGGTAATCGTCATGAAATCACGTAGAATTAAAGGGAATATATAATTAAATAAAAATAAATAAAATAGAGAAATGTAGATATATTAATATAATAAATATTTTATATTTATAATATGCAATGATAATTATAATAAAATTATTTTAAAGTTATTTTAATTTGTTCTGAAGTGATCAATGAACTAGATTTAATTGAAAACTCTTTTTAAAGTTGCTGAAAATTTTAATTACATTTATTATGTGAAAATTAAATTATGTATAGTAAAATATATGTTATAATTTTAAATAATATTTTAAACTGTTTAAGCAATGTTTAAATATTTAAGACTGATAAATAAACTAACGTTATATAGATATAAAAAGAATAAAACATTTGCTAGAGGAATTTCAACTGATTAAAAATTGAATAATAACTTAAAGTTATGTTAAAAAATGTGTAAATAAAATAAAAAGGAATATAATATATATAAAATTTATATATATGATATATTATAATAATAAAATAAATGTATTATAAAAATAAGTGTTATATTTAATTGTTAAAACATTTAACATAAGTTAATCATGTAAAATTCAGCAATAAACTAAAATTCTATGAATAATCTTTATAAAATTCCCTAAAATAAAGTAAAGTTTGATTTTTCGAATAGTAAACCAGTCTGAAATACTTTGAATAGCCAAAGCTAGCTGCTTAGCTGCCCAGCGTTCTTCAGGCAGAGTGCAGTGTCAGCCTGTTTGACAGCTAACTGTAATAACGAGCCGTTTACTGTGCCAAATACTTTCCCATAGGAACCGCCCAAAGAGCGCGCACAGTCGAGTCAAAAATTGATTGAAAATCAAGTTGGCTACAAGGCAGACCGAGCGAGAGAGAGAGAGAGAGAGAGAGAGAGAGAGAGAGAGAGAGTGGGAGAGAGAGAGAAGGAAAGAGAGAGAGAGAGGGAGGGAGGGAGTGACACTGAGCAAGAGCGACCTCCAGAGAGGGAGAGAGCAAGCGCTGTCAATGCTCAAGCGAAGAGAGCACAAAGAAAGCAATGTAAATGAAATGCAGGTGGAGGAGGAGAAAGAGGAGGAGGAGGAGGTGGTTGTGGAACGGAAGGTGGCTTTGGCTGGGAATCGGTGTCTTCATGGCGTTGTCTACAACTATGCTGGTAACTGAAGATTCCAGCCACGATCAGTTGAAGACGGTCAGTCGTGCGAGACAGTTGAGTGCGCGGCGGTGTGAAAATTGCCAACAGCGACCAAGCTCGACCACAAATATATACAACAAACATACACACTAACTAAGGCGGCAACCAGAATCTCTACAATCACAACAACAACAACAGCAACAACAACTATAACAAGAGCTACAAGAGCTACAACAATCACAGCAATCAGAAACCAAAAACTCCCCCCCAGCGAGAAACAGGTAAAAAGCAAACGTTGAAAAAAAGAAAGTCAGCCAAGAATCGCATCGAGAGCTAAAAACCATACGATAGAAGCCCGAGCAGCGACAGTCTTCAACGGGTACTCGAGGTGTGAGCAACGGTTTACCATAGCTCAAAATCGGTCGAAACTCCATAACATATATACATATATAACGCAACATAAACTGAAACTGAAATCTTACGGTGTGTGAACTGAAACTGAACTACATACAATACATATAATATATACACAATATCTGCAATATACGATACTGTATGATCGTTTAACATAATCATAATCGAGGGTTAGCTTTGGATTAACAGTGTTATACGACTGACGATTATCGCAAACGTATCGCTTCGCCTCGTATCGTATCGTGTGTGTGCCACCTCCACCTCCATCTCCTCCTCCTCCTTCTCTACTTGTTCTTCTTCTTCTGTGATAAGCCTGAGCAATTGGCATGCAAAGCGATTACCCCTGCCACGCCCGCCCACTGACCCACAAAGGAGCAGCGAGTGCCTTGGCAGAGCGTCTTAAGCAAGAACTTTTAATTGATTTTCATAGCACACACAAAAAGCAACGCAAACCGACCAAAGAGACTTGAACCCAGTTGGATTCGTAGTCGTAGTCGGACTCTTAACTGGCCTGGGCCATAAATTGTATCTGCGCAGCAATTTAGAGCCATCCCCGGGCTCTTTTTTTTATGTGCTCTGTGCCAGATACAAGCCATGAGAGCCACAATCTGCTCCATTTTCATGTGTACACTGTGTGGTCAGCACTGGCAGTGGCAGCAACTGAGCGGCATCGTTGAGTAATCTCCCATGCCTTCTTGCAGGTCTCTTCTTACCAAACTGACCCACATAGCGGGCCAGTGGCTAATTTAAGTGTTTCCTGGCATCGCAGTTATAGTTTACGCTGTTTACACAGCTTCTGCACTCAGCTGCCAAAACAAAACAATCTCGAGTGTTGTTCCGAACAGTCGCAGAGCATGAAGAAGCAGCAGAAGGAGCAGCAGAAACTGAAGCATGCAGTGCACTTAAGCGGGGCAGAAGCTATTAACAGAGAAATATTCGACATCGTCATTGTGGTTTTTCTCTGAAATTCGAGTGGCTCCTCCTGCACATAGTGCATCCGCTCTGCCACTCCCACTCCCACTTCCACTCCCACTCTCTACCTCCCTTTCTCCCTCTCTAATTCAGTTAGGTAACTGTGCCCCCGAAAATTTGCCTCATCTTTTTTCAGCGTTGTCTTTCAAGTTTATGACAAGAAATGCAAAAGTTTACGCAGCTCAAGGAGTGAAAAACAGAAAAAGCCAGTTGCTATGCGCTGATCGAAAGCAATATACCCTGTCTGTGGTCTGTCGGATACTTGAAAGTTTACACAACTTTGCAGAATATACTTTGAACATTGCCAGCAAGGGAGTTAAGAGGGGGTAAGGCATGCAACCTCTTCAGAGATACCTGCAAGTTGCCTGAACTTTGCAGCATAATCTCTCGAAATCATAAGGAACATTATGCATTGATGCATTGTTGTGGGAGAAATCACTGATAGGATCATGAGGAAGTAGTCTCTGCAGTTCAAGGAACTGTTATACTTGCCCGAGGGTGTTGCTGCCTCACAGGGTGCTCTGCAGCAGAGAGAAACTTCGACTAGACCGTGTCCATTAGTTGCTTGAGTTGCCTGCCAAGGGAGCAACTGCATTGTTGTTCCGCCAGGTGGCGTTGACGCGACGATAACAGCTTCTAATTCATGCGACGTGCATGTGCATGCATAGCAGCAGAGATGGAGTAGGAGAGAGGGGTGTGTGTGTGTGGTTGCAGGTGCATTTGGGTGTGGCAGTTGAAGCGGCACGTGTAAAGCTTATTTTTCCACTTTACTTCTTCTGCCATTGTCTTGGAAAATTAACTGCAAAGGCAGCAGCCGGCAAGACAACGACGCCGCCTGCCCCTGCCCTTCCCCTCCCCCCTCCTAGACACACGTGTGTGGCAAGCTGGAACAATGAGTCGAGACTGCGTCGATGGTAACAGGCTGATATGCAAATCCTGTGGCGCTCTGCCACTGTGTGGCCTTTTGTGCGGCCTCCATATTTATTGATATGACGCTGATATGACAACCCTGGCAAGGAAGAAGAAGAAGAAGCAGAAGAAGAGGTAGAAGCTGCTGCAGGAGGGTCTCAAGTGCCTGCAAAAGGTGCAGGAGGCACACTTCGGCTTTAATAATCCCCTAGCATTGTGTGTGTGCGGGTGTGTGTGTGCGGATGTGTGTGCGAGTGTGTGTAAGGGGCTTAAGTAATTTTGCTGGCTGTCATGAAAGTGCATGGCAAACACACTCGCAGTGCAGCGCGTCCTTCTCCCACTCCCTACCCTCCTCTAGCTATCTCTCTCTCTCTCTCGTTGTCGCCTTGTCCCTCTTCAACTCACATGAATATTAATGTAAAATGCACACACGGTTAGCTGCGTTTTTCTATGGCAGCATTAAAATATAGTGAGAGCAGCGTTCCATATGAGTTATTGCCTACAATGGAGAACAACAGCAACAGCAACACCAACAACAACAGCAACTGGTTGCCCAAGGGCGTAGGACAAAGAGGGGGGTACACCCCTTCACCAGCCTCCCTGCACTCGCTTGTCAAAACTTTTCCCATTGCTTGGCTGTTGCTTTAGTAGAATGATGCGTGAAATGTTCCGAGTTAGGTGAGAAAATGGCAGAACATTGAGCAGCTCAAGTGCAGTAGCGTGTGCAGAGGGAGCTGAAGAGGGGGAGGGGGAGTGTGCTGTACAACAATGTCAAGACGCATGCATGGGCAAAGTAAATGCAATTTCGTAGACTTCAATAACCAGAGTTTATAAGTATCCCACTGAAGATGCTCTGCTCGTGCACAACTTGAAAAAGTGTCAACAATAAACACAGTGGCACAAACAGGCAAAATAGCAGGCAAAATATAAAATTCTTCAATGCACACTTTACTGTTACTATAACAGAGTTACATCCTCATCCCTCTCACGTGTGTCTTCAGTTGATTTCATTAGTTTATTGATTGCCTTGCCCCACTGTGGCGCCTTCTCTTCTGGTTGCCAAGGCAGTCTGCGGCACTGCCAGCCCTCTGCTCGCATCTTCGACCCAGGTGAGATATGTCATTCTTGCTCGAGTGCCACGCCCACTGTCAGCAGCCTCCGTCGCCTCTTGCCGAGGGCTTCAGATTTTAATAAACGCTGCGCGCTCGAGAGCGGCTCGTAAAAGTTTTAATTAAGCGGAGCATCGACTCAACGCGCCCTGCAAACCGCTTCCCCGCTGTCCCCCCTGGCGCATCTGCATGGCAACCACATCATGGCAAGGCACTTCTTGGTTGCCATAAAACTGCGCTTTTCGGGCTTATCAGCGAAGCCGCGCTAGGCGCGATCTCGTGGCCCTTAACAGAAAGTCGTTTGCCGCAGTGCAACTTGAGCAGGAGCGAGGGACGGGGCATGGCTTGGGCCAGACCGGCAGTAGGTCACTGGGTTTTCACTTTGGTTTATGGGCAGCGACGCCAGCGACGGCAGCGACGGCAGCGACGCTCGCTTATCAGCGCTAAGGCTGAACTCGATTTTGAAAACGTTTTACTCATTTTTCAATAAGTGGCCAAGCAGTCAGTTGGCCAACAAAAGCAGCAACAACAACCAGCACGACAACAACAACAACAACAGCAACAGCAACAACAACGGTCAACAAATCGCTGCGGCAACGCGTTGCCGCACAAAACTTGTTCATGGCAGCAGCGGCGACGCTGACGTCGCTTTCACTTGGGGCAGCCGCACTTGACAGTGCGACAATAATAACAACAACAACGACAGCAACAACAATAAACGAAACAGCAGCAGCTAAAGCAAAGCCAACAGCAACAACAACAATCACAGCCAGGCAACAGCAACAGCAACAGCAACGGCAACGGCAACAATTGTTGCGGTTGTTTGTTAAAGCCATTGGCTGTTGGTCATGCTGATTGTCATGGCCAACAGCAACTGCAGCAACAACAACAACAACAACAACCACAGTTACAACAACAACAAAGGCGCTGCCAATGAGAAAGTTCAGCAGCGGCACGTGGCTGCCGTAAATACTCTAAAAATAGCCAAAGATTATTGCAGCTGAAGAGCTTAGCCAGAATCGGAGGAAAGAAAAAGAAAAACAATTTCGATTAAGCTCGCAATTTATAAAGCGATAACTTCGATAGGTGCTGCCTATCGACGAATGCACACACTCTCTCTCTCTCACTTGTAATGCGCCTTGCAACAATGTGGCAACAGTGGCAACAATGTGTGTGCTGCCCTCCTGGCATACACTCACTTTTGCCTGTCTTTGCCGCTTTACCTGCCACTGTGGTGGCAACGGCGACGTCAAACGGCGCCTGCAGCTGTCCAAAAAGCGTTGTTGTTGTTGTTATTGTTGTTGCTGTTGTTGTTGCTGTT
Source organism: Zaprionus ornatus (assembly GCA_018904035.1). Taxonomy (NCBI): domain Eukaryota; kingdom Metazoa; phylum Arthropoda; class Insecta; order Diptera; family Drosophilidae; genus Zaprionus; species Zaprionus ornatus. The sequence goes on from JAEIFZ010000200.1 coordinate 893,313, forward strand.
GCTGCTGTTGCTGCTGCTGTTGCTGCTGCTGTTGTGTGTCAAGTGCCAACAAACGGACATGTGGACACCGCCCGCCTGAGGCGCAGTTCAAAAACATGTTTACACTCGCACACTCGCTCAGAGACACTCACACACACATGCACACACACACAGCAGACACACACACACACTGGCACACACTCGTACAGTTACAGTGGGCACTTGCAGCCACTTTGGCTTGTCTTGACTGGCTTTCTTTGATGTCTTATTGACCGAGCAAGTTCGATAAATATGTTGGTAATTTATAAGCCAAGCGACATGAAAAAGAAAGTGTTGCACTGCCACAAATTGGGTCAACCACAAAAGTAAAAGTTCTGCAAGCAAGCAGGCTATGCCCCACTCCCCTCTCTTTCTCTATCTCTCTCTCTCTCTTTGTGTCTCTCTCTCTCATGTGTGTTTCGCTTCCTTTTCTTTTAGAGACGAACCAAATATGAAATTCGTGATTTTGCTATGCGTGCTGAGTGCGCTGCTGCTGCAGATCGATGCGTCGCCGTTGCAGCTGCTGTCGCGCAGCGAACGTGCTGTGGCCAGGCAGCAGGCGGTAAACAATGATGTTGCACCAGCGGCGGCAGCATCCAGCGATGATGATGACGACGATGATGAGGACGATGATGATGATGAGCCAGACTTGGGCGATTTGGTCGATGACGATGATGGTAGGTAGCAAAGGGAGAACTCTCTCCCTCTCTCTCTCTCTCTCGCTCCCCCTTTCACTTGCAGCACACGCACAACAACACACACAGGGACACCTATACATACACCTACATACACCTATACACACTCACACACTCGTACACACTCGTACACCCTGTACACCCTTGTACACCCTCTCGCTCACTCGCACCTTCGATCACTTGCTGCACCTGCAAACCACGCACCTGAGCAACCACCAAGCAGCACCGCTAGCAACTGCAAACGAGGCACCACAGCAACAACGAGCAACTATTGCAAACGAAACTATCGATAACTATCGATAACTGCCTTAATGAGTGACGATATTAACATGCATTTTGTGCTCTCCTCTCCTTGGGTAACACAGTTATTTTGCTTTCGGGGTTTACAGATGACGATGACGAGGAGGACGACGACGACGATGAGGAGGACGATACGCCACAGGGCCAGGCAGCGCCAGCGGCCACAGCCAGCGACGATGACGAGGAAGAGGATGACGATGACGATGATTATATCGATAGACTGTTCGATGACTTCCTGGGCGGTAAGCAGGGAAGACATTGGGTATCAATTTATATATTCAAATCACTTTCTTGCCCTGCAGACGATGATGATGAGGACGACGATGATGATGAGACGCCTGCCGCTGCCAGCCCGGCACAGCAAGCTGTTGCTGCTCCCGCTCAGACACTCGATGAGGTTGCACCTGCCGCTGCCAGCAGCAGCAGCAGCGCACTGAGCTCTGGCATCTCCGATGGCGTCGATTTGCCCGCCGAGAGTGGCAACGCTGCTGAGCCCATTGCAGCTGGCAATGCTGTCGAGGATGCTGCCGTCGCACCTGCTGTGGCACCGGCCAACAACAACAACAACAACCAAGAAGGTGAACTAAATGTTTTTTACGATGAAGATGCACTTGTAGATGGTATTAGTGGTGGCACCCATAGTAGTTTAAGTAGCACCAATGCAATTGACCAACAAAAACAAAACATACAACAACAAATACAACAACAAGTACAACAACCACAATCACAAAAACCACAACAACAACTGCAACAAGCGACACATCAAACCATTACAACAACAAATCAAGCATCATCACCACAGCATGCAACAGCAACAGCAACAATAACAACTGCAACTGCAACTGCAACTGCCACAAAGAACACTCTCATTAACAATAACAATTTAGCTGTCAACTCCGCCTCGGCCCAGCCAGCGGCAGTGGGCGCTGTGGGCGTGGCAACGGGGCCAATAGCAGCGCCCGCTGCTGCCTCAGTTGTTGCCGGGGCAGTGTCTGACAACGTCGACAACAACAATAACAATAACAACAACGACGACGATGACGATGACTATGATGATGATGATGATGATGATGAGGGTGATGATGATGATGATGATGATGATATTGATGATGGAGTCGATGAAATTACAGGTGCGCTGACAGGTGACGACGAGGAGGCTGACGACGATGATGATGACGATGACGATGATGATATTATCGGCGACGATGTCATCGAGGCCAGACGCGAAGCACGTGAGTCCAAGTCAACAGCAGAAAGCAAAACAGCCAAAGCCAAAAAATCAACAAGTGCTTCCAAGAAGTCCAAAAAAGAGCTCAAGCATTAAGAACCAACAACAACAACAACAACAATCAGTACGAGAAATATGACAGGGACAACAACAACAACAACAACAAGAATGAAACGACTTATAGACGTTGCAACTGGGTAGGACCACATGATATCTCGGACATTGCATAATTCTTTGCCTGCACTGACTATCCTCACCCCCCCCCTCACTTCAATCCAAACGATGAAACAAACTGCAACCTATTTCTAATTTATTTATTTATTTATTTTTGAGTTATAGTTTAAATTGCAAACCAGCAAGTCTCTAGTTTACTCAAAGCAAAAACAAAAACAAAAACAAAAAGCGAAAAACAAACACAAATTGCATTAATTAAGTAAAATTTACATATATGTTAACAATATCCTCGAAATGAGTTGAGAATTGAGAGTTTGGTGCTAGTCAAACTATCTGCAAAATGACAACAACAACAGCAAGAACAACAACAAGAATGCAAATTTCTTTCACGCTGCACACGCACGCACAATCTTCCCCCCCGTACACGCCCCTCACACACTCGTTTGTTATGTTTTTATATCAAGTTATTTACGCACGGACTGTTTCACACGACCACAACAACAACAACTGCAACAACAACAACTAAAGTACAACACCAGAGCCAACAACAACAACTGCAAACATGTTTAATGCCGAAGCACAAATTGTTGAAAATAATAATCAGAGCAAAAATGCAAAACAGAAAAATCACGAAAAAATTCTGCAAATTTTTGGAAATTCACCCCCTCTCCACCACACACACACACACACTCCACACTCCACTTGTTCCAAAATTCGAGTGTGAAATGTGCCGCGCATGGCGAGGCTAACGGGAAATGCGGCTGAGCTGAATGTGCGCCATTTTGGCAGCCATTTTCCATGCTGGCGCGCCATGCTGCATGTGTTCACTAGCACGCAAGCACACACGCACTCACTCACACACACACACAACACACACCAATAGCTCAATTTATGTAAACAACAACAACAACAGCGATAATTGTTCACTTAGTGTAATTTATTTATTATAATTTTAATTTGCTCTGCTTCTGCATTTTACCTTGTAATTAATTTATTGTTCGTGACAAACAACAACAACAACAACAGCATAGAGCAGCAGCGGCAGCAAGAGAGCAGGATAAACAATTATCTGAATAATTAATGCATATCTCTGTAGCGCATATACCCCATATATATCTCTCTCTCTCTCCCTATATATCTCTCTCTATGTAACTGTAACTGTATCTACTTGTTTGACACTTGTATTTCACTCTCTATCTCTGTCTCTGTCCCGCTCACTTTCCCTTTCACTCACGCTTTCACACATTTGGCTTACAATTGACCAATCAATCAATTAATCGTTGACCATTTTTGGCTTCTCTTCTGGCTCGCACTCACTTTCCGTAAACGTAAATAACGCAAATTGTAAAAAGAAAAACACAACGAAATCAAACTGTAAATTGTAGCTGAAAGTTGAACGCTTGAAAGGTCATCAAAACAACAACAACAACAACAAGACAACAACAACAAGAACAAGCACAAAATTCGCGCATTGAAAGTGATCCATGTGAATCAGTTTCATGGCAACACACACACACACACACACAAATTGTTAAACTTTGCATTTTAGGTTCATTTATTTTGTAATTTATTATTTATTTATTTATTTATTTATTGTAAAAACAAACAAACTGACAACAACAAAGCTGCACACACACACAACACACGAAACGAGAATTTGCTTAAATAAATTTTAAATGAAATTTGTGTACAACTTTTTGACAAATCTATTGAAAAGAACAACAACAAAAACTGAATTTGTGTTTTATTTCACGTATTGCCTAGCATACTTTCAAGCGTCACGATTTGCATAACGGTCAAGGTAATGGGACACCCTATCTCTAGCTCTCTCTCTCTATTACTATGTCTATCTCTATTTCTGTAACTGCCTTTTCGCTCTCCTCATTATATTTTAAGCTTGTCGCTTCTGTTGTAATTAGTTTGCCCTATTGTAGCCATAACACCCACACAGTCAATTCACTCATTCACACCTGCACACCCTGCACACCCTGTATAGAGCTCTGGTAACGGTACACGCTATTAAAAGCCCGACAATTATCTATATGCCATATATGCTATATTCTAAATATGTCAAATGTACAGCGAGCGCAATGAACTTAAGCACAAATTCGCTTCAATTAACCGAAACAAAAGGACAAAGTTGACGCGAACAGTTTAAACTAACTAAGCGTGTACCGTAGCCAGACTGTCTGCCTCTCCCTCGCACACACTCTCTCGCTCTCTCTCCCTCTCCTCTCTCTCTCTCATTGTCGCTCTTTGCTTGTGTACTTAACCAGCTCGTAATAGAGCATAATGAACGGAAGCAGACACAGCGACAGAAAGAGAGAGCAGAGAACGAAGCAAAACATAACAAGCAAGAGTGAAAGAAGGAGAGAGAGAGACTGAGGCAGAGAGAGAGGGAGAGTGAGTGAGTGAGAGCGACAGACTAACATGTAAAAAGCACATTAGTAGCTCATTATTTCTAACGATGCCTGCTACAGGGCTGGTTGTGTGTTCCGTTCAGGGCTGGGCGCACATTAACAATAGATTGATATTAAGTGCTTATGTAGTTGTAATATATTATAGATATCTAATTGATTTATGTAGATTTGCATACGCATTAATCATCTGTTTGAGCTGGTCGGGTAAATGAACTCAGCAGGGAAACAATTGCAAGATGTTTTCTTATCTAATGTGAGATACATAGATAGAATATAGAATTTGAAGTAGAACCTTTACAGAATTAACCTAAATTCATTTAATATGCTTTTAATTAATTCATAATAGTATACATATATATAATGGATATCATTATTTATATATTTAGTTAGTATTTCTAGTACTCACTCTCCCCCTCTCTATGTTAGTTAGTTGGTTATTGTGCGCATCCCTGGTTAAATTGCTCAAGGTATGAGTTGCGGTATTCATTTATATAAGAGTTTATGGTGCGCTGCTTCAATGTCAATGCTTTTTCTAACATTATTTGCTAATCCAGGCATGTTTCCCGCTCCTCTTCCTCTCTCACTCACACTCGTACACACTGCCACAAAGCCACACACTCTCACACGGTAATCACCGACTGAGTGTGCATGGGTATTTGTGGTGGGCCCAAACATCAGCTTATAAACACGCCTGCAGGCACACGCACACTTACACGCAGAGGTTGACACACACACACACTCACACACACACACACATACACATGTAATTAGAGAGAGACAGTTGTGTTCACTGCTGGAAAATTAACCGCACAGGGCTATGGAATCACAAAGTTGACCCCCTTCCCCCCACACACACACACACAGAGATACACACACACAGAGACAAGTGAACCCACAAAATGAACTTACATGCACTGCTTATGCCAACAACGTATTAACGTGTCGTCTTTCTGTGGCACGGGGCAGGTGATCTGAAAAACAACGTCATCGACATGTCCACGGATGCGTTCCAGGCGCGCCACAATCATTTCATCGATGCCATATTTTCCCGCATAAATCGCATCGTTGCAGACAATTATGATCCCTTTGTGGTGCGTCTGGCTGGCCGTGCAGCCACCACGCCCACCCAGGGCGGTCCAGTACTGAAGAGTGCAACGAAAACAAAGGCAAACGCTGCTCACAAGGCTACCACGCACAAGAAGCTGTAAGTGCAACGGGGATAAAGGGTAAATGAGGGATCTGTTAAGTGGATGGTGGAACTGTGGAAGAAGGGAAAGATATGGAAGATACTTTGAGTGGACTAGGGATTATAGGGGATTGTACTTATGTGAAAATAGAGGATGAAGATATAGAGCAGAGTTTGTTTAGAATGTTTCTTAAAATAACTAATATGTAATGTAATCGAGAGAAATTGGAAGTAGGCGGAAAGAATATCCCACTTACAGATATATTTAGGATCTTAAGCAAATAGTCTTTAGTTAGTTTCCTTTACTTCAGAGAGTATTTAGAAGAATTCAATGATACAAGTTGGAAATAGGTTGAATAGGTTGTTGGGAACACTTTGCAATTATATTGTGTTCTTATCGAGAGAAATTGGCAGAAGGCATCAGAGACACCTAACTTACAAAAATACTAAAGATCTTAAGTAAATATACTTCAAAGTGTTTACATTGCTACGAAGAGTAATTAAATAAATGCAATGCTAAAAGATGAAAGACAGTTTAAAGTTTGTGGAGAATATATCTGCATTAAAACGAGTCTAAAGCAAAGAATCTTCAAAGAACTCTTAAAAAGAGAACTTTTATAAAAACGATCATCTACAAAGTAGTTAATGCAATTTATGATATGATGGGAACTTAAACTTGATATATTACAAAAGAATGAAGCAAAGTAATCGATAACACAAACTCTCTCAGAGTTCTCTCCATAGTCTGAATCCCTTTTCTAAACCCAACGCACTTATAAGCATAGTACTTCCTCCCCCACTCGAGTTAGGGTATAAGCACTGCCAGCAAATCAGTGCAAAGTCAAAGCAAATGATGCAAATTTGTCAATCTCTGTGTGTGTCTTGCAGCAAGAACACTCGCTCGGAACCACGCGCTGCCACGGCCGCCGTCAGTGCCAGCACCGAGTCAGTGAAATTGCAAGAGCAATTGACGCAATTACAGACCGAACTTGGCCTCAAAGCCATCGAGCAGCAGGAGCAGCAGCAGAAGCAGACGGGGCAGGAGCAGGAGAAGGCACAGCAGCAGGAAGAGGTTGTAGCATCCGGCTCTGGTAAAGCGGAAACTCGCACCGTATTCACTGGGGACCAGCAACAGAAACAGGCCGTGGTAAAAGCGAGCCAAAAGAAATCGACAACTGGACAACAACAGCTGCATAAGCACAACCCAAAAAAGCCGCCGTCTGCGGTGTCATTGAAGTCGAGCGGCAACTACAATCAGCCCGCGGGTGCTAGCAAGGCCGGAGCCGGTGCGGAGGTGGAGAAGCTGCAAAAGGCCGAGGGCAGCCTGTCGGGTCTGGCGTCGCTGAAGCGCGTGGGCAATGTGAAGGTGATCAGCGATGCGGAAGGACGCAATTCAACCATTAAGGCAAAATTCACACTGGGCCCATTGACGCTGCGCGTGGAGAAGTCCTTCAAGCGGGGCAGCGTGCGCAGCGTGAAGAGCGCCACGGCCCGCACCAACGAGATGATCGGACGCATCAAGTTCAGTGTGCTGGATGATCGGGCCACCTTGATGTCAATCAAAGTGCAGCAGCCCAAACAGGTAAGCAAAATGAGCCTCCAATTTGCCTTTGTTCCATTTCCTTTGTGCAATTAGAAGCCTTTCATTGTGTCTTGTCTTCCCTCTCCCTCCCTCTCTACAGGTCGAGGTGGAGAGCAAGGACAACCATGACCGCACTCGCGAGTTTGTCTGGCGTCGCACGCCCAAAATCGCCAAATTGGTCAACGAGAAGCTCAAATTGGCTGCCGAGTCGCTCTTCACGCCGCAGGGCGTCGAAGTTGTGCGACTCTAAAAAGGGGTAGCCTTGCTAACCCCCCTTCTCCCTTTTATATAGTCTACTGCTAATTATAAAGTCTAATTTATTTATTTAATTTATTTGCTGTCCCTATCGATAATAAAATTATTATCTGCACAACTTAAAAGCGTATTTTATGGCCGCATAATGTGGCAGATAAGAGAAACCCGAAGCTTGTTAAATATTTGCTATACAATTTGAGGTTATCAAAGTTTTTACCTGCTGCAAAGTGTTGTTTCTTTTGGTTACACTTTAATTAATGCAATTTTGGACAGAACTTTAGCACAACTTTATACACACCATGGCTGCTGTTTAAAGTATATTATATTAGAAAGTTAACAGACTGAAATATGAGTCAAGTTCGGGGAGAGACTTTGTAAATTTAATTTACAATTTTAGCTGTATTTTGCAATGAAGCGAATTTAATTTAATAACGATTTTGAAATTGCGTTTATTTCTCCCCTCCCAAGCTACCTTACCCTCATTCTAATTGCAGATGCAGCACATAAACCTCGCACTAAATAGCTGTCAAGCAGCGCTCAACAAAGGATTCAATTGACCAGCCCAGCAGCGTTTTCAGGGGGGGTAAGCAGCAGGTAAGGGGTGTGACAAGGGGTAGAGAGAGGGGCTGGTAGTAGGGTAGGGAGTGAGGCAAGGAGTAAGGCAAGGAGTGAGGCAGGGAGAGTGGCAAGTAGAGGGACAGCTGCAGCTACTGCCTCACTGCAACGTTGGCAGCACTGTCAGCTCGCTTACAGTTTTCATTAATGCCGCACTAGCTAAGGGGTTTGCAGGTAGCTGCTTCCCCCACTACCCCTTTACCCCTGCTGTACCCACTCCCCTTTCTTGCTCCCCTCGCCAGGTTGCAGCTGCTGCCTGACAAAAGTAAATATGAGTGCGTATATTGTGTTGCATCTAAGGCGGAAGGACATGCAATTTGTTGTTGTTTGGCTTTGTTGTTATGTAGCCTGGCGTTGTCCGTTTCGTTGTCATCCTTTTCACTTGCCTTGCACCCCCACTCCATGCCCCCTTCTGCTGGCAAATACAGCTCGTCTCTTGGCTTCTTTGTCGCCATCATGTATGCTGTTTGTTTTGTCTTGTCCGACGTTCGTTCGTTCGTTCGTTCGTTGGTTGCTTCGTTGTTGTTCTTTGTTGCACCTAAATTGACAACAATATCGTTTCATTTGCTCAGTGAAGTGAACTCATCAGTGCCGAGATCCCTCAACCCCCCACTCCCCTTACAGCTCCCGCTCCCCTCCTCTTCCATGTCGTGCACACACACACACACACACATTGCCACCTCATTTTTTGTCATTTTGTGCAGCTGCATGCTGCTGCCGATACTGCTGTCGGTTGGTTTGATTATATTGACTGTCTGTGCAGGCTAGAGGGAGGGGGGGGAGAGGATGCATGTGCTCGGCTTTAATTTTAGCTCGACTTCGGCTCGTATACATTCGTTAAATTGCATTGTGCACTCACAATTGTTGCCTATTTATTCCGCAAAAGCTTTTTCCACCAACAAATTAAACCAATTCAATTGTCCAAGAGGGATGGGTTGATGGGGGGAGGGGGGAATGCAAAACTCATCAGACAAATGCTGTCAGAGCGAAAAATAAGAAATTTTAGTTAGTAAATTTCTGGGAGCATTTCATTTGCATTTGTTATTACTTTGTCGGTTTGCCAGTTGCAATTCTTGTTGAATATGCAACAAAGCCTTCTGCCCCCACCCACGCCCACGCCCACGCCCTCTGGCTGCATACAGCCGACGTAGCGTCGCCTCAAGACTTGCAGACTTAATTCAATGCCCAAAACTGATTGCATTAGCACACTGTGGGGCGGGTAGATACCATGAGGCGAGTAGATTCTTTCATAAGTTGCTAAAGTTGTGCAGACAATGGGTGCGCTTGTTAATTGCTCGATTCAGTTGGATTAGCCAAGATATTATTATAATAATATTGTTATTTCAAGTTCGCAAAGTTGCAGAACATCTGCATTGGGGCATGTCACAAACATGAGCTGGAACAAATTATTGGAAAGCACATTACAAAGTTTTATGCCGGGAAAACTTATTGGGCTACAGGCAATGCTCAAAACTTGAATACCTACTGACTTGTGCCACATGCTGCTCATTAGACTGAGACACACACACACACACACATGTATAGTTGCCCCCTCTTACCCCGCAACACATATGACAAGCTGTGGGAAAAAAGTTAAGGCCTTCAGCCCGACTGGCTGGGTCAAAAGTTATCAAAACTATGCACAAGTTTGCTAGCCAGCAAGGGGGAAGAGGGGACGAGGAAGGGCAGCAGGGAGTTGGCGTTGGCAACTCGGCCTCAAGGTCAATAGGCAGTGAAATTAATCAACTTGTTTAATTAGCCCGTTAAGCTCTCGATGGGATTTCGATGGGATACGGCAAGGGCTTTACCTGCTGTCAGGACAACAGCAGCAGGCAGGCAGGCAGGCAGGCAGGCAGACAGGCAGGAAGTCGGGCAGGCAGTCAGCTAACCGTTGAGGCTCCCCACAAAAGCGACATCTAATTGCCACATAATCAAGAGCGCTGCTAGAGAGCGACTATAATACAACCACAACAAGCAGTGGTAACTATTGTGGCAGGTCGAGGCTTGGGTCTGGCTCTGGCTCGCCTCGGAACACTTGCGCTTTTTACCAACTCAATTTACGCTAATTACTGATTTTCGCCAACGCGATAATATTGCCGCAGTTTCCCCCGAGATGCCCGAAGAGGCCAACACACACATATCTACAAATTTATATGGATTTGAATTGGAACATATCTGCCGAGGGGCAGCATTGACAACGACAGCGCTCGTTGTTCATCTGCAGAAGATTCCCACTCGCCATCTGAATTTATATTGTCATTAGCTCTTTTAGTGTGCAAATGCCACGTAAATTTCATTAAAATTCCTCCAATTCGCCGCAAAAGAGAGACGGCAGTTGGAGAGACGGGTAGGCGAAGAGAGAGTGAGAGCGCCTGCGCGCTCTTTATAGAGTTTTGCTTTAGTTTGTTCTTAGCACTGACCTACAGTGCGGTAGTTGCGGATGCTGTTGTCTGAGGCGGGTGTTAAGGAAGCTGTGGAACTGTAACTATTATATGGAGTTTATTTTATTATAAAATAGATTAAATTTAGTGTAAATGTTATAACAAATAAACATAAATAAATTTTGTATTGCTTTTTTTTTATATATTTACAATTTCAACTCATTTTTCGGCAAAAGAACTAAAAAGAGAAAAGAAATATGTAAACTTTGAGTAGACTAGGGATTGTAAGAGATTGTACTAATGGAAATTTAGAAGAAGCAGCAAAATATATATCCACAGCCTGTTGAGTATAATTCGTAAAATAACTATCATGTACTTTAATCAAGAAAAATTGAAAAAAGGCGGGAAAAATACGTAACTTACAGATATATTTAGGATCTGAAGCAAAGGGTCTTTAGATAGTTTTCTATACTACAGAGAACATTCAAAAGAATTTAATAATACAAGTTGGAAATAGGTTGAAGTTTGTTGTGAATACTTTGCAATTATATTGTGTTCTTATCCAGAGAAATTGAAGGAGGACCGTAGAGATACCTAACATACAAAAATATTAAGGATCAAAAGTAAATAGAATGCAGGGTATGGTAAATGCAATATCAAATTAAAATTATAAATTAATTATTATACTCGTATATTATATTTATACTTAAACTTATCAATTTGCTTTTCACCTGAGCTAAATGTCTCAATAGTTTCAAATACTCTTTAAATCATATTCTTGTTCTCCATTAAAAACTGCTCACATGTTCTTATTCCCCAAAACTCCCTTATCCACACGCTGCTAGCACTATAAATAACAAACTAAGATCTAGATCTAGAACAGTTTTCGTGCTAGATGCACGAAGAGAGCGCGAGTTCAAAGAGTCAGTCAAATTGCTCCCATGAGAGCGAGAGAGAATGCGGCGAATTCAGCAGCAATTCGGCAATCAGCTTCGGCCTCGCGTTGCCTTTGCCGATGCGATGGCACACGAAGACGACAACAACAACAACAGCAGCGACAGCAGCAACGACAGCCGAGAGACGACAACGAGAACGACAACGACAGCGACAGCGACAACAACACACGAGGCCTCATCCTGATAATGGAGGAGGCTAAGGCTCGTCTGGAGCGTTGGCTGGCTGACAAGTGCAAGGCCCAAAAATAAGTTTCAGTTTCAGTGCGACGACGACGGTGAACGCATGCGATAAACGCGCAGCACGTGAAGCGAGTGTGTGAATCCGTATGTGAATCCGTAGTTTCGACTCTCGCGAATTCTCGATTGCTGATAAAGAATTTCCTCATAAGACAAACAAGTCAAAGTGTATCGAATGCGCCTCGAAGGAAAATAATGTGAGACGCGTCTGCACTTGTATGTTTTAATGGATCTATAACAATATGTATGTGTGTGTGTGTGTGTGTGTGTGTGTGTGAAACAAAAGTTGAGAACAACTTCCTCAGAGCGACTAAAAAAGTGTCAGAGTCGTAAATTTTGAACGTGTGAAAACGCAGGAAAAGCCTCATTGCCTCATTGCCGGCCTGGCTGGAGATGAAATTGAATGGGGCTTTTGTTGTTGCCCAAAATGTTGTTGGCATTGTTGTTGTGATTGTTGTTGCCATTGTTGCTGCCGTTAGCTTATGCCTTTTGGGGCAGTTTAGTGAAACGCGCGACGCACGCGAATATTTTATGACATCGTTTCGAATTATATGCGATTTTTTCCTTTTTTTTGTGCCTGCCTCGACGCGTGTTCGCAACTTGTTAGCGGTAGCAGGCGACAAAAGACGAAACTAATAAAATAAAAAAAGCCAAATCGCACACACACACATAGACACAGTAAATAAAAATGTGTTTACGCCTACAACGCGCCTCTGTTGCCCCTTTCCCCCGCTTGCCTAACCCAACGAGAGAGAGAGAGAGAGAGAGAGGGAGAGAGAGAGGGAGAGAGAGAGACTCATTAGCAGGCAGCAAATTAAGTTGTTTTATATTTAGATGAAGAGCATAAAAATAAATTAACAAATTAGAAAACAAAACTCAATACAAACAGCGCGCACTAAATCGTCTTTGATCTTTAAGAGCAGCGATAAATGGAATAACACGTCAAAGCAGACGGCAATATTTTGTAATTCAATATTTTCGTGACAAAAATTAATAGAAAATACATAAAGCAATCAACACAGAGACGAGAAAACTGTGCGTGAACTGGAAGATCGCCAGCGAGGGCGCACAGTGCGTATGCGCATTGCGTAAACGAATTCCCAACTCACATGCGGCGTGTGTGTTGCCTGAAAATCGCACTTGTTGTTGCCGAACTTTGCCAACTAAGTAGTTGAAGACAGCAACGGGAAAAGTTTTCGTGCAGGTTTCAAAAGAAAAAAAAAGAAAGAAATAAAAACTAAAAACAAAGCAGCAAAAAACTCAAGTGGCAAGTGGCAAGTTCTTTGCTAGCTGTTTTATCAGCACTTGCCACGCAGCAGCAGAGGACGATCCCTTCGAAGTTTGCTGGCTTGGTATCTCTCTAACGATATAGAAAAGCAATTGAGATACTTTTAATCATGACATAAATAAGCAAAGAAGCCAAAGAAGCCCCCCTTAGGTAGTTGCCACGTGAAGGCGACGACAACGTGCCACGTACATGGATTGCCATTTGAATTGCAACTCCCTAACTGGGGGGCCATAATCATTAGCTTAAATGCTGGGAAAATCTGCGTAAATTGCTTTCAATTTAGCTAAACAAGCAAACTAAACTAAAGCAGGCGCATGCAACACTGGCAACTCTGGCAACGCTGGCAACTCTGTGCGTTGTACGAGGGTCGTTTGATAAGTCCGTGACTTTTTGAATAAAATATATTTTTTTCGTCAAAGAAGCGTTTTATTTCTCAACATAATCTCCTTTTAGCTCTATACATTTAGTCCAGCGTTTTTCCAATTTTTTTATTCCTTCCAAATAATAGGTTTTCTCAAGGCCCTCAAAATAGTCGTTTGTTTCTGTGATGACCACTTCATTTGACCCGAATCTCTTACCGCCGAGCCATTTCTTCATGTTTGGAAACAAAAAATAGTCACAGGGGGCTAAATCTGGAGAATATGCTGGATGGGGTAGCAGTTCGTAGCCCAATTTATGAAATTTTGCCATGCTGACTACACACGTGTGCACCCGTGCATTGTCCTGATGGAACAGCACTTTTTTTTTCGCCAAATGCGGTCGTTTCTGCTTCAAATCAATATCGAATCTGTCCAAAAGCTCTGAATAATATTCGCCGGTGATCGTTTTACCCTTTTCGAGGTAATCGATGTGAATGATACCTTGTGCATCCCAAAAAACTGTGGCCATGACCTTGTTGGCCGACAGACCCACCTTGGCCTTCTTTGGTGCACGTTCACCCGGAGAAACCCACTGTCTTGATTGTTCTTTGGTCTCTGGTGTGGTGTGGTGGATCCATGTTTCGTCTACGGTAACGAAACGGCGCAAAAATTCGTTTGGATTGCGGTTGAACATCGCCAAACACTCCTTTGAAATGGTCACACGGTTGCGCTTATGGTCGTGTGTGAGCAATCGCGGCACCCAACGCGCGGAAAGCTTTTTCATGTCCAAATATTCATGTAAAATGTGATGTACCCGTTCAGTTGAGATGCCTACAGCCTCAGCTACCTCACGCACTTTCATTCTCCGATCATCCAATATCATTCCATGGATTTTGTCGACGATTTCTGGCATGACGACCTCTTTTGGGCGACCTGAACGTTCGGCATCACTTGTACTGGTACGACCACAACGGAACTCAGTAAACCATTTCTTAACCATTGAAATTGATGGTGCAGAGTCCCCATAATATTTATCAAGTCTTTCCTTGGTTTCGGTGATGGATTTTTTACGCAAAAAATAATGCTTAATTAGCACACGAAATTCACTTTTTTCCATTTTCGTTAAAATTCACGAGATCGTCTGCTTTCAATGCCTATAAAACGCAAACTAAGAAACGCAGCTTTCTCAAAATTTTACAGTCAGCTGTTAATCGATAACTGCTGACAGGAGCAGTGTTGTATTTAGAGCAGGTGCGCGGCAAATACAAAAAGTCACGGACTTATCAAACGACCCTCGTATCAATAAAATATTCATGAACAATACGAGGCAATGTCGCACTGGGAATCACTGCAGCACACACACACACATAGAGGGGGCATTGCGGAAATGCTAAAAGACAATGAACAGGGGACGGGGGAGGAGCAGGGGGCAATTGAAAGTGGCGCAGGAAGGGGAAGAGCTTGTCATCTAATCACGGATACTAAGCATAATGGCAAGCATCGCCAAAGGGGGCAGGACAGAGCAGCTCGAGAGCTGAGCAACAAACTGCAGACGTTTACAATTACACACACACACAGGCACACACTCACACATATATATACTATATATGTATTTCAAATCACACACTCACACACAGCTAAGCAGCCCGAGAGAGAGCGACAAGTGGACTTCACTTGAGCTTTCACAGCCTTAGGCAACAATTACCAGCCAGCAAGCACGCCTACACACACAAACACACTCACACACACACAAGCACACACAAATACACTCATACACACAAGCACCCACGCACACACACGCCCACTAAGACAACACACAAAGAACTTGAGTGCGTTAACACTTTTGAGAGACACGAGTTGGCCTCTGCCTTTCTGACTGCTGCCGGCAGTCTGCTCCTGCTCCTACTCCTGCTCCTGCTCCTACTCCTGCTCATGTTCCTGCTCCTGTTTCTCCCCTTGTTCCTGCTGCTGCCGTCTCTAATTCCATTACGGAAGCAACAGTGACAAGTGGCCCACACAGGAGGCCAGCACACGGGCGACACAGTGAAGCGACACCGAGCTAAGCAGGGGCTAAGCAGCCTGCTGCCGCTGATTGAAGCGCCTGCCCTGCCCTGCTCCCCCCCGCTACATTTGCTGTCAGTCAACGTACCTTCGAGTTGAGCCACCCCACGCCCACTCCACGCCCCCTTACGCCATTTGCAGTTTGTAATTAGTCAGTGGCAGCGTTGCAAATTTGCAATTAATTAGGTTTTAATTAATTTTACACGCTACCAACAAATTTCAAGTGCCGTGCGAAAAACCCCACAATGTCGACAAGTACTCAACAAATTGATGGCAATATATACCCAAATATACTATATATACCATATAACCCATAGAGTTTGGCCTACGACGTTGAACTTGCCACGGGACAGACAGTCGGACAGGCGGACAGCTGTGATTGATGCCCTTCCGAATGTATTCGAGCATGTAGAAAAATGACTGACAGTCCCGAGTCGAGGATATGCCAAAGTTTGACCGGCCGACAGTTATGGGGTTTCAATTTTCAGATGGCTGGCATTGGACACCCTTGGGTCAGGTCTTGCTTGCCTTTCCCATCAACTATTTACCCATAAACACATTTATATAAATACATATTTCTGTCTGTCTCTGTCCCTTCCCTGTCCCTGTTCCCGTTGCCTGGGGCTGTTTTATTATTACAAGTGTGTGGAGATTTATTTTTGGATCTGGCCATCAATACATTCCTCAGACATGCGTGTCAGAGTCTCCTCATCAAATATGCATCAGGCAAATATAAGTTAAAGTTTCAGTTAATTATATGTATGAGTTTTTGTTTTAACTGCGTGAGGAGAGGGAATTCCCTGAAACAGAAACTGTTTAATTGATTTTTTCAACTCACTCGCAAAGGTGTTTTAAAGTCGGGTGTGAGTGGGTTAAGTATTCAGGTCAACTGTGGGGTACTTGGAAATAGGAAATTATATATAGAATAGACGCCCCTTTTGTACTAATTATTATTAACAATATACAGAGTGTGGCTTAAAATATGTTTTCCATTTTTATTTATTTATTTATTTAGTTTAAAGTCGAACTATGATCAGTCGACTTTTTTAAAAGAAAAGAAACAATTAAAATTAGATTTAAATTATTTAAGTTGAATTTTAAACTAGAGGTAATTTTAAATTAAAGGTAAAACCTTAAATGTAAAAAAAAGAAAAAATTAAAAATTGTGCAAATGTGCAAACTGGGATAAAGAAAAGCCGATCCAACATTTGTTGCAGAGGATTGGGGAAAACCCAGTAAAACCCAATCAGATCAGGAGAGTTAGTGTTAGTAACCAAATGTAAGAGTGTTAAAGCATGCAGTATGTTGAAAGTACTACTATGAATACAAAGAAGACAATTATGTGTTTGACTAAATTCTAGATAAGTGGGCGAGGAGTTGTAATTTTAAGCTAGATATCAAGTTGTTATTGTTAGCTACAATTAAGTATAGTTTATTATAGTCCGAACATAATACCCTGAATGGCTCATGCAGGGCATAGTTCGAGCTACAATTGGGAAGTTTTAGAGGAAGGTAATTACGGGTGATTCTACCAGGGACAGAAAAGTGTAGTCTACTAAGTAAGTCGCTACTATCTATGTCACCTTGGATAAGGTTGTTAATAAATATAACACCAAGCATGGTTCTACGATTAGCTAGAGAAGGCAGATTAAGTAACAAAAGTCTACTAGGATAGGAAGGAAGTCTTGAATTTACATCCCAGTTAAGGCCTCGCAAGGCAAACATTAAGAAGTTTTTCTGTACGGATTCAATGCGGTCTCTATGAACTGTGTACTGAGGGTTCCAGACACATGATCCGTACTCGAGAATTGGACGAACAAGCGAAGTGAAGAGAGTCTTAGTTAAGTAAGGATCGTCAAACTCCTTAGACCATCTCTTAATAAAGCCGAGTACACCCATAGCTTTATTAACCATTGATGATATATGTTCAGAAAACTTGAGTTTTCGGTCCAAACGGACACCTAGATCATCAACCAGGGAAATTCTTTCCAAGGTACAACCACAAAGAGAGTATGATACGTACTTTGGGCAGGCACGTGAGAATGTCATCAGCTTGCATTTTGAGCTGTTCAGATTAAGGAGATTTGCACGACACCAAGAAAAGAAACAATCTAGGTCAGATTGAAGGCGAGAATGACAGGAGTCGTCTCTAAATTGAAAACAGAGCTTGACATCATCCGCGTACATGAGAGTACGTGAGTTAAGTATGACCGTTGGGAGGTCATTGATGAAAAGTGTAAAAAGCAGGGGACCTAAGTGGCTTCCCTGAGGAACACCAGATGTGGCATGAACGGGATAGGAACGAGTATTTTTAAAGAGGACTCGTTGGGTTCTGTCACTCAAATAGCTCACAATCCAACTAAGAAGTTTTGGTGAGAAACCGAGAAGATTTAGTTTATGTGCAAGAAGGGAATGGTTGACTGAGTCAAATGCCTTACTGAAATCAGTATAAATGACATCAGTTTGAAGATTTTCCTGAAATCCTTTTACCACAAAGGATGTCAGCTCAAGCAGATTTGTCGTGGTAGAACGACGCTTTACAAATCCGTGTTGAAAAGGGGATATAACGGATCTACTAAAATGCTGCAAGTGAGGAGTAATAACATTCTCGAAGAATTTCGGTATAGCCGACAATTTAGAGATACCTCTATAATTGCTTGCATCAGACTTGCTGCCCTTTTTATGTAAAGGGATGATAAAGGATTCCTTCCATATGGATGGAAACGAGGCAGTTACTAAGGACAGCGAAAATAGTTTGAGCAATGGCTTACATAAGGAGTTGGCACAGTATCGAAGTACACAGGCGGGGATACCATCGGGACCTGGTGAGAAGACTGGTTTAACCAATCGAAGATCCCTAATAAGTGAACTTTCATTCAGTAAAGGTGTGAAGATGCCATTCGAGCTTGGTACGCTATATGGATAGGAGTGAATGTTTGGCGTAGAGGAAGAATAAGTTGTTTGAAAAAACTTGGCAAACATATCGGCAATGGCCTGATCTGTGTTCGCCTCAGCGTTATCGAACATAAGTTTAGAAGGAAAGCCCGCTGACCTACGCTTCATGTTAACAAAACTATAAAACTGTTTAGGATTCTGAAAGAACTGAATCCTACATCTGGTCAAATAGTTTTTATAACACTTCGCGTTAAGCACGGTAAAATTTGCCCGAGCAGTTAGGTAGCGGGAAAAGACAAGCGGTGAGTTTTTCAGCTTGTATTTCTTAAATAAGCTACTCTTCAAGTTTTTTAAGCGAGACAACTCTTTTGTAAACCAAGGAGGCCTACTTGAGCTTGTCGGATAGAAACACGGAACACAGATATCAAAAGCAGAGTTAAGGGTTTTATAAAATATATTGATAGCCACTGACATATCAGTTGATAGATAAAAGTCAGACCAATCACAATATGAAATTAAATAATTTAAGTGTTCAAAGTCTGCTTTCTTGAAGCAGCGCACGCGATTGCACGGCTTTACACTTTTATCCACAAAGCTAATACCCAAGTCGAGATTCACTTCGAAAGTGGGATGATAAGGATCTTCAGGTAGGGAAAGAGGTTGTGCCCTGTCTAAAATCACCCTGGAAGGATCTGAGACGAAACATAGATCAAGCGATCTGTTTAAAGTGTTTTTGACATGATTAACCTGCGACAAAGACATGTCAAACAAACCGTCAAACAGATCATGTTGCCGGGAGGGCAGAAGGAAGTTTCCCTCCGCAATGGATGTCCAATTACATTCCGGGATATTAAAGTCACCCAGGACTATGAAATGATCTCTGTCTGATAACAGATTAAAAATAGTCTTAATTGCAGACAAATGTTGCGAGTAGACTGATAATTCCGATGACGGCGGAATATAGGAGCAGGTTATATACAAGAAAAAACCGGGAAAGTGTAGTTTTACATAGATTAATTCGATGTCGAATTGAAACTCCGGCTGTAAGAGGTCCGACATAATGGAGGAGTCTACTGCAATCAGTACTCCACCACCCCGTCGGTCAGGTCGATCAATCCTGTAAGTTGTATACCTATCTGGAAAGACTTCAGAGCTTAGAATCTCTGGTTTTAACCAGGTTTCGGTAAAGGCAATAATTTGGGAAGTAAAGGCAAGACTATGAAGATAAAGACTAGAGATTTTACTACAGAGGCCTCTAACATTTTGATAGGAAAGAATTAAGGAAGAAAGAATATTTGTGTGTCCCCTAGCATTTTCAAAGGCATGAAGAGAAGAGAACTTCAGTTTTTTGAGGACTTTGCACTTGTTGTAGGTCCACTTGGCGATGTAACGGCCAATGTGGGAAGAGTGACGGTCGTTCGGCTTTTTTGTTTTGGAGTGAACTCCTTAACAATAAGGTCGGGCGGCCAGAAAGAAGCTGCGCAAACGTCTTTAAACTGTTCTGCAGGGAGAATGATTTTGAAAGAAGAAATGTCGCGCTTTAATTTGAAGTTGAATTTTTTAACTATTTTAAATTGAATTCGCCTGTTTTGGATTTCTCTTTTGCTTTCGATAAACAGAATACTGCGAGATCAATTTATTTGGCTTTCATTAGGTGAAAATGCGAGGCTGAAACAATGCGAAGAGGCTTATAAAAACAATGATAAATTTAATCAATTTAAATTGGCAGCACAGCGTGCTGACAAAATCAATTTGGGGCTGCCAAAGACAGCGACAGACAGAGAGAGAGAGAGAGAGCGAGAGAGAGGGAGGAGGCAGCAGCGAAAATGGCATCAATAAAAGGCTAAAAAGAAGAAAACAGAGAAACAAATAATATTTGTGCTAGGCCAACAGCAGTAACAACAACAACAACAACAGCAACAACAACTACAATAGCGGAACAGTGGGCAGAGAGTGCGGAAAAAAGGTTAACAAACGAACGTTAAAAGATTAAATTGTCTGCCGTTGGAATTAAGTGTTTTAAATGTCATGGCGAGAGTGTTTAATTCATGAGGCAGCCCAACAATGTTGTTGTTATTGTTGTTCTTGTTGCCTGTGCGAATGAAAATATCATTTACAGTGGGCAAAAATCGAGCTAAAAGACTGGCTGAAAGTGCAAACATTTGCAGCTAAAATACGAAGTGCGAATCGATAGCGAAAAGAAAGGAAACAAACAAGGTGAAAAGTGCAAGTGATAAAGAGACAATC
Organism: Zaprionus ornatus; assembly: GCA_018904035.1. Classification (NCBI taxonomy): domain Eukaryota; kingdom Metazoa; phylum Arthropoda; class Insecta; order Diptera; family Drosophilidae; genus Zaprionus; species Zaprionus ornatus. Next base: position 914,210 of record JAEIFZ010000200.1, read on the forward strand.
GAGGCAACAGTTGCAGCAATAAGAGAGAGGAAAACAGAGAGAGAGTGAGAGAGAGAGAACTAGAGAAAGAGACGCAGCGAAAGACGGCGCTGTGCGCCCCCAACGGCATCAGCATGTTGACCCTCTCGACGCTGCTGTGCTGCATGATGGGTAAGTCATATATACCCCCACACACACGCACACACACACACACACACATACAGACACACATACATATCTATATCCTGTTTAAGCATGCATAAGATTATCAGCGATTGCTGGCGACAACGAACCCCAACGACCCCAAGAAGTTCTCGGTCCCCACAGCGAATCCTTTTAAAAACATTTGTGGTTCGGGCTGCGAAAATCCTGATTTATGTCTGCCTGCTGCGTTGTGCGCTGTGCTGCTGTCATTGTTACTGTTGTTGCTGCCACACGCTGTCGTTGTCCTTGCCAGCGACAGCGGCCAATGCCAACCGCAACAGGAGCAAACAAAAATGCGGTCGCTGCGCCTCAGTCCGCCGTGGGGGCATATCGCATAACCAAACTGAGTTTTGCAGGAGTTAAAGGCGGCAGAATGAGTAGAAGGCGTGGCAGCTGCACTTTAAATTTGTTGAGTGAGCACACACACACAAATTGCTGCTTGCCACATAATTATGCATAATTGAAAAGTGTAATTAAGCCCGCGACGAGTGCGAGAGCGACTTTATGAGGCGCAGCTTCAAGCTCAATCAAGCACAACGGTAGGCAGGGGCAAGGGGGTAGGGGAGCAGCGCAGGCAGCTGCTGTTAATAGCTGCCAGATGCAGAGTCAGACTTGTCAGAGTTGCCAGAGTTGCCACAGCTGCCAGAGCTGCCTTAACCTTAGTCGCTAAAACAAACAATTAGTCTACACTTAGGCGCACTCATCGTACTCGTACAGGTGCAGCAAGCGCCAAGGAAAAATGACTGTACACATTTTTCCAGAATTTTCCTGCATTTTCCACGGTGCTCGCTGACTTTATTAGCTCGTCGTAGTGAACTTTGATGGCATTTGGGTCTAGCATTATTTATGTAGGTTCTGTTAACTCTACGGTCAAGTTGTTATGGCCTTCTTGAACACAAGAGTGCCCTCTGCCGGTCGCCGGCTTGCCCCCCTCCCCTCCTCCCCTTCTGTGCGCCACCCTCTGGCCCCTTCTAAGGGCACTGCAAGTTCAGCCTGTGCCCGGCTTTGGCGCGCCTCCTTCTTCCCCTCTCCTTCCATCAACACTGTCGAGTTTTGCGCCCGTTTGCTTTCAGCTTTTGTTGTTGCTGTTTTTTGTTTCCTGCCATGTGTTTTTATTGCATTAATTTTTATGGTCTTTTGCCGCCGTTGTTGTTGCTGCTGCTGCTGCTGCTGTCGTTGTTACGTTTCCTTGCCGCTGCTTTTGTTTTACTTTGCGTATGCCCCAAAGTAATAAAGTGAATTGGTTTCTCCCGAATAATTTCCATTTTAAATCCAGTCAGCAAATCCGCACAAGCTATGACCCCCCCCTCTCCCGCTATCTCTCACATCTTGCTCCACTGTAGCAGTTGCCCACGCGAGGCTCTTTGTCGGCTCTTTGTTGTTCTTGTTGTTGTAGGAAAAGTGGCTTCATTTTCTCGCATAAAATTGTTTTGTAAAGTTTGTTGAGATTTGTTTGGCGACAGCATTTGCAATTGTTTTTGTTTTCCTTGTATTTCCTCGCGTTTCTTGTTATTGTAATTGTTGTTGTTGTTGCTGTTGCTGCTGTTGCTGTTGTAGATGTCGTTGTCGCTGTCGCTGCCACTTGCTATTTGCATTTGGTGTCCAATGCGAATGTTGCCCGTCACTGTCAACGAGGCCTCAAAATTTAATTGAAATTTAGTGTAAACACAATGACAGCCTGTCGATTATCCTGTGCACACAGCTCCCTGCACACACACACACAGGCAATTGTGGCAGCCGCACTTGAAGTCGATATTTCCGCGTAATCCTTTTGCGCGCAAATCCTGTCAACTCGGGCCTCGCTAGCAATTTGCCAAGCGCCTTTTCCATGTCAAGAACTCGATCCGAACACGGCAAACATTTCACACGTGTCACTGAGTCAAGTGAAGTTCTTGGCCTGGGCCTCTGTGAAGGATGTGACTAGGCAGTGGAAGGGATTGCTTTCCACTCCCCTCAGTTCATTCCCCTTCCCCCGCTGGCTGTATAACCCTCTACTGTTACATTTCCCCTGCAGGTCTCCTTCTTCCTTCACACTTAGTTTTTGCCCTGACATCAAACTTGGCTGTCAAGGCAACCACCAACATTGTATACACCCTAACACACACACACACACATACACCCACATATACTCTCTCACACACACACTCATACACTCTGTCTGCAAGTAAACTCCAATTGTTTACTTATTTGCTTTGTGCATATGGAAATAAAATGGCAAATAAGCGCAGGAAAAGGAAAGAAAAATTACGTTGACTTACCCAAATGTATGTACATAAATGACGTAAACACACACACAAACAACACACACAAATACTCACAAACACATGTACACACACATACATATATACACTTCCATTCACACATGCTCTCCAGCATTGATTGCGCCTTAGCTTCCCTCGCCGGCAATTCATCTCTGTCAGAAGAGAAGCAACAGTTTCCCCAATCCGATTCGGGATTTGGCCCAAGCTAAGCCAGTTCAACTGGGTCGTGTCTTTCCACTTTAATTGCCTGCAATATAAACATTTATTTGCCATACAATATAAGCTATAATTATCTCTATTTGTTTACCTTGTGATAATATTTTAATTATTAAAAAAAAAACGAGGTTTCCACATTCATTTTTATCCCTTCGCTTTATTTTAATTGCCCAGCTGAAAATCCGATTGCCACTTTTCCTGGTAACGGTTAACCGTTTTACGGCTTTCATTTCATTTTATTTCGTGTTGTTTTCAATTCGCTCTGCTTCTGTTCTTGCTCTCTCTCTCTCTCCTCTCTTGCTCGCTGTTCATTACTTTATTTTGCTTATCAAGCGCATTCAAATGTAGCAAAACACAAAGAGAAGAAAAAAGAAATTGTCGAGCAAGAAAGGCATGAACAAATTGTTTACGGATGTGTTTGTGTCCTGCTTCTAATCTTTTGTTGTTGTTGTAGTTGTTGCAAAGGAAGCTTGTGGGGCAGCCCGAAAATGAAAAAGGATGTAACAGAAATTCATAACAAAGTACATTTCATGGCACTGCGAGCAAGTCGTTTATCCTGTTCGGTGTGTGTGTGTTGCTCTCCCTCTCTCTCTCTCTCTCTCTTTTATTGTGTATATGCTTGGCCTGCAAAGGAAATTCACTTGACTTTTGGCTACAATAGTTGGCTGCCTTCTTCGCTGTTGTTATTGTTATTATTTTTATGTATTTTCGTTGATGCTGCTGAGGTTGGCCAGGGGCATAAATAAGCTTAGAGCGCGAGAGAGACTGCTGCAGTTGTCGCCGCTGTTCGCTGCTCGACTGCGCTTTTGGCCATGGCCAACAAACAAAGATATGCCCACACACACACACACACACACACACACACACACACGCATACGTGGCTGCTACTTATTTATGGCAATTTGCCGTAAGTGCTTGCCAGGCACAGTGCTGCCTTATTTATTAGAAACAGACTGAGCTTGCTTGCGGCCAAACAATAAAAGTGAAATACGAACTGCAATTTTGGTAGCCAGTTTAGCGGGTTTATCTCGACAACATCCAAAGTAAACTTGCCTGTTCTGTCTACTGTAGAACTGCATCACACTAAGGTTCCCCATTGGTCTATCTCCGCTTTTCAATCCCTAATTACTCTCCTTATACAATAATTAGTTTCAATTACAATCTGCCCCAATTTCGCTTGACCAACTTTGCTGCCAATTGTTGTCATAATTGCTGCCACACATACCAAAGCTCATAATACAAACAACAACTATAACAACAACAACAACAGTGGGCACGAGAACATCGTCGGGCTGGCACACCCAAACTGTGCTTAATCCCACAGTCCCTCCCAGCACATAACGACCCTGGTTCGCTTTTATTATTCCGCTAAATTGATTTTGAATTTAGTTCAATGTTTATGGTCAAATGGCTGCGTTTTTGTGTCAACGCTCTTCGTGTGAGAATAGCTACAAATTCCTCTACATATATCTATGTTCATAGTATCTATAGCCTGGCACTGGTCCCCTCCCGCCTCTCTCTCTCTGCCTATCTCCTGCTGATTTTGGGGCCAGTCAGCAAGGTGCGGCCACAATTTTTGTTGTGTCTACCTTATAAATCATTTGTGCTTCGATGCGTAAGCGACAGCAGCCCCTACTTAGGTGGCGAAACCACCCCCGGGCCGATCCCAGAAGGGATTGAGCTAAGCTAAGCCTCTCTGGGGTAAGGGTGGTCCCCCTAAAAATAAATACATCTATAGTAGTATGACCCGAAACGAGGTAAAAATGAAAAGCATTCGAGAGAGTAATCCCCAATCGATTTTCAAGCTCGTTCAATGAGTTTCCGGCCGCCATTTTGTGACTTAAAGGCGCCTTTTTGTGGCAACCTTTTTTTATATACATATATTTTGTTCTCGCCTCTCTGTATTCTTTTCTCTCTCCTCTTTTCTTTTTGCATATTACTCTTGCATATGCTTAGGACGCGCTTCGAAGTGAGTTTATACATTTTTTATTTATTTCATATCCATTAAGTTCAAAGCGAAATGTGTCAGAGGAGCTGTCTAATGTATTGGCTGCCACGGAGTGGAGGGAGGGAGGCGACTAGGGATGCGTGCGGATTGCTCTCTGGGCACACATTGATTGCCCTGGCTTCATATCTGGCCTGGCTTGGCCTGCTTTGCTGTGCTGTGGTGTGGTTTGCTCCGATGGTTCCAGCGTTGAAATTTCAATTACTCAGGCAAATGATAAATGAACATGTTGCCGCAAATTTTCTCGCCTTTTGTCTGGCAAGCAGGCAGGCAGGCCAAGAGCATCCATTACGAAGACACACCGCAAACCGCCCACTAAGTGTGTGAGGGGGCGTGTCACTCACTCACATGTGCTAAAAAGTGCAGTCTGAGGAAGAAACTTGCTTAACTTGGACCGAATATGCAAAGCCTGCTCAGGCTCAACGTGGAACGAGTTGAGCAAGAAGCGGACTGGGAAGTTGAAAGAGAGTGTTTAATGCTATTTGCCGGCAAAGTTGCCGTGACTTTGCAGCTTTAGCTCGGAGCAGCTGTTGGCCTCCAGTCCACCTCCAGGCTGCCTAGTCACGTTGGCATTCGCTTAATTAACAGCAAGACTCAGTGTAGGTACGAGTGTGTGCGTGTGTGTGTGTGTGTACTGGCTTTAAATTAAGTTAATTAAGTGACGCATCTGGCATGTCAACTGGGCATAGGCATGAATACACTCAGAAATACACTCGGCATACACTCGGCATACACTCGGCATACACTCACTCGGGTGAATCCACTCTAAAAATGCTGCTCACTTCACTCGACCTTTTCATTTCCGCTTCGCCATCAAGTGGAGGCGTTGTTCTTCGCCCCCTTGCAATGCATCAATGTGGCTTTGTTAGTCAGTCCCTCAGTCAGTCAGTCACTCAGTCAGTCAGTCATTGAGTCCCTCAGTCAGTCACGCAGTCAATCAGTTAGACACTATAAACATGCATCGACATCTACTTAATTGCATTTCATTCATTGCTAAGCAGCAGCAGCTGCTGCTGTGCTGGCAGCAGGGGGCAATGCGGGGGCGTCGGCAACTGGTGTGAAGTTTCACTTCACTTTGGTTCTATTCGTAGCAGAGAAAAAAAAAACAGAAGAAACAGAAAAACAAGCACAAAATAAAAGCAAACCGCACACACAACAGAAATGCAGTGCGGAATGAGAAGGGGTGCCAAAGGAATGACGAGCAGGAAGGGGCAAGGGGCAAGAGGCAAGAGGAAAGTAGGTGTTCAGGAATGCCTCGCTGGAAGCTGCCACTCAGTCAAGTTGGCAACGGGGGCATCCCAGTCCCACTCCCACTGGCACTCCTCCCCCTCTCAATACTCATCAAACAATGGGAGCAATGACTGAAAAAAGGGTTAAACACAAACATCGCATTACGAAGAGGTTTTTGTGTGTTTCTTTCTCCAGTTTTCAAGTCGAATTGTTCTCCGAAACTTTGAGCAACGCCGAATGACTTGCAAATTGCCCAAAAATGATATTCATCACAATAAAGAAAACAATTCTGGGGGAGTCTGTCGCATGTGTGTCAAAAACAAACATGTTTCCCTGTAGATTTCTTTAAGTGTTGTATAAACATTAAAGATTTCATTTGATCTGTGATTAAAGAAATGCGTTATACGGCTCTTAATAAACTTTGTATATATTTTGTTAAGTTAAATATTATTAAGTTATTTCTAAGGTTATTAAGTGTGATTTTCTTATATATATAAGAGTGTTGAATAACGCTGAAGAAACGGAACAGCGTTATTATAGTTTGAGAAAGCCAAGTGAATATATTGAAATTGTGCAATAGAGCTGAACAAATATCGATGTTTAGGTGCAATAATGTTTTAATGTTCTTAAGTAAAACGTTATTAATTTAAATATTATATTAGGGGAAGATTGCAGTTTCCAAGGCGCCAAGATCTAAGGAATGTTCCTTATAGACCTCGATAAGATAAGACGAAATTGCTGAGTAATCATTTTTGGTTTTCAGCTAAGTTTAGAAGATATAGCCTTCGATAAGTACCGATTTCCCATACAAATTCTCAGCTAAACATCAAACATCGATGTTGAAAACTTCAATGATTTCGACAATTGGAAAACATCGATGTATCGATATACTGTCGATGTTCGTTCCAGTTCTATTGTGCAAAGCCATTGCCAAATGAAAACAAAACTAAAAAGTATTTCCTCCACAGTATAAATATGACATCATATTATATTATATTATTAAAGTATAAATCTCTACATCAACTAAATATATATTTGAATATGATATCCATATTAAATTATCATATGGAATGCTAAATCTCTTTATAAACCAAACATTATTTGTACATATATGATATATGGAAATGGAATCGTTGCTTTGATTTATTGTATTGAACTTGTCTGATGATGTGTTTGCCAACTAAACCCATTGTAGCTCTTTCCTTTTTTTCCTTCTCTATTTACACCCGCTCGTTCTGGCACTTTCACACTCCTCCTCAGTAGGAGGAGGAGCTCCATCAAGCTAACTGGCATTTGCTGCGCAGCATCGTCGGAATGGCAAAAATTGAGACGTCACCGTCACTTTGCCAGCGAAAGGAAATGCCAGAGAGAGGGAGGGAGAGAGAGAGTGAGAAAGTGCGAGTGAAAGAGAGAAAAACAAAGTTTTTAATTGAATTGTATGTTGCAGAGAGCTTCAACCGATTCCCGACTCGGGTTGGGTATAGAAAAAGAGTTGGGTTTGGTCGGGATCTGCCTCTGGATCTGAAGCTGAATCTCTCTCGCTTCGGCGACACTGTCCATGTTTCGACTGTCGAGTGTGTGAGTTGCAGTTTGAAGTTGCGACGTCTGTTTTAGCTTTTTGGCACGTTTCACTTGTTATCTGTCCCACAGTCCCTCTTCCCCTGCCCCCCTACTCGTTGCCCCGTCCAATTTGGCTGCCGCATCCGCTCGTCTAAATGCGCGTGCTTAGATCCAAACAAGTAATGTAAACACTTACGACCACACAGCTGCTGCCGGAATGTTCCGACTGGGCCAGCTCCGACTCCAGCCTTGGCTGTGGCTGTGGCTATGGCTATGGCTGTTGCCACTGGCTTCTGGCTCCGACTCTGTTTTTTGTTGTTGCCTTCCCTTCGTGGCTTTTATTAACACAAATATTAATTTTTGCGGCACTGCATGTGGCAGACTTGTTTACACTGACGCCATCGGCAAGCGGCTTTGCCTTGGCCCCTCCCTCCACCCTCCTGGCATGCCTGGCACGCCCAGCTCGTTTGTGTTGTTCGCTCTCGTTGTTGTTGTTGCTGTTGTTGTTGCGTGTATCTCATTAAAGTCAAAGGCGCCCAGCACGCACTTCAATTTGCATGGAACAAAGCTTTGAGATGTCCCTTTTTTTGTGGTTGCGGACATAACAGCTTTCTGCCTTGGCTATGGCTTCATTTTGGCCATTCTTTGTATTGTATAACTTAACAGCAGAGGGCGGCGCTGGCAAGAAAATCTCATCATAAAGCAAATGCATTTGGGGGCCCCTGATGGAGATGGAGGCGAAGGAGCCGTTGCTTATCGCCAGAACAGCAGGAACAGTGAAAATAACGATGTCCATCAGCACAGGAAGAAAGAAAACTTTACAGTAACGACAAATTGCATGGGCAGAGTAAGGGAGGGGGGCAGTAAGGTGGGCGGAGGGGGGTAGGTGAGAGGTGGTTGAGGTGCAGCTGGTGTAAGGCCTGAGGCATGTACACAGCACACGGCAATCGCACCTGACCCAATTCAGCGTTGATTTCGCTGAGCAACAGAATGAATAAGCAGCTGATGTGAAGTGAAGTAGCTCGGCGACATGGGCACACACTCTTAAGATACTCTATAAAGATGCAGATCGAGTGCATGGATAACAGGTTGAGCTATGCTAAAGTGTGATTTAAACGCACTTGAGAGGAGGGTTAAGAACTGTAGCAAATGCAGCTGCAACCATGATGCCAGAAAGACAAGCATGCTAAGCACTTTATAGGCAAAGATATGTTACTTTATTGAAAGGTAAGAATTAAATTTTCAATAGAGAGAGAGAGGGAGTAATAAGGAAAGAGACAGAGGAGATCTTTCTAAACTCATCTGCAACTGCCATATTTAGTTTCATTTCTCATGTTCTCATCAGCTGTAAATGAAAAGAAGATGATTCCAGAATAGGCAAACCTATATAAGACATGTATATAAGCATAAAGATATTAATTTATTTAATGCCAAGAAGTCAATTCTGTATAGAGAGAGAGGAACAGGGAGACATCTATCCCAACCCATCTACAACTGCAATATTTATTTCTATTTCTCATGTTCTCATCAGCTGTAAATGAGAAGCAGATGATTTCAGAATAGGCAGCTTTCTTCAAACCTATATAAGCATAAAGATATTTATTTATTTAATGCCAAGAAGTCAATTCTGTATAGAGAGAGAGAGAGGAACAGAGAGGCATCTATCCCAGTCCATCTGCAACTGCAATATTTACTTTCATTTCTCGTGATCCCCAAGCTTTTCGACTTGTCGCAACAGTGTACAGCGCTGGTGTCATATGGCGAGGCAAATATACATATACACACACATCCTGTTCTTATTCATATACAGTTTCCTTTGGCTGCAAGGCCGGCCACGCCTTCATCTAGCACTTGCTCTTGGCACACAATTGCCGGAGAAATGTTTTGTGCTGTTTCTGGATGCAGCGCAGAGGCAATCTCAGCAGGGGCCTGTGCCGTGTGTGTGTGCGAGGCAACTCGAGGCCGTGGCACGCCTGGCTGCCTCTTCGACCGCATCCTTACGGTCTGGCCTGGCACTGGCACTGGCAACTTGGCAGCATCCAGCAGCAGCAGCAGCATTTGAAACGCATTTTTTCTTAGCAATTTTTCGTATTTCGCTTGGCTCAGTTTGCCGTGCGATTGCTGCGCAAATATTTTCTTAATTAGTTGCCTGAAAAACTTCACCACTTTACCACTTTCTCTCTCTCTCTCTCTCTGTCTCTCTCTGTTGGCTGACCAACTGTCAAGTGTGAAAAATTGCAGCTCAAATTGTTGTACAAAATGGCTTTAGGAGCTCGTTAAAAGTCACGCAGCGAATTGTTTAATTTATGCGTACGAAATGCTGAAAATTATATTAATAACAAAACTGCAACTACAACACGCAGCTGCAGCAACGAGTTGACCCTCGACAACGAGTCCCCTTTTCCCCCTCTCTCACTCCCTACGGACTCGTCCCTGACTTTCCCGTCGACTTGCTCCCCCAAGTGCGGTGTAAACAAAAAAAGCGAAATGCATAAAATTTGCATGTCAAAAGTGCGTCGACATCGTCCCCAAAGTCCCACAACGATGACGTTCGGACCCCTCCCGCGCAGCTCCCTCTCTCTCTGTCCCACCACCACCCCCTACGTCCTTGGCTCGTCGTCGTCATCATCAGCGCGTTCTGGGCAAGCCACAAGCGGTAAAAATTTTGCAATCAACATAACAATTATGTGGCATGACGAGGGAGCAGCAGTGAGACGAGGGAGTAGGGGCAGGGGGGCAGGGGACAGGGGGCAGCACCAACAGATTGTCAAATTGTTAAGCGGAAACATCGTGGCAAGATGTCGCACAGATTTGTCTTGTTTGCATATTCAGAAATTCCCTTGTGCCGCATGCTTTAATAGTGCATTTAAATTTTTAAGGCCTACGCAGCTAATTACGTGGGCTGTTTATACGACTCGCTGCCGCGGGGTGTTTAATGCCGTCGCATAAATGTCGAAATTCTGCGGCTGCCTTGCCACATGTTTGATTTTTAGCGGCAGACAGGGAGGCGATAGCGAGTGAGGCTGAGATGGGGAGTCCCTCTCCTCCTCCCTTCGGGCATAAGATAGAGACGCAGATGGAGACGTTGACAGCGACTGCGACTGCGACTGCGACTGTTTCATTGTCTCGTCTGGCTGGCTTCCGACTAAACAAGATAAGCGAAATGCGCACAACACGCACAGCAAATGTCAAAGAGTATTTAATGAGCAACGAGCATTCGCTCTGCCTCCCTCTCTCTCTGCCTCTCTCTACTGTTGTGGCACCCCTCGCATGTTGTTGCGATTTTCTGCGAAAATCAGAAAATCAGTTGGCAAGAAATCAGATTGAGCGCTGGGCTGTGGCTGGGGGGTGGGAGTGGCAACCGCGGCGGCGACAAGCCAACATCGACAATGTTGTGGCAAGCGGAAAAGAGAGAGGGAGTGGAACAGAGTGGAAAGGGTGTTGCCACAACAACTGGCAGGCGGAGCAGCAGCAGCTAGATGAAGCCAAAGCATATGCCGCGATGCGTGTCAGCGAGTGTCGTCTGTCTCTCTGTGTGTTGCATATCGAGCGTGGCAGACACAGCGCGACGCAAGACGCCACTGGGAGGGAGTCAATGAAGACGACGGAGACAGCGACAAGGTGGCACAGACAATGTGCTCGGCCACATGCCAAGCGAAACAAATTGTTCAGGCCACGACCCGGCGATGTCTCAGCATGCGTGTGAGTGTGTGTGTGAGTGAGTGTGTGTCTGTGTGCTAGGTAGATAATGTCAGCAGTATATCACACAATATTGGCAAAATGCGGCCTTGAACTGTGCTGCCCTGCGCTGCGTGCAGATCAAATTAGTGCGCTGATGGAATTGTATTTACTTTTGTAATGGAAGCAGCGAAGAAAACCGCAGAGCTTAAGCCCGCTTAGCATACGCTCGGGGCAAACAAAAGCGCTTGAAATAACATTACGCACACACGACAGCGCACACACACACACACGCACACACACACACAGGCATACGCACACATAAAGCAGCTCAAGTGGCACTCATAACTTTTTCACGAAATACTCTAGAAATGTTTCCTCAAAACGTTTTGCTTGAGTGAAATCTCTTGGTATTTCTGGGGCTACTCGCAGCAGTAGCGCGAGAATGGCATTCTCTGGCCCTCGTCTCGGGCTCGGCCCGTTGCCACAAGACTTTTCATTAGTGCAAGTGCTGCAGCGCAGCATGCCCAGCAAACACAAACACCACCATCCACACACACATGCTCGCCTGGGCATTCCGCACGCGCTGCATGCATTGCGGAACGTGCCAAAAAGCATTGCATAAGCGCAGGCGGACAACGATAACGCAAAATAAATAAGGTAAAAAGCAAAAGGCGAGCGAACAATATTTTCTTTTCTCCCCCACGCACTGGGAAACGACAAACAAATCTCAGCTTTTCTGGCGATATAGAGGCAAGTTTTGTGATTGAAGCAGACGAGCTGTTGCTCTAGGAATGAGATGAAGAATCTTTCTTATTCAAATATGCTTAAAAATATCTATACATACATATATGTCAAATATATCAAAAATATCAAATATGTCTAATATAACAATATTTGATATAATATTTAAAATATAACAAATATATTAAATACATCATATCTAACTAATATGTATATAAAATATATTAAATATATCAAATGTCTGTTTAATATATCACAAAATATCAAAAATGTAAAAATTATTTAATTAATATTAAGCAATATTATTAGTACCAAATATTTTATATATTGGATATATATATATAATAAATTAATAAAAAAATATCAAATAAATCAAATACATATATCATATATATGATATATTTAATATATCAAATCCATCAAATTTTTCAACTATATCAAATATGTTAAATAAATCAAATATTTATCAAATATATCATTTGTATATATCAAATATTTTAAATATATAAAATGTTTTAAATACATATATACAATGTTTCAAATATATCAAATATCTATTATTTGATATATATCGAATATATCAAATATTTTAAATATATCAAATATATTTAATAATGCTACAGCTCGTACAACATAATCACAGCACTCTCTCTCAGTGTACAGCGCAGTACACTGCATGCCTTGGCGATGCCAAGCGCCTCTAAAAGTGGGCATGGCTGGCACACACACACACACACTCCTGCGTATGCTGACATTGGAATTGCAATGCGTTTAGCAATCAACTCACAAGTCACGCTGCGAGACTGTGGCAGCAAGGCAGCCTGTCGAATCAATGCTGAGTTGGCTGTCGCTAAGCGTTGCGCATACGCCGCGTTGCACATGAAGCTGCACAGCAGCAGCAGCAGCGGCAGCTTGCCAGGGCTGGGCTGGGCTGGCTGACGTTGCGGCACAAGGGCGTGTGTTAATAATGCGTGACACAAACTGAGGCACAGGCAGTTTCTCAGTTGGCTGACTGCTTCGATGCGACGTGACAATACGAATTGAGTTGAGCATTTTAAGTGACAGGACATGGACGAGCGCAGGACCGGGCCAAACAGCTGAAGAAGAAATGGCAGAAGAGATTGCGACATTGTCATTGTTTTATTGACATACCCAACGCACACACACTCGCACACACACACGTTCCAGCAAGTCTGCCTGTGGCATGCAAAACATTTAAATTTCTGCCTTTAAATATGCAAATAAATGCGGCAAACTGAGGGAAGGAAGCAGGCAACAAATTCAAAACTCTCCGAGCTTGGCTTGCATAATGCGAGTGTGAGAATGTGCGAGAATTTCAATTTCCGTTCTGGCACACACACAAACACACAGTTATAGCATGTGTGTGTGTGTGTGTGTGTGTGTACTAAGCACACTGCCAATTGCCGCCAATCAAAAGAAAACCAAAGTCGAAGGACGCCACTGGCAAACGCGTTGCTGATTTTTGAGGAAATTAAATGAAATTGATTTTAACCCCAAGTGTGAGAGTTCATCACAGCATGTGTGAGTGAGAGAGACAGACAGAGAAAGGGAAAGGGAAAGAGAGGCCGTGTGTGTTTGCCCACTGGGGCATACCGAAAATACTTTGTATAACATTTTGCTCTTTAAATATGCGAAATTTTAAATTGAAATTGACATTCAAGGCGAATCAGCAGAGACAGAAAAGAAGAAAGACACAGTAAGAGTGAGAGAGAGATAGACAGGTAGGTATCCGCGCCTCCGCCTGCTGTCCAGGAGCAGCATTTAAGCTGCTGTCCTTTGCAACGCTTAATCCCTGTAAAAATAATTACAAACTGCAATTATTAGCCCTGAATGAAAGTGGGCGTGGAGGTGGAGGGGGGGAAGGAGAAAAGAAAACGCGATGCCAAAGCAAATCCAATTAAGTGAAAAGCAAGTGTAAGCCGAAGCTTTCTCCCGCCCACTTCCACTGCCACTCCACCTGCTCCTGCTCCTGCTTCGCCAACGTCCTTCGGCTGTTCAGTTAATGCGCGCTAAATGCCAAGAACTTTGCTAGCAAAATTGCAGTAACTGCCACTGACACGTTGTGCACCTGCGGATGATTTCCCCCTCCCCCCCCCCCTCGGCAATCTTCTTCATACTTCTTTTCTTGTCGTTTCTTTTGCTTCGGGCAAAACTTTGCATTGGCATTTTGTTTTATTTGCTGCACGACAATAAAGTATGAAATTAAATTGGCTACAGCAATAATGATAATAAAAATAACGATGGCACTATCAACATTGAAGCAAAGCTAAGATTCTCCTGCTGCTGCTGATCCTGAGTAGCCCTGGGAAACATCTCGAATTGCTCTTTGCCGTGTGGCTCGACTCGGGTTTGTCGCTGCGGCGCTTGCTCATTTGCTGGAACGAGGCAGAACAGTGGAAGGCAGCAGAGTGAAGTGAGAAAGAGATGGCAGAGGGGGGAAAGACACACACACACAACAAGCAACAGCGAGGTGTGCTCGAGTGTTCCCAGAAATCAGTCAGCAATTCTATCTTTGCCTGCTCTCGTTGTGTATCTTTTCCTATGTCTCTCCTATCTGCATCGTTGCAAGTCCTCAGCTGTAAAATCAATAGCTCTTCTTCCATTCTCTTATCTCAATAAATTTACCTACTCGTTTTACAGCATTTGATTTATGTTCTCGAGCTGCCCTCGAACTTGCGCATTGTGGCCTGTAATGAAAGTGAAAAACTGTTGCAGGTGAATGTCCACTTGGAGTCCTTGCAGTCCGGCAAAAACTATTTCAATTGAGGTAGAAAATAAACGACAAGGACACGGCGGCATTTTCATTGTACACCCCGTCCCCCCCCCCCCCACCACTTGCCTGTCCATTTGCCACTTCTTCTTCGTCTCCTTCTGCTGAATCGCAGCAGAGATTCAACAGAGAATTCTCGTTTTTTGTGTTTGCTGTTTAAATTGCAGCATGAAAGGAATTTTTGCGTTCACATTTCAGCTCTCATCTTTCTTCGCTTCTATTTCTTGTTCTTTCTCTTCTCTTTCTGTTGCTCTATGCCTTTGCACTGTTTTCTCTGTCAAGTGCGGCGGGGCGAGGTGGCAAGCTCTTCACTTGAACAGTTTGTATACCTTTGCCATTGATAGTCGCCCCTGCCCCCGCTCCCGCCCCCAGCCAGATGACATTTGAACCAATAATGCTCTATTTGGCTTATTTGTGTTAGTGTGTCGCCATCCATGTGTGTGTCTGTGTGTGTGTGTCTGTCTGTGTGTGTGTGCTTCTGCTTTTGTGCTGGATTATGTGTCAGCATGAGCTAAGCTGCGTAAGCCTGAGTCAAGTGAATGGCAACAGCTGTTTTTGGGCCAACAAAAGAAGGAAAACAGTTGTCATAGCTCGGGCAACTATAAAAAGCTCAGCACGCTTCCAACTAACCAACAATCGCTGGTTACCATGCAGTCCCATTGCCTCCAAGTGTCGATCACAGTGCCATTGCTGCTCCTACTGCTGGCTCTGCTGCAGGCTCACTCCGAGAATGCCACCGTCAACTATTGCCAGCAAGGACTTTGTCCCCTTATGAAGAAGCACATTGCCTGCAAGAACAATGGCGTAAGTAACGAAGGCAGCACCACCTGCAAGCACTACTCATCTCTTATCACAGGAGCTGGCCAGGATCTGTCCAGCCAATGCCACTCTGCTGAACATCACTGCTCATCAGGAAACCATTCTCAATGCCCACAATCAGTTGCGCAATAAACTGGCCACTGGCAAGGTGGAGCATTTGAAGGTGCCCGACAAGATGGCCACAATGCAGTGGAGCGACGAGCTGGAGCAATTGGCCACGCTGAATGTGAAGCAGTGTGCACTGGTCTACGATTGCCACAACACGCCAGTCTACCGCAACTCGGGACAGAACTTGGCACTGCAAAACATGAGCGTTGCCATTGAGGTGGCCGATGAGGATCTGATCAAGAACAACATCGAGAACTGGTGGGATCAGAACGCCAATGTGACACAGGAGAAGGTCGACAATTTCCCCACTGAAGTGAAGCTTATCGAGTGGGTTAACTCAGCATAGAGTCTCTGTTTCTCTTACCACTTCTTTCCCTCCCCCCCCTCAATTTAGACCGATCCGCAACTTTGCTGTGATTGCCAAGGACAACAACACCCACGTTGGCTGTGCTGCCATCAAGTATACTAAGGGCAAGTTGGATTACTTCCTGATTGCCTGCAACTATGCTGGCAACAATGTGCCCGAGTATCCCATCTACAGGGCCAAGGCTCTGAACTGCCAGGGTGGCTACGATCGCGTCTACTCGGGTCTCTGCAAGGCTGGCGAAATCTATCGCGATGTCGAGCCACTGGAGCCCAACAAGTTTGGCAAGTAGAGTTGCCAGACACGTTGGAGACATGAAATATGCATAAATAAAGTGCAGCATGCACCGCAGTATAACCCCTTAGCGAAACTACAATACAAGTATATAGTCTTTGGTCTATTTAACATGTTGATTTGTGTGTCACAGCACAACCATATATCATCGACTTTCTGACAGCCATGGAATGGGGGCACAGCTAGAAATGTGGTCGGTGCTAGCTCATCAGCATATCCCGGCAGAGACAGCATCCCATCACCATCAGCATCAAGATGAACATCAACCTCATCAGGGGCTAAAATATGATACGCGTTGTTGTTTCAGCGTCGACAAGTTGGCATCTAATTTTAACGTCAATAGACGAAACGCACGACGAACGTGTCTTCATCAACGCGTCGCGGCTCGTAATCTCCGACCCACCGTCCTTGCCGACACCTCCTCCCCTCTCTAGTTTACGCCTCCCCTCCTCCATACACTTTTAAGTGCCTATTAATAATGTTGCCCTGGCTGAGGCCATTTTTTCTGCCGTCGTTTTCCGTCTTCTTCTGCTTCTGCTTTGCTTTATTTTTAGTGTACATCGTTAGCATCTCATCTCCATCCTCATCCTCTAGCCAGCGTTCTTCTTCTGCGTTTAATATGCCGTTATGTCGTCAAATCTCGGCATCATTAAAAACAAAAACAAAACCAACGCCACTAGACCTCTCCGAAAGTAATTCCGTCGAGCTTTTGTCATATTAACAGATAATTAATAGACACACCTTAATGCCAGCTCCAGGTGAAATACGACCGACATTAAATGACATTACAGACCTAAAACATTTCCCAGGTAGTTACCATGTCAACCGCTCAGCCCGCAGTGCATGCGAAAAACACTTTATTAGTGCAGTTCACAGAATTATGTGCACTTTCCCGTTAATTGTGTTGTTCAAATTTCTCTTGTTCATTTAGCAAATTTAATTTTTGTTGCCATAGAGAGTGCGTCCTCATTAAAAGCATGTAAAAACATATTTTGTGTTATGTAGAAACACATGAAAACAAAAATAAACAAAATATTAAAAATGTGCGAGGGCGAAGCGCTGTTCAACATAAATCATATTAACTATGAAGCTGATGTGGGGTGTATGTGTGTATTTTGGGGAAAAAAAAAGTATTTGGAATATGCAGAGTGCTGATTAAGTGCATACTACGCTAGCTTATTGGATGAGATTCTTTGCTAATTTTAAATTTCGGGTAAATCAATTCAAGTTTGATGTAGTTTAAGTATTAATAGCTAAATTTAGCTACATTTTAGCTATGCAGTCTAAAAATATCATTGAAACCAAGGTCAGATTGTGAAAATAGGTAGACGTAGGTACGAGTATTTCATAGTCAAGGTATCCTCATGTTTAACTCTATTCCCTTCCTGACGTAGACCCACAAATGTCAAATTGGATTAGAGCAGGCACTGAACTATAATTAGAGATTGATAGAGATAGGTACCTAATACAGGGATTGATAGAGATAGCTACCTCATGCTAGGGTATCGTAGACTCCACCCGCCATCACCTGCTTGTTTTATTTATAAATACAAACTAAATAAATGTGGCATTATAGAATATTCTATGTTGTATAGAGCTGATAAAAAACATATATTTTGTGCGTTTTAAATGCGACTCCCTCGACGCCCCACACACAATTCATTGTTGACGTGATAGTCAGCGGCCTAGCGAGGCCTTTCGGCTCGTCTGCTCGTAAAATCGAAATAAATGCGCGAATTATCGCTAACAAAATATGGCATTGGTTTTGTTGCGACCTACTCATTCTACACTTTTCTTTGTTGCGCAAAATGTGGCCGAGTTTAAACATGTTTTATATTTGAATATTAGATCGAAATGAGCATAAATTACAGAAGCGTGCAGGCAGAGCCAGAACAAAGCATGCATGATTTAGTATATGCCCGCAATGGGCGTCATTTAAATGTTTAATGAGCACTCAAATGTGTCAACAGGCTAAATGAAAATTTATTTAATTATGAGTCGGACAGGCAGGCAGGCGGGCGGGCAGAGAGACACAGTCCACTTGGGCCGAATGAAAAGTGTGCTATCATAAGTTTGCTAAGTAAAACGTGTGTGTGTGTGAGTGTGTCTTTGAAGTCGTTCCGTTACGTCTGGCATGCAAAGTAGTCCTCGATGAGACTCTCTAGAATTGGTCCGAAAAAGGCAATCAAAAAAGTTTGGCCTAAGGAAAATGCCTGCAAAACTTTTGATTTATGAAATTTGCGCTAAAAATACAAATGTCATTTGATGATGACATTTGTTGTTAGAGCCGTATCGTAAACAAATACCCGAACAAGTCCAATAAAAAGCGTAAGGGTCTTTGATTTATCATCCAAATGGAATTCCCTGAATGCTGCGACATTAAAGCGGCCACAAATGTCTTTTCGCCCCTCCCCCCACCTTTCTGTGACACCCTGCCTATAGCATATGAGTCGCAATAAATAAGCCGAATAAAACTTTGGCCCCCCGTCCAGGGCAAAAGGATTGTCAAGTTTTTGCTGTCTACAACTTTTTGGCAATGCAAATTACCAAGAAAATTTTGCACAAACCCAAAACGTCGTCGTCGTCGTCGTCGTCGCAATAGGGGAGCATGTGTTGGCCACAAAACATAACATTCGAGCCACAAAACATCCCATTGCCGGCTCATTTATTTTATAGCCCCGACGCTTTAAGTTATTTCTCTTCATTATATTTTATATGCAGCAGGCTCAGCTCGGGCTAGAGAGCCCGCAAATAACCGAGGGCATTTGGCAATCAGCGCAAATGTTACGTTTGTTTGCCCATATAATTTGCTATATGTGTGATATGTATGCCTGCCTGTTGTGCGTGCGTGTGTGTGTGTGTGTGTGCAGGCAAAATGTCAAATGGCCGTCTAAGCTGGCCATCACACATACGACCCGTTGTGCCAGCGTGCATTGGTGTGGGCTGTCGTTCGCTCATTTGCAGTTCGTCAGTTCATTTCTGGGGGCTTAGCGCACAGTTCATTAGCGCCTTCCAACAAAACTTAGCTTATTAATCCTCAGCGGAGCAGTCGCCAAGCACTAAGCCCAGCAATGGTCGACAGTCACTGCCGCCAACTGACGACGACTGTCGACAGTTATCATTAGGTCCCGGCATAAACAGCAAATTAAGTTTTACTGTTTTATATATATATATATAGAATGTATATATCTGGCTCTCTAGTTGAGCACTTCTAGTCTGGCTTGGGCGCGCAGGGGCGTCGCCAGTCGCATGGCGCGTGTAATTTTAGTGCGTCCTATTGGCATTTCATTGTTTGTAATGCGCTGGGGGAGAGCACGGCAATTGTTCTTAATAACGTCGTGATTTAATAGGCAGCAAACCTATTACCTTGACTAAGAAGGCCATAAAATAACAAAGAAATAACTGACGAGTGCTACAAGTGTGAGGGCTAGGCGACTAAATACCCTAACTAGGCACTGGCAACTACAGAGCAGATAGAGTATAGAGTAGAGAGAGTACAGAGTATACAGAGTTAACAGAGTATACAGAGTTAACAGAGTATACAGAGTATACAGAGTATACAGGGTATACAGAGTATACAGAGTATACAGAGTATACAGAGTATACAGAGTATACAGAGTATACAGAGTTAACAGAGTTAACAGAGTATACAGAGTATACAGAGTTAACAGAGTATACAGAGTATACAGAGTACACAGAGTTAACAGAGTATACAGAGTATACAGAGTATACAGAGTATACAGAGTATACAGAGTTAACAGAGTTAACAGAGTATACAGAGTATACAGAGTTAACAGAGTATACAGAGTATACAGAGTTAACTGAGTTAACAGAGTTAACAGAGTATACAGAGTATACAGAGTTAACAGAGTATACATAGTTAACAGAGTATACAGAGTATACAGAGTACAGAGTACAAAGTACTTCTTCCCTATTATCAATAATAATAATAAGAAATCCTTCGTAATGGATTTTTTTAAGTTATGACAACTTTAAGTTAATTTGTACCCAAATCTCACTGACCTATCATACCCCATTACCCCACTCTGCACATGCGCAGGGTAGCACAAGAAAACACGCTGACGAAAGCGCAACATCACCTTGTGTATTACCTCTCACTCAGTCAATATTTGTGTACTGTCAATATTTGAGGTCACATTTCGGAAAATTAGTGCGCAAATAGTCATGCCTTGACCTTGTAGATAAACATAATGTAGCATGCCTATGAAATTGGTCAGGATATTCAATCTCCTACGTCACATCACAGAAACCTCTTCACATTTCTAATTAGTTTAATTGTTGCCGTGGGCTGCCTTTTAATCCTTCATGGCTGTTCGTACTTCACATGTTTTGTGCATAAATTCATGTTTGCTGTGTCTACCACCAATCCTCAATAAGCTGCAGCACATCATGACCAGATTGAATGCAACTGCATTGGTTAGATGGAGGGAACGAGGGTCAGTTTTGACGTTTGACTTGCGTGCTGTAATTGATTTGCACGGATTTGCTTTGTTGCTGGAACGCTTGTAGCTTCAATTGGGCGGCAAACATAATTCAATTAACGCCTGGTCAGTGGATACGCAGCAAACAGAAAACACACACACAAACATACACTCGTCAGCCCCAGGCCAATGTTTTCTGGCCAGGCCCAGTGAGTGGCGACCAAACTCGACGCTCGACACTGGTTGGATGGCCATGCAAATGGCCGGAAAGTGGCGTTTTACAATTTTGCAATTTCCGCCGCCGCACAACATCAAACAGAAAACTCTTCTCTGGCATTTTTTGTGTAGCCGCACCCCGCACCCCACGCCCCGCCCCCCACTCGAACTTCCCCCTTTGGGCCTCTTTTTTGATGTGTGCAAATATTTTTGTTACAAATTGTGAACTTCACGCCTGCGAATTCATTCTATATGCATGACTATATTCACTGGCAGTGAGTTTTTTCACGAATCCATTTGTTTTTGTGTGTGTTAAATTGAATGCAAACATTTGGAACATTTCACATAATGCGATTAACGTCTATTTTGCTCTATTAGCTGCTTATGCGACACGCCCAAATGAAATTGAAAGCGAAAATAATTTTAATTAATAATTGACAGTTCTTTTTGTTATTCTACTTATTGTTGTTCCTGTTGTTGTTGTCGCATGTCAGCAAAAAGTTGAATTTTCATTTTGTGTCCTGTTCTGTCTCCATTTTTGTTTGCTGCACGAGTAATTGCTAAAGCAAATTAGTATTTTTCAGCCCCCTGCCACGCCCCTCTCTGCCATGTGACACAATAATTGCCTAAATAAACATAACAACAAAAGCGCATTAATAAACTTCAGTCAGAACGACGAGATATGTAAGGGCAGGGGTGCGCTTTTAAACTTGACATGCGATGAAGCGCACACGAAGCGACAAGAGCGCAGCCAACTTAATATGTGGGCGGCACAGCCGCACCGCCCCCTTAACATTCACTTCCGTTTCCGTTCGTTGGCGGCACACATTATTCACATGCTGTCGTGCCGGAGCCAGCTCAGTTGCATGCACTTAATAATAACTGAGCTCAGCTCGGCTCGACGCTGGTCATCGACATCGCCGCTTATCGACTCCAGCACAGACAATGCGTGCCTGGGGGAAGGGAAGGGAAGGGAGGGGAGACAACTTGCTGTTGCTCTGGTCTGGCACTGCATTTATGCATTCTTAATGAGGCGCTAAGTTCCTGGAAAACGGTTAGCCTATTGATTTTCAGGCTAGCCCAGAGTAGATATGACACATATTCAAGTTAATGCGAAGCTTGTTGCAACATTTTAATGAAGCAAATCAAATATGCCATCAAAGTGCAAGTGGAAGCAGATTTTTTACTACCTCCTCCCCTTGCCTGGCATGCAGAACTCGGTTATGTAACAAACTTGCAGCACTTGAGGCAGAGTTTCTGAGGCAGAGGAAGAGGAAGGCAAAGAGAGAGGGAGCGAGAGAAGGCACGCAACTTCAATTACAATTTGATTTGCAAATGATTCTGGCAACATGACAAGCAGCTCAAGTTGAAAACTTGTCTTCAGATGCAAGTTAAATCTGTAGATTGAGAAGGAGGCGACGCAGCACAGACAAAAGTTGATAAATCCGAAAAGTGGATGTGAATGCATAAGTTTGTCCTCGAGAAATACATTTATTCCACGTGGCAGTAGCAGATTCTATATATACTATACTTCAATCTATACTTGGACAAGTTATTCTCGCCTTACTGTCTAGACTTTAAATGAGGGTTATCGACTGCCTATCAAATTATTACGCTGATCATGTGAAACGAGCCTAACGAGCAACATGTGCCGCATAATTTCCTTACAACGTCCTAATTAGTTCGACCCACATAAGCCAAGCGAACTCGAATCTGATGCGAGTTTGCCTTTGGCAAATTAAGTTCTAAAATTAATTGTGTATAGTTAGGCGAAATTCGAGTAGTAGTAGATGTTGAACTCGACAGGAATATACCCTACCTTCTTTCAACTTCACTGCATACCGGACTTATTAAATTAACAAACTTTTGGCTTTTCCATTTGCACAGAGAGAGTGAACCTCTTCCGGCCTTTCATTTGCCTTGCTCAACAACTTTTCAAGTGGGACCCTCTCCGCCCCCCCTGTGGCATGTGCCAGATGGTCGTAAAAATGTGCAACATTAAATGGGCGTTTCACATAAATAAAAAGTCGGAAAAATTGGGTTAAAAATTAACTACGCCAAATTTAAATCAACTGCGTGGCGAGCCCACAGGAGCTGCTGGAGTTGCAGTTGCTGCTGCCTGTCAGCGGCTCCCGTTGCCTTCGGGACTCGTAAAAAATCACCTCGCTGCCAATGGCTGCCTGCCCCGGACGGGCTACCGGACTGCCTGCCTGCAGGCCGTAAATAAAGCCCCACAAACATTAATAACTCCCATTGGGTGTGTTAACAGGCAATGACCAAAAGAGGGCAGGCCTGGCATGGATTTGTACTATGTAGTTGCTCGTTGCCTCTCCTCTCCCCCCTTCCCCTAGCCAACCCTTGTCGCTGGCTCGGGCTGCCCTCCAGTGTGCATAAATTGCAGCGAAAATGGCACAAAAATAACTGGCCATGTTGTTGCTGTTGTGCCAATGTTGCTGTCTATGAAAAACGACGTGCAACAAAAGTAACAAGCTGAGGGGTGGTTAAAAAATTGCGCATACGTCAGGTGCGCCCGGTGCAAGAGCGGCAAGCAACGTGTAATGCTTGTAAGACAATCATTTTGACAAGGCAATGCCAGGCAGAGCCAACTCGAAAGTACAGTGTTTACACAGGGCGCGCACCGCCACGCCCATCAACCTAGACACTGTCTGCCATGGATGCCCGTCTCCCCAGTTACTCATTGGCCCGTCGCTCGCCTGGCTGCCTTTTGATTATTATGCACTTTGATACTTATCTTTAATTGTGGTAACTTTTTACCCAGAGACAGGTTCGACGTACATTCTCGTTTTTCTGCTCGTTTCTTTTCTCTTTTTATTATCTACTGTATTTCACGCTACACTTAACTGACATTTATCTTGTGCTCTCTCTCTTCTCTTATTTCTGTAATTCAACCTGCAATTTACCTGCAACAAGCTGGCACGCAATTTGATACAGTGCACACAATTTTTAGTCTAGATGTGAAAATACTCTGCGAGTCTTAATTGATACTCTGCAGGCAGTTAAGAGTTCTTGACCTTGTCAAATGAATTACAGAGTATTTAAGCGTCGTCCACCCTGAGCTGGAGTATTCGTGAGTTATTTACATTGACTTGATGCGTTTGCAGTTTGCTTTTTACTTTTGTGGTGGCTCCGAGTTTGCTTTTGAAATATTGAAGACCATTAAGCAGACAACCGACACACACACACACACACACACACATACACATTTACAGCTTACACACCCACACTTGTGGGCATTGTTGCCAGACAACCCCCGGCTAAGTGCTGAGCTCATAGTTCTGGCTTCTCGCTACGAGCTAATCCCCATGCACCGTTGTAAGCGTGTGCAGCTTGCACCTGTCTGTGTGTTGGTGTGTGTGTGTCTGTGTGTGTTTTGTCGTTCAACGTCTGCAGCGGATGTCAAGGCTAATTTTGCGTAAAATGAGTCCCCAAGCTATGCGCCAATGATTCATTATGACTTCAGTTCGTGCAGAGTCATGCGAGTCGAGCCGCAAACTGCACAACAAGCCTGGCCTTATGCAAATGAGCACTCTCTCTCCCTCCCTCTCCCTCTCTCCCTCTCTCTCTGTTTATGGTTCACTGAGTTCCGGCCTAGTTGACCCACTCCCCCACTCCCGTCTCGCCTAGTGATGGGCGCAGTGACCGCTCTGCCACAAACCGAATCAATCATAAATTGTCAATGGCGGCGGCTTTGGCGTTGGCGTTTGCGTGCTGGCCCACTCGGCGTATGCGTAATATTCCGGCTGGCATTGTGTTAATTCCCAGGATCCATGTTTGACAGCGAATTTAATTGATTTATAGCTGAAATTAAATCTCGTTTGTGTTTGCCAACACACACACACACGCAAACAAGAGATATATGACGTATACGCCGCGTAGACCGTCACACAATGTGATGACTATCCATTTTGATTGGCGTAATAAAACGGTGCCACTTGCCACCTTGACCTTTCCACACTCAACTCAACTGAGTATTGAATATTAACCCACAAATGCTGATGTTGATTGCGTAGTCCACTCGCCAGGGCGCCTTAAACAGTCGAGGCTGAGCTGCTTGAATGGAACATTGCGCAACGGTGCCAAGCTGCCATTCCATTAGAGCAGGACGAGAGGGGGAGGTGGGAAGGGGCGGTAGGCACTGCTCTACCTGAGCATTATTTGCTGTTTTATAAAAGCAATACGCATATGCCAAACAAGCCAGTCGGGCGTTTCTATTTGCATTCACTTCGTTGCAGTGTTTGCACGGCCAGTTGGCCATTCGTAGCCCCCTCGCCTCCCCCCCTTTTTCCTCCCCCTTGCCAGGCTGCCTATGCTGAGCACTTTTGCTGGCATTCTACTGCTCGGACTGGCACATTTTAATCCTGTCAAAGGCACTTGCAATGCTTCAGGTCGGCGCTCTTAAAGTTTCATGGAATTTACCCAGCAAGCTACGAGTTGCCTCCTCTCTCCCCCTCTTCCCCCGCAGGCCTGTTGGCTAAACGACACTTGGATGCTTGAGTAAACAAGGCAAGACTCAGTGCAGCAGTCAGCAGTCAGCAGGAGAAGCACAAATTTGATTGGCATCGGACCTCAGGAATGCACTTCTTTAAATTTCAACCTCAAGCTCGACTCGAATGCGATTTGAGGTGCTCAATTGAATTGCCAGCCGAGCATTTAAAAGAGACAGCCTGCAAGCAGGGAGCAACACAGAGAGAGAGGGGAATAGTTTTTCTCGCATTCATCGCAATAAAACATTGTGTTGAGTGTTTCTTTTAATTTGCTTACCTCACCAGATTTTCTGTTTAGTTTTATTAGACTCGACTCTCTCTATATATATGTTAGTCTGCTTTGTTAAATTTCAGCTTGTGCTATTTCAATTGAAAAGTATTCACAGCAGTTTTAACTGGAACTTTGTGCACTTGTTTCAGTTCTGCTTGCAGGCAACATTATTTCAGCTCTGAAAAACTTTCACACTCTTCTCTTCCCCCGCCCCCTGTTCTTTTCGCTCTTTGCCTTTGGCCGGATATGACATTAACTGTTCGTCGTATTCGGCTGTGCTAGGCCACTTTACACTCCCTCCCCCTCTCTCTCGAGCTCTTCCTCGTGCCCTCTTTGGATAGCATAAAAAGCATTTAGTTTTCATTTCGCAAATGTTGGCGAAGTCATAGAAAGTCGACGCGTCGAGTAATTACGAAATTAGCCCCTGCCAGCGGGCCATAAATGAAATGCACAACAAACTACAACAGCAACAATAACAATGTTGTCGTCTACAACTGGCACTCCATAAGAGGCAGCACACTTGACGAGTCAGCGAGGCATATGCAGCTGCCACAGGCACTCGAGGCTGCGCTACAATGAGTTTGTCATTTGCGCAATTTTAGCTTCACCGAAAAACCATGTTGCGGGCATGTATGTGTGTGTGCTGGTGTGTGTGTGCTGGTGTGTGTGATCTCGAGTGTGTTTGTGCTCGTGTCAGTTGTGTCATCCTTTTAATGAAACTACAATTACGACCAAGTATTAAGGTGCAGTTATGGCGCGTTGCCACTTTCCGCTTCCTGTCTGACACATGCTCAAGTGTGCCATACCCTGCCGTGTGTGACGTCAGCTAAATGTCCTTGACAGCGCACAAGTGGTGTTATCCTGCCACTACTGCCGTTAATTTATTATAGACTGACAGCTACCAAAGTTGGCCATAAAGTCGACGCTCGCACACTTGAGGCCATTGAGGCAACGCTGATGGAAAACTCACGCATGATGTGCCATATTTTTCATCATTTCGATTTGAAATACTTACATATTTATATATATACTATATATTCACTCTATATCTTTTTCTTTTTGCAGGACTTACGCTGTGCTACCAACGGCAATCGGTGAGCAACAACAATCACAACAATGCCGACGCAAAGCCAACACATTTGCCAGCATTACATTATCCGCATGGCCACAAATGGAATGAGCCCTACTTCGATCTGACAATGCCAAGGAACATCACATCGCTGGTGGGCAAATCCGCATATTTGGGCTGCCGAGTCAAGCATCTGGGCAACAAGACGGTGAGTTTCAGTCAAGAACAGGCACTGAGGCAGTAGATACAGGATAAGCATAAATACAAATCATCAGATGGCAATCTAACAGCAGCTTGCCATAGTTAAGGGTGGGGGAGGGTGTTTGGGGGGGAGAAGAACAACCCACGCAGCTGCAAGCTGTGCCGTGTGTACGCTCGTCTATTTCCGTAGGCGTTCTGTTTTAATAATGTTTATGTTTATTTACATTTAATAAACAAAAATGTAGCGACAAGTGTTGGCAATATGCCGACCCGCTCAGATAGTTGAATATTGGCCTAGGCAGACACCCACACACACACACACATACCCGCACACACACACATACTTTCTCCCTAATGTGGCAGACGCTTATTAAATTTGCCGTCAGTTTATTATGTTCTACGTGACATTGAAACAATGAACCGCTGAGCAGTGTAACACATGTTGTCCTGCTCCCAGGATATTGTCATTACTTTTATGGCGTCACTTGATTTTCTTTGGCTCAGCGCTGGCCAGCTGGGGCCTGCTGCCTCAGGGGAATCGCAATTGCTGCCTCACAGGCAATTAACATCTCGTTTTACCCCCTAAAGGGGATTAACTAGAGTTCTTCTCTTGTGCACTGTAAGACCGAGAGAGACAGACAGAGACAGACAGAGACAGACAGAGACAGACAGAGACAGACAGAGACAGACAGAGACAGACAGAGACAGACAGAGACAGACAGAGACAGACAGAGACAGACAGAGACAGACAGAGACAGACAGAGACAGACAGAGACAGACAGAGACAGACAGAGACAGACAGAGACAGACAGAGACAGACAGAGACAGACAGAGACAGACAGACAGACAGACAGAGACAGACAGAGACAGACAGAGACAGACAGAGACAGACAGAGACAGACAGAGACAGACAGAGACAGACAGAGACAGACAGAGACAGACAGAGACAGACAGAGACAGACAGAGACAGACAGAGACAGACAGAGACAGACAGAGACAGACAGAGACAGACAGAGACAGACAGAGACAGACAGAGACGAGACAGACAGAGACAGACAGAGACAGACAGAGACAGACAGAGACAGACAGAGACAGACAGAGACAGACAGAGACAGACAGACAGAGACAGACAGAGACAGACAGAGACAGACAGAGACAGACAGAGACAGACAGAGACAGACAGAGACAGACAGAGACAGACAGAGACAGACAGAGACAGACAGAGACAGACAGAGACAGACAGAGACAGACAGAGACAGACAGAGACAGACAGAGACAGACAGAGACAGACAGAGACAGACAGAGACAGACAGAGACAGACAGAGACAGACAGAGACAGACAGAGACAGACAGAGACAGACAGAGACAGACAGAGACAGACAGAGACAGACAGAGACAGACAGAGACAGACAGACAGACAGACAGAGACAGACAGAGACAGACAGAGACAGACAGAGACAGACAGAGACAGACAGAGACAGACAGAGACAGACAGAGACAGACAGAGACAGACAGAGACAGACAGAGACAGACAGAGACAGACAGAGACAGACAGAGACAGACAGACAGAGACAGACAGAGACAGACAGAGACAGACAGAGACAGACAGAGACAGACAGAGACAGACAGAGACAGACAGAGACAGACAGAGACAGACAGAGACAGACAGAAGACAGACAGAGACAGACAGAGACAGATAGAGACAGACAGAGACAGACAGAGAGAGACAGAGACAGACAGAGACAGACAGAGACAGACAGAGACAGACAGAGACGCAGACAGAAAGACACAGCCCTTACAATTAAATTTGGTTGCTTTGGTTGTCTGTGGCTTAAGCTGCCTCGACCAATTTGTCGTTCGACATTTAACTTGAATTCAATGAGATTTACCAGTCAAATAAACACACGCACTCACACACACACGCACACACTCGTCAGTTTCACACCTCAGCACTGCGAAAATATTTGCACGCATGCGAAATACATGTGTGTGTGTGTGTGGAATGACTGCATGCAGCAAATCGTGAGAAAGTTTGCAGCTGTTTTGGTTTCGCTGGTTTATGGTCTGCGCCAGCGTTGATTACGTTAAGCGATTTAGATGGTGCGGGGCAGGGGTGTGGAAGGAGTTGCCACACCTACCGACGACGTGGGGTCGTGGATAGTTCCGCTTACCCTGTCTGCCCAATACCATTGCCATCCACATAACCAAATCCGCTTCCGCAATCAGTAAACTACACACACACACACACACACACACAGAGACAGACAAAGGGGCAAAGGGGAGTGGCCACACTACGCTAGTTAACTGGAGGCTCGTTTTTGGCCAAACGGTAAATTTATGTTGCCAGTGCGGCAAAAACTCTGACGGAAAAAAGTTTTGCCTGCTGCCAGGCTCGGACTGTTATTGCAGAATTAGACAGACGGCAACTGGAACTACACAGATGGATGCCTGGCACAGTTGGCTGCGTCTGACGCAGTGGCTACCCGGCTGCCTGTCTGTCTGTCTGCCTGTCTGGCTGCCTCTGCTGGTCTGCCAGCTGTCTGTCTGTGTGTGTGTGTGTGTGTGTGTGTATGCAGTGCACACTGCTAGTGGCCGCATAAACAAGGCGCCCGAAAACTTGCCAAAACAGCAGCAGCAGCAGCAGCGGGAAAAACTGGAAAATTGTAGAGAATGTAGTGGGCAATGCGGAAAAGGAATGTCGAGGCTAAGAGCACGGAAGTATCATTTTCCGGCTCTCTCATGCGTGCCGCACACTAATTTTAAGTTATTTAATATTTAGATAGCGGAATGCATAAATTTTGGAGTGAGATGAGACAGAAGGAGAGAGAGACAGAAAGAGAGGGAGAGAGACGCAGCAAAAGCTTTTGGTCAGCCGCAAATTGGCACAAGTTTTTTTGCGCCATCAAAATGCAAATCAGAATCTGCACAAAAGCCACTTAATGATATATTCAAATGTTATTTACGCCGCTCTCTCTCTTTCTCTCTCTCTCACATTGAATAATGAGTTGCAAACTGTTGGCCAAGCACGTTCAGCATATTTCATGAGGTTTTCTTCCACGATTAGACAGAAAGTGAAAAAATATATGGCATTAGCTGCAAGAATTAAGCATAACACAGATTTGAATATCTCTAAAATCTATTATTTATGTATTTTCTGTGCTCTATTAGGTGGCCTGGATACGACATCGGGATCTGCATATACTCACCGTGGGCACATACACGTACACCACAGATCAGCGCTTTCAGACCTCCTATCATCGCGACATTGACGAGTGGACATTGCAAATCAAATGGGCCCAGCAGCGGGACGCGGGTGTCTATGAGTGTCAAATATCAACGCAGCCGGTGCGCAGTTATTCGGTCAACTTGAACATTGTGGGTGAGTGGCGGCCAAAAAACTCTGTCATGCTACAGCGCATACATGCATAAGAATATACACACATATACACATATATATACATATATATTTGTGTGTGTGTTTGGGCTTGAAAGGAGCCCCTTAGCATTGGGCGTTTGCATATTTCAGCCGCTGTTGTTGCTGCTGCTCGGAGCGTATACGTTATATTTCGACACGTTGAAAAAACACGTTGCGATGGGTTTTCGCATTTTTATTATTTGCATATTCATGCAATTTGCAAAAGTGTAAATTATGCACACTTGACAATTTCGCTTCAAAAATAACAAAAACAGAGATAACAACAACAACAACAATAACAACAGCAAGAGCAGCAGCAACAACAGCGGTAGCAGCAAGCAAGAGCAGCATCAGCAAGCGGCAGCAGCATCAACAGCTGCGAGTATAAAATAACAGGACATCACTCGCATGCCCCTGAGCATCCATAGAGACGAAGGGGGGAGAAGAGCGCACAACATTTTGTTTGTCTCGTGGAAAATATGTGCAAAATTGACGAGCCAGTGAAAATGTTGCAGCGCAGCTAACGTGGCCACATCTATCAGATACTACGGGGGGACAGCAAGAAAAATCAAGCATAAATCTGTAAAAATTATGGACAAAAAGGAATCGGAAACAACTGAAACTGTTTTCTATTTTTTCTTATGATTGATTTAAGCACTCTGTAGATGTATTTATTATATTTATTTATATTTATGTTTATATTTTACTCCAGAATTATAAGTGGCTTAAACACTCTGTAGATATATTTATTATATTTACAATATTTATATTTTAATCCATGATAATCACTGATTTAAACACTCTGTAGATATGCTTTTGATATTTATTTATAGGTTTTTCTATTATTATGATTGATTTAACACTCTGTAGATATGTTTTTAATATTTTTTACATTTATGTTTATATTTTACTCCATTTTGTAGACGTATTTATAATATTTATTTATATTTATATTTCTTATTTACTCCATGATTAAAATTGATTTAAACACTCTATTGTTTTATTTATAATATTTATTTATATTTATGTTTATAGTTTACTCTATGATTATTATTGATTTAAGCACTTTGTACACATATTTATAATATTTATTTATATTAATTTATTTATAATATTTGTTTATATTAATTTATTTATAATATTTATTTATTTATATTTATAGTTTTCTCAATTCTTGTGATTGATTAAAACACTGTAGATATAAATTGATAATATTTATTTATATTTATAGTTCACTCCATGATTAAGATAGATTTAAAGACTATGTACTATAGATAGGTTTATATTTATTATATTAATGTTTATATTTAACTCCATGATTAATATTGATTATAAACTCTGTAGATGTATTTATTATATTTTATATTTATATTTATATTTTACTCCATGATTATCACTGATTTAAACACTCTGTAGATATATAATATTTATAATATGTTTTTATATTTAAGTTTATATTTTACTCGAGTTTTATTTGTATTCCTTAAATTACTTTATCAAATATTTCTCCACTACAAAGTTTCATTTTTTTCTACTTTTCATTTCTTTTCGTTTACTTTTATGCTCATTTTGTTGGCACCTTCCCTCGAAAGACATGATTGATGAGGAGACAAGCAATCTGATGCAGCAGTACTACAACGACGACGCCTTCTATATAGCTGCAGATCGTGTGTATCAGTCCAGCGATGACGAGTTTGCCGGCATGTTTGGACCCATACAGACAGTTGCGGGTTTGTACCTGATGCAATATGCCATAGAGGTAGTGGGTGGAGAGTGTTGCATGCAGCTAACTGACAGGTTTATATGCGCCCAGAACATGCGTTAGTTACCGTGCCAGGGATGCGGGGGAAAGAGCGGTGAAGACCTGCCAAGCATGCATATTATTTTTTAATATTTTCTCGCATATTTCGTGTCAGTTTTTTGCACTCTTCAAACAAGTGTTCCTCTTCCAGCAGCTGCAGAGCCCCGAGACAAGTTGAGGCGAGTCGAGTCGAGTAGCTTGTGGCTGGTTCGGGTTGTTGCAGCGCTTTTCTGGCTCATGACGAACAAATTGCTTTAGAAAATACTTTTCCCCCAAATAACTTTACCGTCGCTTGTTACTTTTTCCATTTTACCATTTTTGTGAGCTCCCTCTTTGCATTCTACCTTGCCGCATTTTTCCCCGCTCTGCTCGGCAATTTGCCATGGCACACAGACTGTTGTATTCGTATACATTGCACCTCAAATGATTTCATATCTCGACTCGCTGTCACATTTAATTAGACGCGACGACAACTACAATACAAGTACAACAACTACAAACTCCAAGTGCGGTCTGCCTAATTGGAATACTTAAAAAATAAACCAACCCTTTTCCCGTGCTACTCCTCTTCAGCATCGTCATGCGGTTTGCACAGATGCGGATAGCTATAGCTGGCTCCATGTGGACACTGCGCTGGCTGAAAGGGGCCACTTTCATAGATCGGATGTATATAATTGAATTGCTCATCGTAGTAACAGATGAGCACAAACTGACTCCACTCACGATCGAAATACTCAGCTGCAGCACACCCAAGATGAGAATTCTTCTCATTAAGTACGTTGAAGATCTCATAGACTTCATAGTAGTCCGAGCTATAGCTAATAGATCTCAATCTAGCTTGGACAGAGGTGCTATTGATGTCGCCCAGTCTGTACACCTGATGCATCCATTGCTCTGTCTGCAGCAAGATCTTCTCAGAGTTGATTCTTGAATGATAGTCTGGCATCGATCGAATGTCTATCTGATTGTAACCGTAGTTGACTCCCGGGTTGGGAAAGTCTGGCAGTGCAGTGCAGTAATCATCGAGGTTTTCCAGGCAACGCTTCACATGATACTCGGCCAGCAGAGACAGCTTCGAGTGCCACAACATTTCGGGCAAGTGAACAGCTGCACTGACACCTGCTATCATTCCCGCGGCGACTTCTTCGCGATACTTGTTGTGCATCTTGGTCAGATATTCCTTATATATCTCCATGTTCACGGGCACTCGATATCGCAGGCAGCTCTCGTGATATTCCTGGCAAGAAGAGAAACATTCAAGGCGACGATCAACAGGGAGAAAACCTTCTCCAACTCACCAAACTGTTGTTGCAACCTATATGCGGCAGTTCATTGCACTGTGGCATATTGCAAAAGTGCAGGGCGTGGCAAAGTCCAAGCAGTGCCAGAAGCAAAACAATCTCCACACGCGACATTTTCAGCGAACTGACTGCGATAAACTGCTGTGTTTAGCCAATTACCTGCGGTTTATCGCTAAGAAACCCAGACAGCAACCTGTGTGTGACAAGTGTTTTAGTTGTGATAACAAACCTGCTACAGTTTGATAGTAAAGTAAATGTTTCCCAGCTGTAAATGTAGTAGAGTCGAGGCATGTTTTGAAAAGATTGCTTGATGATTCATTGAACATGGCCAAACTGGCTGATTAAACTTCCTGCCATTTCCGGCAGGTTTATTAAGGAAATAGCTTTTGTTTTACGTTCTCCAGGGGGAGCAAGAGAGAGAGGAGAGGGAAGACAGAGGAAACATTAGCTTTCAGTACTAATTCAGCAGCAGCTTTTGCTGCCGACATGTGAGAGCTGCTTATGGAGCTCTGTCTCCCTTGGCCATTGCTCATTTCGTAGTCAACAGGCGAGCGAATTCTGTGAATTTTGCTGACGTTCCTCAATGCCATTGATTCAGGTTACACACAGACGTACACACACAGACATACGTGTACACATATCAACCAACTGTTGTCAGAGCTGGAACAATGGCAGCTTGCATAAGTGGCAGCCGCAACAAAGAGGCAAGTTGCACGAGCTGTTGGCAGTCGGCATGCCAATGGGCTGCCAGACTCAGCCCGAGACTTCTCACAGTATTCTCACATGGCAGCCGAGCTGGGATGATTCAACTGGGGGGCAGGTGCAAGCTACTTAGAATGTGAGCACGTTCCTGTGGGTTCAAGCCAGTTCCAGGCTTGATTGAAAGCGGTTACGTGGACTGTGATACGATTGAGACAGACTCATTTTGGCAGCGCAATCCTCATGTTCCTGCTGTCAACTCTTTCTTTGCAGTGCCCACAGCAACGATTCTGGGCGGACCCGATCTGTATGTGGACAAGGGCAGCACCATCAACCTTACATGCATCATTAAGTTCAGCCCCGAGCCGCCTACCCACATCTTCTGGTATCATCAGGATAAGGTGAGTGCAATCAATTTATGAGAAAAACGAATTTAAAAGTCTTTTGAGCACATCAAATTATCTTGCAATAATTGAGTTTCGCCTCCCCCCCCCCACCTTCGCGCACAATCACAACTGTGGCACGCCCACATGCTGCGCCTTGAGCAGCACTCAAAATGAAACTCATCCTCATCCCCAATCCTCATCCTCATCCTCATCCTGCTCTGCTCTGAGCCAGCTCAACGCGCAGCCAATTGCCGCTGGATAAACGTTTTCAACTTTTACGAGCTGTCGCTGGGCGCGACGCATGTTTTTTTCGCCTTTTGTTTACGCTGCGTATACGCAACGTATTTAATTTTAGCTTTTATGATTATGAGAAAACATGCTTTTGCATTTAGCTGCCTGCCAGCCCGTAAAAATGTCTCTTCCTGCCAACTCATGCCAATACACACACACACACACACACACACACTCGAACACTCTCTGATATATACATTGTATCACCCACAGGTGCTCAGCGAGGAGACATCGGGGGGTCGCTTGAAGTTCAAGACCATTAAATCGGAGGAGACCAAATCAATACTGCTTATCTACGATGCTGACCTATTGCACTCGGGCAAATACTCGTGCTATCCCTCGAACACTGAAATCGCCAGCATACGCGTGCATGTGCTGCAAGGTGAGTGACATAAAGGGAGGGGGTGTGGCAGAAACAAGTTTAAATGTGCGATAATTGGATGAACCGTTGAACGATGAACGATAGTTGGCAAATAAACAAGCAGAAGAAGCAGCAGAAGAAGCTCTCAGGGCAGTCGCCACAAACCTCGACAAGTTGAGGGGGTTTCAGGTCTGATAAAGGCGTGCTTGACCTTTTTGGGCATGCATAGAGGGACACAGAGAGAGACTGAGAGGCATCAAAAGGGAGCTGGGTCAAATGTTGTGCAATTTTTCATAGCTCGACAAAGTTTATGCATTTCTGAACAACAACTTTGGCGTAGGAACCACAACAGAACTAAGTACTTTAGGACGCTTGGTGGTCTGTGTGTTGGGGTGTGTGTGTGAGTGGGTGTGCCTTGTGCGAGCAAGGGTGCAACAAATTGTAACTCATTTATGCCATGTCTGCATTAATTTTTCTTCTGTGTTTGCTCATTTCGCACAGGCGAGCGACCCGAGGCGATGCAAACGAATGCGGCACCGGCTGCCGTCGCCCTGGCCTGGGCCTGTCACACCAAACAAGCGACGCAGGCAGTCAAAGTAATTAGCACAATGGTTGCGGCATTTGTATTGTTGGAAGCCTGCTGCACCCTGCTGCTCCAGGGAACAGGCACAGGCGACGGAGGAGGAGGAGCAGGAGGAGGAGGAGAAGAGGCAGCGCAAAGTCAAACGTCGGAGGCAAACAGCAGCAGCAGTAAAACCGACTGCGGTAATGGTGACCAGCAAACGTCGTCGTCGACGTCGACGTCGTCTGACCATGTCAATACAAGTGGGACAACTGCACGGTGATAAATTAAAGCTGCACAGTTGGAAGCGCCACAGAAACAACGCCACCGCCAATGCTGCAGCCAAGCCAGCGACTGTAACTAAGTGGCCAGCCCACTGGAAAACAATCAAGATGTGAAGCTTGGCTGTCGCACACACACACACAAACACACACACAATGATGCAGTGCAGGGAAGGAGGCACAGCAGCAGTCGAGCCAGCAGACCGTGCCACATAATGATAACCCCAAAAAGGAAGCAAACCAGTTTAGCTAATTATGAGTTGTTTGGACTAATCTAGCGACAACTGTGGCTGCTGCTGCTGCTGGTGCTGCTGCTGCGAGCATTGCTCCCTGGTATACTCTCTAAGTTGTAAGTAAGATTAGCCACGCCCCCGGGGGCAGTACGAGCTAGTGTGTACATAGTACTCTTACATAGATACATTTGCCAGCCCAGAGTGGTCAGCTAAATAGCGCAGTGAATGCATAAGATAGAAGTCATGCAACTATAACCAGTTAGGTACTATATATATATATTCGTATTACCCACATATATCGCAGCTATAATGTAGGAAAATCCTTTAACCACAGACTCTCTTCACATTTCCTTGTATATACTATGGTTTGATTGTATGTGTGTCTAGTTTAATATGAATCGATAATCTCATGAATAAGCCATGTACATAGGTGCAATTAATGATGCTTTTTTATATACCATATATATCATAGATATTTGTACCTTCTTTATATGCATAAATATACTTTCACAATGTTCCTATCTACATCCTGTACATCTTTCGCTTTCCTGGCTCCTAAGCTCCTTCAGCAATTCCTTAACCCGGCAGTACAAATCCGTTTCAGCTCTTCCAACGTACGCTATACCATACTTTACTATTTTAGCAACTTTATATATGATTGCAAAGATACTTTGAGTATTCATGGTTTCCCCCTCCTTTCCTATTTCCTCCAAAAATGCCATTCACCTGTCCTGAATATCTCATAGAGTACTCGTGGCACGGCAAACTTTTCGCTTCAACTGTTTGATTTGTTCGTGAAAACTTCAACTAGCATTTCTCTTCATTTCTCTACATTTCTCTGCATTTCTCTCTATTTCCCTCTATTTCTCCGTGCATGTCCGGCAATGTTTTCCAAGAAAACGCCAAGTCACTTTGCCATTCGCCTGTCAACAAAATATTTGCATTTCCATTTGCCAAGCGCCCGAAAAACTTCAGTTTGTCTGTGGGTCGATAACACATGCAGGTGGAGTACTCCTTCCCACCTTCCCCTGCTCCACTCCTCTTCCTGCTGTGGTCACTAGTCGTCGTCGTCGTCGTCGTGGACATTTAATGTGTCACATTTAAAAATGCATGCGACTGTCCGCCTTAATGGTCGGGCGACTATTAAATGTTACGACGGTTGGTCGTTTGGCTGCCAGCACATTTAACTGATCAAAATTGTAAATAAAATCGTACGAATAAATTAACACAATACCGGGTATTTAACTATATACTCTGTGTGCTAGTTATAGTCTGCAGTTGCAGAGAGAGAAGGTAAGAGAGGGAGGGAGAAGGAGGAGGTATCGTGGCTAGTCGTAAATATGAATATTAATTATTAAAATTATAAATGAGCGGCCAGAAAATTAGTCGCGACATTTAAATGAATGTTTAATGTTAAAGCGAATGTTGCTACAAACCGTAAACAGAAACAGAAACACACACAAAGAGAGAGAGAGGGAGAGAAACAACAATAATTGCAGCTGAGAGCAGAGAAGAGTACATACTTATAGAATTATGTATGTACATATAGGAGCATTAAGTTGAGTATTATAATCGGACATATGTAATAACAATTAAAACAGAACACAACTAGTACGCATATGTATATGTATATGTATGTGTATGTATATGTACTTAAATGTATTTGTCACATCACGATGATGATGTTAATGAAAACTTTTGTTGCAAACAAAATGAAAAGCAGAACGCATTGTAATGGATTATAAAGTTGTTTTAATGTTTAAGTGAGAGAGAGAGAGCAGCGCCCCGCTGAGCGTTAATAAGCATTAGGATTAACTTCGTATATAAATATATATATTATATATACTGTAACAAATAAAGCCGGCAAACATTTAAATAAAGTTTTAGTTATTATGACAATGATAAATACAAAAATAAAATCCCTGCAAGTCTTTAACTTCTGCCATCACATATATACTTACTAATACTTTAAAACGGGGCTAAAGAAGGTATAATATATTGCGTACACACTGCGTATGAGTAATATAAACAAAGTAGCAGCAAAGCAGCAGAAATGTAGAGCGTTCACTGTGGCCCGGTAAGATTTATGCAAATATTTGCCACACAACCATTGTAACTTCTGCATTTGCCCATGGTATTTTAACGCTCTGCACACACACACACACACACGCACACACGCACACACTCCGTAGAATAGACACACGGATTCCACAGCGAACATTTTCATTTTTCAGCCTAATAAAGAGGCAGGCGAAAAGTATGAAAACTGTTAGCCAAACCCAGCAGGACTCCAGGATACTGCAGAATGCGCATAAAGTGTGCTGTCTCCGGCCACAACTGCAGGCCATGTGCCTATGTGTATGTGTGTGTGCGTGTGGGAGGGTGCTGTGAGGCATCAAAGGCCGTTAGCATAAAACTTTATTATATGACAAGTAAGTACATATATTTGTATTCAGCTATGTAAGCTGAGCTCCAGTCTCGCTCCCCATTCCCCCCATTCCCTCCCTTTGGCCAGGCAAATAACGGCAATATCATGCCAAAAAGTTTAATAGCGCAAAACGCGTCAAGCCGAATTGGCTGGAAAACGTAAGAAAACTGACAGCAACACTCATCGCATATGAAGCGGAAAGTTTCATGCGGCAGTCAGAAGAGCGGAAACGTGAAATCGCAACGAAATCTCAATACTCTGCAGCGCAGGTTAAGGCTTTAAGCTACAAGTCTCTTAAAGCTCAAGATATAATAGATATATATTGATATACTAAATATACTAGTGCTTGTCATTCCATTCTTGTTGCCCAGCAACAGCTGTTGGGAAGTATTCCGCCTCGCTTTACTGGCTAATACGATTATTCCCTTATCTTGTTTCCCACTTATTGCAATATTACTCACTCAATTAGTGCAAATACAGAGTACAGAATACGGCAGCCGATAAGGGCATTCAGGCTTTTGTGTACGACACCTACACGACTCGACAATTGCGAAAACGTTACTTACTTTTAATTGCGCGCTCTGCGAGGGACACTTGGGTCACAGGGACGACAGCTGGCATATGTAGCGTGGCTCGAGATGAAAGCGAGAATGTCTGAGAGAGGAATGTTTGCCAGCTGGCGCGACTGGGGCAATTGACAAAGGCAAAATAAATTATCATCATTGTGACATTTTCATTTGTCAACGTAATTTGCTTTGAGTCACAAATTTTGCCCGCGCCTAAAAGCTCACTACACTTTGTGCACCTTTGAGAAGGCAAAAAAAGCAATTTGCCGTGGAATTTGCTTTGGCAGCTGATGGACGTACGAACGAGCGGAGCAGGACAGGGCAGGGCACGGCAGGGCAGGGCTTGGGTCACCAAGGTTTGAAAGGCAAACGCATGGAGCTGGCATTCCTTTGGGCCCAGTAATGTGCCCGAGCAGCCGACAGCCCGGCATATTGCTCTTATTATTGCTGTATGTATTTTTAATGTGGAAATATGATTTGATTTTTTACATTTATTTGTTTGCATTTGTCGCTCGCAATCTGCAATTTATTGAAGCTGCGCGCAGTGCTCAAAAAAAAATAAATACATATTCGCATGTCCCTTGATTCCCTTTGGGAAGCTTGCCGAGGCACATATATTGAACATAAATCAGACGACTTATGTGCGACATGCAAAAACAACTACAGCAAGTCTCCCTCTCTCCCTCTCTCTCTCTCTGAGCAAGTCTGCCAGCTCAGGTTGTGTGTTTATGTTGAGAGTGTGTGTGTGTGTGTTGCTGAAAATCCACTACATAATTTATTGACATGGCATTGAAGTGCTGCCCCAGCTCCATGCTCCATGGGCCACACGCTGTGTGCGCCATCCGCCGTGCGACAGGCTGCCAAATGTGTGTGGCTGGTCCGCCAGTTGGAATATTGTGCAATATTTGTGACTGTCTCGCTGCCGCCGCCATCATCTAACGTGCTGTCAAAGCAAATGCCTGTGGCGTACGTTTCATGCCTCACAGCGTTTAGCTGCAAGCAACGGACATTTCGTTGCATCCGCAAAGCGGTTTATTCAAATGAATTCTGAAATGACTCTGCAACTGACGGCGCAGCATATTGCACAGACAGCACCCCCGAGCCCAGCCAGGCCAGCAAGGGGCATGCAACATTGACTTGGGCTTGGGCTTCCTTGAGCACATTAAGAAGCAAATATTATTTATTGAAGCAACTCCCAGGAGGGGGCATTGAAATGGAGGCAAGAAGTCTATTTTAAAATGATCTCTTGCATGATAACCTTTTGATAAAGCTATCCAATTTGGTCGTAGTGTTGCAGAGTGCAGTGGCAACTTCTTCAATTGAAGGCAGTTTGAGCCGATTAAATATTATTTTATTTTATCATTATTAGTATTTTTATTCATTATTTGGACTAAAATTCACATTGAGTCTTAGCATTTTATTATTTTATTTTTTGAGTATTTTATTCATAATTACAGATAAATTTCACATTACATATTAGCATCTAATTATTTTATTTAATAAGTATTTTTTTTCTTTTTTAACATCTTGTTATTGTATTTCATTTTATTTTATAAGTATTTTTATTATTTTTTAAATCTTATTATTTTATTTTTTTTTATTGTATGAGTATTTTTATTTTTTTTTCTTAAACCTTATAGTTTTATTTTTTTTTATTTTATGAGTTTTTTTATTTTGTTTATTTAACAATTTTTTATTTCATTTTATTTTATTTTATTTTATGAGTATTGTTTTTTTAACATCTTATTATTTTAGTTAATAAGTAGTTTTATTTTTTTTTAATATCTTATTATTATTTTTTATTTTATGAATATTTTTATTCATTATTTTGACTTAATTTCACATTAAAACTTA
Source organism: Zaprionus ornatus (assembly GCA_018904035.1). Classification (NCBI taxonomy): domain Eukaryota; kingdom Metazoa; phylum Arthropoda; class Insecta; order Diptera; family Drosophilidae; genus Zaprionus; species Zaprionus ornatus. Next base: position 955,345 of record JAEIFZ010000200.1, read on the forward strand.
ACATCTTATTATTTTATTTTATTTTATAAGTATTTTTAATAACTTTTTAATTTATTTTATAAGTAGTTTTATTTTTCTTTTAATATCGTATTATTTTATTTTATTTTATAAGTATTTCTATTCAATATTTCGATTAAAATTCAAATTAAGTCCTAACATCTCATTATTTTTTTTAATGCTTCAATATTTGCAACTATTTAAAGCTTATATGGGATCTTTTGTAATTGAAATCTTCTCATTATTTCATTATTGCATTTCTTTATTCATAAAATTCTTCAGATTTATTTGCTACACAACAGCAACAATTATTATTTCATTATTATTTCATTATTAGGTCTCATGCACTGCATTCATTTATTTTAATTGTTGAAAGCTCATTTTTTACTTCTGAATACACCAACACACCCACCCACACACACACCCCCACACACGTTCCTCTGAAATATTAGAATAATTTTTTTAGCTTCCGCTTGAGTTGCCCCCTCACTTTCACCTTGTGCCCCTCTACCCCCTCCTGCATGCGAAGCGCTTTCTTATTTTCGTGTTTGCCAAATTGTTTCGTATATAATTTACACATGTAATGAAATTTCTGTGGTTAAAAAGAAAAGCAACAACAACAACGGGAATAGCAGAGGAAACTCATGAAATCTTTGTGGCTTTGCGTATAATTAAATTTTTGCATTGAGAACATGTTGCCGTATTTGAGGCCAGAGCGAGAGAGACAGAAAGGTGGAGAGAGGGTGGGGAGGGAGGGGACGGAGGTGGAGATCGAAAGAGAGCTGACCTTAGGCCAGCAGTAATGCGTTTTGATTAGAAAATCGTTTTAAAATTGTTGTCGTTGCCATTGTTGTGTTTATGGTTTTGTCTCTGTGTGTGCGCGTGTATATCTATGTGTGTTTGCTTGTGTGTGTGTGTGTGCACATGTGTGTTTGAGTGTTTGTTGTTTGCTTTTGTTTTCATTTGCGTCGCGCCAAATGTGGTCAGAAATTCAGTACGTTGCATGGCCCCACTGACCAAATCCCTATTTGCATGTGTGTTTGTAACAGGATTACACAGACACACACACTGACATACACACACTCACATATCTCACACACACACACACACACACACTCAAACAAGAGCAAATCCTTCTAGCCGAGAATTGCTTTTTGAATATGTGCAACATTGTTGCAGCTGCAACTCTTGTTATTAGTTTTATACCCTGGGCGTATACTTAAGCGTGGGCGTGGCAAGCTGCAGCGCTGCATGCCCTAAGGGTTTCCACTAATTTATATATATTTGTAGCAAGCGAAAAGTGTTGCCACAGCAAACGTAAAAGATTGAAACAGGGTATGGGCTAGTCAAACACTTGCCCCAGGCATGGATTTATTTGCTCGAGTCTTTTGTTGTTGCCACTCGCACACACAAATGTGGCGCCTAGAACCGAAATTGTTGCTTACTTTTTGCACACTTTGTCCTGTCATTTTTGCGGTCATCCTTGCTGATGTTGTTGTTGCTGTTTGTTGTTGCTGTTGTTGTTGTTGTTGTTGTCGTGCTGCTGCCCTAATGCAATTTGTCATTTTCAATTTTCGGGCTCCATGTCCTTTGTCTCAAATGGAATTTTTCAGGCATTTAGTCGTCATAAATAAGAGCAACATTTAAATATCGCACAGCCAGATCCGGCACCGATATTCTTGGCTTAATGCATGCATATATGCAAATTGTTTATACACAAGATCCATTTATATATTCCCTTTGCCTGCCCAGCTAATTGGAGCGCTTACTTGGGCCTTCAGCAGTCGCTTTCACACGATGCAGGCGCATAAAATGCAATTACTTTCAATATGCAATATGCAATATGCGCTTGCACTTAATGCAATTTAAACTGACCACGCCCCGCCCCCTCTCTCGCTCTCTGTCTGCCTGTCCAGTCTTGTTGCAACTGCAGCGTGGACTCTGCCTTCGGTTTTGGGTTTCGCTTGTCGTTGCCACTTAAGTTAAATACGTTTTTATGGCTTATACGCAGCACGAGCAGGAGCGTGGCGCGTGGGAAACAGAAATCCTTTTGTTATTTTTGCTGTTATTGTTGTGTAAAGCGCTTTTTGTTGCATACTTTTGTGCGTTGGGCGCTCAAGTTGTGGCTTTTCTCACATCCTTTTGTCACATGCTCCTCCTGCTGCTGCTGCTCCTTCGCCTTCTCCTGCTTGCGACTGCATAATTTTCTGAAAATATTCGCTGGGTTTTATTTTGCATGATTTACTCTGATTTTCCCCCTGCTTCCCTCCTGCTTACTCGCCCGCCTTCAGCCTGCTCTTCACTTCCAATGTCACACACTCATCTTCGCGCTTGTCTCTCAGCCTGTCGCTGTTTGTGTTGCTATCTGTGCGTGTGTGTGGGTGTGTGTGTGTGGGGGGAGTGTACGTACGCTAGCTGTTTTGCCCGCTTTTGTAGTTTTATCACACACTTGACCCATAAATCAAACATGTGTAAATGTTTTCACTTTATATGCACACTCATACATATCAAATATTTTCGCTGCCTTCTATGCATAGCGCATAAGGCATCAAGTAGAAATAGGGGCAAGAGCAGCACCAGCAGCAGCAGCAGCACAAGAGCAGAGCCCTCGAGCCGGAGAACCTTCCTCCTTCTTATTCGTGCGTGTAAATGAAGTAGAGAAGCGTGTAAAATATGCCACAAATAGCACTCGCTGACTGCCTTGCAACACATTCCATATAGTCGTTGCGTCATTTTACTCTCACATCGCACATCTCTCCTCTTGTTTTTCCTATTATATTCCGTTTCTCTTCTTTTTTTGGCTGCTTGCCAATCCCGTTTGACGAGTGCCTGACACTTTGGCGGGGCTTGTCATTCTATTTTGTGTGAATTTTATTGGCTTAACCCGCTGAGACCACAGTGCGGCCGAATGTGCCACGAAATTCCCAAAGAAATTCAGTAAATGTTTGCAACAATTTACTGTGCAACTGTTAAAGTTCCACAACAACTTTAAATGGAATTAAATTAAGCTTCCTTTACACAGAAAGCATATGGCATGCAAGGAATTATATATGCTCAGCAACTGTCAATTAAGTTTACCATAGCAACCTCAGCATATTAAATAAACTGTTTAAAATAATTGCTGCACTGACACGCCAGTCAGTGAGTATGTCCGAAGTATTTGCCCATCTGCTTAGGCCACACGGAGCCGCAGTTGTTGCTCCGTTTCGATTAGCAGACAAATTGGAATTAAACTATCTATTTGCATATCATTATTTATGCTGACATCGAGTATACGTACGAGTATTTGCAGCCATTTGCAGTAGTTATCAATAGTTATTTCGATTGTTTCATTTATTATTAAATATTGTCCTAATTCTTCGCATCTCGCCATCAATTTGTCTGCCCGAATTAAGTACATCAATAGATGATGTGATGCGATGTGTTCTGTTCAATTTGGCAACTTAATTAAACATATCATACAAGTTAAATAGCTTAAAGGTATTACACAGCATTTATACCTGCAGTTTTGCCTGTGGAATTTGAGTTTTATATAGAGAAAATAGCTTGAAAGGCGACGCACAATTGCCGAAACTAAACCCCTTACTAAGGCATGTCTGTGCAACACCTCGTTCAACTCGTGCCACGCCTGGCATAGCTCAGTATGCTGGCACTCTAAAAATCTGCTCGAGCACGTTTATGTCATATTCATTTTAGCAGACGTTGTAGTTGCCGGCACTAAAAGTTATGAGCACTCCGCCTGATGACCTCCGGTGGGGTTTACTTTCAGTTGGAGGCGGGGAGCAAGCAATAGATGTGCAGGCGGGCAGGCAAGGGGGGGGGGTGAGGCGAGAGACAGATGCGAGTTCTCTGGTTTCAACTTTTTCCATTTTACGCTTGAAAGCCTTTTAAAATGTAATTTTTGCCTAATTAGCAACAAACAAAGCAGGCATCCCGCTGTCTGCTCGTCTCTGCTGTCTGCATCCGGTCTATCCCACTCGCTGGCACACCCCTCCCCCTCTCTCTCATTCTCTTTATTTTTCTCTCTCTCTGTTCGTCCAAATCTAATTTGCGCCTTAACTGCTGAGGCCAAGGCTAAGAAAGCTGAGCCAATGCAGAAGAACGCAGAGCTCTCTCTCTCGCTCTGCGTGGCTACTGTACGACCTTGAATAGAAAAGCCTTAAGTGGTCTTAACTTGAGGCATTAGCTGCGACAGAGTGCTGGCACTCCCTAAGCCACCTAGGGTGATATATCAGCAGCTTGTCTACCCTTGCTCCAGACACGCTGCGTGTGTCCATAATCCTTTGAGGCGTATCTCGCATGCGTAGCCATAGCAGCGAGCAACGGACGAGAACTTCACATTCGCACGTAAACAACGTATTGAGAAGAGGCGGCACCTACGCTCCCCCCTCTCCCCCTTCCTGCACTCTCTCTCTGCTGCCCTTCTTCTATTGGCAAACCCAACTGGCTGCTAATCCTCGTGCAGCTTGCGGGGCCATGCCCTCTGGCTACGCTGGTGCTATGTTAAATAAAAGTAAACATTTCTTTCCGCGTGACTAAATACCTTTCACTTGCTGTCAGAGCTGCCACGCCCACCACTTGCCCGCTTTCCCTCTTCTTTCCTTTTTACTCATATTAATCGCGTGTCGAGTTTCATGCGTTCGTAATATCAAATAGAGTTTTAGTCGCTCATGTTTTGTTTTATTTCTATTTCACTTTTTTCCCTTCTTTGTCTCCGTCTCTCTATCCCCCTCTCTCTCTTTCTCTCTCTCTGTCTGCCTGGTGAGCTAATTAAAAATTATAATTAATTGCATTTGTTGTGCGCACAAGTTGACTGCGTATGTGTGTGTGTGTGTGTGTCTTACGGGTGTGTCCCAGCATATCTTGGGAAATTCATCTAAGTTCTTGCCATTTGCTACGCTGCTCCTTCCGTTTCATTCCGGCAGGAGCAGCACATTAAGCTTATTAAATTCACAGAAAACCAGAACCAGAACGAAAACACAAACAAAATTAAACGATATACTCGCACACACACACACACACTCACACGCACACACACATGTGCATTAAGTTATTAAGAAGCATGAAGAAGAAGTCGCTGTGTATTCTCTGCCATAAGCCGAGATGTTAAGCGGCGATTAGTCGATGCCAAACGTGATGCTAAGTGCTTATTAAAAATCATAATTTAAACGCCAAACTGCCCGACTGACTGACACCTGACTGTCTGCCTGCCCTGTAAATAGGCCCACGCGACCAATTCGACCAATTCGACCAATTCGACCAATTCGTACTGAGCTTGGCCATAAATATCCATAAATTGTTACGCTGTGTGTTTGTTGCATAATTCATTTCACCTGCCACCATATAGAGTGGGCCAGCAAATGTTTTCGTAATTAATACAAGAGCCAGAAAGAAAGAGAGAGAGAAAGAGAGAGAGAGGGAGGCAGGCAGGCAGATAGCGCAAGGCAGAGGCGACGCTGACAACAAATTAATATAAGAGAATTGATGATGAAAGTTGATAACAGCACGACCCAGTGCCATCATATATCTCTATGCGATATATATCAAACTTAATAGCATTAGTTGTTGGTGTGGGAATCTGCCGGAGATCTGTTCAAGGCTAATGAGTTGAGCCGTTAAATTGAATTGAGTTCAGCAGTGAACAGTTTTTTTAGGGTCTCCCGCTCTTTTTTCTAGCGTTTTAAAACCCTCTTTAATCCCTTAAGCAAATTAATGTATTGTTCTTTGGCAGTAAATGTAATAATAAAAAGCAAAGACTGAGCGTTATACTCGACTAGCACATACCCTGCTAGGCAATTTTATATGCTAGCAGGCTGCACTCTCCCACTGGCCTGTTATACCCCTTGGTGCTGTTCCCTTCAATATACACTGTCAGCATTTCATATAAAATACCTTACACACACACAGACACACACACACAGGCATGTGTATGGAAAAAATGCATATAATTTCGCATTGATTTATGCTGGGTAAGTTTGCTGATCAATGGCAAATAATAAATTAAATTACTTTAATTGCGCATTACTCGGACAGCTGCGGCATTAATGAGGCCCATAAAACATGAGCTACGATTTACAATTGCAATGCAAATTGAATGACGGCTGCCAGTGACAGTTGTTGTTGTTGTTGTTCTCGCGCTACTCCTTGTGCTTGTTGTTGTTGTTGTTGCAAACTTTAGGACTACCTTAAATGGTTTTTGCACCTTTCCATGCGGCGCAGCCACAAATCAATTAATTTCCTTTTATTATTATTATTATTTGGTATTATTATTGAAGCGGCAAAAACTGCCGACAAGGCACTGCCTGCTGCTGCTGCTGCTGCTGTTGTTGTTGTTGTTGCTTTGCCATCATTATGATGAAGATGCTGATGATGATTATCATTGTGTGGGTCGTGCAGGAAAGTGCTTACAAGGCTCTTTCGGTTGCCGCGCGGCGTGTTAATTATTTCCGCTGAGGCTGTAAGTTTTATTTATTGTATTATGCGTGAAGTGTTTTGCCGCCGAAAGAGTGCAAAGAGGAAGCACAGAGAAAGACAGACAGTGGAAGAGGGGGTGGGGAGAACTGACAGTGTAGATGTTGCCATGAAATATGCATACACTTTGCCTTGAATTTTGGCATAAATTGTGTTTAATTGAAATGAACATTTCGCACTGTTCTACGAATTTCTAGCGCTGCAGACAGCAATATATATATATATTTTGTATATATAGTATGCTGAACACTTCATGTTACTCTTGTCGGTGGCGTATGAATTAATTAATGAAGCAGCAGCGTGAGGCAAGAGGCTTTTCCGATTCCCGGAAAATCAATACAAGCAGCGGCATTGTCAATCCGCCTTTTCTTATTCAAATTTAAATTTGAAATATATTTGTTAATAAATCAAAGAGGGAGGGGGAGGGTAGGGAAGAAGCTGCTTCGGCAGCTGTTGACTGATTGATGTGCTTATAATTTACATGGCCAGGACTTCTGCCACGCCTGGAGCGAAGCAAAAGAAGTGAAAAGAAAAGAAGAAAAACTGTAGTTGGCAACTCTGGTTTGATGCGCGGCAACTAATTGACAATGATCGACAGATGCCATTTGGAGTGCTGCCTTCAAATAATTTATGGCCACGCCCCCGGGGTGGGGTTGGAGGTGGGGGTTACGCACGGGTCGCTGCTGCTGCTGAGGCTGCTGCTGCTGTCGGAGGAATCATTTATTCATTCATTAATTTTTGTTTGTTTTATGTTAATTTATTTATTGCTGACTGCCCCTGGCCACCTGGCGAGCTAATTACCCACGCTGCCTGCCCGCCGCGTGTGGGCATAAATTGCCAGTAAGGCTTAAAAGAGTGAGAGAGAGAGAAGCTGGCGAGAGCGAGCAAGAGAAATTAGCTGATATTCGTTTGTGACATTTGACATGTTGCCTTCCGATTGGCGCACGCGACGGCATCGCATTGTTTTAATATCGCACATATTTTCTGTTAATTTGCTTAATTATGCCAGACGAGCACTCGCAGCGCACTCGCACTCGCACTCGCATTTACAATCACAATCGCCATCATATTCGTCAGGCATTCGAATTTATTCACCTTGCAGAATTGAATGTTCGCGGAGTTATCACTTCAGCCAAAAGGCTTTTTGGCAGTTTTCATTTCGCTTTTTTCTGCGTGTGCTTGTGTGTGTGCGTGTGTGTGTTTGTGTATTTTAATTAAAACACGTACCATGAGGGGGGCGTGGCAACATGCATGCAGCAATTAAAGCCAAATAATGGCAACCGGCAACGCATACGAAATGGAAATGAATGGCGCGCAAAAGGTTAACAAGACGACGACGACCACGACGACGACGACGACGGCAACAATGGCCCCTGGCGATGGCATTGCGTATACGCCTTGTGGTGCCCGCGTGCGTTTGTACATTCCTTTTTTTTACCATTACTTTCTACTTCTGCAGTGACGCTGCTGCTGCCACTGCTGCTGCCTGCTGCTGCTGTTGCTGCTGCTCTTGTCGTTGTCCTTTTCTGGCAGCTGCTGCTGCTGCTGTTGTTGTTGTTATTGTTTTTTGCACGGCTGGTCACGCGCGCAAAGGTCGCAGCATGTGCTGCACGAAGGGAGCGCAAAAAATTGTTGCGCAATTGCTTCGACAGTTGCATGAATATTTGCAAGTTCCCCAGAGGGAGGGCGTGGCGCAGAGCTCTTCAAGACAATTTACTTGTGCTTTGGCAGGTAGCGCCAGTTCTTTTTGGCAATCAGAGAGACAGAAAGGGGGGTAGGAGGGTAGCGTCACTCAACCTTGCTTAATTATGCTAATTTATGCAAACAATCAGTGCGCAATAGGCAGACAAGTGACAATGAGTGCGAGAGAGAGAGGGAGAGAGAGAGAGAGTGCTTGCCTGAGGCGCAGATAAGACACACACACACACGCTAAACAATTGAGTCGAGGCAAGACAAAAAGATACAAGATACATTCAAGCAGGCACACACAGATACAATTGAGAACATTGTTTTACAACTGCAGACAAAGGCAACAAATTTAACTTCTCTCCTGCGTGTGTGTGTGTGTGTGTGTACACGCTGCGTATGTGTGTTAAGTGACTTGTTTTACAACGACAATGATAACACACACACTCTCACTCACTCGCACATGTATTCAAACAAACATCTTGATAAAACAGCCGACAGCTCAGAATGTCAAACTGCTGTTGTTGCGCTTTGTTATTGTTATTGTTGTTGCTATTGTTGCTGATACTGTTGTTGCTATTGTTGCAGTTATTGTTGCTGTTACTCTTGTTGGTTGTGTTGTTGTTGTTGTTAGTACATGTGCTTGTTATTGTTTTAGAGCTCGCTATCTGCCTCTGTCTGCTGCGGATTGTCAGACATTTTGTAATTGAAATTTTGTTGCAGCCTACTTTCGGGCGCTGATTAGAATGTGCAACAAGCCAAGCACAGCACTCCCTTCCCTTCCCTCCCCTTCCCCCTCCACCTCTCTACAGACATTCACCGCACACCGCAGTTCACATTCCACATACGCCAAGTGAGCACTTAAAGAAATTAAACTAACTATTTTACGCTCAACTGCGTGTGTCTGGCCTTTCTCTGTGCGAGTGTGTGTGTGTGTGTGTGCTAAAATGGCATTTTAGAAATTAAAAAATATGTTGAAGCATGACATTGGCTTCATTACGTCAACACACAAACGCACAAGCAAACGGGCAAACACTGTGCAACAAAAATGCGATTTTTCTATGGCCACAAATAAATTTGTGGCAGCAAAAGAGAGACAATAAATAACACAATCCAACAGAATTGCAGCTTATCAGTGTGCAGAGCACACTCGTTAGCCACTTTGTTTTCATTATTTATTTTGCTGGATAGTTTAGATTTATATGGCACAGTGCTACATCATGTTGTTGCCTTGCCTGCTCTGATTTTGAGCATAAAAACACGCTGCAGCAGAGACAGCAGCAACAACTTGTTGCCCGGCAGGCAGGCAGAAGAGAGGGGGAGGAGAGGAGGAGAGGGCGTTTGCCTTGTCTGTTTATTTTGAACTCAAGGTTAACGTAGCGCATATTAAAGTGCAAATTTGTTTTATTCGCCAGCGCAGGTTGCATGAAAAATGAATGAAGTCGACACTCTAACTGAAGCTGAAGCCACAGACGGTCTGTCTGTTCGTCTGTCTCTCTGTCTGTCAGTTCGTCTGTCTCTCTGTTCGTCTGCCTGACTGGCAGCATCACTTCAGTTTTGCTTGGGGATTGGCAGAGCGAAAATTTCATTGAACCTAATCAGTTTTCTGGCCAACAAGTTGGGCGCACGTGGCAAGCATATAAGGGGCATGGCCAAGCCACTAATCCCATAAATAATGCAAGGGCTAAAGAAGCCGCACTGCTTGGCCAGACACTATGGGACTCACAGGGCTTAGTCGGGGCCTTGCTCTTGTTCTTGGGCTCTCCGAGATATGGCCAATCATTTCAAGGACATAAATTCACGCAAATGTTTCAATCAATTTTGTGCGGCTCGGCTCAATACAAATTCAATTTGACCCACAAATTGCTGGCGTAGCCCGAAAACGAGAAGTCCCTTTTGCTCGTTGCGATTTCGTCATGTTGTTATTGAGCCATCTTTATGCGATTACACAAGCAACAACAACAACTAGAGCAACAACAGCAGTGGGGAAGTCGGAATGGACACACACAAAGGGCCGAGAAGGAACCTAGCGAGCAACGAGCGTCGCACTAAAAGGGACAGCGCACCGGAAATATCTAACGATTGAATGGAGCGGATGCCTCTGCCCCCCCCTTGGGCGGTCGCGAGGGCAAGCCAGGGGCATGAACTGGCAGCCCTGATGCAAACGGTAATAAATGACATGAAAGCAGAAAAAGGAAAATTCCTTTTGAGGCGACAGCGACAGCAACAGCGACAGCGACAAAGCGATAGGCAACTGCATGAGGCACTCACATTGCGAACCAAAAAGCGCTTACCGAATGCAAATAAGGTGACGCCTCCTTCGGTTGGCCACGCCCCCTGTTGCCACACACAACATGTGCGCCGCAGTTGCTCATTAAAAACTGACTAAATTGAGTTGTAAGCCGGGGAAAAACATTCGAAAAGTAACTGCCTGCAAATGCGCTTAGTTGCTGAAGAAGATGGTGCAGGAGGAGGAGGAGGAGGAGCTGAAGGAGCTGCAGCAGAAGGGAGCAGTTCCGCAATGGCTGCCACTTGCAAATGCCTGGCCGGGATTTATAATGTTGTCCTCGACATCGTCCTCGACTCGACGCGACGCGACTCGACTCGTTCGCAGGCAGAGGCGCCTGCGACAACGACAACGACAGCGACAGCAGCAACGACAGCAGCAACAACGACAACGACAGCAGCGACCCTCGAGTCGTTAAGTGCACGCGTTAACCTCGTTTTTGGGTTTTGCTGCGGCAATAAAAGAAAGTCCTGCCCGAGAGTGCAAGAGTTGCAATGAAGTCGTAATCGTAACTTAGCCAAACGCCTCAAAGTAGTTCACTTTCGCTACTTGAGAATCACACTATCCCCAAAGGGGAGGGGGGGTGATGGGTTAGCAGTAGACAGAAAAGAGCGCAAGACATGAGTTTTAATTGCAAAAGATTCTTTCAGTTTTGTACCTTTTATTTTAATTGCAAAATCAGAGAAATACCTGACGAGAGCCTTCTGGAATTCCTTTACTTTAACTCGCAACAATTTGCCACAATTTGCCTGTGGCACCACAACACAATCTACTCGCGCGCCTATTGCTCAAAAAACTTTCAGCTGTACATGCCACGTCGAGTGGCATAAAATTTATTGAGGCAACGCGCATTGCATAAACAATGGAGCCAACAGATAAGGGGCGTGCCATGGGCTAAATATAGACACAGTCGACATCGTTGCGGCAAGTTCTATACCCTGTAGAGTGAAGTGAGCTCAGTGTATGCTCAGTCTGGCAGAAGTAGTGAAAATGAAAGCTCGTTACATGCATATAGGGTATCTTTAAGTTGTCCAAGCTGCGTCTGCAACTTGTATCTGGTGGAGCAGCCCCCGTGACTGCGGCCAGAATGGAAAATGCAACATTAGCCGGCAGCGATTTTCACTCTTTTGTCTGCGGGTCTCAGTTTGGGGGGGAGTGAGGCAAAGAGGCGCACATAGACACTGCCCCGCCATTGTCTATGTGTGTCAGACAGATGCAACAATGGCCGTGAGTTGTCTTGTCCTCTATCTCCGCTTTCCCCCCTCCCCTCTCCACCCACCCTGCCTGTGCATATGCATTCTATTAGCCGCGTCTGCAGCCTCCAATTGCAGCTGAGCTTGGGCTTTTATGGCGAATCCTTTGTTTATTGTTTTCTCTATTATGTGCATTGTTTTATCGAGTTCTGTAAAGGTGATGATAATACCTTCAGTTAGTTAGGCATATCATTTCAATTCGCTTCCATTGAGGCAACAAATCCGATGCTGTTTGCCTCAAAAAGTCATTAAAAATATAATGACTGCCAGCTAAATGAACTTATATTAATCCCATTCTGTTTATATTGCAGGCTAAATGAGCAATAACTTGACAAAGCCAGAGCCAAGAATTCAATTTTGAGTTCTCTTCTCTCTCTCTCTTTCATGTCTTTGCATTTGAGTTTATTGTTTTATTAGCCGAGAGCAATAAAACGAAAGACAATAAGAGTTATGATGAGGCTCAATGCTAAATTAATCAGTGGAAATATAAACACTGTCTGCTTACTCTTCCTTCTCTTCTACTTTTTATAACCTTCGACCATTGAAAATGGTCAAAAAAGGGTATACTAACTTTGTGCAACTGTATGTAACAGACAGAAGGAGGCGCGGTAGACCCCACAAAGTTTTGTATATATATTCTTGCTCAGGAGCACTAGCCGAGTCGATGGAGCTATGTCCGTCTGTCTGCATGAACGCGCCGATCTCAGCTATTACTAAAGCTAGGGACACCAAATTTAGCATGAAGATTCCTGTATACATACGCAGGTTAAGTTTATTTTCTATTTGGAATAATACGCCTACTGCCCCCACAAACCGTATCGAAATTGATGCAAGGTGGTAGCGTACTGCAGTGCAATGATTAATTTGTAGCTTGCGATTAGTATCATACAATTAGATACTTTTTATAGCAACATCCGTCGAAGGGTATCCCACTGTCGCGTGCCGCTCGACTGTTGCTCTCGTTTCTCTTCTTTTTGTTTCCATTTGCCAATAAACAAATGAAAAATTCATCTCTACGTAATCTTCTTTTGGGGCTAACCATCTATAAAGCTCGCGCAACTACTCACTTATCGTAATCATCTCAACAACGAGTAATTTCATAGCAATTTCACCAGCAAGAGAGAGAGAGAAAGAGAGAGAGAGAGAAAGGGAGCAACCCAAGCCATCGCTCATTTGGTCTACGCTTTATCACACTTCATTCGCCCTGCTCATTTTCCACAGCATCTTTTCTACTTAATGACGGTACAGTAGCAGGCAACTGACCAGGCACGGACTGGGTATGGGGTTTCTTTTAGGTTAGGACTACGTTCTCGCTTTCTATTAAGTCTGTCTGGCAGCTGCTCATAAATTCGAGCTGGAAACGCTTACAATATGAATTGATTACAGTTACCTTTGCTTGCAGCTCGGCAGGAGGGTCATGCAATATCAATAACTATGTAACACACACACACACACACATACATACATACAGGTAAACTAACACGAACTGTAACCACATGCTGGCAATTTTTCATTTCGATTTCTCAAATTTACAGCAAAGCTGCTTTTCAAGCTATTTTCTATTTTCAATTTTTTGTGATTTTTTCTAAAGCATCAACTGTGTGCGAGTGTGTCTGCCTGTGTGTGTGTGTGTATGGGTGTGTGTGTGTGCTTATGTTTATATGTATGTATATATTTTTCCAGCATCATCAGAACTTAGTAAATTAAAATGGTCAGCGGGGCGTTTTGAGTTTTTGTTTCACAAGCATTTACGAGTATTTTCAATTTGCGTGGCAAGCTTTTAGGCGCGCACGTTCCACGCTGCCACAAACCCAACCCCCATCGATCCCCCCCCTTCCTCACTACACCCTCTTCTATCTATATTCGAGCCTGTGCATGTATGCGTGCGTAAAGCATTTAGTTTAGTTTTTGTTAAGCCACAATTTCGAACTGGAATTCGTAATGGGTTGAGGGGGCGACGGGGGGAGCATAGATTGAAACCGTTTGTAACGTGCATTTGTTTGCCTGTGTTTGTGTTTGGAATATTGATTAAATTGAAAGGGCAGGCCACGCTCTACACTCACTCAAATGTTCAGCAATTGCAAGCTTGCATTAAGCGCTGATTGTACAAATAAAAACTTAAACAATTGCGCCCATTGTTTGATACCCCTACCCCCCCCCCGACGGGGGCAATCTACTGCGACACGTGTACGCCATGAACTGTGCTGGCAATGCCCAAAGTGCGTGCAATTTATCTCAATTTGTTGTTGTTGTTGTGCTTTCTTTTTTTTCGGATCCGTGTATAATTAAGCGTTAGAATGTGCAGAGTTTAAAGCCCCGACGCGTTGATGAAAGGAGTGAAACATTAGCTAAATCATCTGTTAAACCGTTGGCTTTGGGGTCGCCGAGAGAGAGAGAGAGAGAGAGAGAGTCCCTCACTGCCTCCCTCGACTGTTAGTCTCAACTCCCCGTTGCCTCATTCTCGCCTGCGGGCACTCCCCAGTTGAGTCGCTTTGAGGCGGCCGCGTGCCTCGTTTGTGCTCATCCTGACGCTTAGCCAGGCTTTCAGCAGCAGCAGCCAAGCCGCCAAGGAAGTTGTTTGTTAAACTCAGACGCTGCCTGCCGCCCTTGGCGTCTCCCTCTCACTCTTTCGCCTCTCTCTCTCTCTGTGCCTGCTCTCACGAGCGCTCCATTAAAAATGCATTTATCATTTGGCATTTGAAAAGCTTCCTTCCTGTTGGCGAAGCGACTGACACCTCAGACCAGCAGCAGCAGCAGCACAGCACAGTGCATAGTCCCAGTCTCCGCCATCTCACTCGCTCATTCAATCTAAAATGCCACAGCGTTTTAAACAGCTTTTCCTCTCACTCTAGCTCCCTCTTTCTTCCTCTCTCTCCCTCTCTCCCTTTCAACTTGTTGTATGCAGCGCAAATTGTATTTGTTTTCTGCCGAAAAACTTTACAACTGAGCTAAGAAATATGCGCAAATTTAGTTTGCAAAAGTGAAACTAACACACAGTCATATATGTGTGTGTGTGTGTGTGTGTTGTGTGCACTTGAGTTGAGCGCAACTTGGGCATGTTTAAGCGTTAAACTGTTACTTCCACATGCGCGCGCACTTAGCCAATGCAGGAAGAGACCGACTCCAGCTGGCCATCAATGCAGCTTTAACCAAGAGCCGAGACAAAGGCGAAAGGTTTCCCCCAAAGTGTTCATAAAATGCTCGAAGCCATAGACGAGCCCAGCTGCTGAGCCTGAGCTTGCCCCACACCTGAAGTAGGTCAGCGAAACACACACACACACACAGCACACACACACACAGAGCAATTGGTGGCGCATTGTAAATTCCGGCTGGCGTCAGGTAAAAGTTATGTCCATGTGTTGGTGAGCTGTACATGTCCTGTAGCCGCAATGCAGCGCCTGCATAAATTTCATTAGATTTTAGCTCTGGGCTGCCTCCCCTCCTCCCCTCTCTCCCTCCTCTCTTTATATGCCACTGCCATTGTTTTGTTGCATCGAATTTTATGTCGCATCAATTGGCTTTCAATGCGGCGCACATAGAATGAATGAGCAGGGGGGCAGGGGCAGGGGCAGTGGCAGGCAGGAGGGAAGCTGGGCCACACACTCTCGCAAATGTCTTCCTAATGAAGTCATAAAGAGGCGTCGACAACTGGAAGCCTGCCTGTCCCTGTCCCTGTCCCTGTCCGTGTCCCTGTCCGTGTGTGTGGCCATTAAACGCACCTTGAGCCGCAGTCAATGCGCCTAGAAGTATGCTAATAAACGTAAACCGTGCCGCCATAATGGATCCGCTCATAAAAAGCGACAGCGAGAGTGATAGACTACGCAATGCCCTGCCAGGCACAACTGGGCAGCAGTTGTTGCTGCAGGCTCAACTGACAGGCTCATTAATCGCACGCTTTAAAGTATCGAGTATCGATACATTTGCCGCCATTAGCAGCCCAATTAGGCGTCTTACTTATTGATACAGCACCTGCTTGGCTCCGCTAATCAGCAATATAAATGTTCTATGGACTCCAAGGAGCCTGCTCCATTACATTTTATACACTCTTCGATACGCCGCCGCCGCCTCCTTGCCGCCCCCGGCTGTAGACCATAAAAAGCAAATGCGGCCAAGTGGCCTGGGAAAAAGCATTTGCTCGCCTCGACGGCAACTTTACGTATTACATACGTATACGTTATGTTGAGTGTCTGTGTGTGTCTTGTGTGTGTGGGTGGGTCAAAGGGCGCAGGCAAAGGGAAAACCGCGAACCGCTTTGAGCATACTTTTGCAGCAGGCAGCAGGCTTACACATACGTGACGTGCTGCTTAACAATGATAATGAAGTTGCCAGCGAAGCAAAGAAAGAGGAGAAGTTGGAGGAGAAGGAGGAGAAGGAGAAGGAGGGAAGGGACGTGCCCTGCTGGGCGACGAACAGCGTTGTGGCTTAGGGTTGACAGACAGACGTTTTCTAATGCTCGCACAACGCACAACTCTTGTCTGTCTGCCACGCCCCCCTTTGCTCAGACACTCAGCCCCGGCAGACAAAAGTGCATTCTAAAGCGCTGCACGCTAATGCACCATTATCAGAAGCTGCCCTACAAGACTCGTAAATCTTCACTTGCATCTGACTGCGAGGCTTTAATAGATATTTATGTGTGCGTGTGAGTGTGCGTGTGCGTCTGTAGATGAGTGTGTTGATGTGTTCTCTGTGTGTATGCGTGCGTGTGTGTGTTTGCAGTTGGTCATAAATTTTGATAAATTGTTCAACTATTTGGCGGGTAACAAACTAAAAGCTTTAACTTGAGGCGTTTAGGCAAACAACAGCAAAACGCAGTGAAACCTAAACCAAAGCCAAACAAAATGTGGCAGCAACAAACAGTGGCAACAACTGGGAGCACAACAAAAACAAACAATTTGCCATGTATCGCAGCCAAAGGCAGCAAACTATAAAAAGCAAAGCCTCAAATGACAGCGTGGAATTTCTATTCTATTTTTGTTGGCACCGCAGCTGGAACTGTGTATAAAGCAGGGTATAGTATAGAGTATACATAAACTACTGCCTTGCGCTACAGCGTATCTGCTAGTCGCACATGCTCCGCATTTGCATATGCACTTTCTCGACCATTTCGGCGCTGCAGGAAACCTTAAAAACGAGCGACGCTTCAAATTTATGTGCTGCGGAAATGGCGACTTTTAGTTTTCCCAGGTGTTGAAAAGAGCCAAAGCGGAGATGAGAGCGACTAAGAGGGAGAGAGTGGGAGAGAGAGAGTGGAAGAAAGAGAGAGAGAACGAGTGGGAAGTGGAGTCGAAGCAAGCATGTTACATGCAATCTGACTGCGCGCAGCTAAAGGCGATTTAAAAGTCACGACTCGCGTTGATTCAACTCGATTTCGTTTTTTGTTTCGATTTTCCTCGCAGCTAATCACACACTTAGCTCCCCCCCCCTCCTCCACCACCCCTGCGCGTGCTTTTCAATCAACTGAAGTCGCACAACATAATCGAATTGAATCGAGGCGAAGCGAATGGAAATGCAATCGCAGAGCTAAGCGGATTGCGCCTTAATGGATTTATTAATCAAGTCAATAAAGAGCGAATCAAGTGCAGCTAAATGCAGACGTCCCTCGCTTCACTGGTCCACATATAATACGCTGGCTCAGTATCAATTAACTGACAGACATTCAGCTACAGTTACCCCACTCATAAAAAAGCTTAATGTTTGCCTTTGACACTCCCCAGAGGGGGGCGGAGGAGAAAACATGTGTTCAGCTCTGTCGTCGACTCGACTCTGCTTGACTGCAGTAAAATGTTAAGCCACGTTGAAGCTTCGCAAACACTGCGCTGGGGACAGCTTTGTGGCAAGCACAATACGTTAACAATAAATAATAATTTTAGCTGACATCAATTTGATAGTGCCAGCTGCGGGAATTAAGCAGCCATAAACTGCTGAGTGAGTTCGGAATCAAATATAAGAATTATTGTTATGTTATTATATATAATATAAATTGCATGTGTCGTAGAATAGGTCAATCTTGACCATTGCACGTACAGTTCAGCGGCGAGAGAAAGAGAGCGAAAGAAAGACACTCAGCTGCTGAGTAAGGTCTGATCATAAGGCGCTGACTGATGAGGAAAAGAAGGATGGCGATATATGTGAGATATATAGTATTGCGCAATTGTGAAATAGGTCACCTCCGACACATATATATTGCTGGCATATTTATATATTATTATTGTACTATGTTGCATGCAACAAATTAAAGTTTTCAAAGTGCACTTTTTACAGCCATTTTCCAGCTAAATCCCACTCAATTTGGCAAGCGTCTTCCGCAACGGCAGCGGCAACTGCTTTTGTCCAGGTAATTGCTTTGGCACATAACAGCATCAATAACCGGTTTCCTGCCTGTTAGTTATGCCAAGCCCACGTTGAAGGCAGCAAGTGCAGGGGGAAGGGGAGGGACATCAACGCACCCCCCACAGGCGCCGCAGGGCGTTGCAGTGCACAGGAAATTGGCAGAAATTCCATTTTGATGCGGCACCATTTGAATTTTGCCTGCATAATCATTTTAAATTTTACAAAGAGAGAGAGAGAGAGAGAGGGAGACAAAGAGAGAAAGAGAGAGAGAGGGAGAGAGAGAGAGAGTGTGCCTGAGCAAGATAGCACTACACAGTGGGATATGAAGTTGATATTTAAGAGCCTGCTTTATTTGCTGCTAGATAGGGTATTAGTTAGGTATAGGGTATTTGTATAGCTGCATATGGCAGAGCAATGAGGCCGCTCAGGCGAAGATTTCCTTCTTGGAGCACAGGCCACGGTACTGCAGATGCATGCCGGTGTGGCAGCCCACGGCGCGCATGTGATAGATCGGTTTGCCGCACACAAAGTCCTCGGCATAGTTGCAGGTCAGCTTGAAGTAGGTTATCTCCTTCACCGCATAACGGGAGGCAGCGCAGCCGACATGCGTGTTATTCTCCACGGCCATGACCGCAAAGTGGCGGAAGGGTCTACGGAGGGAGCAAAGGAGGAGAAGAAGTGAGAGAGGACTGCAAGGCTAGATTAGCCTGGCTTCGGGCCACTTACTGCTTCTGTGTGGGCTTCTTGAGCGAGCAGGGATAGTGCTGGACATCCGTTGTGGTCATCAGATTGCTGCTGTTGTCGGTGGGCTCAGACCACCAAGTGCGACCGGCAATTGTGAGCAGCTGGGGATACATTTTCTCCAGCAGCTCCTGCTCCACCAGACGCGTCATGTTGAACAGCTATGGGAGACATGGGGAGCAGCACGCTATGATCGGGTTGGCCTTGCCACACGCTTTCTACTCACAATAATGTTCTGGCCGGAATGCTTAAAGTTGGCCGTGTTGCGGCAATCATCGTACTTGGGCTGGCACAAGCGTGCATTGTAGCTGGCCAATGTTGCAAGCTCCTCGCTCCACTGCATCACCACCAAGCGAGCGGCACGTGGCAGTGTCATGTTGCGACCAAGGGCCAAGCGCTGACGTGGCTCGTTGTGCGCCTTGAGTATGACATCCACATAGCTGGTCAGATTGACGAACTGTTGACTCTCATTGCTGCAGGGTTTCTGATAATCCTGCGAACACAAGCCAATCAATCGAAAGAAGATCTTACAATGCACGCTGCAGCAACAGTCTTACATTGGGAAACTTCTCGCAGGCAATATGACGCTTGCCTCGGGCACACAGACTCGGATCGCAGTACATGTTATGGGGTCCTGTTGGCGGCGCCTCCTGTGTGAAGGCGTACAGCACGCACAGCAGAAGAGTGAACACAAGCGACACATGCATTTTCGAGGCAACAAACAACTACTTCGAAGTACCGCAACTGTCGCGTTATATAGTCCAAGCTGCAAGCGAAGCGTGAATCAGGAATTGCCTCAAAGCAGTTGACAATTGGTTTCCAGAGAGAGACTGCCATAAAGGCAACTGTTTTCAATGTTTTCAAGTGTTGAATAAGCAAAGCAGCGATAAGTGCACGAGGCAATTAAATAGGTAAACAAGTGTAGAGTACATAGAGATTTATTCAATAGGTTGTCGGGAACTTGAAGAATTGATGAGGCTAATTGCATTACTGCATGTTGAGATTTGCGCGCTGGTTAGCTGAGAATTCAAAGAACTTATGTGGCTAATTAAATTGCAATTATGCCAAATATAGCTTGATTAGCCACCTCGTACTTTGCTTCTTCATTACGTTCCCTTTCCTGTATGTACCGTACTGTATAATGTCTATTTATATTAGGTCAAGTAAAAAGTTGGTTAGGTTCAATAGGTCGATTTTTTTATTGATTTTTAAAAAGACGATAGCTTTGTGTACATTTGTCCGATTTAAGTCAAATATGCGCCGTTCTGTTCGTATAGTTGCCAACTTCATTATACCCTCTCGTAGAAGGCTGCGTCCCTATTGGCAAAAAACTGGGAGAGTCAATTTTCACAGGCCCCTCTTGAGGCCAACTTCGCACCATTAAGCGCGTTGGCCATGGACAGACTATGATGGTAATCACTTGGTGCCAGGACCGGTCTCGGTGGGTGCATTGGGACCTCCCATCCGAGTTCCCGCAACTTCTAGCGCGTCACCAAAGACGTGTGTAGCCTGGCGTTGTCCTGATGGAACAGAATTCGGCATCTGTTGATCAAAGATGGCCTCTTCTGGATAAGTGATGTCTTCAAGCTGACCAGTTGTTGGCAGTAGAAGTGCCGAATTAAGCGTTTAGCCATAGGAGAGCAGCACGTAGTAATAGGTCAAGTAAAAAGTTCATTCGGTTACTTTCCAGTCTAGCAGTCCTGCTTCATCATCGCTGCAATCCGCTTATTTGGATAACTCTCTTATATACTTTACTTATATTTCAATTAGCTCATCAAGGAGAAATTTATCAGCGCAAAGTTGTAATTGTTCTTAGCATGACATAAGCTCTTCATTGAGCGCAAACTTGTCAGCCTAAGTACCGCCCTCCGCTCCTTTTTCAATTTGAATGCTCTTAACTCGGCCACCAAATTAGCCGCAAACACTTGGAGAAACAAAGTCTGCTCCCAAGGATTGCTGCCACCCCAGACCCCCCTTGCGACGATCTAAAAAATCTGTCACCATTGTTGTCCTTGTCGTTGTTGTTGTCGTTGCTGTGTTTAACGCTTTAGTGCTTGAGCTGGCACTGCCTCCCCTCGCTTCTCTTACCTCTCTGGCCTTCGATCAATTTGGGTTTCTTTGGCAACGCGCGACAGTCAATGAGGCAGGCATGAGGCAACATTAAATGGCACTTCATGAATACACAGACAAGCCGGCGAAATCCTTCCGCCAGGCTGCCAATGCTAATAACTCAGAATCGCACAATTGATTAGGTGGCAGGCAGGAGGAAGTTGAGGGGGAGGGGGGAAGGGAGGTAGCTTGTCTTCCAGCTGGTTTGGCCAGGGGTCCACAGAGTAATACATAATTGTCTGGCAACTGATGCTCGGCTGAGTTGTGTAATTGCTGAGCCAGTTTAATTGAGCGTGGCACAACCTAAGCTAGTTCCCCTTCCCCCCACCTGTCTCTCTGTGAGCACTGCCTTAAAGATATATGCCAAAATTATGCATGATTACTCATTCATATAGGGAAATTCGCGCGTGCTGCCCGTCAACTTTGGCTGCGCAGCGCCGCCTTGTTTAGTAGGTTGTAAATTTTAATGCAGAAGCAGCCGAGGCAAGAGGCCACAACATTTTTATGTGATTTATTGCCTCGGGCGAGGCATGTGAAGGGGCATGCATTAAACAGCAGCAGCAGCAACACCACCACCAAGAGACAAGGGCCAGTCTCTGGACAAACCCTCTGGACCCTGCTGCCATTTGCCGAAACTCAAACCGGAACCAAAGCTGGAAACAGCAGTATCTGAGGCACGCGCGTGCACCTGTTGCCGGGCAGCCTCTGCCCGCACCCCTCCCCCCTAGGCATAGTAGAGCGAGCGGGCCCTGTGGCCATAAAGTCAGTTTGGTTTGGCAAATTTATGGCCTACTACGTGGCCCCTATACAATTTTTCGTGCCTTGTATATAATTCATTTTTAATAGAGAAACAAACTTGCTTTCTTTTCACTTTCCTGCATTTTTTTCAACTGTTCCCCCCCACCCCCTTCACTTTCTCTCCCATCTCTGCATACAGAGATATTTCTCTGCTCGGGTTACCATAAATTACACCATCAAATTGCGGCCATTGTTATCAGGCGTTCAATTATGTAAACCTTGTGCATTTAGAATGTCATTATCAAGCCAAAGGATGCAGCTGCAGCTGGAGAGAGAGGGAAGAGAGATGCCACAACGTGTGCATTGCCAGCATTGTGTGGCCTTTGCTATCTCTGGGCAATGCATCTTGGCATTTCCTTCAAATTGCCGCTGTCTGAATTTCGCAATTGAATAATCAAACTCAAAGGCATTTGGGTTAGGTGAGGGGGGGGAAAGGTGACTTGGTTGTGGGTCTTTGGCTTGATTTATTGTTTAGTCGGGTCGCCATAAATTAAATCATACTGCGCTAATATTTGCCTAATAAAATTGATGCAAACCTCTAGGTACATTGGACGACAACCCTTGTCAAAGGAAAACTAAAAGAAGCTAAAGCTAAAGCCAAAGCCAAAGCTGTAGCTGAAGTTGAAGCTGTCGTTGTGCCATCAATATGCACATAAAGTTCAATATTTCACGCAATTCACCGAATCCCGTTACAATAAGCCTTAATTTTATGCAAATCTCGTCAAAGCAACCGCTTGCAGACAACCAACAGCTGAGAGAAGCTGCCCCTTCTCCTCCCCCCCTGTCACTACGCCCCTGCGCTGAGCTTAGCTCACACAATCCTCGCTCGGCAAGTGGCTCGAAAAGTTTTTAAGCGCCGCCGTGTAAAACTTGTTCGTGTCCCGCATGCCAAGCAATGTGTCAACTGTGCCAGCTCAGTGCAACCCGAACTCACTCTCTGCCAGCTTAAAGAACGCCAAAGCGAGTCGTAAAAATAGCAACTCTGCTTAACGTTTCGAGTTTCAGCTACTTACTACTTACACAAGCAGCTGCAACTCAATTTAAGTTAATTAAGTTCTTAAATTCTGATCTCGCAGCTAATCGTAAAACTGCAAAAGAGACTTTGTAATTTGCAAAAGAATCTAATCAAATTTGAGCAACAACTGAAACTTACTTCTAATTAAATAACTGCCTTTGTGTGTGTGTGTGTGTGTGCTGGCTTTAAGAAGCTGTTGCTGCCCCCAAGTGTTGCAACATTTTGTAGCTTTAACTTTGCGGTCGCTTCGCTCACAGTTTTATAATTATAAAATCCACATTTGGCTTGCTGCATAATTGTGCAAACATTCTATTATAATTTTTTCACAAACTGCAAACATACAAGTAAGCACACACACACACACACACAAACACACACACACAGAGAGAGACTTGTATTTTATATGTTTTTATTGCGCTTTTTCTCTTTTAAAGCCGCGCGAAATATGCAAAAATTTTTGTGTTGTTTGTCGCGTATGGTGAGCGGAAAATGCATATGTGTGTGTGTGTGTGTGTGTGAGTGTATTGTTCTTGCACATAAATTTTAGGCAAGCACACACCAACACTTCCACACACACACCAACATAAGCTGCAACTGGTTTATTTAGGTGAAGGCCATGCACAGCCCAAAAGGCGGCAACAACGTGGCAGGAGGCTGAAAAAATAACGTATACGACAAACTTGCACACACACAAACACACACACACATACCCATAGCAAAAATCTCAAAATTAAATGCAATTTAGTGCAGCAAAGTGGCAACATACACAGGCAGACAGGCAAACAAACATCGCACACACACACAGAGACACACTCAAAGCACAGCTGAGCCTGCAGAACGACGACGACGGCAATCTCACAGAATCAACATAAGCATAAGCACAACAACAGCAACAACAGTAACAACAGCAACAACAACAGCAACAACAACAGCAGCAACATTAACAAGAACGAAATTTGTCGAAAAACTTTTTACATTTTGCTTTTATCGAATCTGAATTGCAGTTGCTGATGTATGTTGGTTGTTGTGTCCCCCCGCCCCCCCCCCCTTTCCTTCCTCTCTCCCTCTCTCTCTCCCATCAAATTACGCAATTCATTTTTAGCATAACATGCCAATTTGTATGCCTAATGCCAGACTATTCGATGCGATTCGATTCGATTCGTTTCGTTTCGAAAAAGGACTCGAGAAATCCATATCCTTTGGCAGTAGTAAACAAAATGTCCCCAGCTTAGACGCGCTTACAAGGCCATTAGACTTGAGAGCAGCACTCAAGGGGGAGCTGCAGAGGGCAGGGGTAGTGGGCAAAAGGGCTGGCTGTGCCAGATGGCGATAAGAGCCAGGCAATTGACTGGGCCAAACTTAAGATTTTTCCTCGGCATTGCTCACTCTGATTTCTGCAATTTGAATTTGAATGCCAAACGGAGAGCAGACGAGCAGACGAGCAGAGGCATGAGGCATGTTGCATGATACGCTGTTGCCACACGTAACACATCCATCAACAAGACTTCTAAACAATCTCGCATTCATCACAATTAATCCGCAGGTTAACTTCAGCACGCAATGCTCATAATAATACCCCCTCTCTCTCTCCCTCTCTGTCTCTCTTGGCCGTCTCTCTGAGGAAAGTCAAACAGAAGAAACATGCAAAACTCTCGGCAACGAATTGAAAATGCAAATCTTTGCCAAAGCTCAAAAGTGCAAAGCAAACAATATAAATATAAAGATACAAAAGCAACAGCTCGAAAGCACACTCAACTCAAGTAACTGTATAAATTGTGCCATACTTTACGGCTGTAATAATTGCAAAGCAGTTGCAACTTTTGCTGCCTCAACTTACCTGGCAAGAGTTGTAAGTTTCACCCCTTTCACTGCTCTCGCACCCTCCCCCCGCGGGGCATGCAAATTTGTTCGTCTTCCGTCAACTAATTGGCTAAATAAGTTCTATTTAACATCGCGAATTGGTGAATACTTGAAATATTACGTATACGCCACCACCCCACACCCACACCCAGCCCAGTAAAATATAATTGCAAATTTATAGCGCCAAGCGTTGCGCAATGAGCTTGTAAATGTTGGCTCAGCCAACGTGCTGCTTGCCTCGTGGTTGCCTGCTCTGCTCCTTGTTGCTGCCATTACCATGCTCCTCTTGACTCCTACAATGTCCGTGTTTAAGTCCTTTATTCCCACTTCTTTTGTGGCTTTGTATGCGGCCACTTTTTATTGCTTTTTTGCTTTGCTTCTGACTTTAATGCCGCTTAATCTTTGCCGTTTACCAAAAATTGTGCCCCGAGGAACGGAACAAAATGAATTGCATTATGATTGCCACTTACGAGTCGACATTGCTTTAAAGCCCTCGAGCATTTCTCCACAAGTGGAGTAAGTCCAGCCAGGAACTGATATAATTGACAGAGAGACTGCTGAATGCCAAGAACTCTAAGAACTCTATTCAACATGGACATTATGAGATAATTAGGGACTGTTTAGCTTTAACTCGGCCGAAGCTTGGCAGACAGCTCCGACCCCATAAAGTACCATATATATTGTACAATACAATATAATATTGTACATATATTCTGAATCAGTCCGTCTGTTGCAACGCAAATTAGTCTCTGAGTTTTGAAGCTATCTAAATGAAACTTGGTATAGCTGCTTCTTATTGCTACACGCTGTAAATAAGTCGGAGCGAGCCAGATCGGACCGATATATCGTATAGCTAACATACAAACTATCGGCCGATGTTTGTTATTCGTTAAGATATTGTAACCAAATTTACTACATCGGACTTATCCTATATGTATAATATGCATATAAAATTTCATCAAAATCAGATCTCTATAACATATACCTGTCATAGGAACAATCGGCCTAAATGAAAGTTTTGTATGAAGATCTGTTCTGATTTTAGAAATAACGGAACTTGTCAGTGCAAATAAAAGTCAGATATATTATTAATAATACACAATATTCTTCAATTCTGTAACATTATACATCACTAGTTAGGAAAGATCTGAGGATATAGGAACCTGCAAGGGTATAGAATATAAAACCTACCGAAGGTAGCCTTTGTTCTCGCTTTATATAATTCACAGAAAGAGCTCTAATTATGAAGGAAACAGCAATTTAAACTCTTCAAAATTTGAATTCCATTATAATTTTTCTTTTCAATGTATGCCTAAAAGCGGGCAACCTTATACAATAGTAAAACCAATAAACTTTCATTTAGAACTTCATTTCCCTCGACCTCATTTCACTCCAACATCTGAAGATAATACATGCTAATACTACTATCTTACGGGTAAGGAGTTCATGGTCATTACCCGTAAGATAGCATCCCTCAATTGTATTGTACAATACATTAGTATATATTATTATTAAGGCACATTATCCATAATATTATTTTCAAGCTACACATTAGGTTAAGTTCAGAAGGAACTAAACGATTCCTAGTGACTATAATAATAATAAAAATAGTTTAAAAAAAAAAAAGGTCCCAAAAACCTTTTAACCTATTCATCCCAAAAGCCTTTTCAATTCATGCAAGAAATCTAAAACTAAATGTATGTAAACACGATAGTAAAACCTATTTGAAGTCAGTGTTACAGTGTTACAATGTTACAAACTCGCTCTCTCTCCCTCTCTCAGTGTTACAAACTCCCTCTCTAGCTTGGCTTTTTTGAAACTACGGCGAAATCAATTTCAGTACCGCGAGGCGACTTTGCGCACACGATACGTTCAGTTTATCACATTGCTGGCAGTTATTAGCCGCCATTGTTGTTGAGTTCTTGTTACTGTTGTAGCCATTGTTGCCTTTGACGCTGTCGATGTCGTTGTCGTTGTCGTTGTTGTCGCTGATGTCGCTGTTATCGTTGGCCTGAAAGTATGGTTTATAATATGGTGAGCCCAGTACAACGGGCGAGTTTACTCGCCTCGATGTTTTATGGCCACACGATGCTATCAGGTGGTTGAAGTGGGCCGAGTGGGCTCGCTAAATTCAATGCATAATTTTGCACTCAATTATAATGGTTGCCAACGCCTCCTCCGGCTGCCTGCCTGCCTGCCTGACTGACTAATGAAGTGGCCAAGCGTAGCTCGGGTGCCCCTTCGAGTGCCACTCGATTGTATGAAATTTAGAAATTGTGCCACACACGTCAGCAGGGAGTTGATTTTCCCCAGTGAATTTAAGATGCAGCGCGCTAAAATTAACACATTAAGTGCGTCTAATCAATCAATCAATCCGAGAGACCAACACTGCCCCAGCTGCGGTGCATATCTCTCTATCTCTATCTATATATATGTATCTACTGCTTGGTAAGTCTGGGTCAAGTGGTGCAGGGTGAAGCATGATTTGGGTTAAGCCAGTGCATATTAAAAAACATTTCAAGCGTTTTATTGCCGCGCCCAGGAATGAGTTCAACTTTGAGCGATGTTGTTGGGCGTTGAAGTTGCAACTTCAACTTCAACTGGCGACTGGTAACTTTGTGGGCGTAAAGCGGCAAACCGCAAGCTGCAAAACTGAGCAACCTGAGCACGGATGATTGAAACTTTTTCGATTTCATACTCATAATTTTGCAATGCTAACACAACAGCCCACAGGGCAAAAGAGGCAAGAGAGTAGAGGGGAACGGGCAGCGGGCAGCAGGCAGTGGGATGACTGCCAGTGCACACAACTTTGTTGGAAAATTAGCATAATTATTGTGCTATAAAGTTGCGTATTGCCAATGGCAATACGACTGCTAATACCCGGTCTTATATGCAAATGCAAAGAGGGGACACTGCAGCAGCTGCCGCCCGAGCTGAGGCAGCTGCACGCAACTGAAATATGCTGCCACTGCTTCCAGCGAAAAGTTGTAAGTACACACAGAGCAAAAGAGGAAGCACCTGCTGGTCAGCCGCAGGCTTCGTTCCAAATAATTTCAAAACTTGTAACAATATTTGCACTTCGCGTTGAACTTGCCACATTTGTTTTACTTTGATGATTCTCTGTAAAACCTCAAAACAAGTGCATAAAAGCTTTCTAAAGTGCCAATAATTAGACACGTGCAACACGTATCTGTCCCTCTCTCTCTGTCTCTCTTCCACTTGCGTGCTGTACTCTTACTTAGAGCTCAATAATCGCATGTTGCCACAAAGCCCTCAAAGCAGTTTTATTACCCTTGCAGCCGACTTGAAACTTCAGCTGACATATTATCCTTGCAACCGCAAAAGCCACAAAAACTGCTAAGCAGGCAGCATGGACTTGGTAGCTTCCGCTCAACTCCCCCCTCCCCCGCCACTGCTTGTACGTACTCGGTACTCAACTGTTTTGTTGCAACTTCGTTGCTGGCCAACATTTCTTGTAACCCAAATTGTCAGTCTAGTTGTGGGCCAGACACATCTAGTTGTTGCTCCTGTTCTTGGCCGCCTAAGTACCTAAGCCCCAACCAGACACACACAGCTGTGGCCCGAGTCCCTCGACATATGTGTGTGTATGTGTGTGTGCGTGTGTGCCCCATAGATTTAGCACATGTGCCCCTTTTTATGGGATAGACATGGACTGAACAAGTGTCTCCGGCGAGGCCCGGACACTTTTATTGCTCAGCATGCAAGCAAAAAATAGTTGCGGTGGATTTTGTGTGCGATTTCGGGACCGCATGGAGACATTTTTATGCACATTTTCCTCTCCACACTCGGACAATAATTTTGCGTATCAGTGTGTGTGTGTGTGTGTGTGTGTGCTGAATTGCTAAGCATGCGGCATGTGAAATGTCGTCGCATTTCGAACTCCTTCTGCTGCTGTCAGTCACAAGTTGACCTTCAGTTGGTCACAGTTTCTTTTTGAAACTGATGCTGCTCTCCTATCATCAGCAACTTAGTTCGTATAAATGTCACAGACAACCTCGACCTTTGCGAGCATCACTTATCAGTTTAAGCACTAGGAGAAGCAGGATTTTAATATGCAGCCTGCAGTGGAATGCCGGGCAGAGCTGGCAGTCCCAGGAATATAAAATCAAAATAATAACAAAAGCGGAAAAATTGCTTAAAAAAATATGACTATAATTTGATAAATATAATTGGAATTTCATTATGCAAACAATATCACTACTGACAGCAGAGCCGAATCAATGAACCCGAAAATATCATAATTCACATAATCATGCAATTGTTAAAATAAACAATGGAATAATTTGACAAAAAAACAATGATGGTTCGATAATCATTTGCTTTTTATAGTATTACCTTACATATTTGCATGCAAATGAAACGAATAAACAATTTATTATAAAATAATGTGCGTTTTTTTTCTGATATGTTGATATGTGCACAGCAAAGGAAACTTATATGCTTTTCATTTTATTCCGTAACGAATCCCCAGCGTGTTTGCTTCTCTGCTTCAAATAACATAAATAGTTTGTAATTTAAAAGAATGTGCTTAACGAATTATTCTCTTTGCTTTGTACAGGAATTACAATAGATGAATGTGCATTGGTTATTTGCACAGTTATTCATGTTTAAAAGAAATTCATTTGCAAATATTCAACAATCACAACGAGACAATTGCAACTGTCAACGGATCAAGGACACTGCAGACAGTGCCCGGTGGCACATCCTGACAGTCTGCTGCGCGTGTTCTAAGCCAAACGCCTTGGATTTAAAATAAATTGAGGTCAGCCAGTGTTGTTATTGTTGCCCCCCTCTCTCTCTCTCTCTCTCTCTGTTCTTCTTGTAGAGCTTTTAGTGTGTGGCCATAAAACGAAATTCGGCGTACATAATGGTAATTGCGTGTTTTTTTCCACTCTAATTACAAGTTATATGCACTCGCAGCAGCAGCACAATGTGAGCGGGCCTGCTTCACATCCTTCCAGCCAGCGCACATCCTTGCCACTTCCTTTTCAGCCTGCCGTGGCATGGTATGTGTGAGTTTGCCGCAAGAAATGCCAACCTAAATTCGCAGGCCGTCGCAGGCTCCGCATAAAAATGAGAATTAAAAGAAAATGCATATAAAGTGTTGCATTTGCGGCATGCCCCGCTGCTTGCTCACATCTTGCTGCTGCTGCTGCTGCTGCTCTGCCACTTTTTCTATTCTCTTTCTCTGCTCACACGCTCGCTGCTAATTAAAAACAGCGCTTGCCGCCATTAAAGCCAAAAGTTCAGCTGCCAGCAGCAGGAGACAGCGTGAATTAGGCGACCCGCTTTGCCAGGATTCCTATGCGAGCGCCATTTGTACAGATTATCTCATTATGTTTGCGGTTATAGTTCTTGGAGCATTTTTTGGCCATGGCCGTACAACGTGACGTATAATTAATTACGTAATGAGCGTCTGGACGAGACTGACGCACTCGAAACGCCAATGAGCATTGTCTCTCTTTCTTTCTACGTTTCTCTTTCCCTCTTTGTCTTTTTTATGGCACAAATCACGGCACAGCTACGACGCTTTTTTTTTGCTAAGCATCATCTTCATTGTCCAACGGCCAATGCTCTGTGGCTACTGTTGTTATACCCTTCGACCATTGCAAATGGTCAAAAGAGAGTATGATAACTTTGTGCGAATGTATGTAACAGGCAGAGGGAGGCGTAAAAGTATATATAGTTTTGCTCATGATCACAAGCTGAGTCGATTGACCTATGTCTGTCTGTCTGTCTTACTTCCTGTCTGTTCTCCTGTCTGTCTGTCTAACTGTCTGTCTGTGTGAACACATAGATCTCAGCTATTATGAAAGCTAGAGTTACTAAATTTGGCATGAAGGTTTCTGTATACTAGGTACAGCTAAAGTTCATTTCCATTAAGTTCTGCCACGCCTACCGCCCCAGCAAATCAAGAATATACAAATTTAAGTCAATTTGTGAGCGACATATAAAAGATCAAACCTTCTGACTTTAATTTATACATAGCTGACTAAAAAATCTACGTATCCTTTAAATTTCAATCAGATCAGTGAATAAACACAGAAGTTATTCAAGAAAGTATGAGGATAACACCAAGTTTTTAGGTCAGTTAACAGGCGAGGTATGCTAGCGTAAGCGCCATCTATTGTGAATAATTTGAAAGTATGTACATATGCAAATGCGCATAAATTTGACAAATTTTAACTACACTTGAACATAGATCGCAGGGTATTCCACAGTCGCGTGCCGCTCTACTGTTCCTCTCCTTTTTTTTCCTGCCACTCTGCCTTTTGTGCGCTATCTTAAGCACCTTGTAGTTTGCACACACACACAAACACAGGCCATAACAACAATTATCAGCAGTCTGCACTTATCCCATTGTTTTTTGTGCTCAACCATTCTGCGCTTATCGCGCTGCCATTAAAAAAATGTCTGCTTTACTTTTGCTTTGCGCACAAATCAACAAACCAAAAAAATTCACTTTACAAAAAAATTTGCAAATTTCAGTTACAGATAGTGTAATTTTTATTGGAATTTCGCAAAACGACAAAATAATCGCTGGGTTTCAATGGCTCATTGGCTCGATTTCTGCGTACATCGGTGCGTATGAGTAATGTGCAGGCACGAAAAAAAATATGTGAATTTGCTGTATTGTGCCCAGGGTGATTCAATGTAAACTATAAATTTAGAATACATACTTTAAATAAAGTTGCTTACGTATGTTTTGGCTTAAACACTCAAATCAATATTCAATCATAAAGGTCTAACAAGAACACACTTAGAATTAAGAGCTAAACTGATGTTTTTAATTTAAACTGTTAACTTTTAATTCGCAGCTTGATTTTATTGCCTGAACCACCCTGTAACACGCACAAAAAGCATTGCACAGTTATCAGCGCACTTTGCTTTGCCAAATATAAAAACCTACACAGCATACTGTATACATACGTACATGTATATATGTACGTATGTATATGGCTATATATATATATGTAGCACACTTTATAGCCAACTTGCGTATAAATGTATCGCTGAATTAAATGGTCTATGTGTCAATATTTATTCGGACCACTCCAAAAATGTGCAAATAAATAAATGCAAAATATTTCAATTCAAATGAATTAATTTCAGCAGCTGGCATTTACCCCCCACCTCCCCCCTCCATCCCTTCTCTCTCACACACACGCAGCGCGAGTTGCCCCATAGCGTGTCGGAAAATCGCAGGAAAATCTTTGCAATTAAAATTTTGCACTGAGATTTTTTGCTTCTATTGTGCCCCATTGAATGTGTTTCATGGAATGCGAAATGTTTGTTGAATGATTCAGACAATGATAATTGAAAATTAATAAATTGACAAACAGTATGACAGGAGGCAAATGACAAAGTTGAATAACCGTCGAAAGTCACAGCAATGGCAGGAAAAATAAAAAGAGAGAGAGAAGCTCAAACGAATTAATTTACGTTGAAATATTTACACACAGCGTTGATTAAAGCGGAAATCTGTTTAACTTCTCGCAACCCACAGGGTATCTGGCAGTCGTGGTCGAGTCGAGTTGGCTGCGCTTGTTTATGTTTGCCGTGTTCAACAACAAATAACGGGGAATATTCATTGCACTGCGCAAACAATTCATGCGTAAATTGAAGGCAACTGTAAATAATTCTGCTTAAATTTCTTCTTCGTTTTATTTCTTTCGATACTTTAAACTATTTCGCGCGCCGTCAGCCAGCACGACCTACATCTTCTTGGGTTACCGCACCACTTCCCCCCAACTCCCCACCCAGACAATAGTTTATGGCACAAGTGTTAAATATTTTTGTTTGGCACGCCAAAAGGGCCGCAGGCAGCGACGACGACGACGACCCCAAACGGCAGCGAGGCATTTGCAAATCCAAAGCGACTCGACGCGAGTTTGTCTGCTCCCCCCTGCTCACCCCCTGCTGCTGCCCTGGCAACAATTACAGAGACGCCAAAATGGCATAAATAAATGTAGAAATTATTATTAAATACCAGCCATCGCTTCCCCTCACTGCTCCCTCTGTCCATCCCCCTCTGATTGCCCCATATCGATTTAACAGTTTTTGGAGTGCGCGAGTGTTTTACAATAAATAACTCCCCCTCCCACTCCCCCGAGCATACAGTTCCATTCCCTTAGTTGGGTTAGCCCATAAATTAGTCAGGCTTACGGCAGAGAGGGGGGGGGGAGGGGGAAGCAGAACTTCCAGCAAATTAGAAACATTTTTGCATTCGCACGAGCAGCGGAGCTCGCCTTCGACTTCAATTTATTTCAATTGCCGAGTTTTTTAAACTATTTTTAACTTGCGTAATTGTAGGCGCAAGCACAGCAGCAGCAACAACAACAACAACTCGCATAAAAAAAGGTGCACAAAATTATAATGCTCAACCTTTAAGTCCCTTTTTGGATTGCGTGCTAAGTCGCCCGAAAGTTCTTGCTCACTACTTAGGCAAGTTGTGTTTGATGCTCTGCACTTTGGCTGGCGGATTATAAGGGTATTATTATTTTGTCTACAGCCAGGCCATGCTGGGGAAGGGGGGAGTGAAATGGGAACTTATTGCGGAGGTGGATAAGCGTGTTGAAAGTTTCGCCAAGCTTGAGATCTAGAGAGTATGATAGGATTAATTTTATAGAACTTGCTCATCATAGCTGAAACTTCTCAGGTTGATCTAAGTAATTTCACTTTTTTAACGATTCTTATATTGCTTGCTGCTCCTTCTTATATACCTCCCCCGCACTCCCCCTTCTCTCTCTCTTGTTTCTGATGCCAAAGTTGACACACTCTGAAGTCATAATATCAACATTAGCATATTTATTTTGCAGTAGGCGTTGCAGCGTATAGCACGGTCGAGGTCAGGCACTTCCTGCCACATCCCAGCTGCCTCTCTCTCTTTCTCTCTCTCTCCTCCCAGGCACGCTTGTTTGCACCTTGCTACGTACTGCTCTCCACATTGGCTCCGCTTAAGCCTTCCCAGCCGTTAACGACCTTTGCTAGCTGCGGCTCGTTGGCGACCCAAGCAGTGGGGCGTGCCAGAGAGAGAGAGAGAGAGAGAGAGAGAGAGAGAGAGAGAGAGAGAGAGAGAGAGAGAGAGAGAGAACGAGAGCTAAGCTGAGCATGGATGGCAAGTTTATGAAATCGGTCGCTGCAATGTGTATATAAGTTTTTCGAAAATTTATTACAATTCGCGCGCTAAACTGAAAGCTATAATTTTCAAGCGGTTTTACGAGCACGCCTCGAATTGAGCATGTCGAGTTTCAGTCGATTTTTGATATTTGCACTTGACACGCAACACAGCAGCACAGCAGCGCAGCAGGCGCTTTAAAGTAACCCCCCCACACACTCTCCTGGGTCACATTATATACTAAAAATATCCATAAATCAATTTTAAGTTGATTCAAGTCGCGCGTCAGGCAAATTGAATGAGCAGCGTAGAAGGAACTTTCGCTCTTCGCGTAGGCGTGGCACACGGTATATCTTTTGCATAAATTTTGCAGTCATCCTTGGCTTATTTGGGCTGTGGTGAGTGCAGGGGACAGTGCTGGGGGTGGGGGAATGTTGCGGGTTGCGGAAGTTGAGTATTTGCTTGGTCAATAATATCGGTCCGTCTCACATTTCAACACTTTGCGCATATTTCCCACGCTTAATTGCAATTTTAATTTTATACCGTTGTTTTTCCTTCTCTTTTTTCTCTCTTCTCTCCTCTTCTCTTTCTGCATAATTTAAGTGCACAGTCCCTTTCGGGTTTTACCGGCTTCGCCTCGACAGATTCCCTTCGTCAGTCGCTGTCAAAAGATTTAACAGTTTAATGAGGTTTTTGCAGAGCTCTCAGCTGCGGGTATTCACTCGCATTCACTCGCATTCGCACTCTCACATACGCATTCATATGTCAGCATGTGTATTCATTGTATTTATTTAACGCTGTGGTCAATGCAGCCGCCACGCGCCGCCGCCACTGCCGGCGATGAATACTCTTCATCCGCATCCGGTTCGTCCTTGCGGAATGTCGCTGAGGCTGCCTCTGCGACTGCTGCCGCTGCTGCTGCTGCTGCTGCTGCTGCCGCTGTCGACGCTCGTCGTCGCATGTCAATGCTGTTGGCCATTGTTGACAGAAGGATTTATGTTTCAGCAGTGCCACACACACACACACACTCACACAGAGCAAAGTTTTGCCCATTAACATATTGATTTTTATGGCCAACAAATTTACGAGCTTTGCTTTGCGTGGGCATTTTTTTTGTTGTTGTTGTTTGAGCTTTTGTTGCTGGTATTTCTCGTGCATAAAAGGTTTCAAAAGTAACGCCATTAATTTGGCCTGGTGAATTATACGCTGGCTTTGCCATTGTGAATAAAGTCGAGGCCATTTTGCCAGGAATTATCTGAGAATATTCCGAATTTTCTACACTTCTATTCATGGCAAAGCCAATGATATATTCTCAGTGTAATCAACTCAGCAGCTTAAGCGATTTTCATCAAAATTATAAAGCCACAATGCAGAGCAAGATACAAACACACACACACACACGTGTGTGCACACACATACACACCTGAGCAGGGCGTAAGCCGAGGCATAAATAAGCAAATAGTTCGATCAAGTTCGTCAAGTCGAGACGCTGGTAAACAACAATGTTTTGATTTCAAATTGAGTAAACCAATATGCTACTTCAGCACATGCGGCGTATGCGTAATTGCCAACAAATACGTTACGTATACGTACGCTTGTAAGTCTGTCTGTGTCTGTGTGTTTGTAGACTTAGGTCCTTCAATGTAATTAAAAGCCAAACTGCATGAAAGTGAATACTTTTGCTTTGATGTATCACCGAATAACGGTATACCATACATAACGAGCTAGTCCGACTTATGATCCCAGGCCCGAAAACTATTGCAAGTACTTGGTGCGTTAACCGCAGACAGAGCGCCCTGTCTCTCTCTCTCTCTCTCCTCTCTCTCCCCTTGCCCTTGGTTAGCCGCTCAGCAAATATTTGCTCACAATTATTTGCGCTAAGTGGACGCAGAGGCAGGGGGGGGGGCAGTGTACCCTGTTTAATAAATGATGTGGCATGCCTTGAGTTTTGGCAGCGCGCTGCCTTTGTTGATGATAAACACGTTCAAGCCATAGCGAACCGCATAAACCTTTACAATTACTTATAAATTTCAAGCATTTATAAGATGCTTAATGAATTTCCACTGGAGCGGAAGCTGCACAGCACCCCCCCTCTCTCTCTCTCTCTCGCTGCCCCTCTTCAGGCAGCTTGCTTGGCAATGTTTTCGTTGAATTATGATGCTTTTAAAATGTAATTTATTTTTCTTCTGCTTCTTCTTTTTTCTTTTTTTTTTTTGAAAATAAACACGCAGCGCAACTGCTTTACCCGCTTCGCTTCGGAATGGTTCGCTTTGGTTGGCGCTCATTTTGACTGCTTATTGCGCCACGCAACGGCAATTTGTAATGAATTTCATTTTATTTTATTATTGTATTTTCTGTCCGGCAACATTGCTGCTCCCTTTATGAAAGTTATGTGCGCTGCTGATCTTTAATTTCAGTTGCGCCTTTTTTTATTGCCGAATTCATGAGATTTTAAGAGCAACGGAATTTTGCAGCTGCAAATAAAGCAATTATCAATTATCGAACTTGTGAGCCATGGCACTTGAACGGATTGAACTGCAGAGAGAGAGAGAGGGAGTGAGCAGAGGACAAGGAGAGTGAGAGAGAGGGAGGTACAGGCAGACAGACAGACGGCAGTGATGAATGTTTTGGGAAATCAGAATTGTGCACTTCTGCTTATTGATATGTTCATTACTGAGAATATCTCAAACGATTTCTCCGACTGTCTGCACACAAATTGCATATTGGCAAACCAACTTTGTGCAATCAAATTGCGCAAACAACACTCGCTTGCTCTCACTCTCTCCCTCTCCCTCTCTCTACTTCAAAGTTCAAGTTGTGCATATTTATCAAAACATTTTCAATGGGGGAAAATGGGAAAAACTGCACGTAGAAGGTAAAGGAACGCTGGCAGAAGGCAAGGCAAATGCATTCGCACTCGACGAGGCGCAGCAAATGTGTAAAGGCGGAAAAAGAGCACGGTGGACAGAGGAAAATATGGCACGCGGAAAACAGCAGCAATATTTATTGTGTGCGGATGGAAAATTGATGTTCGTGTTGTGCTGCGCTGTACAGCAGTGTGCTCTGATTGATGCCAGCCATAAGCAACATGGCGTATGCGTAATGTAGCTATAGCAATAACAGATACAAGTCGTATGATAGCAGCCATCTGCCTGCCTGCCTCCCCTGGCGCCTGTCGGACAAACATTAATTGCAACTATTAAGCTAATCGCTTTTGTTGCCTCCGCCTTGCGCAATTATCCGCCGCCAGCAATGCGGCAAGATTGCCAGCGTGGCAGATAACAAAAGGGGATCGAAGGGGATCGATGGGGGGCGAAGGAAAGAGAATGGCAGCCCGACAAGGTAAGCTAAATTTTACACCTGTCAGCAAATAAAATGTTGATAGACAAATACAACAAGCACACACACAAAATCCGTTTAAGTAGCAAAATTATTGTTGAAAGCACACGGAATCGACAAAAAGCGTTGGCGGAAACAAAGCGCAGGGAAAAAAGAGCATAAAACAAAACCAAAAAAAAGGCAGCCGAAAAGCAGCCAAAAGGCAGTCGAGACTTTAGCCAAAAGCGTTGGCCTTGCCGCTAAGACAAAAGGGACAGCGCATTGTTCTGCCTCTGCTGCTCACCTTTTTAGTATTTGCCTTTTTTTTTTGCTCTTGTCTGGCGGGGAGAAGGAGAGGAATTTTCCACGAATTTTTTTTACTTTCTGCTAAATAAACATTTATAAAAACAGCGAAAGTTTTATTCCCGCTGATTCGGCTGTTGTTCCTTTTTCCCCCCTCCGTCTCATTTTGAGTTTATGGCGAACAATTCGCCGACTTTGAGTGTGACGCGTGCCAAAAGTTTTTCATTTCGGACACGACAAACTGTCGGCTACGTTGGTCTATAGAGTTTTATATAATTTATAGCATATATTTGCAGTTCATACAATCCGCTTTTAGTTATTTTTGTAGCACAAAAAAAAAGGGTTAAATTATTTTTATCACATTTAAATTTAGCTGGGAAAGCAATCAGACTATATTTATCAATATGAGCTTGTATTATATATGGATTATGTTATCGTTATCGGCTTAAATATTTATATCTTTATACGACAACCCTTTTTTGCATGTTGTAGCCCATTAAATAATTTGAAATCTTCTTTACGTATTTGAATAATTCAGTTGGAAGTACACTTATCTCTTCGACTATATTTTATGGGTTAGCATTGTGCGTGGGTCGAGCTTTTGATGTGCGTGCAGCCATCGGCCTCAAGCTAAACATCTTGGCCTGAGATCTGTGCCACACAGCCAAAGATAGCAAGTGGCAAGAAGCAACATAACCATACATAGCAAGCAACTGTAGCTACAGCTCTGTACTGTCTCTCTGCCTGGTGCCCCCATACGGTATTCATGTGAGGCACACGACTTCTGGTCATACATTTGAGCTGAGTAATGGGCTCCATTGTTTGTTTTAAGCGCTGGCGATGCCTTCGCCCCGATAACCGAGCATATGAATGCAGCCAGCCGGCGAGCCAGCCAAGCCAAGCCAAGCCAGTCAGGCCACTTGGCTATGCAAACGATGAGGCATGAGGCGAGAGGCGTAACGAGCCAAGGCAGGGCAAAGAGGGAGTGGGGGGGGGGGCGTAAGCGTTACTGAGACGTGACGTCTGGCGCGCCTTTAACATGTGCAGTCGCTGGCCACGCCCACTAAATGTTGTGCACGCTGCACTTTGTGTTTTTGCAAGGCGCTCGAAGACATGACGATGTCATTGTTCGTGTTGTTGTTGTTATTGTTGTTGCTGCTGTTTGCGCTGGCTGATAAGCGTCAAGCGATGTCAGGCATCAGCGCGACAGCGTATCAATGTATATGTGTGTCTGTGTGTGCGTGTTTGTGTGGGAGTGTGGGTGTGAGGGAGTGCCTTGTGTGTACTTTGCCAAGTTGATGTCTAATTTAACGCTATCGCAGTGTTGCCAGCGTTTGCTTTATGTGTTCTGTTGTCAATATGTCAGAGCCGACCGAATTTGGAGCTTGTGCAGCGCGGCGCTGCAAAACACATGTTACAGTGGCGCTAAATCAATGGCATTTTCTTATCTGCCACGCGTGTTGTTGCAGTAGCACGCTACAACTACAACTGTAGCTGGGGAAAGAGATACAAGCTGTGGCAATTGAAGTGGAAAGCAATTATAGTGGCAGGCATGAGAAAGGGTGGCATGAAGAGGGAGAAAGGGAGAGGGGGACAGAGAAAGATAGAGAGAAAGAGAAAGATAGAGAGAAAGAGAAAGAGAAAGAGAAAGAGAAAGAAAAAGAGAAAGAGAAAGAGAAAGAGAAAGAGAAAGAGAAAGAGAAAGAGAAAGAGAAAGAGAAAGAGAAAGAGAAAGAGAAAGAGAAAGAGAAAGAGAAAGAGAAAGAGAAAGAGAAAGAGAAAGAGAAAGAGAAAGAGAAAGAGAAAGAGAAAGAGAAAGAGAAAGAGAAAGAGAAAGAGAAAGAGAAAGAGAAAGAGAAAGAGAAAGAGAAAGAGAAAGAGAAAGAGAAAGAGAAAGAGAAAGAGAAAGAGAAAGAGAAAGAGAAAGAGAAAGAGAAAGAGAAAGAGAAAGAGGTGTCCCTAGCTTTTGTAATAGCTGAGATCGGCGCGTTCATCCAGACAGACAGACAGACGGACAGACAGACGGACATGGCTTAACCGACTCGGCTAGTGATCCTGAGCAAAAATATATATACTTTATGGGGTCTCCAACGCCTCCTTCTTCCCGTTACATACATTTGCACAAAGTTAGTATACCCTTTTTTGACCATTTTCAATGGTCCAAGGGTATAATAAGAAGAAAGAGAAATAGAAAGAAAGATAGGGCACAGGAGAAAGCGAAGGAGTGCCGGAGAGAAAGAGACAGAAGTTGCATTATACAGAATCTACTTCAAACTAGTTAAAGAATGCAAGTAAATCAGAGAAATTGTATATATTTCATACAGCTAAAAAGAAGTAGCCTGTCAAAAAACCTTCCACAATGATTCATAATGATTTATGCATTCAATTTGCACTTGAATTGTATCAAACCAATCCTTGTGCTATACTCATGTTAACTAAGAAGTAAGGCATATATTTCCACATGTTTCCATTCGTTTTGCAACAAGTCAATTTATTATTTTCACAACCATGAACTATTCAAATGGAATGCAGAGCGAATCCTTTGCTTTCTATCCCTTTAGCAACAACATTTGTCATCAGCTCAATAATTGTCAACAGCACAAGGTTCTTTCTCCCTCTCTCTCCCTCTCTCTTTATCTGGCTGTATCTGTGTGTATGTCTAACATGATGTTCTGCAAAGTGCTGGGAAATGTTTTTACATTTATAAGAAAACAAACTCAATTTAATTTGCCGAAAAGTTGACAGCCAAAGGAAATGGTAAAGCCCCATAGAGCAGTTGTTGAGGGCAAGGAGGAGGAGGGGGGACAGAAGTTGCAGCCATTTTAACTATATAAATAGGCTTAACACTGTTTGGCTGCTAATCTGCCTGGGGAACCAGGTCTGGCAGCAGTAACCAGGAAGGAAAAGGGCCATCTGACCTTTTTGGGATTTGCGCTCAGCTTTGTTTTGCACTTTTCTCTCGCTCTCTCTCTCTCTCTCGTCTGCTGCTGCTACGACTCCTTGGTCCCTTGACCCTTTCAGGGAGGAGGCTACACTTGACTGCGCCTGCTGGAAATCTGCATATTTCAGTGCTAATCCTACTTTGGAATTTATAAAATAAATTATTTACTCGACATGCTTGCGCCAGCATGCGAAAACAAAGCAAAGAAAAATGATGTTCACGCTGCTGAAGAGATGAAAAATTGAAAAGCTCTCACGGCGTTGAGCCAATCGCAGGCGACAGCCGGCAAAAGAAAAAGAAAACGAACCCAACTTCTAGTTTCAGTGTGTTTTTCCATTGTTTCCCTATGTGGCCAACACAACCGGTGTCACATGTGTGTACGTGTGTGTGCGTGTGTGTGTGTGCTGACGTCGCACAAAATGAATTGCACTCGATTCTGGCAGGGGGGCAACGCAGGAAGGCGCCCTTTGCCAGTGCAAAGTGCATCGTTAGGCGAAATTTACGTGGCACCTTAACACACGGCTGCCAAAAACATGCCAGCAACCTCCTCCACTCATACCCCTTATGCCACCCTTATGCCCCCCCCCTTAGAATTTATGTGGCTGAATTATGAATGGCCACGCAGACACTCAAACACTCAAGCGCACTGGGCGCCCTCTCTTTGTTGGAGGCACTCGAAATATATTTTCAAAGTCAGCTGCAGCAAATGTTGCCGCTTTTGGTGTGCTTATTATAAATTCATATGCGTCGCCGATTAATTTCAGTTTCCGTTACAGTTCTCCCTCGGTTATTGCCCCATTACTTATGCTCTTTTTAATTTGCAACGTTCGATGCACGTGCCACACACAAGTCGTCTGAGCCGAGGGAGACAATAACCCAAACATAAGTGCCAGCTCCTTCGTCTCAATGGGGAGCTTAACCTCAGCTGTAACTGCACACAAGGCAACCAGACAGGCAGAGGGGAAGGGAGAAGAGAGCGAGAGGGAGTACGGTACGTGTAACTGTATCTTGAGACACTTTTCCCCATTGGCCCCAATTGTCATTTGCAAATATTTGATTAATTTCGAGGCACGTTTCAGGCATGACTGATGATCTGATTTATTTGCTTAATAACAATCGCAAGTTTGCAGTAATTAGTGCGCTGTGCTCTGCACAGACAATCTCTGAGCTGATTAGTGAAGGTGATAAGCAACAGTGAATTAAATAATTACTCTAAGTTGGAAACAATCTTTGTATAGTTCGTATCTTGACATTAAACACTCATAACTAAGTTGAAAACTATCATGAAAGGTAGAGAAAAGTGTACTCGACTTTAATATCATTGCTGGGCAAAACAATTACATTTTTTATTTGTATTTTCTTTTCTATCCTATCATTAATGAAAAAGGAATTAAATAAACAATTTAATTTATAACCTAAAGAGTAGTCTCTCGAGTAGTTGCATCTGCAAGAATACGTGTCTTTGTCTTATTCTAACTTAAAAGTTTTTCATGTGTTGGATGTTTAATATTAGGTACGATTATATATATATATATATACTATTATGTATTATTATTGTATATTTACAGGGTATTTTAAGTGACTAGATTGTGAAAGTGCTTGCTTTAAAGATGTCTTATTAGGAAAACGTCTTCATAAATATACAACTACCATGTTTTTCGCAATTTGTGTTGCATACTTTGGGGAGCTAATTCGGGGAGGCTACTCAATAACAATTTCTTAAATAACTTCTATGTTAATAATCCGATTACAACAAAATTTTTAGAAATCATTTGTGCGTTCATATTTACTGTGTTTATTGAACTGTCCTGCATTAAAATTAAGCTTATAATATTGTTTATAGCTATTTACGGGACCCGAAAAAAGGTTTTCATACGAACAGGTAGACCGAGTGACAGACTGACAGACGGACAAGGCTATATCGACTCGGCTGTTGATGCTGATAAAGAATATATAAAGTTTGTGGGGCATGTCACGCCTCCTTCTGCCTGTTACATATTCCTTCGATTGGCACAAAGTTATAATACCCTTCTACCTTATGAGTAACGGATATAAACAGCCAAATTTGATATGGCTTATCTGCTCACTACAACCCCTTCCCCAACATACGTTTTCCAGCTATATCTAGCCGTACTTCATCTGCTTATCTTGTACATATATATGTATGTATATGTATTATGTACCGATTATAATGCAAATAAATGCTCCAATTAATATTAAATTACTCACAAAACTAAAAGATTTAATAGACCTAAAATAATCCGAACCCTCAGATAAACCGTACCTTTATGTAGTCCGTACCTTTTTTACCTAAGCTTGCGGGCATAGTCCAGTAATTTCGTAGAGCAAGGCAAGTGTGCTAATAATGCTCCGGCGTGCGATTCCCATTAGGATAAGAGATGCAGATAGCTCCGATTCGGATTACATTCTATTTTGGCAACATTGTAAATCATTACTCCCCACTTGCCGGCAAAGCCTCCAAAAGCATACCCATTTCGGAAGCCCTTTTTTCCCCCAAGAGTAGTTGTTGTTGTTTCTGTTGTTGTTGCTGTTGTGTTTTTGTTTTCATTTTAACAATCAAATAAAAATCCAATGTAATCCTTTGGCAGCCAAGCGCAAAAGGGCGCCCAAATTGGCAGCTCCGACAGTCCCATCGAGTGCTCCACGCCATCTCAGCGGCCTCTCGACTTGCTGCCATCGTCTTTCTGGGCTTTTTCCATTTCCTTTTGTGAAAGACAATTGAATTCTCTTTCTGGCCCAACGTGTTTTAATATTGTCTCTTCTCGGCACACTTCTGCCTCTGCTTATGGTCGGTTTTTATGCAGCAAACATTTCGCGGGCTAGTATAGGCCAGTTGGAGGATCGACTTCTATGCATTATCGTATTGTGCTTCAGTTACAGCAGCTCAACAGCACATAAACACGCAACTCGCACACACACACGCACACACACGCATCTTTAATCTCCATACTCTTCAAATAAAAAGCAATAAAAGCGCACAAAGGATAATGCGTTTTTAATGGCAACGAGTTTGGCTTTTGTGTCCTGCCTGTTCTCCTTCTCCTCCTCCTTCTTCTTCTTCTTCGTTGTCTTCGCCTTCATGCAGACCTTCTTTTTTGGCTTTTGCTCGAACTTTTTCATCTTCATTTTATGCCGTTTATTAGCCTTGTACGCCGCGAACAGATAAAAAAATGTTTCAAAAATAATATTTATTTTGGGAATGCATAAAACCCTCTCTGGAGACTCGAACTTTATGCGAGGCCCCTC
Organism: Zaprionus ornatus; assembly: GCA_018904035.1. Classification (NCBI taxonomy): domain Eukaryota; kingdom Metazoa; phylum Arthropoda; class Insecta; order Diptera; family Drosophilidae; genus Zaprionus; species Zaprionus ornatus. The sequence continues at coordinate 998,860 of JAEIFZ010000200.1, forward strand.
GATACGTGAGTGTGTGTGTGAAAAATGGAAAAAAGCGAAATTTAATTAATTTTGCACAGCCTGCGAGAGAGTGCGAGGAGGTGCAGCTGGGAGGTAAGATGTATAAAGCATGCAAACAAATTATGTAGGTGAAATTGCAGACAGGCAGACAGACAGTGAAGAGGGGGGTAGAGGGGAGGGGAGGTGGCAATTGCTCTTCTTGCCACACGTGTTGATTAAGAGCATTCACTTGACTCTATTAACGGCTCGAGCTGGTGAAAAGTTTGAGCTGCTCCTGCTGTGGCTGGGGGCAGGCAGATGCACGCTGCATGTGCCACAGTTCGTTGGCCAACTAGACAGTGCTTGCAGCGCCTGTTGACGAGACTTTTAATTCTGTGTAATTATTCAAATTTCGAGCTGAAAACTTACTCGGCCTGCTGCTGCTGCTACTGCTGCCACTGTTGATGTTGATGTTTCTCCTCGCGTGCTTCATTAGCAGCCTCACACAGACAGAGAGAGAAAGAGAAAGAGAGGGAGAGACACAGCGCCTTTCAGCGAGTGCGTTGCCATCGTGGCACGTGACTACTCATAAGCCATTAGACAGGCGTGCTTCTACTTGCCACTGGAGCTGCTGCTGTGCCTCCTGCTGCGTCGCCAGCTCAGATTGTCCTCGGTAATTGTTCACTAATTGAAGCGGCTACTGGACACTGCCATTGCTCCCCAGTCACAGTCACCGTCACAGTCGCAGTCGATTCGTGTCAAGTCCTGTGTCCTGTGCTGTCCAGTGATTTAGAGCGTCGCTTAGCAGTTCGGACATGTGTCCTGTCTGTGGCGGCTAATGAGCTGCAAATCGTGCCACCTGCCGTACGTGCTAAGGTCTCCGTCTACAGGAGACTGACTCGTCACGTAGGCAACACATACAGCTTTCTCTATACCTTCTATACCAGCTCTATATACGATTTTCAACTGAAAAACAATTTTCAATGCGCTAATAACAATTTGCATTAATTGAATTGTGCATTATTTATGCACTCATTAATACGCAGGCCTTGGGCCTTGAGCCACATGGCGTGTACCATTTAATGCTGTGAATACCATTAAATTTTATAATTATTGATTAATTCAATTTTAGCTTTTCGGCTTGCTCTACTTATTTATATTTATTTATTTATGCATTAGCTCATTAGGCTCGCCAGTTTTACGACCACAAGAGAGAGCCCAAAGTGCTGTTTGTACACACTTTAAATGGCATTTTTATTGCTCAACACACACGCAAGTTAACACAGATACACATGCAGATACATACGCAGACACATACATATGTATGTGTGCACGCACACTACACATACGTGTGCACAATCCAAGGCAATCAAATTAAATCATTTTTGAAATTTAATTGTGCCAATGGCAGTTTAAGTGGTTTTAGTTTAAGTTGTTGTCCTTCTCATTCACTCCAACTCTGATTCCCTTATCTGTTAGTCATTTTCTATTTCTTTATATTTATATATATCGCTCTTTCTCTCTTTATATGTTATACATATCTTATTCTTTAGTTAGAGTTTTTATTTATTTATTTATTTATTTAGTTTATAGTCGAACTATGAACAGTCGACTTTTTTAAAAGTAAAGAAACAATTAAAATTAGATTTAAATTATTTAAGTTGAATTTTAAACTAGAGGTTATTTTAAATTAAAGGTAAAACCTTAAATGTAAAAAAAAAGAAAAAATTAAAAATTGTGCAAATGTGCAAAATGGGATAAAGAAAAGCCGATCCAACATTTGTTGCAGAGGATTGGGGAAAACCCAGAAAAACCCAATCAGATCAGGAGAGTTAGTGTTAGTAACCAAGTGTAAGAGTGTTAAAGCATGCAGTATGTTGAAAGTACTACTATGAATACAAAGAAGACAATTATGTGTTTGACTAAATTCTAGATAAGTGGGCGAGGAGTTGTAATTTTAAGCTAGATATCAAGTTGTTATTGTTAGCTACAATTAAGTATAGTTTATTATAGTCCGAACATAATACCCTGAATGGCTCATGCAGGGCATAGTTCGAGCTACAATTGGGAAGTTTTAGAGGAAGGTAATTACGGGTTACTCATATCACTTTGATTCTTGCTTTCCCTCTCTCTTTGGCTATTGATATTAATTGATATTCATTTCAGCCTCACTCTCCCTAATTAAATAACTATTTGCTGCCTCTCTCTTTTGCCTTCTCTTTCTACTTTACTCTCTCCCTTTCTCTATAGACTTCTCTCTTTCGCTTTCTACCCTTTTCTTCTTTATTCAAACATTATTATTTTATTTTTATCATGAAGTCCTAGGGTCTTCATGCCTCTGTATACTTATCCTTCTGTCTTCCACTCTCTCTTAGTCTCTCTCTGTCTCTCTCTCTCTCTCTCTCTCTCTCTCTCTATCCCTCTCTCTTTTTTTTCCCCTCTCCCTCTCTCTCCCATGTCCCTTTCACTCTTCAAAACTGTCAAACCAAATGAATTCGTTGACTGTTTGTCAGCGCCTGCTCACTGCTTTCACTTTTGCTGGCACTTTCCCTTCCACTTACTCACTTCCTTTCACTTTCCCTTTCCCCTTCCCCTTCCCCTGTTGCTTTCCCTTTCAACTGCGTTTGCTATTCGTTTGCTTGCGTCGTGGTTTGGTCAGCGAATTCTTATGCAAATCGGCGCATTGAAAGAAAATCAATTAACTAGAGTAAACACGGCAACAATGAGATCAGCTGTGAGGGTGCAAAGGCAGGCGCCACGAACGAGGAGGCAGCGAGGAAAGGAAGGAAAGGAAGGTAGGGAAAGCAGGCTGTCAAATGCGTTTTGCGTTGGTTGAAAATTAATTAAAACTCATTTGGCTCTGTGGATCTGCTCGGGTTTGCTGCTGGCTTGCGCTTTGTCGGATGTCGGATGTCCGTATATAGTTTCGGTCTCGGTTACGGTTCGCTCTGGTACTGGCTCTGCCGCTGCCTCTGGGTCTGCCACTGCCTCTGGGTTTGCCTCTGCTCTGCCTCTGCCTCTGGCTCTGCCACTGCCTCTGCCTCTGACTTGCTTCACTTGCCAACAATTAGAGACGGTTAAGCATTAGGACCAGCCTAAAATCGACCCTAAATTCACACAAACATGCACGCACACACACACACGTACGCACAGGCATTGCAGAATGTGTCGGGGGGAGGAGGTGGCTGCGGTTATGGTATATGGCATGACTGTCATTTGCTTTATGCACGCCGAAATATTCATGATTGTAGTTAACAAGGACAATTATGATTGATTTATGTGCCCGGTTTATGCGCGTGCCACACACACACACACATACATACAGACACACACAGCCTTTAGTTTGCGGCAACTTAGTTGAGCTTTATGGCCGAGCAGCTTTAAGTTCTCTCATCGTTGAGACAATGCAAACGAGGCCATCAAAATTATGACTTCTCGTAGGCCTTACCAGGTGGCATAAAACTTTTGAGTGCCTCGTTAAAAGTGAAGCCTGCAAGTTTGTCAGCGTGTGTGTGTGTGTGTGTGTGTGTGTCTGCTTAATTCGCAACATAAGCATAACATTTAATTAGATTGCTCATACGCCGCGTAAGAACGCAAATCAAAAACCGACTCTCAGGCTGAGGCAGGGGCAGGCTGGCAGCAAGGTGTAAGCCTCTCTAAGCCTTTATTATCTCAATATTGTTGTTGTTGTTATTGTTTATGTAAATGAGCGCAGTTCACGCCGCAACAAATTATTCTGAATAAGGCATAAATTAAACATCGTCGCTATAAGTCGCCTCATATCGTATGGAAAATTGGTTATTGCTCCACTGGGAGAGAGAGAGGGAGGCTGAGCAGGGGCTAACTTGCAGTAAATGCGCAGAGGAAGGGAACTCATAATCGGTTGTGTTTTATTTATGCACTCACTAATCCCACAGGTCATTGGCCCACAACACACTCCCCTATACACACTCCCCCACACACACCCTTACACACATACTTGCAACCCGCTTTATTGTTGATTATTTCGTCTGCTTGTCCCTCCAGCTTGCCTTGGTATTTTTACCGCCTGCCGCACATTTTAATACGATTGTTTTCAATTATTTCTAAACCTGTTTTGGTCGCTCGCAGCGCCTGCTGCGTTGCCCACTGCGGGTGGCCCCGACGCAACCCTTAAACGCCCAAGTCGCTCGTTATGCATAATTAATTTAGAGCAACAACCAGTAAACAGTAAGGAGAGAATTGCAACTGACTGTGATGGGCTAAGAAATACCCTGCAGGCGAGTAGAGAGAGAGAGAGAGAGAGATACGAGTTGACAGAGAGAAATTGCAGAAAGATAAATGAATAGACAGGAGAGAGACAGAGAGGGAAAAGGGCACTATATCTACCAGGCAAGCAGACAGACAGACAGTTAGAGAATGTAAGAAGAAAGATAAATAGAAGGAAGGTCAGACAGGCAGACAAATTCAGGTGGACTGATTGACATAAAGGTAAACCAAAACAGTTCAAGAAACATCTAACATTCAAAAGCAATGTCAAGCAGACACACAGTCACAGATACAGCTGATCTGCTTGACATAGAGGAAAATAACACAGTTCAAGAGACCTACAATATACCCCCTTTAACTACACCTACAGGGTATGCAACATTAACAACAACAGCAGTAACTGAAACAGGCAATGCAACAGCCCCAGCAAAGGGATTATTAAAATGTTGTAGTGCTGCACGCGCCAGTTGGGACAGCAACAGCAACACGAGCAACAGTTACTGGCACTCGCATAATGCAATTTTAATTACTTGTTTACGCACTTCACATTGAAATTATTTGGCATTGGCATTTGGTAAATGCTCTCGTAGCACATACATGCCATGTAGAGAGCAGCATCGAGCGATAACCGTGACATTTATCGCTCAGCAACGCCAATGGCATTCGACTGGCCAAGGCCAACCCTTTGGAGGGGGCGGGGGAGGAGGAGGGGGCTATCGAAGGGGCACAGTGTGGTATGGCAACCATGTCGTTTGCCACAATCGATGTCGTTTATCTTCTGATTTGTTGCCAAACGAAGCAAAACAAATCACTTGCTCGAACGGTCACGGTGTGAGCGAGAGAGAGAGAGAGTAGTGCGAAGGGGAGGGCGCCCCAGTTACATCGCCAGCTTTGGCTTTAGCTGCCAGTTCTTCAGCTACAGCTACAGCTCCGTCTCCATCTCCAGCTACAGTTGCAGCCTCAGCCCCATCGCCTTCTTCTGCTGCGTCTCCCTCTATAGCTTCATCGCCCTCCTCAGCTTTAGCTCCCTCCTCAGCTTTAGCTCCCTCCTCAGCTTCATCGCCCTCCTCAGCTTCATCTCCCTGCTCAGCTTCTTCGCCCTCTATAGCTACTACTCCCTCTCTAGCTCCATCTCCCCCTCTAACTTCATCTCTGCCCCCCTCCGCTAAACTTACTACAACGCGCACACGGAAACTGGCTTATGGCCCCTTTCCCCCACCAAGCAGCTGCAGTTGCCGCCAGCTTGAAGCTTGACGAGATTTGCGCTGCTGCAAATGAATTGTTGCCATTTTTCAGGCATTTCTTGGTTGTGCCGGCAATAAAGACAGCAAAAAATGGCAGCGACAGCCAGCGAACAAAAGGCAAAACGCAAAGGCATGCGGCATGCGGTATGTGGCATGCGGCATGCGGCCGCCTTGTGTGTTAACAATAACGGCACGCCCCGCCGTCCGCCTACGAAAACCCCAAAAAAAAAAGGTACAAATGTCTCTGAAATTTATTAGCACGCATTAACCAACACACACACATGAGACACGTGTGTGCGTGTGTGTGCGTGGGCGTGTGTGTGTGTGCCTTGTGTGTGTGCGTGTGTTCCTTGTGTGTGTGCGTGTGTTCCTCACAATTGTTTTGTCTTCCTGGCTTGTGCTGCTTCTTCCCTTCTTTTATTTGCTGTCGCATCTTTCGTGCCTCGAAGTTAATCAGGATTTGTGTGTGTGTGTTGCCTTCTGCAGATAAATTAATTTGTGATCTGCCCTCGGGCAGCTCCATTGGAATTTGCATAAATATCATTTGCCCTAGGTTGCATGTAAATCTCAGCAAAGGCCATAAAACGAGCCATGCCACGCCCCTCTCTCTCTCTCTCTCTGCTTGCTGCCCGAAATTAAACGCGCTTGAACCTTAAATCGAGCACTCGATAAGCAGCCAGTAAAAAGCTAGAAAACAAAGCCAAAAATAAAACTACAAAACTCTATTATTTCAGTACATTAACTTGCGATTTATTGTTTATGACGGCAGGGCATACTTCAACGTGTGTGTGTGTATCTATGTGCCTATGTGTGTGTCTCTCTCTCTCTCTCTCTCTCTCTATGTTTGTGTGTGTACGTGCCTTTGCTTGTGTATTTGTACCCTGGCAGCCGCCGCCGCAATTTATCACTCAGTCAATGGTCACAAGCAAATAAACTTTCCATAAAAAGCTAGCGAAAAAATAGAAAAGTTCAACGCTTTAGTTCTTTCTCAAGTTGCAAGTTCAACAAGCTGAGCTAGAATAAATAGTTACGTGTATTTAGCTTAGCATATCGAATAGAAAACTCTCAAATTTGTTTATCTAATCGAGAGTAAGCGAATTGCAGAGCAAACTTTCAATTCAATTGTAGCTTCAGCTTTAAATTCAATGGTCTTTTATGGCAACCTATTGCGCAATCGCTTGCGCGAGCTATAAGACTTTAATGAGTTGACGAAGTGCTCTTCAATTGGTATGCTCAAACAGTCGCATACAGTCACTCACACACACACACACACACACATACACATAAATATGTGTATGTACACTCCATCAAATACATTTTTATGGACTTCCCCTTAGCATTTTGGGGTCGAGCCATTTCGCATCTTCGATTCGGCCATGTTTATGATAGGCATTTTTGGCCAAAGCTCGTAAATCTTTTAAAAATGGAAAATTGCCCATTTTGTGTTAGCATAAGCAAGCTTCATAGAGCCCCCCACAGATCAATAAAACATTTATTTATATTATTGCGTATTATGTCGAGCGTCTGTGCATTTAATTAATAAGCCTGCGTGGAGGCTGCAAATCACTCCGTAGAACTAACTGCACTGCTTCAGCGATTTATAGTAGGTGTGAATAGAGTAAATACTGTAGAGTTTTTCAAGCATGTGTCGCAACATTTCCCCCTCCCTTCCCTCAAGCACTTTCGCTTGCCACTTTTGCAGCCTCTCTGTGGCTGAGCCTCTCTATTTATGTAGCGATAAAATTAAATTTATTTTAATGCCACAGACAGTCGACACTGCCACGCCCACTAGTCGAACATTATCGCGAACTTAGTTGCTAGTTGAAAACTTGGCTGGCTGCCCTCCACTACCCCCTTTCTCTGTGCTTCCTCTGTGCAGCTGCTGTGGGCGGAAATCGCTTAAATTTGCCGTAAAAGATGCGAGAGATACCGCAACGGAGGCAGGAAAGGTAACTGCGATAAAAGTTTCTACGCCATTTTCCACTTGCCTTATATCACATGCCGTGTGTGTCCATGTGTGTGTGTGTGTGTGTGTCCGTGCCATGCCTGCAACTTTTTGGTAGGAAGGCGAGTGTAGACAACGCATGATGCCGACACTTTTGAGCTGACGCTGGTCACCAACGCTGCTGGCCATGCTGGCTAATGCAGCCCATAAACAAACTGACAAACGCAATGGAAAATCCTCAGACAGAGAGAGCAGGAGAGAGGGAGACTGACATGAAGTGGGCGTGGTCAGCGTAATCAACACGATTTTCGCGATTCAGCTGCAGTGGCAGCAGATAAACACAAGCGGAAATAGAAATCGTAATATGCGTTGGAATTTCTGGCAAACCATAAACTTGTGACGTGATAGCGATGAGTCGCACAGTGAAGCGGTCACTGCGCAATATCACAATATAGTGCAGAGCAATATACGTTGGAATTCCAGCCTGGCCATAAACACGAACAGCACAGTGATGCAGCAGTAGAGTCACAGTGACTGTGAAGAGGCGCAGTATTACTTCAAGCTGAAGTATTGTGTTAATACTCTGTGATATTCTTAATAGTAATGAATCAAACAGTGACTGTTGATAGTCACAGTACACTTTAGAAATATATTTAATATATATTACTGTGAAGAGGCGCAGTATCAGTTCGAGCTGAATTATTATGTTAATACTCTGTAATATTCTTAACAGATTCAAGAGCTGTAACGACTCTAACAGTGACTGTTAATAGTCACAGTAAACTTTTGAAATATATTTAATATATGTTACTGTGAAGAGGCGCAGTATCAGTTCAAACTGAATTATTATGTTAATACTCTGTAATATTCTTAACAGATTCAAGAGCTGTAATGACTCTAACAGTGACTCTTAATAGTCACAGTACACTTTTAAAAAATATATAATATATATTACTGTGAAGAGGCGCAGTATCAGTTCGAGCTGAATTATTATGTTACTACTCTGTAATATTCTTAACAGATTCAAGAGCTGTAATGACTCTAACAGTGACTCTTAATAGTCACAGTACACTTTTAAAAAATATATAATATATATTACTGTGAAGAGGCGCAGTATCAGTTCGAGCTGAATTATTATGTTACTACTCTGTAATATTCTTAACAGATTCAAGAGCTGTAATGACTCTAACAGTGACTCTTAATAGTCACAGTACACTTTTAAAAAATATATAATATATATTACTGTGAAGAGGCGCAGTATCAGTTCGAGCTGAATTATTATGTTAATACTCTGTAATATTCTTAACAGGTTTTAGAGCTGTAATGACTCTAACAGTGACTGTTAATAGTCACAGTAAACTTTTAAATCTTATTTAATAAATATTAAGCAACAGCGTCAGCCCTACTGAACCTACCCTGAATCATAATTGGATCTCTCTCTGTCCATAAGCACCGTGAATATTAAATGATAATCGCACCATCAGCTCGCACGGGGCGTAATTCGGTGAGCTTATCGGACATATTAATGCCCGTTTATAGCACCGAAATAGTGGCGATTTATTAAAAGTCTTAATTTGATATTCGACTATTGATTTTCCCTGTTCGCTGTTCGCCGTTCGCTGTTCACCTGCGGATGGACGAGCTTAACGCTAAAATGTGCCTTTGGGTTTATGGTAATGCCCAGCGATAAGCTGATAAATCCCAATGAACGTGACCTATAAATAGCATAAATAACATGCGCCTGTTCCTGGAACTATGCAGTACGCCAATGACAGGCGAGAGGTTAGCAACTTGTCCGAGTATTTCCCTGCCCAGCGAGAGGCAGCCGCAGCCGCAGCAGCAGCAGACAAGAGTGAACTGCCAGCGCAAGGAGAAGCAGCATGAGCAGGAGCAGGAGCAGCGCAGCTGGCTGAGTCGCAGTGCCAAGAATCAACCACAATGGAATGCAGTGGGCGCCAGTTCGTTTGTCTTTCTCTCGGGTGGCATGAGTCTGGCTTGGAGTGCCGGCTTTGCAGCGCATTCGCGGCATGTTGCGCTGCTCTCGCAGTGTCTGCACATGCAGATCTGCTGGTTCGCTGCAGCGCTGCTCGGTGCGCTACTGAGCGCTGCTCTCACGCATCGCACACCACAGCGACCGCTCTATGTAAGTAAGGGAGAGCAGGATTCGATTGCATATACTCATATTCACCTGCTTCCTCTGCAGATCTTTAGCTCCATCCTGGTGCTCGTGTGTGGCATACTCTTTCTGGCACTGCCGGAACAACCTGATGCCATTATTGCTGCACGATATCTAGATGGCTTTGCGAATGGTCTGATCTTTGTGCCCACCATGAGCACACTGGGTGAGCTGTCTGTGTGCGAGATGCGCGGCGTGCTGGCCGCATCCGTGGAGCAGTTTAGCTCCAACTTTGGCATTCTCATCCTGCTGTTCTACACCTCGATTTGGCAAGGCGACTGGAATGCAACACTTGTGGCTGATCAGGTGCATGGACTACTGAGCATACTCTATGGCGTTATAGCACTGGGTCTGGCACTGACTCTGTGCGTCGAGTCGCCTGTGTACCTGTTGCTGCGTCACAACGAACAGGCTGCCGTTGTGGCACTGCGGCACTTGCAGCGCCCATCGATGGTGACCTGTGAGACCTTTCTGCAGCTGGACGAGCACAAACAATATGTGGTTGCACATCGAGATCTCAGCTGGCAACGCAGCATACAACACAGTCTGGTGCCGCTGCTCAAGCTCACCGTGCATCGCTCGCTGTGTGTGCTCAGCCTGACGCCGATTGTGTGGAGCGCACTCTCTGCCTCAGCCCTCAAACTGACGCCACAATATGACACATGGCCCTATGCTGTGTTTGGTTTACTCCGCTGGAGTGGCTGTTGTTGTGTTACCTTCCTCATGGACTCCATGGGCCGCAAGAAGCCCTCGCTCTTTGGCACCTTTGCCGGAGGTGCCTTTGCCGTCGCCTTTGCCATGCTCTTTGACAGCACACCCCATTTGATCTCCGCTCTGTCCATGCTCCTCAGCTTTCAGTTCTTTTCGGGTGTGGCACATGCTGCCAGTGCTGTCTACCTGACGGAGGCATTTCCACTGCGCCTCAAACCCTACTGTGTGGCACTGATCTTTGTGCTGGAGCAGCTACTTCGCATAGGACTGAGCCTGTTTAAGCCCTCGAACGAACAGATCGTCATCTATTTCTATGTCTTGGGTGGCATTTCCATGAGCTTCTTTCTGCTGGGCGTCTTCTGCCTGCCGGAGACTAGGCTAACTACATTGGCCCACGCACACATCAAGATACGCACGTGGTTCAATGAGGATTTCTGAGAAAATATATGTACGTCGAATTTATAGAGAAATAGATAGAGTTATTATTGAACTCTTGAAGCTAATTGGACTTTTGTTTTTCTTAACAACTTGAGCGCTTTTATTTTTATATGGCCCGTCATAAGGTTTATGCACTGTTATCGCGCATAACCTGCCGTAACAGCCCTGAATCATCTAGCTGGCCCCCCACTCTGAGTGTCAATTGGTGAGTTATGGCTCTCTCCGAGGGGGAAGCACGTACACGCCTACCCATCATAGTATTTTTACCCCTTTGGCTTAGCTATATTTCATGAATAGCACGATAAGCTTTTGCTATCACCGATTCACATTTGGCATTCGCTGATTGTGATTTCTCCAATGCGTTTCTTATCACTCGAAACACCGATAGAGGACTTATCTAATACACCTATCGCTCTGCGTTGGCTGAGCTTGTCAAAAAGCGCCGCGACTGGCCAACAGGCCGTCAGTTGCCTTCGGGGAGCAAACGGAATTGGAGCGAGAGCGGAAAATCGGAATTCAAAAGATCGCCATGCAGAACGATAAATATTTGCCACCACAGCCACCGGGTGGACCACAGGGATATGCAGCACAGCAAGGATATCCAGCACAAACGTACGGTCCACCTCCACCACAACCCTACGGACCACCACCAACACAGTCCTATGGACCACCACCAACACAGTCCTATGGACCTCCACCACCACAGCAATATGGTTCACCTCCGCCACCGGGCTTCCAACCTCCACCACAAAGCCATGCACCACCGCCACCACAGCACTATGGACCTGTACCGCCACCCACAACCACAACAACAACCACTGTGGTGGTGCAGCCCACTGGCTGGTACAATCGCAACCAGAGGAACAAGCCACAGTCGAACGCTGCAAGCGCAGGTGAGTTGTGACCCCCCCTCGGGGGCAGTTTGGGAATTAGTCAGCTGACAAGAATAGAACAAAGAGAACGATAAGATAACTGATTGCTGGGCATAGCTACGACATAGGTTCGACAGTAATAAATCCATCCATACTGATGAGTTTTAAATTCGCAAGAAAATCAGTACTATAATTGTGACTACTTTTATCATCCTCCCCCTGCGTAGCTTCGCTCATCTTTTTTTCCGGCGGAATGAACATTGCCTGGAGCGTTGGATTCCGCTCCTTTTTTATTTCGCTTTGCCAAAACACACGCTCTTGGCCTGGTTTATTGGCGGTATTATCGGCGCGGTACTAAGCTGTTTTCTGGCTAACAAAGTGCCAAAACGAGTGGTGCTGGTAAGTCTCAAATCATGTCTTGCCTTCGACACAAACTAATCTCAAGGTGATCTTCAGATTGTATGCTCGGTGCTGGTGATGGTGGCGGGTGTTATTAGAGCTGCCACAAAGTACAATGTCGAGGCCACCGAGGCTGCTCTTTATCTGGATGGCATTGCCAATGGGCTTGCCTTTGCGCCCAGTCTGGCGCTGATGGGAGAAGTGGCTGTACCCAGTATGCGTGCACTGATCAGTACAACCCAGGAGCAAATGAGCTTCGCATTGGGCTTCTTCATTCAGAACATCTATGTGACAAATTGGACCGATGGCTATTATTCTTCATTTACCAGCGAGCAAATGCACGGTGTGCTGTCTATCATTTACGGACTGATCGCAGTTCTCATTGCCAGTCTATTGTGCATTGAGTCGCCAGTGATAACGTTGGCCAACGGTGATGAACAAGGTGCCATCGATTTACTGCGCCGTCTGCAGCGTCCAAGTGAGATCACCAACGAAACCTATGCCCAATTGGAGGAGCATAAACAATATCTGGAAGAGAACAAGCATCTTAGCGTTGGCAAGAGCATCGCACGTGCCTTGGTGCCCTTCATTCGACTCGCATATTTACGCATTCTAAACGCCATGAGCCTCTCGTCAATGATGTACTACGCATTGCTCCTCGCGATTCTGCCCAACAAAGGAAGCAGCTTCTTTTGGGAATTCATCGTATTCGCAGCCTGTCGCTGGATAGGAACAATCTTTGCCAGCCTGTCCATGGAGTCGTTGGGACGTAAGAAGCCAACGATAATGGGACTACTGGCTATCGCAGGGTTTTCCTTTGGCATTGGCAGTAGCCTGGATGAGTATCCCTATGGAATGTATGGATCGATGTTGCCGTTGCTGTGCCTCATTCAGGTCTTTTCAGGCATCGCCTTTACAGGCACATCAGCTTACCTGACCGAGTCGTATCCGCTGGGTGTGAAGCAGCATTTCATTAGCTTCACTTTCATAGCGGAAATGCTGGTCTTCATCATCATCGGTGCCACAGACTATAGTCTGAGTGGTCACACCATTTTCTTCTATATCTTTGCCGGACTTTGTGTTCTTGGATTTCTTGTGGGCTTTTTCGTTCTGCCCGAGACACGACGAACCACTTTGCGCGAGGCACAGTCCAGGTCCACTAAAGTGTTCAACAGGGGCTTCTATGGGTAATGAAAAAATTAGTAGTTTACCTTCACTTAAGAATCGCCCTAACGCAACAGACATTACAAAATAAATGTAAACTAAATAAAGTATTTAATATAACGAAAAATAGTTTGGACATTGAACTGTGGGATTCACAGCGACAATCTATAGCATCAATGGGGATTTAGGCCAGTTCACTGAAAGAGTAAAACCCTTAGCCCAGTAAGAGTTTTCATAAAACATACACAAGTGATGGTATCAAAGTATTTTTCTTCTACAATTAAAATCATAGAGTATATTATCTGCGGCTTTCTTGAAAACCATTAAACTCTGACAATACTTATGCCATGAATCAGTTGATTTATAATAACATTGAAAATCGTAGATTGAACTGATTCGGTGCCTAGATTACCCCTTCAAGTACTTATCCAGCAACGGGGAAAAACATTTAGTATATGGTTGATAATACATTACGCGACTTCCTAATCGACATTGAAACTTTTTTAATGGCCAGTCGTGTTTTAGATTAGCCTAGACTTTCCCAAACACGCTCGTCAGCACTCTTATCTCTTGCTGTTCGTATCGATGTCGTGCTTATCAATCAGAAATTCGTAGGCGTGTTATTATTATCGATTGGTTTTTCCGACCATAGCGATAGGTTCTTTAAAGGTCTTTGTATTAATTTGCGAGCTTTTAGTCGCATATCAATATTGAAGTGAACAAGTTCGGCTGCAGCAATGAACAGTAACAAATATGTGCCAGAAGAACCACCGGCCTTTGGCATTCCATCGGCACCGAGAGCAGTCGCACCACCACCAGAGAACAATCCGCCTCCGGCAGTGACCTATTCGCCTCCGGCAGTGAACTATCCGCCTCCTTCTGTCAACAATGCTCGTTCCCCAGAAAACTATGGTGCTCCTACTGGAAACTATCCACCTGCCCCAGAGAATTATGTACCTCCTCCAGGACACTATTTGCCTCCGAACTACACGCAACAGGGCTATCCACAGCATGCAGGATATCCTCCACAGCTGCATCCAGCTGCAGTGCATGCCCAACAAGTGTACCTACAGCCGCCATATCCCACACAGAACTACCAGCAGCCAACCCCTGGAGCAGCACCGCCTCAACAGTACGGACATCCACCACCACAGTACTATGCACCAGTACCACCCCCTCCGCCTGCAGAACAACCACAGCTACAGCGACCCGCCAACTGGTACAATCGCATGAGGCTGAATCGTCCTCAAATGAATGTTTTAACTGCAGGTAAATAAATGAAATTCCAAATTACACTGCAAAACAGGGTGATGGAATCAGTAAACAGTATTAGATAATGACATCAGATCTGGCAGGACCAGAGCAAAACAAATATATGTTTCAAATAGTTTATCAATACTCAAAGGCAATCTACCAAAGATAAGATACGTTCGAAAGAGCAGAAGTGTTATAGGTGTAATATTCATATATACATTAAATATATATGCATACAATTCCTTTTCCTGTAGCTACTGTCATATTCATTACGGGTGGAATGAATATAGCCTGGAGTGTTGGATTCCGAAGAAAAGGATACTATCGCCTGACTCAGCACACTCGCGTCGCTTGGTTTATTGGCGCAATTATCGGAGCGGCCATTGCGAGTTTTCTGCCAAAAATACTGCCAAAGAGAGTGATAACGGTAAGCTGAAACCTCGCTCTCTCTCTCACGCTCTCTCTCTTAACTATGAATACTTTCATAATACCTGTTCTCCCTTCTCTTCGCTCAGCTATTCAGCTCGGCTCTGGTGCTCGTCGGCGGCATTGTGAATGTGAGCAGCCACTACAATGTGAATGCCTTAACCGCAAGCCTCTATCTGAATGGCATAGCCAATGGACTTTTGTTTGCTGCAACACTGGCATTGGCTGGCGAACAGGCTGCCTTCTATATGCGCGGCAAGTTCACCGCATCCACAGAACAGTTGAGCTTCAACTTCGGCATCCTGTTGCAAATCTTGTTATGCGACACTTGGCAGCCAACCTATAATCATTCCGATGGTTTCAATCCCGAAAATGTACACGGCATAATCGATTGTGTTTTCGGCTTTTTTGGACTATGCTTTGCTGCTCTTTTGTTCATCGAATCGCCAGTGGATTTGTTGGTTGCAGGACGTGAATTAGCCGCCCATGATGCAGTGCGTCGACTGCAATGGGATTTCCCGCCACACACTGATCTGCATCAAATGCAGGAACATAAGTTGTATGTATCACGGAACGAGGAACTGACGACTGAGCAAAGCTTTGTTCAGGCTATGCCAATGTTTTTCAAACTCAGCATACTGCGAGCTCTGAACGCCCTCAGCATATGCACCTTCATATTTGATGTTCTCTATATAAGCAATGGAGACTATATTATATTTGGTGTTTGCCGTTTGGTCGGCAGTTTCTTTAGCTCCATTTTCATCGACTCGCTGGGACGCAAAGGATTAACTCTGGGGGGCCTGTTGATTGGCAGTTGCTTTGCCTGTGGTACCGCCAGTCAGATATTCTATCCCTATATGAATGTCTTCCTGCTACTCTGTTTCTTTCAATTCTTTTGTGGTGTCGCCATTACCCCATCCTCGGCATACATTAGCGAAGCGTATCCACTCAAAGTCAAGCAGAACTTCATCAGCTTCAACTTTATGATCGAACTGCTGGTGTTCATCATAGTCAGCACTATCAGCGATGCATTCGATCCATTATTGTGGGTGTTCATGCATGTCATCGGAGGAATTTTCGGGGCCGCCTTTCTACTGGGTATTTTGAGTCTGCCCGAGACGCGAAGAACTACTCTGCGGGAGGCACAGCAAAGATTTCAATCCACATGTTTCTGAACTGCAAGAGAAAATATCAATAAAACAGAATTTACTAAATAATAATAATAACTGAACAAAAAATAAAAACAATAAAACAAAAAACAATATGCATTTATAAAAAAATCCGATTTATTTAATTTGGTTACAGTTTCTTAACAAATAACAAAAATAGGTCGATATACGATATATCTGTTCGATCTGGCTCGTTCCGACTTATTTGTGCGCGAAGTTTTCTTAAGGTATATCCCAAACTAAGATACTAGTTTGCGTTGCAAAAGACGGACAGACGGACAGACGGACATACGGATACACGGACAGACGGATAGGGCTAGGTCGATTCCTCTGTTGATGCTGATTCAGAATACATATACGTTGCAAAATTCCGGGTCAAAATTAATATACCTTCTGCAGAGACACATATAACAAAAAAATAATAAAAATAAATAATTTGTTCTTTGTTCATCAAATTGTATTTAAACTATATAACACACTTAAAGAAGAAACCGTTGTGTAAATTCTCAATATTTTGTACAATAAAACGTATGCAATTCCAAGCGAAAATACTCTATTATTTCGGGAATTCCAACACACACTCTTTGTTCAATGTAGGCAAACGTGTTGAGTCACAGTTTATCATTCAAATTTAAGAGAGAGAGAGAGAGCAAGAGCGAAAAAGAGAGCGAGGCAGCGAGAGAGCGTTGCAAAGAAAGGGATGTAAAAGAGCGTGCACAGCAAAGAAGAAGATGCACTATTCCCACACTAAAGATAAGCCGTTTTTATAGCACTCTCACGCTCTCCATTCACTTTGACCTATTCAAATAAAGGCACAACAAACGAAAATTCGGAAAACAAAGTAACATATGCTTCTATAAACAGAAGATAAGTGTGACTAGGCAGAGCCAATTGCTCCGTGCTCGATAGCGATAAGACCTAGCACCTATGTACGTTTATCAATCAATTTGCGATAAGATTTATTTACCGATGGCTAAACCTAGCGGAAACCTGTTCGACATGATACTCTTAAATGCGACATATTCGTTTCATTCTCCCATTGCGCTGTAGTTCTCTCTAGCGACTCGACAAAACCGGACGTATCGATCGCGTATCAAGTGAATATGGAAACTAAAAGAAATGAATACGAACGCACGGCTTCACAGTCGACGGTGGGTTACACACCATTGCCACCGCAGGAGAAGCGTCCACAACGCCAACATCCTTACCAGCAACCATCGAGTTGTTGCAACCGTGATACACGCAATCAGCCACAGGCAAATGCCCTGGGAGCAGGTGAGTGAACAAAGCAGAAGACGACAATAGAAAGTGCTGCTTTATTCTGCCTGTTGACGATCTGGCAACGCTTTGTGTGCGTTACTAATGGAACTCAACCTTTACTTCCTGTACAGCTGCTCTGATCTTTCTCTCCGGTGGCATGAACATTGCCTGGAGCATTGGCTTTATGAGTTTTTCCTACGAGTTGGTGATCTCAACGCATTTGCGCATTGCTTGGTTCATTGGCGCCATCATTGGAGCACTCGCAGGCGTCTTGATAGGCAAACGTCTGGGCTACAAGCTGCTCATGGTAAGTGGCAACACGTGGAACTGTTGAAACTTCAAGTGTTACTGATACTACCTTCCCCTCTGCACTTGCTTAGCAATTCTGCAGCATGTTCGTCATGCTTGGTGGCGTCTTGTTTACCACAACGCAGTTGCAACCACATGCAATGCTAGTAGCACGTTACCTGAATGGATTTGCGAATGGACTCACGCTGCCCTGCACACTGGCCATGGCCGGAGAACTTGCAGTGTGCTACAAACGTGGCACCATTGCCTCAGTGACGGAACAAATGTCGTGCACGTTGGGCATATTCATACAGATCGTACTCAGTGTCAGCTGGAGCGAGGAGTACGATATCAATGTGGATCATCTGCAGGGCATACTCTGTTGCATTTATGGTGGCCTTGCGCTCTTCCTGGCCACCGTGTACAGCATTGAGTCGCCGGTGGAGCTGTTGGCACAGGATGATCAGGAGTTGGCCATCGATGCACTGATCCGCTTGCAGAACCCGCAACTGGTGACCACCGAAACGGACGATCAGCTGGCCGAGCACAATGCATACTTGGCACACAATCACTCCCTGAGCTCAACGGAGGCCTGGTGTCAGGCACTTCCGGCGCTGCTGCGTCTCTGCCTGTTGCGCATGTTGTACGCCATGAGCACCAGCATTCTCGTTGTCTACACACTCTCGATGACCAGCAGCACCGTCTATGGCTTCAGTTCGGGTCCGTATGTGCTCTTCGGACTGCTGCGTCTCGCAGGCAGCTGCGCTGGTGCCTTCGTGCAGGACACTCTCGGCCGGAAGCTCACCCAGTTGACTGGTTTCATGGTCTGCAGTGCTGCATCGATTGGCCTAGCGAGCAGATTGACTGCCGTGCAGATTGTCAGCTGGGATGACTATCGTATGGCACTCTGGCTGCTGCTCATGTTCCAACTCTTTGCTGGTCTCGGCTTTGCGCCCAGCTCCGTCTACCTGACGGAGGCTTTTCCCCGCTCCGTGAAGCGCATGTGCATTGCCATTGCTTACATTTTGGAAATCGGTGTTCAATTGGCTACCTTCGTGCTTTATCTGACACTGCAGAACGTGGGCATCTATTTCTATGGCCTGGGAGTGTTCCAGTTGCTGGGTTTCCTCTTCAGCCATTGGTATCTGCCGGAGACCAAGTTCATGACACTACGACAGGCACAGCAGAAGTTTCGTGACTTCTCGTGATCAGCGTCGGGACTGCAACGACTATCTACCAGTTAATGCTAGCTATATATAGATCTAGAACCAAACTGATTAACCGCATTTACCGTACACACACTTGCAAATTGAACGACTGACTGATAAATAGTAATATCAGCGAGCATTCGAAATAAGTTTAGCAATTTCCAATCTGAACCCAAATTGGCGAAAAATTCTCGAGTGCTCGCACGAAGTTTTGCTGATCAGCATGGGAATTCAGAGTTATCTCAAGTAGCTCAGTTTGAATCTAAGGGTATGAAAGGATTTACTGTTATATTAACCCTATATAATAATTAACCCATAAAGATAGGCATTAACTATTCAAAACTACACTAAACTGGTGGGTGAAATTAATTAAATAGAACTCAATATTATATTGAAACAGAGAGGGAGGGAATGAGAGAGAAAGATAAAGATTAATATGGAATGTAATAAAGATCTGTTACTAGAAGTATCTTAAATATATCTATTAAATTTCAAATACCTAAAGGAAACTTTTCTAATTGAAAAACAATATCAGAAAAAAACTATAGAGAAAGTTTAAGATTAAGAATAAAATATGAAATGTTATAAAAATATTGTATACAATTATTTCAAATATATCTTGCATATTTAGAGCTTGAATTTGTGTATTAA
The DNA here is from genome assembly GCA_018904035.1 of Zaprionus ornatus. NCBI lineage: Eukaryota > Metazoa > Arthropoda > Insecta > Diptera > Drosophilidae > Zaprionus > Zaprionus ornatus. Next base: position 1,018,292 of record JAEIFZ010000200.1, read on the forward strand.
ATTTCTATTGTGTTTGCCAAAAATGTGCGAATTTAATTTTACGAACGGTTATTTGGTTTTATTGATCGCTTTAGGGCATCCAAAGTTCATGCTGATTGGAAAGCTGACTAAAGTTAGAGTGTTATTTACGCTCTCCTCCCATTCGGCAGGCCGAGTGTGTACTATTCAAATTTAATTAATTTACTTATATATCCAGTAATCATATTGATAAAGCGAGAGCACAAAACTTTCGTTCGTCCCTCGTCGGTCGTCCCACTGTCCGTTCGTCTATTTGTTTGTTTGTTTTTGTATTCGCCATTTATCTTATCAGTGTTTCGACGTAGTCCGCCTCGAGCACTTCAGACAACGGTTCTATGTGCGCTAACCGTTTATCAACTGCACAGGCAACCGGTCGGTCAGGCGAACAGCAACTGTCCAACTCTCTCTCTTTTTCGCGGCGTCGTTCGGTGGCGGGCAAGTGTAACGAGGAGCAAACTCGAATGGGAAGTGAAATTGGAGGCCCAATTAAATGCAGAGACTCAGTGCGTGAAAATGACGGATACGAGCACAACAAGCAGTGACAAGTTCGGAAACTAAAAATAGCGAAAGCAAGAAAGGAAACACACAATAAAGTCGGCAAAAACTGACTGCTAGTGATAGTGATAGAAAACAAACAATTGAATCGATTGCGAATCGATCGATTGGATCGTGCAAATTGCATTATAACCATTGACCTATTATTAATTACCTTGAAATTGCAATATGCCACTGCTGCCGACCATTGAGGAGGAGGCCAAACTGTCCTGGCTGCGCCTCATGTGGCGTTATCGCCTGCAGTTTCAGTCAATGACCGCGGGTAAGCCCAACAGCTGACCCTATTGTTGACTCTGATTAACTCTGTCTCAATTTGATGCAGCTTCGCTTGTGTTTGTGGGCAGTGGCATGCGGCTGGCCTGGTCGATATTCGATACACCCGTTGGCAAATTCAATACCAAATACAATACGCACAATCTGATGATGAGTTGGTTCATTGGCGCCGCTCTTGGTGCTCTGCTGGCGGCAGTGTTTGTCCAGCGCGTCACCAAAAACGTGGCCTACGTAAGTCGTCCTGCCAATTATCGGCTTATCTCACACACACACACACACACACACACACACACCCACACACGCACACATTGACCGACATAAAATGATAAACCGTTAAAACGATAAACTCAATTCGCATTTGCCATTAATTTGAACAATCTTAATTAGCGCTTGCTCTTGACAAGAGTCACCCCAACCCCCCAACCCCCGAAATTCGGGGAATAACAAGCTCCACAAAAAGCTGGGAAAATTTGATGTCAATATATTCGGCATGTTCTGTTGGGATATTATCATCGTACGATGATAATGCAAATCCGTAGATACATGACGTAAATTATTTATCTGTTATTCCAGTCAGATAACGCAAACGGTAGCGCCGCTATATAATGATATTGACAGCTGAGATATGGGAAAATATATTCTGCATAATAATAAGAGATAAAATATTCAAGTTCCTGGAATAACACTCCAGTCTTTCCACTATATAATACGATATATACAATAGTTTCCTTTTCCTCGCAGACACTCTCATTATCTGAAAAGAAATACTTAATAATAATAATATGGTGTAACGCACCTTAGGAGACATCTCCGCACCCACAAAGTGTATATATTCTCAATCAGCATCAGCAGACGAATCGAACTAGCCCTGTCCGTCTGTCTCTCTGTCCGTGTGTCCGTATGTCCGTAAACTAGTCTCTCAGTTTTGGAGTTATCTTCATAATACTTGGCATACATACTTTCTTATTGCTTTACACTGGAAATAAGTCGGAACGAGCCAGATCAGACCGATATATCGTATGGCTGCCATACAAACTATCGGCCGATTTTTGTTATTTGTTAAGATATTGAAACCATAAACCATTAAATAGGAATTTTTTATAAATATAATGTGCATATGAAATTTCATAAGAATCTGACCACTATAAGATATAGCTGCTATAGGAACAATCGACCGAAATGCAAGTTTTTATGGAAATAAGCTTTGATTTTAGAAATAACTGAACTTATAGGTGTCGATGAAAGTTAGACATAATATAGAATATACACATTCAATTCTACACCATTATATTTAACTACTATTGGAAGGATAGCAGGATATTAGAGCCTGCAAGGGTATAGAACCTTTGGCATGCCAAACCCTTTCTTTACTTACTGAGTCTAGAATAATTCTCTGTTTTAGTTATAATATACAATATTAGTTAGTTCTCAGTCTCTCTTCTTTCTCTCTCTCTCTCTCTCTCTTTCTTTTATAATTTCAAATTAAAGACATTAGAATACAGTTTCAATACCAATTTTCTCACTTTCCTTATACGATCTAAGCCAATTTCTTGAATTACCCAACTAATTTCCCTCTCTCTCCCTTTCTCTCTCTCTCTCTTTCTCTCCCCTCTAGACCTCCAGTGGCTTCCTCATGCTGGTGGCCGGCATACTGAACCTGGCACTGCCGCGTCACTTCAACGCCGCCTGCTACAGCAGCGTCAGCGTTGGCGCCGCCTACGGACTGACCCAGGTGCAGGCACTGGTCACGGGCTCCGAGGTGGCACACAAGTCCATACGCGGCATGTTGCTCAGCTGCGAGCGCATCTTCCTGTGGCTCGGCGTGAGCATACAGGTCTGCTATACGCGTCTCTGGTACTCACTAGAGCCCCTCGAACGTGGCCATGCCATGCACATTGATCAGCTGCACGGCGTTCTGCTGGGCACGCTGGGCATCTTTGCTGTGATCCTGTCGCTGGCACATCGTCTGGAATCGCCGCTGCTGTTGCTGCGACAGGAGCGGGACATGGCACTGGGCGACACGTTGAAGCAGCTGCACGGTCAGTCGCAGTCGGGCACAGAGCTACTGCGCCTGCGCGAAGATTGTCGCCAGTTGCACAATGCACGCGACTGGGAACAGTTTGCTGAGTTGCCAGTGGAGTCGAGCTGGAAACGAAGCTGGTGTCGTCTGTTGCCGCTGCTCAAGGTGCTGCTGCTGCGCTGCTTTGCTGCGCTGGCCATCTCGTTGCCCTACAATCGCGCCTTCCTTGTGGTCAGCTTGCATGGACTGGAGTGCGACATGAACTGTCTCTACTGGCTGGCATTCTGTGGCGTCTTTGGCAGCCTGGGCGGCGCTCTGCTCGTCGACTGGCAGGGACGTCGCAAGCTCTGCTCGTTGTCGCTGTTCGTGGCAGGCATTCTCATTGTGATGATTGGTGGCGTCTTCGAGCATCTGGAGGCGGCCAAGAAGACGTATTTCGACATTAATCTGCAGGCTATAGCGCTGCTTATGCTGCTCTTCGAGATAATTATTGCAGGGGGCGTGGCTGTGCCAGCCCTGGTGTATACGGGGGAAGCATTCAGTGTGGTACATAAAGCGCAGTGTCTGGCAGGCGTTCTAATTGTTGAGCAGGCTCTGCAATTGGCACTGATGGTTGCTGCCTTCGAGAACAGCCTAAGGGATTCGGTGTTCTTCTTCACCTTTGGTGCACTGAGCTTTGCTTTTGGGTTGCTCGTCTTCACGCTGATGCCCGAGACGCGGCAACTGACGCTCTACGAGTGTCTGCTCAAGTTCAAGAAGGTTCCTTAGTATGACCTATCTACCTGCCTTCCCTCCCTTCCACTCCTTTTCCCTCCCCCCTCCAGCTAACAAGTACCTATCTCTCTAACTATGCTAAGTTGTGTGTGCATTTATCTCTATTAATAATAAAAGAAAACTTTCACTATTGTGCAAAAATAACGTACTCTTTGAACTTATCAAAAGCTCCACCTTTATCAAAGCTGTACAAAAGCTCATTAAACTTGCAGGTTACAGGGGGTTAAGGTTAGTTTGCACAGCTTTTGGTCGCTTACGCTGCAGCTTTCTGCCATAATAAAGCTCTCTTTAAGAACTCACTCTCTCTATAAAGTTCTCTTTCTGTTCCCACTATGTCACTTCCACAGCTTTGCCTGGAAAGTTAACAACAAATTTACCGTTATTTGCCATGTAAACAATATACTTTTTTTCTCAGCCGGCTTTCGTTGAGCTTTCGCTCATTCATCGAGTTGTACGACTTATTGGGATTGCCCGTGCCCGCTAATACTGGATATGGTTAACTTAAGACAAGCAGGATTTAAGAGAGCCGAGAGAGAGAGCGCGCTTAAGGCATTGACTGAGCGAGACAGCTGACAGCAACAGAAATCAAGTTGATGAATATGGCGTGTGATGAGTTTGAATGGCATTCGCTGCGTATATCCAAAACAGTTGCTGGATAACGCGAAGGAAACAAGCGAAATAACTCCCGGGACAGCTCACTCGAAGAGTGCCTGCCCTGGCCCTGCCATCTAATGATGTGGAAAATTTGTTCGCCCACACACACACGCACACACACACGCAGGCACACACATGGCAAGTTATTGATATGCAATATTTGTGTTTTTGTTGCAATCATCTTCGTTTCATCGAGGCAGCAATAGCACTTTGGGGTTTCGTTTGTGCATAAAGTGCTGCTGGTTGTCCCCCCCCAGTTCCCTCTCCCTTTCCTGCTCTACCTGCTTCTCCAGTAGCTTCTCTTGTCTCTGGTTACTCTGGTTTCGGGGTCTTCAGCTTCTGCTTTGCGGTTGCTACGGTTGCTTTGAGACGATGGGGCCAAGGATAGTATGCCCACAATTAGCAGTTGCGGTAAATGCCGATACTCTCTCTCTCTCCCCCTCTCTCTCTCTCTCGCAGAGGTGCCCAATAACATGCAACAACAACAATTGCCCTAAAAGGACCCTCGAGGCTCTGACCCCGAAGCTAAATGAAGCGTCGGGAATTGAGTTTAAAGTTATTTAATTTTTAATTGTATTAATTACTTCGCCGACAAAAACAACAAAAAAAAATATGCAAACTTGTGCAAAATTTGTTTATTTATGCAGTAGCAAACATCTTTTTGACTCTGCCCCATTCGCTGTTGTTGCTGTTGTTGTTGCTGTCTTCATTACGTTGTAGCTTCATTTCCCAACGGGCACCGCGAGAGGCAAACTTAAAGTTCAGGCTAATTATGCAGCTTGTACCACAAAAGTTGGCGCTTTATTTGGCTGCACATAAAAATATATACACGATAAGGCATTTAATTAACTAGATGGTATAAGTTTCACTATAGCATAATGCAGACACACACACACACACATGCAGCTGATAAACTTGGTATCAAGACAAGTTCGAGTTGGGGTTATTGTAAGTTAATATGCATACGAAATTTGGAATGTAGTTGGCAGGTAAGACATTAGAAATGTCTGTAGTAGATGTACAAATGAGCTTGAGATTAGTTGATGTTGTTGCAAAATGTGTGCATTAAAGTTAAGTCTCTACTAATGTGTATAGACTCTATTTTATCTAGCTTCAACAGTGTTTTTACTCTGCTAATGTTTACAGACTGTATTTCATCTAGCTTTAACAGTGTTTTTATTCTGCTAAGTTAACAGACTCTATTTCATCTAGCTTCAACAGTGTTTTTATTCTGCTAAGTTAACAGACTCTATTTCATCTAGCTTTAACATTATTTTTTGCAAACATTTCCAGCTCTTTATACAAATATTTTATACCAACTTATACTATATCTCTGCTTTCATTAACTGACTTAACACTTACTAAATTGGTATCTATACACACAAACAGTGTCTATCTCTCTCCCTCTCTCCATCTCCCTTGCTCTGCTGTTTAAGTTTAACACTGTTTAACAAAAAGTAACTTTTTGCACTGGTTTACAAAAACTGCAGCATACTTTACGGCGCAAAGAGCATGAACTGAAGCTGCGTCCGTTTGCTACTGTTGCTGTTGTTGTTGCGCACAAAGCCAAAGCAACGCCAACAGCTTCCCAGAAAACTTTACTTTGAGAGCTGTGAAATTTAAAAACTAAAGTTACAAAAAAAACGCAAAAAGAAGAACAGAAAAAAGAAAAAAGAGAAAGAGCAGGAGAAAGAGAAAGAGACGTATAGAAAAGAAAACACTGCGTATTTTTGGCACTTGGCAGGCGAAAGGACATGCCAGCTGAAGGATATTCAGGATATGCTCGACTAGCTGCAGGCGAGCAGCTTTGCCTTTGTGTGTGCCAGTCTGACTGTGTGTGTGTGTGTGTGTGGGTGTCTCTGTGTCTGTGTGTGTTGGTGTGTTTGTGTGCATTTCAATTAACTGAAATGGAAAACGACAATCGTAAACATTAACATTAACAGCTTGCAGCGTGTGTGTACCACATGTGTGGGCGTCGCTGAGGGGGCGTGGCAGCCAACTGGGGAGTAGTGCAAAACAAGAATTGCTGCAATGCAAAACGTTTTGTTTGATGCGGCTAGAAAAAAGCGCACTTTGACGAGCGGCAGTCAAGAAAATGCATTTCAATAAGCCAAGAAAACGAGCGAGACAGCTGCCGAAGAAGCAAGACAGAGAGAGAGAGTGGGAGAGGGAGAGGGGGAGCATGAGGGTAGTGTGAGAGGAGATTACTGCGTGCCGGCGTCGTAAATGAAAAAGCAAACAAACGTAAAATTTTATTTGTGCGCAATTTTCTATAAATTTCCATCGATTGCCAATGGGATATTGGCGACATTTGCGTTTGGCATTTTGTTGCTTTGCTGTTTCCCTTACCCACACAAGCAAACACACACACACTCTCAGACTGGCATGGGCACACATACAGCACCAAAATGTTGCCACTTTGCCGATGGTTAACGCAGCTCTTGAGGTGTTGCCTCTGCTGCTGCCATAACTTTTGCTGCACTTGGAATTATGTTTTGTTGTTGCTGTTGCTGCTACACGAAATTGAAAAAACATGCACAGCAGTGCGCCTGCTATGTGTGTGTGTGTGTGTGTGGGTGTGTGGGTGTGTAGATTTCCAATCAGCTTGGGAAAGCAATGAAGTTTCTTGAGCAGCAAAAACGAGTGCAAATAAATTATGTTCTCATACCGAAACGGAAACGGAAAGCCCCGGTAAGAGGAAGCCCAAGTAACAACGCCACCAACAACAACAGGCAACAACAAGAGGCAACAACAAAAGGCAACAGGAGTAAGGCAAAAATGTAAGAGGCAACAACATTGGACATTGGCATCGAATTAATGTCTCAGCATGCCACAAAATGGCCGACGTGGCGGAATTTATGACTGCCGGAGACAACTCTAAAGTGGCCAACGCTGCGGTGTGACAATAAAATGGCGTCAAATTGCCATAAAAATGAAGCCCCGAACGAAACGCCACACACAAAAAGTGGCAGCATCGTCCAAGAAATCGCCAAACCACAACCAAAGTAATGTCGACCATATCAAAGTGAAATAATAAATAAGCACATAAACACTGAATCGGAGACGGGGCAACTACGGCGTGGAGCTGGGGCTGCAATCTATAAAGGAAAGGGTTTCTGACTGCCAATTTTTGGCATTCGCCTCATAAATTTCACTCGCAAGAAACACTTACTACACGTTTGACTCAGCGACGCCTCGCATAAGTGGCGCAGTTCGAGCAACTTTAATGTGGCTGTAGTTAATAGATAAACCTGGAGTAGGTCAGTTATAGTCGAGCATTGAGCGCATGCAAATGAAGGAATTGAATAACGAGCTGCACAGGTAAGTACAGTGTGTATAAGAGCTGAGTATATGACTGTTATACCTTGTACATGAAAGGAGATGAAGGCCTGGAATAATGATCTGTACAAGTATGTAAACTGTTTATAAGAGACAGAGTATACAGCTGTTATACCTTATACTTGCAAGTGAAGGCATTGAATAATAGTCTGTACAAGACCAGAGTATTAAAATGTTAAACCTTTTACATGAAGGGAAATAAAGACATTGCATAATGATCTGTAAAACGTATACAACTGTTATAGCTCCTACTTGCTTGTGAGCCAACTGAATAATGATCTGTACACTGTATAAGAGCACAGTATATGACTGTTAAACCTTCTACAAGAGAAATACACAGAGGTTGACTTTATATAACAGACTAAGTATACAACTGTTATCCATCTTACATACAAATAAATTGATTAAATAATGATCTGTACAGATAAGTACACTGTAAATTGAGAAGTATAAAGCTGTTATAGAGTATACACGTAACTTGTACCTTCTATATTCGCTGTGCTACCTACAACAATCAACTTCAATTCCTGCTTCAATAGAAACCTTCATTCAACTGCCGAAACAGTTGTCAAGTGAGCAGACAAATATGAAATTAATATGGCATTTATATCTACAAAATCCCATCACAAATTGTCACATATTTCGTTTGCCGTGTTGCCAGAGTTGCCACACTAAATTGACACGTGCACGTGCATGTTCACGTTGCTTTCAGTTCTAGTATTGTGTCTGCTGGCTGTCGCAGTCAATTGAAGTGTTTTGTTTTAAGACTCTGTCAGAGTTTTAGTAGAAGAAAACTTTACTAACAATACGAAGTTTTAATTTAGCCAATTTCATAGGGTTTTTCGCACGTTTCAAGATTGTACGAAAAACGTAATGAAAGACAACTTTGGCAGCTGCTCGAAGTGCAGAATGACAGCTTGCTCTCCCTCTCCCACTCTCTTTCCGTCTCCACTTGGCATGCAAAATGTCACAAAAAGTGCATTAAATTTAATTAGCTGACATAAATTTTGTGGCATCGGAATAGGAATCGGAATTGGAATCGAAATGTGCAGCTGACATGCTGGACTCGACTCGACTGGACTGGCATGACCTGACTGGGTCTGTCTGTGCGCTGTCTCTTTCTCGTCTGCATCAAAGCACGAAAATCATTCGAGTTGACATTTTTAATGGCAGAGGAAGAGCTTGATGAGCAAGACGGGAGAGAGGGGGGAATAAAAAACAACTCTGAACGTTTCCTGTCGAGCTGAGTGCATGCATTTTCATGACTTATGCAAGTTTTGACGGCAGGTGCACGTGTCTCTGTTTGCAGCCCTCTTACGGAGTGTATATGTGTGTGTGTCTCTATATGTGTGTGCGTGTTCGTGTTAAATCAACTGTCACTTCCTGTTGGCAAACTTTGTCCTTCAAGGCAGTCGGCCAAGCCCGACGTGGCAGCCACTTGGAGTTATGATAGCCTCATGCGTACTAACAATTTACTTAACTCTCTCTCTGTCTCCACCTACCTCGCTCCCTACCTCTCGCTCTTTATATCTCCCTCCCTCTCACTCGAATAATATCAAGCGCAATAGTAAGAAACATGGAAGCAGGAACAAGAAGACGCAACCAGATGAGGAAACGGTAACGAGCAGGAAATTTCGGCAGCTAATAACGAGCGAGAACGGAGAGTGGAGACGCAGCTGGACAAGTGTTTCCAGTCGTTGATTCTCAACTGATATTGCACACTTAAGCCTGACTATATAAGTTAGTTTTGCTTATTCTTTGGCATTCGATAGCACTCTGCACTCGATGATAATTAATGCAAAGTGGAATGGCTTCATAATTGCCATAATAAGCTGCCAGTAGAAAGCAGCAAAGCAGATACAATTGTGCTGTGTTTTTTTAAATTAACTTAAAGCTGACAACAAGTAATCCAAGCGAGGCTGTTGGGCATGGCAGACTGCAGAATATCCTGTACAGTTGTTGCTATTTAAGCTGAGCGATTTAGTGAAGTCTGTTGCAGATATTCCAGGAGATTTGTTGTTGAAAGGGAGAGCACAATTTAAAGATGTTGAAAGGGATAGAGCAATGGGCAGATAGGTACAAAAAAGAATACAGTTAACTCAGAGAAGCAAGAAATACAAGAAGATAGACACAGACAGCAGTAGAGATAAGTAGCTGAGATCATAAAGAGGAAAAGGGCAGCTGAGAGTGAGAAACAAAAACAAAAAGACAAATAAAGAAATGATAATGATATTTCAAGTACACTTTAAGCAGAATTAGAAGAGTTTAAAGAGTTTAACAGAATTAGAAGAGTTACCCCAAACTTGTCTCAAATGTACAACAAGAACTCAATGCATTAAACAGAAATAAATTGAGGTTTATCTTAATCACTTTCCACAAATAAATTGAGGTTTATCTTAATCACTTTCTACAAATAAATTGAGGATTATCTTGTTCTCATACTGTTGCTTTCTACAATGAATAAGCAACAATTTGCACAGCGGAGCATCAAATTGAACTTGAGTTTATCTTGCGCATTCCCCAGCGGCCACTACTGGCTGCAGGGTACATCGATAGATTGCAAATTGTTGCATGCAACTCGACAATTTATGTTGCACTTTAAGCTCGGCTCACTGACTATTTGCTTAACGCGCTGCTCGTGTGCAGTTGCAGTTGCTGTTGTTAATTAAGTTTCCTTCTTTTTTTTATTTACACACAAAATTGAGCGACAGCAGAGCCAGAGCAGTGGCGGAGACGGGGGCAGAGACGGGGGCAGTGGCAGAGCATCATTTATGGCATGCAATTAACGCCATTAAAAATCACTGCATGCTAATTAACTGTGACTGCAACTGGAGAAGGGGCACGCAGGGGATTGCCTGACTTTGTAGCTGGGGAGTGTTTGTGGATGCCACGCCAGTGTGTCTAGCTTTGTGTGGGCAGCTTTGACACGCGAGCTGAGGCAACAACAACAACAACAGAAAAAGAGCAAAAGAAAACAAAGCAAATTCTTGCATCCGCAGCACAAGTTTGCCACAAGGTAAGAACAATTAGGACGCAAGTCGCCCGAGCAAGCAACCAGATAGTGGTAACTGACTAGCTGACTTCTACCCTCTACCTTCCCCTCCCCCTCACTGATAATGTCTGTTAAGGGTATTGACAACTGCAAGAGAGCTTTGTGTACTCGCCGCGTTATTTGACTGCACCGACAAACGGAAGCCGCGATTCAGACGCGACTTGAGTTCTTTTTGTTCTGTTTTACCCTGCACACCTCTCTGCCACCCCCTCTGCTGTCGGTTAGCGTACACTTTCTGCTTGTTTACAAAATAAGCGAAAGCTGTGCCAATAAGCCTCAACGTCGCCTGCACTTAATTTATTTGCAACAAAATGTGCAGAAACTGAAACTTTTACGCAAGTGCAACTTTGCTTTACGTGTTTTTCACATCCGCATTCGCATCCACATTCACTTGGCATGCTTTCAACACGTTCGCATATGCGGAGGTGGAGGAGGAGTAGAGGACATGCAACTCGCTTTTTGGCGACCGCAAACACGAAGGCGGCGGCAGGAAGTCGACTCAATTGGAAAGGATGTGGCAAGGAATACGAGACGTGAAGAAAGCAGGCAAGTAACAAAGGGAGGAAGAAGAAAGAGGTTGCAAATGGAAGCGAAATCGATGTGTCTGTGCGAACGTATGATTCACATACCCTGCAAGGCAGTAGGAGTCCGAGAAAAGGGGTATATTAAAGGGAAGAATCAAGAAGTTCTTCTTCCAGTTTCTTAAAGGGTATTTGCTAGCGCAGCATACTCCACTGCACACTCTCCCCACTTGTTTTCCTTTTACTTTATGTCACAGCTGTGAAATTAAAGCATTTGCATATCGGCAACTGCATCTGCGCGTAGGGGACCAGAGTAAACACAGATGCTCAACCTTTCACATTGATTCAGCTGACGACAGGGGGCAGGCAGGCAGGAGGTATATGCCACACACAAATTTGTATTAAAAGCGATGCCACATTAACGCACTCACACACATAAATTGCCGTGAAAAAGGGGAGAGCTCTGGGGGATCTGCAAAGCTTGTGGTATTAGTCGCATTTAAATGGTGCAACTAACTGATAAACAGGCTCAAGTGCGAGCTATTTCACACGATAAAAGTTACAGATATGTGAGCGTATATAAAATGTAACCATTATAGCATCATTTTATAGTATTTTTTTATTGAAACCCCCCCACATCTCCAATCGCCTGCCAATCTTGATAGCTCGCTTCGCCTGCGTTTCCTTGTCGGTGTCAATGTATTATTTGCCTGGGAATTCAGACACGTCGCTGCCTTGGTATCTCTCTCTCTCTCTCTGTGTGTATGTGTGTGTGTAATCAAATAAAATGTGTCACGAGCACACAGTGCGCACATTTATAAATATTATTTGCCGGCACAAGACGTAACAAGTGCGAAGAGCGTGCCACACATTTCTGGTCTAATTTTGCATATAAATTACAAGCAACAAATAATCAAATGCAAATATGTTCTTAAGATTCAATTTTTGTGCAATCAACGCACTTAAACGCATCATCAACGAGGAAGCGGGGGGGAGGGGGAGATAGAGAAAGAGCAAGAGAGTGAGAGAGAGTGAAAGTTTGATGGCCAGGCAGGCTGACTGTGGGCGAGATAGATTGCAGACATTGCCAAGACATTGAAATGGCGTTGAGCGACAGACACAGGACAGGACATCCTAGTGGGGGTGTTGCTATATGTGTGTGTGAGTGCCAGTGAGTGGCTGCCTGTCTATCTCGCTCTCTCCGTCTGCCTTTATGTCTGTCTATGTGTGTTTTCCTGGCTGCTTCTCAACTTTACGCGTTGTTTGGCAGCGCCTCAACATGCCACACAGCGACGTTGTCCTTCAAGGCGCGTCTTGCTTCACTCTTCTCGTCTTCCCCCTTCCTCCTGCCACGCAATCAAATTTAAAATTGTAACATTTGACTGTCAGCTGCGCTTGTTAACCAATATAGCCATGATAGTTGCCATGACTTGTGCCTTAGAGTCCAATGACATCAGCTGAAAGACACTGTGTACGGGTGCACTATTTAATAATATAATATTTAATAAATAATTAATCCAAACTGCATGGTTTTAAATTAATAATATAACTATGTTTATTGTGCCGTTGAATATAACGCGAGTTTCGATCAGATTTCTGAAAATTAACAGATGCCTAACAGCTGCTTAGCATAAGCCTTAACAGCTGCTTAAAATATCGATACTGATTCTAGTTGATATGAAAACAGCTGATTCTAGTTGGTATGGCAATCTTAATCATTGAAATAGTGGCAATATACATACATAAATAGTAAATATTTTAACTTAACAGTGATCTGCCGCGAACAGAGACAGAGAGAGAAAAGAAAGCAGCTTAAGCTGCGTTGGCACTTAAGCTGGCATTGCATTTCTTTAATCCCTCTTTAAGCCTTTCTCCCGGCTAAATTAGCACTCGAAATGGCCCGAGTGAATTGAATCTAACTGATTTATGATCACACTTAATGTGCAAATATGTAAGCAGGACACTAAGTCGCCTGTTTGCCTGCCCTGTCCTAGTCCTGTCTGGCTGCGACTGGCATGTCTATTCGCCCAGCCAGTTTGTTTGTTTATGCACTGCACATAGCCAGCGAGAGGCAAGAAAGAGGGGAGAGGGAGGGAAGGGAGGGAAGGGAGGCAGATAGCGTCTCCCGACTGGTTTGACCAACATTTGCTTAAGCAGGCGTGTGAAAATTGACCATTAGCAATGCAATATATTCTCAATCTCGTTGTGATATAACTTGTTGGCTGCGCCTACGTGTGTATGAAAGAGAAAGAGAGAGGGAGAGTGTGTGTTTGTGCTTTTGTGCGTGCCTGCGCGTGTGTGCGTGTGTTACTATGATAATTGGTGTAAATGCTACAAAGCATTGGCAGGGGACAATCAGGACAAGTCGCTCCTCCTTTCCCCTCCCCCCACACACTTTCGCTCTCTCTCTCTCTCACGCACACACATGCGTTTAATATGCAGCTGCATAAGTTATGGCAATGGCAGCCATTAATTTGAGTGTGCACAACTTCAAGCCATGGCTAAGTCAGTAAAGAGAGGGGGAGGGGGGCAGAGGTTGCACAGCCACAGGCGCACGTGCGTGACCAGAGAGAGATATGGCACAACACCGCCAGTTCGCGCCAGAGTTGCCAAGCCCATCGCTGCTCTAGCGACCACATAACATATTTTATTTTAATTTGTTTAACAAAAGCGAAAGTTCCAACTCGTCGCTTGGCATTGGCCATCGCCAGGCTCTCTCGCATTGGCATCTTCATCATCATTACGATCGCTTCATTTGCCTTATTCAATCTGGCACACGTTTCGCCATAGTTCTGCCTCAGTCCGAGTCTGGGTCCGACTCCGAGTTCGAGGCGTGGCAAGGAAATCACAATGCCGGCACAAAACAATATGCAAACAATTTTTACCGTTACATGACTGAAATACACAAAATGCCGAACGCAGAAGAAAGAGCGAGACAAACACACGTATTTATGGTCACGTGCCTTTTATATGTGTGTGTGCAAATATATATCGTAATGTGCGTATTTGTGTGTGTGTGTGTGTGTGCGGTTCACAACTGACCAGACACCAAATTGTTTGCTGCACGCAGCATGCGACGGGGCAAGTATGAAAATTGCTTGCAAAATGACAAAGCACAAGGGTAGCCGACCCCCCCTTAACCCTGCCCCGCCCCCACCCTAGCCACATTTATATTTATAGATATGTATATAAGTAATTCCTCTGACTGCCCTAAGCCAACGCAATATATATTATTTTTCTCGCCATTTGTGGGCATAGCAAAAAATTGTTATTTAATAAAATTGTTATGGCGCCGCCGGCAACGACGCATTGCGGTTGATGGAGAAAAAAGTACGGAAAAAGGAAAAACTGAAACTGGCAAAGCTCGCAGCTGTTTTGCATATTAATTAGCCGGGGTCATTCGAAAGTTTGCACACTTTTGCGAGGCTCAAGTTACCCTTTTTATTGGCTCGCATCTTAGCTTGATCGACATTTTCCTCTTTTTATCATACACACACACAAAAAACTTGCCTGTCATGGCGACAATAACCGTGCGTGGGCGTGTGTGTGTGTGTGTCTAGTCCTGCGTGTTGCTGCGTGAGTGGTCGCAGTGATTGATGATGCGAACTGGCCACAGTCAATACGTTGAACAATCCCCAGTTGACAAGCCAATTACATACATATCGTATATAGTCATAGTACTAGTCTGAAGGTAACGTGCAGTCGCGTTATTAAAAATATAATATATTATATTAAATATTTTTAAATATATTTTCGATTTTGTTCCGCAATTGCACTTTGACAGCCAGACTTGACTCGAAAATAGCTAAATTAGCAGTTCATAATTCACAAAAAGGATATTTCTAAATTAAATTCTTCTAAATTTATACCTAAATTGTATAAGAAGCACGTATAACAGTTTTTAAATGTTACCAGAGAGTACCATAAGTGTGGAGTAGATCTGTTAACTTGACATGTGGAGTAGCTTCGATAACTGCTGTGTGGAGCCAAGTACTTTTTGTGTAGCTTCATTTCGTTTAGTTTAGAACGTTGCGAATGTATTCGTTAAGTAGTTAAGTTGTGACTGCCAGTTAATGGTGCAGTTTCTTAACGTGTCGTTTAATATCAACACAACATTCGTTTAGTTGTGGGAGGGTGGAAAATACACCAACCACTGTAGAACGAATGTTATTACTTTATCGTAAACCTGCCAACAACATTCGTGCAGTATTCGTTGAGTAATAGCAAAGACACTTAGTAGATACCAAAACCGGTGAAATTGGTTATGAAAAGTTAACAGTACTGTAAATGTTCATTGCAATTCCAAAGTAAATATCGATTACTGTAATAAATCGATAAAAGAAGAAAACAGTCTACGTTCTGCTCGAATTTAATAAAGCTTTATTTTAATAATTAATTAGCCAAGAAAACATTTTGAAGTCGCTGCGTTTCCATTTAAACACATTTATCACGTACAGATTGTATCCTTTCTGAGTAAGTACCTAATGCAGAGTAATCCAGGTGCTTACCTAAGGTTCATCACAGCAACTAGATGCTGTGATTCCGGCAAATCGTTTGCTGTTGAGCGATGTTTGAACGACGCACCAGTTTCTCGAGTGCCAAACTGCCCAAATCCTCCAAGTCCATTAGCTTGGGGCGTGGCAGCAACCCACTGCATCCTTTACATGCCTTGGGCGGCCCCTTGGACGCTGCGTCTGCTACTGATTCACCTGGCGCCTTATCAGCCTGCGACATTTTGCACTAGTTTACACTTTCCCAGACGCCGCAGATAAGCAGAGCTATAACTAACGATGCGACGCTAGTGAACACACAATTCGCACTGATATCGCTGGCGTTGCAGCTGCCGGCCTTTTAAGCTAACGGTTAAACGTTTAACCCCCACCCTCGACACGCTCCCAGCCCCGTAGCATTCCCAGTAAAAGAGACTTATTGTTTGCATAGCAAACATTGCCCGTCTTATCTGGACAAACGCTGAGACCGGCAAGACATGTCGGAAATTTATAAAAATACTCGATTTGTTGTATTTTTGGTAATTATTTTTATACTATTTAATCGTTTTGGTTTTTGTTTTTCTTTTGTTTTTACATTAATAGTTTTTATTTTGTAGTTTTTCGTTTTTTTGTGCTAATTATATTTTGATAAACATAAAAATGTTCATTGTTTTCTCATTATATTTTTATAATATATTGTTGTTGTTGTTTTGTTTGTTGTATTGCGTTTTGATTGTTTTATTTTGGTTTTCATTTAATTGCCATCTCTCTCTTTTTTGATTTGTTGACTTTGCTTTGCTATGTTTATGATTCTCATTCATTTTGTTTTAATAAATTCGTAAAATTCGATGTTAAATTTAATAAACCATTTATTACATATTAATATATAATAATAATAGTATAAATAAATGCATATAAAAACGGATAAAAACTCTGCAGCGTCCTGCTCTGAATATACAAATATCTTTGTGGCTTTTCTTGTACTTACGTAAATGATAAAAAAGTGCTGCACATACATTTTATTAAATATTTAATTGTAATTTCTTAATTGGTTTTTTTTTTTGGTATTTTTCGTGGTCTTTAAACTGACGCTGCAGCAAATGAAACTCGAAAATGCAGACTTGTCTTTGTGTTTTGGCTGCCAAAGGTTCTGCCCTCGACGACGACGACGACTGTTGTTGGCCGGGAAACCCAGACTTGCATATACCACTGCGGTCTATATATAACTATTCGTGTATATATATATACTATATATTTGTTTCTGTTATTTGTGGCGCTTAAATGTATAATTCTTTGCTGCTAATAAATCCATTTTAGGGCTCCGTTTATTGTATATTTTGTTAATACGATTTTATGTTTCTTTTTTTTTTATTTTGTTTTCTATATATCTGATCTTAAACAAATTTTGGCACATGGTTTCCGAAACGGTTTTGAAAATTCTCTTCTGTTTTTTCTTGTGGTTTATTTCTTCATTCTTCATCTGCTATTGACCTGTTGCTAAGTTCCTTATGATCTGAAGTGTTTTTGTTGCTTGGTTAATTTAAAATACAGCTAATTATTATGCGGATTACTCATGTGGTGAGAACTAATGTTAATTTGTAGTTTCCATCTATACTTATATGCGTGAGAGTGTCTCTATGTGTGTGTGTCGAGTGTGACGAGTCTGTTTCTGATTTTCAATATGTCAAAATTTGATTACGACTTTCTATTTGATTTCTATACTTTCATTTTAAAAACATTTATCTACACGCTGACGAACATTATTTTTTTTTGTTTCAATTTGTTTTTGTTTTTGTTGGTTTATTGTATGGGAAACACTCACTAATTGCGTAGATATACTGAGGAGATTATCCAGTCATATCTGGTGTGTATACTGATTCCTCAGCTGGCGACTTGTATCCATTGTATACATTGAGTATATATCGAATACGTAAGTTATTTAGTTAACATTTTCATGGATCTATAGATTTTCTTGATTCTTGTTTCTTGCTTTGCTTTCATTCTCATTCTCAGTCAATATTTGCTTTGGGCCTATTTACAGAATGTAGCGCTAACAACTAAGTTCAAATACCGTTATATATATCTGAGTGTAAGTGTGTATAATTCGATATTGTAGGTGTGTGTGTGTATATATTGTATATGTACAATAAACGATAATACTCTCATGTATAATAATGTTATGTGTATAAGATCCAGTATTTACTTGTAGTATTTAGACATAGATATAGATTTGTACACAGCATATGTCTTGAGTTCTAAAAGATTAGTTCAAATTTCGCAGTTTAAATTCCTCGTTACAATTTGGGGAAAAATGCAGAATCAATTGTTGATGTTCGGGATGGAAGCTTACAAAAATACTCACTTAGCATTAGCTATACGTAAATACGTAACTCAAGTATCAGTACGATAGTTAGTTATATGTTAGAAGAGTGTAACCAAATCACGTACAAATACAAGTACCATATACAGATAACATATATAGTACTTACAACCTCTCTACATCCAATCATCATACAAAAAACAGTTTCGATTATGTTACGAGTACGAGAGACGACGTTACGTTTAGTATTCAATTTTTGTTTAGTATTCGAGTTAGTAGTTTAGGTTCGAGTTACATCGTTAGTCATAAGTTAGTACTCTTAACACTAGGTTTAGTTAGTAGATATATAGTATTAGAAATGCATTAATTTATATACAACACATCTTGGAAGTTCGATAACTGACCTGGGTTCATATGGGTACATATGGCATGCTGCGTAGTATGTAACATGCACAAATCGTATTCGTAATCGTAATCGTAAGTAGAAATTACCTATATACTATACATTTTAGTAGGTATTATGGTATGGCAGTATATACGGTTGGTTATATGAGCATTATAGTATTAGTTGGGGAATGGATAGTGAGAAAGAAAGAGTTATTAAATGGGAAGTGTGGGTGGAGAGATTAGACTCTTTGGAGGATGGTTGTGCATAAAAATTTTGATACTGATTGTCCGAAAGTTTTACATTTTGGGAAAATGGGGGTTTCTTCAAGCTGGAGTAGGGGGGTTAGACGGGGGAAGTGGTTTCAGTGTGTGTGTGTGTGTGTGTGTGTTTGGTACTAAAACGGCTCAGCTGTTGTTGTACTGGAAAACACGTTAAACAAAGGTTGCCCCAAACTTGTATTGTCGACCTGACCTCATCATCATCATTTACTGATCGTGCTGTGATCAGATCTTACCAATATCTCACACTGATATCGAATAATCCGATTTTTCACTTAGCAATTTCTGGCCTGGAGCGGGTGAATGTTGTTGTGGGCGTTGTTGTTGCAGTGGCTGCTGCTGTTGCGGTTGCGGTGATTTTGAGTGCGCTCGTTTGTGTGGTGGTTGCTGTTGCTGCTGCTGTTGTTGTTGCTGCTGTTGCTGTTGCTGCTGACGTTGCTGCTGCTGTTGCTGCTGCTGATGTTCCTGCTGCAATTGCGATGTAGTTGAATTTGGACGGGACCACAACGAGGAACGCTGTCCCAGCTTCAACTTTTTGATCGTATCCACATCGCATTCAACCTCGGCCAGCTCTATGTGCTCGCCGCCAGCATCGCGTGTATCGCTATGTCGGAAAGCACCAGCGGTGCACTCGGCCTGCAGCTGCAGCGGATGCAGCGTGCGCAAGATGCCAGCTCTGCATGGTTGGTGAGAGAGGGAAGAGTATCCAGAGAGAGTTGGTTCGAGTTGAAACTTGTATGATTTGATTTAGCGCTAGCAACCCCACACTCAGAGAGATAGATAGAGAGACTTAGGTGTGTTCTTGTTCTAGTTGTTGTTGTTGTTGTGTGTTTTATTGGTGTGGTGTGCTGCTGCTGCTGTGGCTGCCCTCAGTTTGTTAATGGGCGCCCTCAGGTCCGCACACCTCACCGTAGGCCAAGTCTCATGTATGATCAATGGGATCCATATAGGTGCACGATATCTCGCCGCTTGTGTAGCCAAAGCTGCTGTGGCTGTTGCTGTTGCTATTGCTATCAGCAGCACCATCACCACCGCCCGTGTATTCACCTCCCCCATTGGCCGTATCCTATTTGGGCAGCGGCAGCGTTGGTGCCGTAAAGAACTTTGAGGACAGCAGAGCCGTCGATGGATTCAACAGAGCTGTGCCAGCTTGTACGCCACCACCACCACCAACACCAGCACCACCAGAATGATGATGCTGATGCGATGGATGACTACTCATGTGGCTCATGTGTGGCTCATGCGCGTTGGGCATTATGGACTTGTGTGGTATGGGTCGAAATTGTGAAGAGGGTGGCATGCAAGTGACGGGCACAACAGATGCTAGGGTACTAACGCCTCCATCCAGTCCCAGCCCAAGACCATCCTGCCCGTTCGTGGCATGCGTTGATTGTGGATCGAGCGAATGGAGCTTGGGCTGGATCAGCAATGGTTGCTGTTGCTTCAAACTACTGCTACATGGTGGGTTTGAATTCTGATTTGTTTGATTCTGACTGCATTTATTATTTTGTTGTTGTTGCTGTTGTTTTGCAGCTGTTGCTGTAGTTGTTGTTTGTGAAATTGTTTCTGTTGTTGTGTACTGATCGATGGCGATTTAACCAATGTGGGTATATGACATTGTATGGAATCTTGTGATTTGAATGTGCTCGATATGGACTTGAGATTGCCACTACCATTGCGTGGCGATAGAATTTTGTTGTTCGTGCTTGTGGCTGGGCAACTTGTTGCCGATGTGGCTGTATTTGTATTTGTGGCCGTGTTAGTGGTATGATTGTTGTTGCTTTTGTTGCTATTGTGATGACGCGGTGTTGTATTGGTGGAAAACTGATATTGCTGATGATGATACCTGGAGCGACCGCGTCGTGGCAATGATTTTTGTTCGGACATTGGTGACAGATCGGAGGATGTGCTTGATTGTGCTCCATGGTAGATGATGCCTGCATCGCATTGAGCAATTTTGTTTTATTTATTCATTTTTTTTTTTTTTTTTTTTTGGTTTGGAAGAAAGAAAGAAAGAAAATACGGGCAAATACAGATAAGTGGCATGTGGAAGTGGGGGAGAAACACACACACATATATAAAGCTTATCGCTAACTTAGAACTATAAACTATACGTAGTATTTAAATTTGATATTTTGATTTTGATTTGGTTTAGTTTCTTTAGTCTTTGGCTTTGATTATTAATATTAAAACTCTTATTGGTCGCATTTGATATTCGATTAATTTAGTTTAGATCTACTACAGATAAGTTATCGATATGTTGTGATTTGGAAAATGCTGTATTAGTCTAGAGTCTGAGTCTGCAAAGTAGAGTAAGAATGGCGCAAAAGAGAAAGAGAGAGCGAGTAGATTAACTCCATTTGATAGGCCTATGAACGCACTACGAGCAATTACAGGGGGAAAGTTTGAACAGTAAAAGTCACGAAAAGAAAGTCAATCAAGGGCGCTTAATCTCCACGATTGACTTCTTTATGCGACTGATCATTTTGCCGATGCTTAAAACTGGTTCTATTGGGAGTTCAGCTAGTGGGTTCATCACTACTTACTGTGCTTGATCTTGCCCTCGTGTTGATTGGAAGACTCGGTGCGACTGGAGGTCAATTGATCCTGATCCGATTCAGATTCCTCGCTTTCCGGTTCGGTTTTACGTGAGTGACGACGACGATTCTTGGACTGCACGAAGAACAGAGCATGAGATTAGTTTGTGCAACAATTGCCCTCTTCATACGACTAGCGACTACAAAAGCGCTTCGGGATGGTAGTAAACGCCTTCCAAAACAAACCGAAAACAAAACAAAGGATCAACTTAAGATTTGACATGTGACACGAGGCAGAGCGCGCTTCGCTCTGTGCCCCATGATATGATTGAAATACGACGCATTGCACTGAAGAGAACTAAGAAATTGGGGAAAATGAAGACACGAGCAGACAGAGGAAACAACATAAAAAGCACGTAGTATTCTATAGAAAAGTACACACAAACCCCCCTTCCCCCAAACGCGAAAGGGGGGAATGAGAGCAAGAGCGAAAGAGAGAAATACAGAGAGAGAGAGAGAGGAGAGCTAAAATCAAAGAAATGAATAAACAAACGCACGATATTATGAAACGGTGAGGTCTGATAATAATTATGAATTGTCTTTTGTGGACGTTGGTTGTGGTGGTGGTGGTGATGGGTGGTGGGTTTTAATACCGCAGCTGGTGGTGGCGACGAGCAGCCCTCGGCCAGTGCCCTCTCATGGTACATGAACGAGTGCAATAGGGTATTGGCTGGACCGCCGTGATGCGGTTGTGACATATTGCCAGCCTCCGATAATTGGAAGGTGGCGTATGGCGAAATGTCCTCGGAGGTTTCTGCAAAAACATAACCGCAGGACATTAGTCTCAACTGTGATCTGAAGTGATGACAACACTCGCTTCGCTTACCCGGAATTTTGTCATTGTTCTGCATGGAAACCTTATGAATGGTGGCATAATAACGCTCACGCTGTGCCGCCTCCGAGTTGGCACGATTCTCAAGCGATTCCTTTTGTATGTGATTGCTTTGTTCTGCAATAAATCAGAGAAAACAACAATTAGTATGCCTTGAGGAACAGAATGAACCTCAATTAAAGATACTTACTGTGCCGATAGCATATAATGACCAGGGCTATGGTACAGATCATGCCCGAAACAGCAGCTATGGTGGGTATCAGCAGGTTGATGTTGCCATAGAAGACACTCGGGCCTCGTTGTCCACGCTGCACAATCTCTGGCGGTGGTGGATCACCATCTTTGGTGAGAGTTACAAAGCTAAACTCAGCCTGAGAAACGCCTGCCACATTGTGCGCCTCCATGCGCAGCTGATAAAGCGTCGATGATTGCAGATTGGAGATGACAACACGTCGCTGAGGCTTCAGAGCGTTGGAAACCAGTATCCATTCCTTGTCGGCATCATCGGTGACGGCGCGATATTGCAGCACAAAGTACATGAGAGGACAACCATTGTCGGGCCAGGTGTGCAGACGAATCATCACCGACGTCGAGTTGGGAGCCAGTAGACTAGTCGAAGCGGGCAATCCTGGTGCTTGTCCCTGAGTACGCACATGCAACATGATGCTGGCTGGTGAGCTGCCAACCTTATTATGGGCATTCAAATGGATCTGATAGGTGCTGCCACAAACCAAACCCTTCAGCTCGTGACTGGACGCATGACGTGACAACTGCATCTCATCTGTGTTGCCTGTGGCACGACGATAGAACAGTGTGTAGCCAGTAATGGGAGCGTTGCCTGTGAAGCCGCATTTCCAGTGCATCAAAATGCTACTTGAAGTGGCACTGGTCACATAGAGCACTGGAGCTGATGGTGGCACTTGCACGAGCAGCAAGTGTGTCAGACGATCCGTGCCGAGTCCATTGTCCACCTGGCAACTGTAGTTGCCACTGTCTGCCAACTGCAGGCTAGAGATAATCAGATCACCAGTGTCCAGTAGCTGTGAATTATGCAGTCCACCCTGACGTAATGCTACATCTGCCTTGAACCATTCTCGCTTCGGTTTACCCACCGCTGTGCAGGGTAGCGTGACTGTAGAACGCCAAGGACGCACCACGGGGCCGCCAAAGGAAATAATTCTAGCTGGCACACGATTTGTAGTGATCTGTGATGAGACTCTCGAGCTCTTCCCTTCTCCCACTCTCGTGGAGGCGGTTACCCAGAACTGATACTCCATATGAGGATGCAGATTCTTGGCCTCATAATAAGCTTGCTGTGACGGCAGGCTGCGCTTCTCATTGTTAAGCTCCTCGCGACCGTTCACCACCCGTGTGTATAGACTGAACTTGGTAATAACTCCGTTAGGCTCCGTAGGAGGCAGCCAGGACACATATAAGGATTGTGGCGAGCTGACAACAACCTTGATATCTGCTGGTGCCTCTGGCACATCTTCCTCCGTGTGGCAGAAGAGCGGCTTCGACAACGCGCCGTCTCCCATGCGGGTGTGTGCCAACACCTGAATGCTGTAGTTGGTGTACTTGCGCAGTCCCGTCAGCACAGTGGTCAATGCGGTGGTCTTACGCGACTCAACCTCATCCTTATTGGGCGTAATGTCATCAATGATGGGTTCAAAGACCAGTTTATAGCCCTGCAGCAAACCATTTGTATGGTAAATTGGCGGTGGCTGCCAAGAGACCTGCAGCGATTGAGAGGTCAAGGCAGCACAGCGTACATCCTCTGGCGGGCGACTGGGAACTGCAGAGAGAAATATGATTAGTGGAGAAGTTAGAAAAGTGTCTCATGCTTTGCTCACCATCTTCCATAGTCTGTGCCGCAGTTGGCTCTGAAAGCGGACCTGGGCCCACTTGATTGAAGGCCTGCACCACAATGCTGTAGCGCGCAAACTTGGAGAGCCCACTGAGCAACAACTCGCCATTGCCTCCTTCGCCATCTCCTGCCACCGAGGTAAAGTTGTAGGCAGTGCTGCTGGAGCTGGCCAGTTTGTAGCCCACATTGTAGCCCTGTATATCGCCATGTCGAAGCTCGGGTAGCGGTGCCACCCAGCTAATAAGCAGCTCTGTGGAGGAAAGTGGACGTGCAGAGAGACTTAGGGGCGGACCAGCGGGTCGTTGTGGTTCTGTGCGGACAATAAGCTCCTGACTGGGTGCACTGCGACCCGCATTGCCCTCGGCTATGACGCGGAAAGCATAACGCGTCGCTGGCTTGAGATTCTCAATCAAAGCATTGAAGCTGGGTGGATCTTTGATCTCCAAGTGCTGCCACTGATCGATGAAGAGCACAGCTAGAAGAAGAGTAAACAACGTAAGTGAAAGCACACAATGAATGAGGAGTAAAACGTACGATCTGCTTCGCGATACTCCACAAGGTACTTGGATACATCTCCCGAATTGAGTGCCTTGGGTTGCCATTTGAGATTCACCGAGCGACTGCTTATCATGGCTGCCTCCAGTACGCTGGGTGGTTGCGGTGGTTCCTGCACTTGCAGCTGCACCAGTTGCTGATCATTGCCATAGAGATTGGTGGCACGACAGAAATAGGGCCCACTGTCGGTGGCATCTACTGTGCGTATTTGCAGCTCCGCTGAAACGCCATCTGGTGTGGCCTCCTGCTTCACCGAAATTCTATAGGGGATTGAATGGGATTTTGCCAGGTCATTGGAGCCGAACTGATTACAGAGCACTTACTTGTAATTGGTTGATGGATTCAATGTATTCTTGCCCGAACGCATCCACACAATGTTAATCGGTTTGTCCCCGCTGACGGAGCACTGCAGCAGCGCTGTGTCGCCCTTCTTGACGGTAACCGAGCGCGACGAGGAGGAGAAATACGGCGAGGCTGCAATTAACAACATTTCAATATAATTTATTGCTTTTTAATTATGTCAGCAGTTGCAACTGCATTTCAATTTCGCATCGCAATTAAGCAAATTGCCTTCCCCTCTCCCTGCACCCTCGTCATTCTATCCTACGCAATACTCACAGTTCACTTTCAGCTGAATGACCTTTCCAATGCCCGTGCCAATGCCATTGTTCGCCTGGCACAGGTAGAAGCCTTCACGATCCTCCTTGACGTGCTGCAGCAACATGGAACCATTGCCGAGCAGCTTGGTGAACGGACGTTCCCGCACCTCTTCGTATTCGCCTGATTTGCTGCCTGCAATTGGGAAATATTCAAATAGAAGATATTTAAAATATCTCACAATATTTCTACTTACCCGTTGCCTTCTTCCACACAATGCTGGGCGTGGGTACGCCCTGTGCCTGACAGTGCAGCATTATGTGGCGATTGCGCTCGACATTTGCATCCACGGGCTCAACAATCCAACGTGGCGGCACTGCGGGGCGTATACGTGATATTACAAAAGTTTAGTAAGCTGCTAATCGAGACAAGACTTGCTATTCTATTCAACAAATGATTCAAATGATAAACCTCTAAGACATACAGAAAAGTTATGATGTAGAATAGAGTGAGAGCGAGAGAGACAGAGTAAGAGAGAGAGAGAGTAAGAGAGAGAGCGAGGAAAAGTAAAGATTTCTGGCAAAGTAAAAACGGCAAAATATTTCTTTGGTGTCTACTCAAAACTTTTGGAGCATAATAGTAGAAAGGTTTGTTGCATTTAGAGTTAGAGAGAGAGAGAGAGAGAAACTTTCAACTAATATACAATAGGGTTAAGGTTTATTGTTTGCTTTATTAGTTATTTTACTTTTTTTTTGTTTTTGTGGTATTTCTTTATTTGCAAAAAACTAACGCAAAATTTCTTATGCAACTTAGTCAAAATCGAAATAAATGAAAAAAGTTCGATGCTTTCAAATTTCCATAAAGTTTTTTTTTTGGTTTCAGGTTCTTTTTCACATATTTTTCCAATTTGGGTGTAATTCATTATTTTGTTGTGGTTGGTTGGTTGTTGTTGTTGTTGTGCAAGGATTTTTATAGTCATATTTAAATTAGTTGTTATTATTGATGGATTTTTTTGTTCAACTTCTTCGTTGTTGTTGTTGTTGTTTGCCCCCACACACACGCTCGCTGCGCCTCGCTGTTCAGCCGATTCATTGTTGTTGTACAACAACATTTGCGAAAATAAAAAATTAAATATAAATATATGTAGAACAAAAATGCAGCTCGGTTTGGCGCATAAATTAAATAACAAAGCATGCCAAAAGCGTATTCGAAAAATATTTGCATGGAAATAATTATTATAAAATGCGCAACACAAAAAAAAAATGTACATAAATTTTTGCATATGTATGGAGTATATATATGTATGTCATATATGTATGCATTTATTATAGTTGAGAGCGAGAGTACAAAATGCAAAATTGGCCTGCTCAGTAATTAGTTTACGATTGGACACGCCTACACCCGTGCCACATGCTGCGGCAGCAAGGAAGGCGTTGCAGCGTTGCAAATTACATTTCCATAATTTATGGGGCCCCCAATAATTGTTTGCATTTAATTTTGCAGCCCTTTTGTTTGTCACACAGGCAAGAACCGAAGAATAAAAAAAAACGTATAACAAGAATGAAAGAAATTAACAGCTGGCCTAGGGAACAGCATTAATTAAAAAGCATTTGCGGTTATAAATGGTTTGAGTGTGTCTGTCTGTGTATGTATTTATCGAGTATTTATGTATGCCAAAGCGGATATCTGGTTGGGGGTTGCGACAGCGCGTTCGGTTAATAGCGACTAGTTTGGAAAAAAATCGTTGCACACAACAGCAGCAGCAGCCTGTTTAAATTGGCAGTAAACAGAAATCAAAATCAAATAAGAAACGCGCGCGTGTTCCGAACTGTGCAAGCAACCCGATTTCGCACATATTAAACAGTTTGTTTTGTTAGTATCAAAATCAATTACTCGATCATTATTTCATTGGCGAAATTGCGATGAAATCGGTTGCGAGAACAGCTGACGCGTGCACTCAAATTAGGCTGCCAGAGAGTTAAAGAACAAAGAGAGAGAGAGAGAGAGAGAGCGCTGAGAGAGAGCAAGCAAATCATAAATAAACGAAATTAAAATCCATTTTGCAAGCACACTACGCCGCATGCAGATGGCAGCTTGGGCAGCAGCAGCTGGACACACAAAAAAACGTTGCAATTTATTTACAGCGTCGCATGCACAGCCAAAAAACGAAAAAAGAAGAAAAAAGCAAGCAAAAGCCAATGGAACACAAATGTAGCATACTTTTCAGCTGCCACAACATGCCATGCCACACTGAGAGAAAAACGGGGGGTGGAGTGGGAGAGTAATCAACATGCTCAAACTACATTAGCAAATACTGCGAAGCTTTAAATTTATATATTGTTTTTCTGTAAATTGGTTTTTATTTCTCTTGTTTTGGGCACTGCAAAAAATATGTTTTTATTGTTGCACAAAAAACAATCACACACTCACACAGAGGACGGGCTGGGGAAAGGGGACATTAGGGACTTTCGCAGTAACGCATACATACGCACAAAGGAGAGAGAGAGCGAGAGCGAAAGAGATAGAGTTGGGTTAGTGAGTGAGTGAGTAAGCAATTGGAGCCCAAAACCAAATTGAAGCATAAGCAGCGCGTCGTCTTCTGGTTTATAGTTTATAGCTCTTTCATTAGTTTTTATTTTTTTTTTTGGGTGTTTTTTGTTAATTAAGCACAGCACATTTATAGCAGAGACTTGGCCATTCAGTCTTAGCTAGTTTTTTTTTTTTTTTTTTTTTTTGACAGCTGAGGGGGCGGGCAAACAGCAGCCGTTGTGCGCTAAGTTTTTGAAGCTGCAAGTCAAAAAAAATTTGCAAAACAAAATAGGGGGAAAAATATATTGTATGTATATAATATATAGTATGGTATATATGTAAGTATGCATTGGCATTGTTTTTGCTATGGCACAACGACAGAGACAGCAACAAAAGTAGAAAAGCGAGTAAGCAAATTAATCTTAAGTCAGCTTAGCATAATTTCTTAATTATGAATGGGGAGTATTTTGTAAAAAAGTAAATAAAGAACTTTACAGCGCATTTCCAAGGGAGATTCCGAGAATAAACCTGTTTTATTTAATATTAGTTATAATCATATTCCTTATTATCATTTTAACCATTTCCCCTTGGAAATGCGCTTTAATTTCATGTTGTAAAGTAAAGAGCGAAGCTTAAACTAAGATCAGCAACACATAATTAATCAGTTTATTCATATATATCATAATACTTAAGTTTAGAATTTGGTGGCGTTTGTTACGAAGCGTTTAAGAAGCAGTGCACTTGATAAGGTTACCTGGTGGAAACTGTTGTCAAAAAAACCCACAGCGTGCCAAAGCGACTTAAGGGTTAAAGGTTACATGTATTTATGTATATGTAATTCGTATAATCAATTTCATTTTGGATGTTTAAAGCAGGGCAACGTTATGGTTTTTCTTTTTGGTCGTTTCTCTTTTGTTTAGTTTTAGTTATGGTTTGGTTTTTAATATCTTTTAATGGTTTGGTTTTGGTATTGATTGTTTTTTTTTTCGTGAGATAGAGTCAAAATCAAAGCACCATTTGTGAAGCGAGAGAGTTGGGAGAGCAACGTTCAGTTACGCTGGAGTGCAACAGAGACTGGACTCCAAAAAAATCGTTTACTTATGAAGTTATTGAGTAAAGTAAAGAATAAACGAGAAAGGAATAAAAACTCAAAAACGATTAAGAAGCGCTTTTCTTGAGTACAGCAAAAAGTAGTATGTAGTTTATATTACTGAAGGGGCAATTGTGAAAGTTCAGTTAGTTGAAGCTCATATAAGGTGTGTAAATGGAGTGTGTGTGTGTCTATGTGTGTGGTGTGTATGAGAGAGTGTGCGTGTGTGTGTTGCTGTGTTGGTCTGTGTGTGTATTGTAACCAAGTACGCTACCTTTGACCTGCAACAGAGCGGTGTACTTGATTTCAGCTGCCGGATTCTTGGCCACGCACGTATATTCCCCAGAATGCGTGGCCGACAACGAGGGTATGCTCAGCAACGAACTATACTGATCTAACATGGTAACATTGGCGCCCAACAGTTCAGGCAGCGGCTCGCCGTCCTTGAGCCAGATCAGCTTGAGTGGCGCATCGCCACGCGAGACACCGCAGACGGTGCGGGTGCGCATACCCTCGGCGAGACCATCCTGAAATGCGAACGGTTCTATGATCGGCGGTACTGCAAGTAGGAAAGAGCAAGCACATTGGTTAAGAGCAGTACAGCAAATACACAACGATCCTTGAGCACGCCGAAGATGAAGTAAATAGAAGACGACTTTGCTGCGGTTCCCACGTTGAGCTGCTGTTTGCGATGGGGGCTAATTTTGGTTAGTTCTCATATATAATTGTGTTTCGCATTTGGTATTTACAACTAAACCTTCGCAGTTTTGTTAAAGAGGATATATATATTATCGATTAACTACGAAAGAGTACTGAATGGAGTACAAACATTCCAAAAGTTAAAGTGATGTGTATGTCTGTGTGTGTGTGTGAGTGTGAGTGTGTGAAAGGTAACTAAATGCCGTTTTCGATAACATAATTTACAGGTAATACATATTGCATTGCAGATGAGAATATTTCACAAGTCGATATCAGTTTCTGTTTTTTTTTGCTTATCCGTTTACATTGAACAAAGTGCATACAAAGAAACGCAACTACTTTCAACTAAATATGATTATGGTATATAGTATTATATATGCATATGGGGCGATTGTCCGTCACATTTTCTTTACCATTAACCAAGAGAGCCTGCGAATTCTCCACCTCTGCCGCCGAGTTCCGCACCACACACGAATAGTTGCCAGTGTGATCGCTGCCGAGATTATCAATGACCAGTATGCTATTATACTGATCGACCTGCTTCACGGACATGTGCTGTGTGGGATCGATGGGACGGCTGTCCTTGCGCCAATTGATCGTTAGTGGCAGATCACCTTTGACCACGGAGCAGGTGAGTGAGGCACGATCGCCCATATTCAGTTGGAGTATGGATGTTTGAAAGGGACTCAGACGCGGTGGCACTGTAAGTGGGTTTGTTGTCAAGCAATCAAGGGGTGAGTAAGCAAGCAAGGGTGAAGTGTGTGTGGCAGATTAGCCAGCAACAGCTAGGACGCCCCTCCCGCGTGGTACACGTACGTACAACAAAAAGTGTGGCCCGAAAAAGGTTTACAAATTATGAAAATTTAATCAACGTCGCGCTTCATTAGCGAGTTCATTAAATGAAATGCGTGAAATATCAAATAAAAAATAACAACGGATAAAAAAAGGGTCGCCACGTGGTCCCTTTTTTTATTTTAATTTGCAAACTTTGAAGCTTAGTCGAAATTAAAAGCAGAAACCCGTGAAACACAGAAACAAATAAGAGAGGGGGGATGAGAAACTTAAAGCGCCACACGATACGTTGTACTTAGTTTCGCCTGTTAATAATTAAAATGCAATTTTCACTTGGCTTCATTTTGTTGCCTTTCGTTCCGTTCTTCGTTGCCCCTTCGTGGCGTGGTGCCGCCGCCTTGCGTCAAATGCTGTGAAGGAAAACACTCTCGACCAAACAAAAAAGGGCCGACGAGCGACAGTTGTGGGCTGGCCACGACGGACGGATGATACTAACCTATGACCGTCACCTCGCCACTGCGCCGCGCACTGTGACCCTGTTTGTTGCGGGCCCAACACGTGTAGACACCCGAATCCGTGTGCTTCTGCACGGGGCTAATGGTCAGCGAGCCATCCGGCTGTACACGCTGGCGTATATCATCGGGCAGCTCGCGTCCGCCGCGCTCCCAGTGTATCTCCTCGATGGGATACCCGGCCACGGGGCATTTCAGATTCAATGTCTCGCCCGAGACAGCGGTCACCTTCGGTATGAGGCGAATGTAGGGCAGGCCTAGCCAGGGGAGAGAAAGAGAGAGAGTGAGTATGAGAAAGAGTAAGCAAATAAAGCATGAGCATGTAAAACGGATGGCCAATGTACTACACTGCTCAACAGATTTGCGCACAAGTTGCTCATTTAATAATGCAGCTAAAATACAAGGCAAACACACACAGCGCACACATACACACACACAGCCAGAGAAAGGACAAACAAAATGGTTGGCAAGCCAGAAGGCAGCGCACAATGTAATATGCATATATATCCTGGGCAGAGCGCCCCTGGAAAATACGGAAGGAAATAATGCAGCAAATGCCGCCTGGCAACACACAACTCCCTACTTCTACCCCACCCCCCCTTTCTCCTCCACTCCTTATCTGTATCTCTCCTTTTTGCTGTCTCTCTTTGGGTTGTGCCACTGCATTTCTGCGGAATATGCATAATTTCAAGCATGTCATACGTGAGCGCGCTTTGCTCTGCCTCCGTTGGCATCTCTCGTGGGAGCGCCGGAGATTTTTGTAATCACCGCCATTACCAAGTCGCGTAATCAGCGACAAAAGCAAAAAAAAGGGCTTTAAGAACGCAAGCAACGCTACAGTGTTGCTGCCACAATTTGGTTAAGCTTAAACAGCATTTATTTCTGGGGCTACGAAATCGCAATTGAGTATGTGCTGACTGTATAATCTGCTTGCCAAAAGGCACCAAAAGTCACATAATTATTGCTTTGTGATATTAGATAAGAAGACCTTATGCTTAAGTTATTGTTAAGTAAGCAAAGTATGCCGGAAAATGCTGAAATTTATTGTACTCATTAGATGGAAAACCCTTTTGAATATGTTGTGAATATGCTGTAAATTCCTGTCTAAATTCTCTATAATATTCCAAGAATACAAAAATTACTTAATTCATTCATATATCAAAATGTTTTACTCCTTCCCTCTATCCAATCAAAGCCTAAAACGTTGATTCCTTTGCATAATCTACTTCCATTTAAGCTGCTTTCTATAGAGTATGCCCAGTTCTTCCACTTTCTCTTGCTCGTCAACTTGATGCACAAACACGGCGCAATTTTTACGTTATTCCTTCACATTTCTTTCTTTTTTGCCTGCTTGCTGCCAATGCTGTCATGATGTTTGTGTTTCCTTGAGCCTGGCAACGCCATTTTGTTTGCGCGGCGACACAAAAATATTTGATTTCTTGCAAAAACAAGGTGCAAGAGGCGCACAAAGCCCCGCAGCGGGCGCTCTTCTGAGTGTGTCTGTGTCTATGTTACTGTGTGTGTGCCTTGAACAACACTTTAGAGCTGCAAAGCAAACTGCAGACAAAGACAAGGCAAGGGAAGGTGAAGGAGAAGGCATAGAGGCACTGAACATGGCAAACGCGATGTAAAACAAAATCAAGCAAAAGTAGGCAACACAAAATTGCCGAAAAAACAAAGAAAAAGATGCACGAAAGAGAGTGGAAGAGATAAAAAACGAAAAGAAAAACTCAAAAGCTGTGCAAAAACGTTTAAGTGCATGTGTAAAGTAGCCTACACACACACACTCACATATAGAGACACTTAAACATATATTCACACAGCCTCTCATCCGCTGCAGCTCTTTGTCTATGTGAATGTGTGTGTGTGATTTCTGAATGTGGCACATACCATAAATATTCAAGCGGGCCGCATGCTCCACACGACCCGCACGATTCTCCCCAATGCAGGAATATTCGCCGCCATCCTCGACCATGACATGGCTTATGTTAACATGACTAATTACATCTCCATGCACCGTGATGTATTGTCCGATCATAAATCTGTGGAGAAGAAGAAACCAAAAAGAGATGAAGAAGCAGCAGAAAACAGATGAAAACAGATGAAAAGCTGGCATTAATATGGCACACGCGTCGTATGCGCAATGCGTTATGCATTTTTAGAATTGTTTTTTGCATATTTAAACCGGACCGGGCCAGGGACATTAACGAGCAACTGCACTGCATATGCAGATGTATCTGTGTGCACACACATACACACACACACTCGACAAGGCGCATTGCATATGCAGGCTGACCCAAATCCTTTGGCTGTGAGCTTCACTTGTTTTCGACAGACACACACACACACACACACACACACACACACACTGACGCACACGACACGGCGTATACGTTACATTATTCAGCCGTAATGAAGGCTGTCAGTCCATGTCGGACCGCTGTCAGTGCTTAGCATAGTTTCTTACCCCTCTTCCCCCCTCTCCACACATACTTTGCATTCAATGTCATGTGCCACACCCACGCAAGAGCAGCGAAAGTAACTGAAGCTCTCATCGAGCCCACTACCAGGCTCTACTTAATGCGGCCCGTTACATTCCTTAGGCAAATAATGAAAAAAGGATTTTATGAGCGCTCAAGTTGGTATTAAGTCTGATTGTTTGCCCACCGTCTGCCATGAGCTGCGTCTGCCAGCTCCGTTTCAGCTTCTTATTGGCCATAGACATTAATTACAGCAAACAATGTTACGCATACGCCCCCCTATACACACGCAAGCACACTCACAGTAGCAGCTTTGTGGCATCTTATTGTTAAGTAGAGATAAGGAGGGGGAATGGGAAGGGTGAATAGGAAGCACAACCGGCTCATTAGTTTGCGGGCGATAGCACTCCACACTCAGCACTGGCAACTTTTCAATTGGCATTAGCAGCACAGGCTGCAGGAGTCGGCAAAGTAATTACAATTTTAATTAAGTTTTGCCTGGCCTGGCTTATGAATGCATTAGCTTTCTCTCTTTCTATCTCCCTCTCTGTCTCTGTGCTTTCTGTGTGCTCATAAGTGCACTTGCCTGGACTTTGATTTCCCCAGAAAGTGGCAGCAAAGTCAACCAAAAAACTTGGCGACGACGCTGGCGGTGGTTGCCGCTTTATGAAGTGCCCAAAAGCCGCGCGACGCTTGTTAAAACAACAACTGTAGTTAAATGAAAATGAAGCTACTCGACAGACAGAGCCAGATAGCAATAGAGAGAGGGAGAGGGGGAGAGAGAGGGGAAGTAAGATACTCCGCCATGGACATGGCAGCTAACTGCTACACTTGAGCGCATTGAAACAATGCCAGGACAAAATTGCAACAAAGTTGCGCACATCCGCACATGGCAGACGAGCACGAGCTGGAGCACTTCACTGAGCTTCTGCTGCATCCGCTCTCCTCTCTCCTGCCCAGCTTAAGCGGCTAAAGTTGTGTGTGTGTGTGTGTGTGCGAGGGGCAGTCCATGACCGGGAAGGGGTGCAGCATAAAACGCTTTCGTTGCAACAATATAAACCTAATAGTTTGGCGCGGCTTTTGTGTGCTGTTTTAGATGATTGTTGTGCAAGTCTGTCTCTCCCTGTTTGTGTGTGCGTGTGTGTGTGTGGGTGTATGACTTCTGCTGGCTTAATTTGAAAAAAGGCAAGTACAAACACCCACAACCTACACTCCTCCCCCACACACACACTGCACAGCAGGGAAAAAGTTCAGCGACAAACTTACAAAATTATGAATTTCAATTTGCCTGAATTCAGTTTTTCCCCAGAAAGTGTTTAAGCTGACTCGGATAACAATGGGGCGATAATTAAATTTAGTGGCCAAAAAAAGTTCAAAGCGGTTTTTAAGCGGATTATTGAAAGCTTGGCAAAGCGAACGAAAAACTAGTTGTTATCTTTACACGAAAAAAGTTTAAAGTAAATTGAAATTTTAATTTAGTTTTAAATAAACTAACTAAACTCTGAACTAATTAAAAATAAAACAAGAAAATATTGAAATTTTTATCACGAATTCATATGTTAAATGTAGCTCGATATAATATTAAAATATTATAATATAAGATATATGTATATGTGTATTAACTATATAGATATTAAAGTGAAAACTTTAAAGTAATTTTGACTAACAATTTAAAGTATATAGTAAATTACAATTTCCAAAATAAGCATTAGCTTTTACTGTTTCATCTTGAGCACTGTACAAATCTTCATGCTTATTAAAATTCGCGCTGTAGTTTTACTGCTAAACTTTCCTTTTCCCCAGCCAAGTTGGCTTGGGTTGCACTTAACGCTGAATCTACAACGTTTTATTATTTAAACCAAAATTATACACACTTTCGCATGCCAGCGAGAAGCGCCTGCAGTTGTAGACAAACACATACGCTCAAACACACACAGACACACACAGACGTGCAACAAACGCCGGGGCACACAGTGTAGCAGAAGGCAGTGCCTGCGTTGCCGCAGACAAACTTTTGAAAATGGCGTAAAATGAGCGTTTGAGTGTTGCGTTACCTCGTGCGCGCAATCATTTAATTTCCGCCCCAAGGCGTCGCTGCTCCAGCTACAGCTCCAGCTCCAGCTCGAGCTCCTTGTTGAGCCTCAGAGTTGGCCTGATTGTCTGACTGTCTCTCTCTTGTCTGTCTGTCCCTCCGTTTGTCTGTCTGTCAGCATGTCAGCCTGTACGCAGTCTCGTCTGCCTGCGCTGTTTGCCTTCCCTGCCTTGCCTTCTTTGCCTTCCCTGTCTTGCCTTGCCTTGTGCTGTCTGTCAGTCAGACGCTTCTGTCTGCGTGTGTATTAAATAAATACACTTACCAAGTTGATATACCTTTAAACAGAATAATGTAAACCACTTAAAACTCGGCAATAACAACAAGCAACGACGGCGACGACGATGGTGAAATTTATGCAACACGCTGCTGCTGCTGCTGCCGCTGCTGCCTGCCACTGTAGCCTGGCAGGCAAATTAGGTTGCACGAAGCCCTGACACTCTTCGCACCCGCATCCGCTGCCTGGCTGGTATAATGCCTATCGGCATTATGTGTCAAAATTGTGTTGCTCAAATAACTTTTAAATTAAAGCCAACGGCAGCAAGTGCAAATATGTATCTTCAAGTTGTGCCCAACTGGCAAATTTCAACACTGGCCACAGCACAAAATACTTGTAATCAATTTGTGCCTTGTGGTCAGCTGAGAGCACCCCCTTGCCAACCAACAAACAATGAATGTGGGGGGGGAGCGCGTTGACCACTTGAATAAAACAAATTCATGAGCAACTTTCAAGTTGACAGTGTCGTTTTTGCCCTGCTGCACAGTAAGCAAAAGTGTTGAAAAACGCTTGAGGTGGGTTATCCGCAAAATATGCAGGGTATGCAAAGGGTAGAAGCAGTTTCGTAACACAACTGGGCATAGAAATAAGAAGCAGTACACAAGGTTTGCACCTTTACAGAGTACATACATGTCTTTTGAGTTATCCAAGGGCATGCAGGGTATCTATGCACTGTAATGAGTATTACATGATGTAGGTTTACATTTCTGTCACAAGTTAAGTTGGGTATTTGAACCTATTCCCCCTGCCATAACCAACTTAGCGCATAATATACTCATGGCATCGCCATCTCTCTACCTTTACAGAGTATCCCCACGCCTAACCCAGCCCAGTTATTTGTTCATCAATCTGCCCTTTGGCCAGCAGCAATGCAGCATAAGTTTTAATTAAAATACAGCTCAACCGACACAGCTGTAACACTTGCAAAGAGCGAGACGATGGAGACTAAAAAGTTACCATGATTTTTTATTGGTCTGCACAAACAGCAGTAGCAGCAACAGCAGCAGCAGCAGCAGCAGCAGAGGCAACAGTAACAGCAGTAACAGACAGAAAACTAATGGACAGCCAAAGTCAATGTTAATAAAAGCAACTAGAGCTATTTTTTAATCAACAACAGAAGTAAACAGTCAACAAGGGGCAACTTTGACTTGCAAATCATTACAGACGTAACTCAAACAATTAGTGCCAGCTGCCGGCAAACTGCAAATGCAGGGGGAAGAGCGAGAGAAAAAGAGAAGGAGGAGTAGAGAAAGAAAGGCAGTGCTGTGGTGTAAAGCATGATAAATCAGAGAAAGAGAGTGAAAAGCAGTGAAAAATCAAATGAAATGCCAACGACAATGTCAGCGTGCGCATTGAGTAGACAAGTTGGCGTTACAACTGACTGCGCTGCCGCTGTCACAGTCGCTGCTACTGCTGCTGCTGTCGGCGTTGCACCGTTTGCCAATCAATCGATGTGCTGTTGCATTTTGTTTGTTTGAGCCAAACAAACGCAGGCAACTCTACTCGCTGCTTCTCCCATGCAAATGTCAATGTCATTGAAATCCTCTGGAAGAATAGAAGGATTTAATAAGTTTCTTTCTCTTCAGTCAGGCAGTTGGCAACGCTGGCAATTGGCCAGCATAAATACGTAATTAAATGCGTACGAACTTTGTTTGGTCTTAATTAACAGCAACGAAAATAGAAAGCCAAGCGAAACCTTGGCCAGACACAGTCAGGCAAGCAGGCAGGCGGGCGGGTTGAGCCTACTGCAACCAGGCGTGGCATTGCACCGCCCCCTAAGGAGAGTGAATGAACGCTGAAGCAGCGCCGACAGCGCCGCCGGATCCGCCCACTCGGTAGGCGGCAGTCGGCAGGCACTTTCTATACGTGCAGAGAGCAATGCTGCTTTCAAAGCCAAAACACAGAGGGAGGGGGACAACAAGGGGAGGCGTAGGCAGCGAGAGAGAAAGAGGCAAAGCAAGAGGTGCAGAGAGACAGTGGGAGGGAGGCAGAGAGCGAGAAACAAATGTAGAAAAATACACAACGAGCGCAATAAATGCAGCCGCAGTCGCATTTTTTTCTCTGCTTGCTTTTTTTTTGTAGCCCTCCCCCGCTGCGTTGCCCTTGCCCCGCACCACAGCCGCCCCTGAGCTGAGCCCCTTTTCAACAAGTTCAATTACCTTCCGTTTGATGGCAGCGGAAATCCGTCCAATGTCCATGAAATTTGCGGCGTCGGATTGCCGGCTGCAGAGCATTTCAAGCTCACAGCTGGTCCAGGCTGCAGCGTTTGCTCAATGAAGCTATAGAGCAGCACGGGGGGCGCATCTGTGGAGACACACACACACATACACATATGTACATATAAATATTTTAGCTGCAATAACTTTGGCGCGGAGATCTCTCTCTATTCCCCCTCGCCGCACTTACCTCCCAACTGCAACTCGGCAGTGGCCTGAAAAGTATCGCCCTCGGGCCGTCGCACCACACACTGATACATGCCGCGATTCTCACGACTAACACGCGGCACCACCAGCGTATCCTCGATACGGCCGGATGAGGGCAACTGGCGTCCGTCCTTGTACCACAGGATATTCTGCATGCCCACGGGGCTGCCATTGCTGGTCACCAGACAGCGAAATTCAGCCGTGCCACCCATATGCACACTCAGTACATTCGGTGCGATTTCCACTTGTATGGGCGTGGCCACAGTTAAGCGCAACTCCGCACTGGCCTCGCCGCCCACATTGCTGGCTGTGCACTTGTAGACACCCGAATCCTCGCCGGTCACGGCCTCAATTGCCAATATCGGTCCGAGTAGTCGCACTCGTGGGCCGCTCAGCACGGGCAGGGGACCAGCGCCGTTCTGTGTGTACCAGCTGCAAGAAGAGAGAACGATATAGTGAAATAAATAATAATGATAGTCCTGCTTTGCTTAACATATAAGTATCTAAGGCTGTGCCCAATTTAGCGCATCTCTATTATATATACTCTATTTATATGCTATCTTTAATCTCTCTGTAGCTCCCACATAAGTTCTGGCTATAATTAGCTAAGTTTTAGCAGCATTACAGCTCACATAGCCCCAATAAAAATAAGTTCAAGGCTGTGCTCAGCTTAATTTAAACACACACACACACACAGAGACTACATATATGAGCATTATCTATAGCAGGCTCGTCGGCATGTCTGCTTTATCTGCGCTGCTTTTGTTTAATGTTGCATTAATCCCTGCGGTTGCCTCATTTGCCAATGTCTCCGTTCACTGTCGGATGAGCTTCCACTCATAGCTCTGTCTCTCTCTCTGTCCCTAGTATTGTCACTGCCTCTCTCCTTCTGTCTCTCCTCCCTCTGTCTCTCTCTGTCTACCTTTCCCTCTCTCTGCTGTATTAATTATGAAATGGCTACAGCTTTTTTGTGCTGCAATCTATCCAGCTATCTATCTATCTGTCTGTCTAGCGGAACTCTCTCATAGATTCCTTTGTTTCGCGTTTACAGTCTGACGTGGCAAGCACTCATATCACTCACGCCACGCCTCTCCCGTGCCACCACCACGTACTTCCTGCGCTGCATCAAGTTTTTTTTATTACTTGTCTGCTTATCAAAGCGTAATTATGTCTGCACACACATACACACACACTCATGTGTGTAGGGAGGCTGCCTGCCTGTGTCGGCTTAACGACGACACACATCATTACCTATGCTTTTGTCTTTAATTCCTGTTCACACATGCAACGACAAAGTTCATAGTAGCAGAAACTTTAAGGCTGGCAGGCAACAACGCGTCGAGTTCATATTTCAATTAGCGTTCCATAGTTCCATAGTTGTTCGCCAACTCTCTCGACACATTTTACACAATTAATGGCCGAGTCACAGCGGTCGCCCGCCTATTTATATGCCTGACAACTCTAAACGCTTGCTGTGTGCTGTGTGTGTGTGCTGTGTGTGAGTGGGTGTGCGTTCCAATTAACTCACACACGCAGGAAGCAGCTACCTACGTGCACCTGCCCCTCCGCCATCACACAGTCAACGTCAAAAGTTTCGCCTCGTAATGTGTCTATGCGGCTGACAGTGCCATCGATTTTACGCTGCACGTCGGCACAGCGACTCAACACTCACCTGTATTCGGGCGAAGGACAACCCTGTGCCACGCACAACAGCACCGCACCCTCGTCCTGCGACACCTGCACATGCGACGTGTGCTCCACAACACTCGGCGAAATGATGCCGCGATGCGCTGTGTGTGAGAGTACAGATTGACATTGCTTAGTATCGCGTTAGATGTGTGTATAACGTGCGTGTGTCTGTGTTGTGTATAGGTATTAGTTTGCTGTGTTTGGTGATTGGGTTACTCACAATTAATACGCAATCGTGTGGGCGAACTGACAACCACCTGACGGGTCAGGCGATGCATGCTGCGACAGCGAAAGGATTGCGATTCATCGCTCTCCTGCAGATTGTGGATGAGCAGCTCGCCGGTGGGCAGTAAATGGAATTTGCCATCTGGAAGAGACAAGACAATTAATTGCACAGCCAGTTATAATAGTTCTTTATGCTCCTGTCCCCTTTTCTAGCCCGAGAAAAGTCATTAAATGTAGCGAATAGTAGCAAGAAAATATATTTCACTGAGTTATTTGATATGAAATTGAAACTGAAAATAAATGAGAGAAGTAACGAGAGCAACAGTCGAGCGCACTCGACAGTAGGATACCCTTCGACCTATGTTGCAATGCCGCAAGCATAAAGTTCGCGCTTGCCTGCTTCCCTTGTTAAATGACACAAGCACTTGAATAACTTCTTTGTTTATTGTCCGATCAGATTATAATTGGGAGGATATGATTATTTCAACCTTTGAAATAAACTTGATCTGCTCAGGAAATATAAGAAAATTCATGCCAAATTTGATGAGTTTAGCTTTTATAGTAACAGAGATTTGTGCGTTCAAACAGACAGACGAACATGGCTCAATCGTCTCGGCTAGTGATGCTGATTAAGAATATACTATTTATAGTATGCGAGGTCAGTCACGCCTCGTTCTGCCTGTTACATACATTTGCTCAAAGTTAGTATACCCTTTTTTGACCATTGTCAATGCTCGAAGGGTATAAAAAGAAGCTTACGAAATTGCAGTCACAGAAACTAAAAGCGGAAACAATTTATAACTTTTACTATAACAACTTTAAAATATGTTTAATGCCTGCAGCGAACTTTAAAGAGCAAACAAGGTAAATTGTAGTTCTATTAATAGTTTCTTAAAGCTTAAGTTGAGTTTTTTAGGAGGTGAAGCACTAAATGCTTGCCACGGGCTTTACTACTTATAGTAAGCTTAGGGTTGCCACCTCAGCTGGTGGCAATGCAGGGTTAAGGCAAGTTAAAAGTGCTTCTCAAATTGCCAAAGGACAATGTTAATTATGCATCAAAGCACAGGGCATGCACACTCACACACAAGCTCACGCACACACACAGACATGCACACAACACTCCCCCACATGTCACACACACACACACTCGCACACTCTCCGCCCACAGCCAAAAGCGATGGCAGTTAAGCAGGCAAACATGTGAGGCAAATACTGCAAACAAACAATGCACTTTGTTGGCTTGGTAAGCCGCTGCACAGGGACAAGGATGCAGACGAGGCTGCGAGACCAGCTTGAGCTCCTGGTGGTGCCACGTCAGCAGCAGGCAGCAGCGGCAGCAACAGCAGACAGCCAGACAGATACGACAAAGTATGCGCACACCCTACTTCCCCATTCTGCTGTGTGTGGAGTGCCTTCTTCACTACTTACCGCCTTGCAGGGAGGGATAGATGTAGATAGCGGGTTCATGAACCCACGAGACCACTCGTACCAATTCCTTGACAAACGTGGGCACCACACAACGCAAAATGGCGGTGCAGCCGCGCGACGCGGATAATACCTCCACATCCACTTTGTAGGCCTGCGCCACAACTGCCACAAAAATGCAAAGAAAAGAGAAAATATTTTCATAAAGAACATACAAATATATATAAATATATATATATATATATTGTGGCGCTGACTTACCCGCCCGCACTTGCACATCGCGCGACACAATGCGACCCACCGAGTTGCTGGCAATGCAACGATAGATCGTATTATGGATATCCTGATGATAGGCAGCCGCCGCGAAGGGCATCAGCACCAGCGTCCCGTTGCGCAACACACGCCGCACACCATGGATTTCCGTGACCGCTGTGCCATCCGCATGCACCCAATCGATCGTCGGCTGTGGGCTGCCCGAGGCCGAACAATCCAGCCAGCCTCCCGATGAGTTGGAGAACTCAACGCGACCCGGCGGCTCCATGACGAAGCCGGGGCCACGTAAATGTGTTTCGAAGGGTTCGCTATACGTTGCATCTGCAGGCAGACAGAGAGAAGGAGGTGATTAAAATTAAAATACATCGTATATCATAAATACATAATCATCATACATTATATGCAAAGGCTTTCCCAATTAGGAAACATCAAGATATGCCTAAAACATCACCCACTTTAAGAGCACTTCAAATTGAAAGCGCTCTCTCAAAAATGCAACTTCATATTTTATATATCGTGGCCCCCATTAGACAGATGTGGCATATTAAGATGTCATCCGCCCACCAACCCACCACGCCTTTAGTAGGCACTTAAATTTTTTATATCTCATCAGAAAGAGATCCCATTTAAATCCATTTCAATGTGCTTCTTCTTCTTCTTCTCGGCTTTCCTCTCCCGTTTCAGCAAACAGATTTTGCCTTATCTTAAATTAGAATAACATTTTTGTCTTGGCGCTTGAGTTGCTTTTTTTTGCTATCCTTATATACAGATATATGTATGTATATACGCTTATCTCTGTGTGGGTGTGTGTATATATTTCTCAAATTGACATTTCGCTTCAAATTCCACATGAATGCGCCTCTGCCGGGCTGTCTGTGCCACCCAGAGCAGGCTCTGTCCCTGCGGCGTTGTGCAAATCCTTGCAACTCGTTCAGGCCGGCCCAGCCCTGCTCTGGCCTGCCCTCTTCCGTGCCTGGCCTCGGCACTAGGAACCTCTTACTCCGTCCCGGTTTACCTCCTTTCCGTCCGTCCGCCCCTCTAGCTGTCCCTTGCCTCCGTCAAATCATTGTGTCTGCAATTAGAGTTGTTTTTGTTCTTTTTGTTTTTGTATATTTTTTTGCGTTGTTGTTGCTTTTGTTGTAGCTGTGCCTGGCCAGGCGCTTTTTGTTTTATGCTTGGCATCATGGATTTTTATGTTACTTCTTTCTGGTTTCGTTTTTCTCTACGTCTCCGGTCGCTGCCTGCCGCCGCCTGCTTTCGTTTCATTTCGCTTTTCCCCGCTGATTTTATGGCTCCCGCTGTCAGTATGGCGTGGAGGGGGTGTCAAGGCAAGGAAACGGATGACGGCGACGGTGATGGCGAGGGCGAGAGCGAGGCCTCTGCCAGGCCATAAAATTATTGCAAGTATGTCTTGAGTACGCTTGGCACTCGGTTCATTTTTTCGGGCAGAAAGGGTATGTTTTACGAGCATGTGCCTCAAAGCGCACTCACATGTGTCTCGCTGTGTGTGTGTGTGACGGTGTACCCCGTGTTTGTGTGTGCTTGTACACATCCACTTGTAGGTTTTTTATTCTTTCCTGTGAAAACAAAAAGTCTACGCTGCCAGCGCTACTGTGCGTGTGTTCCGTTGTTCCTGTTGTTGTTGTTCTCTTGTTGTTGCTGTTGTTGTTGTGTGTGTTTTTTGTCCCTTTGGCATATCTTATGCTTCTTTTTCTCCAGCGTCATCATCATCATCCTTTGAGCACCTCAACTTGGGCTTATTCCTGCGGCTCAAATGACAAATTCAACATTCACGCGTAGATTCCCATCTGGTTGCGCTACATATTTCGAGCTCTAACGAATGTAGGCTGAACAAAACCTCAGTATTGCAGGACTAAAGGGGAACTATTACATTTAATTTGCTTGACATTTGTGTAAACTACCACTCGTATCAGTTTCAGCATGCAAATCCCAAATGAATCTGAAAGCAACTTGACCCAATTCGGTGCAAATGTTTGTATACTCCACACAGACAGACAGACAGACAGACGGCCCGAAATCAGATCCATTGCAGTGGGAGGGAGCTTTAAAAATGTCACGATTTAACAACTTGTCAAACTGCCTGCCAGTTCGTTGCACTCCACACAGCAAATGCAGTCGCGGTGGCCGCCGTCGCCTCCGTCTCCGTCTCCTGTTCCACTCCGGCTCGCACTTCCGCTCGTTGCTGTCGCTTTGGCTTTCAAATGTGTAAAGCCTGAGTGGGTGTGTGTGTGAGTGTGTAGGTGTGAGCAGGCGTGAGTGACTGTGTGTGTGCTCTTCTCATCCACTTGTTCTGGGACTTGAGGAGGTTGCTGTTGCTTTGCGAGGCGTCGCCTTCTCAGACATTTTTTGGATTATGCCCTTTTGGCACTTTTTAAAATTATTTCTCTGCCTGTTGGGCACAGTCTGTGTAAGTGTATGTGTAGGTGTGTGCTTTGTCTGACTTGCTGGTACGTGTCTGCGTGGCGTAGTTGTGTATTTATGATGCTGCAGACATAATATCCATAATGGCATGGCCATAAAAGAGTGGCTAAAACAGCCAGAGAGACAGACAGAGAACTAACACACTTTTAGTTTTCTAACTCGCGTTAAAGCCCCAGCTGAGTCGAGTCAACAACTTAAAGAGGCAACGGAAATGCTGCGATAAAGTGCTCGCCACTTGGGCAACGCCCCGCTCCGGCTCAGCTTACCGGAAATGGTGGGCAGTGCTTCATGCGCAATCAACCCAAAATACAGGAAATTCAATTTTTATGCGAAGAAAAGGCAAGGAAACAAGCCTGACACACACAAACACACACACACACAC
The DNA here is from genome assembly GCA_018904035.1 of Zaprionus ornatus. NCBI lineage: Eukaryota > Metazoa > Arthropoda > Insecta > Diptera > Drosophilidae > Zaprionus > Zaprionus ornatus. The sequence goes on from JAEIFZ010000200.1 coordinate 1,062,749, forward strand.
ACACACACTGACAAATAGGATAGCCTGCCAAGTTTGCATTGTCTTGGCCAAGATCTGAGAGAACTTAAAGTGTTCACAGACCAACGCGCCACAAGCAGCCGCAGCAGCAGCAGCAACAACAGCCACAACAACAAACGAAGTTATAATAATTGTAAATAACTTGATTTTTTTTTATGATTTCCATCAGTGCGAAGACGTTTTCCAGCTGGCCCTAAGCCCATTTAAAGCCGAAGTACACACACAGAGACCCAAAACAGTGCGTAGCGTCCCGGAACGGAATCTAAAAAAAGGAGCGGAGCAGGCCCACAAAAAAGGCAACGGGATGTGAAAATGTTTGCGCAAATTGTTTTTCAAAAAGCCCAGAAAAAAGTAGAAGGTAAGTCAAAATAAAAGCAATAATGTAGCCAGGGCTTAAGTCAATACGAATTGAATATGCTCTAGCTTAAAGGTAAACAGAAAGCTAGAGGAATTTTCTGCTTGAAGGTGAGAGTGATGAGGTCAAAGTTGAATTCAATGTGTTAAGGCCACTTTGGGTAAGTGAATCATATGATTGTTAAGCTATAAATGATGGATATAGTATATAGTATTTCTATTGAATATATTGCCTTGACAAATATATAATAAATATACACTTGACACTTCACAGAAGCCGCAGCCAATTTAATCACAATTTATTTCGTTCCTCCTTTATAAATTCCTGCACATCTGATGCCTTTACTGCCCTTCTTTTGCGGGTTTGCTCAGTTCATTAATCCCCTAACAAATTAATGCGTTTGTCACAAAAGGTTTAAAACACAATCAATCAAAGAGCGCAACAGCCTCGGAAATCTTTCATAATTCTCTTTGCCACAACTCTCAGCGGGGACTGCGAACTTTCCTTTTGGGTTTATCTAATTTATGTTGTTGTTGTTGTTTTTCGCTGCTGATTTCATGGATCGCATTATATTTTAAGGTTATTCTCATGCGCATGCAAATGAAATAACAATGTAGAAAAGTGTGTGTGGGTGTGAGTTGGAAATTGAGTAACAATTTCATTTGCATATTTTTCATTTGCCTCAACCTCGAATCGGGTGTGAAAAGAGACATATATATCGCACACACATACAGATGTACGTATTGTATATGTACGTATGTATGCATGGAATATGAAATATCTGTATGGCATTTTAGTAATTTTCTGTTGGCCAAAAAAAAAAAAAAGAATGAAAGGAAAGGAATTTGCGTCAGTTGTTATTGGCGTTGCCATCATAAAATGCAAACAGGCAGACAGGCAGACATGCGGCAGCCCCAAAAGCAATGAAAATTGGAAAATATCAAATTTCCAGAAGGCTCTCGTCCGTGTGTGTGCCAGTTTCGTGTGAAGAGGTCGAGAATGGACGCCACTTCGATCGACTATTCTGACGCTGTTTCTGACACATTTCATTAGTCTGCCAGGCACACACACACACAAGTACACACACTGCCCTACACACACTCACACCCAATGCAACCTACAAGGAGGGCCGGCAACATTTTGTGGCATAAATTGACGGCGGCGTTTTTATCATAAGGCAATTTCATATTATGTAGACGCGTTTTACGCGTTTCCTGGTTTAGTTTCGCCTTGTTGTTGTCTGAGTTTTATGGCCCAGAGCTTTATCATAAAGCGACCAAGGCATTTGCACTTAGAACAGACCAGACCGACGGCACAGTCATAAATTATGTTAACACCTCTCGGAAAGCGTTTATATTCATATGTGAGCTGAGGCTTCTTCTTACCAACAAAATGATGGGCAAACAATTTATAACCAAAATGCCCCAAGAAATGATTTGTATTTATAATCATGAACTATATCGGAGGTTAGACACATAGAACAGAAATTGGCTTTATGCTGGGCAAATTTAATATACGCAAAATACGCACATGAAAAACTCCAAAAGTTTTTTTTCTTTTGTGAAAGGGAAAACCCGTTAAATCCCCAGAAATCCTTATGAGCTTTAGCGCCTTTTTGGCATAATAAGTTTTTCGGGCAGAGAGCGTATAAAAGGAAATATGCCGACAGCTGTTGATGGGCATACCAAAACACAAGAGGCATCATACACACTCACACACACTGGCACACACACACCCACACGCATAAAAACCTAAGCATGCTTTGCGGCGCGTGCCAGGCGATTGGGCTAAGGCTAAGGCAAGGCTTAAGAGGAGAGAAAGACACTGGGGAAGCAAGAGGAAGTTATGGAGAAAGGTAGAGTGAGTTGAGAGTTACACCTACCGAACCTGAGCAGCAAACAAATCACAAAAAAGCGGCTACTAATCCACATGCTTTCCGGTTTTCTGTTTTGGTTTTGATTTACTTGGATTTTCTCTTTTGTTTGTTTTCTTTTCCGCTTGTTAACGTCGTCGAGTGGAAGTTTGTTTTCTTTTAGATTTATTGAGCAATTTTGATTTCGATTTACGGTAGCACTTTCAATTTACAATTCTGGCATGATTATTTTCATATTTGGCACAATATTTGCGGCACTGATAACTCTGGCAAATTGATAACGCGAATGTGTTTCAGCATGTTTTGGGCCAAGAGGAGATTTATTCCTTTATAGCCGGCATCGACACGCACGCATACACTCGCACGCACACACACTCAGGCACACTCGCGCGCGCGTCTCTCAACACTTCCGTCCAGGCAACTGCACGCTGAGAAAGATTCGACCAGACTGCGAGCTTGCCTCTTCCTGTTCCTGTCAACAGCTCTGGCTGCTGCTGCTCTGCTCCTCTCTTCTGTGCTCTCTCTTAAACGTGCTCTTTGCCGGCGCCTATTCACCACACTTCAAAGCCACTCGGAGGCCACTTGAACGCGCACTTGAACCACTCGCACTCACAGCACTGTTCTCTCTCTCTCTCTCTCTTTCTCTGGCGCTTAGTGCACACTCAGTTGCCGCATTTTATCTACCGCCAGAGCCGTGCGTATCCTACGAGCCTTGAAAAGCAACTGACTCGACTGCCACCGACTGCTGTTGCCTGTGATGCTTCCTGTGCTTTGGCGGTGCAGTTGGCAGCACTGCACACGACACACACACGACGCATGCGTCGAACATTTTGTTGTCTGTGGTCGGGCACAGTCGAGAAGGGTTGCCACCAAAGAGGGAGGATGGAGGGAGGCTCAAACAGCTGTGCTCTGTGTTTACACTGGGCGGTCAGCCTGGCGAGCAGTTAGAATTGAAATCGGTACTCGCCAGGGGGTGGGATAAAGAACAAGGAGGAGCACGGGGCAGCCTGCTTGCGCCATGGGTGAGCGCCTCGTTTAATGTTTCAATTATTTGGGAAGCTTTTTATGTGGCCATTCGATAACACACATATATTTCTTTGGGGGGAGGCCTCAATCGAATGCGTGCGTGACAAATAGTTATCCCAAGATTAAAGAGTTTCTCGAGCAATATACTTAAGCCGGTTGCGATCTATTTAAATCAATTTGGTATTTTCAAATTTGCCAATTTCCACCACCCCCACTCCCACAAAAAAATATGTACTATGCAAATAATCTGAAATTGAATTTAGTAAATCTTTTCTCGTTTCTTTGCATACTGTGGGGAATCTGTGTGTGTTGTGTAAGTAAATTGATCAAATTATTTACCAAGTCTAACACGAAAATATTCGCAAATTTATGCATTGAATAATTTGTTGAAGCGTCAAACATGATTCCACAGAACCGAAAAGCAGCCTGTGCGAACTCATAATGTATTTGCATAATTTACTTGGCATTACGCAAACAATTTCACACTTAAAGCCATGCGACGACGACCTTCGCACAAATGTTCTGTCTGCTTTACTCCAAGAGGGTTGCGGTGGGGCTGTGGGGTGCGAGGTGCGGCTAATGAGCAACTGGGGGAAACCCAATTTGGACTTGAAACGAGAAAAAGCCAAAGCGAATGGTTGCCAAGTGCTGATGCTGTCGCTGATGTTGCCGCTGTTGATGTTGCTGATGTTGCTGCTGGTTGCCAACAAATGATAATTACTTAGCCTAAAAGCATGCAGCGTATAATTTGTTTCTCTCTTTTTTACACATTTTTCTGGCCAATTTGGGCGCGTGAATGCGTAAAAAGCATCAAGGAATCAGAGTCCGCATCAGAATTTGAATGAGGCAAACAAAAAAAGGGAAACCACAAAAACAGCAACAGCAGCAGCGCCGTCGCCTGTCGTTGACATACATTAGGTACGCCAAGGACAACAACAAAACAATAGCAGAAGCAGCACAGCAACAGCAACTACCACAACCTGCAACAACAATAAAACATAAGCCAAAACGTGTTTGTTTGCCAAATTTATTGCTGGACCAACTCACATTTCCCACAGCGACCAACGGCAACAACAGCAACACCAAACAGCAACAGCAGCCAACAAATGGCCATGTGTGTGTGAGTGTGCGTGCGTGCGGTGTGTGTACACACATGCACGTGTACCCCTAGGTGTGCGTTCGGTGTGCTTGCCTGTATGTGTGTGTGTGTGTGCGTCAGTGAGTGCGTGTCGGTGTTGTTACTAATGACAACGTAGCCGCGACGCGCATCAACGAACGACACCAAAAAGTCATTGACTCATTGAGTTTTCCCTGTGTGGAACAACAACAACAAATGTTAGAGCAAACGCCTCCCAATGCCGCGACGCAACCTTCTCCCCCTCGCGCATCTCCCCTCTTCCTAACTTGCACCCCTCGCACAGTATCCAACCCACTTGGCCGCAGCAGCAGCAACACTCGTTGGCTCAAGCAGCGTGAGCTTGTTTGTTTGCTGGCTGGTTGGTTGGTTCGTTGGTTGCTTGTCTGGTTGGTTCACTGGCTGCGTGTCTGCACGTAGCCCACATCAACGGCAAAAGCAACAAAAACAACAGCAACAGCAGAAGCGGGCACAACTCCTGCCTTGACGTTATGGCTGTGATTATGTAGTTGCTGCTGCACTTACTCCATCATCATTAGACATTGTCAGGTGGCACTACTACATTGCCTTGCCACTTTGGGTTGCCAGTTTGCAACGTGCCAAAAACCCAGAGAGCCCCATCGAGCTGACAATCTAAAACAACAAAGGCAACCCCTCAAAAAGGCGGCCATGGACAAACTACACGCCGTGTGACCGACAGAATGACCATCAATACAGTGGGCAAAATAACTTTCAACCAAGCAACTTGTTCAGCTGTTGTTTATCTGCCCTGCAAAGGTTGGTTCTTCCTTTTAAAACTTTAACGAACAGACAAATACGGCGTGGCAAAATACCTTGGATAAATATGCTCTGTAATTTAGAGCAGCTAAATTGTGAAAATTAAGAGGACTTACCCAATGATGAGCTCTATATAACAAAATTTGTGTACATATCACAACTTATTCCACGCTGCTTACAAAAATCACAAACGATCGCCATATTGCCAATCTGAATTGCCATTCCCTACGCACGTAAGCAAATAGCGATATTTTATCGATGCTTCCTCAACGCACATACACACATGTCGATGCCTTATCGATGCTTCCCCAATGAATCCCACCCATAGAAAAGTTGTGCCGCTCCGCTCATTTAATAACGACAGTTATAAAAAAAAAACAGACCGACAATTAAAATCTAATGAACTTGCGTGTGGCATCTGTCTAATTAACCAAACTAAAATGGACAAAGTATCTAACAAATCAATGCGGACAGTTAATAGAGAATCAGCAGTAAAAGCTTCATAATGTGCGCGCATTTCATTTGTTTGTTGTGCTCTATTCTGTTACTTTTCAAAGTGGATGGCAAAGATGTAGTACGTCAAGAATTATTTATTATTGTATTTTTTAATTCTGTCAGTATTTATTTAATAGATATCTTCGCGCGGCAAACCGCGGGTTATAGCGGAATCTGTGGAAACGGACTGCGATCACGATTTTGTTGAATATTTTCGCAAAGTTCCTGGCCAGAATGTACTCCACACATTCCGTGTAGTCAAGGTGGCGCCTTCCTTTTCTCTGAGTATCATCATGAGTGCCATAAAGTCGCAACGTATAATGTATAAGATCAATAACCTGGACGGCTGTCAGTTTGTCAATAATCCATTGATAAACAAAGTGCTGGCTGGCACCTACAACACTATGATTGTGAACAATAGCTTCTTCAAGTGTCCCATTGAACCGAAGGTATACTATCTGAAGAACATGGCCAATGCTTTTATGAAGCCCGCTTTTCATCCCCCAGGACACTATCAGCTATGCGTACGCGTTAAAATGGCCCAGAGTCCTGCGCCCTTTGTTATGCAAGTTCTGTGGAAGTATAGAGTTGTAAGGTCTTAAAGTAGTGCAAGCTTGGGGGAAAATTAAGTGTTATATTTCATTAAAGCATAGCGCAGCTTATGTGCTTCCAAACAGTGTGATGTAATACCAATTCATACACTTTTATCAAACGACTTTCCTGACCAATGATTTTGTTTATTTTGGAAAGCAATCACTATTTCGTTTCGGACCTGCAGAATATTCTAAAACAAGCACTCGTTGTCCACACTTTCCGCTCCATCAAAGTTTTAATACCCACTCTATTTTGAGCAGATTTCCAAAATCATATGAACACCATAGTTAATGTTCCATGGCCATCGACATCAATAATGAAGTTATACAGCGGTCAATTTGTTGTTTTGGGTTTTCATTTTCAAATATGCTAATTACCTGTCCAGCTGTCCGAAATGTTCGATGATTTCATTTCATTTCACATCGCTTAATTTCGAACTGCCTCTTCGTGGTTCATAATGAGTGCTCGGATGGTCTGCCTGCTGTGCACACTGTATCTGCCGTTTATTGAGCCCCACAATTCGGTGAGTATAACAAAAATTACAATAGTTTATCATGTTACACCTATATCTATTGTTTTGATAGACAGTTGCGGGCGGCAAGATTGTAATGGAATCGGTGCAGACAAACTGTGATCACAATTTCGTGGAATACTTTCGAGAAGTTCCGGGACAAGAACTGCTGCACAGTTTCCGGGTTGTGAAAAAGGCGCCAATGTTTACGATAAGCATCGTTATGCGCATGTTAAGGTCGCAACGCATAATGTACAAGTTGGATGATCTGAACGGATGTCTGTTCCTCAAGAATCCACTGCTGAACAAAGTCTTCAGTCAAGCATATCATGCCATGATTACCAACAAGAGCTTCTTCAAGTGCCCCATAGAGCCTGAAATATATTTTCTATCTAATTTGGGTAGCCCAAAGACAATACCAAACATTCATCCAGTCGGAAGATTTCAAGTGAACGTGCGCATCAAAATGTCGGAGAGCAAAGCGCCCTTTGTAATGGAAGTTATCTGGAAATATAATGTGATGAAGCTATAGTGCAGTTTCGTAATAAACCCTTGTTTTACAGGGTATAGCCTGACAAGTAAACTCTGAATTGGTTCATCGACTCTCTTGATTATCTGTTATTATCTACGAGTATTCCCATCTTAACATACATCTTTTATACTCTTGCATATTATTCTTAAGCCTTAATAGTTGGACATATCCATTTAATGACTCCACAGTGCAGTGTGGCTCGTTTTTATGGTTGTGCCACATCCGTCGGCAGCCTGGCAACCCAATTCTATAAATCTACATAACAATTATGATGCTGGTTAGTATTAAAAACAATAACAGCATCATGGACAAGCTATGGCCGAGCTATGACTATGTCCGTCATGTTTCTAACAATGCGTTGCCAACTGGACAAAAAGCGGACTTATCTGCACTGCGCCTCCTCCTCTCCTCTATCTGTCTCTGGCTGTTTGTTGCTTTTATTGTTTTTGCTGCAGCTGCCTTCGTCGCTGTTGCTGTTTGGCGTGGCGTTTATGCGCCTGTTTGCTCAGCGTTTTGTATGTAGGTCAACATTTGCACGCTGTGTGACTGACGTCAACATGGATGGGCCTGCACAGCCCGTTTCCGTTTCCCGTGTCGCTGCTGCTGCTGCTGTTACTGCTGCACCTCGCCTACCGTTTGCCGTTGTTGTTGCTGTTGTTATTGTTGTTGCTGTATGCTTGTCGTTCTGATTATTGCTGCTGTTATGACAAATGCCCCAGCAGCAGAGGCAGCGACAGCGACAGCGCCGCAACTGACCAGTCCCCCCATGTGGCAGGCGGGGCTATATACAGCAGCAGCATCAGCAACGTTATATACTATGCATGTATGTGGGTGTCGAAGCGAGTGTGGAATGTGCGAGTGTGCGAGAGTGTGTCGCTTACGCAGCACTATTGATTTTCATTTTTGCGCGTTTTACACGCGCTTTGTTGCATTTATTTGCGCTGTCATTGACAGCAGTTGCCACACATATTTTTTTCAGTGCACTTTTTTGGGCGTTGTCCGTTGCATTTAATTGGTATACATGCTTTTTCGCGCGTCAACGCAGTGCAGCAGTGTGCGAGTGTGTGTATGTGTGAGTACATACTCACATACTCTTTAAAATTGCGCGCACCACACCCCACTCCCTTGGTCTGCCGCACACCCACACAGCGACCCTTTATGCGGTTGTGCACTTGAAAAATGCCACCGTCAACGCATTTTCATTTGCCGCACTCGCGTTGCCAACTCCTTTGACGACGACACACTTGTAATTGCAGCCTTGAGGCCTGTTTTTTTTTTTGCTTTTTTCAGTTTTTAATACATTTCTGCTGTTGATTGTTTATTGATTTTTTCTAGCATATTTTTAATGACTCTTTTTTACTCGTTGCCAGGTTGTTACTTCATTAAAACGAAATGTTGCATATTTTTCCGACGAATTTCGCTCGAGTGGAGTGCCAAGTTGTCGTTGCCGGGCGGCCTAAAGAGATTTCAATAAACTGATAGGCAGGCAGGCAGGGAAAAAGAGAAGGAGGGTGAGCGGCTGCTTTTGTATAGCACACGGGGGGCATAAAAGAAATCACATACATCATTACAATATTTATTTGTGCGCACTCTTAACCTCCCCCGCACACGACGACAGATTACAAGCAGCAAAGACAAAAGAAGGCAACAACAGCAAGAGAAGTGACTACAACAACAGCTACAACATCATCTTGTGTGTGCTGTGCTGGGCAGGCAGGCAGGAAGCGCATTTGCATGTAACACGTGAGCGCACAAAGGACAAGCGACATTGTTTGGGGGCCCGTGGGTCGCCGCCTGGCACACAAATTAAAGTGAGAGTGTAAGTGCATGAAAGCTGCCGGGGTTGCATATAGACAGCTATGCACACCTATACACACACACACACACACACACACACATTCCCTCGCCCTCTGCAACATGCTTGACTCCGCTTAGCTCTGTGGGGGGGCGGCACACATGGATGACAGCATGCAAATAGCTTGGATGAGGCGACTCAGTTGACTCTGTCGACTGCACGCCCCAGCGCACAAAACAAATTATGCGAAATGCATTTGCTGCTAGCTGCAATTCGAGTTGTTGCACATTAAATGATTAAAAATTTTGCGCTACAGTTCCCCGTCGCGTAATAGTTCAATGCATAAATGTCAGTTAAGTGTGAAACTAAAAACTTTAAGTCGAAAAACTTTGCAGAAACACTGCAAGGTTCTTATTTTCTTCTTATTAGTGCTATAAAACACCTCGCAGCAAAATCTATAAGAGATCCGTACGATGTTTTCTAAATTTAAAGCCAATGTTTGCTATTTTTAATAACAAACGCAACGAAGACAACTTTGGCACGATGCATCGCTAATGATCTGCAGGCAACATCGATATATTGATTTTCAAAAGCATCGATATTTTACTAACACAACTTATTTATGAACTGGTTCGATTGCAGAAATACCTGCTGCATGTATTATTCAGGCAAACCCGAACATAAAACAACATTTCCAATTCGAAAAATATATAAAATTTATTGCCACTACTCTGCAATGCTAACTCACTTTCGTTTTACAGCCCTAATACGCTCTAGTTTGGCAATTTTTCAGCACTGGGTATAAAAAACAGATTGCACTGCAATCGTTTTATAGACATCGAATGGAAATGGCATTGGTAAACAATTTGCCAAGTAGTTGTTGAGCATATAAACTTAAGAGCACCGAATGCCGAAAAGTTCAAAAGCAAAGTTTTCCGTTTCGGGCGTTGGGCGACGGCAGTGCGACGGAAATTGTGACGAAAATTGCGCACATAAATACATATACACCCACACAAACACACACATGCATGCATACATACGTATGCGAGTATAGACAAATAAACATTACTTAGTTTCCGCTTAAGCCAAGGACTGAAGACAATCTCTTCTGGGGCAAGCACAATGAAGAAAGTTTCTAAGGCCAAGTTTATAAGATGTCGAAGTTGTGAGTAAGTTTTGCAGAAAAGTATTTATTCGAATGATCATATAAATTGAATTCGCTTTCAGTGTTTAAAATGTGTCGGGCCCTTCCAATCTCTGTCTGTCTCTCTCTCCCTCTTACTTTGTAGCTCTTACATTATGCAGCAGCTTTAAAAATTCAACTGGAGCAGATGATTTTAAAAATCATCTCTGAGATTTTTAATGTTATTACAAATAATCTATGGCTGTCCATCTTTTGTGGAACCAGACATTTTGATCAGCACAAAAGCCGCTTAACACGCACTTTTCTTTCACACACACACGCATACACTCGCAACGAAATACCGTTAATAATAAACGAGTATAATAAACAACATGAATGGGAACGCAGCATTTTCGCCCTATCACGCTGCGCACAGGCTCGCAGAATATAATAATCACGCGTTAAGCACCGTTTTCAATTACTGTCCTGCTGCCGATGCTCTGTCAGGAAGCTGCCTCTGCTGTCGATGCTGGCGCTGCTGCTGCTGTGGCAGCCACTCGACGCGTTGCCACATAAAAAACTAATCAACTTATTTATGAACATTTGTGGCGCACAAAGGGAACGTGCGGAATTGCGTATTCCACAGTGCGGGCCGAGAGTCCAACAAAAATACTCCAAGGCGGACAATAAACCCCAAGACAGTAGTGCGAGTGCTTGTAAGTACAGTTTGTGTGTGTGTGTGTATGTGTGGTTAACGTACATATGTATTTGTGTGCGTGTGTGTAAGGAGTATTTCGCTGGCAGTGAAAAGTGGCAAGCAGCAAAGTGTCCTGCAGCAGTTTATAATTTTGGTAACTGAAATTACATTTTACTCATGACGTGAGCTGCCATAAAATGTGCCTGTAGAGACAGAGAGGGAGAGAGAGAGAGAGAAAGGAGTGTGAGAGGGGCAATGATGAAGGGGCGCTGCGACAAAGTTTCGGTTGCACACGTAATGTGCCATTGTTTTGCTGCCTCTTGACCACAATTTGCGCCACTTACACAACAGTTCGATGCGTTACCACCCTAAATGGATAGCGCCAGTTATACCCACTAGATGTGCGCGAAAGGGGTAGCCGATGCTAAAGCTTGCACTTTAAAGTATGTAAAGTAGGTTTGCTAGTCTGCTCTACATGATCTTTAGCAAGCTTTCAATCTATGCCATCTGCTTATGCATTTGTTCGTATTCTTAACTTAGATTTTTAAATATTTCCTTTTTCAATCATATTAGCCGTAGGCGTAGGAATGCCTCTGGTCTATCACTATGGCAAACTTCATCCGAATAAGTCTATAAATAACTGAGTTATAGAAATAAAAGGTACCAAGAATGTAAAACCACATAAGCAAATTTAATGAGGTCTAATTTCATTGCTTGTTTTACAGGGTATCTTACATTCGAGCTAAAAAGTTACTCCTCATTTCGGTACCAGTCCCTTTTGATCAGCTCTGCCGCATGTGGGGCCTCTCCAAATGACATTGGGATTGGCGATGGCGACGACGTTTTTACGGCTGTAGCAAAAGCCTTTTATGTTTGGCTGCGAGGCAAATTTGATGATTTTATTAGGGCAATTCGCAGACGCGCCATATCGATAGGCAGCAACAAGAAAAAAGAGAAAGAAGAAAAGGAATGTGTAGAACGGGTAGAAAGGCAAAGAGAGCTGAGGCACTGCTTCCATTTGGGATGTTCATTTGGCGCGTTAATTAGTCATAATTACCCGCACAGCTTTTGGGCTTTGTCAGCTCTGACGCTTTTGTGCGTCGTCACGCCCCTGATTTATGACCGGCAGCATGCTTAAAGCCCCCCGTGCAAGCTTTAACTTTAACAAAATGGCGGTCGACCTCAACATACACACACACACACACACACACACACGCTCGCACACTGACAGCTCTCATGCGTGTGCTAAATGATTTGGAATTGATTAGAAGTAGCCCGCAACAAAAACGAGTGCGAATAAAGGGCAAGAAAAAGGTGAAGAAAAGGGGGAGGAAGAGGGAGAAACAAGAGAAGGCGAGCAAAATACACTGAGCCACAAAGCAAATACAAAATAAATAAAATATCAAAGCAAGTTCACATGAAATTTTTATGCCAAGACGACGGCAAACTTTATTGAAACTTCTACTTGGCAGCCGCGTCTGCTTATGGAAAAGGGATCGGTTCGGAGCTGACTGAGCCTGACTGACTGCCCTGCCCTGCCCCGCCCCACACTTCAGCCCACCGCCTGCTTGGCTCGAGATAATAAGCTTGAACAACAACAGATAAACAACAGCCGACGGCCGGCGTTCGCTGATGGCGTTGAGTGCTGCCAACATTCTCTCTCTCGCTTCCTCCGTTTCTCTGTCACTTTCTCTCTCTCCCTTGGCGGTTTCCACGTCAGCTTCTCATGCCTTTTCCGATTTCCCAGCCACAGTCGTAGCCGCATCCACATTGAGCTGCCAAATAAACTTCCAAAACGTTGGCGCATCGTCGCCTCATTTCAATTGCGTTGAGTTGACGACAGACAAGGCAGATAAACAGATATACAGAGAGATATATCTATGGAATGTATAGATAGCGAATAGTTAGCACTGTGACAGTTGGGCAAATAGAATCCGAATCGACTGAGGGTCTTGTAAATTAGTATTAGCAGCGAAGGCGATAGGTTCAAGTAGTTACAGCAAATTGCGAGGGGAGTAAGAATAATTTCAGGGGCTTTAAATGTCTATCATATGTATCAAATTTTCTTAAAGTGGAAGTTGGTCGTATGATACTTTTGAAGATATAACTGACCTTTCTAAGTTTAACCAACTTATTAAATAATTATAAATTCATATTTTAAATATTTAACTTACCTATCCAAGATTCTTAAAATTTTCAACGAGTTTGGAAGATATAATATTAAAATATTAAAAAAATATCAAATTTATTCAATGTCATTTATTTTTTTAGCTGAATTGGTGCACAATTCGTGAGTTATGAAATTTCTGTAAGGGCTTAACCACTTTAAGAAATATTCTCAAAGTTGTAGCCAATTTATTAAATATTATTTGAGTAATCAGTATACAAAACTTAAGAAGCATATATGTATTAGTTGCTCTTCGAATCGCTGTACTATATCACGTGCATAATAATCATTATATCAAATGGTTCAAGATTTATATGCGCAATTTAATAAACTACCCTCGTTAATGCGTGCTCCTTGCGTCAATTTTCTTCAAATCTTTTTGTTTACAACACATATCACTTGTCGCTCTATTGCGGTTAGCCTCTTTCCCTTCCCCCCTTCGCGTTCCTGCTATTAATTTTATTGCAATCCATTTTCTGGCGGCTTTTCTTGGCCATTTTGTTAACATGATGTTTTCATTGGTTGCTCCGCTGCTGCTGCCGGCGTTGTTGATGCGTTTGTTTGCTGTTATTGCTGATGAAAATATATTCAATTTATTATATGCTATAGAGTGGGTGGAAGGGAGCGTGAGAAGGGGGAGGGTGATGCTTATTTTTTGTTGACACAACGCGCCGCGTTGGGACATGCCTCGCATGGCGTTGTCAAGTGGCAACTTCCAAGCAGCAGCAGAGCACTCCCACATGTGTATACGAGTGTGTATGTGTTGGCGTAGCTGCGCGCAACATAACTGTGTGTGTAATGAATCTATTATTAAATTGTGTTGCTTATGACAACAACTACAACAACAGTAGCACCAACAACAACGATAACAATAACAAGGATAACAACAACAACAACGATAACATTGCCAACGAAAACAAACACGAACAGCTTCGTCGCCGTCGTCAACTTCAACGTTTTGGACGTCGCTGCCTGCGTCACTGTCCCTGTGAAGTATCAATCAAAAGCAGACGTTGCTGCTGTTGCTGTTCACTCAGAAATTTATGAAGGTTCTTAATGCCAAAGGCCATGAATGTTGTCGCCTGGTGCGGGCAAAATATCAACAGCAGCAGCAGCCCCAACATGAGAAACAGGAACAACAGTAGTGTAAATATTTTTCGTATTTTATCGATGTTGCCTTTGGCTTCATTTCCAACATCATTTCGTCCACTTTGTCAACTTGGCGAACTGCAGACGAAAGCATTTTCTGGAACTGTCTCTGCGCTGTCTGCGCAAACTTGAAGCTCAGCCCCGATAATCACTGGTCGCCTTTCTGAGCTCTCATTAGCAAAACGTTCCAAAACTCTTTGGCCAACTTTTGACTTCATTATGTCGCGTTTCCTTCGTTGTCAGCCTCCTCTCCTTGCACCCCCGCTGTGCTCTAGCGTTTTGTCGCCGCAAAATTGTGCAACGTTTCCGTTACTGCTTTTGGCGCACATCCTGTGCCGCCGCCATGGGCTTGTGGGCACTGAGCTCCTTGTCCGTCTCCGACTCCTCCGGCCACGTCCTCTCTGCACTCTGTGGTTATTCGCCATTTCATTTTATTCTGCACATTTTATTACGGCAGCCGCTTGCGCGGCAGCCTCATACATTTTTTATTATTATGTCTGCTTATCAGCATGTGGCAAATATACTCCATGGCCACCGTTGGTGCCGCAGTACCTCCCAGTCCCAGCACCTCGCTCCCTGCCGGGCTTGGGCCTAGCGAAGCGTTGAAATGCGCGTTTAGAGCGGCTCGTTGGGCTGCCTCGCTTCACAGTTCGCTGATTGTTTGAATGATGACGACGTTGGCGATGCCGGCGTACAGCGTGCAAAGCCCATAAAGCTGCGCTTTGATGCCAACTGCCATCGAATTGTCACGCCCAGTTTGAATTACAAGCAGCAAAGCCGATGAATGTAACAGGAAAATGCGCTTTAAATTGCTGCAGGTTGAAATGTGAGAATCGAAAATAGATATAGTTGTTGTATTTACGTGTATAAGTATATGCAAACTTGACTGTGTTGCGAAATAAAGTTTATATCGATCTTATTAAATAACGGTATTGCTGTTAAGATATATGCATATTAATCTGATAACTTATTTTATTAATTGAACTGTTTCGAAAATCGACACACCGCCACATAAATTGCATGCATATCGATATACCTATCGATCATTTATCAATTATAAATATTTCAGCAATCGTGCTCCTTTTCGAGTTAAAGCACTCTGTTGCCCAACACTGTTGCTTTAAATATATAACGCAACCTTTGCAGCACTATTTCTTTTGCTACTCGCAAGAGTACGATACGTTTTAAGTTGCTGCAATTTAAAAAACAAAGATCAACAGTAAATTAAAAGAGGTATATAGAAATTCAAAAGCACTTTAAGTTCTTGTTCGCGCTCATTTGGCTGAGTAATTGTTCAATATGTATTTGCGCAACTTGCTTTTAATATCCGGCGCGGCCTAAAAGTTGCAATGGCTTTGCAGCCAGCGGGCATTGACTGCGCCGAGGCGAGGCGCGGCGAGTCGAGCCAAGCCATGCCGCGGCCATTGTCATTTGCTGGGGCAATGTCAGCGACGCTGGCCGCAAACAAACTGCCGGCGCCAGCAGAGGAGGCAACAAAAACCGCAAAAACACTCACACACACACAAACACAGTGGCAGACCCGGCGAGTGTGAGCGGCCAAACAGCAAATAACAAAAAGCACACGGCAAAACACTCAAACAGCAGCCGCAGCAACAACAACAGCAGCCGGAACAGAAACAACAACAACAACTGGAGGAGCAACAGCAACCATCAGGCAGCAGCAGCAGGCAAAGTAATTTTAATTAAAACTTATGGCAACGTCTGCGAGTGAGTAAAACACGGCGAAACGAGTTGATAAAAGCGAGCGAGCGCGCACAGACACAAATATAAATACGCTAAAGCGTACACAAACATA
Source organism: Zaprionus ornatus (assembly GCA_018904035.1). Lineage (NCBI taxonomy): Eukaryota > Metazoa > Arthropoda > Insecta > Diptera > Drosophilidae > Zaprionus > Zaprionus ornatus. Next base: position 1,078,812 of record JAEIFZ010000200.1, read on the forward strand.
TACAGACACACACACATACACGCACACACACTCATATGCGCATGGTAAGCTCAAGGCCCGCTGCCTTAAACGAGGTAATTAAAAAAGCGTAAGCACCTCCATACCTAGCCAACTACATGGTCCGCTCTAGCACAGCCTGCACTCTCTGCTACTCCCCCTTGCTGTCTTTTCTGTGTAATTTCCATTTTATTTTATGCGCGAGTTTTTGTTTGCTGCACTCTCCTCTCACTCTCTCACTCTCGCCACTTCTCTTTTTCGCTATTTACCTTTGTTGTTTTGTTTTCTGTTTTGTTACGTTTCCATTTCTCTTCTTCATTTTATTTTTTACCCGCTTTTGTTGTTTGCCTTTGCCTTTAAGCCGGGCGCCGTAATCTGATATTACGTATACGACGTGAGCGCCAGATATTTAATAGAAATTCAACGTTTTTGCCGCTTGCTTGGCAGGCAATAAAAACTGCAACTTATTTTTTAGTTGAGCTCCCTTTATCTTACTCCCTTTTTTTGCCTATCTCTCTCTCTCTGTGTTCGCAGCCACTAAAGCTGTCAGCTGCGCCCGCCTGGCTGGCTTTGGCATCTCTCGCATTTATCAGTTGCAGCAGTCATAAAATAACTCTGGATTTATGCAGGTAATATGCGCGTTGATTAACTGTGGAGTTTGCCATGATTGATGCCCCAACTGGCTGTAAAATAGCCAACTTGACTAATGAAATTCAAGCCAAATGTAAATGTTGTTAGCCAATTAATCAATTGGCCTGCTTAGCAACTGCACATGTAGCCATTTCTCAATGAACTTGGCTGCATCCTTTGATGGCTGCTGTGCTAATTAGCAGGTTTCAAGCCAGTTTCAGCCAGGGCTGCCATGTCAACCCGTCGGCCTATTTTGTGCACGGCCTTTTGTGTTATATATGCGTTTTGCACATTATATACTTACTGTGCTGCACTTAAGTGAGGGCAGGCAAGGTGAGAGTTGTATGGGGGGCAGGGCAGGAGCAGAGCGAGTGCTGCCATTCGCACGAGTGCACTGGCAAAATGAAGCCAAAAGCTGTTCAAGCCCGTTGCTTGATTAACCATTCATTGCAGTTTTATAGTGCCTCAATGAGTGAAACGAGAGCAGGGGGAAGTAAAGAGCAGCAGTACGAGGGAGTAGGGAGTGAGGTAACTAGAGTAGGAGTCGTAACTGAAGCTGGGCAATGCGAGCCTTGCCTGACTTGACTTGCCTTGACTCGCCTCACTGCGTCGCTTTGTGCGCTGTGCAATCGGACTGGGGGACTTGGCCACCTACTTCGACTGCAATAACAACAACAGCAAAAACAGTAACAACAACAACTAGAACTCCTACTGCATGTACTCACAGTGGAACTGTGCAATTTGCACTCAAGTAGCAGCCTTCGAAGAGTCAGCTTTGCTTTTTTGTGCTGAAATTTATGTTTAACTTTGGTTTCAAAGCGCTCATAAAAAGCAACGGATGAAGTATAACAGAAAGGGTAGGGAAAGGGGAGGCAGGCAGCAGCCGTAGCTGATAGCAATTTAATTAACATTTAATTTCAGTTGCCTCCGCTTTCGCATATGACTTAAAGGCCTCGAGGACACGTTGCAAACTTTGTTGCGCCAGCGTGGATGTGGACAACAATCAGTAGTAAACCCCTGGCAAGTGCTATACGCATTACGAGATTGTGCTCCAGCTCTTCAGCTGCAATCCCTGCTAAGGCAACTGAAACTGGCTCAGTGAATCCTTGCACGTAGCGGAAGCAATGATCTGGCAAATTTTAGTTTTACTTGCAGTAGCTGCAAAAAGTTTCGCCTGCTAAATAGCAAGCAGCAACTGCTGATGAGGGTGGTGTGGCGCTGAACGGGGGTGGTAGACTGTACCTGGGGACTGCCACTGTTGTTGACGTGCTTAGGTATTGGCTTATGATTGCGCTTGCGGCAGTTGTAGCAGCTGCTCCTAGTGCTGGCTCCTTCTACTGCTGTGTGCCCTTTCTCTCCCCCCCTACTGCCTTGGCTGCTTCATATTCTGCACTTCCTGTTGCCGCAGGATGCAGCGACAAAAACTGCAAGTAAGTTGCTTAAATTGCAGCAAATTTGAGCTGCTACACTGAGCACATTTAGCTGGAGGCGCCCAGTAACTATTTATTTGCTGCATGTGCTGCATATGTGTGCGTGTGTGTGTATACTGTTGCATACTTCAGGGCGCTGCGAGGAGTTAACAAGCTGCGCACAGCTGTCGATCTGATAAGCAACAGAGAGAACAGGATGCTCGTCGCGTACTCCATTTGCTTTTTCATTTGGCTGCCTTTTTTCTAGCGGATTCTGCACGTTTTCCTATTAAAAAATGGCGCTATATCATGTTGATAGTGTTTAGGGAATCGCAGATAGGGAGATATTATATATTATGGCAATGGTTTAAGATAAGACTCTGATTTTGTTTGTTTAAATGAGCATGTGCTGTGTAGTTTGGCTATCGAACACGTAGATCAGGTGGTGATTTAGCTGGTACGAGCTTCTTATGAGCTTCAAATCAGTTATTTTAAGTTTATTATAAGTGTTAATTTATGGACATAGTATTTAACTGGTTTCAGTTATTATTATTATATTTATTATTCAGTTTATTTTTTTTTTCTGATTGGGAAAATTTGACTTTTAATTTTCTTATTTTATTTTGTGCTTTGATAAAACCTCAGCCAATAGCTTTTTACATTGAACTATAATCTTCACATGAGAATGTCATTGAATTTGTGTGTTCATGAGTTGTGATTGGTTGATTATTTGTCATTTCACTCTGATCTCTCTCAATGTGATGTTCTATGAGAGCGCAAAAAGTATGCAAGGCACCTTTCTGCGTTTTGATTGGCTGTGCAATGCGCTCTGCTCTCATAGAGTGAGAGAATTTCTCTCTTGAAAGCTGCTTGCTATAAACTCCCATGTGAGTAAGAAAGAAACAACACAATCTCCTCAAAGCTGCTTGCTATAAATTTGCATGTCAGTAAGAAAGGGACAACACTGTTATCCATTGGTGTTATGCAGCTCAGTGCGTGCGAGTACGATCAACGATCATTGGTTGCATGACTACCTCGTGAAGTGCAATTACGAAACATAAAATTTTATGCACATACCATGCAATATCTTACCTCTTCTATGATACATCTGCAACTCTTTGAGCATTTCATTTCTTTCAGTGCAGATCCCAATCACACACAGGCAGACAGAGTGAGTAAGAGACCAGGGGAGACAGACATTCATAACCTCTGTCACGCCCGCTGCAGCATCACGACCGCAACTCACAGTTACTTTTCCTATGCGTGCGTGTGTGTGTGTGTGTGTAATTTCGCAAGATTTTATATTCATAGCATAATCCTTGAGTATAAAATAGAAAAGTTTTCGTGTACCAACTGAGCAAGCAAAACGCAAAGGCGATGAGGGGAAAGGGTAAAGGGCAGGAGTCGTCGTCGTAGCTGGCCACGTCACGATGCCACGCTGCCACATTGCACGGTGCACGCAGGATGCAATTTTCAATTTGTTGGTAATTTTATTTTATATTCCACAATCTAAGTCAAGTCAAGTTTACCGAAAAACGTTTTACCGTGCAAATGATTTTCACTTTGGTCTGCCCGAGAAAACTTCTTCTTCACAGCACAACCCAACAAGTTGTAACTGTGCGGGAAGGGAGGGGGTGCGGGTGTGGATATGATGGAGTGAGCGACAGGCAGCCACCTGCGGCAAAGGACAAAGTTTTCATCTTGCTGGCTGCGGCATTTGCCTCATTGTCATTTCCTCGAGTTGGTCGCACGGGCAGGTAAAAGTTGCGACAGTTGAGAATGCGAATTCATTCATAAAGCACTCACACACACACATTCACCTGGGCAAATGGGTTTTTTGTGCAGTAGGAGGTCAGGGGAGGGGAAGGGGTAGGCAAATAACAACACAATTATACCAGCGACAGCGCTCGGTTTTTTGCTAAATGCTAAAAATGTTGCACGGAAGTCGACGCAGCCACAGTGCGCCCGCAAAACGTGTGTCTCCAGCTACGCCAATTACACACACGCGCACACTCCCACCCACAGCCGGCACATTTGTCGCAATTTACGTGCTCTCCGGCTGCGCTGCCTTTTTGACTTGCCCCGCAGCGATTTACTCACCCGCATCTCTTCTCTCTCTCTCTCTCTCTCTCATTTCCACTCTCAATCCCCCTCTCATTCCCTCTCGCCCTCCCCCTCTCTGTCATGCAACGTTGGCTTATTTAATCAGTTGTAAGATTTGAGTTTCATGCGGAAATATTTAATTTGGATTTTAAATGCGTGCGCCGGGCGTATACGTAATACGAGCCCAGCCGAGCGACCCTCAACGCACAAGCTAGTACGACACTCGGTCTCCACACAGCTCGTGCCAGGAGAAACTTTTTATGGTTGTGTGCTTGCGGCAGCCGCAACGTCTTGTTCGGCATCCTGCGGCATCGTGTCGTCTCAACTTCAGGTGTGACTGACTGACTGTCTGACTGGCAGCAGAGTCAAGCAAACTTGTGGCACTAGTGTCGCAATTGCGACAGCTCAGATTTCATTGTGGGGCATTGTGTTTGCCGTGTTGCACGAAACTCAAAACTAATTGATTATCATCAGCAGAGCAAAGACTGATTGACGGCATTAAACAACAAAGTGCAGTTGCCACAGCAAGGTAATCTATATAATCTATATATATATATAGAGATTTGCGATACATCAATCACTTTCTTTACAGGGTATGCCTGCTGCCTGCTGTACAGAGTGTTAGTGTAGGCAATATGGGGAGTCCTTTGCCAACTAATTTACTTTACTGGCTTTCTAAACAGCTTCAGCTTCTAGGGGCACTCACAGTGTCGTACTGGCAACTTGTACAAAGGGAAAACTTACATTTATGACCCACTTTCATTAGCTTGTATCATGACACTCTTTTCTTATCTGCAACAGCTTGAAAATTATCACGATACATTTATGAAATTACGAGCATTTTGACTTTGTGGCCAAAAGTGCTTGAAGTGCTTGTGCTGCCAGCAGACCATGCCTAACACACACACGTGCACACACATTGCAATTGCTTTGTGAGTAACAAAACTTGTCGCGCTATCTCTTTCTCACTCTCTGTCTCTCCGTCTCGTTTAGCCGTTAGTTAACCCATTTAGTTGGGATGCGTTGAGTAGCTCGCGAAGTTGTGCCACATACACACACACACCCGCACACAGAGACACATTTAATTTGCTACATAATTACGTAATTAATAAAACACGCGCAGGCATGTCGCTGCATGTCTGTGCATGTCTGTGCATGTAGATACGTGGTCGGTAAACATGCGCATGCTACACACAGACTGAGCGATGGTGGCGTATGCGCAATATTGACAGCTACCAAGATTTACAGGCAGCCGGGCGAACTTTGACTTGCACACACGCACATCAACAGCAGCAGCAGCCACTACAACATCAGCAGCAGCAACAACTACAACAAAAGCAGCAGCAGCAACAATTACAACAACAGCAGCAGGCAGCAGTCACTGGAGCTGGCAGGCAATGCTTACGTTTGATTACAATGTCATTGAGTAATTAATGTGTCCTTGTCAATAAAAATGCCAGCAGGCAAACGCATTGCTGTCTGTCAGGCTACAGCAGTAACAACAACGACAGCAGCAACAGCAACAACAACAAGAGCAACGTGTGTTTGTTTTGATGAAACTAAAATCCTTTTGTTTGCCCTGCTTAATTAATCTCATCAGTTAGCTCAGCTGGGAGTCCTTTCATGGCCGGATGTAACGGGCTCTTGTGCTGCTTCAGCTGCTTCAGCCTCTGCCTCTGCTGCTGCCTCTGCCTCTGCTACTGTTGCTGTGGCTGCTGCTGTTGTTCAGCAGGTGTCAGTCGTAGCCCTCGAGCATTGTACACTTCCTGCGCCGTTGTCTACGGGCCATTGCGGAAATTGTATTGCTAATTAATGACCATAAAAAGCAATTTAACCCAAAAATTTACTGCGCATACGTTTTGCGTAGTTTTCCACAGTTTTTCCCGAAAATTAACACTAAAGCAGAAGAAGCAGCAGCTCACCCACTCCTCTCAACTCCCATCCTCAAGGCAATATAATCAAAATAATTGCCATAGTTTTGTGGCAGTCGTAAAACCAATTCAAATTATAATTAAGTCTCGAGCAACCTCCTCCTCCCAAAGCCAAGCTAAAACCAATTAAAAATCACAACAACAACAACGAGAACAAGAACAATTTCAATAGCATATCGAAAATAGTTTTGCCAATGCGGCGACAGGATATTAGCAAAAGTTCAACCAAATCGACAGTGTTGTCTGTCGTGCCCAAAACAATTCCAGACTAGAACAACACCTTCCTGTATACACAGGCGGCTGTGTGTTTGTGTGTGCGTGCATTAGTTTTACATGCCCGAAAAGCTTTGAAAATTGCTCGTTAATTTGTTTGCTTGATACACAGTGGGCGACCGATAATCATGGACAGAGCGTCAAGAGATTCAAGTCTAAGACATCGTACAAAATTTAATTAACCCAACACTCCATGCCCGAAGCTTGTAAATACTTCACAACGCTAATTAAGAAGAAATTAATTAAAATTCGATTTTGAACATCAGTGCAGAAGCACTTAATTGTCAAAAACATACCGAACTTGTCTGTGATTGTGATTGGTTGATTGATTGCCAATTCACTTAGATCTCAACGAGCCTCTTTCTTAGTTTTATGCTCCATGAGAGCGTAAAGAGTATGCATGACAGTGTGCTGAGCTTTGATTGGCTGCGCAATGCGCTCTGCTCTTAGCAGATCAAACGCAGTGAGCGAGAGTTGCTCTCTTGAAAGTTGCTTGCTATAAATTTGCATGTGAGTATGAAAGAGACAAAACTGTTGTCTAGTGGTGTGAGGCAGCTCGATGCATGCAAGGTTAGAACAAGTGAGAGGTTTCGTTTTTGCACGAGCAACGATCATTGATGTCGTCACGGCCTAGTGAAATGCAACGCACATCAAGTAACGAAACCTTTTTTGCGCACACCATGCAATGAAATGATGCGTATTTTCGCATTTGGAAGCACTAAAGATAAAGTTTGATTGAATAAGCGCAAGGTTATGTTAAGAATTACTACATAATTAGTAACTACTGCAAAATATTGTATTAATATATATGCTTAATGAAATTAAAACAGTTGACTAATATATATGCTTAATGAAATTAAAAAGATTTATCTAATAATGCTTAATGAAATTTAAACAGTTGTCTAATAATGCTGCCCTTGTTTTAATACACATAAAGAAAAGTTTAGATGACTGTCACGAATAATAACACGCTGTGTTCACTGGCTTAATCCCCGTATTCAACCTAACGAAACAAAGGCCAGAAAAAATTGAATAACATCCGTTTTGCGGTTTGTTCGTCTGATGCTTCAAAGCGACTGTCAATTACACGCAATTAAATCGGATTTCTATGTATTCGGATTTTCATTTCCGTTACGTGCGGCCTACGAACAAAATGGCTGCCGTTACATTGTTTAGGGGGCCTTATGTGCGCACACGGGTGTAAGCACGTGTGTGTGAGAGTGTGAGCGTGTCTGCTTGTGCAGATAAAGCGGAAATTAATTCCATTTTTACTTATTGTTATAGAATAACCGATTTGATTTGAACCACATGCTGCATTTTGCGACTTAATTTAGTCAATTGGGTTCAATGGGGTTCAATGAACTGGGACACTTGATAAGCATATTATCATAATGGGACCACAATAATAAACAGGCGCCCAAAGCTCAAGAGCACACAAAACAACACAGAGATAGAGATACCGACCGGAAAGAGTCCAGGCAAAGTTTCTGATATGTTTTGCAAACAAAATGCCATTGGCCAATTGACAGCAACAGTAGTGGAAGCAGCAGCAGCAGCAGCGACGGCGACAGCAGCAGACGTTGGCTGGACAGGGGCAAGATAAACCAACAGATTGGAGTACAAACAGAGCTGGAAGCTGAGCCTGATGCCGAAGCTGACGCTGAAGCCGACGCTGAGCTGAGCTGAGTGAACTGATGGTTCGCATCTGTAGCATGCATCATCAAGTCGAGAGGAGATTCGCACACACACACAACTGGCACTTGGGTTGGCAACAAGAACTCTGGGGACTCTTGGCCAAAACAATAACTAATACAATAATATGCAGCACAACTTTCGTAGCCACTCTGAGCTGTCCCTTAGTTCGTTCCGCTCCCCATTCACTCTCCCTCTCTCTCTCCCCTCTCTCTTTCTCGCTCTGTGTTGCAACTTTCGCTGTTGAGCATACATTAAGGCGTGTTGAAGCGCATTGAATTGTGTATTGGGATTTGTTTACAATGCTGCAGAAAGTTTTTACGTTCGCTTAGCCAAAGGCAAAGCGACTCTCAACTTTCTTGAGCAATTGTCCGAGAGCGAGCGGAATAGCAATAGCAACAGCGACAGGAACTCTGCACAATAGCAACGGTACTTTCGCAAAGCTTTTGGCATTTATTAGTTGCACAACTTTGTGACGCTGCCGCTGTTTTCCTCTCCCTCTTTCTCCTCCTCTTCTTTACTCTGTCTCTGTCTCTGTGTCTCTTTTCTCTGTTCCCGTTGATTATATCTATTCTTTCATTCTTTTTCTCCTTTCTTCTGCCTCCTTAGGGCATACCAACTTTTTCTGTCGCTGCATTCTATTTGCGGTTGTCTCTTCTTATACCCTATAAACAGTATTGTATGGCAAGTGCTCTGCTCGAAAGAAAACAGCAGACTGGCATATCATTCTTCCAGTTTTAAGTGCATAAAGTACGAGAGCACGATCACAGCATTGACGGCGTCGCAGACAACAACAGTGGTTTGTTGGAAAGAGAGCGATAGAGTCTTCAACACCTCGTGACGGCTCGTGATCATTTTCTCATTCATTCGGCTGGCAGCATATGAGAGAGGGAGAATGAGAGCGACATACGATGCGTGCCAGGTTCGAGACAACTAATGATTCACTGCTAGTAATACTTATAATACTAAAATAATAATACAATATAATAATATTAAGAATGCATATTAAAAATAAAAGCCTCGCAAAGATACAAAAGTGTAAGGAATATATACAAGTAATAATATACAATATTGGAGTATCAACGATTCAAATAGGATCTATCAGATATTTAAACGATTCAAAAAGGGTCTACCAGATATAGCCAGTTAGTCTAGAGCAAGTAGATATTTTTATACTCTTGTGCAGTCAAACAGTTTCCAAATAATACCCTAAAGTGTTTAAACTACTAACTTGTTGTCATTTTAAGGGTATATTTGCGTCGACTACCCTAGAAACTTGTTGATTTATTAAATATGTGCTGAGAGAACCAAAGAAAAGAAACATAAAACGCTTGTTCTAACAGTTCTCCATCAACAGGTGCACGCTGTCGCCAGAGCTGCAGATAGTTAGCGCTTTAAAACTTATAATATATAGTATAATATTATATATTAAATAATATTGTATACAATCAGCTCATCTGTAGCTTCTTTTATAAGCACTGTATCTATATTTATAATAATACTCTCTCAATGCAGATACAAATTATTATTGATATAAAATGCTGCAGGCTTAAACAGCTGGTGCTGGAGATATTGTGTGTACATTAATTTATATTTTAAGTGGAAATGCAAATTTGAATTTTTTAAGCATTTGCCGGAACTACAATATATAGCCTACTATATACGCTAAAGAGCCGCTCAAGGCATTGTTGACATTGCAGCAAATAAATATTAATTAAATTTATTTGTTTTCTACTTTTTTCTGTTCACAATCTATTGCAGTTATTGAGATAAAGCCCCCATATATATAGAGTGTGTTTTCCTAACCAGACGAATTTATAATATTTTGCCAACTGTTTTATATCCGCCAAAAATCAATTTAAACCATCAGCATTGAAAAAAATGAAATGCGAAAATAAAATCACCACAAAACGCGCCGCAAAAAATATGCCACATTGAAAAAAGTTGGCTTTCCGTTGTTCGGGGCAACCTCGTATGCAAATAGCACCAGCACACGCACGCACACACACACACGTACATGTGTATGTATGTGTGTTCGTATGTACATGTGTGTAGGTGTGCGTGTGCATTGCATTTTAAATGAATTGTTGGCACATTTGCTCGCACAAAACGCAGCAAATTAAATAAATAAATTTCATTCGCTAAAAAAGAATCATTAAAACGATATACGAAGCGCTTTATTATACCATATAGCGTGGCGTTACCGTTACCATTTACCGTTACAGCATGCAATTTTAGTTGTCATTTTATTTTATTTTTTTTTAACTATTTTTTCCTGCCTTACAGTGGGTCAATAAAAATGTCAACGCCAGCGGAAAATTCGAGCGTTTTAAATTAAATATTAGCCCGCATATGGAGGAGAAAATTCCGAAAATACATTTAAGTTGGCCTCGTTGAGCTGTTGGTTTTAATATTTAACAATTTGCATATATAACTGTGAACACGTTTTTCAGATTTCGTATTTTATTCGACAATTCTTTCTCTTTTTTGCCAGCTTATCTTTTTGGCATTAACTGCGAATGGGAGTCGTGAAACTAGCGCTTTGTGAAGTTCTTGTGGGTTGCCCACACTTGGCGCGGGCTTTTAATTATGCTTGCAACCCTTGGCCGGTTGAGCGAAAGAGACTACACTGCCATCCCCCCTGCTGTACGAACCGCAGCCGAAAATGTAGCTCATGAACTGTGGCTCATTGTTTAAACTTTCAAGTTGGCGACAATAAACGTTGAAACTTTTAGTTTTATTGGCAAAGTTTCGACGAGATTTTTGGGAGAGCGACAGGCAGAAAGAGAGAGAGGGGGGGGAGGGGAAGGAAAAAAAGCCAGAGAACGTCTATGTATAATAATAACCACAAGGCAGAACTTTCGGGGTAGTGAAGGCTCCTCTGAAACTTGCCTCAACAACACTTTCCCTTTGCCAGCTGCTGGTTTGAGTTTGCCTTTGCTTTTGAGTTACAGTTTGAGTTGCTTCGAGTTGGACTATTCACAAATCGAGTGAGTGACGCACTGACTGAGCAACTGACTGATTGAATGACGGACAGACAGAACGAATGAACGAACGAACGTTGTTTAGCCGTAAAACTGCCAAGCAGCCCCACAAAAATGCAAAGCGGCTCTAATCAAGCGCAGCCCCCCAAAGGCAGTCTCGTTCGACTTGTCGGCTACATTTCAGCAACCGTTAAAGACTGTCTAACTTCAGTTGTGTCCCCCTCCCCCCTTCTCTCACTCTCCCTGGGTAGTCAGGGAAGCCACAGTAAAGCGGCTGCTTGTGTTAAACGGCGCCCAAGTCAAGCTGTGTGCAAACCTGCACGTACCTGCAGCACTTGATCTATGCGGATATTAAGATATTGAATTACCTTCGGCTTCGACTTGAACTTCGTGCAGCACATTCCGTGGCGTTCATCTTAAAGAACTGAGAGAATGTTCACGATAAATCCTGGTGGCAATTGAACGTTAATAGTTAAATAATACACTGACTGCGCTCGGCTGCCTGCGCATGCTGAGCCAATTATGCTTAAAATTCTGGGCATAACCGGAAAGTGGGTAAACGCAGTAAGCCTCAGTCGAGACACAGCACAGAACGTGTCTATGCTGGACGCCACATTAAATATGCAGCATGCGTGCCACTGAGGGGAGACTGTGGGACAAAAACACACGGATATGGATAGGGATAGCGATAGCGTAGAGGGAGGGCATTACTGGGCAGCATAGTCTGCTTCTTGACGAGCTTACAAATATGTCTTGGCTTTGATAGCTCAATGTAAGCCAGAAAAATGCAGCTGTTGTTTTAAGACGTCCAGATTGAGCAGGTTAAGGGATAAGTTGATTATAGAGTGATATAAATAGATATCTAAGATTGAAATGAAAACTAAATTGAATATATTAAAGTGGAGGAGTTCGTCTTGAGATTGAAATGAAAATTAGATAAAATATATTAAAGGTTGGGAATTTGTCTTTAATTAAAGGAAGAAATATGGGTAGTCTATATCTTTCATTAGTTATTTTTTCAAGTAGGGAAATCTTTGAGCAGTTAAGACTTTATTGAGCTGTTTGTGCACGCTGATTATAGAGTAAGAAATACAATATAGTGACAAGTAAATGTATGAAGTAAGGGTTCAAAAGAGTTGGCAGCATTGGATTTTTTAACAAGAGTGGGCAGCTCGAGCAGGTAGAAAGGAGGAGCAGGAGAAGAAGCCTCGTTTGCATTATTATTATTATTAATTAATTTATATTAATATTATTTTAATAAAGATAAACTTTGCTTAAATATATATGATAGGAAAGGTAACTATTTTACAAAGAATACATGAAACTGGGGGAATTTTTCTTAAATGAATACAAGAAATATAAGAGGTTCTTAACTATGATATCTTCAACTCCTTTGAGTATTGACATTGAGATAAGTGTGGAAATAACATATAGTGTAAGTTGGAAACGTGCAGTTCGGACTTTATTATTATAGAAATAAATAAATATACATGATATAAAATGTAAATTACATAGAATATTATATAAGGGGAATTATGTCTTCAATATATAAGGGATATGTCGGCAGTCTAAACCAATCTTTAAGCTCCTGTCCTGCCGCTCTATGCCTGCCTCAATCCTATTAAAGATGAGCAACGCAAGTGCTCAATTAAATATAAAACAATTAAAGAAAACAGAAATTCCCAATTCACTTTTCCCTGAAACTTTTCCAATAACTTATGCCCCACTCTTGGTAGGGAATGGCTTATACCTTCCACATTAATTTTGCCGCATTAACAAGCGATATTTCATGGAATTATGCAAGCAACTCGTGCGGGGCAAAGTTAAAGCAGCATCAAATGTCTTGGGTCGATTCGAGCACCGACAACGACTGTGAACTGTGGCTGGACTGTGTCGCTGTCGCCGTCGCTGTGGCAGCTGTGTTATACTTTATTGGATTCCATAAGACGAGGGCAAGAAATTAATGTCGCAGCGCGTAATCTAATAAAAACTGGCGAAGCAGAGACGCAAAACGGAAACGGAAACGAAAACGCAGCAAATACAATGGGCCGCGAATGTTGTTTATGGCTGTAAATATTTCTAATTGCCACAAGTTATGCGGCAACAGTTGGCGAGGGGGCGGGAATTAAGAGGCCACGCCTCAGCTCATTGAGTTCATAATGTTAGTGAGAGTGCATCAGCTCAAGTTGTCGTATCTTTTTATGATCAGGCCCAGACTCGAGACTGCAATTGCGTTAAACAGTTAATTGCAGTGACCTCATAGCCATCACTTCTCTTTTACGACTGCCATTCGTTGCAGGCAACCTCCCCCGCTCCCCCCTCACTGCCTGGTAATTAAAACACGCAGCGTGCTTAATTTAGTTGTTTCAATTAGCTTAAGCCATGCCGCAGCGCGGTTTAAAGTATAAATTTCAATTTATTTCAACATTTGCATAATTTGTCAGCCAAAAAAGCAAAACGAACGCAAGCGTCGAAAATCCGAAAGCACCAAAAATGCAAATGCAGCAGCACAAGGCACAAGCTGCACAGGCAGCACAGAGAGTGTTGCAGGCAGGCAGGGGGGGGAGTGGGGGTAGTCAGCTCACGGATTGCTGCACATTTGCTAAGCACTTGTTGCTTAAGTTGGCGCAGCAGACTTCCCACAATTTGCCCCCCTTCCCCCTCCCCTCCCTGTGTCGTGCTGCTTGGGCTACCCTTTTCAAAGTTTTCGACATAAAATTCACTTAGTCTGTCGTGGCTGTCGCATGCGTGTTGCTGTCTGGCTTCTTGTTCTTCTTCTTTTAGCTTGTATCTGGCTTGTATCTTCCGCCAGGCATCTGCATATTTGTAGCAAGGACATTGCAGGCATCTCGTTGCATGCAAATACAATTTGACTGGCTTGTTAGAGCGCTCCGACTGGCTATATCCCTTGCAAAACAATAAGACGTTCAGCCATGCCCCCCCCTCCTTCTCTCTCTCTCTCTGCCCCACTTGTGCTGTCTCGCTTCTGTCACATGGACAACCATTTGGTATGAGCTTAAGCCGCGCTGTGGCTTGCGGCTGCGGCTGCGGCTGTCGCGTGGCAAGTCTAATAAATGCCACACCAGTTCAGCTGACAGCCAGCTACAGTTGCGCCACCCCTTACTCCCCACCCTCCCGCATCTATTGCCGACTAATGTTATTTGCGTGCGGTTCTTTTTACGACCCGCTCGGGTGTCATAAGTGTGTAAAATTCATGTGCTTAATGCACAACATTTGTAACGAATGTGTGTGTGTGTGTGCGGGTGTGTGTGTGTGTGGGTCAGAGTTCAACATTATCAATTTCTAAAGGCTAAAACGCGCTTATTCCCAGCAGAGCACAATAGAAAGCAATTTGGTTGCAGTAAAATCGCAGAGAATTATGACAGAAGGAAGTGAGATAAGATAGCAAAAGATATACGGAAAAGAGAGGGGGAGAGAGAGAGTAATGAAAAGAGGAAATGATAATGATAGTACTATAATATAGCAATGGAAATTTGACAATTGATTACGCATATATAGCTATATATCATGAATAAGTTTGCCTCCACTTGAAGCTGATGATTTGCTGTGAGAGTGTTCATAAGTTGAGTGAGTTATAAAGTTCCAATTATACTTCATAACTAGTGCAGTTTATGCCATACCATACTATAAACTCTACGCTATATGCCATCAACATTTTAATGCTAATTGCTTGCCATGATATGATGACAACTACGATGGCAATGGAAAGCAATTTCACAGAGAAAACTAATCAAAATTTTAGAAAATCTTCCCCACTTGAAGAATCCATCATACTAAAAATATGCAATAACTTTGCTCAACCAATTTCAAGCACTTGAAACCCGCAAATTGTTTTTCACTTAAATAAAAGGAGGCAACCAATTGGCAATTCAGGCATCGCAATGCAATTTGAAGGGGCTAAATCAATTATGGCGCTGGCAATAATCAAATGCAAATAAAATGCGAGTCCCCACGCCCCCAAATAGACATATGGTAAACAGCGAGACATGAGAGAGATGCCAAAGGACAGCTGCCCAAAGAATGGGAATGGGAATGTGAATGAGAATGATGCGCACGAGAATGTGAATGAGCTGCAGGAATGATCCGAGGGCAGCATGAGCTGGAGCTGGAGATGGAGCTGGAGACGAGCTGAGGCTGCCGGCTGCAGCTTTGGCTCAAGTGCCGAGAGGGCTTTGTTAAAAGCTGACCTCGTCAATGAAAATTGGGCGCCAGTCGGAGGGGGGTTAGTGGTAATAGGGGGACGAGGGTAAAGGGCAAAAGGGCATGACACACAACGTGTGCAGATTTTGACACACATTTGTAAATTGCTGCGGTGCTGCTGAGTGTGGCGCCAGTACGAGTGAGTGTGGGAGACTTGGGGTGAATGGGTGCATTAGTGTGTGTGTGTGAGTGTATGAGTATGTGTATTATGTATGTGTGTTTGTGTGTGTGTCTGCGAGCGGGTGCTTGTGCGGTTGCTGAAGTGAGAAATGCCAAAGCAAAAGCCGTAACCACTTTGTAAGTGTCAAAAACAGAGCAGCAACGAAAATTGGATTGCAGCAGCAACAGCAACAGCAGCAGCAGCAACAGCAGCAGCAGCAACGGCAGCAGTAACGGCTACAGCGGCAACCGGAAACGGAAGCGGCTACGCTGCTCGACCCACACAAAACGAGACGGGCCAGAAATATGAGCAATGCCTTTCGGCCGCTTGTTGCAGTTGCTGCTGCTGCTGCTGCGGCCATTATGTTGGCTAATACAATACATACAAATAAGCAGATGCACATGGCCAGCACGAAAGCGACAGAGGCCGACAGAGAGAGAGAGAGAGAGAGTGAGAGAGTGGGCGAGTGGGCGAAAGGGAAGAGAGCGCAAGCGAGACTCGACAAACACGACTCAAAAGCACTCATTCGCAGTGTGGTCTCTGGTCATTCATACGCAGCGTGGACCGCACCCATACAAGCACACACATACACAGTCGCACACACACACACACGCACACTCATACATGCAATTGCATGCAATCAGCGCCGACAGCGTCGAGAGCGATTGGGCCGATTGGGCGTTGGCTGTGAACTGACCTGCCCTACAAGCAGACGGTGGGCGTAACGGGGGCGCAGTGGGGAGTGGCAACGAACTGAGCTCGATTTATATTGGGCCATATTGGGCCATCGATTTTGTGCATGGCGCACTGACTTTAGCGCTCGAGTTGTTGCATATAAATCGCTTTTAATTTGCTGCCACAAATTATTGCATAATTGCGATTGCATTTGTAAACAATTTGCGCACAATGGCGAATCCATGAAAAGTTGATTGAACTGCAGCCCCTGCGCATTATTCAAGCTTAGCCTGGCATGTCTGCATGTATGTGTGTGTGTTCGTGTATGTGCGTGTGTGTATAGCGAGCATTTTTCATGGGTGTATGAGAAATATTTTATGGCCAATATAAATGTTCTGCACGCACTTGGGGGAACAATAACTTTGCCAAGCTGCCGTTGACGTTGGCAAATGCCAGCAGGGACTACAGCCAGCTAGAAGGGGCTACCTCCCTACACCCCTACCTCTCTCCCACCCTGCACTACAGCTTCCCTGGCTGCAAAACAGAAGCCAAGTCGAGACTCGCACGGACTGAGTGCGGAAATTACAGGAAAATGCTGGAAATGCCTGTAGAGAGGGGCAGAGAGAGAGAGAGGGGGCAGGAGAGAGAGAGGAAGGAAGAAAGAGAACAAGTTCAAAGTTCAGCTAGTAAGACAACTGCAAAAATAGCCAACGAAAAAGAAATTTGTGGGCGTGTTCAAAGTGGACACTCGCATGCAGAGCAATTGTCAAATGTGCCGCAATACGCATTGCTTGCTCAGCTGCGTCGTGCCACAAAGGCTTTTCGCACTTGCGTCCACTCAAAGCACTCTCAGTGTGCTGCTCTTAATGGGAGTGTGTGTGTGTATGTCTGTGTCTGTCTGTGTGTGTGTGTGTGTGTCAACAGGCTATGTCAGTGGAGAGGCACTCATCATGCTCAACATCATTATCATTTTGCGAGAAGCTGCCCACATATTTTCGCCTGACTGAGCAGAGCATAAGTGCACACACACGCACACACACACAGACACACACATGTACTTGCGCATGTGTGGCAAACTTTCGTATGCATTACAAACCAAACATAAACAGCTTAAAGCGAAGCACAACAACAAAAACTCTTGTGGCTGCAGCAGAAAATGTCTCATGCAAGTCTCAAGTTGACAGTTGATATATCTGCCATATAGACAAATTGATAAATTGATTTTTAAGCTACATGTTGAGGGGCCAAGTGTGCTCAAATATCAATCTATAAATATATATAGAAACTTCTACATTTATGCAATAATTCTTTTCATTTTGCTGTATACCATTGATCAACTTTATCGAGTGCTTCTTTTTTCTCTCCCTCACAATTTTGGTTTTTCTCATTCGCCAGTTTAATCAATTTTTCGAGCATTTTCGACATAATCCACTCCGTCAAAGTTTGCTGCTCGACCCTTCTATGCCCCTTTGCCCTACACTATCCCTTCTCTCTTGCCCCCTGCGCCTGCCAGTTTCTAGTACAACCACTTGAAGCTGCATTTTTCAAAGTTTATAACTAAGCAGAGCAGCAGCAGCAGCGGCCACCCGGCGATTTTTATATTTTTAATTATTTTCTCCCTACGAAACGAGACAGAAAAGGAAACGAAACATAAAGAAGAAAAATGCCAAACTTTTGCGCGAGCGCTTCACTCAAAAATGAGGTAAAAAAAAAAGGAAAAACATTTTATGAGCTTGCACCGCAAAAACTAATAACACTTTGTCGCCCTTTCTCTCTTTCCTCGCCCTCTCGCCCCCTCTGTGAACTTAAGCCACAACTTGAGGTTGCCTCAAGCAGCAATTGCTCAGCTGGCGGGGTGGCCAACTGGCTTTCAACCTAAGTTTCGGCACTCTTTGGCTTTACATTATGATATACATAATATATAATTTATATATATGTAGTTTTCTATATAGTTTGACCAAGTTTTGCATCACAAAGCGCTAAAACAAAAGAGCAGCCGCACAAAGACTGTCCCGAAATTGGGCTAAAATGCCGAAATATTCTATATATACATAGATATATATGTATATAATTCTATAAAGTGCCAATTAAATGTGCATTAATTAGCATTAAAGCAGTGACAGTGCTGACATTATAAACTAAAATCTATCACTGGTATTAAGGTTGTTCTTTTGTGCATAAATAAATAGAAATGAAATCAACTATTAAAGCTGCTCTTTTTGCCTTTTTCTATATACTCAATTATTTATTCCTTTTTTCCGTTTCAGTTCTTAAATGTTTAAAAGCATAATCCGCTTCAGTGCTAAAAAAACAAACGGGAAAGCTACAGTCCAGGCTGCTCGACTGGGATATACCCGATATCCAGCAGATCAAAGGAATTTTTTCATATATAATATAGCAATATATTTCGTGTTGCATACTTTAGGGAGCGATTTCGAAATCAGTAACTGTTCAAAGTATTTCATAAATAACTTCTATGTTAATTTCCTGATCACAACCAAGTTTTTAGAAATGATTTGTTCTTTAATACTTATTGTGTTTACCAAAAATAATTTGTTTTGCATTAAAAATACAATTCGCTTTTTATTGATTAACGGAAGCGGCAAGGGGCGTGGTCAAAGTCTAAAATAAACTTGATCTGCTTAATACATATTGACACCAAATTTGATTGTCGTAGCTATTATAGTCTCTGAGATCTAGGTGTTCATACCGACTGACAGACAGACAGACAGACAGACAGACGGACAGAAGCAAACAGATAGGCAGACAGACAGGCATACGGACAAAGATACAGACGGACACACAGATATGCAGACGGACAGTCAGACAGACAGATAGGCAGACGGACAGATGCAGACAAACAGACAAACAAACAGACAAACAGACAGACAAACAGTCAGACAGACAAAAGGACAGACAGCCGGACAGAAGCAGACAAATAGACAGACAGGCATGCGGACAAAGATACAACAGACAGACAGATAGCCAGACTTACAGACTGATGGACTGACAGACACAGGCAGACAAACAGATAGACAGACAAACAGACAGAGAGAGAGAGAGAGAGAGACAGACAGACAGACATACACATACACAGACATAGAGACATAGAGACATAGAGACATAGAGACATAGAGACATACAGACATAAAGACATAGAGGCATACAGACAGATAGACATATAAACATACAGACAGAAAGATAGGCAGGCGGACAGGCAGATAGATACATAGACAGACAGATATGGCTACATCGACTAGGTTGCTGTTTGCGATTAATAATATATATAATTTCTGTGGTCCTTCTGCGTGTTACATACACTTCTACCCTACGGGTAGCGGGTATACGAATCAGACAATTGCATTCGGTTTTTAATGCGATCAACGAAACATTTTCAGCATCGTTTCGTGTTGCGTAGCTGAAATTTAATCCAATTTCTAAATATTTGCCAAAATGTCATGTACTCGCATGTACGCAAGCTGCCTTCCCGCCTGGCCTGCCTGCCTGCCTCCCGGCTTGCCTGCCTGCCTGCCTGCCTGCTTGTATGACAGGTCGTCTGTCTGTCTGACTGTCTATCTGTCTCTCTCTCTTGCTGCCTCTGTCTGTCTATCTCTTACTCTCTCTGCCTCTGTCTGTCTATCTCTTACTCTCTCTCTGTCTCTCAGTCTGTCTCTTACTGCCTCTGTCTCTCAGTCTGTCTCTTACTGCCTCTGTATGTCTGTCTGCTTGTCTGTCTGTCTGTTGTTGCATTTCCATTTCCTGTACACGGTGCAATTGCAAAACTGCATTCGCACACATTACTCGTAGCATTTGCATTTGCTATGCATGCCCACACACGCACCCCCCCCCCTCCTCTCCTTCCCCAACCCTCTCTCTGTGGTTGTGTATGTTTGCGTATTTGATTGCTGCTGATTGTGACATTACACTTGACATTTACGGCGGCAACTGCTGGCGAGGCGGCAGCAACAGCAGCAGCAACAGCTCAAAACAGCGCCAGCCAAGCGCAACTCTCTCTCTCTCTCTTCACCTCACTTGCTCTGGCGCGCTCTCTCTCTCTCTTTCACTTGCCAGGCCGCCATTTTGACAAGCCACTCGTGCAGCGCATGCTCACCACGACAAGAGAGCAGCAGCAGCAGCAGCAGCAGCAGCAACATCCGACGACGCCGCAGCATCAAAACAAGCAGCAACAATTTCATTTGCATGCCTGCTCTGCCTGCTCTTTTACTTCCTTCCCCTCCTCCCCCACACTCTCACTGCTGCGCCTACGCCTGCCGTGCTGCCTACTGCGTTGCTGCTAAGTGGCACATTTTATGAGTCTCAGCGGCTTTTTCGGACCAAGTTGATAATTTTCACTGCTTACGCTGCTGTCGCCTGCTATTGTTGTTGTCGATTGTTGTTGTTGTTGTTATCTGTTGTTGTTGTTGTTGCCCCCTGTTGTCGCCTGTTGTTGCTCTCTGTTGCTGCTGTTGCTGTTGCTGCTGTTTCGTTATCATTTTGCATGTGCTGCGCATTTAATCAATTTAATGCAAAAATCTCCCCAGCGATTCACTTTAGCTGTCCCTCTGAAACTTGCTTATTTATCACGTTGGCTTTTATTTAATTATGCAGCAAGTACTGACAGTACTCTGCCCCCACTTACCCCCTCCTTCGGCCACCTTCTTCTCTTCCCTGCTGTCGCTGTTAATTTGCTGATTTATGCCTTGCTGACTGATTATTGTGCTGCGCCTAATTGTCATTCCCCGGAGCAGAAGGCAGGCGAAAAAACAGCGCAAAGCAAGAGCGAAAGAAAGATGATTATTAATAATAAGCAAGCAGAGCAAGAAGAAGCAGAAGAAGAGCAAGATGAGGTAGAAGAAGAGCAAGAAGAAGTAGTAGAAGCAGCGGCAGCAGAAGAAGCAGCAGCAGTTGCCCAAGTGTAGCCAATTTGCTGATTTCGTCAACGGGGCGCATAAAAACCTGCCTGTTGACACACTTATTACACACACACAAACACTCACACATACACACACATATACACAGAGCTAACTGTTGTACAGAGCATGCTTTATGCCTGTGTTGGAACGTGTTCATTTGCAAATTTATTTGTGTGTCGGTAAGTGGCAGTTTGATGCGCAATGTGCTCTTCAAATGCCGCCCCATGCACACGAAGGGTACTAAGTACGCTCTGCATGTGTGTGCGTGTGTGTGTGTGTGTGTGTGCGTGTGTATGACTGGGTGTATGTGTCGGCCAACTGTCGTTGTTGTTAATATTAAAGCACATCAACGACGCCACCAAGAAGTCATTGACTCGTTGAGTTATGCTTACAACAAGACCGCGCTAGCATTGTAGTTGTGCTGGTCCACACACCAACACAGCCTCACACACACACACACAAGAGATACAAGAGCAACAGCAGCAGAGGCAGCAGCGCATTCGTGCCTAAAATTATGCTAACATTTTGTCCGTGCGGCGGTCGACGCTTTCAGCACAACATGCAGCAAAGTCTGTCTGTGTATGAGTGTGTCTGTGTGTGTGTGTGCTGTCGCATAGCGGAAAGTCGCTTGCTGTAAGTAGCGCTCCATGAGGAAGTACACTGCAGCAAAGTTAAGCGGGTTAAATGAAATGTAAAACAAGTCAAAAGAAAAGCCAAGTGAGAGCTGCAAATAGAGAGCGAAACTTGAGATATTTATAGCTAATATAGGGTATCGTAAAGTGTGCATAAACTTTTTATATTGAGATAGATAGAAATTCACTTTTTAACTTAAGTTTCTTAACTTTCTTTAAACTTTTAACATCTCTCAAAAGGAATCAACTGAACAAGGAGTGAAATCAGGAAAAAGATGAGAGGGAAAAGCGCTTTAAATAGAGAATGATCTGATCATATTTTAAGTTGATATAGCTGATAAAATTGAAGCAGATATAATGCAATTTTTAAGTAATAAAGGTGTATTATTGTATAAACTATAATTACGAACTTAATTAAACTCACTTTTCACAAAATTTTAAAAGATTTTGGCACTTTTCGAGGAAAAAAAATAAAGAGTGCTATTTCGGTGAACAGCCAAAACAATGTGCGCGAGTGAAAAAATATATAATAAAAAATATAATATATTATATATTATATTATAATATATAATAAAAATATATAATATATAAAATAAATAATAATATTTATAATAATATATAATAAATAACACAAAAATAGACCAAATCTAACGAAACTTTCGCTTTTTATACCCTTGGACCATTGAAAATGGTCAATAATAAAAAACACAAGTAAGAGTTGAGTAACCTAACGTAGATGTATCGCTCATGCACATTAAAGAAATTCCTTTTTAGCTTTCTTACTTTCACCTGCTCTCATCAATATCCCATATATTCTTGTTTCTCCTCTTTATGTTTCATTTTACAAAAAACTAAATCGGTTTATAGTTGTTCTTCTGTCGCACTGCTATTTCAGTGAACACAGCTGTATACATACATAAATAAATTATATATTATAAGTAAATAAATAATAAAAAAACACAAGCAACAGTTTAGTAACCTAAGGTAGATATACCTATAATGCAAACTAAAGAAATTCCCTTTTAGCTTTCTTACTTTCACCTGCTCTCATCAATTTTCCATCAAAAGAAACTGAACTAACTCACCTCGCACATGTACGAGTATATAGTACAACGTGGCAACTTAGCATTAGGTCAGTGCTATAATCTCTCCGGCAACTAACTAAGTAATCAGGGAATCATGACGGGGCGCATAAAACTCGTAGCATTTAAAGGGAGACTCGGAAACGGAATGCAAAAGGGACGCAGCATGTGTGGGAGTAGTGTATGAGTGTGCAAGCGAGACAGCATTAGCGCCAGTGACTGCTGGTCGTTTTGGCGACTTTATATACCAAGCACGTTGTTGTTGCTGCCACTGCCGCCGCCGCTGCTGCTGTTGTTGCTTAATGCGGCATTTTGCGACAAGTGTTGCTGGAACGTTGCTGACATCGTCGTCCTCATCAGCAGCAGCACGCACTCTTACAGCTCACACACGCACACACACACACACAGAGAGACCCACACTCGCTCACACACTGTCGCACACGCTCCGGCAATTGTACGTAAATTGCGTTGGTCGACTGTAGTGAATGGGCGCGGCAGCAGAGGGAAAGGTAGAGGGGAGGGGGGTGGAGGGTAAGTTGAGGGATCCCGGTTGGCATTCGCTCATTCACTCAAGTAAAAACCGCACACACTTCATGTCAAAAGGAAGCTGCAGCGACCCGACACCGACTCGACGCAGAGGCAAAGTGAGAGCGTTAAGTATACGCCATGTTACAAGCCCTCTACAGCCCCACCTCGTCACAAAATTAGGCAGTAATCAAAAACGAACACACACACACACACATGCACACATCACACACAATGCGTGTGTGCTTGGGTCGCTTTGGCCCAAGTGTTGCCCAACCTACATTCAGTGCTAAATTCGAAACAGTTTTCCCTTTTGCCAACTCAGTTGCCGCTCGTTTTATGTCCTTTGGGTGTGCAACATCAACGCCAGCACACTAACCTGTTGACCTTAATATTTTCAAATCTTACTGCGTGTGTGCCTACAGCCCCCTCACTTCCTCTCTCCCTCTCTCCCTCTCCCTGTGGATGTCTGTGTGCATAGAGTAATTTTAGATAAGCTCAAAACGAAACGAAATGAAATGAAATGAAAGCAAAGGCAGAGGCAGAGTCAGAGGCAGAGGCAAAGGCAAAGGCAAAAGGAAAGTAAAGCAGCTTGGGAATCACAAGAAAAGTTCTCTGGCACCCGGAGGCGAGCCAGTCAGTTGTCATGTGTAGGGCAACGTATGTAGCCTGATAAGTACTTTGCTCTGATTTAATGCCCAATGCGGGATGGCAACGAGAGGAGATGATGCTGGAGTCCTTAATTAACAGCCGGAGTAAGTTCGTTTCGCGCAATTAAAACAATTTAATTATTTGTGCGTGCATAATTGAAATTGCAACGCAGTCGGGCAACCCCCCTCCCACACACACACACACTCGGACAAGCAATCGATAAAGCGGCCAACGCCCAATAAAAAATGACGAAAAAATTGAAGCAGCAACAACAGCAACAACAGCAATGGGAGCAACATCAATTTGTTGAGCGTTCTATATATATTCTTGGTATATATACGACATAAACAAATATACATACAATAAATAAATTGGAGCAGGCGTAAATGCAAATACACACACACACACACACACACACACGCACGGGGCGAGGTGTGCGAGGGTGCGACATGCAGATGCACTGAACAATAAATAAAATGCAGCAGCAAACGCACTGCAAAGATGCAGCAGCAGCAGCAGCAGCAGCAAACAAAAGCAGAGAAGAAACTGTCGTAGCAGGCAGTCAGAAGAGAGGGGGGGGAGAGGGCAGGTTGCAGCACAGTCGAGGGCTGGACAATACATGTGCCATGCAACAAGAAGCAAATTGTTGCAGTTGCAGTACAGGACGAGAGAGAAATTGCTTGCAACATTCGTCAGAAATTGCATCAGATTCTAAATTTATCAAGCTAAATAATTTAGCTAGTTTTTCATATATATCAAGCTAAATATTTGAAGTGTTTCTGCATATTTATTTGGCTCTTCAATGCATTTTAATTTACATTCACTTGCTTTGCTTAACTCTCTCTCTGTCTTCCTCTTACTCTCTACTATTTGCCAATCAATTCATGATTTGCCTGGACTCTTCGAGTGCTGTGGCAACCCTGGTTTGCGGCGTAAATGAATAAATATTTTGCAATTTTTTATTTGCGCGTATTTCTGCGCAATTGTTGCTGTTGTGCTGTTGCTGCTGCTGCTGCTGCTGCTGTTGTTGTTGTTGTCTCTCGCATATGAGTAATGCAAAAGAACAGACAACGAGGCAGCCACACGGCGTATACGCAACACTCGCACACACACACACATACACTCAGCGAGTGAGACAGCGCTTGTATATAATTGCACATACAGTGTGACCGGGTCTGCATGTGTGTCTGCATGTGTGTCTGTCTCTCTGTGTGCGTGTGTCAGTGTGTGTAAAGCGGATTTCAGGAGCATAAAAACGTCGAAACGGCAACGAGAACGGGAATGACCCACAATGGCAAACGGACAGCAGCAGCCGCAGCCGCAGTCGCAGTTGCAGTCGCCGTCGCAGTCGACGCTGCAGCCACAGTTGCTGCACATGCAAACGCACACAGAGGCAGTGGCAACGCATACATGCATGCACATGCCCCATAAATATGGCACACACACGTGCGGGCAGACAAGCGCAGCTGAGCCTATGTATTGCAATCGTATGTGCGCACACACACTCACATACACACACACACGCTTGCACTTGTCGTAGTCGTAGTAAAACGCGCGACGCTGCAGCACTTTACAAATTTTCAACAGAAAGCTGCGCTTTGAACAATCAAGCGTGCCGCACACACACACACTTGCAACACACACACACACACATGGGCAACATTCGCAGAGTAAGCAAGCGAAGACAATG
This sequence comes from Zaprionus ornatus, assembly GCA_018904035.1. NCBI lineage: Eukaryota > Metazoa > Arthropoda > Insecta > Diptera > Drosophilidae > Zaprionus > Zaprionus ornatus. Next base: position 1,104,380 of record JAEIFZ010000200.1, read on the forward strand.
AAAGCAAAAGAGTAAACGCAACGCAGCTGTCGAAAGCGTAAATGAAAATGAAAAATTGTGTAGGCAGCAGCAGCAGCAGGCAGAAAATTGAAACACAACAACAATAACAGCAACAACAACAACAACAACAACAACAACAGCAAGGCAGGCTTGCAGCAGAGAGAACTCGTACTCGAACTCGTAGTCGTACTCGGCCTGCACGTTGCATATTTTCGGGGCGTGTTGCATTCAGGGCAGGTCCAGTTAAGCGGCTGCAACGTGTGCGTATTCAGGTCATCATTATTGATTCGCATTTACCGTCGCTGTGCGTATAGAGACATGAATTTTGCGTACGCACGCACCGCACCAGCCCGATACATGCTTACGCACTGCGTGTCTATGTATGTGTGTGTGTGTATGTATGTATATGTATAGTATATACTGCACATTTTTGGGGCATTATGTGTTAGTTGCAGTTGCATGTGGCGTGTGTGTGGCAAGTGGCAACGGCCTCGTTATATATTTTGAGGCCTACTTAGTTGCAGGGCCCTATTAACTCTGGTCAGGCTCATTACTATGGCACACACACACACGCACGCACACACACTTGCCTGCTGTGTGACTGTGCACTAATCAGCAGCCATTATGTAAAATCAGTGAAGCAGGCGGCAGCATGTGCGATGTACAATGCGGCGTATGCGCAACGTGCCTTGCAGCATCTCATTGAGGCAGCGGCGAAGGCAATTTAAGGCGCTGCAAATTGCTACCGCCGCAAATCACCTGACGAGGCTGAAGCCGCCACTGCTGCTGTAATTCAAAAAACTCCATCAACAACAACAACAAGCTGAACAAAAATTAAAACGATCTCCATTTTGGCTGAGCAATTTTCGCCTCGCCGTGTCGCATCTATCTCGCATTTTAACGCACTGCGTTGGCAATTTGCTGACACGCAGCAGGCAAAAGCAGAAGCAGAAGAGGCAATGGCAAGGGGAGGACAGACTCGGGAGACGGACGACAGCTCGGGGAGGACAGACTCGGGAGACGGACGACAGCTCAGCTCGCCTCGCCTCGCCTGGAAAACTCGTTTAGTTTTCATTTTGCCTTGGCAATTTTTGCTATTTTCACAGCTGCCGTGGCATAACCTCATACAATTTCTTTTACATTTATTAGAATTTGTGTGAAGAAGACTTTGGAGGTCGCTGCTGTTGCGTTGCTGTTGGGTCTCGTCTCCGGCTCGTCTTGGCTTCACGGCGCTAAATTGCTCGCAGCCTCCCATATATATGTAAACAAGGCGCTGCCTGTTGCCCTCCCTGTCTCTCTCTCTCTCCCTCTCTTCGATGTTCAGTTCACATTCATCCTGCTCTGGGCAGGTTGCCGTCTATGTTGTTGTGTGCGTGCGTCTGTGCCGGGCATGTTGTATGCCTCAGTGTCGGCGTGTCATAAAAATGTCGACGCTGCCAACACGCAAAATGACAGCTGCACGATGGGTATAAAAAATGCATTTTTTTAGCTAGTCAAGACTTTAAAATAAACGTTGAAGCTTTAATGAAAAGTTTTATTTTGTTTAAATCTTTTGTTTATTTAGTAAATTTTAAGGTTAGTATAGCAATGACAGTTTTGTTAGCTGCAGTCTTTATTTAAGTTTACAGTACTGCACTGCTAACAGATCGCTGTTAATACGCATTCTATTTTACTTGGCATAACAGCGCACTGCTAATGATCGCTGTTATTACGCTCTCTATTGTAATTGGCATAACAGATCTCTCTCATCTGATTTAAATAACAGCATGCTGTAACTAGATGCCTGTTAACTCTTGCACTCATCTAATGCACTTAACAGCGCACTTCTGACAGATCTCTCTTACTCTCTCATCTAGTGTAAATAACAGTTCTCTGTTACTAGAGGAATTTTTGCCCTTGCTCTCATTTAATTCATTGGTTTACTTAACAGAGCACACTTTTGCTACCTAAACTTCTAATTCTTACCACTGTGGCCGTTGCTTGTTACTTTTACTGGTTGCTTGTTTACTTTTGCCCTCTGCCATTTCGTGAATTATTTTGTACACATTTATTTTGGCTTCTTTTTTCAGCGTTTTTTAGCACCTATTTGCAGTCTGGCGTTGTTGTTGCTGTGGTTGGCAAGGCAACTATGCGCAATGGCCCTGATTAGAGGCGTTGATAAGGCATATATCTTGGCATCTCTCCATCGCGAGTTGCCCGTTTAAATTATGCAGCAATCTGCCAGTTACGACTCGCTTTGCATTAACGCTGATTATCACAGTCGGCTACAACAACAATAGTTGAATAGTTGCCCCACAAAACAGCAGCCGTCAGTTGCAGTTGCCGTCGTGCAACAATGCCACGACTGCTTCTGCATTATGCACTTGAAATGTTAGTCAAGAGCAGCAGCAGCAGCCGCAGCAGCAGGAACAGCAACGCCCCAAAGTTTGCGGCATGTGTTGAGGCCAATGTTCTTTGTGTTTTTTCTCGTTATTGTTTATTTGTTGTTTCTCTGTGTTGTTTACAAATGCAATTACATATTTCTTGTACTGCTGCAACAATTTCAAGTTGAATTAAGTCAACTTTGCTTTTAGTGCAACTAAATTTATTTCTCTTTGGACAATTAAAGTTTTATTTAGTTTGCATGCATGAAAATCAATTGAAATTCAAATCGATGTCCAATCATTTTGTGTGTAAACATATGAAACAGACGAAAGACTCAATTTGTAAAAGAAATATTTGTAAGATTATATATCCAATGCAACAAAATATTCCTAAAGTCAAAGTTCCCATTTCCCCACAAATAAAAGCATTTCTTTGAGACGTTTATTATATTAATTTATTTAAAATACTTTTGCAACTCCAAAGCTGAAACTGAACACATTCTGTTAAGCTTGCGAATGCATTTAACATGAACGTAATCTCTCTTAAGCTTACGTATTTATTTAACATGCACGTAAACTCTCTCACTCTTTATCTCTCTCTGTTAAACTTTCACAGCCAATGACAGTTGTCTATGTGCTGCATTGGTGTGCGAGCGAGAGCGCGATCGACCGTGAGAGCGGCCTCTGGAATGACCACGAGAGCGACCGCGTGAGTGAGAACGGTCACGCTTTCTGTCGGAGCGACGATGTCGTCGGCTCTCTCGCTCTTGCACATTCTTGCTCACGATAAGCAACTCATCGTCTGAGCTATCGACGTGCTCTAAGCAACGACAATTGTTGCGCTCTCTCCGATCTCTCTTACGGCGAACAGCTCCCTCACTCCCTCTTAGCTGCTCTTCTACTCTCTGTAAATTATCGATTAGCAAACTCTGCGCTTTGCTGACCTGCTCGATAAGTTGATTAATTTGCTTAATTGTCTCTTGCATATTGTGCTTATTAAGACCGTACTGTTGATAAGGAACTTACACTGTATGTATATTGAACTTACTGTGCTCACACTTGCTCTGCTCGTTGGCGACTGATGTGAAAGCTGCGCGTTGCCAAAGCTTTTATAGCAGCTCAATAAACGTTTGGTCAACGTTTGCAAACGTTTGCAAAGCTCGGCAAACGTTTACGTATTCGTCGATAAGCCCCGTCAAAAATCATGGCATATGGCATGACAATCCAGAAACTTAACCCCGTGTTGAAGTAACCCCCTTCCACCCTCTTTCTTTCCCCCTTTCCGCTTTCCTTGTCTGTGTCAGAGCGGAAAATAGAAAATCAAATATGCGATGGCAAGCATAAGAAACCAAAGAATTCACACTTGAGATAGAAATTGAATAGAACCAGCAGGCTGACTGACTAGCTTATACCCTGTGAGTAAAGATACTTAGTAAAGAGATTTCTTTGTTTTATGAAATCAGAAAAATACAATTTGCTGTGATAAACCTTTTAAATTTGCGCAATTTCAACTTGAAATATGTTAAACTACCCCAGTAAGAGGTTTATTGTATTTGCAGGATATGTGAAGGAATCGCGACCATCGCACACAGCCAGCATAAGAATGACGCCCACCCATGGCGCCAGAGAATACGCTTGAAGTTAGTTTCACCCAGGCACAGCTGCAGGAAACAACAATTGACTGAATGGCAGTGGCCCGAAGTGGGCCAACTGCACAAGTACCTTACCATACTATAGGTTTCGTGCAGTGTAGTTGTAGTAGGGGTGGTAGTGGAAGGAAGCTGAATACGTAGACCACGTTCATCCTATGCCTGGATGACTGCTCAAGTAGCTTCAAGTTGGGAATTCATTGTTAGTTATGCGATTTCATTGCTTGTTTTCTTTGCGAATTTCTTGCGACGACAACGAAGGCAAAGACGATGAAGCAGAGAACGAAGAGGATGTGCAGGAGACCAAGGAAACTAAACGTCTTTCATTGGATTTTGGCATGCCAGGCATCAGGAATGGAATCACGACTTCAGACAGCCAGCAGCAGTAGCAACAGCAACAACAGCAACAACAACACTGGGGGGAATAGAAAAATAAGAGAAAACAAGAAGCCGAAAGGCAGCCAAGGCACCCTCAACACAATCGCATCGCAACGCGCTGCACGGCATCGAGTCAAAGTCAAAGTGTTCGACATTATTTGAAATTCATGAGTGGCATTCCCTTCCCCTACACCTTCCCCTCTCCCCATCCCCTTTCTAGCTGGTCTTCTCTGGGTTGTCTGGCAAATAAATTCCTGTAACAGCAGCTGATAATAGCGTATTACAACCGCCCCCCCAACCCTGAATTGTAATTGAACACGCAAGCTAATTAAGACACCAATAGTTTCAGTTTTAGTTTTAGTTGTCGATTGTGTGTGTTACTCTCCCTCCCCCTCTCTTTCCCTTTCTCGGCATCCAATCCAATTTGGCTTTTGTTTCAAGCGCCTTCTTCTTGCTCATCAGTTCTTCTTCTTCTTTTGCACATTTAACGCAATTATTACGCTAATTAACTGTTTAAGTTTATGCTAAGTATTTCTGCCTCCAATTAAAGAAGAGAAGCTTAAGAAATTTATCACGCATACGCAGCGTAAACAAGCAAGCAAGAAGATTTCACAGCAGCAAACTGTATACATTGAAACTCATATCAAATGGAGGCCATTAAGAAGCTTGCCATGAGTTGGCATAATTAAATACATTTAATTAGATATGCCAAGTTCTAAAATAGGTCTAGATGGATAAATTGAAGTTACTGTATATATAGAAATAATATTAGAAATGTGAAAGGCTTCTTGGCTGTCTGCAACTGTTAGGTGTGCTATAAAGTAAGGGGAAACATGAAGAAATACCTTACAGCAACTAATATACCTTGCATATACATACTATATCTACTTTACTGCATGTATACTATATAGTATAGATAACTTACTGTATATATAATATGTATATAGTATATATTCTTATACTTTCTTTATATATTCTTCGCTGTTTCTATCTCATACTTTCTTTATTAGCTAATGGCGCAAACTTAAAGCTCCCCCTTGCTTCAGATTGTTTCACATACATTTTTGCATTTTCTCCATTACTTTTCCCCCACTTTACTCAACCTAAATCAAGCATAAGCAAGAGTAAAACTACAGCCACACGATATCAACGTCATGTCATTAACTTCCCCCTTCCGACCACTTGCCACACGTTGCTGCTGGGCAACTTCTGGCGCTAATGCACATGCACTTACTATCTCAGCGCTCTCGCTCCCTCTCTCCCTCTTTCCCTCCCTTTCCTTCTCTTCCTCTCTCAGCACCCTTGTGCTGGCGCTAAGACCCTCTTGCTGTGACACGGGTGTCCATGGCAAGTAATGCTTCATTCCTGGCAATCGCACGTCAACGTCAGCGTTGGTCGGCGGCGGCAAGCGGAAACAGTAAGCAGCCATCATGGCTGCCCTTTTATCCACTTCCTGTTTATATGTGTGCTTGCATTTCTTCAAGGCATGCGCTGCTGCATGTGTGTGTGTGTGTGTATGTCTATGTATGTGCTTACGTGTGTGACATTATTGTAGGTCCAACGTCATCGTCGCCGTCGCCGTCGCCTTCGTTGTGTTTGTGTCGACAACGCCGCCAACTTGTTTGCATACAAGTTAAACTCGTCATTTATGTGCACCCAACCCCAACTGCCCTCGCTCTTACTATCCACCACCACCCCCTCCCAGCCCACTGCCTTTCACACTCTTTCACCCTCTGCCTTCCCTCTCTTGCTGCTGCACTCCCCCGGCGCGCCCACTCAATAGTGCGCTTCGTTGCACACTGTAGATTAATTTATCATCTCGCTTTACAAGCATTCTCCGAGTGTAATGAACTTTTAACAAGCAACTGCCACGCCCACAATATAACGCCAGTTGCACCCTGCACCCCGCAGCACGTCGGGTTGCGCCTCAACGACGCCAGCAACGCGTTAGTTTTTGCGCATCCAATTAGTTTTTGCAATTTTTTGCGCAATGCTTTTATTAGCGCAATGCAAATATTTTGCCATTGCCTGGTCCACTACACATCCATCAAGCGGCGCACAACTTGTACATAATATCTGCCATATATATATATATATATACATCTGTATGTGTGTGTTGATTTCCTATATGCAAAGCAAACATTGTGTCAGCGTGTTGAGCGCTTTGCCCGCTCGCTCATTAAAGTTGAAAAACATAATTAAAGTTTTGCCAGCCGAAGAACCCTTGGGGACAATGAGCGGAAAGAGACAAAGAGGGAGTGGGAGAGAGAGAGAGTGGGAGAAAGAGAGAGAGAGAGACAGCAAGAGCTGTAGCCAGAGCGAGCGAGTTGCCTGTACTAACAAGGACTAAAGGTTGACTAATGCGCGCAGCTTTCACGCGCCGAAAGGTAATTAAAATGCTAATAAACACTCGTTAAGTACATAATAACCCACGGCCAGGGGCAGCAGGGAAACGGGGGGGGGGAGAGGGACAACAACAGTGGCAGTCCAGGCAGCTGGAGCAGCGCCAGCAACAATGTCGAAATAGAGGTCCCAACTAATGCGACTTATCTGCAAATTTACACCAGGCACAAGGCAAGAGGCACCACGAAGCCAGTATGCGGCACGTAGCACACTTTGGTCTCGGCCAAATTTGCTGAATTTATGTCTCAAATATACGTCGCACACACACACACACACAGCGTAGTAACTACTCGACTGGGTTATATACCCTGTAGGTGCCTCGGCTCGGCTCGTATTGCTTATTATGCCTGCGATGTCGCCTCGAAAATATGAATTACACGTGAGATTTAAATAAATTAACTAACGCACAGGCACACATACGCACACACACGCACAAACTTGTGCAATCAAGATTGGTAGGCAACTGCCTGCCACACAGCATTGGCAACTGGAGACGCCTCCAGCGTTGCCCTCTGTCGGAGGCCTCGCATTAGTTTCACTAAAATTACATAAACATAAAACCAGACAGCGTCTGTGTGTGTGTGGGGCTGTGTATGTGTGTGTCTCTGTGTATGTGGCAATCAGTGTGTAAGTAGTTAACTAGTATGTGTATGTGTGTGTATGTGTATGTGTATGTGTATGTATATAGCTAGTAAGATACTTAGTAACGGGTGCTTTGTGCCTTCTTCTTGGCGATGTTTTAGCTTGAAAAGAGTTTCTTTACTGAATTTATTTATAAAATTCTAGCTAGTTAGAATATTAGTTATAATTAATAATAAATAAAGTATTGAACATAATAAATATACAAATTAATATATAAAATAATATAGAAATATATTCATATGAATTCTTCCATACTTTTTCCGTACTAAACAAAATTTAAGTAAGAATTCTTTTTAAATGAGTAAATCAAGCAAAAAGAACTTTATTATTTTTTGTTTTGTTTTATTTTGTATTATTATCATATAGTATTGGCTATAATGAAGACTATGAACTTAAGATCTGAACAGCTTTATTGAGAAGAAACAGATCAAAGAACAACTCTGTGGACTAGCAACTATATTTACTTTATTTCTTGTTTATTGTCTAATATTTATTTTTATACCCATGACCATTGAAAATGGTCAAAAAAAGGTATACTAACTTTGTTTTCTTTGTCTTATATTACCATAAATTGTTCAATATTTTATTTATTTATTTATTTATTCAATTATATATGTTTCTATATATTTTATTAAAATATTTATTTTATTTTATTTGATTTATAAATTGTTCAAAATACTCTATTTTCAAAGCTTAAGCACAAATTTAGCGTGATTTCTTCTGTGAATTAAATTAATCTTATGTAAAGTATTTCCGTAAATTAAGGCACTTACAGCAGCACCCTATAGCACCCCATAGCCGTAGCCAGCATAAATCGCACCCTTTAATTCAGCTTTGGCCCAAACTCTAAACTCAAAATTTTTTAATTAAGTTTTTCAAGTGTTTTTTTGTGCTTAGAACAGCTTCTCTGGCTCTCAACACTCTGACTCCATGACTCGCTCCATAAATTGCCAGCAATTTCTCAGGATACAGTTCGGTTGGTTGTTGTTGTTCTTGCTGTTGTTGTTGTTGTTCTGGCTGTGGGATACTCGGTCACAGGCGACCCAGGAGGGCGTTGCTATTTAATATGTCAAATATGTTGGCCTTGCCCAGTTATTAAGGCACCCGGGCACAGGCACATTATAAATTATGACGTAAAAACGTAATAAACTGCCAGAGTTCTAGCACAGTGTCAAATATTGCCAGATTCACAGTGGGCGAAGTGTGCGTGTGTGTGTGTGTGTGAGTGTGTTTGTCCCTTCCCGAAGTGGTTAGTCAAAGTTGAGTTGGGACTGAGGCGAATCTTTACATTATTCACAACTATTAAATATGTAAGCGAGCTGAGCAGAATGTCAAGTCAAAGTTTTGCAACTTTCCTCTTGCTACTGTTGTTATAGTTGTTGTGGAAAACGGGCAAGAAAATGCGCGCGTTTGGAAAATTTGCATAAAGCTGATGCAGTGAAAGGCTGAAGGCGCGTCGCAAGTGTTGTGTGTGTGTGTGTGGCACATAAACAAGCTGGCGATGAGCGAAGCGTTACAAATGCCAACAGGTTAGCAGCACTAGACACGCCTGCAGACGAGACTCCCCTCCTCCCCCCGCCACCTGTAGCTGCTACAAGTGTCGCCCTTCCCACCTCAGTTGAGGCATTATGACAATATAACAAAACTAAAGTCGCTGCCGGCAAAGCGCGCGCGCTTCCGCCTTCAGCGTGGCAACACAAACGAATTTGCATAAATAACAAAAACATATTTAAGTCAGCTACCAGAGAAGCCTTAACACCCCCCATCCCCCCTCTACCAGCTCCTTCTGCTCTTCTCTCACTCTGACCACCTCTGACTCTGGCAAGGAGCAGCAGCAGGTTCAGAGTTCGGGCTAGACCAGGTCATGGCACAAGCTTGGCAAACTTCCTTGGCAGCCAACGCGCTGTTACCTACAGCATTTCCTTCTTTCCTTTTTCCGTTTCGTTTTTCCCGTTACCCACTCGCTCCTCTCACCCCTGCACTGCGCAGTGTGCATAATTTAGAGACACGCAATGAGCCGAGGAAGCTGCGTTGTCTCCTTGCGGACATCTTGTCTGCCCTCGAATAGTTGATTTCTCTTGCCCCATAAAAATCAGAAGAAAAACCTCTTTCGTTTTTTCACCATTTTCTCCTTGCTGAGTTTTCCGGCTGCTGCTGCTGTCTCTGGCAAATATGCATGCTAAAATTATTTGTAAAATGTGGCGCCAAATATTTGAAATGAATGCAAAGCGGCAAATAAACGACAGGCACGACAGCTGGACAGCAGGGAATGGCATAGGGACCGGAAAGACGGGAAGAGGAAAGGAGAGAAGAGGAAAGGCAAGAGGCATCTTGCAGAATATGCAAAAATGCAAAAAAAAGAAATTTCTTGACTTGCAGTTTTTATAGCGCAGATAAGTTAAATGAAAACTGAAGTTAATTTTCAGCAGGAAAATATTCCGATGTTGATACCAAAGCATAGTCGACTATATAGTGCAAAGTTCTGAAATCAAATAAGAGTACTCTAAGGTATAGCTAAGTGAATATAGCTTAGATTTTATTTGATAAGTAAGGATATAATTTATGTAGGGAACATTTTTATACACATGTTCAGTTGCTTTAGCGATTCAAATCTAAAACCAACGACACTAAAATATTATTTTTGTTTTGAGAGATTTACTATATAGTATTAATTATATTATTCTATATTTATTGTTATTAATTTTATTATATTATGATGTCTAATCATTTAATGCTCCAAATATAATATATAAACAATATTCGTTCAAAATTTTTTTGGTTATTTATACCCTTTGTACATTGAAAATGGTCAAAAATGGGGTATACCAACTTTGTTTAAAGGTATATAACAGGCAGAAGGAGGCGTAGAAGCCTCTACAGGGTATATGTTATATATTCTTGTTAATATTAAGCCTCAATGGAGTATATATTGTTTATTCTTGTTAATATTAATAAATTAATTTTGCCTGATCTGCTCAATTTAAGTGAAAAAAAAAACCTTTTTAAAATGTTTAAGAAAAGTAAACGTTTTATTAGGGTAAGCCCTATGGATTTAGGCTAATTATTCAATTTTTAAAATAATGTCGAACCCTAAGATTATATAATTATTATTATAATTTTGTTTTCTTATTTTATTCGATCTATTGCACCCCCTGCCGACACTAGAGCTCCCTATTCTTTCCAGTTATTAGGCTCATATTGCCTTACATACCCCATCTGTAATACGTCTGACCTTCCCATTGTCTGCTGCTGCCTCTGCAGTGTATCAAGATATATTCTAAAATTCATAACATTCCAGAATTGTCGCACTCCTGCTGCCACTGCTGCTGCCGTCGAATCAACTCTGGGGATCTGGCATGATGCGCACCAATTTTGGCAATCTCCTGCAGGAGCAGCTGCCATTTACAACTCGCCTGGCAGCCTTAAGCGGCTGTGGCTACCAATCAATATGCCCCACAGACCGCAGTGCACAGCTCCAAACAAGTCGGAGCCAAACCCGGCGATAATGTTGCTGCGGTGCGCAGAAACAACAACAGCAGCAGCAACAACAGCAATATAGACTGACAACAGCTATAAAAACCGCAACAGCAGCAGAGACAGCAAGCCAGGGAGGGACAGAAGGAGAGAGGAGAGACAGAGACAAGAAGAAGGCAAGGCAAACAAGAGAGAGAGGAGAGGGGGGAAGAAGAGAGCACAGTGCAAAAAGTGATAGAGGAAGCAATAATTTAATTCTGCATTGCAAATGCAAACAAATTTTGTTGAGCCGCAGAGAAAAACTTAAACCGCATCGCGCGCGCGACAAAAAACGCGGAGAAAGACAAAACCAAAACGCGTAGCCGGAGGTGCTCAAACAGAAGGAGCAGCAGCAGCAGCAAGAGTAGGAGAAGAAGCAGGGGAAGAAGCAGCAGCAGGAGCTGGCGCAACTATGGCAAAGCTAAGCGAGTGTTTATTTTATAGCCGCCATGGAGTTGCCTTTACTCGGCTACACGATGTCACCCCCCTCCCTCACTCCACACTCCTGCCCGGGCAAACGCTTTGCTTTTGCTTCCTCCCTCTTCCACCCCCTGCCAGCACGCGCTTCGCTCTGTTATTATTGAAGAATTATTACGCGAAGCAGCAACAGAAGTTGCCAATGCGGGCGACGTCGCCGACTAATAGTGCGCACAGTTCCCCCGCACTGCCCTTCCTCCCTCCCTCCCTCCTACTTCCTGCCCCTTGTGCCGGCTTGTCCTGTCCTTGCCGCTACGCTGTATTCCTGTTTTTTAGATTTATATATTTGTGCATAAAAAGCGAGTGCAAAAGTTTTGCATATTCATGGCGCTTTAAATGTCGTCGGCAGCGATGGCAGCAGCGTCGAAGCTGGCGACGTCTGAAGTGCAGCAGCTGCAGCAACGTCGGCGGCAACCACAAAGGCAACTAGCAATGAATGCAACAACAACGGCCATAGAAAACTTCTAAGATACTCTAACTATGAAGAGTGTAGGTTAATTTGTTATTCTATTTGATTAAAGTATCAAAAAGATAAAACCAATTGTTATTAAAATAATACTGGCTACTGTATTTTAATAATGATATTATTATAGATTAAAAATAATCATTATATTAAAGGAATTTATTTTATTCTAGTTGATTGAAGTGCAAGAAGGTTATGTGAATAGTTATTAAATTTTTAGTATTAGAAATACTATTAAAAAGTATTCATTATGAATAATATTTATGATATTTATGATATATATTGTATTTGAATAAGTAGTTTAATAATACCTTTTACTATTTTAAATAATAAATAATATTACCCAACATTTATTAAAATGGAGAATAATTATTATTTATAAGATTTTATCTCATGTTATAAATATAACCAAAAGCATCACCATTGAAATTGTAGAAAATTGTTAATATTTAAAACTCAATCTACTTTATATGCTAAACATACTTCAACTAATAAACTCTATAATATTTATTGTAATAATAAACACCATCATCATTAATCAGTATTAATATTCTTATTTAATTTACCAACACTTTAAAAAGCGTATTCAATCTGACATAACCTAAAATACTGAAAATTCCCCAAAGCTTTTTGTGCAATTGCACGCAGCAGCTGCCAAAGGGGCGAGCGAGATGGCGCGCTTGACAGTGGAGAAAGAGATAGCAACAGCAGCGAAAAAAACCGTAATAACATCAAGCATAAAAGTAGCAACATCAGTTGGCAGCTGCAAGCAAACCAAGCGACAGACCAAGAGACAACCAAACAGACGGAGAGACATAGAGGAGGAGGGAGGGAGAGGGAAGGGGAAAAGAAGGAGAGACAGAGAGAGAGACAGTAAAAGAGGGAAAAACGGGGAGAGACAGACAGACACATAGACATACAGACAGACACATACGCAGACAGACAGAAAGACAGACAGAGGTACAGACATACAGAGAGACAGACCGAGAAACAGACCAAGAGACAGACAAACACACACAGACAGACAGAGAGACATATAGTAGACGAGCGTCACAGACATATTGTGTCTGTAAAACTTTGTTGACAAAGCCAGCAACAACAACAACAACAACAACAGCGAGTAAAAGTTAAAGATGCAACAACAAGGCGAAAGTGTTGACGGGGAATTCTCGCGGCACAGGAGCACGCGGACGCAACGCGATGAAGCGCATGTGAAAACAATGAGATTATTGGTTAAATTTATGTGCGCACTGCAAGAAGTCTGACTAAACTAACCCACAGTAGACATTCCCCGTCTGCTCGCTCTCCTGTTCCGCTGCCCCCTTCCCAGTCCCGCTCAATTTGCTCTATAATTGTCGACATGTCGGCACATTAAACGGCCATAAAACGTCGGCTAACTGGCAAATCAAAGGCAACTTGTCGCCGCCTGCCTGCCTGCCTGCATGCCTTATCCACCTCCTGCCCCTCCACCTCCTGTGCCCACAAGTTGACGCAAAAGTTTTCTAATTTATGGCCACATGGAATGCAACAGTTAAGCGCCTGCGGCCCCTTGTGAACTCGCTCGCTCGACCCCGACCCCTTGACCTCCCACTCACATTTACATGCTGCAGTCGTGGCCAAGACAAGCTGCAGCACCTGCCACGCCCACCTGCAGCTCCCACCTGCTGCTGCTTCTACTGCTGCAAAGTTGCTGCAAAATTTATCATGACACTAATGAGCATGAAATGGGACAAAGTTTATTAAATTTCCTTTTTAAAATGCGCACATGGCAAGTTGCCCACTAGGGGGGCGGGGCAGTTGGGGCAGGCAGGCAGCTGCAACAAGTTTTTCTGCAGCAATGGCGCCACGGCCATGTCGCCACTGCGCCACGTTAACACCCTATTGCCAGGCTACCTTTTTTCGGGAAAGGGGCGCCGCCTAACTGGCAGCCTTCTTGCTCTCCTTCTCCTCTTCCTCCTGCTGCCTAGACAGACGTCCGAGCAGCTGCTGCTGCTGCTGCTGCTGTTGCTGGGCGAACAGCGAAATGAAAAATGTCCGCAAGTGCGAAAATGAATCTGCCCCATGTTGCAATTTATTATGCCAACATAATAAATATTATATACAGTTGGTCTGTCAGAGCAAGCTCTACAGACAGATACGATTCTCAGCGATTGCCGCCAGGGAGGTATTTTCACTTTGAGATTGGGCTACGATTTGCAAAGCGGAAAGAGAGGGAGAGAGGGACAGAGAGTGGGGATAAGAGTTTTTTGGGGAAACTTCATTCTGTGACAGTTTGAGAAATGTTCATAGCGGTCTCTCTTCCCCCACCTTTCTTTACATAATTGTGGCTTAGGCAACTAAAGTTTATTCCCCCAGGCACATCAAGAAAATAGTTGACAAAATGTGGAACCCCATGAAAAATTGTAAAGGGGAAAAACATCAAAGGAATAAGGAACAACTTTAATCAAAGTGGGGAAGGTAGCTCAGTTGAAAGAATGTTATAAATATTAAATGAATGTTAGAAAAGTCGAAAACATTTGCAACATTTTGATATGATATTTTTATGATTTATATCTTGAAATAAATCGGTAATTTGTATACTACAATTTACAATATAACTCTCAACAATATTTACAATATATAAATACAATATTCATAATGTAACTCTCTTTTCTCTAAGCTCCATTGGGCATCTATCTATCTATACCTTCATATATATCTCCATCATTATTATAACCTACTAACTTATGCTCTCATGAATTTCCAACTCGTGTCTCATGCTAAACTGTATTCAAATTTAATCAGTTTGCACATTTTTCAATTGTCGCCCCTCCCTTTCTCCCTGCTGGACTCTCTTCCCTTGTCCCCTATCTTTAGTCTAGATCTCTTTGGCGCTAAATAAATTTAATATATGTGTCTGTGTTTGTGTGTGTCTAAGTGTTCTGCTGTGTTTTGTTTATTCTCTATGCTGTCGTCTGCACTCTTCCACGCTTTACCCCCCCGCGCGTATCCCTGGGGCATATGAAAATTTTCGGTACGCACCCATAAATAAATCATTCAAATTGTCAACACGAATTTATTTGCGTTGTGTTTTCGTTTCGTTTGGTGTAAGTTTCTTGCGGTTCCCCAAGCGGAAATGAACCACAGGGATGTGTGTTAGGGACAGAGAGAGATAGCAGCAAGGTGCAAGCAGTGGAACGGGAGAGAAGGAGCTCAGTTGTATTGGGCGCTCTAAAGGGGCCTCACAGCGCTGTGCTTTTGTCAGGCATGTCAAGCTTGCAATCTAACTGCTGTGTATCTATATATGTATATACATATGTGTGCGTGTGTCTGGTGTGTGTATATGTATGTTCCTTTGTGTATGCTCGTGTGAGTGTATTACACTTGTCTGTGTAATGTAACAGTTTGCGTGTATCATCGCCTTGGTTGCCTCTGCGGCAGGCAGCTTAGTTACTTACGGAAATGCTCTAACTGAGGGGTATAGTTAGTATTAACTGGAGTATATTTTACCAGTGATATTAGCTACATATTATTAACTAATAGAAATAGGTGAGGTATTTAGATGTTCAGAAAGAGAGAAAGGCGCAGGGAATGATATAAAGTCAGATGAATAGACTGAGTAAACGAGAGTTTCAGGGAGAAGAAGAGCGTAAATGGCAGAATGATAGAAAAGTTATCTAGCAGATTAATAGATAGAGAGACGGATAGATAAATATGCAGATAAATAAATATTTATATATTATAAATAGACTAACAGATAGATAGGTAGTTAGATATAAAGATATCTGATTGATAGGTATATAAAATAAAATGGAAAATTAGATACCTAGACATTTACATGGAAATATAGATACATCGATACATTGCTAGGTAAATACATTGATAAATACTCATAATAATATATAGTCACATAGATAAATGAATACTTATAGAATTAATACACAAATACAAAGATATTTGTATTCAGATTTACTCTACTGATTAGTGCATCTTCATCTTTCCCCAACAGGTTTCCTTTTTTCCCTCACTGTCATAAATTGTTCTCTCCAGATTCCATAGAGCATTCACAAGTCGACACACTCCACGGGTTGTTTTCCCTTCCTGTTGTTATTTAAGCAAATTTATTTGTATGCTGCTGGCGCTGCTGCTGCCGCTTGCCGCTTGCTGCTGGTTGCTGTTTGCTTTTCATTTCCGGCCACGTCGACAAATCACAAACAACCGAAAAGGATATTATCTGCAGCAAAACTGTTTCCTTGGCCACACTATCGCCATCTCGGCTCCTTCTTTTGCCGGTTGCTGTTGCTGTTGCTGCACCTTCTGCTCTCTCATGTTTATTTGGATTAATAATTTGGAAAACATTTTTCGTTTTTCATTGTGTACGTTCTTAATGGGCTTTTAAGTGGTCTACATTTCGCTTGAATGCTCTAATCTCGGCCAGTGGATCAAAGCGGGTTCGTGCCGAGCAAACCCAAAAAACCCCAACACCCAAACCCCAAGAAGTGTCGTCCAATGTTCTTGGCCATCGACGTCGTCATCGCCTCATCTCGATTTCAGTCTCACGTGCGCAAATAGAGAACCGAAAGCCCCGTAAGACCCCAGAAAGAACTGATACTGATTTTTTGAGTCTACGACAATCACAATGCTAATTGGATGGCCAAATGTTTGTGCTGCTGTCGAAGTTTCCACTTGTCATCGTTGATGGCTCATTTAGAATGCTCGCACCGAGTGCGGTTGGTCTGAGTTACATGCGGTTTGTGCGCAATACTCCCACAGCAGTTGAGAGCCATGCGTGAAGCGAGAAGGAGTCTGATCTTTGACTACGTTGTGCTGGCAGCTCTTGTTGCCTGCGCCACAGCATCATCATCGCATCACAATCTAACCGAGTTTCTGCTACATCGACAGAGGCGTGGCCTCATCTATCAGAACAGCGGATCCATTAAGTTCAGCATTGGACCGTCGATGCCAATTCCTTTGGGTGACCATGTGACCTTTCGCTCGGCCGTGCTCTCCTACACACTGCAGGGTGGTACCTACAGTCTGCCCACCACTCCCGTGTGGCCTTGGGATAAATGGGAAAGCACATTTGCCAGATCTCTGCAGCAAATGAGACGCAACATCGAGAGGCACACGGCCAATGGAGGCGTTAGATATGCAGACGATGCACGTCTGTTGGTCTACACGGCACTGGAACAGTATATGGGACGCAGGAACGATGATATCTCTGTGGGCAGGCAGTGTCTGCTGCGCTCCATCTGCCAGAATGCTCAGGTGCATCATCATGTGGGCATATTCTCCGAAATACTAAACATTGTGTTGAGGTGAGCAAACAATTTAACCATGTTCCGGCCATGTACCATTCGCTCAGCTTCACCTTCTCACTCTCTTACTCTCTATCACTGTTTTTGTCTGTCTCTTTTGATTGACTCTTTCTCGTCTTCTTTTGACTCTTGGTAGTCCGGGCAAAGCCGATTTAGATAACAGCTATCACGATGCCTTTGCGGCTGGGCAGGCGGGTGCTAATTGCCTGGCCCTTTTCCAGGCATGTCCACGTGGCCACAACTTTCTGGACGAACTGTTGATTGTGGAGCCCAACTGAAATTTGATTGATTGCATTGTCTCGCGATGGATTGATGCATTGGACAACAATAAAGTGCGCCTTGCCCCCCCAAATCAAAGTGCATGTCTAATGCTGCTTTCGTTGTTGTTATTGTTCTTGTTGGGGCTTCTTGTATAATTTGCGGTGCTGTCAAAGGAGCGCGCAGTCGGCGCAGGCGGCAGTTTGCGGCTCATGCAGGGGGGAAGCTGCAAAACAAACTGTGCGCCAGGCATAAAAGCAGCAAACATTTAAGTTTATACGAAGGTGAATTGCATGAAATGAGTTTCATTCATTAAAATAAAATATATGTGAATTTAAAAGTACAAATCAATAACATTTGCAATGTAGAACGAAATTCACGACTGATTTATGTTAGAATTCTGGGCAACTCTGTTAACGAGATGTTAAGTGTTGTTTCCTGCAATTTCCAACACTTGCTCGTGCACTTCGTTGCCGCGCATAAACGTGGCTGCCGCAGTCATGTTACCTATTCCTATGCTGCATCACAAGTTCAAATACCGCAAAGTTGCGCAACTGCCGCACATGCCGCGCCTGCTGCTGCTACTGCTGCTGCTACTGCTGCTGTCTCCTGCTCTTCGCTAGCATTTCGCATGGCTGCGCCTGTTTTACCCACCTTCCCCCGCATGCCCGCTCCGTCGCTCATTGGCTGCGTTGTTCGCGTTGTCATAATCGCATTTGAATTAGCTGTGCATACAAAACGACGGCCGATTGAAGTACAGGGTGCCACAGGCACATTTAATGTCGTTTAGTATTTAGGCTCTGTCTAGCTTGGAACACCCTGTGCAGCAAGTGTTGCGCCGCTGACGCTGCCAGGTGTAGCCACCTGACAAGCCTAATGTGCCACTTAAGACGCATTTATTGTCTTTCAGCTGTCGCGTCTCCTGCTCTTCCCGCCATTGTTGTCGCTGTTCTTGTTGTTGTTGTTCGTGCTGATGGTGCAGCTGCATTTCCATTTAATTGACGCCATTGTTGACAAAATGGCGGTCGCACGCTCGTTGCACTGCAGCTGCCTGGAGGCGAAAGCCACAAGCCATTAATGTTACTGGTTTTTGGTGGGAAGGAGGAAGGCGACATTTAAAGGCGGCAGAGGGAGGCGTGGCACATGCACATGCAAGTACGGAAATCAGTTTGCATTAACGTCAAAACTTTGACAGCTCCCCAAATGGCGCTTGGGGTAAAATGTTCGTCACACGAAATCAGTTTCAACAACGTTTGCAGAAATCGTAGTCGAGTCAACTTTGCAAAGTTTATTATGAAAATGTACAGTTAACGAGAGTTTTTCCATTACAGTTGTCGAATTTAAGAGTGCAGATCAACGGCCAGCGCATCCAGCACACTCTCGCCGCGCTGACAGTCATGGAATAGATGCAGGCAATCCACACCAGCCAGGCCGGCAGCGTGGGCATCTTTGTAGGCGTCATCCAGTCGCGTCTTGCCCGGCCTGTAATACATGTACATACATATGTATGTTTGCCATCAGGTGTGAAAGCTTTACGATCGTTGTCACTTACGTTAGCATCACATTTAAGAGCTCCGCCATAATGCCAACATGATGATGAACTTGCGCATTCTCACAAATTGCGCGCAACATGCACTGGCGACCTCGTCCCGCAATGCCGCTGACATTGTCCATATACTGTTCCACCGCAGTGTAGGAAAACAGACGTGTGTCATCCTCACGGGATTCGTCCAGCTGGCGTATTTTCTCACTCAAAGATCTGGCAAATATAGACTCCCACTTGTCCCAGGGGTAGAGCGGTGCGGAGGGTAGCGTGTACGCGCCAAAGTGTAGTATATAGTAGTTAACCATACCACGCCAGACCACAGGATCCGCAAGCTGCACAGCCATTACGGGACCAACTACCAGACGGACGGTGGCTCCATTCTGGTAGACCAGCTGATGGCGTTTCTGGCGTGTATGCAAATACGCTGTTAAATTCTGCATTGGCGCAATGACATCGTACGAGGCATCCAGCAGTGTCACAAGGCAAAATAGCGACAGCAGCAGCAGATGGCTGATAATATGCATCACATCCGAGAGCTGCACAGACAATTCGTAGAATGAGCGTCAACAACGCTCGAGATGATCAGTCGGCCGAAATGGTTCATATTCTTCAAATATTTACTCGCCCACTTAGCAGTTGAATTGGGTTATAAAGTCATCAACTGGACTATGGGCTTGCCACAGCTTGAATATATTAAGTATTCTTGGCAAATGTAGCACATTATTGTATCATTATTTTGATTGATTACTTAACCAATTTGTTGCCGCCTTTGTTACATTTCCTTATTCTAGAGAAATTCAAATAAGGCGCCTATTGAACAGTGCTGCCAACCTGACGCACAGTCACGTAATTTTCAGCACGCAATTTTTTTCAGTATTGGATAAGTTAAACAAACTGCGACGCGGCAGCACTGCACACCGTAACAGTGTGACCGTCTATCGCCAAATGTGCACATTTTTATATACTATAAAAGGCAAGAGTGAGTAAACTGCATTTGGTCACACCGTATTAAGCTAGCATTCGACTTCAGTAGACATCTGTTTAAAAATTAACTCGAAAAATGAGCAACGAAGCGCTGAAAGCCCAAATTTCCCAAGAGAAGATTGTCGCCCAATTCCAACAGCTGCGGAATGAACAAAGAAATCTGGCCAACAGCCTTAATACGCTGGAAATGGATCTGCGTGAACACAAGTGAGTCAGAGAGGGCCGCTAAACCTAACCTACAAAAAATAAACAATAATTGTCTCATTCTCCGCTAGAACTGTGATAGAAACCCTCAATGCTGTGGATCCGGAACGCAAATGTTTCCGTCAAATCGGTGGTGTGCTCTGTGAACGCACCGTCAAGGATGTCCTGCCGCAGCTAATTGACAATAAGGATTTCATTGCGAAAACCATCACAAAGGTCACCGAGGATTTGAGCAAAAAGGGTGTGGAGCTCAATAAGTTCAAGGAGGAGCACAATATCAAAATACGTGGCGAGCAGATTGGTACAGATGGTGCCAAATCGGAGACGGAAAGCGACAGTCAGTCGGAGAATCGTAATGTGCTCGTGTCCAACTAACCGGGGAACATATGAAATGCCAAATAACAAACGAACGAAGCGTATTTATTGTGTCCACTGAGGTTCATTGTGCATTGCATTGATTATGATTCTAATGTTATTTGTAATTTTAGCTATAAGGCGCAGTTTGACACAATCGCCACCCATTCATCTCCCTCTTTAACTCACCTACTCACAAAAGCCCCTCTCCACACACACACAACACACACACATAACACGCCCAGTCCGGCCCAGAATTAAAAATCAAAATCGATCCAATTTAAAATGGCAATGGCTGCAGTCACAGACTGCGTGATTTTATTTACGCTGGTAATCGCGCTTGCCGCCTGACTTGCTCAGCAGGCGCACATCGGTGATGCAGATGTCGTGGGAGACGGCTTTGCACATGTCGTAGACGGTGAGTGCGGCCACGGAGACGGCTGTCAGGGCTTCCATTTCGACGCCAGTCTGACCGTTGCAGCGCACTGTGGCCACCAGGCGAACACACTGCTGTGACTCCAGCAGCGTAGCATGCACACGGACCGAAGACAGTGCAATATTGTGGCACAACGGGATCAGCTGTGATGTCTGCTTGGCCCCCATGATGCCAGCCAGTTGGGCAACACTCAGCACATCACCCTTGGCCAGCTCATTCGCAGCTATGAGCGCCGTGAGACGTTCACCGACCTGTACAGTGGCCTCGGCGCTGGCCACTCGTGTGGTGTGGGCCTTCTCGGCAACATCAACCATTTGTGCTTTGCCCTGGGCGTTGACGTGCGTCAGGCTGCTGCAGTTGCGCAGCTGTAATTGTTGCAAATGTTGATGAGGATGAAGCAAGATCCTGTCGCTGCCGGTACCTGCAAGCAAACAGTTGATGGTGGTGGTGTTGGGGAATGGTTGGGCAAGCACTGCACTTAGCCGCCTATGAGTATCATTGGGCGATTTTCCATTTGCGACAGATTCAGCATGCCTACAGCGTGGATAAATGCGCCCATTAATACCGAACAACTTTACGGGAAAAAATGAAAGGCGTGGCCAACTCACCTGCATGTTGTCGCTTCTTACGCTGCACTGCCATGCCTATCAGCTCGACCAGTTGGTCCTCTGTACAGCCTTCGCTGCGCATGGCATCGCGCAGTGAGAACTCTTTGTTGCCAAAGAGACACACCTTGATGTTGCCATCGGCAGTCAGACGCAGGCGATTGCAGGTGCCGCAGAAGTGTTCTGTCATTGAGGTAATGAAGCCCAGTTGGCCGGCGAATCCAGGCACGGCATATGCCTTGGAAGTATCGTTCGGACCATTGGGCAGTGCCGCAAACTCTGGCCAACGCTGTCGTATGATCTGCACTGTTTCGCTATAGGAGATCAGTCGCTCTGTCTGCCACTTGTTGCCCGAGAAGGGCATGTACTCAATGAAGCGCACATCGACGGGACGTTCGCGAGTGAACTCCACGAAATCACAGATCTCATCTTCATTGAAGTTGCGCATCAGCACACAGTTGACCTATTTGGTTAAACAAAACAATCAACTTAGAATTCTTCTTTGGCTTATCACGAGAAGATTACGCGTACTTTGGGTCGATAGCCCAGCTGTATGGCAAGATCTATGCCGGCAATGACGCGCTCCCAGCCCTTGCGGCGCGTTATCTTCTCGAATCTCTCCTTGCGCAACGTATCCAAGCTTATGTTGAGCGAGTCCAGCCCGGCACGTTGCAGCGGCAGTAACATGCGAGTCAGCACGAGACCGTTTGTGGTTATGCCAACATGTTCGAGTTGGGGCAGCGCTTTCAGCTGTGCCACAATATCCACAATGTCGCGACGCACAGTCGGCTCACCGCCAGTCAGTCGTATCTTGCGTACACCTTGCTCCACGAAGATGCGTGCCAGATGGAGCACCTCCTCGGTGCTCAGCAATTGCGACTTCGGCTGTAGCGGCACCCCTTCCGCAGGCATACAATATTCACCTGTAATAGAAGTTCGACCCCCCCTTTAGTAATTTCACCATAGAACATTCGGCGCTTATCGATTGGACACTTGTTTAGCCAAGGTTTGAATGTCATAGATAACGTGGTAATTGAAATAGTTGTGGTAGGAATTCAACTTACAGCGTAGGTTGCAGCGTTCGGTGAGTGATATACGCAGATATGTGTGATGGCGCCCAAATGAGTCCGTTAATGGCGATGTCGCCGGTGCCCGTTTGAGTACTTGGTTCTACAAATGTCGGGGTATTATTAGTATAATTCACACGAATTAAATTAATCATTATGTTTACCTGATTGGGGAGGGGTAGTTTGTTGTCATTATCAATATGCAGTTGGGAACCTGCTTCGTTTGCCACAGTTTTTGTTGCCAATTTGTGTGCTGGAGAACCGGTTGACATGCCCGCACTGGCCCGAACCGGGCCTGGGCACTGTACCAGCCAGCGTGTGGCGCATTTCACCAACAATCGCATTTGATGAATTTGTTTTTCTGTCTGTCCCACGTTTGATTCAACCTATTAAGTTGTTATTAATACGCTCGACTGGCTGGCTGGGGCAGTTACCTAACCTTTAATTCGTTGGGGGGCTATGCGGCTCAGATTCCTGCTGTCCCATCAGAATGAAAACACATCGTCAGTTTAGACAGCTCTTGCCCCCTCTTGATAAGCTATTATTTCGACTCACCTTATGCGCTCTCTGTAATTTCGACTTGTTGCTGCGATATCTGCGACCTGCAACCGGCGAGCGTTGTTTATAAACTGAACGTTAAGATCATATGGCATTCATGATTTGGAGCTTTGGGGCAAAAGCTCTGCGACACACACACACACAGAGAGGACGCAATGTGTAATGAATGGACAATAGATTTAGTGGTTTTTATGCATGACTTGCGGAATACCCTGTCATGATATGGTAAACATTTGAGTCCTGTAGTAATTTGAAAGTTTATTATTAAAAAAATTAAAAATAATATTATGATTAATCTCTGATTCCTTTATTTGTGTGCTCAACGTTTAACTTAATGTAGAAATGTATAATATGAATAAATACATGTATCGCATAATGATAAGAGATTTAAGATGAGTAATTCTTTTATTGATATTTGGTATAACGTCCTTTCTCTTCTTTATAAATCCCGCAAAATTCTCTTAAAGTTTTTCACTCATCGCAAGTGAGTGAGCACTATCAAGAGACAGAGAGAGTGAGAGAGTGAAAGAGCTTCGGATGCTGACGAGACCATCTCGCCAGATACATATGCACGAGGGCCCCTTGCCCGACGCCTATGTGCCAGCCTCCGATCTTCGCCGATGCTTAGACTCGGCTTTTCTCTTCATCCAAAAATTATCTGCTGCTCTCAGTCTTCTGCTTGCCTTGCTGCCGTCTGGATCATCGCGCTGCTGCTGGAAAATTGTTTACTGGACTCGGATCCCAAAACTGTGCCTGTTGTTTTTGTTGTTGTGTGTTTTGTGTTTATTTGAAATTCGAATAAGTTTGTGGTACATACATACATACATACACGCACATTGCAGCACTTGAACCATGCGGAACGTGGGACGTTGGAATATCAAGCGGGTCTCGCTGATCTTTACCGCACTCCTTTTGCTGTATGTCTTTGTTTTCTCCAGCGGCTATCACAAATATCAAATAGACGGCGTTATCGGCAATACGAGACCGGAAAGGGTATGGGAATATGTGGCAGACTTTAGCAAAATGCGGCTACTAAATCCCACTATGTAAGTAGGTTCCTGCACTGTGCGATAATAGGAACTGACGGGAGATTTCAATTTGCCAGCATAAGTTTCAAGATTCTGTCGGACGAGGGGCACGGCCACGACTGGCGGTATACGGTGCAGTACACGGAGCGTCTCTCCCATTGGCCATACTGGCTGAATCACGCAACGGCAAAATATGCCGTGACCAAGACAATGCCCGGAGTTGTGCCACCAGCTTGGGCCATCGAATCGAAGCACGAAACATGCTTCTTTAGAGGTCTCTATTGCCGTAAGTTCCCGGAATAAGCATAAAGAGAGAAATGTTCTCATATCTATCTCTCCCTCTCTTCTTATTCCTCTTCTCTTAGTGAATTCATTTAGCGAGTTCCGTTTTAGCGCCGTCGGCAGCGATACCTACGCCAACGAGAAGATCGAGTATCAGTGTCCGCCGCTCCTGGGCAGCGCCTGTCGCCGCGAACTCGAGTACCAGCGTCGCGCTGTCATGCATAATCTGACACACATTTTCAAGAGAACCTAAGAGAAGCAAACGCGATCGTATTTCATATACATATAGTATGTATGTAATTGTATTTCCACATTTAATTAGATTTTAAAATTTCCATATTGTAGGAGTATCAATATAAAAAAAAAGATATAAAAAAAAAAAATTGCCTAAACATTGTCAGCATGGTTGACTTTGTAACAAAATGATTAAAATACGTGCATAATGTCATAAGTACGTATGGTAGTTAACAGTGTGGCAAACTAGAGAATTCATGCTAACAATTTCCACTTTACAAATTCAAATTAATTTAGTTTTGATTATAATTTCTACTTAACTTAAATATTATTAACTGATTCAATGAGGAGTCCTCATTCCGTGAGGACTTTCGTTATTGCTCAGGCTAAAATTATGCCAAAAAAACCTTTGAATACTTTATCTAAAGCTGAATATTAAATTGAATTCATTCGATTAAGAGAATTTTGAAATCTTTAAGAATTTTATAACAATCCAAAGTCAGAGCACGACTCACTGCATAGTCTTGAGTCTCTCTCTCGAGTCTTTTTTAATAGATCACTCTATTGATATCCACTTTATTTGAAGAGCTTGAGTCGCTTGGGTTTGGAGCCACCGCTGCGTCTGTCTCTCGCGCTGGCTACCTTGTCAGCCGGCACCACGGGCGTGCTGGGCGCAACCAGGG
The DNA here is from genome assembly GCA_018904035.1 of Zaprionus ornatus. Taxonomy (NCBI): domain Eukaryota; kingdom Metazoa; phylum Arthropoda; class Insecta; order Diptera; family Drosophilidae; genus Zaprionus; species Zaprionus ornatus. The sequence goes on from JAEIFZ010000200.1 coordinate 1,129,804, forward strand.
ACTCAGCAGCCTCACCTGAGGATGCTACGGTGCCAAACCAACGCGTTAGCTTCGTTGATTGGGTGCATTTGATACTTTTTGGTGATTTGCGTGGGGCTTGGCTGGTTGGTGTGCGTGCCGTGCCCGCATCCTCGGGTGTGTTGCCCGAGCCAATGAGATAGTTGGTTATTTTGTTCAGTTGTTGCTGGTGCACAGGCGACACATTTCCTGCGGAGTTCAGCCGTAGTCGACTACCAAATTCACCATTGTTTGTGATCTCAAAGATATCATCGTCCAGCATAGTGAAGCGACGTGGTGGCAACTGTTGCTTCAGGTTGGGTAGCTCAGGCAACACATTCGGTCCAGTTTTACTCTTCTGCTGATCAAACATATTCTCCAAGAGGTCCAAGCACGAGCGCTTGCTATTCTTTTTGGGCACCGTGCTCTGCTGCTTATTGACGTGCTGCTGTTGTATCTGCTTTACTTCTGAACCGAATATTTTAAAGCCCTCAAATGGAGAAGCCGGTGGAAGTGGCTGCGCTTGCGTTATCTGTGATATGTCCGAGCAGTTGCTGAATATGTCGGGCGACTTGTTGGTTCTCCTTCGTTGCTGTGTCAGCAGCAGCCCAAAGTTGGAGGTTGTGGGCTGCTGCTCATTTGAGGGATTTGAACGGTTTTTCTTTAGCACTCGTGTGCGTCGACTTTGCTTTTCAGACTGCTGCGAGCTCTCCTCATGCGAGCTATTAATCACTACAGTATCGAGATTTTGATTAGAGTTGGGAACAACGGCCACTTCAGAGTCGCTAAAGATGTTCAGAGTGGAAGGCAGCATCAGTGGAGTCGGTTGCGGTGCGTGTGGTACGCGGAACTGTGGTAACTCAAAGGAGTCCATTTCAGCAAGATTTTCGGGCAACTTTTGAGCACACTGCATATATGAAAAGTCAGACATAAGGGATCCAGAACTGAGTAGCTCTTGAGTAGGAACTGCCGCAATCAATTGATCGTTTTTTCGCGTGCTGTTGGTTGTGTCTGTCGCAGCGTTAGACAAGTTATCTATCGGGTTTACTTTTCTTGGCCTTCCTCTCTTGCCCTTCGGCGCTGCTTTAGTTTGCTTTGACTCTGCACTTTTCGACGTGGTTTTATCCTCCTCTTTTACGAGTGGTTCCTTTCTGGTTCTACTAGTTTTGGGCGTTTGATTCGAATCGCAATTGCGTTTCCTTTTGGGCGTGTTTTTCTTATCAAAATCCAGAGCCAACAGTGGTCGACGACAATCTGCAGAACGTGTGAGTCGCTGCATTCCTCGTGTCCGTATTGGTGAATCGCTTGAAATATTTGTACGGCGCTTCGATTGGTTTTCAGTCTTTGGGGACACTGACGACGGTCTAGTCCGTTTGGGCGTTTTCGGAGCTGGATTTGATTGATTCTTTGGCTCGTGTGGCGTTGTCTGTTCAGTGGTCTTTTTAGGTCTTCTCACAGTCGATTTCTTTTGTTTTGATTCACTTGTGCTCATTGTTGCTGTTGTTTTATCCGACTTCTCTTGTGGTATTGTAATCTGATTGAGTAGCACATTCGATTTCAACGTTTGTCTTGAAGGAGTCGCCAGCTCGTTCTCCGATTCGGTTAGTTCTGACGACTCTAGCCGTTGAAAACGTTTTTTATATTTTCTTTTGCTCTTCATGACTGGAGAAGTTGTAAGAACTTGTTGGAGTTGCGGCGGAGTTTTTGGCGGCGTTACAATCTCACAGTCATCGCTAGAGACCAGCAACACATCAGTAACTGATGTCGGATGTTTGCCTGCTGTTACCGTCTTTCCCACTATGACATCGGGCTCCGAATCGGACATTTCAAATACCAATGGCTCCATGGCTACCACTTCTTCGCTGTGATCCGAAATTGATATTTTCTCTGGATCCTCCTGTTGTGCCGACTGACGTTCCCGCTTAATACTCATTAGACATTCAAATATTTCATCTGTACCGCCAGTGGATCGTGCCTCTGATGAAGATTCTAAAGTTGTTTGACTTATTGTGCTGTTGCTGTTATTTTCTCCAAGCCAAAGATTTAAATTCCTCTTATATTGTTCCGAGCTGACCAGAGGTAAATATGACTCAAACTGATGACGATAGCGACGCAGGCGAAAATGTCTGGAAACAAATAAAACCAAAATCAAATTAATTTCCTATTATGATGAAATTGAAAACAAGAAATATACTGATTACAGACAAAGAAATTGAACAGGTGATAATGGAAAACTGAGCTGAATTGCAAAGAAGTCATGCAGTTTCTCTGATTTCCATGACTATAAACAATATTATTTAATGAATTGAATTACTGTCTAGGTAGACCAACTTGATGTATTCGCCAAGAACGCCACGCTGCTTGTAGTACTCTTCGAGATCGACACGTTTGCTAAGCACCTCTTTGACGTCGGGCAGATGATACTTTCGTTCGAAACTCCTGAAAGTTTTGTGTTGATTCTCCACGCATCCACCCAGGCGCAGCACATTGTACAAAAGCTTAACGTCAGACTAGAAGGGACAGTAATTAGTGTGAGCTTCAATGGGCTTTCAAACATGTTGTACCGTTATGTCCACACTTGAGATCACAATGTTTACTTTGCGCTCGTATTGTTTGAGCAGCATGGAGGTGCAAAAATTGTTGTTCAATGTATACCCTCGATGATCCACGACGATGTAGTCAAACTTCAGTTTGCTGAGATCACCAATGCTGCGTAGCACACTCCACTTGCTCAAATAAACGCTATGTGCCGACTCGGTGCTATCTGAAAAGGGAATTTGTTAAAAGTTTTTAAAAGTATAAAGATAATGATAGTAATGCTACTCACCCTTGACATCCTTGATAACGCATACGGGCAAATCGCTGAGAACTCCGAAGTGAAACTGCCAGCCAGCCAGCAACTGATCATCATTCTGCAGAACGATTAACGTCTTCTTTGCCGGTCCTAGGCCATTTAGCAGTGCTACCACAGAGGCAGACTTCCCCAGACCACTCTCATCGTTGAGTATGCAGAACTCTTGTTTAGACAGCCGTTCGTAGAGAAAACGCACTGCTTCCAGCTGGAAACACTTTAGGTACTGCGTCGTTTGGCTGGAAACGAGCACATTATCGGAGAGACGCAGTTCCGGGGTTTGCTCTGAGATAAAATGATACATTTGCCTGACTTTGGCCTTGTTTTGTTTTCGTTAATATTCTCTCTAGCGGACGTGGTGCAGCGCCAAATAGATTGCCACGAGTATGTACAAAAGTTTTAGGTAAGAAAATATCACAAACATCGAGAAAGAACCAATTATCATCTTCTTGGACGTCAAGGGTCCATCGATGTAATCAGCATTGAAAATATCCGCCAAGTTGTTGTTATTGTTGTTGTTGTAAGTGATATGCATGTGTAGAGGAAATGCAGCAGGTAGACGACGACGACGTAAGGGAAAAACGCGCGTAATTGTACGGGTAGTTAAACTGTATTTTTCGGTGGATACTTCTCGTTATGCTGTATGAGATATTTGTGTGGACTTTACATTTATTTACGCCATTATTTCAATTACTATTTTACAATGAAATTGATATATATAACGTATTGAAAATCCGAGCGAAGAAAGTTCCTACTTTTGTTCTTTTATACCATCTTCTATGAGTTTTATAACACTGGACTTGTTTGTGATTAGCGGTTTTGGAGATGGACAGTAATCGCCAGTTGCACTTCAAAAATTATTAAGTTACAAATAACACCAAATGTTACAAATAACAGAATTAAATACAAGCTATTTAAAAAATTAATATTTATTGCAATGCAACTATTGCATATATTTTAACCATTTGGCGCATAGAATTTTCCCAATCCATGGTGAGCTGCATACCGATATATCGCACGATATATTTTACTCATCTCTAGGCAATGTGAATGGGTATTTTACAAGTACAGCTGGTGACGGCTGCTGGTTTACAGGTGTTTGAATCGTGGTATAAATTGTATCAACAAAAGAAATGTCGAAAGTAATCACTGAAAAGCATGGCAAAAAAAGGAAATATACTGAGAATATATCGACCCCATCAACAGAGCCCCCACCAGCTAAACAGCGCATGGTGGTGACTCCATGGCGTGACACGTGCGTTTGAGATTTGTTTACATCGGCATATCTTACAATTTTACCATTCCATTTACAGCACCGAGTTCAATACAGTCTACGACTGGCTGTTTTCAAAACAGACTACGCCTGCCGACCGCAGAAAAGCATTAAGCCACATGCGCGTTTGGAACCTGCGCCGTGGAAGTCTTTGTCCAGCCTCCGTGCTGGCCACTGCAGTGCTTGTGAAGTCGCAACTGGAGGATAGGCAGGGTAACACCAATATACAGACTACATATGCCAGCGCCTTTACACGCTTCTTCAACTTCATGTCGTCGATCATGCAGAGCTACAACATGACGAGCATGTATGAAACAGCAAGACAACTCGGACTGCAGTCATTCATCGTTGACCTGAGGCATTTGTGTGCTCACGGGCAGGAGTTGCCGCCGGCCGAGGTATTGCGAACCACAGCCGAACACTGCGTGGAATGGCTGCGAACCTTCTACTGGCTTCCACAACGCGAGACAATGAGTAATCTGGACGCACCAAAGTTACAGCGTAAGGATAAGGCCAAGTTTGAAAATGAGCTGAAAGTTCTCTTTGAAATGTACGACTTGGCCTTGGAGTGTCATTTAAGTGGAGCACATAAGCTGAAGGCGATTAAAAAGTTAAAGTCTACCGCTGACTTTAATAAGATCCGAGTTTATTGCTCATCAAAAAAGATAAAATCACCGAAAGAAATTATTGATACGGTTGTTAATGAGCTTGGTGTGGCGATCAAGCAACAAAACTCATCTATGAAAGACCTTCTCGATATTTATATGGCGGGTGTGCTAAAGATGAAGTACTTTCTCAGTGCAGGACTGAAGCATACAGATGAGGAGGAGGTCGTTGTTGAAGCCACACAAGGTCTCTTCCGCTTGCTAGCCATACAAGGATATATTGAGAATCTATTTGTGGCCTTTATACAGTTGGCAGAAAATGCAAATTCAGATGACGACAGTCGGCGCGGTGCTAGCTATTGGGCTACAAAGATGATAGAGACCTTTGGTATGCTCAGTCGAATGAAGCGCATGTACAAAGAGGAACTAGATCTAGTAAGTACCCAACATTTTCAACAGAACAATTTATTTTATATTTGGTTCTTTGCAGAATCCCAAGGTAAAAACAGTGGATTTCTCAACTCTCAATAAACCCGAGATATCGAAAACACTGCGCAGTCTGCTCATTCACTCGGGCGTCGATTTGACACTGACTTTAGTCTTCGGTGAGAGTCCGAAAAAACCACGCTCTTGGGTATTTGAAAGAGAGTTTCTACTTAACCGACTGGGTCCGTTGAACCTATATACAGCCCCAATTCTAAAAGGGTAAGCTGAAGCAGCATAAATGGTTAATATGCCTAATATAATAATTCAATTATATTCAGTTTACTGCCACTAGTGGAACCGCCATTTACGACAGAGCAGGCTGAGGACTTGGTGAATCTGTGTAATATAAAAATGCAGGGAGACAAAAATGAAGAGTCTGAAAGTCAACAGAAGAAACATATCGAATTGGAGACTACAGAGTTCGGGATATGGAGCTTGTCGAAAGGTAACTAAATAGATTATCCAATATCAATGTTTTTGATATAATATATTTATATTTTAGATAATAACTGGTCAACTTGTGCACTTGGAGTATTGCCCATCAATTAGAATTATCTGAGAAATGTATTGTAAATGTAAATAAATCAAATTCGATTGTAAAATACACATTTAAATTTGCGCGCCCTTTTTAATGATTTGCCATTCCCCTCGCAACATTTTGAATATTTTACAACACTGCACTATTTTAATCCATTGAGTCTGCAATTGTTTACAAGTTTATAAACATGGAATTTCAAAGAAGCGATGCTATGCTGATGGAAATATTGCAGGAACGCAAGACCATAACAGGGTTCCTGGACGCCGTGTTTGGTTTCTTGAAGCGCAAGTAATAGTTCATTCAATATTGGGAACTTCATGGAGTTTAAACCAAAACAATATTTCAGCACGGATTTCTATCACACTAAGAAGGACGCCACGGAAAAGATTGGATTCCCTAAAGGCATGAGAGATCAAATCCTTTATGGTGCCATGCAGCGTTATGATCCCGATTGCTGGTTGCAAACAATGAGCGCGGAGAATGGAATTGATGAGACGGGCGTGAATGCTCCACCTGCGATTGAAGAAATCACTGTTCAAAGCGAAGAGATGCAATTTGAGGCTAAGCCAGCAAAAACAGCTTCTGAATCTAACAAGATTAGGCGGAGCTTTGATCCAAGTGACTATAAAAACGGTGCTGTATTTGAAAATCATTGCTGGTCGCAAACTCTGAAGGATTTGGACCTGCATATCAGACTACCCACTGCATTACAAACCGCCAAGCAGCTAAGCATTGCTATCAAGGCGCAAGAAATCAAGGTGAAAAGTAAAAGTGCGCCAGAGCAAGTGATTCTAGAAGGAATTCTCAGTCAGCGCATTCGACACAACGAGGTTGTGTGGTCCATAGAAGATGGGAATCTCTTGATCAGCTGTGGTAAGTTCTATGAAACAAATTTCATAGGGTATTCATTCTGAATTCCTTTAATATACAGACAAAGCAAAGGAGCGCTGGTGGGATCGGCTGTTTGAAAATGACGATGAAATTGATATTAAGAAACTCGACAGTGAACGCTACATAGATGAATTGCCCGAGGACTCACAGTTGGCCATAGAAAAACTAAGGGTACAACAAATGGCAGCAGATAAGCAGCAGAACAGTGCTTTGCAGCCAGAGGATCCTGAGCAAGCCAAAACATTAGAACGTCTGCGTAAGGCGTGGGATGCAGAAGGATCCCCATTCAAAGGACAACCATTTGATCCATCTGTGGTTCGGATGAGTTAGTGATTTATTAATTACGTACAAACAGTGGGATGAGATGGAGAATATATAAGTTAAAATTACAATTATTAGCATACTATGTTCTACATTTTCGATTGAGGTTCTTGTTAGTCGTCTTAGAAGCCGATCCATTTAAGTTTCTTGCGCTGCAACTGTTTCTTTTGATACTCGACATCATGCTTGTCAGTAGACCACGCAACATACATATAAGTGGTGAGCAACACAGCAAGAATTAGCCGATCAATGCTCATTACATTGGTGGCAAACAGAATAATGGTGAATCCAAGGAAGGACGGATGACGCACATGGGCGTAGAGATTACGAAGTTGCACAGCTTTGTAGGTAATGGGATCCGGGCAGTCATTCAGACTATTGTAGGCCTGCTTAACACCCAGCAATTCTGGCAGATCCATTATAATGCTGCCTCCATAAATGATTGTCCAGCTCAGTACATGGGTTGTCACGAAAGTCCACCATAGCGCAGAGCTCTCCTCCACATCGACCTGCCAGAGCACAATCGATTGAGCGGGCAACCAGTTTCGTACTAGATACTAAATATATATTGTGAGTAAACATAAACACACATCATCTCAAGGCTATTAAACGTCAGATACATACATGTAAACAAAGCGATGACGTCAGGACGTAAATAGTTCGCTCTGCAGTGGCGAGACCCAAGGTGCGCAACAAACTCTTCACGAAAGCTGACTTAATAACGCTGTGCTGATAAATGAAGCCAATCACATAAAGGACATCCCATACGATGGGTCCATATACGGTTTCCAAACGCGATTTATTATCCAGTAGATTAAAGATCCAAGTATGCGCTTTTGAAATAGACCGCGGTGCTGAGAGAAACAGCGTTAGTCTTCCGATTACGTAAATTGTGTACGTAGCAGTAAGTATAGATAGTAGAAGATTAACAACTTTCACAAACGACATTTTGATACTTATTTAATGTATTTCTTTTAGTAAACAATCCCTCAAAAACGTAAATATCTTATGCCATCTAACGCGAAAAATATACTCTAGTGTTGAACAACACAGCTTATTAGAATATGGCTGCAACCCTAATTTTACCAACAGCTGGGTGTCAACGTAGTGCAGTGAATGGCAAATGCGGCTTTGAAACTGACGTCAACAATTATTCGGTTCTTTTATTTTTGTTGAAATATCTGATATTTTCATAAAATATGTTTACTCTATGGACTTTGATTGAAGCGTCTTTGCTCTGTTTAAATGCAGTTTGCATTTTGCACGAGGAACGCTTCTTGGCAAAATGTAAGTTACTCTAATTGCGATTGTGTGCAACAAGCAAGCTAATGCAATTCAATTTCTAGTCGGCTGGGGCAGACAGGCTGGTCAGCAAAATTTTGGAACTCCCACAGCGAAAGATCAGGTGTTGAATCTCATTCGCTCCATTCGAACAGTTGCCAAGAGTGAGTAGAGAAAAATCTGAACCATTAAACATATTTAGATTGACACGTGTCCTCTTTTTAAACTTCACAGTACCACTTATATTCCTGAATATAATAGCAATTATATTTAAACTGTTACTTGGGTAAAACTTAAAGTCTAATATAATAAATGAACTAGTTATTCTTTTCCACAATCGTCAATTGTTATCCTACGTTTTGACTCGACTTGCGCTGCAGTACACACTTGACACGGTTCTCCAGCGCTATACTGTATGCATCTAACTTATAGGCAGCTGCCTCCAGTTTGTCAACAGTATCTGATATTTCATCAATTTGCCGCATCAATGGAGCTAGCTGTTGGAATTTGCCACATAGCTCATTTGTAGAGACGTTTAGATTTTCAGCTATTTGTCGCATATCCTTATATTTTCCAATAGTCGCCTTGTTCATCTCCTCCAGTAGCTTGTAATCCTCCAAGGGGGCATTAAGCTCGTGCGTTATGTACTCCTCTGTTTTCTGGAACATCTTCGTGGCTAATTTGCTCAGATTCGGATCATGACCGTGTGCCAACGCCTCGAAGCTCGAGGTTGAAGTCGATAGTGTAGGACCTCGCATCGGTGAGTCTAGAAGAGGATTATGGTCCTGATCCTTGGCCTGTGCAGCTTTGCTGCTTGTTGTTGGCTGTTCATTTTCCATGTTTACAATACAAGAATTTTTCCGATATAATTATCGCAACAGCTGATGCCTTATAATCACTGTGAATGCCAACATTTCCGAACACTGTGAGTGTCAAATGTATGCAATTAGTTTGACTGGTTAAAATTGTGGCGCTCGTAAGGTTTGCGGTTTGGCTAATCGTTATGGAAATAGTCTGGAATCGTCTTTATTATAGATAACACTTGCTAACCTTCTATAATGTCTCAGCAAAACAAAGAACTAAAGTTCAAGCATCTGTTCGATGGAGGAGAATGGAATGTGTACGAACCAAACATTTTGAATCTCGGTGTGGGCGCTCCAGGCATAGATTTATTAGAGCCCTGCTGTGATATTTTTAAGCAAGCCACCGAACATTGTCTGGTGAGTACTTATCAGCAATGCACTCTATAAAAGATTACAAATTGAATAACGACCTTGTGTCATCTACAGAAACGTGAGAAGGAGCAGAATCAGTCTGTGCTTTTTCAGTATGGGCCAACAAGTGGTACCTACGAGGTGCGCAATGAAATTGCCAAATTTTTCAGTGCTCAGTACGAAAATCCTGTTAACAGGTAAATAATATAGAAAATTAACTTATATAGTAATTAAACAAATCTCTTCTTCAGCGAGGACTTAATTATCACTACGGGAGCAACACAAGGCTTGCATTTCGTGCTATCCACACTGATCGATTTCGGTGGTTATATCTTTGTGGATGAGTACACATACATGATTGCCTTGGACAGTATGAAACACTTCACTAGCCTGGGAATTGTGCCAGTTAAACTTAATGCAGATGGTGTCGATCTAAAGGATCTTGAGGAGAAGGTGAAGGAGCGATCTTTCAAGTCACAATATAAGGAATTTTGGGGCATTTACTACACCATACCTACGTACCATAATCCAACTGGCATATTGTTCTCTCCCGGTAAGTACTTCAAATTGCATAACTGATAAAAGCGATCTCTTAACTTTTTATATACACAGATGTTTGTCGTGGCATTGTAAAGATTGCCCGGAAATACGATTTCTTGGTGCTCTGCGATGATGTGTATAATATACTCAACTTTGGCGAGAAACCCTTACATTCTCGTCTGATGGCCTGTGATGCACGAACAGATGCTGATTATGCTGGCAATGTGATTTCGAATGGAAGTTTTTCAAAGATTATTGGACCCGGTGTACGATTGGGTTGGTTAGAGGTGCCTCCACGTCTAAAGATGCAGTTGGATACGAGTGGCATTATTCGAAGCGGAGGATGCTTCAATAACTACACAGCTGGCATTATTGCCAGTTTGTTTGAGCTGCAATTGGCGCAGTCGCACATTGCAAGGCTCTACCAGGCATATAGGGAACGCATGTTGGCTACCATCGAGGTACTTAAAACTGAGCTGCCTGAAGGCTGCAGCTATACGGCAACCAGCGGCGGTTACTTTATCTGGATTTCTTTGCCAAATCACTTGGATGCTTCGAAGTTCTTAGAGTATAGTCTGGAACACGTGAAGATTTCTTTCATTGCGGGACCACGGTTTGCTGTCGAAGATGGCAAAGGCAAAAATCTCTTTCGCATATCCATAGCATTTCATGCCAAAGAGAAACTGGAGGATGGTATCAGACGTTTATGTCTGGCACTGAAGGAATTCATTAAGATTAACCCATCTGCAAACTGAAGACTAACTTTTGACTTGATAATATGGCAAAATCTTTTATTGCTTTTTGTTGTTCGTTATCGTATTTTAAATAATCCTTATAAGATACGACTTAGAGTAGACTTATCTATACAAACTGTTATAAATTACGATCATATAGTAAAACATATATGTATCTTACAAATTTTTGGGCACAATGCTTAAAAATATCACAAAATTTGATAAATTTTATACAAATATTCAAGTTGAACTTCACAAAAAAGTAGCTTACAATGTAAGAGACCCTCGACTCGATATTATCTCTCTATTTGACCTATTAGTCATGAATGCTACAACTACTTATAACATTTCGTCATGCATATTTTGTGCATAATACTTAGCTTGTACATCGAATTGGAATGCGTGGGAAAATTCGATGATAGTAAAGTGAATCGAAATATAACAAATAACAAGTTACTCCCTAAAGGTGAGGACAATTTCCTTAAGCGAGGTATATGTGCCAATAACCAGGCCAAGAATGCCTACAATAATCAGCACAAAGTTGCCTGCAAAGCAATGTTAAATGGAATTAGTATGTCAATATAGCATATAAGGATTGTAATTACTTACTCAAAAGCAGCCAGGCCTTGCTCATGCCACTGGTCTGATACCAGTGTGTGCAGATCTGTATAAGAGCGGGGAAAGCCAATCCCAGAGCGGATAGGCAGAGTGCACCGAAGAGAGAAATGAAGAGCTCCAGATTGGGAATCGCCACAGCCAGCAGAACTGCCAAAACCAACAGATAATTAGTTAACTATTCAAGTTTCCGTGGCTTCTCTTTCTACTTACAGGTAACCAGCACAAGGCCAGTGCGCACAGCGTATTCCCAGAAGAGCTTGTTGCGCTGTGGGCCCAGTTTCTTGCCCACATATTCGTTCCAGGTGATGTCAATGGCCACATAGCAGGCCAAGCCGTGGGTAATAAAGATGGCAAATGCCAACATGCCTTTGACAAGATGTGCAGGACTGCAGAGAAGATTAACCTCATATCAACTTCATTCAAAGGGATTAATCAAAGTCAACTTACATTTCATTCTCCGGCAGATTTAAGGTAATGGAGCCCAGCACACTGGCGCCATAGTTGAGATATCCGAAGAGTCCCATGCCCACATAAAGAAATACGATCCATACCATGGAGACATTGAGTACACCAAACGTGCCACCAAACTTCTGAGGATTCTTCATCTCGTTCTCGAGTGGCAAAATAACGCCTATTGCTTCCAGGGCAAAGAGGACGGTGCCAAAGAAGAGTGGAAAGTTCTCAATCGCACCAAAAGCATCCTTTCCTGCCACATTGATGGGTTCACGGAAGATATAATAACAGATGATGGCGAAGGAGACCATTGTAATGAAGTTGGCCAGTGTGGAGAACGGTGCCAGGTACTTGAGCTCACGCACCCAATTGATGAGTATCAGCGGTATCAAGATGATGATCATGCACAGACGCACATCCACGTTTGTCTCGTAGACGGCATCCACAATGGACTTGATGTTGGACGCAACAAAGACCACATAGACACAACAGGTGCCCAGTTGATAGATCAGCAGAAAGACATTCACCACGGTGCCAATATAAGGAGCGCAAGCTCTAAAAAAGCCCGGACCCTCGCTCAGTGCGTTCTCCGCCACATCGGTATATGTCATGCTGGGCACCTGTAAAAGAGACTTAGTAAGCCAAAGCAGGCCAAGCATATCATCATTTAACTTACCTTCTTGCGCCGGCAGAGCTCGTATTCTGCTTTGACCAACTGATGTATGCAGTAGGTGCAGATGAGGCCGATCACAATGGTGCCAATGGCGCCCGTCACATAGCCCGAGTTGCGGAAGGCATTGGGCATGGCCAGAATGCCAGTGCCCAGCGAACCTTTTAGCAGATGGAAAAGGGTCTCCCAGTTCCTACAGTACAGGTCAATGTATTAGTTACATTTTGGTTTATTTCGTTAGTTTGCTTACGTTGTGGGATGCGGCACATCGCGATGTTCGTAGGGATTGTAGTCGGGATCTTTGGCTGCCTTGTTGTTGTTGCTGCTGCCACCCTTTTCGGCCAACTCTAGTGAGTATTTGTTGCCGCTCTGCTGCTTAATGTTGTCCACATGATCGCTGACGAACGCTGGATTGTTGTGTCCATTTTTACTCATTGCTGCCGGCAAGAAAGAGAAAGGAAGGGAGAAACAGAGAGAGAGAAAGAGGGAATGTGAGATGATTTCAGTGAAATTTCACTCGTAATAGGCCGTAAATCAAAGGCGACGCAGGTCTGTCGGTCACACAGCGTACGTTTAATTGCTCACTGACACTGTCTTACGATGATGGGGATCTATCTCTGAGCGCTGTAAGTGCAGCGGTTGAAAATAGTTTGACATATTTCTAAATTAAAAGCAGACCCCGGCGCAATGTCAAGTTCAATGTAAAGTAAAGCGTTGCCCCCGCCACATGATCCCACATCAGGGCAGGCAAACACACACACACACATACACACTCTCAATTCCACATGCCGTGTCTGAAACGTGCTAACATTTTGTAATTGCAGCCAATTTTACTGTCACTTTGCGCGCTTTGCTTTGGGACGGCACTGGACATTGTTGTGATTTTCATTTAGGCTGGCCGCGCTGTTGCTGTTACCGCTGCCCCTTTTGTCTAAGACAGCAGCAACAACAATCGCTGTTTATCTGCACATCTGGAGACAAACAACGGCAAATTGCCTTTACATACTACATTAATTTTAGCCGAGCATGCGCAAAGCGACATTTTATAGCCCGGCATTAGGCAGTGTTTTTTTCGTTTTTATTTTTATTTTTATTTAGATCTCTCACAGCGCGATAAACCTCGCTCGACTTAGAATCCCCCGAAATGGAAACTTTGGCAACCACAACGCACGTCATCGGTTCCGGTTTTGACGCGCTCAACATGCAAAATTAGTGGATTTAATTGCCTGAGTTGATCTATTGACTCTGTAAGACTATGGAATCGAGTAAATTATATGCAAAATGCGGGTTCTAACTGCATATGAAATTGCTGTTAAGTTAGCGAGAAGGTCATCGGCAACTGATTCATAATTTACCCATTTCACACACACCCACAACCAACGACAAGTTGGCGAGGAACTTAAGATGAGCTATGCATAATCTCAAGTACAGCCGGTTGTGAAGCTTGAGTTTCGACTTTAACCGAGCTTATGCTGAGATCTTTGCTATGCGGAAGTTTGAGAGAAACAAGCATTATGGTTTAATGGGTTGTGGCACTTGTCTGGAGTGCAATGCTTTATTGAGATCTGGCAGCATAACAAATTTGAGATTAACAGAATTATATAAAATATTTATTTTCATTATTTTTATTATTCACTCTATGAATAAATCTCGAAATTGTTAAACCATTACTTGTTTATAATTCAACAAAAACCCAGTTAAACTTTTGTTCACCACAAGCTTATCAGTTATCTTTTTTAGATCAGCAAATTTTCAAGCTTACTCATCTACTAGATCCGCTTTGCAAACCTGAAAGAACTTTCGAATCAATGGATTCCCGTAAATTTAGCATATTCCAAAATTGTTGATGATATTTATATTAAGGTAGCGTCATCAAACTCACTTTTTTTTGGACAAAATTCGCAGAAATACTTTGCTTAATTTATTCTACGATAATTTATGCGCATCACTTGGACGAAAAAGAAGCAAAAGAAAAACTACAGAGTTTGTTTTATTAATGAAGTGCAACCGGTTAAAACTGGATGCGTTGTAGCCTTAAGAAAACTCGTCTCAAAATGCCTGCCAAAAGATATTGAAATCGCTTTGAATAAATCTCAGACGGCGGCACACAAATCAAATGAGATTTTTCAGCTACATGCGCACTATTTAATGCAAATTTGCGATCGCAAAAATAGAAATAAATTCAATCATTAACAGCATTTGTCAAATTCAATAACGACAAAAAACATAATGCAATCAATCAATATTCAATGAATTCGCATGTGAATATTCACAAACATGGACAATGCAAGTTGAACACGTTTAGCACGCGACAATTTTTATTTTGTTTTTCGTCTTCTTCTTCTTCTTCTTTTTTGTATTGACTCCCCCGGAGTTCAATGCGCCAGCATTACTTAGCGACCTTAGCGGCGCTTCAGGTGTTTGTGATTGAAATTTAAAGTACATTTCTCGACGTGACGTTAATAATTTCAATTAAATTGGTCGCCTCGATGACGTCGCACTACCAACTTCTGTAGCTCGAAAATAAGTTGTTGGCCTTGCTCCGCATTTGGTTGAATGTTTGTGCGATTCGATACTACTCAACTCGATAACTGGCTAAGCTAACAGACTTACAGACTTATTTGTTCTACCTCTGCTACAGCTAACAGTTGATGGCTCGTAAAAAGCGTATTAGAAGTTGTGTTTGAGATTGTATTTCAGCTAAAACAGTATGTTCAATGGGTTTTTTTTTTACTGCAAATAGGTTCAGTTCACGTGCCAGACTGCACGTTGATTATGGTAGTGGAAGTTTTTGAAAAAGTGTGGAAAATTTATTAGCCTTTACTTTGGCTTAACTTAATTATAGACTGTGCTTCCAAGGAGAACTTCTCTTGTATGACAAACTTATCTCATATTGCAGTATGACATGTGAAAAGAATATTTCTTTCCTCAGACAGTAAATAAAACTTCAGCGTGTTAAATATATGATCTTTGCTCTTGACTGACATAGTTCAAGTATTATCTTTCATCTCATATCGTATCATATCTTATCTGCAGTTAATCTTCTGTCATTTCTTTTTAGGCAATTGTCTTCGCCTATGTTTAGTCTGTGCTATTTTTGTACACTTGATCAATAAAAATTTGCGTCAACATTTGTGCTAATTTTAATCATACAATTAATTGGGATTTACAAAAATCTCACTCATCCCTCGCCTGAGACTGTGCACTCAAGCTCGACTCTCGAGTGTTTTCGAGTGTTTCGCTCGGTTAGTAATTCGCAATTTACTGCCGCACTTCCGTTTTTAATTAGCCGAAACTGTTCCTTTTCATATGTTTTACTTTTGTGCTCTAAAAAAGTTCTACAAACAGATTCAAAACTTACCGATGGGCCGGAGAACTCAGTAAATTATTCAAATTTCGCTTTGTTTTCTTATCACAAATTTCTGCGTTCGAATCGTAGTGTAAGAACAAAGGAAACTAAAACAGTCAGTTATGGTAAGTGCAAGAATGTGTCACAGTTGCCAATCGATTGGCAAATCCACCGTAAAATCGTTAGAGGTGTCGAAGAATTTTAAAAAAATTTACAATTTAGCGTGAATAACAGAGAGGGAGTTAGATGGAGAGAGAAAGAGAGAGAGAGAGTGCGATGTGATCGTGTTGACCGCGCGCTAACGACTAAATCAGTCGCAACGTGGGTCACCGGTTTTATGCAGTGCTGCTGCCAGACAAACAGCCCCGCCGATCGTAATGGCAGACATGAATACTCATGAATACTCGTTCTCTCAACAGCAACAGCAACAGCCACAACAAAAAACATGCATAATCACAGTCAGACACGAACAAAAATATACCCGAAACAGAATCCGGCGTAATAAATATGCGTGTGCGAGTCAGAGAAGAATCTGCAGACAACGCAGAAGAATCGCCGTAAATGAGATGATACATTATAGCAAGTTTCGTTGAGTCTACGATCGCTGTAATTGCTCTGTAGTTGGCTTAAGTGAGAAGCTGAGAGCGAAGAAGAGAGAGTCCCCTCCTCTTTCAATTGACATGTTTATTCTCGTTTACTGTTAACGATCGAAGATCTTATCGCACTGGTCTAAGCTATTAACTAATTGTTACTATGAAATTAACTAAGAGATTGTGATTTACTTAATGCCTTGTTTTGCACTAGTTTCCTGGCTGAAGCTGCTTTCTTTCGCGTGTGTTCCTTGCGAAGATTAGTTCCTGCTCTGAGGCAATTGATAACTGTATAAATTATCAATTTCACTTAATTCTTATTAGCTTTCTTATGCTGTCTGTTGCTTTTTCTAGACTCTTCTTAGTTTGCACTTGATTCAAGTGCAATGTGCATTCTCAGACAATTGTCGATGGCTTGGCAAACAGATGACAACGATAAAAGTAAATACCTGCTGCGTGTTGCCTTAAGTCGAGCATCGTTAAACGTATTTCTGCCCCTGCCTCTCGCTCTCCTTTCCTGCCCCTCGCTCTCCTACTTACCTTTCCTCCCTCTCTCGCTTTCGCGGCACTAAAGTCGTTGCCAAATGTTCCACAAGTTGACGCGTAACTATGGCAAGACTGCCCAAAGAACCAGTACAAGTTGAGGTGTAAGGTGTAGTTAACTGCCACTTTGGACAATCGACAGGCAACAGCAGCAGCAGCAACAACAACAACGACAACAACAACTGTTGCCAAAATGTGCAATTTACATTTTTGTTGTCGCTGCTGCACTTTCTCAGACAACGAACCGGTTTGCGAGCAAAGAGAATTCGCAGGCTTGCGCGAAATTTCATTTACCACAACGACGGCCTTCCATGCCTGCATGTTTTGCATGCATTGCGCATACGCCGTGTGTTACAGTTGCAGTTGCAACGAGCGAGCTGGCACTACAATGCGAGCACAATCGCACTCATATACGATGTACAATCAATAAGCCGGCGAAAAGATTCCCCTTTGCCTGGCAGCTGTCCGTCTGACCATCTGTACGCGTGTTAATCGAAAACCGGTCAAGCGTTACCTCGACTCTGACGTAGTCTTGTTCCAACACGCCGATATGCCGTGTCTTTGTCTTCATCTATGTCTACGTCTGCGTCTGTGTTGGTCTGTGACGTCAACTTTCAGCTAGTTATGAATCACTTTGCAGATCAATCGATCACAACTGCTGACCAACTGCCCAATTTACGTAAATCTCACATCTCATTGAGGTGTCTGCTGTTAATCGGTTTATAGCCCTAATGTATTCGCAAGGTGCTAAGAGCTACCTTCAATAAATTCGTTGATCAATTGATGCTAATTTCTCAGTAATTTGGTAGCACTCTAAACCGGCTATAAAAGCCTTTAAATTACCGAACAATATGTTTTGAGTTATTTGTTGCATAATTAAAACCTGATTGTGGGCTCGATTAAAATAACTTTATAATTTCAGAGCAGCGAAAAAAAACCTTTTAGAGCAATCACTGGGTCAAACGAAACATGCTAATTAAATGTGAAACAATTTCCGCACTGACATGCAAAAAAAAAGCGAGTTGCATCTATTAATTACACGCGAAAATTACACAGACAGTGATGGAATCGAGAAAAAAACAATTCCATTCCATTCTAGGCAAATTACTATTGATGCTAATGCTGTACGTAAATAGAGATATAATAGAAAGGCGAAAAAAATAAATAAATGAAAATAGAAATAAAAATAGTTCCATTACAACATAATTGAAAATGGTTTTTGCCTTGAACTTGGATTGAACTCGGCGTAACTTGGACTTAGCGGCAGAAGTTGCCCTTTGGCCTTACGCAGATTACACTGATAACCAGCATAGAGAAAGAGTGCAGAGACTGCACACACACACACACGTGCGTCACAGGTTCATTTACTATTGTTGTTGTTGTTGATATTGAAATCGGCTGTTGGCCACCCGTTGAGCATAGCACGGCCAATCTGAGCACCTACGGCAAGTGGAAATGTGTGTGTGTGTGTGTGGCCTAATTGAATGATTACCTTGTTATTGTCAATTTGTGTCGCATCTCAACTATTTTACATATATACTATATACATATATATATTAGTACATATATTTAATGGAACTGAAAAAAAGAGAGAACCAAACTAAATACGAAATTGCGCATAGCTTAACTGGCAGGAGAAGTGGGTGATGCTGATTTATTTGCTCCGAAATCACAATTAAAGGAAGTGAGAATTGAGAGCACGTTTACAGGGCATAAAGAGTTGAATATAAATAGCAAATAAATGCATTAATCTAACTAAATAAGTTGCTTATTTGAAGCACGTTTCAGGCAACAGGCAACAAGTATGTCAAGTGCAATGCGTTGTCAGCTTGACTTTCTCTTCCTTGCCAGTTACCCTTGCTCTGCTACGCTGTTCTTTGAAATCACTTAAAGGTATTCACAATAAATCTTTCAAATTATATGCCATAAATTGTGAGTTCCTCAACCGATCATGCCCGCCACAGTTGGTCTAATCTAAGCAGCCGCATTCCAACTCAACTCGTTGGCAAAACAAATGCTCCAAGTAATCTGAGTGACTTGGTTTCGGTTTGCTTTTTATGGTTCTCCCTTAACACCGGCGATAAGACAGCTTAATCGCTACCATAGCTGCTGCTGCTGCTGCTGCTGCTGCTGCTGGCATTGCGTATTGTCTCCAGTTTATCAGTTGAGCTACTGTAACATTATTCGTGAGTCTTTTCGCACGTTTCGCCGTCTGCGCCTCGCATATGCGCTGCAGAAACTATTGCAATAAAAGGTGGCCCACTCGACTTGCAGCATATTGGCAATCTGTCGCTCGATCGATCCGTTCGTTCTGTTTCAATGTTAATGTTAAGCCAGAGTCATTGCCAGGCGTTCGTTAAGTGTATTCGAAAATGATCTCAGGCTAACACATATCGAATATTGTATGCGGGTCTGGCTGGCCTGAAAATCACTCGAATCCGAGCGAGCAAGTTTTGAGTGTGTTTCACTGTGCTTAATTGTCGAGTGCTGAGTACTCTACTCCAGCAGAATTTATTGTAAGACTTGTCGCTTTTATTCGTTGCACGCCAATCGCTCCATAAACTACGGCGAAACAGTACGCGAACAGTTAAGCGCACAAACAGTCGTATACTTGATTTAGCTACAAAGTAAAGCAGAGTGCAAACAGCAGCAGCAACATGACGATAGCTGCGCGCAATGGAGCCACAGCAAGTGGCGAGCAGGCAAATGGAGCTGTAAGTTCTTCACATATCTCTACAGGTGACCCTTGAAAGGTGCCACTTGATGACTCTCTTTATCAGCGACACATTTATGGGTTGCTAATCGCGGATATATTAAATAAGATTGTGCTCGTTTCTGTGCTAATCGAATTGTGCTTTGTCGTGTGCCCGAGTGATATATCAATCAATGGAGCTGATATTCAGCAATGACATCTGCCAGGAGGAGGGCAGATAAAGCAGACAAGGCAAGACAGGAAGGCAGGCAGTGCAGGCAAGGCAAGGCAGGCTGTCAGGCAACTCCCTCTCAGCACTACCAGAGACTCCTATTAAATAACACTGTCAATATCACGGCTCTTATCGCTTGGCCTGCTATTTGGTTTGCTTAATGACAGGCTTATGAGATGCTCATGGCCCACAGTTGCGTACCAGTTCTCGGGTTACCTAACAGCTACGCTAGTTACACTGACTGCTGGGATTAGTGATATGAATCAACTAAATGTGAAACAAAATGTAATTGGTAATCCGTTAATAACTACAAAAGCCATTAGCGCTTATTGACTCGCAAGCGTGGCGATAAAGTGGTCTTTCCTAATTGAAAAATACTTCAGATAGTGTGTGTGTAAAATGATAAAATCGAGACTCTGATTGGGTATTACCCATAAACTTGACCTGCTGATTTACTTTACTGCCCTAATTATTACTTCAATCTGATAAATACGATAAGAATTCGTAACTATTTTATCACAATTATCAACTAGAGACATTTTAGTTAGACCCAACGAACTCTTGATAGACTCATTAGTGAGTCAGACTGTTATTGGTTAAGCTAATTTCAAAACAACAATCCGATAAGCGCACCAAAATACATCGGCTTTAAATAATTCACACTTTTGCGGTAAATGCTAGGAATGAGTTGCTGCAAGTAAAGTCGAAGTGACTGACGTTAGTCAGTGTTGTTGTAGAAACAGTTCTTGAGCGGACTTCAAGGCAGTGCTACAAAGAGAAAGGCCTACAAATACAGGAAGACAGACAAAGAGAGAATATTCCACAATTATATGTGTTAACAATTACCAAAAATGTCAAATGACAACGAGGTGAGGCTCAAAAAGTGCAGTGAAGGATATAAAGTGTGTTTGCGTGCTCTAATGAGACACACAGAGATACAATGAACTGTAAATCGGTCGTTTAAAGTAAACACAATACGGGTTAAACCCACTAATTGCGCTATATTCGGGGATTTTCACTAGCGTCACCAGTTTATGGAAATGTGTTTCAATTATTACGAGTGACGAGTGATCAATCTGATTCAAGTTGAAGCTCATCAGGCGTGTGTGCTTTGCATTCACAATTTCTGCCGCGTTTTGAATGCTACATATCCGGATATATTGTATGTTTGTGCGAATATTCGTGTGATTTTTTTTTTAATTGTAACCTCTGCTCCAACGTGTACTTAATCTCCTCTCGATCATTTCTCAGCTCTCGTGAGCTGAGCCTGTTACTGTTTATTTAATTTCTTTTCGTAAATCATTGTTTGTGCTGTGAGTGCAACCGGTTGGCGTTCTAAATATAAAACATGCATTTGTAACTGTCTGTTGCGTATGCAAATTATCTCTTAAATTTCAGCTCATGTTACAAGTGATTTCCAGGTCGACAGCAATTTCAGTTTTTGCCAGAGATTGTCATAAATTAGCATTCAAGTACGACTTGCTGTTGATTCGTTTACACTAGTCCAGTTCATTTCTTTCTAAATATTTTTCTATTTTACTTAAGTAGCTAAATTTGTTCGAATCAGTGCAAAGGTCACAAAAATTAAGACAAGTTTTTGCACACAGATCAAAAATAGTTTATTTATGACAAAGCGAAAGCAATGCTTTGGCGTCGGGGGCGTATGCGCAATGTCCAGACAGCTAGACGCAGCGTTTGCTTTTCGTTGAGCGACTCAGCTTCGTTAAGTTTCCAATTCAATTCGTATGCACAGCACGCAACATGTTGTCGATAGATGGCGCTAACAACAACGCAGCACAAAAGTATGCAACACTTTTTTGCGAGTTGCTTTGGCCAAACGCAACGGAAATTCAAAACCAGCTGAAAAGAGCTAGATTTACCCGCTACCCGTTGAAACTGCTAGATTTACCGAAAAAAATATGGGTTGGCAACACTAAACGCAACGGAAATTCAAAGTGAGTAGGGAAAATGATAGATTTAATGAGAAAGAAACTAAGTTGGCAACGGTTCCCTCTTATATATAATATTAAATTACATATATAACTTTTATTTTATTTATAGCTAAAAATAAGTAAGTTATCTTTTATTGTTACTGTTTGAAATCCACTTGAAATTAATTCGCTCAAGTTCAATCCGAACGAAATCAATCTCTTCTTGAACTAATCCTCTTTCTCTCTGTCAGTGATTGGTTTTCATTTAAGCTGAAAACTCGGTCAAGTTTGGGATACAATTTCAGCTTCAGCGCAATTGATTGAACTTTGCGGATAAAGTAAATAATAAATCGATAAAATTTTCCATATGCTCAAATGGCAAAACCGCTTTGCACTGGTTGCTCGGTCAGACGAGATCGGTATCAATTCGATATTTGCAGCGCTGTCGACGCAGCTGGCACGTTTCGAGTTTCACATGAATAAATGCGCCGCAAAGAACAAACATAAATTGATTTAAATTTGCAGTTGTTTTAACTCACACACACATGCAGGCATACACACATACATAGCTCAGTTTATTTCTATATATGATACGCTGACTGTGCGCGCAGCCCTTGACGCGTTCGCATATTTTTGGCAATCAATTGTCAATAATTGGTTAGCGGTAAACGTCACACACTTTTCAATTGCCACTTAATTGAGCAGGCGACACGAGACAAGTTCAACTCGAGTGGCAGCACGAGCAGGGGCGATTCGAGGAGGAGGGGCCCTAACTCTGTGACGTTCTGCGCAGTTGGAAATTGCTTGCCAACATCAGGCACCCTTCGACGCGTGTCGCGTGTGTGGGTGCGACGCAGTTTCATTTTCATTTTGTTCAGTTTTTACAGCTTTTGCTTTTGGCTTTTCGCTTGAGCGTTATCTAACGGCATCGCTAATTAATTAGCGCATTATTTGACATGAAGCAGGCAGGGAGTTTCCAGCTATACCCCGTAGCAGTTGCTCATTTAAGGGATGCATGACATGCCTCAGCGACAGCTGCATCGACAGTTCGGACAATTTTGCTAATTTTCTTTAAGTTATTTGTCCTTGAAATAGCCATAAACTTGTATTTGTATAACAGTTGCTATAATTAATTTTTATAAAATATTACTCGAGTATTTTCTGCATGATGCGAGGTATTTTTGTTGCAGCCTTCGTGAATCATGCGAAACTATTTGAACTATCGCTTAGGTGTGGTGCTGCTCCCTCTCACTCTCGCCTGCTTGGCTGTCTGTTTGTGACGCATGTGTTAGACACAAGTTGGAGCTGCTTATAAGGAATGTAGTAACGGAACAGATTCGCTATAGCCCCCGTTGGAGGCCGAGCAAGTTTCCTTTTCGCTAGAACTTCAACACTTTTCACTATCAAAAGCGGAACCAGCCGTCTGAAGTGCAACTCTACTCACACACACACAGTCATACTCACACACACACTCACTCAAACGGAGCGTACTCTCTCTGACTGGCTCGCTCGCTCCCTAACGTTCACTCTTTTCCGCTCCCATTTGCTCTGCGGCTCTTTCACTTTGTAGCTCACTCTCTCTGCCTCTTCCTCTCTCACTCACTCTCTCTCTCCCTCTCTCTATGTGGCTCGTTGTTTATGTTGCTCCGTTGCCCGTGAAATCGTGCAATCGTCCAAATCGGGGGTTTTTACTCGCTCGTTTTTGTGCGAAGGTTGGCATTCTTGTTCTGTTTGTCAAACCGTGCGGTTGTCAGAACTTTCAAACTATTCAAATTCTCTCAATCTTAAACCTCGTCTTGGCAACGTTTTATTCGAAAAATTTCCCTCAACTTAGAGCAGGAAGAAGAAGAATATATATATATTTATATATATATATAGAAACGTTGCCTGGCCAAGACGCGCCTAGTCGACGCCGCCGGTCGCAAGTCGAAGAAGAATAATTTTGCATTAGTAATATTGCATTTTATCTTTATCAAACCAAAAATTACATGAAATCAAGTCTCAAATTTTGCACTAAATTTCCCTCATTAAATTCTATTTATTATCGTAACAAGTGTGCGGAAATTGCTGGAAAGCGCGTGAAAAGCGCTACAACAACACCAACACCAACAGCAAGAGTGCGTTTAACATTCAAAACGTTCGAAAACGCAAAGCACTCATTGCCATTGGCGACAGGATAACGCTGAAAGGATAACCCCGTGACCCCCGCGTGAAAATGAGTTTTCACAAAAGCGACTCACGCACGCCGCTGGCACCGGCCGAGTATACCGTAAGTACCCCCAGTAGCCAAGCACCTAAGCACCCAAAGGTCCTTGTAGGTCCTTGTCGGTCCCTGTAACGTCACTCTATGCTAATTCGCCGCCGTATCGATTTCTCTTTGTGTGAAGTGCCCGCATAATTGTTATAATGAGTGATCTAATTAGATATCCGCTTATCAGCGGGAATAGATATATGATACATACGCTTCCTATCTATGTTCATTTATCGCATTAACAGTTTTGCAAATTCTCATGATTCAGTCGACATTCCCCTGGCGAGTGTCTCTATATATAGAGGAGGAGTTCAATCATGTGATTCGCGCACTCGCACTCATCAATCCATGAACTTAAACCGATTTACACAGTTTATTGATCGATCGAAATTGGTCTATGCAAATCACTTTGTTGTTTGTTTTGATATGATAACAAACCCGAAAAACTGAAGCCTAATTTCGGGGATGTTTCTGCCACCGTTTTCGGCTTCTCTTTGTTGTTGTTATGAGCAACAAACAAAGTCACACATAGAGGCATTTCCACCCTCGCTCCTAGAACTAGCTCATATGATTGTTTCTCTTGCTCTTCCTCTTCCTTATGTTGTTGCTGCCTGTGCACAGTGGAATTTTCCACTCACAGCGCCTTGCACTTTTATGTTTGCCACGCCGGGATTCGTGTTCGCTGCGATTCGAATACGATGCCGCCGTCGCCGCCGCCGTCGCCGCCGCGGGGGACGATGTAGGGCATTCAATTGCCGACGTCGGCGTCGTTGTTGTCTACCTACTTCGTCAGCGTTTTTCAGGGTTTCACTTTTTCTCTTTCTTCTTCGAGCTGAGCGCTTGAAAAATGTGCTAGCTTGTTTAATGGTTCGGGTATTTCGTCAGTCAGTCAGTCACATAGTCTGTCTCTCCGTCTTGATGCTACTGCTGCGCAAGCGCCGTTGCTGAATTTGCTGCGTTGCTTTTCTCGAGTGCCCAAAAAAATAGCACAACACAGAATTCGAACTCGACTTCGAATTCGATCGCATTTGGTAATTTTCCATGCGCTCAAGTCGCGCTTGCAAAGTGTGTCCAGAGAGAGACGCGCAACACTTGTCAAAGTAATTATTGGCATTTGTCTCGCTCTCTCTCCCTCTCGCTCCCTCTCGCTCTGACACAGCAGGTAGCTCAACGAACACAGTGCCCATTCCAGAGCACGTCTCCGATTACTCAGCTGAGCCTAGCTGCATGCAGCTCTTATTGGTTATCGGAATCGGTTTCAGTGTCTCCAATTGGCGATATCTGACATAACTGGAAATTGTAGAGCAACCCTGCCTCACCCCCTCCACCCTCGCCCCTGCTACCCCTTCTTGTGTAATTTGATATATTGAATTCTATGTAGGTGCAATTGATAACTTATCTATGCACAGGCAGGCGCCAGCCACCCTCCACCCCCAGCCCCGCTGTGCTGCTTCTCAAGTGTAGTTTGCCAATTTCATACGCACCGTATGACACAAGGGGGCGCTGAATAGGGGCGGGGAGCTGCTTCACTGGAAACGAAACTGAGCCACGTGATGCACAATTCGTTTGCCTTGTTTTTATTTGTTTTAAGCATTTTGTTTATTGTTGCTATTGTTGTTGTTGCTGTTAGCATTTAAGCCAGTTTTGTAAAAATTTTCCACTTCAAATCGTTTGTGCTGCCGTTTGCCGTTTTCGCTTACGTTTTCGACTGCATTTTAGTTTGTGTTTCTGTTCTGTTTCTGCTTCAGTTCCACTTGCTTATGTAAGTTCAATGGCATGCAGCGGCAGTGCCGTATAGTGCTATATAGACACTTCTAATTGGGGACGTACATGAATGCGGTTTCTTGTCGTCGCACGCCTGCGAATGTTAGTCATGGTATGCAGCGGGCAGAGGGGGCGAGACCGCAAAGGGTAATTTCCATTTCGTCATACTTGGCAACTTAAGGGCTGACCACACACACACACACACACACCAATACCCACTCGCTATGCAACACTTAATTACTCATTATTTGCACACGCTTTCCAGATTGCAGTTGAGAGTTTCTCGCTTTATTTCGTTTCGTTGTAAATATTTTTGACGCTCTTATCTCTGGAAGGTTCGCCAGGTTTACCTATCAGGGAATACCTTTCGCTGGGCTATAAACTATTAGCGTTTGATACGTTTTGATTGATGCGCGCGTTTTCAATGAATTGCCAAGCTTATCGGCATTGTTTGCTTACCAAACACAGCCCACACATGTGTATATCATACGTATATATAGCTGTAAACGCATGATCGATAACTTGCTTTATGCATATGGAGCAGGGTATTTATTTACCGGGTATTGCGTAAGCTCAGGCAGGCTTATTTAACAATTTGCCTGCTTCAGTTTTCGAGCTTTGCTTATGCAATGTCAAACAATTATATAGACAAAATATCCGCACACACATGCATGCAAACGTGTGTACATGTGCATATGTATGTGTGCATATGCAAATGTATGTGTATTTGCATAGCTCCATCTACAGCAGCACCAGCACCAGCAGCTGCTGCCCGCTTATCGTCACCGCTGTCGACCCCTTATCGAGTTTGCTCACTCACTCCAACCCTCTCTCTCTCTGTCTTGCTCTCAATTCGCCACAGTTTCGCCCGAGTGCTAACGGCACTTCGACGCCATCTTGCATATTGAACTTGAACCGCGCCAATGCGACACGTGGAAGTCGCTTTCAAGTTGCATTTCTTGCTGCTGCTTTTTGCGCTTGTTCTGTTTGCATTGCAATTCGTGTGCAAATTCCAACACAGCCCCCCTCCCTCCCCTCCCCCTGCAACCCTTTGCTGAAACGCGACCAGAGCGAAGCGCAATAAAAAGCAACGCAGTTAAGAGGGGGGCGAAATTTTGTAATTCCGTTTGTAGATGAAGTTTTTTTCAACACGAAATTTGTTGCACGCGACATAACAGTCAAGAGGGGGGAGGCGGACGGGCGGACGGGCGGACGGACAGTGGGACGTGCATAAAGCAATTGGTTTCACAATCGCATTGTGACGCGACTGTCGACACAGCTGTCCAATTATAATCGAGAATAGTTTTATTTTTAGTGCGAATTGCCGTTATTCAGCTATTTTTAGTTTTAACTAGTATACCCTGTAAATGAGATAGTTAGAAGTAGGGTATAATTGACTAAAGAAAGTTATATGTGTGTATCAATTCATTGATTGCAGCTTTCTTGATTGTTGATCTGATATACCCTGTAAGGTGGCATATGCAATGTAGGGTGTGCTCGACTAGAGAAATTGTAAGTTCTCATTTCATTTTTATTCTTCTCATTTCTTACTGCCAAAGCCTTTTTAATTAGTTACCCTGCATTAATGAAAGCACACAACGCAGGGTATACCCGATTGTAGATAATTTAAATGTGCATTGTCGTTATTCTATATTCATCAGCACTTTTCTTACGTTTTCCGTGATTTTCGCGCATTTCAATTCGCACTTTTATCTCTTTGATCTATAGCTCAACTTAACTGAAGCGTAACCATTGCCGCTTCCAGGTTTATAGCCCACCCCAAAGTGTTCGCCAGTCGGGCGTGAACACAAACGGATCTTAAACTGTTTTTTATTTATTGCAATTTATCATATTGTATAATAGAAACGCTTGATCTTTCGACTAATTAGCGTGGTAATAAATCAACTTAAATGCAGCTCAATAATCATCATTCTCAAGATATCATCGTCAACATCAGCATCTGTCAACAGTGCTGACAATTGTGCGGATCGTGAAAATGCCAAAGTAACGTGTGAAAAATGCTAGAAAAAGCCAGAACATTTCGGTAGTTGAAAACTAGTGATCCTGAGCCTCCTTCTGCCTATTAAACAGAGTTGCACAAAGTTAGTCTACCCTTTTTGACCATTTTCAATGGTCGATGGGTATAAAAAGGATAGAGTAGTGAAACCAGTCAGTCTTTACTCCTGCGGTAGTTTCATAAATTATGAAATACCCTGTCAGTGATAGTATATGACCCGATTCAATTGATTTCAAAGTTTTATTGTTATTCAAATAGAGAAAACAATACAAAATATTTAATTATAAATATAAATGAAGTTACCAGATGTTTTAAAGAAGCTTAAATAACGTCAGCTTTCCTTTAAAAAAACAGAATTCCCGCTAGTCTCTATTTAACAATTTCTCCCGCATTCCCAATTGCATCTAGTGGGAAAATAGCTAAATTTCCGTCGTCTGTGCAAATTCGCCGCGTTCACTCAACGCGCAACTTCTTATTCGCTTAATTCGCCGCTCAACTGTTTGTCGTTTGCTGCCGCTGCTGCTCGACGGCGCCGTGTGTGCACAGCTTGTACTGCATGCCCATAGATGGCGCCACTGCCTGTCAAAACACGTATACGCACTGTTGACGCGCGCCCAGCTCGCTTGAAATGATGGATTACAATGGAATTGAGCGGTTTTTGTTTTGTTTTGCATATAATTGCAGTATATTTACGTAAATTTACGCTGCAATCTTTCAATTTACTATTTAAATGTGTTTATTCAATTGAAACTGCCAAAATAAGTTGGGGTTTTTTGGCTTTTGGCTGTTGTTGTTGCTGCCGTAGCACACGTAAATATTTTTCGCACATTTTTTGCGCAAATTTACAGCTTCCTCATTAATTTTATTTACGTCGCAATGACCGTAGTCGCTGCCTAGCTCTGTCGTATCATGTCGCTCACGGCGTCGCACTGATTTTGATCAATTTATATGTGGGAGCACTCGTCCGGATTGTGCTTTTTAATAGTCGCCCGAGTGGCTTTCTCCCTCTCTCTCTACCTCTCTCTCTCTCACCTTCACGCTTGTGGCGCACGTGTGAACACATAGGAAACAATGCGAGATGACGACATCGACATCGACGGCGGCTGCCGTTGCCGCTGCTGCTGCTGCACCCGCAGCTTGATGATCGAATCCCGTCACAGAATCTGTCCTCAGTGCTCGACAGGCAGTGCCTGCTTGTTGCAACGCTTTCTTGCTGCTCATTGTCTCTGTTTGTGCTTCTGTCTGCGTATCTCAGTGTGTGTGTGTGTGTGTGTGTGTGTCCACTGGCTATTTGTGGCCACTCGCTCTCAGTGCGCGACTGCAGTTCGATGCTGTCGCTTTTCATTTTGGCCACAAATGTGCATTGAGGCGGACGACATTGGCCGTGAACGCGAATAGATTTCTCGTACTGTGTTGCACTGGAATTGCACGTGTTGACGTTGTCGCGCATGTCGCTGCCAGCATCCAATCGGACATTCGATTCATACTTGAGCCGCAGAACTGCAGCGCAACGCCGTCAAGCTGAACGCCACCGCCGGAAAGCCGCCGTTGCCGCCGCGTCACACGCAGCCGCAGTCGCAGCAGCCCGCAGCACAGTCCAACGAGCAGCAGGAGCTAAGCAGCTTTGCGCCTAGAACGCAACGGGAAACGCGTCTATCGAACGCGGCGCTCAGTCGCCAAAGGCTAAAGATGTCCCTCAAACGGGGTGGGCCACCGCCAGCAGCATCAAGTGGTGCCGCACAGATGATGACAACATCTCTCAGTGCGACCAGTTTGGATCAGCAGGTGCGACTTAAGCAGCATCGCGCCATGTCTGTGTGTGTCTCTGTGTGTGTCTGTATGTGTGTGTGTGAATGTGTGGGTGTGGGAGACTGTCGCGCGCAATGTACGCCGCGTTCTTCCGCATAACAATTTGACTATTGAACTTGAATATTGCGCATACGACGCGTGTTGCCAAGAAATTTCGCTATACGCTGCATTGTCGGGCGTTTTGTTTACTCGCTCAAGTTCTGCGCTCGAGCTACTCGAGTTTAGCATGCCACAAACACACACACACACACACACAGTGGCACACATAGATTGGCAATTTGACATTGTCAAAGGTCATCTGATGCTGGCAAATCCAGCAAACATCGGAGCAGCTCTGGCCATAAACTGCATTTATCTTGCCTCAATACGTAAATCATTCTTGGCATAGAGACCCCTGTGTGTGTGTGTGCATGTGTGTATGCTCTCATTGGGCGATTTACATAAGCAGCCGCTCTTCGCCTCCCTCCCCACTCTTCCCACTCTCTGCACATTGCACTTATCGGCTTCTCTTTACGATCTCTTTTTGCAGAAAATTCCGACGGTCGTGACGGTCTACGAAAGCGAGAAGAAAAACGGCAGCAGGAACAATGCAAGCAGCATAGGCCAGCCCAAGTGAGTGTTGTGTTCGATCATTTCAGTGTTCGATGCCGTCGGCAACGCTTCGAACCGTATAGAGTTCGTTTTATTTTCCACTGTCCCATTGTCCATTGTGTATTGCGTTTGTGCGCGTATGTGCGCCCATTCAGAATGTACAAGAATATCGATAACGAGTCATCGACTACAATGTTTGAAATGTATTCATCCTCGGACAGATTCATACGCTCCGATCTGGCCGATGTGCCGGTGCAGCAGGCAGCAGGCTCGACGCTTCCACTGGTGCTGACGCGGAAAAAAGGCGGTGACGATGGCGAGGATGGCACCTACAATCCCTTCGAGCATCGCAAAGTGGAGCATCCCACATCGTAAGTATTGAACGGGGGAAGTTGTTGGGTGGGAAAAACAGAAAGGAAATGTCTAGAAAACATGCACCATATCTAGAGAGCTTTACTCGTATAGTAATCTGCGTACTAGTTAGGCACACTGTAGTAAAACTCTTGAGTTAAAGAGCAACTTCATAATGAAAACTCGAGTACAAACTTAAGATGAAAAGAACTTCTTATTTATTCAGTTATCCACCTTTCATGCAAACTCAAGTAAAACCTCTTGAGGTCAATTAAAATGCATATTATTCATAATATTTCCCATCATGCACTGCTCGAACCTACGTCAACGCAAAGTGATTCCACCCACAGATCGATCATACGCTTACATAAACAGCTGATCTCGTACTTGCACGCCAGATAAATCAATGACTAACTAATTAATTAACGTCATTGAACTTTTCGTTCGCCTTTTTTGCGCTTAATTTCAACGAAAAGGAAAGAAATAAAAATCAAATCGGAAATGCAATTCGCAATTTGCAAATTTTATTGACATTGTCCTTGGACTTTAGATGCAAAAGCTTCGAAACTAAAAATAAAGTCAATTTTCAAATAGAAACGAAATAGCAAAATAGAAATAGATAGCAAGAGCGGGACAGAGAGAGAGAGTGTTGGAAAGAGAGAGGGAGAGCGAGAAAAATAAAACGAAAACAAATTGAAAATATCGAAATTTCGTTTGCAGTGAGAATCGGGGAGAGAGGCAGCTGGCGCCGCTGACTGCACTGTGCAAACACAAAGTTAGGTTAGGTACGGAGCAGTCTGGGGTTTTTTTCCACGCTGCAATTAAGCTTTAATTACATATATTGATGTGGTCTCCGATTCTGATTTACTTTGCTCAAAGCGGGTTTCGAATTATATAATCGTGTACATGATATGATATGGAATGATATGCTGTGATATAATATAGATGTAGCTGTATATATACACTTATACGGCCACTATGCTCTCTCTCTCTATCTCTCTCTCTGTCTCTCTCCCTTCGTCTCTCACACACCTTCTCTATTTACCATATTTCTTTACAAATATTTTGATGCATTTTATTTTGGCAGCCGCATGGGATTGCATATTATATAGACAATAATCTGGCACGATAAGTACATCTGCACATCATATAAACCATCTTAGGATGCATCCCACTAATTACGATATCTATGCATTATGCTTTTCTAGCGACCTGGAGACCTTTATGCATCTGCTAAAAGGTTCCCTGGGTTCGGGTATTCTGGCCATGCCGATGGCGTTTGCCAATGCCGGACTCTGGTTCGGTCTGGTGGCCACCTTCGCTGTGGGCACCCTGTGCACCTACTGCGTTCACATCTTGGTGAAGTGTGCCCACATTCTGTGCCGACGTCGCAAGATACCCATGATGGGATTCGCTGATGTGGCGGAGCAGGCATTCTTGGACGGGCCGCCCGCATTGAATCGTTGGTCACGTTTTATACGCTTTATGGTTAACACGTTTCTGGTGATCGATCTACTTGGCTGTTGTTGCATCTATCTGGTATTTGTGGCCACC
This sequence comes from Zaprionus ornatus, assembly GCA_018904035.1. Lineage (NCBI taxonomy): Eukaryota > Metazoa > Arthropoda > Insecta > Diptera > Drosophilidae > Zaprionus > Zaprionus ornatus. The sequence goes on from JAEIFZ010000200.1 coordinate 1,161,950, forward strand.
AATGTGCAGCAGGTGGTCAATGTGTACACGGACAATGAGCTCTCGGTGCGCGTTTGGATCATGATCGTGTCGGCGCCTTTGGTCTTCATGTGCCTTGTCCGCAATCTGAAGTTCTTGACACCCTTCTCGATGATCGCCAACATTCTGATGTTTGTCGGCATTGTCATCACGTTTGTGTATATGTTCACGGATCTGCCGGCGCCCGCTGAGCGTGTGGGCGTGGTTTCGCCCATTCAATGGCCACTGTTCTTCGGAACTGTCATCTTTGCGCTGGAAGGCATCGGTGTAGTTATGTCCCTGGAGAACGACATGAAGACCCCCAATCACTTCATCGGCTGCCCCTCGGTGCTGAATCTGGGCATGGGCCTGGTCATTGGACTCTACACGTTGGTTGGTTTCTTTGGCTACCTCAAGTACGGAACTGAAACTCAGGCCAGCATCACGCTGAATCTGCCACTGGAAGATAAGTGAGTGCGAGCATCTGTTCTTTTCTTGAGAAGTTCTTCAATTGCTTTTCATTCCCCTTGCAGACTGGCACAATCTGTGAAGCTAATGATCGCCATTGCCATATTCTTCACCTTCACGCTGCAGTTCTACGTGCCCGTCAGCATCTTGTGGAAGGGTATTGAGAGCAAGATCTCCGCTTCGCGTCAGAACATGAGCGAGTACGGACTGCGTGTGGGCTTGGTGGTAAGCAGCTAGAGAGGATTATAAAATGATAAGCATATTAAGCTCATCTCTCCCCACTTCCCCCTTAGGTTCTCTGCTGTGCCATTGCTGTGGCACTGCCCAATCTTGGTCCGTTCATCTCGCTCATCGGCGCCGTCTGCCTCAGCACGCTGGGCATGATTGTGCCCTCGGTGATCGAGTTGGCCGTGTATTACGAGGATCCTGGCTTCGGGCGCTTCAAGTGGCGATTGTGGAAGAACACTGGCCTGATATTGTTCGGCATTGTGGGCTTCATAACGGGTACATATGTGAGCATAACTGAGTTTCAGAATGAGTTCCAGGGCGGCCATGGCGAGAAGCAGTGAGCCGCAGCGAGGATCACCGACGATCTTAGCCGCCACAAGTTATGCTAATTTAATTTAAATTAGTCTTAAACAAAACTCTTCTAAGCACAGGGATATCTAAGTTAAGTTTTTAACTAATTTTAGGGCTAACCAAAGTTTTGTAAGATTCTCCCTCTGCTTCGCATGCATCTGCCTCCATCTCACTCTGTCACCCTCTCTCTCTCTCCCGCTCTCCTGCTCTCCCGCTGTCCCACTCATTTCTAATCGAAGACGATCCGAAACAAACATCAATCAAATAGTTTAATTAATTTAGGCAGCTTTCCTGTTAGCTTCAGTTCCACCTACACCTATATCTTTTATATTAACCTCTAATTATACCTCTATATATATTTTGACCAAGTATTCGCTTTAGTCGATGCCGCCATCGATTGTGGCATCGAGTTGATTTTAGAGAATTCTTCTAGAAGTGATTTCGTAACCGTAGTGATCTTTTGACAACAACAAATTGTAGTTATACTAGTTGTAATTAGTTCCTAGCCGAACTAACAGACAAAACAGACAGACAGACACACTCACTCAACCACTCACTCACTCACTCACTCAGACACTCACTCAGACACACAGACAGACAAACTAACGCAGAAAGTGTACAAATTATGCACGTGAAACATTTTATTTGTTATGTTTTTTCGTTAATTAAATATTGATTTGATTGATTCTTCCTAATTTGTTTATGCCCTACACACATTAATCATGACATACATTCTTTGAAAAGATATACCTATATATACCATACATATATAAATATATATACACACCTACTATATTAAACGAGATAAATTGCAATTGAAAATGGCAAATAAAATTGAATAAAAAAACAAATAAAATACATGAAATGTAAAATAGTCGATTGATCTTGTTTGTGTGGGCAAATGATATTTTTAAACCAAACAAAGGAAAGTATTTTGACTTTTACAGTATATTTTCATTAACTCAGAAATGTCAGAGTGCAAGATTATTTAAATTTAAACTGTTTAGTGTTGACAGGTCAGCTTTTTCCCCGCCAAATCTGGCATTTTTCAAAGTTTCTTAACGGGTCAAACACGATAGTAGCGGGTAGCGGGAAATTCAGCATTTTGAAGCTCAATTTGGCGCCGAAAAGAGGTTCAGACGAAATGCAAGCAGTGTAAGCAGTGCACTGCTTACTTAACTGAGTTAAGAATAAAAGTATGCAGCGGTTAGTTTACGTGATTCTCACTGTACAGTGCGCTCCGAAGTATGCATGAACTTTTATATAATTTAACAGATAACTGTTAAAAAGCATTTTGCCCCGCCCACCGCCCCCCGTCGCAAAAGGGCGTTTTAAAAGAGTTTTGGGTGCTTAAAAAACTGAGAGAAACTGAAAAAACAGGCTTAAACTTTGGAGCCTTCTCCAGGCCGAGCCAGGCACTTTACAAACTTGGAAGCTGGCGCACTGTTTGGTTGAAAAAAGCCAAAATACTATGAAAAAAACTGCATATTGCTATCTCAACTAGTTTAGCCGCAATTTCAAATTGAAAATAGAGAAAAACTGCCGTTATTCCAAATGAAATACTGCTTGTTTTATGCTAACAGAGTTCTGTTGTGTAAGCAGTGAACTGCATGCACTGCTTGCATTCTAGTGCAAACCATTGAAAATTTTGGTCAATTTGGTCAATTTTGATATAAATAAATAAAGTATTTCTTTTATTAAAATGTCACTAATTATGACATTAACAAAATATGCTATTGATAGTTTAATATAATTAATTAACTGTTAAAATTTAATTGGTCTAATTTCGACCAATTTAAACCCAATACAAATTTCCTACAGATCCCCACTGTTTGCAATAATTTTTCCAATATTCTAGACCTTGAGAGGATCCACTAATAGTTGCCCATATCGCCTCCACTTTGTTGACATTTCCCATAGCCACAGTGGCAAAAGATTTGCCGAGACAGGCGCAAACAATGCGAGCACTTGATAGCGAGTGATAAGAAGCAAACTGCCAAACCGCAGCTCGCCCAACAACAGCAACAGCAACAACAGCAACAGCAACAACACCTACAGCAATCGCTTGAAATTGCCAACAATTTTCAGCGCTCGTTCCCACGCTTCTTTGCGGCGCTGAGAGAGAACTGTGAAATCAAATTAATATTACGATATAAAAGCGCTGAAAAACGAAACGCTGATAAGATATTTATTCAGGTGCTGTGTGTGCGATGTTTCTTCTGTTTCTGCCGGTAATCACCCACAAAAGTGTTGGCGAAAAGGCGAGCGCGGGCAATAAAAAACCAAAAAACCAGAGAAGCAAGACAGAGAGAGAGAGTGAAGGAGGGAGATAGGGAGAAAAAGGGAAATGTGCAAAGTCGGAGCAACTGAAAAGTGAACCGTGAGAAAATTACACCCCACAGATAACAACAGCAGAACGCTGAACTGAAGTGCACGAGCACGAGCACAAGCATATCCAGCAGATACTCAGATACTCAGATACTCGGATACTCGCGAGCGATAAGCGTTTTGCATTGTGACGCAATATGCCGAGCGGGTGTGTGCGTGTGTACAATTGAAAAAATTATTATTTACCAACGGTCAAGGCAATGCGAGCGAGAGTTTAAAGTTCGTGCACAGTCCCAAATTGTATCTGACGGATACACGAGCACACACACATGAGCTGCCGTTGTTGTTGTTGTTGTTGCTGCCGCGATAAGCAACGCACAGCGTGTGAATTTTTGGAAAACCAATCAGACAACTGATTGAACAAACGCGAGTATCTTGTAGATACGCACGCCCGCTTTGGCGCCCGTTTAGCCATCATCATCAGGCTGAGGCTCGCTGCATAAATCACGTTGCTGCTCAACCTCTGACCGAGCAGATTAAACTGCTGCGGCTGCTGCAGCTGCACAAATTGGCAACCGGCAATTGGCCACAAATTCATTTGGCTTTTAACTACTGTTAATTTGCAATTGATGCGAGACTGTTGGCCAAATCGATTCGCTGCGCTACACTTGCCAAGCACTTGCCACAGTGGCAGTCGAGGCAGCGAGGCAGTCGAGGCAGCTGATCGATGCAGAGATAAATGCATCTTATTGGCTACACGAGAGAGCTGAGTCTCTCTTTCTCTGCCACTTCCTCTCTCCTCCCCTCGCACTGGCAGCTTACTGTCGGCCGCACAATGTTTGGGCCATGTTTATTGGGATTAGTTGCTTAAAATTATGACCAATTTGTCGGGTTCAATGAGATGCAGCAGCAGCAGCAGCAGTGGCAGCAGCAGCTCCAAGTGCCACTGGCAGTGGCAGCTCCAACTGCGACTGAGACTGCAACTGAGACTGGCTGCAAGACGCCTTTCAAGTCAATTGCATGCAAATGCAGCCCCCGGCAGCGATTTGCAGACCGTAGAAGGCGTTGTGTCTGCTTGCACTTATTTTGCGTACATTTTTGGTAAACAAAATTAAAGCCTTAAACAGATAATGCGCTATCAGACAGTGAGACAGAGACAGAGAGAGAGAGGGAGAGAGACAGAGAGTCAGCAGTGGAGCTGTAGCTGGCACTGGCAGCGCATTCAATGCAAATCTCAGTGACGTCTGGCGAGTTAATAGAAAATTTATAATGCCAGGCGTGCCATAAATTGCAACATACACCCACATGTGTTGTGTCAACGTGGCAACGTTGTGGCAACGTTGCGATAGGCCCGACTCCGTCTGAGGCCCAGCAACGGCGGCAGCAACGTGTGGGAAAAAGTTGTAATTTGCAGTTGACAAATACGCAAAGCTTCGGGCCTCGCACTGAGCTCGCAAAAATTAACTCATATTGCAGGCAGGCAGGCAGGCAGACCGAGCGGGCAGCAGCAGCAGCAGCTTCAACTTGCAGTCGGAGTCAAGTCAATGATTTATGTGCACTGCGCGGCCTACGAAAATGTGTAGCAGCAACAGCGGCAAGGAGCAACTACAGCGAGGAACAATGGCAATGGGGCAGTGGGAGCTGCTCGAGAGCCAATCTTCTGGCTGCAGTCTCCTACCTGCTGCTGCTGCTGTTGCTACTGCCGTGTTGGCGTTGCTGCTGCTGCTGCTGTTACTATTTCCGATACTCTGCCTGTTGCCTGCGCCGCAGGCTGCAATTGTCTGCTTAAAAGCGTTCATTCTGTCCACAATGAAGCCACATAACTTGGCCGCAGTTTGCCGGCCGCACCAGGTAGTCAAGCAACCTCCCCGCCCCCTCTGCAGGCCCCACAAAGTGCTCCCACTCTGCCTTCGATGTGATGATTTATTGTGGCTGCGCCTGCGGCGACCTCCATCCACTGTCCACAGCGTCCACAAAGTCCACTGTCCCCCCTGTCCGGTTGCACAGTACGGTAGCACGTTGCTCGCTTCACTGCGTTGCAGTTGCTGCTGTGGCTGCTGCAGCGTTGAATTGAAACTTTATTTAATAAGTTGATGTTATTTGTTAACTGAGCCAACGGCGCGCTGCTGAATTATTTCGCTCCCGACTCCTGTGCCAGGCAATTCTAATGTACTCCTCCTAGACCGACCAACAACAAGACCAACAGCAACAACAGCAACAAAGCGAGATCGTAAATCATCTGTTCTAATACTGCCGGGGTGCGCATTGATTGAGATTGAGTTGGCTAAGAGCGAATTCAATTGAGTTTCACAAACTGAAGAATGCTCTCTTAATTAATGAGAGACGATAAAAGTGTTTTGCATTGCACTGATTAAGGGATAAGTGCAAAGGCAGGCAACGATGCTCTTGTTTATGCATGTTGCTCTTCCTATTCTTCCTTCTTATTCTTCCTTTAAACAGCTCAAAGTTCTGCGTAGCCTTTGCATTTGATTTTTATTGTTGTCTATTCTTTCTGGCAAATATGTGGGAGCTTGTGGGTACAAGAGGGATAGCTCTGCACAAAAGCTACTACTACAGGTATACCTCTTATTTACTTTTATTAGTTGTAGCTGAGTATAACTTAAACACAGCATAACGTTATCATATGATATATAGTCCCTGGTAGTAGTAAGATAAGTGATATGCTCCAGTAATTCTACATCTGGAGTGCTGAGGATGCAATCTCGATTCATCCCCTCAACTGCCAGTCTTCGGTGTAGTTTCAGCAACTAATGCAAGGGGTTGAGTGCTGGAAAAACTTCTATAGCTGCATTAACACAAGTGTGCTTTATCCCTATCATAAGTACAATCAAATATAAAATAAAATAACTACATTTGCTGGAGCCTGTACAACTGATTTGTCAATGGATTGATAAGATAATGAAGCATATAAAGCAAATTTGATACTGCAGCAGCAAAACAAATCATCACCACACATGCAAGTATAGCATGTTTTCATTATAATCAGTCTTCATTATAATCAAAGGTCATTAGAATCAGACTTCCTTCACACTGTTGCATATTGATAAACGTACATATTTTATTGCTAAAAAGTATTTACCTTTACTTCATTTAAGCACACGTAGCTCACAACCATAAGCATCACAGTTCGAACATGAACCTGCGAGCTCGCTCCTATTTGTGAATTATCCCATGTCTACACTTCTTTCTATTCTTCTTATTTGCTGTTGCTCCTATCGTGTTCTATGACTAGTAGAGGAATAACAACTTACGACCCACATACATGTAAAATATTTATGAATTAATTGAACACAAATAGTTGATGAATTGTTTTATGCTGCAGCACCTTCAGCTGCCTTGCCGGCTGACCTACTGACTGGCAATTAGTACGGCGCAATATTTGAAGTCCGTCTGTTAATGCAGTGTGTCAATGCATTTGATTAGAAAGTACAAAGCAGTAGTGGGGACAGACACGGTGCTGTGCCGAGTCTGTCACTTTAATCTGAGCCGCAGCATCTGGCTTAAACACTTGCTGACAAATTGCTGATAAATAAACCTCAAATGCGAGAGATTTGCAATAATGCCTTTCTAATTTCATGCGACGCAGCAGCAGCGATCCTTGTGCCGCGCATGCAAAGCGCAGCAAAAACAACAACAACAACGAGGAGGAGGAGAAGAGAAGAAGCAGCGCCGAAACAAAAAGCGCATTAAATGGTCGCCTCCTTGTGGCATGGCGCCTCTGCAGTCTGCACAAGTTTTCAGCATTTCCAACACGTAATGCGAATGTTTGAATCATTTGTCCACTGTGCACAGTGCGGCAACTGTGCGATTTTCATTTAAAATTCTTGTCACAGACATGTAATTGCAACGCGCCATTCGACGGGCTTGCGGCTCGCGACTCCCGACTCCTGACTAGCGACTCTCCCGGCTCTCCCGACTCCCGACTCTGGATCTATATTGCCATAGGCCGCCTGGCCTATTGACAATGCGTTTGTCAGCCGCACTTGGTCGACTTGGTCCGCGACTGCAGCGACTGTTGTTGCCTCTGGCGCTGTGTTGACACAGATAAGTGCGTGGCGGCGGCGTCGGCAGCGATAAGTAGCGTTTATGCATTAATTTTTGCCACAATGTGGCATTATTTATAACGCATTAATGCGCTGAATTAACGTTTATTTAATTAATATTAATGCTGGCGCAGCAGCTGCCGCGGCTGCTACTGTTGCTGTTGCTGTTGCTGTTTCTGTTGCTGCTGCAACAAAGTTGTCAGTTGCAGTTGCAGTTATTGACGCTGCCCGCTGACATTTTGTCTATGCATTTTGGGCAGCCAGTAGGCAATTAAAGGTACCGCTAACAGGCATTGCCTGTCCCGCCAGTCAGTCAGTCATTCAGTCAGTCAGTCAGGCAATTGTCAGTTGCTAGACAACATGTTGCTGACATAGCTTGCGATCATGTTGCTGCTGCTGCTGCTGGGCCAAAAATTTGGTGCAATTGCAATGGGCTACATTGTCGGCATCTTTTGTGTCTCGTCTCCTACAACGATTGTCAAGCTGTCGTCTCTGTTGCTTACCCCTTTGCTTCTCTGACATTCCTCTGCATGGTGCCCGGGGTCAAGGCCTTGTTGGTCGCGGGGGCGGAGGTGACTTGACTTTATCCTACAGTCAATACTGTCAACTGCCGCTGACCGTTAAGTTGTGCAAATATTTGTACAGAAATCGAAAGTAAAGTCGCCAGGCAAATATCCAGAGACCAGAAACGAATTTCAACTCCCTCAGAAAATATTTCGATAAAGAAATATTTGTATTGGACCGAGCGGTAGATAAGAACATTTGTAATCCATCAGTGTCGGGGGCGGACCACAGCGGATCGTGCAACGTGTGGCTGGCGGGCATGTTGCACGTTGCGTTCGGGCGCAATAAACTTTATAATTTATAGACCAATCAGACGAGGATCGCACGCACTAAAACAAGTGAAAAATCATAGTCCAAACACATAATGCATCAGTGGAGATCAGAAAGACAGACAGAGAGAGAAAGAGAGAGAGGGAGAGAGTGGGAGAGGGGGGAGGAGGGGGGTAGAGGCAGGCAATTTATAGGATGGCCATGCCAATAGACACCGCACAGCGGGTTGTCAAATCGAAGCCGCAACGCAACGCAACGCAATGCGAAGCAACTCGCAGCTTTGTTGGAACTGGGAGTGGATGAGGCTGCAGAATGAGATGGGACTGTGTGGCACAGCGCGGCATCCCCTTGCCAATTGATTTATACAAACGGCAAAGCAACGGAACACAAATTGGTTGGCGTTTTTGGACGGTTGAATCGCTTGGTTTGCCTGCCGAATGGTTCTGTCTCCTCTCTGCGAGATGATTTGTTGCACTTTGGCGCAATCGTCGCGTACGCAGAACTGCACTGTTTAACCCCTTGAACTTGCCACATGGGTGGAGTGTTGCACGTGTGCCAACATTTCAGTGGAAATCATTAGCCAAAGATCAGCAACGCATCGCCATCGAGAGTCGATGGTGTTGTTGCTGCCAGTACTGTGTTGTTGTTGTTGTTGTTGTTGCTGCTGTTGCTGTTGCTTTGCATGCCACTTGCGTAGCTAATTAGAGCCATATTTGTGGCACTCACACACAACTCAATCCCCCAATGAAAGACTGCTCTGAACTTGTTGCAAAGCCCCGCGGATTTGACGGAAAGTGATATGCAGGCGTTGGCAAAAAATGTTTGCCTTGACAGCGACAACAGCAGCAGCAACTACAGCAACAACAACAACAGGTAGAGACAACAAACAGATGTCGCCTGTCTTGGCCGTTTACCCATTTTGGTTATGTCGGAATCCAACACCAGTTTATCAAGCGACGGCCCAAACAATAAATTACGCAATCCAAACGCTCAACTGCAGTCCATCAATGGCATAATGAGGCAAGCGGCGGCGGGCCGCCCCAGCAGCGCAGCATCAGCAGCAGTAGGAGCAGTAGGAGCAGCCCCAACAGCTCAAGCTGCAGCACCAAACGGCCAAGCTGCCCCAGCGCAGATGCATTACCATATCGGCATAAATTCCGGAGCATCGTTAAGTGGGCCCGAAGACGACTGCCAGACAAACAGGCTGCCGGAGCCAAGCAGGTTGCCTGCCACATGCCGCATGCCACTTGCCAGAGTCCACCGTCAGGTTACCCAGACTGCCACCTAATGAGGGAATTACCGCCAATGCCAATGTCGACATTGCCATCGATAATGCTCTCTTTCCTCCCCTTGCTCCTCCCGCCAAGGCGACTGCCTTCGCTTGCCCCACGGACTGACTGTAGGTGGAGTTGGCATGCCGGTGCGTCTCCAACTGGGGTTGACCTTTCGACTGGCGCCTAATTTATGATGTCGGCATAAGAACGATGGTGCCTAATCCCTTTGTGATTGCTGCTTGCAGGTAAATTATTACTAACGTATTTAAAAAAATGTGTACAAAATGTTTATTTATAAAAAATGTATAAAGTCAAAGTTACTAAAAAATTTGTTAATATAGTACTTTGATGCCATAGTTCTGTCATCTTTCACTGTTCTCCACCATATTCCTGTATCATCATCAAAATGCCACTATAAGTTCCATAAATGAAAATTAAAAATCCAAATATCATAAAAAGCACATCTTTCCAGAGTATCCACTTTAATGGACCGTATGAGTGGTGGTACAACAGACACAGTTCCAGGCAACTGGGAAAAATCACATTCAGCAAGGAGACTGAAAAGGCTCCAACTAATCCAAGCAACGGATGCAGATTTGGTAAACATATACAGTTGATAATTGCCACGAGCACATATATAATTCGAATCAAATATTCCAACATATGAGGATTCGCAACATCTCTCTCTGGTTTCAGTATATAGTGATTCATAATAATATCGATGGGTACAAAACCGCAAAAAGGAAACGATAGGAAGACAGCAATTGTAAAGAACATTCTGATTATCTGGGCCAGGCTGAGCAATAACAGGTAAGAATATGGCATTAGTGTGTGTGACTTTATCGCTCTAGTTTGTATCTAGTCTCAGACCGACACCAATAATATAAGGTATAATATAAAGTCGGTTTATAACTCACACTTCATTCATTGGAATATTTAGGGTAATGGAAATTGCAACATCTTCGCCATATCGCCAGTAGCCAAAGAATCCAATGAATATAGTAATAAAACTAAAAAACATGGCAGCTATATTTAGTACTCCACAGCATCCACGGTAATCTGCTGGGTTTCCCATTTTTGATTCCACCGCAAGTTGCTACGCTTGATAGAAAATATATGTATTAGCAAGTTACTTGTTATCAAAACCATTTAGGTACTTACTCCGCCTGTTGAGGAAATGGAGAACATAACGATACCTATCATAAGGGGTATATCCTTAACTGAAGCCGGAAACAACCTCCGATCACTAATAGGACCTAGTCCATTGAATATGTACCACAAAAGACCTGCAAGCCCAGCAAGATCCAAAACATTTGCAGTTACATTCATGGGTACTACGTGCTTCAGTTCGCGCACTAGAAAGAACGGCAATAAAGCGAAACCTACAAATGCGATAAGAACACTTAAATCGATCTGAACACCGTGATGATCTAAAATCTTATGCAAATTTATGGCCGTAAACAAAAGGTACACAACGCAGATGCCATAGTGTGCCAAAAAAAGAATAAGATCTACGATGTGCCCAGATCCATTCGCGAAGCAACGAGTCCAGTTGGGACCCACTCCAAAAGCATAGGTCATAGTTTCGGGATACGTCATGTAACCCACCCTGTTCCTTGTTGATGCCAAAACCATACATTTGACCTGGAATCGAATATATTATAGGAATGTGCGGAAGTATACGTGAAATATGTAATTTACCAGTAAATGGATTCCATATATTAGCAGACTAACAATTATTATTGTTATAAATGTTCCTCCAACAAAGCCGGTGTACTTGAAGGCCAGAGGAAAAGCTAAAATTCCAGATCCGATTACAACTTTTAACACGGAGGAGAGAGCTTCTAAAAAACTGAAACATACATAAATGACTCGATGCGATGTGTAAGAATAGCTTTTAAATGGACTTACGTTAGAGGTTTTGCCACAACTCGATTGGCATATGGATCATAGCTAATGGAATACGGTTAACTCTTGAGTTCTTCAGTAACCGCATTTCAAAACTTACACTGACATATTAAAAATAAATAAATAAAAAAAGTTAACAAATAATTTTGATAATAAATAAAAATTTGAAATGATGTATAATTTGTTTGACTACTGAGTCCAAAATATAATAATGCTAGTTCTAGTCATGATTATACCCATACGATAATAGGATATTATTTTTTTAAAACTTCATGACCCTTTATCTTCGACTATGAGTCTGCGAACGAGAAAGTTTGGTTAGGCTTGGTCCCTGAATTCGAATATCAAATAAATCATTATCGACGGAGCTTTGCAAACACAAATAACCGAAGCAATGACTTTCTCGTAGTATGATTGTATTATGAAAAAATAGTTGTCAGAAAAATTAACCATGACCTTCACCCAGTTACCAAATTGATCTTTTAAACTGTACTCGCAGTTGGGTTAGTTAACCATACTCTTTTATTATTTGCTCAATGGCACTATAACTTCCATAGAAAAAGACAATCGTTCCTAAAAGGATTAAAAATAAATCCTTCCAGAGTATCCACTTTAGCCGACCGTATGAATAGTTATACAACAGACATAGTTCCAGGAAGCTGGGGAAAATCACATTCAACAAGGAGACTGAAAAGGCTCCAACTAATCCCAGCAATGGACCAAGGTTTGGTAAACATATGCCATTGATGGTTGACACGATCACATATATAATTCGTATTATGTATTCCAACATGTGAGGATTCTTTATTTCTTTCTCCCGTTTCAGTATATAATGATTCATAATAATGTCGATGGGCACATAACCGCACAAAGGATACGATAGGAACACAGCAATTGTAATGGCCAGTTTGATTATCTGTGCAAGGCTGAGCGATAACAAGAGTGTGACATTAGTATTTGTGGGTTATTCAATCAAATCAAAATATTATGAAATCATTTGAATAATTTGAATTGCAACATATAGGATGGTTAAACAGACAAGGCTAGTTTGATTCCCTTGCTTATGCTGATTATTATCACTCTGGTCTGTATATATTCTAGTGTCTAGTTTCAGACCGCCACCAAGAATTTAGGGTATAACATAAAAAATCGGTATATTCAATTTGAGATAACTCACGGTTCTTCTGTAGGAATATTCAGGGTTATGGAATCTTTACAATCTTCGCCATATCGCCAGTAGCCAAAGAATCCAAAAAATATAGTGATAAATCCAAAAAACATAGCAGCTGTGTTTAGTACTCCACACCATCCAAGGTAATCTGCTGGATTACCCATTTTTGATTCCACCGCAAGCTGCTACGCTTGATAGAAACTATTTGTATTAGCAAGTTACTTGTTATCAAAACCATTTAGGTACTTACTCCGCCTGTTGAGGAAATGGAAAACATAACGATACCTATCATAAGGGGTATATCGTGACCTGAAGCCGGAAACATCCTCCGATCACTAAGTGCACCTAGTCCATTGAATATGTACCACAAAAGGGCTACAAGCCCAGCAAGATCCAAAACTGTTGCGATTACATTCAAAGGCACTAGGTACTTCAGTTCGCGAACTAGAAAGAACGGCAATATAGCAACTCCCAAAATTGCGATAAGAAGTCTTAAGTTGATGCTAAAGTCGTGATGCTCTAAAAATTGATGTAAATTTACAGCGGCGAATACAAGATACACAACGCAGATGCCATAGTGTGCCAAAAAAAGAATAAGATCTACGAAGTGCCCAGATCCTTTTGCAAAGCAATGAATCCAATTGGGACCCACTCCAAAAGCATAGGTCATAGTTTCGGGATACGTCATGTAACCCACCCTGTTCCGTGTTGATGCCAAAACCATACATTTGACCTGGAATCGAATATATTATTGGCATGTGCGAAAGTATACGCATATATAATATGTAATATACCAGTTGATGGATTCCATATATTAAAACAATAATACCTAATAATGTCAGTAATGTTCCGCCAATAATGCCGGTGTACTTGAAGGCCAGAGGAAATGCTAAAATTCCAGTTCCAATTACAACTTTTAGCACAGAAAAGAAAGCTTCACAAAATCTGAAACAGAAATGCATACACGACTCTATTCAGTGTGCAAGAATCCCTATTAAGTAGGTGGACTTACGTAAGAGGTTTTGTCACATCTCGATTGGCATATGGATCATAGCTAATGGAATACGTTAAACTCTTGAGGTCTTCAGTAATCGCATTTAAAAACTTACACTGACATACTAAATAAAATTTATTAAGGAGGACCTCAGCAGATATTATAACAAACCGTTAACAATTTTAATAAAAAATAGAAATTTAAAAAATATCTGTAATTTGTTTGACTACTGAGTCCCCAAATTTAATAATACTAACTGAAATTTTAATACATCAGACGTCTTAGGCAGTTTTTAATTTCAGATTCGGACAATCCAATCATAGCACCCATTATTTTTTTGGGCTTCAATGATTTTTCGAGTTTTTTGAGGTTAACTCAAAACTTAGCCGTGCTGTTCTCTTGATGTGGAAGGCGCCTTTGCCAACTTTGGTCAGGCTAGGGAGGGATCTTTAGCTACAAACGACGGCAACAGTCAAGTCAAGCTCCAGTGTGGTTTAATAAGTTAAATTCATGCACATACGAGTGTAAATATGTGCATTCTTTCAAATTATGCTCCCATTCGGAAAACTCAGAAAGTTGTGTCTTTCATACGACGCTAACAAATCTTCAATAATGTAATTATTGATTTGCGGGGGCTATGGGCGTGGCACTCAACATTTGAAGTAAAATTGATCTGCGCATAGTAAACTGGGAACCTTCAAGCCATTTTGTGCCTCTAGCTTCTATAATATTGTAGCTAAGATCTGTTTGTTCAAACAGAACAGACGCAGAGACACACAGACATTGGTCAATCGATTTGGCTAGTGATAATAAAGTACTTTGTTGGTCCACGCCCCCTTCTGACTGTTACACAAAGTAGAGCTTTTTGTCTATTTTTAATGATCGTTACCCCACCCTGGTTTATACCCTATAAACACCGTTTCTGGTCGCTGTACCACACCTCTTTGTCCTGTGGGAGACTCCCTTTTACTAATAATAATAATAATAATGTTCGACTATCAGAAGCGAATGAGAAAGATTGGTTAGGCATGACCCCGAAGCGATAACTTTCTCGAAGTGTGACTGGTTTGTGTGAATCTAGTTCTCAGTATAATCAACTATAACCTTTAAATTGAACTCTTGAACTGCACTCGCAGTTGGGCAAGTTAACCGTATTCTTTTATTATTTGCTGAATGGCACTAAAACTTCCACAGAAGAAGACAAACATTCCGATTAAAATCAAAAAAATATCCTTCCAGAGTATCCATTTCAATCGACCGTACGATCCGTGGTACAACAGGCACAGCTCAATAAAGCATGGAAATACTATATTCAGCAAGGAGATCGAAAAAGTTCCAACCAATGCCAGGAGTGGGCCGAGATTGGGGGAAGCTATAGCATTGATGGTTGTTACGATCACAAAAATAGTCCGAAGAATATATTCCAGTCTGTGAGGATGCTTTAAATCCATCTTCTTTAGATAGTGATTAAAAATAATATCTATGACGACGTAGCCGCTCAAGGGATACGTTAGAAAGACGGCAATCAGCAACATTATTTTGATTATCTGTGAAAGACTGTGCAAAGAAAGTTATCATTATATGCAAAGACACGCTGTTTAATTCTTTAGTGACATCTCACACTTCATTCTGAGGAATATTTAGTGTTACACTAGCTTCAACATCGCTGCCGTAGCGCCAGTAGCCAAAGAATCCAAATGTTACAAAAAAAATTATAAAACAGACGGCACCCCTATTAAGGACTCCGAACCAGCTAATGTAATCGGCTGGCGTTTTCATTTTCGATTCAACAGCAAGCATCTGTAGGGGATAGTTTGATGTATTTTAATGAACGATTAGCTTTACGAGTATACCAATGGTATCAATAGCACTTGGGTACCTACCCCGCCCACTGAAGAAACGGCAAAAATAGCAATGCCCATCATAAGGGGGATATCTTGAATTCTAGGAGGAAATACTTCCCGATCGCTAATAGGTCCTAGTCCATTAAAAAAATACCACAGAATAGACAATAATCCAATGAAATACAGTATTGTTGCGACTATATTGGAGGGTACTAGGTACTTCAGTTCACGTAGCATAAAAAAAGGCCAAATAGCCAGTCCTGTCAATGCGATTATAATTCTTACGTCCAGCTGTACATCGTGATGATCTAAAAACTGCTTTATACTTAAACCGACAAATACAAGATACACGACACAGACTCCATAGTGTGATAAGCTAAGAACAATATCAACGAAATACCCAGAGGCTTTGGATAGACAGCGAAACATATGGGGACCTTCTTGAAAAGCGTAGATCATCGTTTCAGGATACGTCATGTAGCCAACCTGGTTTCGTGCTGATGATAAAACCATATAATGGATCTGGAATCGATTTAGACTATATTACGGGAGTATGCTATAGTATATATTGAATGTTCGAAGTACCAGTAGTTGTATGCCATATATTATCAAGACAATAGCCAGTATAGTGAGCAATGTTCCACCAATTAAGCCAGTATAATGGAAGGCCAGAGGCAAAGACAGAAGACCAGTTCCTAATACAAATTTCATCAGGGAAATGAGAGCTTCACAGTTTCTAACAATAAACGAAAATGACATAGTTAGTTTGTGTACGCTTTCTTGATCATTTGCAATACTTAAAGATATTCTTGGCAAGAATATGTATCGAATAGGTTGACTTACGTAAGGGGTTTGGTCACAACCCGATTTGCATATGGATCATAGCTAATGGAAAAGATTTGAATTTCGAGCTCTTAAGCAATCGCATTGGTAAACTTACTCTTCCATAATATATTACATACATAAGATAAATTTACAAGAATTTGTAATAATTACAACTAAAAAAATTTGAAATATTTTATTGAAAAATCAAAAACGAATATGAAATAATAAAAATGTGTACAATTATTAGTAGAAATTTAGATGCGACTACTCAGTCATTTCTCGCCAGGTAGTTAGAGATGACATGCTGCCAGTAATGCCGCCAATCAACCCGATTAAAATGATTAACAGCGAGCGCCAGAGTAAAATATTGCAGGGACCATAGCCCTCAGAGTAGCGGACGCATATATCAATAATGCCAGGATAGATTAAAGCCAGGTGAGATAGAAAAAGCGAACCAACAAAAGCGAGTAGCAGTTCGAAATCGGGAAAAGCGATGGCGCACAGCACACTGGCAATCACCATGGCCATCCGAATTAGGAACTCCATCGAGATCAAGCGATGATCTGAGAAATTCGGCTCCAAATACTGATGCCAGATTATGTCGATAGTGACATAGCCCGATAGAGGATAGCTCAACACTATAGCAAGCGAAAACATGACTATAGCAAACTGCGCCGTACTGTGGAAAGTAGTATGCTCAATTAGCTGAACTCTGAGATGGACCAGCTTATAACTAGAGTTGACTAGAACTGTGTACATACCCTTCATCATTGGGTATATTGCTGAGTACCGAGCCCATCGTATCATCGCCATACTTCCAATAGCCCATAAAACCAAAGAACATATAAAACAGTAACACCGGCACAAACGCTCGATTGAGTATGCCATTTATCCCCAAATAGTGATCGGGATTTATCATATGGACATGCACCGTTAGGATCTGTATGTAATCACTGTAGTTAGTTTGTGTATATTGGATACTCTATTGCATTTACCATGCCCAAGGCTTCGATGGAAAACAGTAGCGTGCCGAAAAATATCGGAATCTGCTTCCAATCCTTAAAGGCCTCGCGTTCCTCCAGAAAATTGGGCAGATCACAGTTCAAATAATGTAATGTCAAGACAAAGCCTATTTAAACATATATATTGACCTGCTAGAGAATCTATCTTAAAATCTCTACTCACAAATTAACATAAGACAATTCGCGGCAATGGCAAACGGTACGAGATACTTGAGACTGCGTATGAGAAATATCAACAACAATGGAATAGTAAGGAACGCCATATAGATGCGCGTATCCATCGGTTTTAGATAAATATCACCCAGAGTCTTGAAATTCTTAGCGACAAAGCTAATATAAACGCAATTCACACCGAAATGAGAAAAGCAAAGGAATAAATCCACCTGGTAACTTTTGCAGTGATGGGAGGGAGGGGAAGAATCAAAGCATTATATATAAAAACCAGAAAAAAAGGAAATCTTCGGCATGCCGAAGGTTCTATACACTTGCAGGTTCTTATATTGGACAATAGTTTGCATGGCAGCTATACGATATATAGGTCCGAACCGGCTCGTTCCGATAATAAGAAACATGTATGCCAAGTTTCGTTAAGATTGGTACAAAACTGAGAAGCTAGTTTGCCTTGCAACAGACGGACACACGCACACGGACACACGGACAGACGGACACACGGACAGGTGGACAGGGCTAGTTCAATGCCACTGCTGATGCTGATTCAGAATATATATACTTCATGGGGTCGCAGATGTTTCCTAACGTGTGTTGCAAACTTCTGGCCAAAACTAATATACCCTCAGCAAGGGTATAACAAGTATAGGCGAAAGAACTAGACTATTTTATACCCGCTACCTATGTAACTTAGCGAATTTTTTCAAAGGACTCCTTGGTAATCAGTGCATTGTTATCGATTTATCGATATACGAGAGAATGAATTCGACCTTTTGCAATAATGAGACATATCTCGATGATTTGGGTTATACGGGCAGACGGTCTTCCACGCCCAAGGCACAAATTTATAATAACCTTCTAGTCAATAGGTAGCAGAATATAAACTCTATCCTACTCCATTCAGTAAGTGTCTTGCTTACCTCATCAGCGTGCTCAGCGGTCGAAAAAAAATAGGTCCATTCCTTATTGCCAACTCGATAGTATTGCTGTAGCTAAGCATAGGGACCTGATAGAGTCTGGAGAGTTTAATCTTGTCCTCAATCTGATTAGATCAAGGCGAGTAAGTTAAAGAGAGTTACGCAAATAATAAATCAACAAGGAATAGTCTACCAGCATGTGGATGGAATGAACAAGAATGCTGCCAAAGATTACGGTACTGATCAGACCGCATAACCAGCCCACATTGCTGAAGCCCTTTGGCATGGCTAAACAACCGGTGCCAAAGATGCACTTCAGCAGCTCAACGAAAGCCTCCTCATCGCTAGAGGATAGGTTAAATTATGTTATTGACCAAATGTTTATATATAAAGTAATCGAATATCGTACGTTATTGGATCAGTCGGAACTTGTTTTGTACGGAGTGAGATTCCCCTAAAAGACAAAGGCTTATGGATTATATTGTCGTGAGTTATTACAGCGAACTTACACCAGACGTTTGAATAGCAGAAATGCCGTTGAATAAATTGGTTTGTTGACGTTACGATCGTGAATCATGGTTTATAAGATAAATCGATAACTTTAGGGAAGCTCCTTAGACAAATATATTAATATATATATAGATATATATTGCTTGCTTTATCCATGCATTCATTCACTTAATTCTCAGCGCCAACTCAGTTGCCAATTATGCAAATTGGGAGAAAGAGAGCAAAGAAAAGGCAGCTCAAAGGACTCTGCTAGAGACTCTTCAAGTTGGATTATCAAGAGACTCTTTTATGGGAATACATCTATAAAGTAAGTATGAATACTGTAAGGGTATACAGTTCTCTTTGCTTGAGCTTGACGTTGTTCCACTTTGTTGCTTTCAGTATTAGCATGCCCCAGAGCATTGATTCATTCCAGGAAATTAAGCAGAATCCGCTGTGTGGGCGTTTAAGGCTCCAGCCAAAGTGATCCGACTATCCTAAAAAGGGGACCATCGTCGCTGCTTCTGCTACCTAAATTATGCAGCAGCCCGCTGGCAATGCGAGGCAACGACTCTCCAAGCTCGGCTGCCCCGTCTGCTCCTTCCTAGGCATACTGGCCATAAGACAAACTAATTAGTGTGGCCAGCGCTGTCGCTTTGCACGCATTTTTCACATGCCTCGCACTGCTGGCACTGACCATAAATATTGAGCATACCCGTCCCCTTGCCGCACTGCCGCACTGCCGCACCGTCGGCCGCATCGATGCGATTGGCACAAAGTACAGTTTCTAGTTAAATCTGAGGCCGCATTGTGTGCGGCCCATCGAATGCCGCCCGCTGTGCCGTGCTTGAGAACGAGTGTGAGCACGAGTCCAAGTGTGAGTGCGATTCCAAGTGCGAGTGCCATTGCGAGTACTTGTAATATATACAATTGTGCACTGCCTGCTCCTCGCCCCACCCCAGCTGTTCAGCTTACCTCACCTCGCTAAGAGAAACCTCCCCTCGATTTAGTGTGTTGGCGGAAATGTTGTTTTTGCTATGCAAATTCTGTTGGTGCCCCTTTTTGCATTTGGCAAGTGTCTTTTGCTGCGTTGTTTATTTGTTTCTGCCGGGGCCAAGTCAGGGGTCAACTACGCATTTGATTGCTGCCCGTTGCCGTTGTCGTTGCTGTTACTGTTGCGTAGTTCTAGTACGACGCTCCCCCTCCTCCCTCTTTCTGCTGTTGCGGCCTCCAAGGTGAATTGCGCAACTTGTGCGGGAGGTCAGCGAATTGAAAATTAGTTTCCAGACAACAATAATAACACTAGAAAGTAGAACTTTAGTCGGGGGCAGTCCAAGTGAATTTCGAATTGAGAACTTAAATGGGCACTTCAAGTCATCTGAATTTAAAAGAGATCATCAAAGTCAACTAGAGTTGGGAAGGTTTCTCTGTAAGTGTATGAAATACTTTCAATTTAATAACTACCTCGTACTCGTATAGTGCTGCCTCTGCTTCTCGCAGGCAACTAATAAGCTCTGTGCACTGTTTTGTAGGGTATTTTAGCGCGCAACGGCACTAGCAACTGGCATTTAAATATGCGCATTGGCAATTGCATTGCAGGCGTGTACCACGCTGCGTATGAATTTTCAATGAAATTAACATACTAATGACAGTTTGGGCCGCCCTGTCCAAGGGTGCCTGCCCGCCCATAGATGACGATGATGGGTGATGGTCGTCGCTGCCTTAGGCCTCGCACCGTGTCCACCCGACACGGACATCAGCTGTGCCACTGGGCCGAAGTGGGTCAGCGACAGCCAGTCGAACTTCGCATGTGGTTCAATAATTCCAACAGTAAATGCTAAACTATGCGCATAGATTGTCAACGCGCCAAGATGCTTAGCTGATTGCCAGCGACGAGCAGGCGAGGATTGGATTGGAGCTGCTGCTGCTGCTGCTGTTGCTGCTGCTGCGTCATTAAAGTGCAGACAAATGGCAACGGCATGTGCGGCACATGTCAAACTGCAGGCAGCCAGCAAATGGCAACAGGTGAAAATGCTGGAATTCTGATTATCTGCTGCTGCTGCTGCCTGCCTGTTGCTGCTGGTTTGGCCCGCTGCCTACCTGCTGCCAATCACCACCGCAGCAACTGTTGCAACTGGCAACTTAAACTGTAACTTTCGACGATTTGTCGTTGGACTCGAGAGTCGAGTCGCGGCTCAGGCTGTGTTGACTGTTTGCCATTTGCTTTTTTGCCAAGCTACTTTGATGTTTGGCTACAAAACTATCAACTTAAATACACAACAACAGCAGCAGCAGCAGCAGCAACATGCGCATAATTATGCTGAGGCTGCTGCTGCTGCGGCTGCTGCTGCTACCTGCCAGCAACATGGGTGCAACATTCCATTTGCCGTTTGCCATTTGTGGGCAACACACACGTGACACGCCCACATTCAATTTACAGCCGGAAGTGTGGGTGTGCACGCTGTTTGATATACCAACTTTGACTACTCTGATTTCAAGCTCCTTGCCCCGCACTCCCTGCCAAACTGGAACTCATTTGGCCGCGCATAAATCAAAAATCGCAGCAGCACCAGCAACAGCAGCAGCAATTTCTGTGCAGGCAACTCGGCAATCGCAGCAGCAACTCCCGCATAAAAAGTATGAAAAACGCATATAATGATTGGCTTCACAACAGCAGCAACAACAGCAGCAACAACAACATCAGAAACATAATAGCCCCATTGCCCTGACCACGTAGCAGCAACAGCAACATCAGCAGCAGCAACAGCAGCAGCAGCAAAAAGTGGGAGGATGCAGTGAATTTTCTCCCTCGGCAAAACTTATTTTTTAGCTTCGGCTGCCGTTTGCTTTGTTGCATGTTGCTGTTGTTGCTCGCTCTTCTGCTGCTGCTGCTGCTGTCGGCCCGTTTGCCTTTTTGGGGCCGTCAGGCATTCGCCTAAGCGGCAGGTTCCTGTCTGCGCTGTCTGGAGCCCAGCATCGGCGACGTTGACTGCATTTTTAAGCGCGCTGCGCATAAAATAAAAGCAGATTGCAGCAGCAGCAACAACAGCAGCAGCAGCAACAACAGCAGCAGCAGCAGCTACAACAGTCTCGGCAGCAACTTTGCCTCGGGCATTGGGCGCGCGTCGTTTCTTCAATGAAACGAGTGCAGGATGCTTTGTTGTCCTGCCCCATCGGAACAGCTTCTGCAGCAGCAGCAGCAACAGCAACAGCAGCTAATTTCCAAGATCGCAGCAAAAAAACATTGCCGAACCCGCAGCCGAACCCCAAGCGAACCCTTTTGCCTGCAATTGCCGCAGATCTTGTGCGATAATGATGCAAGTTAATCATTAGCTTGGAACGTGTATTATGCGATTATTAGTTTGCCTGGCCAAGGATTACTACTCTCTCTCTCTCTCTCTCTCTCTCTCTCTCTCTCTGTCCTTCTCTCTGTCTCTGTCTCTCTCAGTCACTGTGGGCGTTCAGCTTGGCAATTTTTAAGTAATTTTCAATTTCCGTTTGCCATATTCCCAGCCAGTTCGTCCCCCTCCTGCCCCGTTCTTCCACTGCGTAATGCGATGCTCTTTGGACTTTTCAGAGCACATGTAGCAATTTGTCAACGATGCTGGCAACGCGACTGGCAGCAAGTACGTAGGCAAATCTGTGCGGCAACATGTTGCTGCAACATGTAAGTTGTCAGCGTTTTTTAAGAATCAATTGCCGCCCAACAGCAACAGCAACAGCAACAACAGCAGCAGCGGCAGCGGCAACAGCGGCAGCAATTCGATATTGTCGTTGTGGCTGCGGCTTTGGCGTTGGTGTTGCTGCCGTTGCCCGCCTTCTGGCTGCCGTCTGTCAGCAACATGTTGCCGCCGCCCCTCCCCTAGCTAAGTTATGGCCACACACGTTGCGCGGGGCGGCCTTGAAAACCAATTCGAAGAGTACTTTGAAAAAATCATTGCAGAATTTAAATAAGCAGACGAAAAAAAGCAGCAACAACAATACGAACAACAGCAACAACAAAGGTAGAAGGCATATTTTGCGAGCTGCACAATTGACGTGCAACATGATTTTGTAGGCGTGCAACATGCGCATGCGCAACAGCCGCAGCTTTATCAGATTGCCGCTGACTATAGTCGCTTATAGTCTGCACTTTTTTTGTTGCTTTCGGCACTCGTTGTCGACTGTCAATTGTCTTGTGGGCGTAGCAGCAGCAGCAGCAGCAGCAACTGCAGGCAGCAGCAATGGCAAAGGCAGTGACAACAGCAACAGCTCAGGCTGCCCTCGCACAGCTCTGAACTATATCAATGTCAACAGCATTATCACACTGTGCTGTCAATATACGCAAATATACACAGAGTTACTGCAGCAACAACAACAACAACAACAGCAACAACAACAGCAACGGCAGCAACTGCAATCAAGCGACAAGCACTTGCAGCAGTAGCAACAACAACTGCAACAATGCCACAGCTAAGACAAATAAATGCGTGTTCCTGTCTCGCTTTCTGTGTGTGTGCGTGTGTGTGTGCGTATGTGACACTCGTTAACACGAAGTGGAACTTGCGCGAAATGCGATATTTCACACGATTTATGCACGAACAACGACAAAAGTTGCAACGCCAGCAGCAACAGCAGCAAGAGCAATAGTTGCAGATAGCAAAGCCAACAGCAGCAGCAGCAGGCCACACACGTTGCTGCAACTGTCCTGTGCTGTTCTTCCCCTCTCCCCTCCACCCCTTGCTCATTCTCCACTGCGGCAACTCGACAAATGTTGCAGACAAGCAGCAATGTTGCAGCTACGCGTAATTGTTTCGTTAAGCGCTTTGGCAGTTGCAGAAGTTCTTGAGAAAACTGAGCAGCCTCTGTGAAAATTGCAGAATCTCTTCACTCTCAAATAGGGAAACGAGGAAACTATATATACGAATTATTTGTATAATCTGAGGGAATATTTTCCCATTTGAACCAGTTGAGATGAGGCAGAAACAACAACAACAACAACAAAGCAAAGTCAAATAAGAAAGTGGCCCATCCAGTTGGAATTATCTCACATGCCAGTGTTGTCAAGCGACTGTTGGCAACAGCTGCAGCAGCTGTTGACTGACTCTCTGGCTAATTTGACAGTTGAAATGATGCAGCAGCAACTGATGATGTTGCTGTCGAGATTTATGCGTTGCCAATTGGTTGTGCCAACATACATAATTGATATGTAATAAATTCTGTTGAGCTTTTCGTGGTGCAATTAGTGACCATTGCTGACCATTGGTGACCATTTTCATATTGTTATTAAATCAAATAATTTCATACTTGGCCAAGTTGCTGCTGCTGTTGGCAGTTGCCATTGCCGGCTTTACAAGCTGTAAAGTGCGAAATCAACACGCTTGATGCCAACTGCAGCTGCAACAGCAACAGCAGCAGCAGCAGCAGCAGCAGCACCATCAACAACAGTCTTTGGTGTTGGTTGTTCGCGTTGTTTGGTTGTTCACTGCGTTAGTTGTCAACACAAATGGCAATCGGCGTTGATAAATTGTCGCTGCCTTGGGCCAATTATAACCGTCTTTGGCAATGTTGCTGCTGCTGCCAGGCAGGCAGGCAGTTGCCCATGTTGCCATGGTGAAATTGTTCGACTTTATGCAGATCGCATGACAACGACAGTTCCTGTCTGCCTCTGCAAGTGAAGCCCCAGCGCTGCAGTCGCGTCAAGCTGAGCTTCCTGCATCCGCAGCACGTGGGTGTTGAATGACCGAGAACAGCAACAGAACAACAACAGCAACAACGAACGAGCAAACGATATTGCAACAAAAATATCTCGTATCTCCGGCCTGTAATCAGATACGGAAGACAGCATTAACCCCATTCGTGCACACACTCTCATATGGTTAGATAATTGAGGCACCCGCAATCACGTCCCGATCGTCGCCGTCTTTTATGGCCTGCTGCCCAAAAAAGGCGCCAACTTTGCCCCGGTCACAATGGCCAAATAGGCCACGTGCTACAAATTGTTGCGAGGGGAACAGGAGCTGCTGCTGCTGCTGCTGCTGCCGTTGCTGCTGCTGCATGACAAAAAAGTGCACACCCTCGCACACCTGAGGCACAAAACTGAAATCCCTGTCGAGGTAAGACGATCTTGCAGGGTTCCTTTTTCTCCCTCTCCCTCTCTCTCTTGTCGCGCTGCCTCAGCTGTTCCTCGTCTCCTGCTCCTCTGCTCTTCTCGTTTGGCGCGCGCGTTCCCTGCTCTTGTGCATTATCATTATTATTGTTATTATCTACGGCCCGGTGTGTTTCCCTTCCGCTTATACAATAACATCTAATTTCTGCTACCTACTTCGGCAGCAGCATCTTTGAGATTTGCTTTGATTTGCTGCTGCTGCTTGTGATGCTGTTGCAAGGAGCAAAACACCCGCATGCCGTTTGCCGCATTCAATGTTGCCTTGTTGTTGCGTATTTGTGTTGCACGCTAATGACATTTGCTGCTGTCAAGAATGGGAGAAAGACAGGGAAGGGGGGCAACGTATTGAAGATTGCAGCTGAAGGCAGCCAGATTTGATGAGAAATTGCAGAGATAGTCAAATTGCAGTAGAACTTGATTATTTTAAAAGATAATGCTCGGAATTTGCATGGTAAGAGGGAAGGAGATAGGTAAAGAGAGAGGGGGAGAGGGGGAGAATGGGAGGTAGAGAGAGAGGGGGATATAGAGAGAGAAAGGAAGGAAGAAACAGCGAGTTAGAGGTAGAATTGTTAGATAAATGCGAAAACTTTGAAACTTCAAAAACATTTGTTAATTTTTGGATAAAGAAAGAGAGAGAAAGAGAGAGAGAGAGAGAGAGAGAGAGAGAGAGTAGGCAATGACCTATTGCTTTATTTTAGAGTTAAAACTGCTGAAACACGCAAGAGTATATGAAAGTATTGTATTTGTAGACTTGAGTTGCTTTAAAACGTAGTAAAGACAAAGAGAGAGAGAGACTGAAAAATCTCAATAAATGGCAAATTATCTAGCTGCTTATAGACATTTGTACACTATTGTATTGTATTGATTGGAATATCTTTGATTGATCATCAATATCTTTTCAAAGCCGAAATAAAACTATTTAATGACCTATTGCCAGAGTAATGCGAATCTTTAGAGCAAATTTAATTAGAAATTTACTGAATCTGCAGAGTTACGCAGTCCTCCACTTCACCTTTGCTTGCTTCACTGGGTGTGTGTAGGAACTCAGTGCGTTGCTCAAAGACAGATGACAAGGAGCAGCAGCAGCAGCAGCACTCGAGGGTATTTTCGCAAACAGAGCCACCCCGGCCGGAGAGATTATTGACCTCTAAGCAAACAAAACAAGCAGATTGCAAGGGCGGCCTTTTTTAGCAGCAGCAGCAGCAGCCGAAAAGCAATTGCAGCAACAACAGCAACAGCAGCAGCAGCAGCAGCATTGCCAGCTGTTGTCAGGCTCAGTCTTGGCGCGTTCCTTGACAGAGCGAGAATGAGAGAGGTAGATGCTGAGAGAGAGAGAGAGAGAGAGAGAGTCACGCACTATTGTAATTATCGAGAGAAGAAATCTGAGGGAACAGCTGAGAAGGTGTGAGCACTTAGAGGAAGCGGAATTAAAGCCAGATCCTTTTGCGGTTGCACGCACACACACACACTGAGGTGTCAGAAATGTAACAGCAACAGCAGCAGCGGCATCTGTGGCAGCAATTACAGCTGCAATTAGGCAATGAACGGGCTGCAGAGCGGGAGGGGGAGAGAACTATTACGCAATTGAACGGACTGACGGAGCAAGTGCCGGCGCACCCAAAGATCGCCAGCGTTGCCTGCGTTGCCAATGACATATGGACGACGCCAACGCGCAGACGCAACGCATTGCGTGCTTCATGTCCAGACGCTGAAAAAGCCACAGAGCTAGCGATTAGAACCGTTAACTGGGCTGGGCGGCAGCTACCGTTATTTTTGCCAGAACTGACCAAGAAAACTTTTATCATTTCAGTCAGAGAAGAAGCTGAGCAAAAAACATTTAGAGAAATTCAAACGAATTGGCACATTCTGCTTTTGTTTTTCTTGCTGCTGCCCCAATGCCCCCGGGCACGCCCACTTAAATTGCGTGCCACATGCTGAAAGCATTCATTTTGGAACTGAGCCGAGCTTGATGCGGACTCTGTGCGGACTGTGTGTGGACTGTGTGTGGACTGTGGATGTGCCACTGCGACTACAATTAAATTTGCATTTGTTGGCGGAGGCTGAAGTTGCTGCCGTGGCTGAGGCTGTGGCTGCCGCGGGTGAAATACCACGGCATAGGAAACATTTATCACTGCGTGGCAACGCCACCGCCAAGCAGACAACGCACAATAAAACTAAAGCGCTTATAATTTCATATGAAATTCTTATGGACTCGCAGTCGGACATGCAATTGGCCAGGCCAGAGTCGGGGGCAGCAGCAGCAGCTTAATCACAGGGTTGCCAGCTGAGTGGCCTAAACGAAAATGCTTAAATTTAATGACATAAATATACACGAGCTGCCATGCCCCATCCCCCCCGTGCCCTCGAGCCGAACTCAAGTTTATGTCTTGCCTTGGCCTATGGCGGGTGGTTCTGCTGCTGCTGCTGCTGCTGTTGCCGGCAGTTATTTATGTGCCCCGGCAATTTCCTTGTGCAATACTTGAAAATTCCTTCATATTTATCAATGTGTCACGGCGAGCCGAAGGAGGCAGCTGCCTCTGTCCATTTAGGGAAAACGAGTTCCGTCTTAAGAGACACCACCAGGTAGGGAGGTACACTCTATACAGATAGGGTGGTGGTGGCAACCCACCACCCCTTTTCTCATTCTGGATTCTTTTGGGCATTTGCCGTGAATTCCCTTTAGCCAGTTGCCAGTCGGAAGTAGCTGCCACCGCCACCGCCACCCCGTGAGTCGCTTGGCTGCTCCTTTGACGGGCCTCCTCCTTCTCCTCCTCCTGTTGCCGCGTCGCAGATAACGCAGCTGCGCATGGAAATTAAAAATTAGGCAGCTTCTGCGCAGTTGCCGCGGCCTGGGATGGCAAAAGCTTTGAGCTGCGAGCAGCTGCCCTGCCCTGCCCTGGGCTGGCCTGCCCTGTGAGGAGCTTTGTCTAGGCAGGCAACGAATCGTATACCTTCCCTTGTAGATCATGTCTATTGTAGTAGGAGCAAGAAGGAAAGAGGCAGCAGCAGGGGGAGGCAGACACATATCCCACGGCTCTGTGTGAGGCGGGAAATAAGGGAGTGCAGCATAGAAGACATGTGTGCTTTCTTTCAACGTGATTAAAGAAAAATAACTTGAGGAAAAGAAATATTTGAAACATATTCCCGAAAGGAAGGACGAAAGAAACCTTTGCACAGGCAAGCCTAGTTAAATAGCTAAGCAGCTCTTGTTTATCTTACTCTAAAGTATTATAATATTCATAAACTATACAAAAAATTTAACCAAATCCCGCTAAACAAGCGAAAGAACTGCCAGATCCATCAGCTACGCCTTACTCCACGCACAGCTTCAGCAGCTTAAACGGAAGTGGAGCAGAGTGGCAAAGTCTCTCGCACTCTCTCTGTGTTTTTCCCCAGAAACAGAACATAAAACACTGCCCCCAACTTGTTAACCTATTTGTCCGTCAACTAAACCTCCTTCCCTCTGCCCGCTCACGTCTCTCGTCTGCTGCTGCCACCCGCCGCACGTTGGCAATTAATTCTGTTTTTGTCGTGGCTAAGCTTAGATCATATCGCAGCACTTTGCACTTCCTCTACAGCAACAACAACAGACACACACACACAGTGTACACTACCGGCCAACATGAGCTACACTTAAATCACGCGCACGCCTCAATCTCGCCAAGATCTCCAGGGAAGACAAATTTCAAATGATTTACCTACAGCGTTGATGGCCAACGCGCATGAATGGAATTGGTAAGGGAAGGAGGGAGCAGAAGCAGAGGTTAGCGGGGGCCAAAGGGCAGCGGGAGGCTAACTTCGACTTTATTTCATTCACTAAAACTTTTGTCTTAATGAAAGATCTGCCAAAATGAGCCAGAAG
Organism: Zaprionus ornatus; assembly: GCA_018904035.1. Lineage (NCBI taxonomy): Eukaryota > Metazoa > Arthropoda > Insecta > Diptera > Drosophilidae > Zaprionus > Zaprionus ornatus. Next base: position 1,190,842 of record JAEIFZ010000200.1, read on the forward strand.
AAGCAGCAAAAGTGAGTGAAGGCCACCAGCAAAGCGACGAAGATTGACGAAAAAAACTCTTTAATGACGCTGTTGTTGTTGTCCAGCTTGTGTTGTTGTTGTTGTTAGTTAAGCCACCGGTGTTTGTAGAATTAATTGAATTCGTTGTTAGCTGTTTAGTTTTAGCCATTAAGCGCAATGTGTTTTAGCCAGTAGCAACATGTGTAGGCAGCCCAGGCAGCTTTGATTGGCCTCAAGTGTTTAATAAATAATTTCCGCCTGCGCGCTTTCAGCTTCATCTTCATCAGCTAGGTACCCCCCTCCTTCTCTCTCTCTCTCTCTCTGTCTCTATCTCCGTCTTGTCTTTGCCATTTTCTAATCTAAGTTACAACATCCGCCCCAATTGAATCGAGTGCTGAGCATTTTCTCACGTCGCTTAAATGGCTTAATAACCGAATGCATTTGCGGCTTAGACGAGGTAATCGTCAGCCTCCTACCCCTGCCCCCACCCTGTGTCAGCTCCTGTTCCCGCTCCCGCTTGAGCTCCACCTGCTCCTCCCTCTGCTGCCAGTTAGTTACCCACGCAACAACCGCTTCCGGTGCGCTGCGGTCTACGCCTGCCTCGACCCGCTGCTGTTGCTGCATTAGAAATGCCGTAAAACTGCAATAAGCACGGCATAAAATTGATTTGATTGCTTTGCTGGAGCAGAGAGAGAGAGACAAAGAGAGAGGGAGAACTTACACCCGCCCTGGGAAGCTGAAGAAGAAGAGGAAGAAGAAGCAGAGTTCGATGGTATTAACCGAAATACGCTGCATGACTGGGGCCAACTGATTTGTTGTTTCCTAGCAGGTTGCTCGTAAAAGCTCCCCCGATATAGGCCGAGCTGAATGAGATTTCTCGTTGAGAAGTTGTGGATGGAGTTGCTGCAGCACCTAGCCCTCCCTTTCTCTCTCTCTCTCTCTCTCCATCTGTCTCTGCGCCCGGCACATTTAGAGATTAACTGGTTTTATTGCTCGATTGGCTATAATATCTTTTATTTACGAGTCTTGAGCTAATTTGAATTTTCAACGTTTTCTTTTGGCGCGTTTCGGCTTAGACGCGCTGGGATCCACTTTGATTTCTATTGATTTCTGCCTGGGCTAAGCTTTTGCCGCGACCATCTCCAGCATCTGCAGCTCCAACTCTCAACTCAACTCTCTGCCTTATGCTTTCCCACACTTTTACAGGTGAATGGGCAGGCCAAGTGAGTGACTGTGTGTGTGTGCGTCTGTGTGTGTGATTGAGAAAGAGTTTTTATCGCATGATTGTTATATTTTATTATACGGCTTATACATATATATTGAAATGCTTCAGTTTTTCGAGCGATTGGGCCGTCGTGTGTGTTTTGTATGTTAATCGTTTATGATCTTAAGCTCAGCTCATTTTCCTCCCCCTCTCTCTCTCTCTCTCTTGCTCTTCCCCTCGGCAGCATCATCATCTTGTGCTGCTTCTATGGGCCGACAGACTGTCTGACAACGGGCGACGGGCCCAATAGTTTAATTTTTATTTGAATGAACAGTTAATTTTATGCCAAACTGGCAAAAGGCATCAACGGCAACAGCAGCAGCAGCTCAAACGGCAGCAGCAGCAACGTCACCAGCTGAGGGAACGTCCCAGGGAGAGTCGCTTTGCCGCTTTGTGGGAGTTGTCTGAGAGTCGCGTCTAAGTCTTTAATGCCTTGTGTACAACAGCATTAAGCTGTCTTTAATGTTGGTGGATCTAAGCACTGAGCATAAATTATGCCTCGGCGTTGGTGTTGTAGCCAAACAAACGACTTAGGCAACGAACTTGCTGGCAGCAAACGAAAATCTTCTCGAGCTTCTTTAATGTATATAGAATTTTTATAGGGTTTTAAGTATATTCGCATTCGTTTGTTTCTTGATCTTCTAGCGCTCTTAACTTCAAAATCAGTTGGTTTATGTTGGAAATGTCTGTTTGCCTATGGTTATATTGTATATATCGAACTTATAATCAACTTTTAGAGACTTTAGTATCGGTTATTTTAACTGAAATTGATTGTACGAGTCATAATTAGTATGAATACCAAGGAAGTTTCAATACAAAAGGAGTTTTTGAATTGATTTACCGCATATATCACAAGAATACTTAATTTATTAATTATCAATTATTATTCTTAAATTATCAACCTAAAATATTATTAAGTTGGTCAAAAACTCAACAAATGATTTATCTAGAATGTCATATTGTTTATCATTTCACTCTAATATGATTTTATACTTATAATACTATCAAAATTGCTACTAAAATTCAAAGACTAAGAGTTTTAGATTCAAATTGTTGTATATATGCCATGGAATATACCCATATAAATGCTCAACATAACTTATGTTTAGAGGTTATGTTTATTATCACTTTGCCAAAGTTTCTTCAAGGTTCGATGCCATGAGATCAAAGATCCCAGTCTGCTAGAGCTTCCTTTCAATCTGACTAACATCTACAGTGGCAGCTAAAAGATTTCGTGTGCTGCGCATGTGCACAGTTGCTGCTAACTGTTTTAATTTACTTGCAATTACCGCAAGCGCGATGAGTCTGAGGGGCAGCTGCATATGATAAATCATAAGACACACGTGTTGCCCGTAAATGTTGCTGATGTTGCTGATGTCGCTGATGTTGCTGTCGTCGCCGGTTATCCGTGAGAATCGCAGACGCGCAGAGCGAATGTAAATTAGATTTTTTTAATTGGCGCATAAAAGGCGGCGACACAGAGACGCAGACGGAGTCGGTGCCAGGGCGGGATTGCAGTTGACCCCCAGCACAGGCTGCGTGTAAAGCGGCAATGGCAGCGACAACTCTGGCTCAGTTCGCCTCGTGGAGGTGCCACAATGCCATTTGCTTTTATGGTTATTGCAGCAGTTGTTGTTGCCGCTTGAAGTTGCTGCCGTAACTGTTGCATCAATGCAAATCAATGCGCCCAATTGCAACTAACATTGGCGCAACGTTGGCGTTTTTAATTGAGAATCGAGAGTTAAGAACTGCGAGTCTCGTCTCGAGCGCGACGCAGTTTCCGTTGCCCTCCCGCCGTGCAGCAGGAGTAAGAAGGGAAGACGCGTCGACGAAGAGAAGAATGAGCATCATTATAATTAAGCAAAAAGGAGCAGCATGAGGCAGCAACAACAGCGGCACCAGGTAAAGCTGCTCAGGGGTGGCTGCGTTGCGAGTTCCTTGTCGGGCGGGCCGCGGGCGGCGGCTTTGCCTTTTGTGCTGTCCAAAAAAAAAAAAAGAAAAGTTGTGCCAAGACGTTCGTCGGGCAGAGATTGCAGGATTGCCGGATTGCCGTTTCCCGCCAAAAGTTAGGGGGTTGCAGGCACAGCGACCCGATCTGGCTGTGGCGGTGGTGGGTTGTGCTCGGGTGGTAGCGGGCCGGGCGACCAAACAATAATAATAATGCACAGCATCGGGAGAGGGTGATGACTTGCCCGAACCGTGGGAAGATTCCCAGCACAATAAGAAGCCAGCGAAGGCAGAAATCTCTTTGTAAAGGCATTTCTAGTGCGATTCCACGTAAAATTTCTTTGCAGCTGCAGCAGAAAGTTCCTGCCCCGAGGGGTGTTAATAGGTGTGTTATTTTTTGCCTTTGCTGCATTTGTTCTTGGCGTGGGCAACAGCGATAACGATAGCGATAACGACGACATTAAAACGTACTTAAAACAGTCGATAGATTTGCATAAAACAAGTCAAAGTCGGCGACAACTTCATGAACAGTAAGACCTTAAAATACCCTTCATAAATCTGTTACAATGCCAAACAGACAGTTCTCTTCCGAATATTGCTAGCTCACTCTAACACACATATGCAGAAATGCGCACAGTTGAGATGATTGAAGTTACTTGTATAACTTCTGCGTTTATTATCTAATTTGATTGAAATTTGCAGGAAAGATAGATAAGTAGTAGTAGTAGTAGTATATATTATAGTCAGCAAGTTTTATCTCTTATACAATGCTTTAAAATCGAATCGAAAAATTATATTATTGATTTACAGGGCTGGTGGGAGTGGCATATGAAATATGAAATAAATTATATCTGCGTAAGGTATATAGAAACTTTCATGCCAAATTTGGTGTTTCTAGCTTTTATAATAACCGAGATCTGTGTGTTCAAACAGACAGACAGCAACGTTACACTTGGAAAGAAAGACAGAAATGGGTCCATCGACTCAACTAGTGATCCTGACTCAGAATATACATATATACTGCCACGCCTCCTTCTGCCTGTTTTATACATTTGCATAAGTAAGTACCCCCCTTTTCAATGATCGCAGGGTATAACAAGCCAAAGTCGGCGTCGGCGACAGGGACAACTTCATCAACAACAAATCAGCGCAGCTCGCCAACGCGCCAAAGCGTGTGTTGGTTGATTGGCTGCTCAGGCAGACAGACAAACGGAGGCGGCGGCACAATGCGAATTGGCAGCGCCAGTTGCGGCCACCTTCGCCAACAACAGCAACAGCAACACCAACAACAGCAACACCAACACAGCGAGCGGGGCCAAGTCGCGTTGCCAACACCATTTTGGTTTCATTTGTTAGCGGCCTCGTCAATATTGTCGCGCTGTCTTGTTGTCTTGTCTCATTTCAATAAGTTATTGTTGTTGTAGTTGTTTCACACCAATCAAGCAACGTTACACACACACACAGACGCCTGTCTATCTGCATAGCTACACCTACAAGCGGGCTGCTGTTGCTGCTGTTGTTGTTGTAATTTTTGTACGAATCGCGTAAACGCGTTTTTGCGTTTCGTTTATTTTCCCTGCCCACAATTCACGCACACACACGCGCACGCTGCGCTCGTATTGGTGTGAGAGAGTGCGCTTGTGTTGGTGTTCTACTATTCGTTCATTCACAAAACGTGCCCAGTTGCCTGTGTGTGTGACCGTGTGTGTGTGTGTGTGAGTGGTTGGCATGCTTTTGGCTCGTCTCTTTCTCATTTTGGTCTTTGTTTTGTAAACACAGCACACACACAGACACAGCTGCGCACAGCGTCGTCGTCGGCAGCTGCGTCGTCAGCTCACTAATACAGTCGCAGCTTGCGTCGCTGCTGCTGAGAGAGAGCACGCGCTCAGCTCGACTCTCTCAAGCAGCGCTCTCTCTGCCTGCATCGGCATTTCAAGTTCAGGCACTGAAGTTGTTTGCCGGCATTTCGTGAGAGAGACAGAGAGAACGGAGTAGGTGTGCGTGTGCATGAGTGAGTGTGTGTGAGTGTGTGAGAGGCAGCCCGAGAGGGCAGTGAGAGCGCAATTTCGATTTTTATCCGTTCGAATTTTATCCGGCAATGTGCTGCGATTTGTTGAGTGAATTATTGCGGATTGTTTGGCTTAATTCTTGCTTATAAAACAATTTGAGGAAAGTAAAGCTGAATAAAGCGATGTAAGAAGGCAGAGATTAAGAATAAAGAAGATATATAGACAAACAGAAGTAAGTAATAGATATAAGTGGAAATATTTAGAATTTAAAAGTGGGATAGATAACATGTAAAAAGAAATAAATTGAATAAAAGAGACTTAATAAATATAAAATAAAAAAATTTATCTATTAAGTATGTATATATTAATAAATACAGTAGTTTGATATATTTTAAATATCAGCATTAATATATACGATCAGATTTAGTATATCATATCATATTATATAATATATTAGTATAATAAAGTATTGTTTAAATATGCTAACAAAAAGCTGATTGATGAAGGGAATATGATATGGGAATAAAAATATACATATTATATAACGTTGTCACTCTCTGTACAGTTAAATACACATGAACTATGCAGATATCCTAGCATATTTCATTATTATACATGTACTATATGTACATATACTTAACTCAATTTCATTTAAATTCTCGTAACATAACAAAGCTAAATCACAAAATAAGGTTTATAGGGTACATAAGACAACCAAATAAAGTAGGTTTCTGTGTTGCTCTCTCATCTGCCGTTTCTATTTGCCATTACATAATCTCAGTAAAGCCTGCCTGTCATAGGCCTCCTCCTGCTCGTGCCTCTGCATCACCATCACCACCCACCCACACATGTGCCACATGTGCCCCATGCCAGCCAATCCAACTCCAACGCCGAGCGAGCAGCGACAATGGAAAAGTGGGAGGCGCCTATTCGGAGCTCGCTTTCGCAAAAGCGAAAATGCAACGAAGTCCCCTCATTGGTATAAAGTTTGAGCAATTAGAAACCCACGCAGCCATAAACAACAACTACAACCACAACGCCAACGACAGCGTGGGGGCAAAGCCAGCGGAGCCAGCAGTTGCAGCGCGGCAGCAACAACAGCAACAACAACAACAACATCAGCTGACACACGCGAAGCGCAGAGATAAAAATGCAAAAACAACAACTGCGACAGCTTTTATGTTGTTTTGCACGTGCTGCTGCTTCTGCTGCTGCCTCTGCTGCTCTCTCTCCCACTGGCTCTCTTGCGCTCTCACTCTCTCGCTCTCCCACTCCCTCTCCCGCTCTCACACTCTCGCTCAGTCGGCTCAGTCGGCTTTATCCGGCGAATGAGACGCCAACACACGCACACACACATGCACAGCAACGTTCGCATTGCGTTGGTGTTGCTCTCGTCTGTGTGCCTGCTTCTTTGTATATATGTGTGTGTGTGTGTTGGCGTCGGCAGCAGCAGCTGCGTCGTCGTCGTCGTGAGCCTATTCTACATAGAAAGGCCGCTGGCTGCGCCAGTGTCTTGCTGGGCAGTGTCGGTTCAGGTTCAACACGTCAGAGCCCGCACGCGTTCGCTGTCGCTGTCTCCGAGAGAAGTTTTAAGCCCGCAACGCATCGTTCTCATTTTTCGGGCGCCCCAAAAAAATATATTTATTGTGCGTGTGTAATTGTTCCTTGCTGCCTCACACACACACACACACACACACACTCACGCACAGCACTCTCTCTGCTGCTGCTCTCTCTCAGCGTCTTTTGTTGGCGGTGGTTGTTGGTGTATGTGTGCGTGTTGTTGGTGGTGGTGGTGGTGCAGCCGAAGCCAGCAACGACGACGACGACGACGATGCCGATGCCGACGTCGGGAAAATCTCTTTGCGTTGCAGTGAAAATTTGTTCGTACGTTTTCGTTATTTGTTATTTGCACGTTGACGCGGCGACAACAAGAAACGGTACACACGACGGTCACGACCAAGTCGCTGAGAAACGCGCGTGCAACGGCAAACAGCAACAACAACAACTGTAACAGCAACTACAACAACTGTAACAGCAACAACAACCGTTAAATGTTAACACGAAACGAAAGAAGAAGAAAAACAAAACAAATTCGCAAATTTATAACGATATTTTATTCAAAACGCTTCACGCACGTCGCAATCTACGATAACGATCGATCGATCCCAAATTTTTAACTCAACTCAACTCAAATCTAAACTTAATCGTACCTAGCAACAACTACACAACAACAACAACTACAACTACAACAACAACAATTTCAAAGCTAAACCACTTTTTGCTCTTCTCACTCTCAACTAAACTTGCCAAATTTTTATACTAAATAAAACACAAAGAATATAAAATAAATACGAAAATATTTTACACAACAAGTTTATTAAATATTTTAATAATAATACTAAGTGAATTGAAGTGTCTTAAAAGAGAGAGATATATAGTATATATTCTATGGAGATATAGTGAAGATATAATATTGTGCAGTTCCCAAACAACAATTGAAATATTAAACACAACAACAACAACAAGCAAAAGTTTGTGATATTTTTATGATATTAGCAATTAAAGTATACAACAAAAAGAAGAAGTAGAAGAAGTTAAGTGAATATAATAATAATAAAAATATCATTTAATGTGTGCTGTGCTCAACAATTAACAACACCAACAACAACAAGGAGAACAACGAGTACGAGATCATCAAGGCAGCTGCCATTATAATCGGATAATGCTTGGATAATGCTCGCCGCAGCGCCCTAAACAACTGAGGTGAGTTCACATTTCCATTTTTCGACAACTTTTATACCCTTCGACCATTGAAAAAGGGGTGTACTACTTAGGTAAAATTTATGTAACAGGCAGAACTCCACAAAGTATTTACATTCTTAAACAGGATCACAACATGAGTCTATTGAGCAGTGTCTGTTTGAACGTCGGTATCTCAGCTATTATAAAAGCTACAGACACTAAATTTGGCATGCAGTTTGCTGTGTTGCTTGAGAACATAAAGTTTATTTCAAATGTTGTGTGCCACATCCAGTGCCTCCATAAATCTATAATTTTATTTTTCAAGTTACTCTTAAACGACATATAAAACATACAACTTTCTGACTTTGACATATACTTAACTGATTAAAATATATAGCTTTCCTACAAATTTCAATTCGATCCATCTACAAAATCTACAAAAATAGTAGTTATTTAAGTAACCTTACAGTCCAAAGTTCCCGTCTGTAGCATTCGTCTTTTTTCGATTGGTTTTTGAGTTGAGTTTTTTATGGAGGCCGTGTTTTTTTGCCGACGGCAACGTCTTTTAGGCCCAGGCGCCAGTACCGCTCGACGTTTGGCTCAGCAAAAGTTGCTGCCTCTTCTTCTTCTTCGTTTTTACTGTTTCTTTTTTCGATATGTGTCAAAAAGTTGTAGATCTAATTACAAATTGCGTTGCCAGTTGCAATTGCAGTTGTTGTTGTTGTTGTTGTTATAGAGTCAGTTTACAGCAGAACTGCAACAAAAGTGCTGATAATCAGCGTAATATCAGATAACACCAAAGGCGGGTGATATATGGTGAGCCAGTTGAGGTGGCCATAAGAGTGGGGCAAGTAGGCTGAAGAAAGGATATGATTATGAAGAGAGAAGAAGAAAAAAGATTATAGTTCAATATGAATCTATATCTATAGTTGGTAATGCCTTGAAAATATTTTAGAGTGAATTTCTAGAGATTTTAGGCGAGCGAGAAACTGAAACTAGTTAATATATAGTGAATATATAGTTCCTTACAATTTGTATATAATTTTCTGAGCATCATGAACAGAATGCACAAATATCTGCAATAGTTGCTGAAGTTCTATAAGGCATACATAGATATCTTTAAAAGTTGCTGCAGTTCTATAAACGTATTCATTCAACTGATCTATAAAGTTTCCATTGAAATTACAAAACAAGCACAACTATTGCATACCCTACATACATCTCAGCTGCAGTTGCTGCTGTGCGGCTGCTGCTGCTGTTGTTGTTTGTTTTTGCCATTGCAATAACAATCGATTGCAACACACCTACAACAATTCGTTGGCCTCGCCTGACTCACTGATAACTCCTGCCAGCTGCTATCAATATCACCAGCCCCCCAAAGATGAGGTGAATGATGCTGCTGCTGCTGCTGCTGCTCCCCTTGCTGATGTTGTTGTTGCCGCTTGTCAGCTTCGCTTTGACGTCAATGGGCAACAGCAACAAGACAACAACAACAACAACAACTTGGGGATCGACAACAACATTGTGTGGGCCAAGCAAATTGACGCACAATGAGACGAATAAGTACATAGAGAGTAGCAAATATAGCAGCAGCAGCAACACACACACATACACACACACACATGCTGGCAGAGCGTAAAACCCTTGAATGTTGCACGCAATTAATGCGAAAGACTTTTAATTGCCCACAAATGCCATAATAAAGCACAGCGAATGTGAACTATTCCAATTGCATACACCTTGGGCATAAAAATGGGCAACAGCAGTAGCAACAACACTCTCAGCAGCAGCAGCAGCAGCAGCAACACTTGCAGCAGCAACAACATTTGCAGCAGCAGCAACAACATTCACAGTACAAAACTGACAAATTTGTATGCACGCGCTTCAAAAGTGCAATATTAATTAATTCCAGCAACAACTGCAACTGCAACAGCAACAGTTGCTGCTCTGCCGCTGCCGCTACTGCTGCTGCTGCTGCTCTGTATGCGGCAGTTGCTGCTGCTGCTTAGAGCGTGCAATTAAATTGTATGTCATTCATTGGTAATTTATACCATTTAAAGGCAGCAACAGCAGCAGCAAACGAACAACAACAGCAGCAACTGCAGCAGTAACAACAGCAGCAGCAACTGCAGCAGCAACTACATCAGCAACAGCATATGTAGCAGCAGTAACCACAGCAACAGTAGCTGCTGCTGGGACTTCTACAACAATTGCTGCTGCTGTTGTTGCTGTTGCTGGTGTTGCTGTTGCTCCCGTTCTCTTTGCATTTTCGGCAACACGCCTCATCGCACCTGGCAATTAGCATGCGCGTGCGTGTCGCAAAAACTTCTAATGCCGCCAGCAACAGTTGCTGCTGCTGCTACTGCCGCTACTGCTGCTGGTGCTGCTGCCTGCTAAGTTGATCGATCGATCGATCGGCAGCTGATCGCCGATCGATAAATGCAACTTGCCATGAAAAGTGGCTACCCTAAATGGTCATTGAGCTATTGCACATTTCTCAATATGTCGCGAGAGAGACGAGCGCGCGCGAGACTTGGCCAAGTGTGCTGCTGCTGCTGCTGTTGTTGCTGCTGCTGTAGTTGCTGGCGACGGCGATGTTGCTGATGCTGGCTGGCGTTGTCTGGCTTTATACGCACCGCACCTTATGTGGCCACGACGGCGACGTCAGACTGACCGCGCGACTGTTTGGCATATAAAGCAGCCTGCCAAGGGGCCAAGGGGATGGGGGAGGGGGGCCAGGGGGAGTAGGACGTCACCCGCACCACAAGCGACGCCATTTTAAAGTGGCTCAAAGTCGCAGTCGGCGCAGCAAGCAGCGCAGCAGGCAGCGCACCACCCTCAGTGCATTGCATTGACATTTGCATTGACAGGCGGCAGGCGCGACTAGCAGATACCCTGTGTACATTAAAGTGACTGCTAGACTACCTCTCTACACACATTTACAGGGTATACTCGCAGGTATTTAACACAGTTCATTGCTTAATTTATTTGTGAAATTAACAATTTTAATGCGCTCCCCCAGCAACAAAAAGAAAAGGCGAGAAGAGGCAGAACCGCAAGAAGAAGAGGGGGAGAGGAGAGTATAACAAAAGGCGCGCATTGAAATTGAGACGTTGCACACACAATGAAAATACTTAAATACAATATATAAAATAAATTTACGAAACGAAACAAAAGCGTGTAACAAACAACAACAGCAACAACAAAACGAATCGTAACGAACAGCAAAGACTAAGCTAAGGAGAAGAAGAGGAAGAAAAAGAGAATTCTGGCGCGTTAATTAACTTTAAACGATTGAAAACGAATCGATTTCAAGAGCCCATTTGATTTGGATTAGTTTTGCTTGCTTTGCCAGAGACGACACAAGCGGACGCTACTCAAGCGGTTCAAGAGTCGAGTTCGAGTTCGAGTTCGAACCCGCACTGTGTATAAAGACTGAAATTAAAATTTAATCATCACGTGTGCGTTAAAAAGCGACTGCGACTCCCCGACTCTGTTTCTGATCTATAACTAAAGCTGTTAATTAGAATGCGTTAAACAATAAAACAAAGAAAAGTAAATGCCAATGGAGGAGACAAGCCGAGACGAGACAGTTGCGAAGAGTTTAACACCTTCGACATTTGATAGGTCTACAAATCTAATTTCGAACTTGTTCGGCATCTCTTTTTCGAACTCTATTCGATTCCGAATAACGTTTGCTCGCAGTCTGGGGGTTTCGCGCGTTTGGACATGCGTTGTTATCATGCATTTGATAAACGTTTTGTTTTTCATTAGCCGACGGCGACGCGGCTTCAAGGCGGCCCTGCCTGCCTGCCACGACGATACTGATTCGGATCACACCCCTTCAATTAGCGTTGGGGGGCGAATTTTTTTCTCGAAAAAATTTCAAGCACGTTTTCTTTACATTTCATGGCGGCCATTTTAGGGTTCTGCATAATTATTCATTATCATTTAGTTGTGGTCAAAGGAAAACCACAAAAAATTAGTATTAGTGCAAATGTTCTCATTTCTCAGCGTGTTGCTGTTGCTGTTGTTGTCAGCTGTTGCTGTCGTTGTCGCTGCTGCTGCTGCTGCTGCTGCTGTTGATAAGCAAAGTGTGCGCGCCTTACGCCTTACTACGTCAAAAGCTTTTCGCTCTTATCAACGATTGTCACACAGAATTTCGAGTATATGCTTAGTATGGTCAGATTATTTAATATGCATGGGCTGTTTTGCTTTTTTCTTAATGGGAAACCACACACAGACACGCACACATAGACAGACACACACGAATAGAATCGAAATATTAAAAATACAACCTCGCTGATAACTGCAAACCAAACCAAAAAAAACTGAAACCAAAAATAGGAAAGAAATTCACATGAGCCTCGACGTGCCCGCGACTTTTTAGCGATCACTTCAGCAATGTTTCTTTTCTTGTTGCCTTTTTTATAGGATTTTTCGATTTTACTTTAATCTCAAGTAGTTTCAATTAACGTCATTGGACTACATAGATTGCTGATTATGCGACGCATTTCGTGCGCGCCGCGAATTAACATTAAAAACAAATATGAGAGAAAAAAAAAAATCGAAGTGAGCGAGCGAAAATTATATTAAAAGATTAGAAGCGATTGCGACCACCCACCAAAACGGCAACAACAACAACAAGAGGGGGAACAAGAAGAGGAACAACAAGCGGGGGAACAACAACAAGCGGGGGAACTACAGCAACAGTTGAATGAATGCAGCAGAGTTAAGAGTGGGCAATAGAGAAGGCGACTTGGTCAGTGCCTTATCAGCTTTATAGGCGACTCTCGATTTACGTCACAGAAGGCGCTGAGGCAATTCATGAATTTAACAATTTATAGTTAATAAATAACTCTTGTTGTTGCTGCTGCTGTTGTTGTTGTTGCTGTTGCTGTGGTGTGTAGGTGTTGTGCGATAAGCGCGAGCGCGTCTATCGATAAGTGGCGACCCTCAACGAGGCGCCGAGAGTTGTGGGTGGTGTGCAAGAGTGAACGAGTGTTGCATAAACCCCCCGGGTAACTGAGTCATAAGCTGACTGTGGCAAGCCGAGGTGGCAAGGTGGCACATTGCCTGGCAGCTAGCGGCGCTTCATTAGGCCAAACATTTAAACCTGTTGCATGCACGCAACGCGCCACAATCTTCATCCAGTTAGTCGCACCAACTGTCTCCCTTTCCCCCTCTGCCTGCCGCCTCTATCTGTCTGTCTGTCTGTCTGTCTGCCTGTCTGTCTGCTTGTCTGTCTAACTGTCTGTCCACTTGGCGCTTAGCACATGCAACTGTCTGCACTTAGCTCTCGCTGTCGCCAATTTGAATGCCCAACTAAGTCGCCTGCCTCCCCTGCTCCTCCCTCCACTTGGGCAGGTTTGTCCAGCCCCGTTGCTTATCTTAGCTCACTCTCTGTCTGTCTCTCTCTCTCTCTTTCGCTCTCTGTTGCTCGCTCTCTCATATTTTAGTGCACTTTATAAGCACAAATGCCTGTCGCATAAAAATTAATTGTAATGTTTGTTTATGCGCTCGCCAAATGTTGAACAAGTTTCATGTGCCACGCGGCGTATGAGCAATGGCAAGTTATAGCGCAACTATTATTGAATGCTGTACAGTATTAAGATATGAACTGAGCGAAGCGATCCCGTAAGCTGCAAAATGTGCCTTAAAGCGCATTGAAGCTCGCTGATCAATTGCCCGCTAAGCCGATTGCCAGCGCGTCTATCCTCTCTCTCTCTCTCTCTTTAGCTTAACTATATCAATCTTTTTGTGCTACAAATTAGCTTGCAAGCGCATTAAAGCTCTCTTATGACACTTAAATAGACTCTAAACTGTTATACTTCTCTGTCTGTCTCATTCTTAAGCTGCTTAAGCTGAACTGGAGCTTACAAAAGCTCATTAAAGCTCTCTTATAACTCTTCAATGGAGTCTCTAATGACTCTAAACTGTTATACTTCTCTATCTGCATTTTTTCTGTCTCATTCTTAAGCCGCTTAAGCTGAACTGGAGCTTACAAAAGCTCATTAAAGCTCTATTATAATTCTTCAATATACTCTCTAATGGCATCTCACTCTTTTAACTTATTTCTGCTCAAATATTTAGCTGCTTAAGCTGCAATGAAGCTTTTTAAAGCTCTTGAAAGCTTCTCTCAACTGCGAGCTTGCCTCTCTTTCTTTCTCTGCTCCTTCTCATTGCACTTTAACAACACTTAAACACCTTAAATATTGTACTTAACTGACTTTGATGACTCAATTTGTTTGTGCACTGACAAAACAAATTCGCCCTCAATCTCTCTCTCTCTTTCTTTCCGTCTCTCTCCCGCTCTTCCTCTTGATAATTACGCACATAAATCCTCGCGATTTCAACAGCTTTTGGATTATAATTGTTTTGTTGTTGTTGTAGTTGTTGTTGTTTCTGTTTGCAGCTGCTTAATTTATGTAATTCTCATTGTTGTTGACATTTTGGACTTTCCTTTGCCACCTGCCTCCCCCTACCTACCTTCCTCCCTCCCTCTCTACCCCCCCTTCGGTCTTGCTTCGCGCTGTTTTAACTCGAGGCAAATGCTTGACAAAAATAAAAATAATAACAACAACAACAACAACAATGGAAAAATATCTTCATGCCAACAAATCCATTACACTCAAGTGCGCTGCAACAACAACAAGAGAGAGAGTGAGAGAGAGAGAGAGTGAGAGGCAAGATGCCAGGCAAATAAATAAAAGCAAATGTGTCTGCATGTGTGTGCGTGTGTGTGTGTTAACTTAAAAAAATTAACCGAAATTTTATTAGTATTTGCGCAAGCGCAGGCAATGCCAGGGTAAATATTTGACAGACAGCGCGACTGACCATAAGATCTTTGCCGTGCAGCAGGGCGGGCAGTGCGAGAGACAGGGAAGAGCAGAGGAGCGTAGCGGGTCCATGCCTCGAGTGGTCCATGACCAAATCTCTGTTTGCCTTGCGAGGCGGGCAAACCAAGCAAAAGGCAATTAGAGTTGACACTTTTGGTTTTGGCGGCAGCAACGAAAAGGGTTGCCCCGCCGCGACGCAGACGCAGACGCAGCAGACTCAGCAGACTCCTCTCTAAAGAAGTCGTCTTCGTCGTCGTCGTCGTCGTCATTGTCGCTGCTGACGACGTGCCCAGGGACAGTTTAATTTTCACCAGGCACTTAAAAACCATTTTCACTTGAGACGTGACCGCTGCTGACGTTGTCGTTATTCTTGTTGTTGTCTTTCTAATGCAGCATTGTTTTTGTTGCTGTTGTTGTACGGCCTGTTATTTATTATCAATATTGACGCAGCAGCAACAGAACAACACCAGCAACAACAGCAACACCAGCAACAACAAGAAGAGATCTGTAAAATACCACGCAACATTGTAAACAAAGTGTAAGCCGCTTTATTGTTGTTGTTGTTGCTGTTGTTGTTGCCAGCTAGACGCGCCTAAACCTGAGAAACTGTCACTAAGCTATTTTCGATAGGTTTCTTCTTTTGATTTGCTGCCTGCAACAATGATACGAGGCCTGCTGCCCCGGGTGCGAAGACAATGGACCGCGTAGCCCAACTGGAACCCAAGTCGAAGCCGTAGAGCGGCGACTAATCATAAATTTGTCGCGCGATTATTTTTACAGTTTGCCAGTCGCTTTTCAATACACTACCAAACTGATGCCTGATGATATTTCAATATGCTTTACAAATGATCTGAAGAGATACCAAGCAGAGAAGAGCTGAGAAGAGAAGCGAGACGAGGCGAAGAGAAGAGAATCAAAGGCTGAAGTGAACTGAGTTATGAGCTCAAGAAATGATTGGAAACGAGCGCCAAATGAATATGCAAATTATAGTTATTATTATGTTTATGTTTATGCATAATGCTTTGAGCTCAACTTGCCCCCTTTTCCCCTCGCCAAGCTCCGCCCCCTGGCTGCCTTTCGCTGGCGCTGCCTTTGTGCGCTAATTGTCGAAAGAAAGAGGCAAATTTTGGGCTCACAAAAGCGACTTTTAAATGCTGGCACGTGTGCCTAAACTTGGCCATAAATAAGCTAGAGAGAGAGAGCAAGATAGACTGAAAGGTAGAGCGAGTGAGAGGGAAAGAGAGAGCGAGAGGCAGCTCGCTATTAAACAAACGGAGCAGTCAAGAAGCTAAACATCATTTTTGAGGTATTTACTTGGGGAGACGCGCTGCTCCAAGTCACCCCAGTAACAGATACCAAAACCAAGACAGAGACAGCGAAAGGGAGAGCGAGAGAGTGAGAGAGAGGGAGAGAGGGAGAACGAGAAAGGCAGCGAACTGGCCACAGGAAAAGGGAAGCCTGTTGAGTGGCAAACTGATTTCCGTTGACAATTTATACAAAAAGCAATGCGAACAGCAACAACCAGAGCAGCAACAACAGCAACAGCAACAACTTGAGCAACAGCAACAGCAACAACAACAACAGCAGCAGCAGCAGCAACAGCTCGAGCAACAGCAACAACCAGTGTAGCCGAGTGAAGTTTTAAATTCCGAAGCATACGCGTTGTTTGTTTTTGTCGATTTGCTTGTAGAATTTGTAGCAACAACAAAAATGCATTGCAAAACGTATGCGAAGGGCGGCAGAGGAGAGAAGTGGGGGGGGGGGGGGTCGACACATTGACAGGCAAACACGAGAGCAGCCACACGAATTGAGAGCAGAGCGGGGCAGATTCGCCAGTTTCGCTTCTCACGCTCGCCACAAAGGACACGCTGTGTGCGAGATGCGAGACCACAGCACACACACTCACACACACAACAGAGGCATGCACCCACACACACACACACATACAAGTGGACGTACACACACCCACACAACAGAGGAGGTTGCTGCTATCATGACAGCTCATGGCGGCAACGATTGCTGTCAGCATATGAGACGCAGCGGGGCATAAACGAGACGCGTATACCCTATGTGTGTGCGCGCTGTACAGGGTATGCGCTGTCACTTGTCGCCTGATTTTGGCTGCTTTGATCGGCTTTTTGGCTTTGACTCTGACTTTGGCTGGCGACCAATAAAGTCTTATTTTCTACTCATCAATTCAGCAGCAGATAAAAGTCAAAAACTTGAGATACGCTCGCTGTCGCTGTCGTCGTCGTCGTTGCTGTCGCTGTCGTCGTCGTCGTTGCTGTTGCTGTTGGCCGTCGTCGCTGTCCGGTCTGTCCGGCAGGCAGATAAATTATAATTAAAGCAGCCGCAGCAGACCAAAGTGGAGAAGAAGAAGACGCTTGGAACGGAGTCGCGATGCTGCGCTCTGATGTCAGAGCGTATTTAAAATACGAGTAGAACAAGCTGCATTCAAACGCCGACGCCACACGACCAGCCCGATAAACAAAACAAATAAACAGAAGACAGAGACAGAGAGAAGAGAGAAGGGGGAAGAGAGAAGGAGAGAAGAGAGAAGGGGGAAGAGAGAAGGAGAGAAGAGACAACGGCATCGGGAATCAGAAACAGAAACAGATTCAGAGCGAGGGAGTGCGGGGGGGGGGGGCAGACGTCGCATAGAATTGAGCTTCAGTCAGCGCAAGAAACACCTGTCAAACCGGGTCCACACACAGTACACACACACGCACACACACACACACACACACACACAGGCAGGCCGAAAATATAAGGCAGAGTTGCCGCACTGTGTTTGGATAATGACTCGAGCAAAGGAAGCAAAACTCGCACAGTGATTTGGCTGGAACGAAACGGATATGCAACACAGAACCTTTCTGCCCCCTTCCCCCTTCTCTCCCCTCTCCCTTTCCCTGATTAGCTAGGGTATGCGTTTAATTGAATTTACTGGCATAGAAACGGAAGTTCTTACGCATCTCTTGCGATTAGATGATGTTGCAGAATCGCGTGGAAAGCCAATTATGCCACACAATGACGTAGCCATAGCCACCCGCCACGTTGCTAAGCAGGAAGTGCAGCAGCAGTTCATATACGAGTAGGGTATCTCTAAGCCGGAAAAGTCAAAGTTTCCCGCTAAAAATAAGTTTGGCGTGATTTGAGGCTGAAATTTGACTTGTTTCAATTAGCGCAAACACGCCAGAAAAGTTTGCCCTGCCGCGCTGCTAACAACTTACTTGGAGCATGTGCAATGTATCTCACAGATACACAAAAGTAGCTACAAGATACAAGCCAAGGCAGAGAGTCGCCTCGCAATCAAATTACAAACTAATCGCATGCAAGCGAGCAGAAAATCAGCAGCAACAGCAACAGCAACGGCAACGGCAGCAACACTAACGACGGCAACAACTGTGACTACAACAACAGTGACTACAACAACAACAACTGTGACTACAACAAGTTCATGTCTCTTGGTGTGGATTACCAGGCCAAGTTGGCTGCGTGTTGCTGCCGTTGGGGGTGTTGAATGTGGCATGGAAAGGAGAGAAGAAAAAAAGTGAAATGCAGCCACTTTTGCCGCAAGTTGCCGCAAGTTGCCGCAGGCTGAAATGCAAAACAACTGCAATGCGATGTGCGTGTGTGCGGGCAAAACTTTGTGCCGCCTTCGCCTGCAGGAAATGACGCAGAAAGGAGCACACCAGGAGGAGCAGGAGCAGGAGGAGCAGGAGGGGGAGGGGAAGTAGGGGTAGCTGAGGAACGAGGACATGTCTTGGCATGTCTTGACAGTCGACAGGAAGTGCGCAAAATGCCACAACTTGCGAATGCAAAGTGCCCTCGCACCAACACACACACACCACAGAGGGGGGGGGGAGGGTGTGTGGGCGGGGGCAGCATTGCTGAGGCATTGTGTTAAAGTCTCTTTAAAGTTGCATGTTGCATGCTTGTAAACAAGCTTGTCGCGTCGGCCTATAAAAATATTATTAAATTAAAAGTTGAGCGCGAGTCGAGGCGAGGCGAGTCGAGCTGAAGCTGCTGCCCCGCTCTGCTGAGCCCCTGCTCCTGTCTCTGCCTCTGCCTCTGCCCCTGCTTGCTGCCTGTGAGTACTTCCACTGACTGCGCCTGCCTCTGCCCCTGACTGCCTGCTCTTCCCTATGTGCTCAACTGTTGCCTGCTTCCCTCTCCCCTTGATTGCTGCCTCTGCTTCTTCACTGCCTGCTGCCCCAGCTTGCCTTCTCTCCTGCGTGCTTTCCCTGTCTACTCCCCTGTCTACTCCCCTGTCTACTCCCTTGCCTTCTCTCCTCTCTACTCCCCTGTCTCCTCCCCTGCCTGCTTCCCCTCTCTACTCCCCTGCCTGCTCTGCTATCTCTCTGTCCGCCATAGCAAGGCGTGACTCCACCCACCAACAACAGCAGCAACAACAGCAGCAGCAACAACAGCAGCAGCTCGCACTGCAGCCTGCGCATAATTATGGCGAGAGGCGATTGCAATGGCGTTGCAGGCGACTCCGATGCAGGCTGCCTTGGTCATTAACTGCTGATGAGCCGTGGCCAGTTGCAGTTGCAGTTGCAATGGCAGCGAAACGGTAGCCAGGCTGCTGCTGCAGCATAAATAATTATTGGCAATTGTCTGCAGGTGCAACAGCAACATCAACTGGACGCATAACTTTGCCTACTTCGCATTTCACAAAACAAAAGACTTAAGCAACGAACTTTGGGCAGCAGCTGATCAAAAGGAGAGAGAGAGAGAGAGAGAGAGAGAGAGGGAGAGGGAGAGAGAGAGAGAGAGAGAGAAAGAGAGGGAGAGAGAGAAGTGAACTTAACCTCAACACACTGACCACCCAGCTGCACACACGCACTAGCCCCTACCTTCCCCCCCTCCAACCCCCTTGGCTCCCCTCCCCCGCAACGTTGTAAACGTCAAACTGAAAAAACCACTCAAAGTTTTCAAGTTGAAGAAAAAAAATTATTAACTGACATTTTAATGATGATAATGATGATGCCGTTGACGTCGGTGGCTGCTGCTGCTGCTGCCGTTGCTGCTGCTGCCGTTGCAACTGCGTCGGTGGCTAGACATCAAAATGGACAGAGGGAGAACCCTTTTTGGGCTCCAGGCAGGTAGAGAGGAAACCATTATAGCTGCTGCTGCTGCTGTTGCTGTTGTTGTTACTGTTGTTGTTGCTGCTGTTGCTGCTGTTGTTGATGTTGCTTTGGTTGTTTGTTGATGTAAGCGGCGTGATTTTTATCAGTTGAGGCCGCAGTGTTTGTCCAAACTGGCGCCAGTTTTTATGTATTTTACTTGCCCAAAAAACAAAACCAGAAGGAGAAGAAGAAGGAAGTGGAGGCGAAGTAGAAGCAGTGGGAGGAGCAGAGCCAAAAAAGAAATCAAAGTTGTTCAGCTGTAAAATGCGTTTTCAATTGCGAAAATTTCTCAAGTGTGCGCAAATCAATTGGCTATGAATTTTAATTGATTTTAGCCCGACAGCCACAACAGCAACAGCAACAGCTCACAGCAGCAGCAACAGTTGTAGTTGTTGTTGTAGCTGTTGCAGTTGAAAGTTGTATTTCATTTTGTGTTTCGTTGCGCTTGTAAAAGCCTCGCGCGCAAATAAAGCATGAAAATAAGTTTTGCCCAGGCACAGGCACAGCCAGAGAAAGGAAGAGAGACAGAGAGAGAGAGAGAGAGATAGGTAGACACACTGGCAGTCAGACAGTGCAACTGCAACTGCAGGCGAATTGTGGCTAATTTCAGTAATCTGCAAAGAATGCTGCAAAAGGCACCCACAATTCGCTGCAGCGGCAGAATCTGAGCGGGAGACTGACACAGCGAGACAGCAAGGAGAGGGGGGAGGGGGAGGAACAGACATATAGGCAGACAGACAGACGGACAGCGGGGGCTGCTGTCCAGACATGTGTGCGTCTGTTTGCAACCTGCTTAATGTCATGCAGCGGCAACAGCAACAACAACAACAACAACTACAACGCACTGTCACTGTCATGCATCATCATCATTGCAGAAGGAGTTGGAGAAGAAATTGAAGAAGCAGAAGGAGCAGGAGGAGGAGAAGGAGGAGGAGGAGGAAGAGAAGGAGGAGGAGAACGAGGAGGAGGAGGAGGAGGAGCAGGAGAAGGAGGAGGAGGAGAAGAAGGAGGAGGAGTAGGAGCAGCAGTAGGAGCTGCAGACGCTGTCCAAGCCGGTTGCTGCTGTTGCTGTTGCTGCAGTGTCTGCTGCTGCCTTTGCTGTCTCTGCTGCTGCCTTGGCTGCCTGTGCTGCCTTTGCCTCTACTGTCTCTGCTGCTGCTGCCTTTACCTCTGCTGTCTCTGCTGCCAGTGCTGCCTCTACTGCCAGTGCTGCCTCTGCCTCTACTGCCTCTGCCTCTACCTCTGCCTCTGCCTCCGCTGCTGTTGCTGTATTTGAAAATTATTGCATGTCCAGTCTGCAGTCGGCAGTCCGCCATCCGCAGTCCCCTATCCACAGTCCCCTATCCACAGTCCCACGTCTGCACTGGAGTCTGCAGTGTCTGCCTGGAGTTGCCTTCACCTCCTCCCTGTCGCTGTCGCAGTTGCAGTCGCCGTCGCAGTCGCAGCATGCAAAGCCGCGAAACTGAGAAGGCGAAACACTTGCGGCGCATTGGCATGGCCAGTGAGTGATGCGATTATCTGCAAGATTCGCTTATCTACGGTGATCCATCAGCTGAGGCTGCAGCCCCGGACTGTGGCACTGCGCACCACTCGCGAATGTCAGTTGCCTCTGCCTCTGCCCCAGCCCCACTGCAACTGTTGCTGTTGCTGTTGCTGCGTGCAAAAATGCGTAGCCTGCGCGGGCGTTCGCCATATAAATTAGAATGCCTGAGCTGCTGCTGCTGCTGCTGCTTCTTCTTCTTCTTGCCATATACTGATAAATATATATATATATATATACAGCATACTGGCTGCGCTCCCACGGTCCAGCACCCGCTAGCAGCGCCTGCGGTTGCTGCTGCTGCTGCCAGGAAGTTGCTGGCGTTGCTGCTGGTACAGTAAACCACAGTGGGGCCTTTTTTGTTGACTTTGATTGAAAGTTGACACAGCCAAGCGTTGAAAACCACATCCGTGGTGGGCAGCAGCAACTGACAGCGACGGCAGCAACTGCTGCTGCTGCTGCTGCTGCTGTGTATGCAAATGCAATTAGTTTTTGATTAAGTTGTAGCTGCCCAAAAAAAGAGAAGCCAGTGCAGTCTGCAGCTCAGTCTCTGCATCAGTCTCTGCCTCAGCTCAGTCTTTGCTAGACTCTTTCACCAAAAGGGGGCACCAAAAGGGGGCACCAAAAGGGGGCACCAAAAGGGGGCACCAAAGTACACTTAAGCGCAAAAGCGCAAAGCGACAGACCGTTAAATTGTTGCAATTACCAAAGCTAGCGATGAATGTTGCCGCCATATTTGCGCATGTTGCTGCCGTGCACCAGCAGCAGCAGCTGTAAAACAATATGCACAGCTATGCACGAGTATGTGTGTGGGTGTGTGTCAGTCTATGCTGCTGCTGCTGCTGCTGTTGCCGGCTGGGCCAATTGTTTAGCACGCGCTGCTAATTTTCTGCTGCTGCTGCTGCTGTTGCTGCTGCGAGGCAGGCAGCAATTTTTAAGTTGCATGCACGCCTCGTTGATTGTAGTAGGTGGCCCGGACTGAGACTGGCCCGGGCCTGGTGTGGCCTGGCTTGGCCTGGCTGTGGCCATAATAGTCTTGGCCAAGTTGCAGTTCGCAGGGTGACCAGAGCTGCGCAATCATGTTAATAACAGCCTGTGTTGCCGTCGCTGCTGGTCAGTTGCAAGTTCTTGCTGAGTGTACGTGTGTGTGTGTTTGTGTGTGTGTGTGTGTAATTTATGCCTGCAGCTAATTGCATTTGAAAGTTTAACTGAAAGAGTCAAACGGTTTTCAGATATGCATAAAAACACAATAAACCTAAACGAGTGAAATGCCATTTTCTCACACACACACACACACCATACACACACATACACACACAGAGAGAGAGAGAGAATCTTCATGCGCTCTCAGCTCATTTGAAATTCCAATTTCAATAACGCTCAATGATGTTTATCGGCCCCCAATGCCCCTTCTTCTTCTTCTTCTTCTTCTTCTTCTATCTATTTTCGACTTTTGAGTAGGCGTTGTCCGCAGCAGCAGCAGCAGCAACAACAACAACAACAGCTTTGCCTTGTACCAATTTACGCACATATCGATCCGCTGGGCCAAGGTTCAGGGCAGGGCAGGGCAGGGCAGAGCAGCGCAGGGCTGGGCAGTTAGATAACGCCATGGGAGACGCTCCACGAGGCTGCGCGCATTGCGTGAGATCGCCCGATGCTGCTGACGCGACTGCTGCTGCTGTGGCTGTTGCTGCTGTTGTTGTGGGTGCGCGATAAGCGTGTCAGAGTTTATCAGCAGCGGCAGCCGCTTGTGGCACACGCAGCTGCGACTGACTCAAAACGAGACTACAAATCTCAAATCGAACACTGAGAATTGTCGCTGTTGTTGTTGTTGTTGCTGTTGTTGTTGCTGCTGTTGTTGCGCTAATAAATTCATGTCGCTGGCGGACAGCAATCGCTTGGCTGCAACATGGCCGACTTATGTGTTTAGAAACAAGTTTGTCGGGGCGGCATATTTGTTAAGGTCGCACAGCTGCAACGCCAGCAACTGTTGCTGCTGCTGTTGCACATACATAAATAGCTGCTGTGCATGTGGCACACCGTTGTTGCTGTTGCTGTGCTGTTTTTTTGGGCTATTTGCACACCCGCATTGTCGCTGCAGCAACAACAACAACAGCAACCGCAACAACATGGCATGTTGCATGCCTAATTGCAACAGGTGGCAAATGCCAGCGGCGACTGCGACGGCCACAGACACAGTTACTGTTTTGCGGTCGCAAGGGTTGCTGTCAGCCACAGCAGCAACATGTCACATTGCTGCCAGGCAACAAGCCAATTAGCAACAGCAGCGGCAGCAGCGGCAGCAGCAACAATAAACGTTTGCGACGGCATATGCAAATATATTGTTGACAATTTAGCTAAATGATTAGCAAATAATAGCGCACATTAAAACAATTGTTAATTCGCTGACCAAAAAAGGCAGCAACAGCAGCAGCAGCAACCGATCAGCCACGGCAGCAACATGCTGTTCATGTTGTCACTTGATTGGCCTTTGATTTGTTGCTACTGCAGTGCAAACATGATTTAAATATTATAATTTATCTCAAGCCCAGCCACGATCATTAATCTCAGCCCTGTAAAGCGAATCGAGTCGAGTCGAGATCGAGACCGAGAGAGTTTCCACTTGCCATTGATTTCGCTTCGTTGCGGGTCGGGAGCTTGCTGCCACGCCCCCCTAATTGGTTGCCGGCCCCGTTTGAGTCTAGTGGGTGGCAACGCTTTGGTTTTTTGCTGCTAATTTTGCATTTATTGCCAAACTGCTCAATCAATCAATGTCGAGCAACAAATGTTGCAATCGTGGCTTAGCAACATGTTGCGCAACAATTTCACTCTACGCAAAAAGATATTGAACCGATCTCGAGAAGCCACGCAGTCTGCGCTTGAGTTGAGCTGCTGAGAGAGGGAGTGAGAGGGAGAGGGAGGCAGTGAGAGGCAGTGAGAGGGAGTGAGAGGCAGCCAGAGCGTGAGAGGGAGACAGCAACATAGCTATTTTAATGGAAACTCATAAAAATGTTGGCAAATATTGCGTACAACATTAATATTTATAAACATTTTCAGTAGAACTAGTCGAACGAGGAGATTGAGCAGAGAGGGAGAAGGTGGAGAAGGGAGGGGTAGGCAGTTGGTAGACGACCATGATTAATGATGTTTGATCGCATTGATCGACTGACTGACTGAGTCGCTTTAATTACTGCGGCAATTAGCAGCTAAATGCAAAAGGCAAAGAGAGTTTTGTCAAAAACACACACACGCACGCACACACACAGTTGTTGTGTGTGTGTGTGTGTTTGTACATTTATTATATGTAAATAGAGCTGCCTCATAAAGTGTCCATAAAATGGCAAAGGCAGCTGAATTGTTGTTGCTCTTGCGAAAGTTTCTAGAAAGTTTGCTGCCCCTCTTTGCCTTAAATTCCCCCACTGCTGCCCCCTTCTGCTCCCCCTTCTTTCCCTGCTTCCCCCTCTTCTTCTTCCTCCTCTTGTGCTGTGTTTTATGGCAAACACTTTTATAGTTCAGCTTGAATGACGCTTGTAAATGATACGTTAATAAAGTTGAACATTATTTTGCTGCACGTTGAACTCTCCTCCTCCTCCCTTCCCGCGTCCCCTGCCTGCCCCTATCCCCCTGCATAGAATCTGTCGACATCCTCCAAGCGTTGACTATTAAAACAAACTTTACAGCTGCGCTTGAATTGGCATTTTTGGCTGACAATGGCAACCCTGGCCTGGCCATGCACAGCAGCAACAAAGCTGGCAACCTTCAACAAGCAACAACTGAAACGCATTTCGAAGTGCCAGAGCAGGGGAAGGTGGAGTTGGGGGGGGGGGCACATGCGTATCGATCACGGCTGTGCAACATTCAAGTGTCGTCTTGCCACGTCTGGCAGCCGTCTGCTGCTGCTGCTGCTGCAAGTTGCGGGCGGGCGGGCGACCTTCTAAGTGCGCCGCTTAAGGCGCGCTTGCAACTGAGCTGAGCATTTTAGACAGATTGCCAAATGGTTGTAACTGCTGCCGCATGTTGAAGATTAATTGCTTGCGACAGACACTCGCGAATGATGACGTCACTTAGAAGTTTTGACAACGACCTTTGGCTGCTTGAGGCGATTGAGGCCGCAATGGCAACGGCGGGTTAATCTGATTCGCTCGCATTGTTTTTGCCCCTCCAGCTAATTTTTAATTTATTTGTTGAAATTTCTTTTGACACGCCCCAACAAAAGCGCGACGCGCTTTCGGTGTCATCACATTCACATTCACAGTCTTCTTCTTCTTCTTGTCTCCATGTCTCTCTTCATGTTCTCCTCGTGTTTTGTTGCTTGTTGTTTGTTTGTTTTTTTGGCTGCGCTCGCGTTTATTCATAAAATTGTATCTCGACATGAAATACAGCTTAATTAACAAAAAATCTTAAGAAAACCTGCAGCTGCTGTCGTCTGCAGCGCAGTTCCATTCATACATTCACACCATTCACTGCGGGCCCATTGACCGATTCGAGATTCGAATATAACAAGTGAATATTCAGTGCATTCTTCATCTTCTTCTTCTTCTTCATCGAGCTGATTTATGGCACGGCAATTTGTCAGCTACAACATCATCGCATCATTGTCATAATCGCAGTGAGTGGAGTAAAAGTCGCGTCAGGCTAACAGTAAAGTCAGACGACAATAACAGGTGACTGAAATCAATTAACACCTGGCAAATGTTGATACAATCGCCGCGTGCGTGAGTGTCTCTGTGTGTGTGTGTGTGTGGAAGGAGCCTCGCCACGAGCTGCATAAATTAAATAGCTTTGGCTTTATGTTCTTTTCATGGACAATCAGTAAACAAACTCTTATTCGGTGCCTGGGGGGAATTAACATATCAAATACAACATAATTGCGCGATAATAAGCAACAACAAACAAATATGGAAAACATGACTAAATTGAAACCTGTTCTATGGTGAGGCGATTTACAAAAGATTTCGTTAAGATCCTTATTGAAACTAACTAATATTTTATAAGCTACAGAATTACTATTGTTTTCCAAGTCTAACTCCCATAGAAGACTTTCTGCCAGCTGCCTGGGAACAGCCTTGGAAACTCCTCTAAAGAAAACCTGTTCGAAAAGTTAAAGTGAATTATGGCGAGGAAATATACAAAAGATGAGCAGAGATTTCTTTGAGATCCTTGTTGAAACTACCTTAAAAGACATTAAATTCTAAATCAATAATATTTTCCAAGTCTAACTCCCATAGAAGACTTTCTGCCAGCTGCCTGGGAACAGTCTGAAAAACGCTGCTAATGCGTACACCTTTTGCTGGCGACTTGCGCGCGTTTCGTGCGCGTTTTGCGTGCGTCTTTTGACGCCCTGCGCATTGCACGCTGCTTTGCTGTTGTTGTAATGCAAAGTGACAGCGACAGCGGCTTGTGGGCAATCAAAATGCGGCGTAAAACATGTGCCAGCCTGCAGTCGTTAGGAATATGCAGCGAGTTGCTGCTGCCAGTTGCTGTTGTTGCTGTTGCTGTTGTTGCTGTTGCTGTTGTTGCTGTTGCAGTTCTCCAGCTGGCAAGGCAAATTGAAAGAACTTGTTGGCTGTTTGCTGTTGGCTTCGTCGACAAGCAAATTGAAAGCTTTAGCTTTGCACTTGCTTTGCGGTTAAAAGCAGCAACAACAGCAGCAGCAACAGCAACAACATTGCTAGTGTATTGCACTTGGTGCTGCCTGTTGGTGGTTACAACTATTGATTACAACTTGCCAATCGCTGGGTCTCACATTACCCAATACAGCAACAGCAACAGGCAGCAGCAGCAACGTGCAACTGCAGCGGCGACCTCGATGCGGGTGTTGCAGACAGGCGCAGACAGGCTCCAAGGCAACAGCAGTAACAGCAGCAGCAGCAGCAGCCACAGCAGCCGCAGCAACCACGGCGAGTGGAGCCAGCTGTAATTAATGCGGGAGCCTGTGCTGACATTTTGAGAAATTTATTGCTCCAAGTGGATTTATAGTCTGCGACATTTTATAGTCTTGGCCCGATCGAATGTTGCCAGCAACATGTTGCTCCCCTGCACTGCCGTTGCTGTTGCTGGTGGGAAACTGCGAACCCTTTAATGCGCATCATGTGCGCGCGCGCATATATAATTTGGCTACCCGATAATGATCGGCCTTTGGCATAATAAATTTACAGCAATGCCGCAAAACGTTGCAGGCAACAACTTTCCGTCGCGTTGGCGGCAACTCATCCTTACACGCAATGCAGCCAGGGCAGGGGCAGAGGCAGGGGCAGGCCAGGGCAATATCTGTGGCCAGTCGCTGAGTATCTGTACCTTGCAATCTATATTCATTTTTATATAGTCTCTTCGCCAGTCACGCTGCACTTTCATAAATGCCAAAAATTTCACCTGCTTTCACAAAGATGATTAAAAATAAATATGCAGCGACGTCGACTGCCCCCAAAACGAGTGCAGCAGCAGCAGCAGCAGAGGCAGCAGCGGCAACGTTCTGCAGTGACTGCATGATATACGATAATTTCGTTCTGATAATGTGACGGACAGCAGCGGACTGGGCCTCAGTTCGGTTACGGGGCGGGACTGAGACCGGGGCTGACCCAGATGGCAATGCGTGAGTGTTGAGCCAAAAATCGTTTAAGGCTAATTGCAAAGATCGCTTTCGGTTGATAAACGAGCAGCCGATCGCAGCGGGAGCAGCAGGGGGAGGTGGCAAAGGGGGAGCATGCCCGGTAGGGTTGGGTAGGGTGAAACGGTTCAGCGAGGGATCCAAATTGCCTCTCGGCGCTGACCCAAAACCTTTAAGAGCTGAACTCGCACAGAGACAGAGGCAACAGACACACACACACAGTACATACACAATACCCAGCAAACACACACACACAGCACACACAGAGACACACACAGAGACACTTACCTCGCTTGACTAAACAAATACGCAGCGCGTAGTTAATGATGATTGCTGGCCCCCAAAGGTTAAAATTAAATAATTTCCAACTCTCGTCTCGTCTCGTCTCTCACAAAATGGCGGGCGTTCCATCTCCAGCTCCAGCTCTTCCACTGGCTGTGTCTGTATCCATTCATTCCTCATTCATTCATTTCGTTTGCCTAGCCATATAATTAGCATGAAATGAGTAGAATTTTCAAAAAAAAGATTTTTTAGTTAAATATTTTGTAGAGTTTTCGCTTCTGGCAATGTTAATTTTTTGGCGCTTCGGCAATTAAGCTGAAAATCGTGTAGCTAATTATGATAAACGAAGTTGCAAAGCAGCGGGAGGTGAAGGAGGGAGAGGGGGGGCCAGTAGAAGCATGGCAACAGGAAGTGGAAGGTCAACAGCAATGCGATGATCATGTGAAATACCTTAGAGTTAACTGTCTTTGTAACTAGAGAACTTTGCTAAGGCAAACTGAACGCGGTCGATTAAATTGTCTGAATCATCCCTGGCTCATTTCGCAATGCAACTTCTCGCTAGGGCCTCGAACCGGTTAGGCTCCTTTGGCCCATTTTATGCTGGCACAGGCGCCGCAGGTTGCAGGCAGGTTGCAGGCAGCTTGGGTCGGTTGTCGATAAGGCGGCAATGGTTTAATTTAGCTGAAGAGCCCAACAAAGGTAGCAGCAGATGACGACAGGATCGTTGGGCCCAGCCCACGTGCAACTGCAACTGCAACGGCAGCAGCAGCAACGGCAGCAACAAAAACAAATGTGCCTGTATATCGTAACTAAATTGACTTTGATCACGCGATCGCCCGGCCTTTGTGGCAAACGGAAGTATGCTAAGCAACTTGTTGCTGCCACGCCGGCAACATGCGGCAGCACCAGCAGCAGCAGCAGCAATGGAGGCAGCTGAAGGTGTATATTGCAAAAATAATTACATTTGATTGTAAAAGGCCAGAGCGTCTAGGCCGGCGACTTGGTCTTGGTCGTGGTCTTGCAACTGCTGCAGGAGAGCTAAGAAAAATGTGCAACATGATTGCAGTTTACAGCAGCAGC
This sequence comes from Zaprionus ornatus, assembly GCA_018904035.1. Lineage (NCBI taxonomy): Eukaryota > Metazoa > Arthropoda > Insecta > Diptera > Drosophilidae > Zaprionus > Zaprionus ornatus. Next base: position 1,220,284 of record JAEIFZ010000200.1, read on the forward strand.
AGCAGCAGCAGTGGCAGTGGCAGTGGCAGCGGCAGAGGCAGAAAACCAACAGATAAAATGCATTTACAATTGAATTTGAATGTAATTTTATTTAAGCTGCGGTCAGCCAGGGGCAGATGTGTGTGTGAGTGTGAGTGTGTATGTGAGTGTGTGTCTGCTGCTGGGTGTTGCACGGCAGCAACAATTGCCAAGTGGCAGGAAATTGCCATTATCTGGCATTATCCACTTGTGCAACGGTAGCCGACGCTGCTGCTGCAGTAGCAGGCGGCGTAGGTTGCACGTCAATCTCTGGCCGAGATCAGAGGTTGCCAATGATTCTCTTAATTAATGACACCGAGCAGTCGAGCAATCGAGCCGAAGCAACAATTAACATATCGTTAACTCGCATATTGACGTCAAATTTTCGTCCGACATTTAATGAGCAGCAAAAGTGAATTACGGTGATCATTTTAATTACACTGCGCCAACTGCAGCAACAACAAACCGAACCGAAAGCTGACTTGCTCTCAATTACAAATTAGCGAGAGAGAGAGTGTGGGAGAGCGAGAGCGAGTGCGACACCCTGGCTGTCTCGCACTGTCTGCATTTGAAATCAATTAAAAGAGCTTTCTCGGCCTGAGTTCGGCTTTGGCTCCGCCAGGGGGCGTGTTTAGTGAGAGCGCCGTCTTGTGCTTGCATTGTTGTTGTTGCTGCTGTAATTACTCTCAGGCTTGTCTTGTGCTTGCACTGTTGTTGTTGCTGCTGTTAATACTCTCTGGCTCGTCTTGCATTGTTGTTGCTGCTCTTCAAGTGTACTCTCTCTCTCATTGGTTCATGCTTAGGCGTAGGCGCATGTGAATTGTTATTGCTTTTGCTTTTGCCTTTGCTTTTGCTGCTCCGTTTTGACTTGATGCGCACTTCATTTCTTCACTGCTATTGCTGTTGTTGTTGTTGTGCTTTGCGCTAAGCAAATGGCGTTTTATTATATTGGCCATATTTGTGCGCTGTCATGCTTTGTTTGCTTGCGGCTGAACAACTCCATAAAGCCGACTTCAGTCTGCCTTCAGTTGTTGTCGTTGTTGTTGTTTTGTCGTCTTTACACTAAGCCGTCCATTATCAATGCGTATCACGTCGCTCTCTGTTGTTGTTGTTGTCTTTGAAGTGTGCTTAAATGGCGTCAACCAGACATTTTCCAGTGTTTAATGGGTTAGGCTCCACACGGCAGTACAGCTACCAAAATGTAAGCCAACATTTTGAGCAAATAACAAACACACAGAGCCTAATAAAGGAGTCCACTTCACTGCGCTCGACGCGGTCCCTTCGTGTGTGGGCGCCGCATCGGGCGTGTCTGCGCCGCCGTGCACACAATTTGTTTACATTTTAATTTCTGCAATTTTGTTTAGTTAACTTTGTGTGCGTCGCCGTCGCCGTCGCCATAAGCTGCTATCGCACGGGTGACAACAGCAGCAGCAACAACAACACATTGCAGGAGAACGGCGAGTTAATGGAACTTGCCGGAGGGGGGCGCCTGTGTAAAACTTCATCAAGTTGCAGCCAATACAAATAAAAACCCATACACAGATAAAGCCTGAGAGAGAGAGAGAGTAAGAGTGAGTGCAGGAGAGTGGTGATTTAATAGAGCTGGCCGAGGGGGGCGCCAGTGTACACACATACTCACAAATAGATGAAACCCGAGAGAGAGTGAGGCAGGCGCCCATTGCAAGCGCCATTGCAGCAACTCCCCCTCACAGGCAGCGGGTGGAAGTGAGATGGCTAGAGTGATACGCAAGCAACGTTGCAGTTTATACAACAATGCAAACTGTCATTGTTGTTGTTACTTTTGTCTTGTTTGCTGTTGCTTTTTGTAGTTCACGCTTTTGTTATTTGCATTGTTTTATTTGGTGTTAAAACTGTTGTCATAATTATGCAGCAAAAGGGGCGAGGGCAGTACAGCGGGAAGGGAACAAAAAGTGACAATGAATCATATTTCCACTGGCATTGCACATTTTGGTTTATGCAGTTTTCTTATTTGCATTTTTTTAATTTCTGCACCTCACAATGAACGACAGCAAAAAAAGAAATATTAAACAAAATGAGCGCCACATTTAATGCTGCTTCCTCATTTCGTTTATTGTTTAATGTAATTAAGCATTGTTGTTGAATTCGCTGTCTCTTTGCCTCTCTCTTTGCACTTGACTTGCACTTTTCCCCGCTCGATTGTTACTTCACTTTGTATCTGCATTGGTATCTGTATGTGTGTATCTGTATCTGTTCTAGTTTAGGCCAAAGACAGTTGCTTACAAGCATGTTTCGTTGTTCTTCTGACGCCAAGCGAAGCGCCATCATGTTTATTTGTTATAAGGTTTTTCTGCGTGAGATCTGCTTGAGCCATCGGTTTCTTTTCCCTCTGCTTCATTAATGGAAGACAGCGATGTTGTAGTTGTTGCTGTTGCTGTTTGCTGAGTTTGCAAATGAGCAGCTCATAAAATATTTAGTTTTTTGTGTGTGTTTTCTGTTTGTTTTTTGCTTTGCTGAGCAACCATAAAATATTTTTGTTTTTTGGGTAATTGCACAAGACACAAATGAGCAGCTAATTCGCCAGGGTTGCCACATGTTTTGCTGATTCGCGCTTGTCAATGATTAACTTGTTTTTTCTGTTGTTCATTTCGATTAAAGTTTTGTGCAAATTGGCACCCGCAAACTAAACTCATAAAGTAATTAAAGCATTAACAAGAAGCAATTAAATCCGACTGGCTATGCAGGGTAACATAAAAACATTTTACAGTTACACCAACTTAACCCTACAAAGGCGACTCTTGCAGAATTAACACTTCATTTAGCATAATTTCACACCATTTTCCATCGTCGCTTGGTATCATAAATCAAAAATCTCCGCTTTGTGGCCATTTTTCGCACTCATTCGCTTCCTTTGCGACTCATTTGGCGCTGCTAACAAGGCGGCACAATCAGAAGAACCTTGGAACAGTGACCCCTCTCCATTCCCCTCTCCCTGTCCATGTCAACGGCGTGAAAATTTATGCTTTTTTATGGCACAGAATAAATGCAAAAAAGAAAAAAAGCTGCGGCTCAATGTCTTTGCGCCGTATAAACATTTGTGGCAGTAGCAACTGTTGTTGTTGTTGCTGCTGCTGTTGTTGGTAGTAAAGAGCAAAAGTTTTTCGCATAGTTGTCAGCGCTGCGTTGTTTAATTACGCTAATTAAGAATATTAATTGCCGTTGCCCGCTTGGGGTGCCATAACAGAGCAACCCTCAACCCCTAACCCTCCCCCCTCTGGAGTATACTCCCTTTTATTGCGCAATATGAAAATAGAACTCTGGCTAAGCGGAGTTATGATGATTTGCGACATAACGAGCAAAGTTTCGCTCGCATTTCCATTTAACTTGCAAAATCGAAAAAGTTAATAAAAACTTTAAAAAGGGACGCACAGCACACGCACTTCATTAAACGAGTGCGCGCCACAGACATGTGCGACAACAGCAGCAGCAGCAGTGGCAGCAATAACAAGCCACTAACTGGGCTGCAAGGGGAGGAGGAGCAGGGGGCACAGGTGTCCGTGTCGCCAGCACTTCAACACCCAAAGAGCTGCTCGACTGCCTCCTTCGTTCATTCGTTTGGACTCTTTTCATTTTCTCAACACGTAAAGCAAACACGTGACCGTTAAGGACACGGACATGGACACGGATATACGGACACAGACACGGACGGGGCTCTTGCTCCGCCTTCAACTCCTGCTGCTGCCGTTGTAGGCGCAAATTGCAAACAGAAGGACAACGACGACGTCGACCTGCCCCACCATAAACTGCCAGCTTATGTCAGACACAAAGCCAACTCCGCATCCCCCTGCCCCTGCCGCTGCTGCACTTGCCAAGTGAAGCGTGCGGCATACAAGCACTCCTTGTGCTGCCTCCGCCTCCCCCGTACAGCTCCGCCTGCGCGCTGCGTGCGTGTGTGAACAATATTCATATATCACAAGGATAAGCGCAATGCAGCAAACGTCCTTCCAGACGTGCCGTCGCTATGCCACACACACACACACACTGTACTGTCTCCTGTACTGTCCCTGTGCCAGCCAGTTGGCACTGACCACGAGTGCGAGAGAGGTAGAGAGGGGGAGGGAGCGAGGCAGCCCAAGCTAAACTTGCGCTTCGTGTGTGCAACTTTTAATTATTTGCGAATGTTGGCGCCAGCAGACGTCGACGTCGACGTTGGCTTAGGATGCCCCGGGACAACGACGACTGTCCCATTGATTTCAGCTGACCAAACGAACGAGCGAACGAGTGTGTGAGCGAGCGAGCGACGAGTGAACTGCGGCGAGTGCGAGAGACGGTCAAGGCAACGTCATAAACTTGAGCACCATAAAATCCGCTGGCAGCGCAATAAAAAATGCCACAGCAGGAGATGGAGTCGCGTCGCGGCTGCTGCTGTCGTCGCCAGTTGTTGTGCCAGGTCCAAGTCCAAGTCCAGGGCGTGACCAGGGAGCAGCAGCAGCAGCAGCAGCAACATCAGATTTAGTGACAAACACCAAACACATAAAACTAACGCAGCGTAAACGACGACGCCGACGGCGACGCAAACAGAGACAGCGCCGCCGTCTCTCTGTCTGTTTTGGCAGCGACAGCGAAAATTTATCTTATTTATTTGTTGAGCGAAAGCCAAGAGCAAGTGCAGCATTTTGATGCTTGACTGATTGGGCGCAGTTTACGAGGCGCCACACACGGCAACGCCAATTGCAGCCGGGGTTGCCAGCCAGAGTGAATTGCAGCTGGCGTTGCCGGCCCGTTAAGCGCATTGAGCTTAATTAAATGGTCACTGCAAATACGAAAAAATCAAATATAATAGAAATTTGCTATAATTTTCACCATAAAAATACATTTGCATGCATTTGTTGTTGTTGTTGCTCAGGCGCAGCTAAGACGCATTCAATTTGCAGCTGGCAACACTGCACAGTGAAAAAGAGAGTGTGAGTGAAAGAGCCTGACAACCTGACAGCTACAGCTACGCACAGTGTACGTGTGTAGGCGCAGACGCAAGAGCAGGACGGCACTAGTGTAGGCAAAGCTAACCACGCAAGTTTTGCGCAGTTTTGAATTTGATGAGAGAGAATCGTTTGCTGCCAATCAAATATTAATTCCTTAATTATAATTATTTTGTGCAGTTTTTCATTTCGATTAAGTTATTTAATATTTTAATTAATTGAACAATCAAAGCAAACGTGAATTTGTGCATTGATTCGACTTAAAATGCCGGTATGCAGAGATTTTATGTGCAACATTTGTGCATTTTGCAAATTTATATTTATTATAAGCGCTTTTGCAATTTAAACTAACATTCGCTTCTTTTTCTCATCTTTTCCTTGCAGCTAAATCGCTCGCGTCAGGCGGCCCGCAAGAATCCGTGGCCGCGCAAGTTTAAGAGGCAGCAGCAGAAGCAGCATTGCCCCAAGAAGAGGAAGACAGTTGCCAGTAGCAGTAGCACAAAGCAGACGACGCCGCAAAAAAAAGTTGACCTAATGACGATGGCAGAAGGCACCGACCCCATGGGGCATCATCATCACGCCGCCGGCTCGCACAATCCCCACCACTACCATCATCATCCACACGCGCATCCGCACCAGCACCATCATCCGGCGCAATATCATCATCCCAACCAGCACTATGCGCCCGCAGCTCAGCAGCCACCACAGGCAGGTGCAGCCGCCGCCGCAGCAGCCGCTTCCCACTATGCACCCTATGCGCAATTGCAGTATCCGCATCCCTTGCCCCACCAGCACTTGCCGCTCGCTCTCAGTCTGCATCAGCAGGCGGCGGCGGCAGCTGCATCGGCAGCGGTGGCAGCGGCTGTGGCAAGTGCCGAGCAGCACAACAACAATCAGCCCTATGTAGCCAACAACAACAACAACATTGGGCCTTGGAAGCAGCGCAAGCGCAAACGACTCTCGGCTGTGCTCGACAAGCTGCACCACAACAACAACAACAATAGCAGCAACAACAACAACAACAATAACGAGGACAGCAGCAACAATAACAACAACAACAACAATGATAATGGTGTGACCTGCAAGACGGAGCCCATGGACATGGACGAGCAGGAGCTGGATGAGATGGAGGAGGAGGATGCCGAGGAAGAGGAAGGCACAGAGGAGGCTGCAGAGGATCTGAAGCAGCACCAGCAGGAGGAGGCTAAGTACATTAAGAGTGAGCAGCGCGAGGAGGCATCGATGGCAGCCAGCGACGATGAGCAGATCGAGGCAGAGGAGCACTCGCACTCGGATCAGGACGAACAGCACAGTCCGCGCATTAGCATGAGTCCGCTGCAGGAGGCAGCAACGCCAGCATCGAAGCCAACGCCTGACACTGCTGCGGCTGAGGCTGCAGCGGCTGCTGCTGCGGCGGCAGCCAAAGAGAATCCACTGCACGTGGACATCAAGACTGAGCATATGCCTAGCCCGTATGATCGCTACTTCCCCATACCGTCGCCCCTGTTCGGTTACTATCTGCACACCAAGTACTTGAACGAGATGTTCCGCCGGCGTCACGATCTCTATCCCTCGCCGCTGCAGCACACCCCCTCGTCGATTGCCTCCGAAACGGAGACGTCGCCGGTCAGCCAAGGCATGACGCCGAACAGCAACGGCAGCCGCCGAGAGCACCCAGGAGAACAACAACAACAACAGCAAATGATGCCTGCCATGATGAATGCATCGCCACCTCCCTCGCTGCCCTCGCCGCCGCGCAGTGACTCTTCGGTGACCACAGCGCAACCGACGCGTGTCAGTCCCAAGCCGAGCAAGAAACAGAAGAAGAACTCTGCGTCATCTGGCGAGAAACCCATGCCACCGCCGCAGGAACGTCCGCTGGATCTGTGCATGCGCAGCGACGGCCTCGGCGAGCCCAAGAAGTACAAATCAGCATCACCGACGCTGCATTCCGGCTCTGCTGCCTCAATGATGCCACCACCGGGCGCATCCATGAGCGCCGCTAGCAGTTTGGAGAGCATGAACGCACTCTCGCCCGCCTCGAGCACACATTCGAGCACCTCGCTCACTGGCAGCACACCCACATCGAGCATGGCTCCACCCTCCGCCATGTCACCCTATGCCATGACAGCGGCAGCGGCACATGCAGCTGCGGCAGCGGCAGCAGCAGCCATGATCAAAATGGAGATGCCAATGCATCCGCTGCACTCGCATGTGCCCACCACCACAGTGGGTGTGCCGGTGATCAAGGGCGATGTGGCCTCACCCACCACCAAAGAGACGGTGGCCTGGCGCTACAATCTGGACGTGTCGCCGGTGGTGGAGGAGATGCCACCAGGCTCGGATGTGGCCTATGTGTGTCCCACATGCGGCCAGATGTTCTCGCTGCACGATCGCCTGGCCAAGCACATGGCCTCGCGCCACAAGTCGCGCAATCCCGCCAACGACATTACCAAAGCCTACTCCTGCGACGTTTGCCATCGCTCGTTCGCCCGCTCCGACATGCTCACCCGCCACATGCGGCTGCACACCGGCGTCAAGCCATACACCTGCAAGGTGTGCGGTCAGGTCTTCTCGCGCTCCGATCATCTGTCGACGCATCAGCGCACCCACACGGGCGAGAAGCCCTACAAGTGCCCGCAGTGTCCGTATGCTGCCTGCCGCCGCGACATGATCACCCGCCACATGCGCACGCACACGCGCTACGAGTCGCGTGGTGGAGGAGGCGGTGGCGGTGGTGGAGGTGGGCGTGGCGAGGAGCCAAAGTCACCGTTACCATTGTTGGATATGAAGATGAACATGAATCTGCCGCTGTTGCTGCAGCAGGAGGAGTTGCTGCAGAAGTCACCATTGGGATTGGGAGGACCTATGCCAATTGTGGTGAAAACGGAGAGCGCCTAACGGTATCTCTATGCGGCTGCGGCCAGGCAGTTCATGACCTTCTAGAGGTGGATGATGAAGGAGGAGGGGGTGAGCTGGAGCCCAGCTTAGTGCTAGTTGAGCCCATAGATCAGTTGTAATCTGGAAATCTCTCTGCGAAGACTGAGAACCTATATGCTACCTACAGTTAGACAGGCCTAGGTTTACACTAGACATACGACACTATACTATTTCTAGGTTAACCCGTAGACAACTATTTTATACACACGCACACTGAGACACACACAGACCACCAGGCAACGTATTAGCGTTTAGAGCGGATGGAGTAGGACGAGGAGGAGGAGGGTGCTACGAGCCGAACCACCCGATTAGTTTGTACTCATATCTTTAGTTGTAATCGTAGTAGTATTGTATTTTTGGATAATGTTGTCGACAACGTTCAGATACAGCTAGCAATTCCATGTTCCACAACTTAGTTAACTCTTAATTCGTACGCTGCTCGCATGTAGTTAGCTTTGAGGTTAGGTCACTAGTTAGGAGACAGAGGCCGAGCGAGACCTCTGGGCATTTTTTGAACAACATTGAAATTACTAAACTAAGCAACGCACACACACACATGCAAACAAACACAACTAGGTTATGTTTTTTACGATTATTATTATTATAATTATTACTACTATTATTATTATTACGATTTAGTTAATTATTAAAGCAAAGCGGACAAACCACAAATAAACACTAGGCTTACGTTTGATCTAAAGCTAACCTTAATTTACGCTAATTTATTTTAGTTTTTATCAACTGCAGCTTCGCGCATTTAGCTCGTAATGTTTTAGCGCTTAAAAGACAACGATTTGTATTAATTTAATTATAGTCTTACAATTCTACAAACAAACAAACACACACAAGAAAGACAAAGAATTCTCCCTAGGGCACAAAAACTAAACGTAAACAAAAACTCTTTCGTACGCGAGAACATTTCGATACAAAAACCCACTGATTATTCCTTTATTTTTTTGTTTAACAAAAATCTTTATTTCTTAAAAAAAAACATAAATGTATCATTTTGCTTGATCAACATTTACTTCTATTGTATTCTTCTTATTTCTTTCATAAAATGAAATAAAAACTTGCTGTTTTTAGTTGAAATTCCTCGAAGAACTTACTATAAATTTATGGCAAGTTTCTGTTCTGCCAATGTTCGATAATAAATTCGATAATTGTTTCAAGTTGAAGTTTTTGTTATTTATTGACCATTTTTTCGAAGCGTATGAACTATTGATTATTAATCTTAATTAAACGTTTAAATAAATTATTAATTTATGTTATTGTAGTTGGTTATGATTAGTTATTAGTTCAAAATGTTTTGACAACAAATAAAACAAACATGCAAACAACAAAAAAATAAAAAACAACATGAAAAAAGAGCAATGAAAAATGAACACGAAAAACAATGCACATAAATCTTATTATTTCTTCTATTTCTTTACGCTATGGTTTGCTATAATTTGGCTTTTTTTTGCGCACAGTGATTTATGGCACAAAATACACTACATAAATTATGGGATCAGCATCAGATCGAGCGGGTGTCGAATAACTAATTATGGAAACTATTCGATGATCCAGAAACCGAATTTTGTTTAGCTTTAGTTTCCGCCTTGTATGAGTTAGTGTTGTTGTTCTTGTTGTTATCGGAGCTTTGTTGTGGCAAGTTCCCAAAATCCTTTTTGGCCGGAAACTGGCTTACAAGCTTTTAGGCAATTGAAAGCGCTTACATGGACGCGGCTCGGCATCGCAGCTGGTCACGAAATTGCAGTCTGGCACGCAGTCACCCACAGCCCCAACTTGCCACCCACACAAGTCTTTTGTGGCAAGTTTTTCCCACGCTTTGCCTGCCACTTGCGGGGGTGGTGTCCCGGCCTACCCCGCTTGTGATGGGGATACGTCTCTTTCCTTCAACTGGCGCAAACATGGAAATTTCTTTGCGCCTTAATGGCCAGACGACACGAAGGCCCAAGCACAGTCCCCAGTCTCAGTCCCCGTCCCAGTGCAGGCGTGGGCGGGCTGGGACTGGCAGGGGAATGTGCTGTGGTGCCACTTGCGACTGCTGCAATGCAGTTTGCGGCTAATGTTTGACCTTGTTTTGCAATGACTAAATTAATTCCTTAATAAGTGCAGGGGCGCGCGGATGCGGACGCAGCGCAAACACGACGAACTGCAGACATGGCACAGTTTGCGCGTTTGCGGGTTAATTGTGGCAACCTCCCCCTCCTCCACTGCCCCGCTCTCCCTAGGGCAATTAAGCGCTGCGCTGCGCTGCAAAAGTTTTTCGGTGGCAGCTTTAAGGCGGCGCTAATTGACAGACATGGCGGGTTCCGCGGGAATACCGCAACTGCAGCGGCCAATAAATCACAGCCCAATGACTAAGTAGCCTAGGCCTAGTCATGTTGCAGCAGGCAGAAGAGTGCAGCAAGGGGTGGAAGGGAGGTTGCAATTGTGACTTATGGTTAGCCAGCGGTTCTGGCCAGTCCCAACCCAGTCCCGTCCGGGCAGTGGATGCTGCCGCATTGCATAATCCATTGCACTCTCCTCTGCTGCTGCCGCGTCGTGCATCATTTTGGTTGCCGTCGCCGTTGACATTATTTGCAACGCGGTCCCGGATTTTTCGAACGCATAAATCTCTAAACAAGCGCGCGTGTCGTGCGTTTATTATCACTTCCGTCTGGCCAGGCAGGCAACCAGGCAAGCAGCCAGAGTGGGACAACCAGACTGAGAGGGGCATCCAAGCAGAGATCCGAGTCCTTTGTCTTCTGCGTGCAGCGTGAAATTTATCGCCATCATTTGTAATTGTAGCGCGAAAATTGAGTTTGAAGTTGGTTCGGTCGGGTTCGGCATACGCATATCTAGTATATACTGCTAGTTTATACTGTGTGCTCGGCACAAACTTTATTGTTTTCATCAACATAATTCTTTGGCGCGCTTTGGAGCCAGTCCAAATGATTGTTAGCCAAAAAGATTTACGGCTCGACAAAAAGGTGGCACTAAGCCGGGTATTTCAAGCTCCTAACACAGTTTCGCAAATGCCAGGCCATAAATACAGTGCATACATATAAAATGTTGCAGACAGATACCGATAAATGTATATTTAGTATATTTCCGTCACACGGAAGTGCCTTAAAAACCCAACATTTTTGATACGATACGCATTAAGCTCGCAACGAATGAGTTATCGATAGATACATATAGAGATGGTCAGAGATAGAGAACGAGCCAGACAGATAATGTATATAACTATATAGTATATTGTATATCAAGCGAAAATTTATCTTATTGCATTGTAAATTATGCGATTTTTGCAGCCGATCAACTTTTTGACTATTACTAATCGAATAAATAACTATTTACCAGGCAATACGTACGATATTTTAACAGAATATTAAAAATATACCTAGTACGTAAGTCAGACCTTTTTCAACTTAATGCTTCTGAGAAGTTAAAAGATAAAAGCATTAAATGCTGCTTTATAAAAATCAAAACAAATTAAAAACTCAAAAAAAAAATCAAGTATTTTTTATCAAGCTCAAATTTACTAAACCGATATTAAGCAAAATGGAATACTGTAAAAATTCAAGTACTTTTTACTCAAATCGCTTTGAAAATATTTTTATAACGCTTTTCGAATTTTACCTAATCACGAATAAAACACTTAATGTAAATTAAAGCAATAATTAACGGATAAATAACTAAATCAAGAGACTTTTTCAACTTTTAGCTTACATTTGCCTTCTAGACTTAAGATTGCGATTACGAAATGAGAATAATAATAGAGAATACACTTTAGTAAATACAGTAATCGATACATGTATCGATAGCTATCGAATAAGATTCAGTTTGCGAGAACACTTGAGAAATAATCAATGAAGCAACATTGTGATATTAGTTGAGAACAAAATCGAATTACTTCCACATGCTATTTCAATATCATTTGAAGAACCAATTCGCAGTCGACATTGTGTACTATATCTTCCCAGTCGAACTAGCTCGAATAGGTCTTCCACCCAGTTCGGCTCTCGCCGAGCTGCCTCTATTGTTAGTTTATCTTTTAAGGTGCTGTACTTTCCCCCGACTTTGTTTTGTGGTGCTATGTAAAAACCGTTGCTTGATTAATATTAAGTTTATTCTCAGACCCAGACCAGAGTTGGGTCTCTAACGACAATCCTTAGCAGCCGAATAGAAAAATCACTTTAGCGTTAATCTATAAAAACGATACTTAATACTTTTAGATCAAATACGAAACACACTCAAACTAGATCCATCATTTTCCATTTACATTTCTATGCATGCCATTTCGGAAAACTTCCAGTAAATTATGAATAACCATTGTATTGTATTATATGCAAATTAGTTTACTTAAAACCAGAGAAATTTAGGAAACAGCCCGAAACTACTCAAAAATAATAATGAAAAAGAAAAACAAAGAACCTAAATAAAAATAAATAAATTAAAATGATGCAGCTTGAGTTTTTGGAATGCGAAAATAATGCAAATGTCTTTGGCCGCCGGTGTTTACTTGAATGCAATCAGTGGAGATTACGTGGGGAAGAATGGATGGGGAGAGAGAGGGACTGGGACAGGGAAGGGGGTAGGCGCAAGGGCTGCTGTAGAAATAATGCGCGTAATAACAAACTGCAGGCGTAACTGAAATGCCAGGCTACTGCGCATTTGTCCAGGCGACGGCAACGACGACGACGGAGACGATGGCGAAGGCGTTGGCCAAGACGGACGACGGGAGGCGCAACTGCGGTAATTACAATTGCCGCCGGACATGGACAGCAGCAGCAGCAGCAGCAGCAGTAGTGGCAGTGGCAGTAGCTGTGGCAGCACCAGCAGCAGCAGCTGTGTGGCTATGGCATCAACGCAACAGATCTTGCAGCATCCTCGCTCTCGCCCAAGACAATTATATGCTGCCAAAGACGCATGCAGCAGTAGCAGCGGCAGCTTCCTGGCTGCATTTTGTTTTTACGTTTTTATTTGAGCAAATTGCCGGCAACTTTGCGCACTGTGACTGACTGAATGATAGACTCACTGACTGCTTGACTTTCAGAATTTCAGCTTGACTGAATGACTGACTGCCTGACAGTTGCTGCTGCCCCTGCCCTCATGTTGCAACTCCAATTGCAATTTGTTGCTGCTGCTGTTGCCTGCGAATAAAGACAAAAAAAAATATGCCAAAACGGCTACGTGCGGGCGTTTTGGCCAAGAGAATCTCGGACCGGACAACGATAATGATGATTACGGCTAAATTATGATGCCCAGGTGAGTGCAGAGCGAGGCTGGGGCAGAGAAAGTGTAGCACACGGTTCAACAGAAGCTGGCAGCAACATCATCAGGCGACGACGCTCGTCGAAGGGACGCGCCAGCTTTATTTAGCATAACTCGCATCGCCCTTGGGGCCGGCAACAACAACAGCAGCAGCAGCAACAACGGGAGGCAGTAAAACGTAATAATTGCAAAGCAGTTTGCCGCAGGTGCGCCACCCGCCTTTGTCGAGAGGACCTGCACACCAACAACAGCAACAGCAGCAGCAGCAGCTCAACCGGCTGCCGCCTTA